>JAWNPM010000174.1:4140000-5520000 GCA_035047505.1 Drosophila parthenogenetica
CCAATGGTGTTATCCTTCTGATAGGTCTTTATACGACGACAATACCAGAAGAGAGCGAGTACCAGGCAGATGAGTAGGACAAGAAATGTCGTTGCAATTACACAGATGACAAGGAACAGACTCGTCTGCGAATCACTGGTGGAGGCACCGATAGCTCCACTTATGCCCAGACTTAGACCATCCGAACCAGCCGTTAGACCCATGTGATCCCCGTTAATCATCAGCTGGAACTCCGCCTCGGCTTTGCCCCCGCGATTGTCGGCGATGCAGGTATAGATGCCCTTGTCGGAGTTACGTACTCCATAGATGCGTAGCTCCGAGGTCATTACCTGTGCGGGTTGTTGCTGCACGTTGAGTTGCTCCACCGAGTTGAGTATTCGTATGTGTTGATCGTTAATACTGGGATTGAGCTGGCGTTTGTTATAGATCCAGGTGACATTGGGTAGGGGTGTGCCCATGAAGCGACAGGGTAGGGTTATGTTATCCTGATTCCCCTCGATGTAGCTACGCACTAGACCCAAAATTCTGGGACGACAGGCAAAATTCTCGGATGGTACCTCACTCCAGAGTTTACCGCGCAGTTGGGCGGGCTCCTGGCAATCGGTGGGGGGCGTGAACAAACGATTGGCGATGGTAAAGTCTCGAAACTCCTTGAGATCGCAGCTACAGTTCCAGGGATTACCCTGCAGTGATAAATAATTCAATTTGGGCAGATCCCCAAACGTTTCCTTGCTCAAATGGGTCAATTGATTGTGTTCGAGTGAAATGATTTTCAATAGTTCAAGACGACCGAAGATATTCAATTGCAGTTGCTTCAATCGATTATTATTGAACTCGACGCGTGAAAGGAAATGCAATTTGGCAAATAATCCATTCTCAAGGACCTCAAGTTCATTATTATTGACAAACACATTGCGTAGCTTCTCTAGGCCTCTGAATGTATTTTGATGCAATTCACGTATTTGATTATTAGAGATGTCCAGTTCGATGAGTATGGTTAGACCCTTGAAGGCATCCCGATTTACCGCCTGCAAGGTACAGTTGCGCAAATAGAGCTTATGTAGATTTGTTAGTCCCGCAATTTGAAACTCTTCGCTACGCAGTTCGGGTATGGGATTTTGAGAGAAATCAATTACTTGCATCTCATTGCTCATATTTTGTGGAATTCTTGGCAGTTTTTTGCTCTTACAATCGGCACTCTTTTTACCCGAATTCCAGTGGCAATGGCAATTACTGCAGTTCTGTATCCAATCTCTGTGTACTCCCAGCGCTTCCTCTGTTAGCAACAGCAGTGTTAATGCGGTTAACAGCAGCTTTAACAGCGATCTCGGCTCACGCAGTGCCGCTCTCATGGCTGTTAGGGCTAACATGTTGAGTGTGTGAGAGTGTGACCACTTGTAATGTTAAATATCACACGCACGCACACACGCACACACACACACACGCACACAGTGTTGCTCTCGCTCTAGCTCTCTCGCTGTTAATCCTGTTGTGACGTGCTGTTAATTTTTGCTCTGCCACTCTCCCACTCTTCTGCTCTTTCGTTCTTCTGTTTTGCTTGTTGTTCGTATTGTTTTTGCTTGACAGCTAAAACTGTGATTAATTAATGCTGCTCGCTCTTCTTTGTGTGTTTTCGCTTTTTGTTGTTGCTGTGCGCAATTAGCAGTGCAGTGTCCAGCTGTAAAGAATACAAAATGAAAAAAATCACATGTTAGTTAATGTGTGGAAAAGAGAAGCATACAAAAAAAAAGAGGTTTAAAATACGTGTATTGTTTCATTTAGCTTTGGCGGCGCCAACAGCTTCAAATCATTCATAGTGAAGAGTTCGTTACGTTACGCAGTTGCTTGCGTCAAACGTAGGCAGTGTGCAGTTTGCTTACGTACATATCTCGCGTGCTTAGCTCATTAATTGTGACAAATGGCGTTAAGCTCAGTTTACGTACTTCATTACGTTATTCAATTAACGTCACGCGCTGAGCAGTAAATGATAAAGGGAGTAAGTGCAGAGCAGTGCAAAAGGGAGGGGGGGAGAAGAGAGCGCAACAAAGCTGAGCAAATGACGCAAAACCGCGGCATGACAAAAGCAACAAATACAAGAAGAAGAAGATGAAGAAGAAGCAGCGGCAGAACAAAGCCCACTGTTAAGTGAGAGACAAAAGCAAGAGTTCACTTCTGTGACGCCGACTGCGACGCTAACGACGCTGCTCAGGTTGGCAGCGGGTTGGCATTGCGACTTGATTAATGAAAATGCTGTTAAAGTGTGACACTTTGCGGTGCCTAACTGTCTTTTGCCACGCCCACCTGCTGTGTGCATAGAGTGTGCGAAAGGAGTGGGGAGTGCTGGGTAGGTGAGCTGAGTGATGGGGAGGGGGTAAGCTGACTTTAACCTTCAAATTGAGTGGGTCGCCTTTTATGTGTGTTCTTCTCTGGTCCTTTTTCTACTCCCGGTCACTTTTTTTTGCTGTTGTGCGGGTTTTGCTAACTAAAGTGTGAAGAAGACAAGACAAGAGGCAGCCAGAGAGAGAGCTAGGGAGAGCGTGAGGCAGAGGGAAAGATACAAAGACACAACAATCTGTGAACCGTCGTTCCATTTTGAGCATTTATTTTGCTTTTCTCTCTTTTGTGCGGAGCATTTGTTTGTTGGCCTTAATTAAACAATGTTATGGTTATGCCTGTTGTTGGTGTTGTTGTTATAACCGCAACAACAACAACAATGGGGGGAAACAACAGCAGCAACACTTTTGCTGCCAAATAGCACGCAAAAACCATTGAATTATTTATTAATAACAATTGCAGATGAAGCAGCAGCAAAAAACCGCAGAAGAGGCGTAAATTAGTGTTGCAAAATGCAGCAGAAACCAGCAAGCAACAACAACAAGCACAAAAATTGCAGCTGCAACAAATGAAACTTGCGGTTTTTCCTGACAAACAAATATAAAAGTCTGTGTCGCTTTTCTTTCCACCAATGTCTATCCCTCTCTGTCTATCTCTTCCGCTCTACAGCTGTGTGTGTGTTTGTGTGTGTGTAAGTTTCATGATAGCCACTCATACGTGAACATACTCTTTAAATAAGACTTTGCTTATACAGTTTCGAAACTTTTGGTATTCAAATGTTAATCGTCATCAAGTGAATTAAATGATTATGCGTTTCCCTGCTCTTCCACCCCTGCCTCTACTCACAGCCAACTACAAAGTTCCCTATCAAAAACTATAGCATACTTTTGTGCGCCCTCTAGTACATAGAGTATCTGCCATTCGCTCAATTCGTCTTTATTACAAGTATTTATAAACTGTTCTAGTTGTTGTCACTCTTGCTATTGTTGTTGTTGTTGTTGTTGTTGTGTCAGCGCTTTTCTCAATTTCCCTTATTTTGTGTTCGTTGCGCTCGAAGAGAAAAAAACCTCAAAACAAATTAAATATGCAAATAAAAGAAAAATTCTGCAATTTTGCGCTTTGTTAAATATTTGCTCAATGGTTTTTCTCATTTTTATTCTTTGTTTTTTTTTTTTTTTTTTGTATTTTTTTCTGCTTTTCTGTGTATTTCGTTTGTTATTGCTGTTGCATAGCTTACAAGGCACGCCCCTGTAGCCTACTCTCTCTAGGATACCCCTACCAAACACTGATTTAACTGTGAATGCGGCAGGCGAGTGTGCCGCACTTCAATTTACCCTGTTTGGTGTGTTAAAAAGCAAGAGATTTGTTTTCATAAATATGCACGCTAGATGGCGCCAGTTGTAGCCTGAGCTGTTTTAGGTTTAAATTTATAGTTTTATTTATGTTCTAAATGAAATTTATGTAAAGCTCTTTACTGCTTTAACCCCAAAGACACAAAGTGGCTTCAATTGTTTTACTTTAATTATTGCTCATATTAGCAGCAGTTTAACTGCTTTTATTTCAGTATTTATGCTTAAATACCCTTGGTTTTTTTTTTGGGTCATAAATCCCACATTGCTACAGGGTATTAAAATGCCAAAAATCATAAAAATAAAAAGCTGTCGGGACCTTTTTTCTGTTTTTATTTTTTTTCTTGTTTACCCCGTCCCCTAAAAAGTATTCGTATCTTGTATCTGCGCGTTCTCCATGCTCTTCTCCTGCTCCTGCGCTCCGCTCTACGCCTTCTCTCTTTAAATGTTTACTTAATTTAAATGTTATTTTTGTTATGCTTATCAAATGGAACACAATATTTTCGAGCCAGTGGCAATGGAGTCTTAAAGTGCTTAAAAGGGATCTCAGATAATATCCTTTTGCTAAAGCGGCGCGTAAGGTAATGGGGGCGTGTGTTGTGTGTTGTGTGTTGGGACGGGAACGGGGACGGTGGGCGTGGCAATGGGATTTCGCCTTCTCTTAATTGTGGCGACAATTTGCGATAACGATTTGGGTGCCAGTTCCTAATGTCCCAATTTGTGTATTGTTTGTGGCGCCCTCTAGCGGCTAGCTAAACAATTCTGGTGCTTGACACGCCCACTTTGCCTCTCCATTACAAAAGCGAAAAACTGTGTGTGTATGTGTGTAACGATTGTTACATTTTACTCTGTCATTTTATTGCCATTTGTGGTTGTAATTGCTATATAGTGTCACGCCCCCTAGTCCTCTACTGCTACTACTCCCCCAACTCCTGCTATTTCCCCGACCTTTTGCCTGACCTTTCCCCCAACCCTGGCCCAATAGCACTTTGCATAGGTTTTGTGCTGTTGTCCAATTGTCAGCTTAAATCGATTTGAACAAATTTAATTGCTTTGGTTTTTCGGCTCTATTTTTTTTTTTTGGCGCTTTTTGTCGTTTTTGTTGAGCATTTTTGTATTTTTTGTACCCTGTAAATATGAAAGTAAGCTGTAGAGCAAGTGATCGACTGGGTCATAGTTTTAAAGGACACTTTTCATAGCGGTAAGTAGCAGAGTGTAAGAGAGAAGGAATCTTTCAGTACTCTAAGCTATAAACAATTTTTTATACATAAAGTATATTTATTCTTGATCAGCCGAGTCGATATAGCCATGTCCGTCTGTTCGTCTGTCTGTCTGTCTGTCTATCTGTCCGTATGAACACACAGATTTCAGAGATGGTAAGAGCTACAAGTTCGAGTTTAGTCTCAATCGACTCGATATTTAGTCAGTCAATACAGGAATCTTTTTTTTTTCGATGCCACGCCCCATTCGCCCACAATGAGTAAAAAGCCCGTCACACCTCGGAAAAAATCGATGTTTTCGGCGAATATCTCAGTAACTATGGCACCTAGGAATACCAATTTTGGTACACGTGTTCCTAGAGACCGCATAAATCCAATGACATCAAAAGTTTTGGGCTGCCACGCCCCCTTTTTCCGCAAGAAATAAAAGAAAATTTCAAACTTGCATGCCGTTTTTAAAGCATTTATTATATCTTAGTCAAAGGCACACAGCATACAGTTGGTTACATGATAAACCTACTACTAGCTGTTGAAAATACCCTGTAAATACAAATTGGTAAGGAAAACTTTACTGTTTGTGCTTTTCATCTAAAACAAAAGCAGTAATCATAAAGGGTATCTCTTAGTCGTGCCTTTTTCTTGTTTTCCAAACTTTTTTAATGCTTTTTGTTGTATGCCAATTGGCAATTGCTTTTTAAGTGTCTTTCTGTGTGTGTCAAAAGTTGTTGAACCGTCAACAACAACAACGAAATGTAGAACAAACAACCAACAGGCAACACCCAACACCCAACACCCAACACCCAACAGAGATTTCGCATTGACCGACACCGTCACAACAATTTGTTGCCAAATGAAGCGAATTTCTTGCGCAATTTTCCCTTTGTTTTTCATGCTTTTCATGTTTTTGTTTTGCCCTTTCTTTATTTGCCTTTAGGTTTTTTAATGTTTCGCCTTCTTTTTACGGCTGCCCAATATAAATATTTAACAATGCGTAGAATATGGTTATTGCTTTTTATGAAGAAACCCGAGAAGCTTGGGAAACTCGAAGCTCAAAACTGAAAACTGAGACCCAAAATGAAACGTGAAACTGTAAAATAAAAAACAACAACATTATTATTAACAACAACAACAACAACTACAACTACAACAACAACAACAACAAGTTAAGTTGTAACTGTAAGCTAAAAGCCTATTTGCAAATTGTTTCATGTTACATTTGTTGCACGCGTTTCGCTCGGTTAATTCTTTGGCAAATGGTCGATGACAATGGATTCAGAATAGGGTATGACCAGCTGGCTAATACTCTAGAGTAATAAGGGGAGGTTAAGGGGTAAGTGAAGCGTCTCTTTTGTTACTTAGTTATCGATTGAAAACAGAAATTTATCACAAGCCTTGTTTAATGTGCTCCAAGGAGTGATTTGGGGCTGAAAGAAATGCAAAGAAAACCAAAAGGAAACTAAAAAAAGCTAATACTAGAAAGTTCTTCTGGATATCAAGAACTTCTACCAAAAATCGTCGTTTCAAAGAAAAAGTTTTTATTTTTAAATAAATTAAAGTTTAAAAAAAGTTAATAATACAATAAAAACACAATAATTTTAAATTTAAATGTAATGTTTTTATACTCCGTGCTCTAAAAAAGAACAGGAGTCTATTAGGTTGTGCGTGTGCGTATGAACTCAAGGATCTCAGAGACTATAAGAGCTAGAGCCATTAAACTTGAAATACAAGTTCGTTTACTATGCGCCTAAATTAAGCTTAGTTCAAGCAAAACCCACGCCCTCTTTCCCTTTTTGTAGACACACTTTTAAACAAGTCATAATCCAACTAATTTAACAGCTCAGCTTGGGAATTATAATAAAACGCGTGCTAGAACCGTTTGAGAATTTTAAGCGAAAGGTGCAAATGTGCGAGTGAGTGTGTGTTTGGTTGATTTGCATGATTTCTATTTGCGTTTTGCTACGATATCGTTAACTTTCAAGTTGTTGTTCATGGTGTTTGTGGATTAGATATCCGTTGACGTCACCAGGATCTATGCAACATGCCACAAAAGGTAGCACAGCAAATTTCCATGCCGGAAATTTGAAAAGTACAGCAACAAACAAGCAGAGCAACAAACCTCGAGATGCAAGCATCAAATTTCACTCTCTCACTCTCACTGCCTCTCTCTATCGCTCACTCTTTTTGTCTACTTCTCATATGCCAATCAGGGAGTCTATCGAATCAACATCTTCATTTCTATCCTTTCATTCCATCTGCATCCCATTGGAGCATCTCCATCTGCAACTTAATCTGCATCTTTTTCAGTGCCTCACTCAATGGAATTTGGATTTGGATGCGAAGGAGCTTGCACTTTGCAATTCCAATCATTGCCGCATCGCCAGATCGTTGCATGTTGCACAATCATTGCTTGCAACCTGAGCTCAACACCCTTTGGCAAGAAATTTAGTTGGACTGACTAAAAGTCGTAGGAAACCAGCTCGGTGAGACCCTAACGGTAACTCTGCTGTTTGAATTGAATTTTGGGCTAAAAAATACTATCAAATATTGGGTTTGCTGTTGCTAGCTGTTATAGTCTCTGCTGCTGACTGTTGGTTTGATTTACTCTTTGCACTCGTTAAGTACAGGGTTCAAATATAAGATTTTCGCTTGTGTTTGACAAGTTGCTTCAGTTTTCTGGCAGCAAGACGCCATAGACGGCAACTTTAGCTAGCTAGCTGGTGGTAACACAATGGGGAATTGTCTATCTCTTTCACTCTCTTACTCTCTCACTCTTTCCCCTTCCACCTCTCTTATCAAATATTCAATTTCTGGCACACTGCACGCTCCGATGTCAACAGAAGCGCTGTGCACTATGGGTAGACGGGAACTAGTGTTGGTAAGCGATGCAGAGTGGATGGGGTAACCGAGCTTAAAGTAGGGCGTTTACTGGACACGCCCATTTCAATTTGCAGCAACAATCGCTGCATGTGTGGCCCTGGCAACTCTAACAAAGTAATCACAAGAAAGAAAAAAATATATATATAAAAAATGCTCAGTAAAACTAAAAGACAAAATAAAAACAGTGTGATCGACTAAGTGATACCCTGCTAGGGTTTCTATAAACATTAAAGGTGAGTAGAGTTGATGTAGAGTCTTTCCCACATGAGTTTTGCTACAATTACAGGGTATGTTGATAAAAAAAAGAGAAGGAAAATAAGCAAAGGGAATTCTCCCCCAGCAACAGGCGACACTACAGACAAAACTTTCACTCTCGTCCAAGGTTTTTTCGGCTCTTCAAATCTCTGCCCTGCGAGCTCCACTCAAGCACTAGCCAAGGGTAGTGACAAGGGCTGCTGGGTGGTGGCAGGGGGTGTAGAGAGCGGTTTTCCTTGGTTGCCAACTTATTTTGCGCAAATTTCATTTGAGTTAAGTTTCGCGTCCAAGTGATTGAAGTGGATGCCGTTGGGTGGCAAACGGATCAGCGACAACATGACGATGATGATGAGGATGGGGTGTAGCGAGGTGGGGGGGGTGGTCGTGTCGGTTAGGGGCGTTGAGAGGTAGTGTTGTGTCAGGTGGCGGGCAAAGTTTGAATTTAATTTGGCGCTTGTCTAGACAGACGCTGCCAGTTGCAAGTCTTCTGGTCTCGTCGCCAGTTTTGCTTTATGTTCTCTAACTCAACTACGTGGTTCGACTTGATTGGAATTGTGTCCAGTACTTTTGCTTCTTCTTCGTCTTCTACTTGGAGCATGGCTAGCGGCGGTCAGCTACTGTTCTTAACTTGGCCAAGTTGATTGCAGCCACTTTGATTGCAGCCATTTATGACGCTACTCCTCGAGTTACCCTTCGAGAATGTTGTATTGCCCAGCCAAGAGGCGTTGTGCCGTATGACCTCTTGATGATTCCGTATAATTTCAAAGTTTACTTTTGTTCGCCTTCACTTTCAGAACCCATCAAAACAAAAATACAGACACAAAAGTAATTTCCAACTGAATGAAAAGCAAACAAATTGAACACGCTGAGAACACAGTTCGCCTAACAGTCATTAGTCAGTGGATTACTGTTACCTTGCAGAGTTGAGAGCTAACAGAAAGCTAAAGAAACATCTGTTAAAAGAAAGACGATTGTAATTTAAATAGGATAATTAAATTGTGGGTTAAAGTAACAGTATCAGTAACAGTAACAGTAGCAGATAAAGTAGCAGAAACATTAACAGTAACAGTAACAGTGATAGTAACAGGAACAGTAACAGTAACAGTAACAGTAACAGTAACAGTAACAGTAACAGTAGCAGTAACAGTAACAGTGATAGTAACAGTAACAGTAACAGTAACAGTAACAGTAGCAGTAACAGTAACAGTAACACTAACATTAACAACAACCTGAATCTGAGAGTGGAGATATGCTAAGACCAAAACAGTTGAATAACAGAAAGAACAGAAGATCTTGCTGTTACAATTAACTTAGTGGTTAATAGTTAACAGTAAGTTATGGTCACTGTTTGAAGAACTTTTAAAACTCTTGAAAAATACCTGAGAAAAGTACCAGTAATAATTGCTTTAAAGCTTGATAAGCTGTGAAAACTTAAAGAACTGCTTCATAAGTCACTTATAAGTAAGTTTTAAGTCTTAATTCTCTTGTTTTGTTTCATCAAATAATTCAATCTGTTTAAGTAGTTGAAAAACGCAGCTGTTTCAGATTGTGTTGAGCTGATGATGATGTTATCTTGGGAAAACGACACTCAACACATGCAGCATTCCAAATTGATTGATTGATGAGCGACAGATAGAGATAGAAAGAGAGTGGGTAAGAGGGATAGCAAGAACGTGCCCGTGTGAAGCTGTAAACTCGACACGCAAGTCCCAGCAGCACATCAACCAACATTACCGAAAATGTGTCTACCTTTAACCTGCTCAATTACTTTTCCCCCCACCAATCCCCTAAATATTTTGCTGCTTTCCTGCATTTACCAATTTCCCCCATATTCCCGCCTTCCGTTATATTTACAGGCTGGACAGCCTGTCGAGTACTTAACGTGTCAACAGGCTTTTGGGGCCATCATTTTGCGCCTTTGGTCATATGTATTTATGATGATGCATTTGACTGACCTCGACACATTGACACACCCTGCTCAGAGGCATCCCTCAACAGTGTTGACAACACTGCAGTTGCCAAAAAGCTAGAAAAATCTTTGGTATATTTCATTAATAAACAATTGGAATATTAATTAGTTTAACATATTTTTAAGTATTTAACAACGGCGCAAACCAACAAACTTTTGACTTTCTTTTAGACATATTTTAATTCTATTATAAATTCATAGTTGCATTTTCAATTATGGTAATAAGAAATCAAAATTCAGCACTTCTTGCAGAAAAAAAGCTTAGCGAGCAACACTGACCCTCAGTAGCATGCCACACCCTTCGCCCTTTTTGCGGGTGTGCTGTTTGGGCTGGTGTTACACGCAATTGCGTTGCCATTTCGCGCGGTTTTCTTGTTTTTTTTTTTTGCTTTCTTTCGTAATACACTTTAATTTGCTTTGCGTGGGGAGCGTGCATATTGCGTATACTTAATATTGCGCATACGTCATGTGCGTCAGGCATATAACATGTCATGACATGTGCTTAATATGCATAATAATAAAAACTGTTGAAAGTGATGGAGCGCACCCCTCCCTTCCCTACCCTTCCCACCCAATAGCACACACTGCCCTAACTCCCTTTACCACCACCACCGCTCAACCCCCCTCTCCAATTAACGTTGATCGGTTTGCGTTGAAGTTACGCACGTATCGAAGCATGCAACAGCAGTCCAGGTCCAGTATTTCCCAGTTAGCGTCCCGCATCCCTCATCTCGCATCCATCGTTTATAGTATAAAAAGTTCATCAATCATATCATATTGGAAATGGACAACATAATTTCTTGTCCACACACACACTCACTTACACACAGATACGCACACCGCCCCTTGTCAGCTGGCACGCCCACATTGGCATTGATATGACCACAGTTAAGTAGCGGACATTGCGGCCTATGAATTTATATATTTATTTATTAATGATTGCGTTTGCGAGTCGCCAATTTTATGATGTATATATACACTCACATGTACACACACACACACACACACACACATATATGCCACGCCAGCTTTCTCTTACTTTCTTCCTGTTGCCTTTCCCTTTTAACGACTCGTTAAGTTCCTCGTCATAAAATGCACGACAAACGGTCACAAATTAATATATTTCATTTGCTCATTTTTTATAAATTTTCTCACTTAATTTTTCACCAAATATTAGACGAGTTTTTGGCGCATATTCTTCAAGCTTCACTGTGTAAAAGCATCACATTTTTACTTTGCTTTGTGTAATTTTCTTAAATATTGTTAATAATTTAGCAAAGTGCTTTCTTTCTTTTATATTTTGCAAGAGTTTATCTTTACTGTGTCTTACTGCTTTTGGCCTTTTACTTTCCTAGTTGATATTGTTAGGAAATTTCTTGTTTTATAAACTTTAATGTGGAATTTTACTTAATTTCAGTCGCTTCTATTTCTATTTTTCATCTTTTGAATTTTGACTTATTTCTTGTTGTATTTTTTTCTTCAGTTCCATTTTAATTTCCTCTTTGTTTTGCTCTTCTTTTCGCATAACTTTAAGATTTTTTTTTAAGTATCTGCCTTGTTCTTAAACTTTTTACAAGAAAGTGTATTTCTTATGAAAAAGCTTGCTTTCATTGTGTATGGTTTTTGGTGTTTGGTTTATTAATTTTCTTCTTGCTGTGTATGAAACCTTTTCTCTTTATCAGTCTCTATTTTTTTCTCCGGTTTTATTAGTTCTTATTTCTCTTTTTTATTCTTTATTACTATGTTATTTTCCTTTATTTTTTAATTCCTCTTTCATTTCATTTACTATTTTTCTACTCTTAGTTTGCTTACTTCTTTTTTCTATTCTTCCGCTTTGTGTTTATTCTTAAAGGTTTTTAAATGCAGAGTTCTGTCTTTCTTATAATATTTCTCTACTTCATTCTTTTGCCGTTGTCCTTGTTTTCTACTATTTTTCTCCTTAACTTTTTGTGCACAGCACTGAATATGCAATTAACTTAATTAATTAAAATTGCAATTTAAACAAAGTTTCCATCACGTTCTTTAATTTTGCACTGACTTTTTTTATTTTCTCGCCACGCCTTCGATTCGTTCCCATTTACAAATTGTAACAAATTGTTGTCTACGTTTCTAATTTATTTATCCATGTTTCTCTCGCTCTCGCTTTCGCTCACACTCAGTCTCGTTTGTTTCGTGCCACAAATTTGGCAAAAGAGGAAGAGAGTAGAGCGTCGGAAAATACGCGGCGTTTTCATAGTGCTCAAAATGCAATATGCAGGATTCTATCTGCATTCAGCTCAAGGAGCAAAACGAGCAGATTTTGGGGAAAATTCGAGGCAGAAAGGAGCAAAGAAGACACTTACCGTAGATATAAATTAGTGGGTCAGTTGTGGGGCCTGTGGCGTGTGGCATGTGGCAGCTTAGCTTTAGCCAGTTTTATCTTTGTATCTGTTAATTTCCGCATTTCGTTGCAGGCCGCTCCCCCTCTCTACCTTCCTTCCTACCTTGTTTCCCACCGCCACTAACCAAAATGCATTCGTTTTTCATTTTCATTTTGATTTTCATTTTCATTAGCTGGAAAAACCTGCACATTTCTTTTCCCATTCGCTGCTTGGCCACAAATTCAAATGCCAGCTAAATTGACATTAACATCAGATTGCAACAAATTAGCCATTAAAAATTTACACACTTCTCTGTTTGTTCACGGTCTTATGCTAATTCTCACTCTTTTCTGCTTATTTACTTAGTTTTATTTCGTTTTCAGTGATTTTCTTAAACGTTTTAATGCAGCTCTTTTTGTGGGAAATGTAAAAGAAGAAAGGCAAAGAGAGTGAACGAGGGAATGAAGGAGAAAGCATGAGTTTTGCAGACTGTTTAATTTCTTTATTATTCCTCTTTGTGCGTTATTCTTAAACGTTTTAATTGAGCACTTTTGGGGGAAAGGCAATGTGAGAGAGAGAGAGAGAGGCGAAGAAGAAGCAAAGGAAGAGAGAAAACATAGTTTTGGCAGAGCACTGCATTTTTGTTGATTCCTCTTTGTGTGTTATTCGTAAACGTTTTAATTTAACAATTTTTAGGGGAAAGGAATGGGAACAGAGAGGAGAGGAAAAAGAAAAGTGACAGAAACTGATTCCTGATTCCTTTTTTTGTGCGTTATTCTTAAACGTTTTAATTTTGCACTTTGGGGCGGAAGGATAATGGGGGAGTGAGAGTCGAAGAAGAAGAAAAGGAAGAGAGAAAACATAGTTTTGGCAGAGCACTGCATTTTTGTTGATTTCTCTTTGTGCGTTATTCTTAAATGCTTTAATTTAACAATTTTTAGGGGAAAGGAATGGGAAGAGAGAGGAGAGGCAAAAGTGACTGAGAAAACACAGAGCACTCGATTTTTGTTGATTCCTCTTTGTGCGTTATTCGTAAACGTTTTAATTTAACAATTTTTAGGGGAAAGGAATGGGAAGAGAGAGGAGAGGAAAAAGAAAAGTGACTGAGAAAACACAAATCGCTTGAATTTTTACTGATTCCTCTAAGTGCGTTAATCTTAAACGTTTTTTCAGATTTTTTATGTTAAAAACAGTACAAAAGACATCACCTCATCTGCTCCTTCTACATCTTTGCTCATATTACATTCTATAAAGAACTCCCTCAAACGATTTTTAATACCAGTCTCTTATTTCTATAATCTACGATTACACATTTATCTCAGCACTTTGCTCGTTCTGGTAATGGAAACATTTCAATGCTGTAAAATATCAATTGCAGTCAATGAATTCTTGAGTTTCCACTTGGAGTTTTCCATGACTAAAAGCTGCAATCACAATGAAAACGCCACGAAAGTAGACTTAACTGAACTAAAATATTTTGTTCGCTTTTGTTCCCGTTTTTCCTACTTTTTTTAAACATTCTTTCTGTTTTTAGTATTTTATTTTTTTTTTTGTGTCTGGTTTAGTCAGCGTGTCTTTTGTGCTAAGTATTTAACTATTGTTTTTTATGTTTTCTCTTTTGTTGTCTCTTCTGCTTTTGTAGTTTTTTGTTGTTGTCGTTGTTGCCTTGTTAGTTTCGCTGCTTGGCGCCAATAAACAATTCAATTGAAATTTGTCTTGCTGTCTGCTTGGCAAGTCTCTGGAAAGTCTTTTGCGTGAAATTAAAACAGCATTTAACGCCACGTTTGCTCAAATGGGCGGTTGAAAAGTGGCCGTGGTGGGGGGTGTGGCCAAATTCCCTTTGTTCTCTAAGCTGACTAACACAGCTACAAAACTCCTTTTAACTCCAATTCTCACGCCAAAATTTCAATCCAAACTTATTTGTCGCTTTCTTCTTTCTCTTTCTTTTTTTTACTGTACTTTTTGTTCTTTTTTCCCGCTTCTTTTCACTTTATCGCTTCGTTGTAGCAAATACCCGCTACCAAAGTTGTTCTACATGTTCTTTAGTTATTTGCCAAATGAACATTTTTCAAAAATTAACAAACTAATCGTTTTTTGAAGCGTTTTAAAGTTTTCAATTGCAAGCGAAAAAAGCTTAAGAAAAACTCAATAAACTCAGTTTGCGGAAATTGTTTACGCTTGTAGCAAATTTTCTATGAAAAAGTTGGAAAAAACTGTGCAATTTTTTAAGTTTGCATACGAGAAAGAATGTTAACTTTTATACAACAGTTTTAGATTCTGTACTCAAAGAGTTTGTGAGTGAAAATGTATGAGCCGAGTCGATAGTGTGCTGTATTAACACCTGGATCTCTGGGCTTAAAAAAGCTGGAGCTACGAAACTGGCAATTTAAGTCCGTCAAAGCCTGACGCAGTTTGTGATTAATTTATGCCACGCCCCTTTTACCTCCTCAAAGAGTTGAAGTAGCAGGAAAATTAGAAACTAGGAAATTTGTCAACAAAATTTACACATTTTATGCGATGAGTATGCGGTATTCCTTAAAAACATACAGTTTATGCTCATATGGTATGATTTTATATATGTTACCTGTATCAGGTATGGATCAAACGACTATAATCATCATTAAACTTGGCGTTTTCGTACAATTTTAGGTAAGCTTTCATATTTATCGCTCCATAATAAGTACAGGGACCTTTGCAGTCGCTTCACTCGACTTTATTTTATGGTGGAAGGGCTGGGGGTTGTGGCAGCAGTTTGTCGCGAGTGCTGTGCGTTGTTTGCTGTGTGCAACATTGTGTGGCAGTGCCACATCAAAGCAGCGCCAACAAGACGCGACAAATGTCCGCGTACTGCTGTCTGTGTGTGAGTAAGAGTGTGTGTGTTTGTATGGGTGTATGGGTGTATGGGTGTGTGTGAGTGTGTGCTAGTTTATGTCGTTGTTTAGGCTTCCTATTGCCAGCCCTCTAACGCCCCACCCACAACCCCCTGAGCAGCTGTAAAAAGAAGTGCTTAGAAAAATAGCAATTTACTTTTGTTTTACATGCTGCAGAAAGCCCTCGTCCCACCCACCTACAAGATGGGGGGCGTGGAGGTTTACGAAAAAGAAAACTATAAAAAGTAGAACTAAAATTTTATGCCATAAAAATTATTGTCTCGAGATTTGAGCAAACACACAAAAAGAAAAAGGGTTGAGTGTAGAAACTTACTTAAGACTTAAGCACTATAAAGGGTAGTGCTATGTAGAGGGACGCACAGCACCGTGTGTAGCCGTAGCAGTTGCGTTGGCGTAGCGTAAATATGGCTTAGACTTGGCTAAAGGGAGCCATTGGCCATGTCACGAGCCGCGGATTGAGCCGTTAGACAAAAGGAACACACAAAACACAAAACCCGAAACACACACAAAAAAAAGCCCTTCACTCAAAGGCGCCATATTTTCCGGCGACAAGAAGGTAGCGGGTGTGTGAGTAGAGGGGTATGGGTAGTGGGGGGTGTTAGGGCTGACTGGCTGTTAGCCAAATACGTTGTAATTGTCGAGGCGCGCTGTTAAACGTTTCATCAAAATAATTTCGCTTAATAGCTTAAATAACTTAACGTCGCAGCCGCAGACGTTGTTGCCATAGCCACAGACTTGGTTACTCTACGCTCCACACTACAGGGCCCTCACCACCAGCCACTCAACGCTACATCATCTGGCTGGTTTTTGGGACATTTGGAGTTGAGGGTGCATTGACCGTACCAGCAGGACCAGACGACCCAACAGACGTCCGACAAGGTTCAATTGCTCACCTTTTATTTTTATACCCGGTAAGTGTGACGTTAAGAGGGTATATTGTCTGCATAACTTTTTCATGCAGAGGTTCTTCCAGTTCAAAATTCAAGAGACTTTAGTAGCTCTTAGTTAAAAAGAAGAATTTAATTTAATTTCGCATTAGTTTGCTTATAAATGATTATTAAAGCAAATATGACCCCACGGCGCCCTAGCATATGCAACGATTTCCTTGGCGCTTGTTTTCTTGAGACTAACGGGTATTTTTCCATCGTGTAGCTACTAGCGCTTTGTTGCTCTTTATTGCTTATACGCAGCGTAAGCCGCAATGTCAGTCGCCCCAAAAAAACAACATGGTCATTGGCAATTTGTAACGGTATCCCTGCAACGTTAACAGTAACCGTGTAACGGTATCTGCCAGGCCAAAGTGTAACGAGCCTCTAAGCTCCAGCTGTCTGGACGGTCTCAGCCTTAGCCTTAGCTCCCAGTTTTAGTCTCAGTTTTATTTTCAGTTTTTTTTTGGGTTCAGTTTCAGGCTCGGATTTTGAATTCTGTTGCTCCCTGACGACATCTTCTTCTTGTTCTTCTACTTGTTTGTAGTTTTAATTTAGTTTTTTTCTTTTTTTTTTTGATTTTTTTTTCTGTTTTCGTCTCGACAAACAAAGTTTGATTGCATCAGTTTCATGTTGTCGGCAAGCAAAGTTAAGTCTCCAGTTGTTCTTGTTGTTGATATTGGATGAAATTTTTAATTTATCGCATAGAAAATTTTTCGATTAAAACTGTTGTCGGAGCAACAAGAAAAACAATGTGATATAAGCTTTGGGATAATATTGTTATCGCTGTCGAGTTTGGGGCTACAGCAGTAAAGTAATTTTTGTGCTTAACTAAGGGATACCCTGTTTAAAGAGTCAATAAACTTACTGATTTCTTTTAACAGTGTAATTAGTAGGTACATTTTTTAACAGTACTATTAACAGTGGGCAGTTTTGTCGATAACAGTGTTGCTTCTGTAGTTTCTGTAGTTGTTGGCTGTAGTTTCCTCTGTATTTTCCAAATAACTTGGTTTAACAATGAAGCAGATAACTTGTAAGCGATTGCACCAAAGTAAATTTGAAAAGCGGCCAAACAAAACTACAAGTAACTTGGCAACCCTGCAAGACAACTCAATAAATGAGGCCAGACCCTGGATAACACAAAGCCCATTCAGATGCAAGTTAAAACTTAATCTAATTCAGGGGAATTAGTCGTCTCAGTTTCTTATGTAATATTTCAGCTATTTCAGAGACTTCTGACAATGCAGCCAGTGTTGCATATGTCACCAAAAAGAGCGAGACAGAGTGAGAAGAAGAGAGGGAAAGTCTGAGTGAGAGACACATAAGAGGGGAAGTAAAACAGTAAGCTGGAAATTTATGTGCATATGCATTAACATCTGGCGTATTGTTCGGCATAGAGAAAGATAGGGAAAAAGAGAGTCAAAGAGAGAGATAGAGATAGACAGAGAGAAAGAAATGATTGTAGACTGCAAACTTAACAAATGAGTGCCAAAAGCACATGCCAAAAAAAAAAAAATAAATGCTGGCGCCAAAACACAAAAATCAAGGAAGTTGAGAACGACTAAGGGAGATAGGGAGTGAGAGAAAAAGGTACAGCGACAGAGAGAAACGCATAGTGCAGAGAAGCGCTGAGAAGTGCAAAAAACTAAAGTCGAAAAAAAAGTTTGAACTCTCGGCATGAGTCTAACAAATGTGAACCAAAAACTTCGGTTGCCTGCAAAACCAACCATACAAATAAGCCACCTCTTTTGGCCCTGCCACTTTATCCTTCTCTACAGTGTTCCCTCCCTGGTTTTTTTTATGAAGCATACTTAAACAGACGCCCGGCTAGTTAGAAAACAGTTTGAGAGGCAGTTGGTAAAAGTTCATTTGGCAAACATCGTTGCCTGAAGCGAAAGCCTCCAAACAATGTGACTGCACTTTCTTCTTCCCTTCCGCTTTCCTGTTTTCCGCAGCCAACTTCACTTCTATTTCCTCTTCTCTACTGCTGTTGCTTCTTCTGCTTCTTCTGCTTCTTCTTCTTCTTCTTCATGTTGTTCATCTGGTTGTTGTGCTCGCAACTCCTTTGACATTGTGCAGCAGGCTTGACAGCAGGAAATATATGAGTTTGGTTACCCTGTGGCCTCTGATCTCATACTCACTGTGGCAACAGACATAGACAAAGGGAGTACAAAGGGAACAGCACAAAGGGTGGCTAGTGTGCCTCCCTGACTTTGTTGGCTTCCTAGTTGGGTGCTCCTGGCTTCGTTGTATTGTGTGTTGTAGGCGTTCGTTGTGACTGCTTTCGACTGTCATAGATTGTAATGCCAAAGGCCGAAGGCTCGTTTATAACTGAGCACTTGATGCCACAGGCAACTGACGCCGATTGTTTACGGGGGAAAAAAGGGCGAAAATTATAGGGGAGCAGAATGCGTGAGGCGGCTCGTGTCACGAGTGTTGTAAACAAACCGTTATTAGGTTAAAATAAGTTCAAATGGAGGGAGCAAGGAAATCGGAAAGTCGTGTCAAGAGTCAGGCACGAAACCTGAGAGAAGTGAATATTAAATACGTTTAATTGAAGCACAAACCATACAGGAAGTGATTCCTCTTGATTTTTGAATCAAATGTAAAGTCGTGTCACGGATTTGGCACGAACTGAAGAGTGGCACATATTTAAGAGGGCTATTTACACCAATTGCTGTAAACAATGTGACTCTGCCACAAAAATTTACATTTAAACAAAATTATTGCAGTAAAGCAGAAACAGAAAAGTCGTGTCACGAGTGGCGTGAAAACTATGCAGCAAAGCAACTTGCCTGTCCAACAGTTGTCACAAATTTCAGCTCTGTATACTTTTGGGACTATAAAGTGTACACGAAAGAAGGTTTAAATTATGCGTGACACGCTTTCTTAGTTAAAAGCAAACATAAATTCGTGTCACGAGCAAGTGACTTACATTTATGTCGACTCACGCGACATGCACAGCTCTAGCATGTGACATAATGCACTCAACTGTGAAATGGAACGAGTCGCCGCGCCTCGTAAATTGTCTTGGCAAAGTGGCAAGTGGTAAGTGGCAAGAGGAGAGTGGCAAGTGGCAAGTGGCAAGTGGCAAGGCATAAATTTAATGCATCAAGTGTGCAAGTCGTGCTACAACTCACAACTTGGTTTCGAGATCTGTTCGCAGATTGACATCGACAAGCAGCACAATTAGTTTGGGCTTTCCTCACTTCAATACCATCACTATCACTATCAATGTCCAGTTGTTCTGATGTTCTGATATTTCGATGCTCGTAATACCAATGACCATTCACCCGTTCAGGACTCTATTGACCCTTTTTGACTGATGAGTATTGACTGTTGAACTCTACATGTTGCATGTTGCACATGAAGTGTGGCACTTGCGAAAGCTACAACTACGATTTTAGATACCCTGTAAATCGAAATAGTTACTTATTGCCAGACTAATAAAAAAAGCTTAAAATAATTAGTTATCCTTTAAAAAATAATGAAAAAATCCTGGAAAGAACTTGGAGCAAAAATTGAGACAAGACTTTATGTAAAATGTTTATAAAAATAATTAAAACTTAAAACAAATTTTACATCGTTTATTTCAGAGTGTAAACTTTGTTACAGTACAGGGCATTTTGCAGTCGAGCTAGTGCGCTTAATTCGTGTGATTTACTGACTAACTGAGTGTGCTTAATGTGACAGCGTTGCGACATTTGGCTCTAAATGGACTAACTTGACTATTTGTATTAGCAAGACATCAGCTTAATGTATCTGTATCTGTAGCTAGGTATCTGAAGACTTGTCTGTGGATGTATCTACATAAAATGTATACATTTGCATCAGTATTTTAGGGCCAAATAGAATTATAAATAAATAAGGCCTTAAGTATCTGTATTTGAAGAAGAATTTGATTTTAAGTGTATCTATGCTGTTAATTAATCCATAGGTGCAAATGTATCTTGAATATTCCCTTTAAACAAATTTATATATTGAATTTATGTATATTGAAGATATTTTAATCGTTGCAAAATGTATCTCAATCAACGTAAAATCATAAAATGTATCTGTTTAGCGTATCTGAAGAGCTAAAAACAGTAATTATAACTTGTGTATCTTTAAATGGAAAAGTATTAAAATCTGCACATGTATCTGTATCTGTATCTAGAACACACTATGTATCTTCAACCGTTTACAATGCGCATCACATGCCGGACAGAAAAAAAAAATTAAAAAAAAAAACACAAAAACAATGAAAATGGCTTTAGCTTTACCGTTGGCTCAGGCCCTGTTTACACGCATCTCGTTTCATATGCATGAGGCCACGCACCTGCATGTTGCCTAACGTCTAAAGTAAAGGCCCCGCTCATTCCCACATCCGCCCACTGTTTCGTCCGGCAGTCGTCGTCTGCACGTGCCCGTAATGAGTTGGCAGTTTTGTACAATAGAAGTGTGTTGAGGACCTAAGGGGGTGCGGGTAGGGGTAGGGTGTGTGTGTGTGTGTGTGCACAACAACAGCCAAGCCAAGTTAAGCCGAGACGGTGCCAAAAAAAGCAGCAATTCAATCAGCTGAAAAGTAGGCAACAATTTCACTCCACGCGAGCCTTTCAAGTGCTAATGACATTGGCTGAAAGTGATGCTTCAAAAATGTGATTATAATTGCTGAAAAGTACGTAGACATTATGGCTGGGGTAATAGACACACAAAAACGTATATTGAAAAGCATTTTAGAGAGTTTTTAAACAGACACTTAAGGGAAAATAAGCTGAGTTTTCAAGGCACATAGAAAGCAGAGAGTAGAGTTTGGGTATGACACACAAATATTTGCATGGCAGATAAATTAACTTTGCAGGCACATAAAAAGCTAGACAAAAGTACCTGAAAGCTCAGATAAAATGCTTGCAAACTGTATTGAAAGCAGTTAGACATTCGGCTAATTAAAGCTTTAATTTTAACTGCAAGCAGTTCAAGCATTTGAAAAAACTTATTAAAATAGTTAGAGTTATATAATCAATAATTTGAGCAAATTAATTAAAGTCTTTGAAACTCTAAGCTCAACCAATTTAATTGTCATTTCAAAGACTTGAAAAAGAAAACGAATATTTATTGTTTGAACAAAGTTAATGCACATTTCTGTGACAAATATTTGCATGCGGTGAACAAACAGAATAATTTTTCATAATTTTCAATTTTCAATTTTCCATGAAAGTTTTCCCCTGGGGCCAAATGGTAAGTGGGTAAATGGTAAATGCAAAGACAACTAATTCATCTGTGTGTTTGCCAAGCAAACGGAATAAAACTGTTTAAATGCAATTCTGAGCATCAAGTCAATAGAATTGTATTAGTTTGCACAAAGGTGTTTGCATTATGATATGGAATATGAAATATATATAATATGTCAATCGAATGGGGTGTGCTGGTGGTGGGAGTAGTAGGGCAGGGTAGATTTGTTGCATTTCTTATGCAAAAATATCAATAATATGAATACGAGAGTTTTGTTTGCCTGTTTGTTTATTTTGTTGGCACTAGACTTGATTTGATTTGATTCGATTTCGTTTGGTTTGAGTTGAGTTGATTCAAGTCAATTCGATTTGATTCGATAGAGGTTTCGCATAGTGTTACAAATATGAAATGGAGTAGGAACTTGATTTTTCCATTGAATGGCAAAACTTCACTTTTATCCCCGCCCCTCCATCTCACTCAGTCTATCGCTATCTTTCAGGCTTGTTGAGCCTCTTAATAAAGTGCAGCTCATGGCTGCACATAATGTGTGCCACACACACACACCCACACACACACTCACTTTTATATATAAATACATATGTGCTCAACATACAGTGCATGTGAAAAGTATGCAAATCGAGTGCAATTTGCATGCAAAGTGGCATCAAGAGAGCCGCGTCAAGTAAAACTGGAGCAGAGGCTGAGCCAGCAGCGTGACGGGGGGTGGAACGTAGGGGTGCAGCAGTCACTGTTGCAAGTGCCAGGCGCAGCTCATTAGCAATGCAAGCTAGTATACTTTTTTACTGCACTGTGGCTAGTTATAGTCTCTGCTGCCTACAACAAATACCTTATTCAATACCCTGGCTCAAAGCGGGTATTATAAACGGCAACACATTTGCTTGCTTTTCTAGGGTATTTCACAGTATTTCACAGCCAGGCATACGGTCAACAATTTGAAAACATTTTTAAGTGATCTGCTTCAGCCTTTATTATTTTCCGCATTTTTTGATTCCCAACACATTTTTGCCGTTTCAGAAACTCTCAATGGAATTTCCTCTGCAGACTCCACAAATCAAGTTTTTATAAATAGACTGCAGATGAACATGCTCCGAGGCGACTTGTCAGAAATGCCAAACGAAAGACTGCATTGTGAAATGTTTGAAAATACTCTGAAAAATATTTTAAAATCGTTTGTAAAATGGAATGGAAATGCACTTTGCAAGTGGCAAAAATGTGTTAAATGCTTGAGAAATGAAGTGTGAGAAATGAGCAGAAAAATAAACAAAGTTTCAGTGCTTTTAAATGCAACAACTTGATTGAATTATATTTAGTGCTCTGTTTGCAGAGTCTGTAAAATATATGTTGTGAAATGTGCATTAAATTTAAGTTTATTATCTGATCAGATGAATATATTTCCATAAAAGAGCGTTGTAGCTCAGCTACAAGTCGAGTTCCTTGGGTTGGTTATGTTATAGAATACTTTAATATAGCAATGCACACTGTTTTAATGGCTTCCTTATATTATATGAATTAGATATGCTTTGGCTAGTCTACATATCAAATTTCATAGTCATTGAAGCAATAGATCCCGAGATATGGCATTGAACTCATTTGGATAGTATTATTTAAGCGTTTGGGAATTAAATTTAAGTTTATTATCTGATCAGATGAATATATTTCCATAAAAGAGCGTTGTAGCTCAGCTACAAGTCGAGTTCCATGGGTTGGTTTTGTTATAGACCACTTTAATATAGCAATGCACACTATTTTTAAGCAATAGATCCTGAGATATTGCACTGAACCCATTCGGATAGTATTATTTAAGCGTTTAGGAATTAAATTTAAGTTTATGATCTGATCAGATGAATATATTTCCATACAAGAGCGTTGTAGCTCAGCTACAAGTCGAGTTCCATGGGTTGGTTTTGTTATAGAACACTTTAAGATAGCAATATGTACTTAACTTGCGGCTTGTTTATAACATATAAATTATATATGATTTAGTTAGTCTACATATAAAATTTCATAGTCTTGGAAACAACAGATTCTGAGATATGGCACTGAACCCTTTGGTATATAATAACTTACCCGTTTTAGCATTAAATTTAAGTTTATTATCTGATCAGTTAAGTACATTTCGTTATTTAAATCTTTCCTTAAACGTTTAGGCATTGTAGCTCAGTTACAAGCCGAGTTCCATGGGTTGGTATTGTTATAGAACACTTTAATATAGCAATATGAACTGTTTTAGTGAATTTCTTAAAATAAATGATTTATAAACGATTTAATTAGTCGACATACCAAATTTTATAAACATGGAAGCAACAGATCCTGTGAACCCTTTTATGAAATAACTTTTTGACGGAACTAAGTGCAATATTTTGTATGGAAGTTTGGGTTTATACCCATCAAACTATGCTCTAAAAACGTTTTTGTGTTATCTTTGAAATTTGGGTAGTTAGTACACTAAACTCTTAAACATTGGAGCAAAAACTTCTGTTTTGTAACAAAAACCCAATGGGAATTCATAGTTAGACAACGATTTAGTATCAGCCTTGCTTTCAGTTCAGCGCTACTAAAACCTATTATCGTAATCTTATCCAAAATCAAACTAATAACTCTGCATTTGTAACAAAAGCTTTAAATTTAGGGTCATGCCACTTGTAGGGTGCTTTCAAGTGTTTACACAATAGAATTGGCGATGCCAATACAATGGCTGAAAACATAATGCTAAATGCTCGATTAACGCTTACTTGGCTCCACTGGGAGTGAAAGAGAGGGGCGTACAAAACAGAACAATGGCTGACCAATAGGGGGGAAAAGGGGGAGGAAACGAGGGGGCTATAATCTACAGTTAAGTGTGAAATGTGGTCAACTTACCCCTTCGGAGTGAACAACATGTTAATCTGCAAGTAGAGAAAAAGAGAGAGAGCGGGTAAGTCAGTGAGAAGAGTTATGTTAGAGTGGGAGGTAGAAAGAGCAGAGTTATCAGGAAGCAGATCATGAGATTGCTCAACTTGCAGGCAATAAAAGTGGGTTGACGGAGCAATTTTAACTGTGGTATCAAGGGGATTTTCGTGGCAAAATTGATGTTGGCTTTATAATCATAAAAAATTCAATTCTCACCAAAATCACACGAAATTTGTTACACAGTCGTTTGGAGGCGGGCGGCCTGAGGGGCCAAACGGGAGAAGAGAATGGAGGGAAGAGGGCGTGGTTCATTCATGGGATTTCGTTGGGGTATTTTGAATGTTTTATGGTTTTGAAAACCGAAATAAAATTCATAAAATCGACGGGAATTCGCGCTTTTGGCATTTGGTTGTGCCGTCTTTCAGTGTGTGTTTGTGTGAGTGTGGCACAAACCATTACAACTTGCCACTTGCCACATGCCGAATGCTGCACAATCAAACAATAAATCTTTTCTTTTTTTCGCATTTCGGTTTTTTTTACAATTTCTTTTTTTTTTTTTTTTTGTATATTTTTTTTGGTTTTTTACGTTACACACACTAAGCTCATTTAGATTTATACAGAGTTCCCCCTTAAAACAGCCAACTTCCACTTCCAGATTTCGCCAAACAGTTTGGGGAATTCGCATTTGTGTTGAAAACTTTTCTGTATTTTCCATTTTCCCCATTTGTTCCTCTTGCTGTTGTTGTTTTTGTTGTTTTTGCTGCTGTTTTTGCATTTAACTTTTTTATGCTTATTTTTTATTATCAGTTCCGCTTTGGTTTCTACTTTTTTTCGTTTGCACTCGAAGTGATTTGAAAAATTATTTTAGGTTTTTCTGTTGTTTCTTTTATTTTGCTAGGGAATACCATTGTTATTTGTTGTTGTAAAGTTTATTTTCGATTTAACGCTCTGCACATTATTTGCTTTATATGAGTGTGTGCAGAGGTGTGTGTGTATGTGTGTATGTGTCTGTTATTTGTCAAGTCGGCGACCATAAAGGGGGCAAATCTTTTCTTTGCTGAGATCTGCGTTACGGATAATGCATCAAGAGCTTAAGTACGGATTTGGTTTGGCCAATTTGTCGCGTCGTGTGTGTCATAAATATTGTTTGCATTTCTACGTCGATACTTATCGATAACAATCGTTGGCTGGAAATACTTGGGGTTATCAATTAGAAACATTGAATTGCATACACTTAAAACACACAGTTGCTGGTCTTACAGCGTAAGTTGCAAGTGTTATCAGTTTTTACAACACATTTTGCTATCGATAAATTCGATAGATTTCGATTTTTATCAAAATCATTGAAGCTAATGCTTAAATTTTAGAAGTTCTCCGCTCTTATGACCCCTAAGTTCATGTTTATATTCAATATTTATCATCACTTATCGATTTTTAAATTTATCGATAATTTTTTAATATTATTTGTAAGTTAAATCAACTGGAATCCGACACTAAGCTCTAAATCTGTAGACAAAAGCATGAGTTTCTAACAAAGTCAACAACAAAAAAACTATCGATGACGCACAAGTAGACAAACAATAGGAAAAAGAGTGAGAGAGAGAGAGGGCTAGCAAACAAGAGAGAGATGGCAAATCCAGAAATAAAACAAATGCACACAAAGGTAAACAAGTCACATTTGCTCTCCATTGAGCAACAATGTAAATGTGTGTGTTTGTGTGTGTGTAACTCTCGATATAATTCATATTGACAAATTATCGATAAATTTGAAAACAAATAAAGAGCTAACAGAGCATCCAGAGCAGTACAGTGAACCATAATGCATTGTTCTAAATAAATGAGAAACCAAATACCAGAAAGAGACAAGAAATGGAGATGGAAATGGGCATGGAAATGGGTGTGGAAATGGAAATGTAAGAGCAAAGGGGAAAGAGCGATAAAAATTGCTGCAGCAAACGACAAAACAGTGGCAACAACGACACGAACAACAGATAAACCAATAGCGAGCAGCAGCAGCAACAACAAAGCAACAGGACAAAACCACAACAACAGTAACAATAACAACAACACTAACACTAAGACTAACACTAACAGTAACAACAACACTCACAGTAACAGTAACAAGAAGAAAAGCTAAAAATCCATTGAAAATCGAATTGCACGCAAAATGCAACGCAGCTTTGCAATTGCTTTCTGTTGTCAGTGGCGCAAGGCAAGCGGAACTAACCGCCCACTCCGCCCTCTTATGCTGTCGCAACCCTTTGGGGTAACACCCAACTTGGGGTTAATACCTATTGTCAGGTATATATACTATATATATAGTATGTTACTATCCGCCATGTCGTGCCATTTATTTGCGCAATATCAGCGATTTCTGTTTACTTTTTTTCCCTTTTCTCCGCATTCATGGCAATACCCTGTAAGGGTGTCAAAATATATAGGGGTAGCATGGTCTAATACAGCAGATATCGGCAAGAAAACAGTATTTAATACTTTTTATATAAGTTCAACAAATTTATTGTAATTTTGTGATATAGTTGATCAGCCCAGGAGGATAGCATGGACTTTAGCAACGAAATTAAACATTTTTATAGAATACCCTGTAACTATAATCTTATAACAGTAGCGTGATATTCTTTTCCTTAAAAAACGATCAAAACTGGTATTTTTTTAATACTAAAGTCATTTTTCTGTAACTCATAAAATTACAGCATATCTGCCAGTCGATTATTTTCCATAGTTTTGAATTTGCTTGCTGATATTCATACGCCAGAGACACAGAACAAGTAGAATAACAAAAGGGACAAACACAACGTACTATGGGGAAATATCGCATGAGTAGATTACAGGGTATAGGGTTTAGGATTTAAACGTGTATACCCAATGCACGGGGGAGGTGTAAGCAAAGGGTGTCAGTAATAACAATTCCATGAATGCGCAAATGCCAAACAAATATAGAAAACTGATATTACAACTAATGGCAAGTGTGTGTAGGTGTGTGTGTGTGTGTGTGTGCGTGTGTTTGTGTGACAGTGTTAGTGTATGCGGTGTATCTGTGTGATATACGCGTTAGGTTTAGTTTACCTTACGGAGCTAATGACTGCCGTAACTATGAGGGAACTCTCAACAATTTGCCAGTTTCTTGTTTGATGTGTGGACGCGACATGTCAATTATAGAAAATGTTATAGAATATCTGATATATGCCTTATATCCAATATGCATATCGATCTACTTAGTACGAAAATATTCCGCATTTTTGTAGCAAGGATTCAATTTCATAAACTTTTGACAGCATAAAAAAAACGATACATTAGAAAAATTGTGAAAGCTTTAAAAAGTCTAAAGAAATGTACTGATGGGTGTATAAAGCTATAGGTTTTTTCTTGTCTAGCTTATTATATAATAGAGAGATTATATTTATTTTTTCATATAGACTTAAATTATGAAAAATAAATTTCTTATACAATAACGTTTCGTACATCCTAAAAAATAGTAAAGAGGTCTATTGTGCGTAACAGGCAGAAGAAGTCGTGGCTGACCTCATAAAGTATATATATTCTTGATCAGCATCAACAGCCGAGTCGATATAGCGATGTACGTCTGTCTGTCTGTCCGTCGGTCTGTATGAACACCAGGATCTTCGAAACCATAAGAGCTAGGGTCGCCAAATTTGGAACGATAGTCCGTCTATATGTCAGGCTGGTTAAGTTTCTTTCCTACCGCCCCGCGGATTGTAATTACACTACAACTTCGAACGTATTAGAGCTATCGTAACCAAAATTCACCATATATGGAATCATTATAACTATCCTTACCAAGTTTGTTCCGGATCGAACAACTATGGCCTATAGCTCCCATAGGACAAATCGGTCAAAAATTACTTATTTGTAAGTAAAATGGACAGTAGTATGAGTACGGGGTCTTTTACAGTCGGCTCGCTCGACTGTAGCCTTTCTTACATGTTTTTTTTTTTTCATCTAACAATGTAGCTGTGTTGCAAGCGGTGTTAACTATTCCCTAGTTGCGCTCACGTGGTACACACAATATTGACAGCCAGTGTAGCTGTCTTGCTGATTGTTGCAATACAAAAAAAATAAAAAAAAACTTGGCGATATAAAATAAAAAAACTGCCACAGATGCGAGTCAACGCCAACAACTATTGAAGCATTTGCAACATTGAATTCAAGCATTTGTAAGGTGTGTGAGAGTGTGTGCGTGTGTGGGAGAATATGTCTAAGGGGTTGTCTATATTCATATTTTATATTTCACATTTGATTCTGTTGCATTTCATGTTTGTGTCGAAATGCATGAATAGATTTGATGGTGTTGTTGCCACGGGGAATGCGATTTGTTTTTTCTTTTTGCGGACAGGTGAAATTTCTTTAAAAAATATATGAATTTGTGGGAGGCATAACAGTTGTTACGGGGGTCAAAGCCATCACTTAAAGGCATGCGATACTATTCCTCTGCAGTTGAGAAAGATTAAAGATATTGTAATTGATATAAGTTAATTAAACCACTTAATCCCATCCCAATTGGCTGAATCTTGCTCAAGTTATGGGGGCTTGAAGTGCGCGCCCATAAGTATGCAACGATTTTAAAATGCAGGAATCTGAGGTTTTCGAAAGATTTTCTTTTCAGCGGCAAACTTAGAGCTGATATTTAAGAGATTTAGCATTTTCTTAGCATTTTCATTCGCAATTACTTTATAATGTTAAATGACCGCAGTGAAACGAGTCCTGAGCTTGAGGTGCTCGTAAATAAATAAAAAGCAAAGCCGTGCTAATTAGTTAAGAGCAGATTTTACCTGCAAACAGATTTGTTAGTGCTCTACACTCACTCTGCCTATCTCGCTCTCGCTCTGTCTCTGTTACTTTCTTAAGCTGTCTCTTTTTGTTTGCTTTAATCCACTTGAAAGCAGCTGCCGTTTTTGTCGCTTGTCGTTTGTCGTTTTCTTATTTATTTCACTTGCCAAAAGTGTCAGTGATAAATTTTGTTCATAAGTTTAGCAGGCTTCCAGTGTTTCTTTATTTTTTTTTTTTTTTTGTTGTATGCCAACTGATGAGAATCGCATAGGGAGGCGCACGCTTTAAGCTTTGGGCTACAGCTTTAGGCTGCTTTCATCTCACTGCTCTCGTGTCTCGATGTTGCATGTCAGTTTTGAGATAAAAGCGTGGTCAGCCCCGCATTAGTGATGGCAAAAATATCGATACATCGGCTTAACTTAGTGGATTTTACCTTGATCCACTTTCATGCCATAAATCATGGCATACAAATTTGTATTTATACAGAAAACTATCGATTTTGAAATCAATGTTCTGCTTTGACTTACATCACTAGTCAGCGATAGCCTCTTTTACTTCAACTTGCTCTTCATACGATTAACACACACAAAACCAAAGTATTCCAATTGCCAGAAGTGCCGTTTTTCCTTTCGGCCTTCTTGTATTTTTTTTTTGCTCTCTATTTTGCTTTACGCCTCCCTGGAGGGTCTGTGAGCTGGCACATACTCAACTAATCGGCTGTTTTCCTCAGTTCCCCAAACATTGCGTTCTCGAATCAGTTGTGACATTTCCAAGCTCAGCCACTCAGCGAACACAACTGACTACTCACTCCACCAGCTCCCAAGGGAATCCATTGGACATACACACACCACCCAAAATAAAAACCACAAAGAAAGGAGAATAAAAAAAAAAAACAGAGTATGTTAATGGGAAATCACAAACAAAGCTAGTTTCGCATTTGAGTGACCAGCAAACGGTTTCTAACAAATGTTTCTTGTTTTTAATATTTGCAGTTAAAGCCTTAACTTTTGGGCCAACTATAGAAATTAAACATGAACATCTGCATCGAAAACTTTTAAAAATTAAATCAAAGTCTTTAGCTCTGAGCGAATTACACGCTCTCAACTTTTTGATTTTCTACATTTCGTGCAATAATTTTAATATCCAAACTAAAAATATATTGTAAAAGCCAAGGCATTGATTTATGGCATTTGTTGGCATAAATAATTAATGCTTATGTTCTAAAAATTTCAACACGATCAAGCAACGCGTTTAGTTTTCCATGCACAATCAACTTATTCCTTTGGCATAATTGTGTCTCATATGCTCGATGTCATTTTGTGTGCGTGTTTTCAGAAATTTGTTGTGAATTTGGTTGCAAGGCTCATCACGTATCCAGTCACTGTTTGTTGTTATTGTTGTTAGTGCCGTTGGTATCCCTGGGGCAAGGGCAACACAAATGGTGACAGCAGCCACATGGCTCCCACTTGGATATCCAACGCTTTCTGTTTGTTTGCGGCCAAGAGATTCGATTCGATGCGACTCGTCGGCCGTACATTTGCCCCCGGTTGTCTCCACTCCACTGTACGAGCCACTCTCCCCTCCCTGTCTCCCTCATTGTCAAGTTCATCTCTGCCTTGACGGCAGCACATGTCAAGTTCGCGACTCAACGCACTGACTCTCGCCAAAAAAAAATGGAAAACTCCAGGAAAGGAAAGGAAGCGTTGAAACGGCTCGTGTTGGTTCCTGTCAAATTTCATTTTCACTTTTTCATTGCTCTTAAATAATATTTATTTTTACGCCTGTTTCACTCCTGCTGCTTTTTTTTGTCATTTCTTTTAACACGATTACCCTGTAATGCTACAATTTAAAGGGTGGCATTAAAAACCAGGAAAAAAACTGATCTTAAGTTTCAAGTGAAGTTTTTCAGTTCCTAGTAAAATAGAGTCTGCAGCTGCTTGAAATACTCTTAAAATCAATTTACAGGGTAACTTGCAGTCCATCATTTCCACAGATTCACGTGTCTCGCTCTCGTACTTTTAATCGCTTTGTCAGAATTTAATAATTTTAAGTGAAACGAAAAGCCTTATGGATTGAGTCTTAATGATTTCCTTTGAACGGCTTTAGCACCTGCTCTCAGTTGCACTTGTATCCCGAATTTCAGCTTGATTGGCTCCACCTGCCGCACATACAGCTGGCACCAGGGTCGGGGCAAGTATGAGTTGACATTGAGACAGTATTCAGACTGAGTTCGCTGCTCTACTTATGCCGATGTCTGTCTGGTATTTGTACTCAAAGTTAGAGTACTTTTTGTGCGTTGTTTTGTTGTATCTTCTTATTGTCTATATTTCATTTTGGATATGCATTTATCAGCTTTTCTTCAGAACAAAACAAATAACAATAACAATAACAAAATCAAAAGCCGCCGGCTTTATTACCCACAAAGAATTCAATAAACAACTTTCTGACAGTACGTGTGTGTGTGTGAAGTAGTGTGTGTGAGTGTGTGTGTGTGTGTGTGCTTTGCTTATAAGTAATCCCATATGTAAATACAATACACCTATGCCCTCTGAACAAATATGAGTTGAATTTTCAGCATAAATTCTTAAAATAAAAATTGCCACCTAGAAATTCTCCTCTTACAGACTCCGATCTGAACTTATTTTTGGCCTACTAAACTTGTTGCCTTTCGTCCTCCGTGTTTACTTTATGCTCCAACTGCTTTTATCTTTAAAATTGTTCTGCTTTAAGCTAACTTTAAATTTGTTTAAACAAAAATTGAAAATTTGACACATTTTGTGCCATTTGTTCTCCATGATCACTTTATTGCTGCAGTTTTCTAAACATTTTTCCGCTTTTGTAATAAAAATGTCTTTTACTTAGAAGTAATGGATAGTTTCTTTGTTGGCCTGTGAATTATGATTTTTCTTAATCGTTCTCCATGGTCACTTTTGCTTCTAATGTTTACTTTATTCACCAAGCAACAGTTAAGTCTCCTCCATGGTTACTTGTGAAGAAATAATTGATTTCTTCGTTTAATTTTTAGTCTCTGGGGATTGTCTCCATATAGCACGCTTCTATGGTCACCCTAAACAGCATAAGAGTGCACAAGTGTTATCCATGGCCACTTAACCTCCATGTGCACTTATTTTATGAGAAGTATCATGGCCATTTAGTTCTATAAGTCTCCTTTTAGTTGCGTAAAGACAATTTCCTCACTGCCTTCCATGTTCATTTTCACCTCCATGGTCAATTGCTTACATTTTTTTGCGTTTTCTACACTGTAAATGACTTGGGGGCAGAAAGAAGTGGAGGGAAGTGGGGTGTGGCATGTGCAACAAATGTTATCGATTGAAATCGAACTCGATTGGAAGTCGATATCGAATTCCAATTCGAATTCGAAGTTCGATTTATTTTATGTCTGAGTGAGACTTTGTGTTGCTTGTGGCAAGTTCAGTTGGAGACGTGTCGAGGACGCGTCAAGAGGCATTCAACGAACTGAACGCAAATAAAATGGAAAGACACAATGCAAGTGGACGTGTTGCTGCCTGTCACAACACGCGGCGACAGGTGGCAGCACTGAATGTGTCAACGCCCATGCAAATTGATGCAGCCGTCGTTGTCATCAAACGCAGCTCACGACGCGTGCAGCGTCTGGAGCGTCCCATGGCACAGCTGCAGCTGCACCAAGCAGAGACTGAAATGGTGCAAGAGGCAGCTGTAGAGGCAGCGACACAGGAAACGGAAGCTGAAGCGGATGTGGAGCAGTTGCAACTGCCTAGCATGCCGGTGTTGCAAGACTCGGATGCAGAAATCAATGAACGACATCGACATAAACACAAATCTAAATCCAAATCCAAATCGAAATCCAAGAAGGAGAAGGAAAAGAAAACCAAGAAACACGGCAAAAAAAAGTTGCATCAACAGCTGCGAGAGGCGCAGGGACAAGAGGAAGTGAGCGATACTCTGCTAATGGAGTCAATGGCGGATTGCACGAGCACAAAGATTGGCGATGTCACCGCTGTGCGTTGGGTCAATCGAAAGAAACGCATTCTGGAGCAGTGGCAGCGGGAACATGGCAGCAAAAAGCGCAGGAGCAAGAAGCGCCGCAGCGATAACGATAACAAAAATGATATCGACAACGCTAGCGATTGTTGAACTGATGCTAATTAAAGTGATTTGTAAGTTAAGTTTCCTGCTGACCATGTATATCTATATCTCTCTCTCTCTTTCTCCATTTCTTTCTCTTTCTTAGTCACACTTTTCTTTCATCTATATTTTCATTGCTTTTCCTTTCTTAGACCTCCTATCGCTTCCTTTTGACACCACTCTCTTCTCGTTTTCATTAAATCCCCATTACCTGTCTCTTATCCGTATCCTTTTGATTAATATACTTCATCTCTTTCCCTTTTTGGTTCTTGCTCTAGTTAGCATTCTCTTTTCACTTTTTGTTATACGTCTCACCTGTCTCTATCCCACTTCCGCTTGCCCATACTATCTGCAGATATTTCCTTATAGTTTCTATCCCTGCTTTTTTCCTCTTCTCCCATTTTTTTCCTATTGGCTCCTTCACTTTGTTTTCTTTCATTTTACATCTTACATTATATATCTTAATCTCTATCGCTAGCCAAAGCTTTCCCTCTCTCTGCCTCTCTCAATCCCACTCTCTCCCTCTAAGTCTCTGTGTGTTTAGCTTTGGCAAAATAACATAACATTTTTCTTTACAAAATCCCATGAACAATGCGCTCCGCACGTGTGTGGCAAACAAATGAAGCAAGCAAAGCTTCACAAAATTGCACTACCTTCTTCCTCCTACACTGCTTTTCTCACTCTCTTCGTCTCTCTCTCTGCGCTCTTTCTGCTTCTTCACTTCTTCTCTTCCAACACGGGCAATTATCTGACAAGCTGACCATAAAAATGCTCAATTACAACATCACGAATACTCCTCACACACACACACACGCACACACACACACACACACACACACACACACACACACTTCCTTAATAACTTATGCATTTGCCTTAAACCAAAGCGCATTGTTTATGAACTCTATCAAAAAATAAAGGGTTCGAGATCAGAACTGCTGTGATAAGAAAAATAAAAAGTGGTTCACTAAATTGCCAATGATTGACTTAAGGTTACCCTATAAAAGCAGACATAATCAACATAGAATTTCCAACCGAAAGCAGCAAGTGAAATACAGCGATAAGCTTCCTTGGCCGGACAACCACGGCTCCAGTATTTTTGTCCGCCTAAGGAAATGTATTGTGTATGAAAATCATGCTCTTAAGACTGTAAATTTGTAAATTTGAATTTTGTGCTTTTATTTACAACTTTTACAAGATTTTTTTCTTAAGTCATAAAGTTCTTTTTAGTCTCCTAATCATTTCTGATTTTATCTCAAACACTTTTGCTACTCTTTCAACTGCACAAACTGAGAGTAGCTTAGTTTTTGGCGTGATTACTAAAAGTTTAAACTAAGAAACTTATTTTCAAATGTTGTTTGTGATTTACTTTCTTTTGCTGTTGTTTTTTGCTCTTTTCACTTTACATTTTCCATACAATTTTATATGCATTGCATTTTAAATAAAGTGTGAAGTGAAGTATAAGCAAATAGACCCTTTTTACAGGGTATATGCAGTTTATTTGAAAGTATTGTTTGTTGGTTTCAAATAACATTTGTTTACAAAAGGTTTCACTTGATTTTGAAACGATATACTAAGGTTTGCATACAAACAACTTAAGGTAGATTCTGTTTACAGGGTATAACAACAGGCACGTGTAAGTGTGCATGTATGTGTGTGAATTTCGCAATCGAAACTGATGAAAAGGCCAACAACGAGAATCGAAACGAAAAACTGTTCCAATTTCAATTTCAATTTGAATTTGAATTGAAATCAGCTACAGAAATCAGAGCACTCAATTGGTGTTATACAACACCCTACACCCTACAGCACTACACTCTAACACACACACACACAGCCTACAACGAAATGCAACTAAACTATGTGTGTGTGTGTGTGTGTTTGAGACTGCAAAAAGCATTTAAATGGTCCGAAAAACAGGACAACAAAGGGCCAACCAAAGCGTAGGGGGAAAAGAGACACACAGCAAGAGAGGAGTGAGATAAGGAGTGGCAGAGGGTTGAAAAAATGTGTGAGGGGGTAGGTGAAGCGCAGGGGAGTTGTATTGCCCCGATATTGTATGGAACCTGGAAGACAATTTAATGCCGGAAATAGTTTTTCCAGCTATGCCTATAACGAGAAAAAGAAAGAAAGAAAGGGAAAAAGGGAGAGAGGCAGAGACAGGGACAGACATAGGGACGGGGACGGGGACGGGGACAGGGACAGAGGCAGGGGCGTAGCACCAAAGCAGGGCAGGGTCAGTGGCAGTGTGACTGCAAAATAAATTTACTAATAAAATGCCAAATATTTTGCTAGCCGTTTATACCCCACACGGAGACCTATCTCTGCGCTCGACGCTTCTACAGAACGGCGAGCGTACAGGACAGTTAAAAACCCTGTACACTTACTTTACCTAGGCATAAATTTTGTACTTTTAAAGTATTCGCTATGAAATTTTTAGTACAAATTAGAAAAAGTGTTTAAAAATGAATTCAATTAGAATTTGTAGCTGATGCTTTACTTTAAAGTCTTGAGTGAGCTCTCTGTGATATACCCTTTGGTATCTGCCTGTACAGGGCTTTAAAAAGGTTGTTCCATGGCATCTCGACTTTACTGCCCTTTCTCTGATTTGCTGTGTGTGTGTGTGTGTGTGTGTGTGTGCGTGTGTAAAGGGGCAAAACATTTTGTAATGAACATATTTTAAATGCATGCCACGCACCCGAAACAACAACAGGAACAACATTTTGGGTGTTCAAATGAATCTGAAAATGAGCGTAATTTTGGGCTTTGACCTTGCCAACTTTTCCCTTTACAGTAATAATTTCTTTTTGGGCCAGAGTAGGTCGGAGTACTTGGTAGTAGGGCCAAATGGGAGCAACGTGGGAATGGGACTGGAATGGAGTCATAAAACATTTTCTTGTCTGTCGCTCTCTGAACGATTTTCACGATTTAAGAAAATCAAGCAAAGGAAAAAATAATCAAATAAAAATCGGTTGGAGGAAATTCGGCTAGAAAGGCAGGCGTCGGGGTGTGGGATTAGGATATGCTGAGGGAAGACCGGCAACAGGCACAAGGTCATCGGATAATATTGAAACCGGACCTTCAAGACAAGACGTGTGAATGATGTGATTCCACAAAATAAAGCTGAAAAGCTAAAAAGCTACAAAGCTGAAAAGATCAAAGCAATCGATATGATACCACGAGCCAGCGAAAGGAAACAAAAGCAGCAAACGGAGGGGTGAAGTGGGCAAAATGAAGAAGGAAAAACTCACAATGAAAAAAAAATGAAGAAATTATTAGAAAACTAGTAGCAAAAGAGAAGAAATGACAACTGCAGCGACTGCAAATGACCCAGCACTGACTTTAAACAATTAGTGGATTTTGACTGATTGTTTCTATAAGTTTAACAGTTTGTACTAAATTTAGACAGTTTAGTAAAACAGACAGTACTCTGCAAATAATGTGTGGCTTTGGTCTTAACAATTCTAGTAGTTACCAAGTTATAAAGTTTTTATAATTTGAAAATTGTTCTATCTGAACTCTTGGAGTCCTCGACATCCATTTCTTATGCTGATCAAGAATATATGTCTCGTCCAATTCTTGTTTAAGAAACCCTGTACACCCTAGTTCTCCTCCTGAGTACAGGATCTAAAAATAAATCGTTAAGAAATGCCAAACTCATGTCCCAAAGAAATGCAGATAAGCAGCTGAATGAGTCCAAGGAGTCCTAGTGGAAAATATGCACACACACATACATATAAGAATACGCATGTGTGCGTGCGTGTGTGTGTGCGTGTGTGTGTATAAACACAAAGTTTTTGACTTTAAGTTTGGTTTCAAGCCAATATTAAGTTGTCGACGAGTGTGGAAAGAAGCTGTAGTAAATTTCATTTAAGTAACTTTAAGTTTTAGTATTTTAAAAATACTTTGGCATTTTAATACTAGACTTAAGCTTAATTTGCTAGCTTAGTTATGAATAATATACCAAATGTAGCTTAATAATTGAAGGGAAGAGTCTGAAAGGGTCTGTGTATTTTGAAAATTAAATTATTTTCTTAATTTCAGTTTTGTAAATTTTAAAATAGTGAGCTTTATTTGAAAAATTTTAATAAATTTTTTTGGTATTACACAAAAAACTTTCCTAACTACCTGAGCATCAAATTTCAGTTTAATATCTTTGGTGGGTGCTGAGATCTCATTGAATACTTCTTGTGGAATTGAAACTAAACTAACTTGCCGGTACACATCACATTTTCCTTAAAATTCCAGTTCAAATTGTAACACAGATTTTATAAGTTAGGTAAGCTTAAGCTTAAATTTTTAATGATTGCTCCTAAATTCCTATCTTCTGTAACACCCTCCATTTTTGAGTAGGGCATGGGGGGCGGTAAATACGTAAGCAGAATATTTGTATAGGTAAATGCGCTTTACTTATTATTGGATGTTGTCATGTCAATCATTATAATAATCAATAAATATTTACCGTTATTTATGTATATTCTTTTAATTACACACTCACAATCTCCCTCCCTCTCTCCTGCTTCTAATCTCTTTCTATCTCTGGCTCTAACGGAATGGACATACAACATCAAAGGCATTTGCCCTCAAGGAGGAAAAGAGCAACGAGGGACCGCGTGGAGTAGGTGAGGGCAAGGCAGAAAGTAGGAGAAAGATGGAGAGGAGCAGCAAAGGGGGAATGAAGCTTGCACAAAACTATGAAAGATACTTGAGGGCATGAATTAATTTAAAGCTAAATGCGAGCAACAACAACAACAACAAGGACAACAAGGACAACAACGACAACAACAACACAATAAATTGGGAAAATCTTTTTGGCCAACGGCGCAAACAGCAACGGAAAAAGCAAAGTGCCAACAAAGGGAAATCAGCAGCAGCGGGACCAAAACAGAGCAGGAGTGGCATTGAGGGCGTGGTAATTGGTAGATATTTTCAATTCGAATGAAAATTGCTGCCACGAAGTGATTGAAGAACTTTTCCAAAGTGCACAATGAATAAAAAACGAAAAAAAAAAGAAAAAAAATAACGGAATTCTTGAAGTAATTCAAGACTAAAGAAATTGTTTAACAAAAATTAGTAATAGAAAATACTTGAAAAATTTCTAGAAACGGGTTTTAAAATCTCTGAATGGGTTTGGTTGTGATACTTTGATCACGATATAGTCCGACGAGACGGTTTTAATGAGGGGCATTAAGTAAAGCTGTTATATGCAAAATTTATTACACGATCGTAACTGAAATTGTACATTAAATCGGTCTTTAAAAATCAAATCAAATTTAATCAATAAAAATAAACAAATTTGAATACTGATGGGCATAACAAATTATAACAGTGTATTACCAAAAAGCGTAGCATACTTCTAGAGGCGACAACGAAAATAGTTATATTTCAAATTAGCTAAAGATTTCTATAGCATAGACGCTTCACCCCTACCTATACCTAAGCCAACTGCTTGAACTGCACTACAACATGAAAGTTGACAAAGGGCGAGAGTGGAGCAGAAAGAGAGAAATTGAAAAGTTCTCGCAAAAGTAGGGAAATTTTTCAAGTTTTTGCGTTTTTTTTTTAGACCAACAAAGTTTTTAGGGGTGCAATTAAAAGCAAAGTGCTGCTAAAGTATATGTATATAGCTTATGTATATATATATATATATATATATATATCTTATGCGATTTTTGTGTGTAAGTAATAATGTACGCCAACGGAAAAGTTATGCACGTCGAAGCGAGACGAAAGAGCAACAATAAGAGAGAGACTGAAACTTACCAGCTGTTTTGCTGCTGCAGCGACGTTGACGCTGACGTTGACGTTCGACGTTCGACGCTGTCGTTCAATGTGCAGTTCTGCGACCAAAGTTTATTATGATTTTTGAGTTGTTGCTGCTGCTGCTGACCCTGCTGACGTCGCCGTGGCTGCTGCTGCTGCTGCAGAGCTTTTTCGCTGCTTACTTTAAACTTTGACCGTTACCGTTTGCTGGCGACAACAACGATGATGGCAATCTGAAAAGCGTGAAAAGAGGAAACAGAACATGAAAAACTGTGATGAAAACTGTGAAAAGATGAAAATAAATAAACGACACACACACACACACACACACACACACACACTCACACATATTTTATAAAATTGACGTTAAATTGCATTGCAAATTGCGTTTATTGTGCTGGTTTTAATTAGCTTTCGCATAACGGTGATTGCATATTGACACACAGGTAAATGAAAATTGTGCAAAAAAGCGAGAAATTGCGCTCATGTAAAAATTAAAAATATATTTCATATTTATGTATTTAATATTTAATGTTTAAAACATCAAAGTATAAAATTTTATTTACTTAAAATCAAGTGAAAGTAATTTCGTTTCAAAGCATTCCGACCGCGCTGCTAACGTCGCCGTCGCTGTCGCCGTAGCAGTCGCCGTAGCAGTCGACAGCTGCTTGAAACTTGTTGATAGCTTTGACGCTTTGGCAATTGCACTAAAGTGCAGCTGTTAGTGTACGCTCATTAGGCGCCTAATCGACTCGATTCAAGCAAGAGCGAAATTCAGTGAGAACGTTGAGTGAGCGATTTGGTATGCAAGAGAAAGAGAGAGAGAGTGAGCTTAGGTATGACAACAGTAGAGAGCGAGAGAGGTTTGAGCGTGAGTGGCAGTGAGTGTTGTGACCGTTGCCTTACCGCGTGCAGTCAGTCACTAGACTGGACACTGCAATGACAGAACAGACTGACTGTGGAAGGAAACGTCGTAACGTTTCATGCTGATTGGCAGCCGCAGCCAATTAAATGCTTTCTGCGTGGACAACAACATCGACACTGACGTTGACGTCGACGTCGACGTCGATTTCAACGTCGCTGCGGACGTCGAACGCTTGTCTAAAGCGATTTCAGTTTGGGCGAGTTTGTCCAAGTGGCTGCGCTTGTGTGTGCGAGCAAGCAAGATGGCAACATTGATTAACGCTGTGCATATTTGTGCGTGTGTGAGTGTGTGTGTGTTGGTGCGTGTGTAACTGCAATACAATGGCACACAATTTGCAGCTGCGGGAATACAAGAAGAAGAATGTAGACAAGAGGGAGAGAGGGAACATTGCCAAATGTTCACCCCCCTTCTACCCCATGACTGCAGCTGCATTTCTCTCTATTTCTCTTTTGCACTATTTTTCTTGCATCTAAATTTTTTTTGTTGTTGCCTGCAACGGCAGCAGCTGCATAGCAACGGCAGCAACAACAGTTACCACCCCATAGGCAAAACTAGCAACAACAACAACAACAACAATCGGATAGAAGCAGCAGCAACAACAATTTGCACATGTGACTGTGGTCAACACTCGCTCCAACCCCAATCTCTCAACTCACACCACTATCTTTCACCTCTTCTTCCTCTCTTCGCTGTGCCTCAGTTCGCATCATTTCTTCTGCGCCTTCTGGCGTTCCAAATACCCGTGCTGGAGTTTAAAAGGGTATATCCACAGATAAAATATTCTCTGTTACTTAAAATGTATTTTTTAAAATTAATTTATCTGCCTATTTCTTTATTTGTCCCACTGTAGAACTTTACTTATGTATATAACTGTTCCATACGTAACTGTGCTCTAACGGGTATCATCACTTTGAGTTCGCTTTACTACAGCAATACTTTTTTTGTTTCTTCTTTGTCTCCCTCTCTCACTCTCTCTTTGTGCTGGCGTCTCTTCCCTTTGCTTTGCGGTTTCTCGCTCTTGATTCTTAAATGAACGTCAGCAACAACAACACTTAAATGAGAAACCATTAGAAATCGAAACGGACGGTAGTTAAGATTCGACGTACAAGATTTCAACTTAACGATTCTACGGCGGCACACACATATACATAAGCATGTGTATGTGTATATAGGAAATTAACTCCATACACTACAAGAGGAATACGTTCTTACTATGGCATGCATTATGCAACACATGGACCCCTATATAATCTATCTGAACTCAGCTGTCTGTGCAGCGTTTACGCTTAAATTTGGTACAGAAACTGATTTTGATGTCAAGCATAAAAATGATTAAAATCAGGCAGTTCAAACGATTTTGTAAGCAGTTTAGTATGGTTCCTAAAAATATACATTTTCCTTCAAAAAGTTGTTTTTGTTGCGCTATATCTGCTATAAAATACTCATTTGCAACAAGAGCACGCAAGTGTATTTAAATTGCGAACAAAGTAAATTTAATTGCTCAATTTTCCTTTGGTTTCAATTGCGTAATTTTATTCTTAATGTTTTTCTTTATTTGTTCTCCCTTTTTGGCTTTCTTACAACTAATTTGAGTACGCTCGTGTCGTTTAGTTGTTGTTTTATAGTTGTTTTTGTAAAAATTTACGTGATTTTTGCCTTAGTTTATTTTTCTTTCGCTTGACTACAGTAGCATAAATTTATTTTTTTTTAAAGAATTTTTTTATTTATTTTTAAAGGCAGTTCTTGCGCCTGAATTCTACTTCCTTTAAGTTTTATTTTCTTTATACCAAAATTTTGTTCACTTTTGTTCCAGTTTCCAATTTCAATAGACGTAGTTCTGCCGTAAATTGCTTTCTTAGCACCAACACATTTTTAGTGTCAAGAGTTTTGTTTTCATTCATTACTCCATTTTTGTTTCTTTCTTTCAACACCTTTTGGCTCAGGTGCAACAAAGTTGTTTGTTGTTATTTTTAAGTTTTGTTGTCTTACAAATTGGTTAAAATTAAACGCCCTAAAACCGTTGACTCTCGATGATGTCAATGCCAGTTGGTTCTCCCAACCGGAGAGTAAGAGCCACAAGGAAGAGGTGCATAAATCGCAGTGGAATCTACAGCTGAGAAGACCCTCTCGACTAGACAGAGTTGCATGCGCTGACAATGTTTACACGGTATCCTTTACTCCACCCCTTGTAATCCACTTTCCCCACTGCAAGTGTTCTTAGTTCTTTACGCTTCCCTCGCCGTCTTCATACTCTCAGTCTGCTGTGTCCCTTTCTAGCGCTTTCGTAATTGCTTATGCAAATTTCACAGCCCGGAACCCAAAGCCTGCAGCTAGTATCAGTAGGAGCTCCCTTATCCCTACCTGCGTTCCTTCTGTCAAGGGGTGCAACTTGTCTGTTCTCCTTTTCTCCGCTCTTTCCTTTCTTTCCTTTACTTTTTGACTGTGCGTCTTCTTGGCTTGCAAAAGTTTACCTTGTTGCCTTTACACACTTTCTCGCTTTACTGTTGCACCATCCTAACGAAGTAAAAAAAGTAGGAAGCCCTAACCCTTTGTGACCCTACAAGAGCGCCCCTAATTCCATTCTATCTTTTTTCCACTTCTGCCCTCATTTAACCTGTGTTTTTCGTGCGTTTTCATTGTCAACGTCATCGTCGAAGTCTGCACTGCCAAAAAATAGCTACTAAATCAAGACATTGTGCTAAGATTATTTTGGCATAAAAATAATAAACTTTGATTTCTAGAAAACTTCAAATAAAAACTATAATGAAAAAGAAAAATAACTTTATAAGTGTGTTTTTGGGCATATAAAATATAGTTTTTTTTGGGTGAAGGTTTTTAGCAACTTCTTCTTAAATTTAGCATTTTTTTTTCTAAAGTTGAGACCAAAATTTGTAATTAGCATGTACATGATTTGAGCACATGTTTGTTTTTTATGAGTGTAACTTTAAAATGCATTTCGCACACTGCACTCTTTTGAAATCGCCTACATCCGCTTAGCAACTCTTATGTTTCTACACTTCATTCTTTTGCTTCAATTAGACCCTGTACTTTCAAAGTGCCTGCATTTCAAACAGTTACTTTGTCCGTCTTGCTGTAGTTTTACCACTCGACGCAGTATAAGACTTGAAAACAAATGGTTTTTAGCAGTGCGAAAATTGAAATCGTTTAAGACAAAGTTTTGCCTATAAAATGTTAAATTTAATTTATAAAAAATTAGAAAACTAGCTTTCTTCTGTACAGGGTATCTAGCGATTGCTTTTACACAAATTTAGCCACTTCGACCGGTTTTAATGTGCAAAACAAATACAAATTAAAGCAATGTAAATAAAAGCGTTGCGAGTGCTCGGTCTAAAAAATTAAAATAAATTCCAAGTTGCAATGTTTTGTGGCTGCCGTGGCTGTAGGTGAGGAAAGGATGGAGTCAGGGGTATCAAAGGGGTTAGGGAAGTGGATAGCACAGTGGCTGGTGTGTGACAAAACCAGCAGTTTGCACTGTCCAAATTTGCATAATAAAATGTGCTGGCCAGTGTCTGAGTGTGATTCTGTATGCGAGTGTGTGTGTGTGTGTGTGTGTGTGTGTACACTGCACTTTTATGGGTTGCACTCTAAGGGTACATCGGGGCACACAATCAACACACACTCGTTCCCTTTCTTTTCCCCTTTCTCTTTGCATCCATAAAAATTCTTCATTCTTGCCACAAAAAGTTGCACGTTTCACACAATCGAAAATGTTTTTTTTTCTTCTGCTTCTAGGATTTTTGTGTGTAGAATTCAAAGTCAAATTCCATTGGGCAAATAAATGTACGTTTGTCATACTTGAGAATGTTTTGAATGTTATTCTATGAATGTAACATTCATTTAGGTAAATTTGACCTTTTGACTGAATGCGACAAATAAAATGAAATCCTAATTCGAGTGCTCAACGAATACCAGAAAATATTCAATTAGTCTTAGATTAAACGTTTGCATTTCGTTATATTTATTTAATTTTAAATTAAAAAAAGTTTTAAATGTGAATGGGAATGTGAATATTACGAATGTTCCTCTCACTCTCTCTCTCTCTCACACTCTCTCTGTCTGTCTCTTTCTCTCTTCCCTTCTTCTTGCTCTTTTGCTGCCTCGTTTTTGGCTTAAAAGTCGGTAGGGATATCTATTTGATATGCAGAAAGTGAGATAGGAAAGGAAAGAGTATTGGTGCAATAAATTCATAATTTTTGTGGTCATATCTTTCTCTCTCTCTCTCTCTCTCTCTCGTTTCTTCCTATTTTCCTTTGCTTTTGGTTTTTCTTCCTTCTCTTATCATTTATGGAAAAAGGACGTATGCAAATAGTTTCCCTAACACTTTTATTTTCCGTTTCTCAATTTATATTCATATTCTTCTTGCATAGTTTCCTTTTTTCTCCTCTCTCTCTCTCTCTGTTTTATCGTATCCATCATGCTATTTCTTCTCATCTTTTATAAGATCTCTCTCTCTCTCTCTCTCTCTCTCTCTCCCTCATTCTTCACTGCCTTCTCTTACTTATTTTCGCTCTTTTTCCTTCTTTCTTTCTTGCTCGCATTTTCTAACCTTTTTCTCGTCTCTGTCTCCACTGCTCTCGCTCGTCTTACACTTACCCTTCTGCCTCTGCACACTCAACTCACGAAATTAGCTAACTAAAGGGTATTTTCAAGTCGAGCATACTCCACTCCAGTGCCCAGTCTGCTCCAAAATGTGCTTTATCTTGCAATCAAACTCTACAGTTTATGAGCTACTGTAAATTGCTAACTTGGTCAGTTTTCTGTGCATAAATTGAAAGTATCACAGCACTCGCACACATAAAAAGAACGAAAGAGAGGGAGAAATATAGTTTAAGAGAGAGGCGTTGAGAGAGAGGGATAGAGAGAGTGAGAATTGCTGTTGCAACTCCTCAAAGTCGACTCGAAATCATTTGGTTTGTCTGCATTTCATTTGCTTGTTTGTTTTCTGCCTAACGGCAATTTTATTTGGCTGCGAACAGTGGGCGTGGCACCAGTGGGCAGCGCGTCGTAGGTGCAGAAAGTGGTCAGGGCTTAGGAGTGGGGTTTGAGGCGGAGGAGGACACTGCTGTTGTGGCACTTGCAACGCAGCTGCGCCGCAATCGACTTGATTTATGGCCAACGGCCTTTGTTCGACTGCCTCGCGTATCTCCGTTCTGCTCTCTCCTATCTCTTTCTCCACTTTTTTTTCTGTCTAGTTTTCAGCGAGCCACAGTTGACGAATTTGGGGGCAAAAGTATTGCATGCTGCATACACAATGGCAATTTACAGGGTTTAAATGAGAGTAACTGTCAGAGAGACGGTTAGAGAATGAGGGGAAAGAGAGAGGGGTACGCTTAGGTGTGCCTTCAAAAGTACCAGAAATACTTGAGTGTAAAATCATTTGCTTTAAGCCATTTCCTAACTCAATAAACCCACCAAATATGAAACACTTTCAAAACAAGTTGGCAGCTCCTGCGCTACAGTTTTACTACCTGTATTACAAATGCAGTACAGGAAGAATTCACGCAGCTAAAACTTGATTAGAAACCACAACAAAGTAGTTTTTATGAGCGTTTTCATGGCTAAATGTAAAATTATTACTGAAAGCGATATCAAGTGAGGTTAGATAAGAACTTTGAATCGATTTAAAAAGGACTAAATCATAGAAGTAGTTCAAACATCACTAGTAGTTAAGTTTCGTAGTGAAACTGACTGGCATATTATTAATTTACAGGGTATTTAAATGATAATTTTTAGATTTTTGCAACTCCTTTGAGCTCTTTTCCTAGTTTTACTCAAAAACCGACCAATTTAAAAATTCTTAACGGCTTTTCTTGGCACTAAAACCACAAAACGGCCACAACTTTAAATGAAGTGAGTCTACAATTTTAGTATATGCTAAGTTTTAATAGCTCTCTGTCTAGTCCATAAATTTGCTTAGCTTGGGATTGGTTAGGACTGCTTGGGGTCGGCATAAACGGTTTGGCTCAGAGACACAGAGCCAGAAATTTTTATGAGGGTTCAAGAGGGGTCAGTGGGAACAGGGGTTTTGAAGGAGTGTGGATGGGTAACCCAACTCCTTCGCAACTCAGCCAATTGCCAGTTCATAATTTGTGCAATATCCTGACAAAATGCAACCCTGTACGGCGTAGGAGTGGAAGTAACTGTGTCCTGAGGCAGCTGTTGCCAACACCTAAACGTGAGGGGATTGACATGACCATAAGTGAGTGTGTGTGTGTGTGTGGGTGTTGGCCAAATAGGGTTTGGGGTTGATTGCATATGAAATTAGCCAAAGATTGCCGACACACACACACACACACACACATGCGTTACAAGGGGGTGCTCGAAGGGTGTGGGACTGAGCGGGTTTAAGCTTATTTTGTGGGCCACTGCAATCAGTTAAACAATGTTGCATATTAACAGGCGGCCAGAAGCACACGCCACTTTAGGGTATTTCAACACAGACACACTCACTCCACCTTTGTTGCTATCCCCTAGTAATGCCCTGTTACCGTTTTACCGTTCCAGTTCCGCACCTTCGGCTGCCCCTTTTGGCGCTTTTGGTCAGGGCAATTCCCAGCCAATCTGTGGCCGTAACCACGAGGGCCGCCCGCAATGTCTGTGCATAAATAAGGCATAAATAACCGAGAGGCAGTCCACCAACTGGTCACTCGTTCGTCCGTTTTGCCTAATTAAAACACTTGATGGCCTCTTTCAACGAAAGCGCCACCTGTCGTTCGAATAGAGAAACCATACGGTTGCGCCTGAATGTTGGAAAAATTGTCGACCTGCAAACGTTGTAAATTGCAAATTTCATATGTCCCCAAACGACAAAACGACCTACCCGCCTCCCAAACCCCAACCCCAACCCCAAACCCTCGAGGGTTAGGCGTGTTTGCTTTATTGACAGATTGTTGAGGTGACAAAAGCAACAGACATTGTGCCCCTCCCCTGCATACCGAAATGTAACTTGAGCGCCGAGTGCTAAGCTAAACCAACTTTCAATATGAAGACCTCAATTTGGGGTCCCAGACCCTAACTTTTGCCTAGAGCAATACGACTGAATAGGGGAAGCAGGGTAGGGTAGTTCCAGGTAGGACCTGTTTCGCCTGGGTCTGCAAATAATTTATTGATATTAAGTGTTATTTATTATGATGCCCATTTAAGCAGTTGTGGTCGACTATGAATTAGGATTTTCATGCGGGGTTAACCGCAAACTTATATGCTTAATATCGCGTTGAGCTTTGGGTGGGGCATTAATGAACTTAATATTGTAGTTTAACACATATTTAAATACCTATGGTATATAAGCTAATTAATCAGAATTTAACGAAATGAATTCAAGATTTTAGCATGTTGGTATTTTAAATATACCAAATAACATTAAGACATATTTGAGCTTGGGGATCAGTCAAGGATTTAGGAAACTTGTAACATATAAACTTCGTTAAGCTAACGAAATGTGTTCATGATTTTGGTATGTTGGTATTTTAAATATACCAAATAAGATTAAGACATATTTGAGCTTGGGAATCAGTTAAGTATTTCTATTTTGGTCAAAATTTTTGTTTGCTTAGGGCTCAGTCGAAGATTTTTATTTGGAAAACTTTTAATCTAAGCTTACGAAATTAAGTTGAAGACGATAAGCTGTTGGTATTTTAAATATACCAAATAAGATTAAGACAAATTTTTGCTTGGGGATCAGTCAAGAATTTCTATTTTGTACAAATTTTTGTTTGCTTAGGGCTCAGTCGAAGATTTTTATTTGGAAAACCCTTATACATTAATCTAAGCTAACGAAATTGAGTTGAAGACGATAAGCTGTTGGTATTTTAAATATACCAAATAAGATAAAGACATATTTTTGCTTGGGAATTAGTCAAAGATTTCGGAAACTTGTATAAACTTCCTTAAGCTAACGAAATGTGTGCAAGATTTTAGTATGTTGGTATTTTAAATATACCAAATAAAACATATTTTTTCTTAGGGATCAGTCAAAGATTTTTATTTTGTATAAATTTCCCTAAGCTAACGAAATTGAGTTGAAGACGATTACCTTTTGGTATTTAAAATATACCAAAAAACCCTTGGATGTATTGTTGCTAAAGAACCTTAGGTAAGGATCCCAAGGATCATATAAATATTCCTCCTACAAATCTTAAGTGTTCATGTAAGTTCTTCCTCTTCATCCCTTTCTACTTCCTTTTAAACAATTCCCTTAATTTTGTTACATGAACTCAACTCTTGCATTCACTTAATTTTTGCAAGACTTTACATAATGTTAATTTATTTTTATAAGGTACTTTTTTTTTAAATGCTGTGGAGTTAAATACGCCAACGCCAGATGGCACCAATACAAACATGTCGAGTGTATGTGTTTTTTGTGCTGCCCCCTTTTTGGCCAGTGTTGCCAAATGACAAATTGAACAGTCAAGAGACACTCAGCAAAGGATGTCTGGTATTTTTATTTATTTATATTTTCTGGGTTTGTTTTTTTTTTTTTTTTTTGTATTATAATATTTTTGTTATTTTTTTTTGCTCGTAGAACGTGAATTTTTACGATTGGCAAGCGGCACGTTTACTTTTAGCATTAAAGCGAGAGCAGCACAGGAAGGTCGGGAAAAGCGCATGGAAGAAGCGTAGCAAGAAGAGCAGGAAAAAGAAGAAGAAGAAGCAGTAGCAGTAGCATTTTATGGTGCACAATTGGCCCACATGTGGGTGGCTGTATAAGGGTATGTGTCTGTGTGTGAATAAAATAAAAACCGAAAATTTAAAACAATAAAAATTCGCACATAAAATGTAACATTTTCATTTTTTGCGCTGTTGTTGTCGCTAGTCCTTTAATGCATTTGCCGAAAGCCAAAAGTGGCCAAAGGCCATTAAAAATCTTTGCTTGCCATGGAGTGGTACCAAGACTGAGAGAGCGGGGAGCATTAAGTTGAAAGAGTGAGGGAAGACAATCAGAGTCAATGGCAGCAAGTTGAACAAAAGGCGGCAAATGAAAACGGATTTCGATTGAAATAAGCAAGAGAGCAGGAAGGGAGTATGAAAAGTAGGCAATGGGAATAATTCCCACTTGCCCCTTTTTCCACCTCGGCAGGATTGTTGCAGACTCCGCGCAGCTTTTCACCCGGTTTATCTGTGTTCAAGTGAAGCGGACAATGCAGACAATGCGGACAACGCGGACGACGATGGTGACATTGGCAAACGGCTTAAACCGTTAAATCCAAGCGGATTTCAAGACATCGAAACCGTATAACGGGTACTCGAACAAGAACTCCGTCTCGAACTCCATTTCGGACACAAGCACGGACATGCTCCAGCTGTTGGCAGCTGTGGGCGTCGGTGGGCGTGCCAGTGGTGTGTGTGGCATGCCAAGGCGCCACTTTCGGCACAAACAACACGATGGAGCTAAATTGTTATTATACCAACATTTTTCTCAGCTCTTGTTGCTCTTTGTTGTTGCTGTTGTTGGTGTCGTTGTTTTTGTTCTTGATTGCTGGTAGCTGTTGTTGTTGATTGCTGTTGTTAGTGTTGCTATTCTTATTGCTCTTGTTCCTGTTGTTGTTGTTTATAAATACATTTCGAGGTGAAAACCAAATGACTTTTATGACCGCATATCGAGGCAAAGAGTTGGCTCTATAGCTTGATTAAGCTAGTGGTAGCGGTAGGGCCTTGAGTCGTAGAACTGGAACAGGGATTGAGAGTTGAGGTAGCAACCAGCCTGAAGGCATAGGGCTAGTCTAGAAGTTACGGCTCTTTGTAGTAAGCTGGGGTATTGTAGGGGAAGGGCCCAGGGTCTGAGAGTTTTGGGTAGGGTAAAAGAGGCCGGTGTACTGCAGAGTCAGATTAAAACTGAGAAATACTGATTGCTGTAGGACTCGATAAGGTGTTATTAGGTAGGAAGGGCTGTGATACGACTCTAGCAAAAAGAAACAGCTAAGGTACATTGAGGGGTTAATCGTGTTTGGCTACGCAGAGCTAAAGGAAGCTACTGGTGAGAGAAGAACGCTGCGATAGTGCTAAGACTAGAAGAAAGTCGGAGAAGAATACAGAGAGTTAGGGAAGAAGATGGGTATTGATAAAACCTGAGCTTGATTGGAATAGGATGATTAAAGGTAGAACTGAGCAAGAGCCGAGGTAGGGTTAAAGCTTAGAGTAGGACCAGAAGTGGTGCAGGTGGTCTTGAGGTAACGCTTGAAGTAGGACTAAACTAAACTATATTACTAGGTAGGATTGAAGGTAGAGTGCTTGAACTGGCGAGTCGTTAGGTAAGAGGTTTAAGGAGCAGCGCCGTTTGGACTTTACAAAATTGCACAAAATATTACACAGAGCCACGCCCGTCACTCACACCACAACCCCCACTCAAACACACACACACACACACACACACATAGGCGCAGTTGGCACAACACGCGGTGCTGGTTTGCATATTTTGTCGGCGCCTAAAAATATGCAAAGTAAATTATAGCAACAGAACCAACGACAACAACAACAAGAACTAGAAAAATGGGAGAAAATATTGCGGAAAATCTATTAAGTGAAAAGTGTGCAACAACGCGACAAAGGCTAGGCAAATAGCTGCACCTCCAGTAGCTTCATTAGACGCCCCATTTTGGCCTCGTTAGGGTCGCAGAGTCCCATTAATGACACTAACCCCTTAAACTGTAAAGGGAAGGGTAGGGTGGGGAAAGTACCGGTCTCGATAGGAGCAGAATGGGTTCAAAACCGAGCACCTAGTTCTGTAACGACTCGTGCTGTAAAGTGTGTCTAGGCTGTCGTGCTGCAAGACAAGCGATAAAAACTGAAATAAAATAATCACATTTAAAATGCAAATAAAAAACGAAAAACGACGAGCTACAGAAAGATAAAACTTAACTCATTTAACAGTCGGCAAGGCAATTAACATTGGCGCTGTAAATACAGCAACATAGCGCTGTAATAGAGCTATTTAAAGAAATCTGGTACTGATTTTAAGAAAACTTGGGAAAATCTTTAACAAAGCCTGAATTTGTGTTACGGACTATTCAGTTTTGGAAATAAATTTAGAAAAATGTTATCAAAAGTTTTAACAACTGTTATTTCTGTAAGTTACTGACACCCCTAGGGTTGCCACCCACTTTAAAGCGAACCCAAATTAAAATTACTGTTGTCACATAAGCAATAAAATACATTACCCCCTTATGTATCGGTTGTATATGCATACAAGTATTCAAGTATGCAAAATAAAGATTGCAATCGGTAGTGGAACTTTCGCTTTATGTAAGGTTTAATGGCAACCCTTGATGATGACGAGTAGTGAAAAATAAAGGAGTCAAAAAAGGAGAACAAGGGCGAAAAAACAAGGAGGAGTACGATAAACGACGATTCTATGGATTTTTCGATTTAATCAAGTTAGTCCCCAGCTGGCAGAAGGCAGTCGACAGACGGCGCATTGCGTGTGAGGGTAAACAATCTACGTCCTTGTAGTATGAGCTATAAACTTTGGCCTAGCAGGAAGCCTACCGTAAGGGATTGGAGTAGGGAATGGGAGGGCGTTGAGTGAGCGGGAACTGTCGGCTCAACTCACTAAATGCGCAACCACATAACGTTCCAATTAATAAACGAAATGAAATGGAATGAAACGAAATGGAACGAAATGAAACGAATGGAATAAAATGAAACGAAATGAAATGAAATGAGATTAATGTAAATCGCATTGTATATAATTTTTATAGTTGCTGCGTTTTTGTGGGCAATTAAACATTTCGTGTTTGTGGCTACATCGTTGCGTCTCCCTCACTCCCTCCCTCCCCACTTCCACCTTGAAGACGTCCTCCCAGTGTGTCCTCTTCCTTTTGCCTTCCTCGATTTGCCGCAAACCAGGCTAAGTACTTCCATTTGTGCATGGGTCTTGGCCCAAATGGTAAACGCCAAAACGTTATTGCCAAGAATTCATTCGCATCTCCAGCAGATAAAGTACAAACAAAAAAAAAATTATATCACGCAGCTTTGAGCTCTTAAAAATAGCAAACAGCCAACAAATGTGGCCTGTAAAGTTTAAACTCGGTAGTAAATTCGCTTTTTAGCGAAAGGAAATTTGGAAAAAACTCTGGGAAAATTTGTTTTCTGAAACAGAAACAATCGATGACATAGCAAGTCGAAGGCTGACAAATTCTAGTCGAACTATCAGTGGATTCTGAACTATTTTTTAAAGAACTGTTTAGAAACAATAAAATAAAATTTAAAATTTTACATCACATAATCTTGAAAAACGATTACAAAGATTCAGATTAACAGACACACTAACATAACAGCAGTCGTCACTATCTTAACAGTCTGTGAAGTCAGCTTAGCTGTCACTGCTAATAACAGCTGTCTTTTAAAGAAGCCTCTGTAAACAACAGACACACTAACATAACAGCAGTCGTCACTATCTTGACAGTCTGTGAAGTCAGCTTAGCTGTCACTGCTAATAACAGCTGTCTGTTAAAGAAGCCTCTGTAAACAACAGACACACTAACATAACAGCAGTCGTCACTATCTTGACAGTCTGTGAAGTCAGCTTAGCTGTCACTGCTAATAACAGCTGTCTGTTAAAGGAGCCTCTGTAAACAACAGACACACTAACATAACAGCAGTCGTCACTATCTTGACAGTCTGTGAAGTCAGCTTAGCTGTCACTGCTAATAACAGCTGTCTGTTAAAGAAGCCTCTGTAAACAACAGCTCTCTAATGGTAACACAAATGGATTACTGTCTTTAATCACGTGTCGAGCTGAGTTGAGTTAAAATTATTAAATTTGAATTTGGTTTAGTTTTGATTTGCCGAAAAATAAATCGAAATCAAAGCCCTCTCGAAAAACTACTGACGTCTGTCTGCTCTTGCCGACTTTTGGTCAGCTCAAGTTGCATTAAAATTGATATTCATATGGCAGCACGAGGCATGCCTCGCACGTCAGCAGCTATCAGTGGCAACTTACAACAGCAGGGAGTAGAAGGGAAAGGGAATGAATATCAGTGGAAAGGAAAGCAACTTGGATTTTAGAGTAGCAGTTGCAGCCACAGAATCGACCCCAAATCACAGACTGTCAGTCGTGACCCGCTTGTCAGAGCGAGTCGGTTGGACAAGGGAAAAGTGGTTGGCAAGAGTGCAGTGGAATGCGGGGTAGGCAGACCAGAGTGCATGGAGTAAATGACAAAAATCCAGGGGAAGGGAAATCCACATTTTCCAAAAAAAAAAGGAAAGAAACAAATGGACAAGTTCAGTAGACGACGCAGATATACCCGTTATAGAAATTTAGCTTCATTTTCGAGTGATTTCAAATAGTGCAGCATACCTTGAGGCGCTCAATAAGGCTTAAAACCTTAAATAGGCATAACTAGCTTTATGTATTAGAAAACTACGAACAATAAAGTGTCCTAAATTAAATAATGTCTTATTTTCTCTTTACACAACGCATATGCCACTTTAGTCAACGACTAACAGGTATAAAAAAAAATTGAAACTGCATCTCCACTTTCAGATGGCATGTGCTGCATTTCAAAGACACGCATTTTGATGACGACTGATGCAACATGGCAACCGAAAAATAAAATAGCAAGAAAAATGCAAGTGGGCAAAGGAAAGACAACTAAGCGGAGGAACGGCTAAAAGAGCAGCGGAAGCAGGGCTTAGCCAAGTGGATGGGGCGAGCCACAGGGAGACTGTGAGACTGGGGGCTTAGGCAGCAGACATCTGTCGAATAGGTCATTAACTTTCGGCATGACGCAAAAATTTTCTGACTTGTTTTTCTCTTGCGATTTTCCACGAAAAGCGTTGACCATTTTTTTTTTTTTTTTGACTGTTTGTAAGGATTGTGCTGCTTTTTTGTGGTCGAATTTTCGCGAGAGGCTTTTTTTCTTTGTGGAGACGCTCAACGGATGGAATCGTTCGTTTTTGCAAACGTTTTTCTTTATACCAACTTTGATTTATTTCGTTTGTCAGACAAGAACAGCAACAACGTGTGCAAATGTTGCCGTTACTGTTGTTGTTGTTGTCAGGCAGCAACATGGAATACACTTAATATCGCATATAGCTCCAATATATATAATTATAATGGCATTTTGCCAAAAACTTGCACACACACACACAGAAAGACACATAAATACCAGCACCGATTTGCATGTCAATAGTGAAAAGCAAAGCTTTCGAAGTAAGTCAGCAAAAGAAAGGAGCAAAAATGGAGTCCAAAGAGTAACATTTTACTTACCTTTGGGTAGAGGGAAATTGAGCAGAAAGGGGAAGCGAAAAAATAAAGATTTCAAAGTGGTAGAGAAAGCGGGAAGGGGTGGAAGCTGGTGCACTTCAGTGTGCCATGTTGACAGACTTGAAATGCAACATGGAACATGCTTTCCAACTACACTTTTGGGCCAGGACAATGCACATGTTTACAAACAGGACAGCCAAACAGGTAAGTAGTTGGGCAGGTGAGCGGTGCAGTGGGGAAGCTGCAGCACAAGAACATAATCCATTTTGGAAATTACATAAACGAAAACGAAAATGAAAACGAGAACGACCCAAACACAAAAATAAAAAAAAATAGAGAAAGAGAGAGAGAAGAAAAACAAGTAGGAAAAGAGAGTGTAGAAATCTGCACTGAAAAATTCCATTTCATTTCCGTGCAACGACAGCTGGAACTGCCGACAGAATTGTGCTGCACCTGAGCAGGGAAATTGCATTACCAAAGTTGCAAGTACGTACCTGAAACGAGAGCAAAAAGAGGTAGGGGAATAAAAATTAATTAAAGTCTGATTGATATTGGGGTATAAGAGTATAAGTGTACAAGAAAGTGCTTAAAATGCCAATGAAAATACATTATTTAAGTGATAAGAAGATAAACACTTTTAAGACGCTCTAAGTGTGACATTTGTAACTAACAGACTGTTAAGCTTAACATGCTGTAAATGAAACTTTGTGTGTAAGTTATACAGGGTACTGTGTGACATGTGTAACTAACAGACTGTTAAGCTTAACATGCTGTAAATGAAACTTTGTCTGCTAGCTGTACACTGAAGTGCTCTTCTGTTACGAGCAGCTGCTTTATGTTAACGTCTACTGGAATGTTAATTCACATTCTGTTATGTTAATGTTACGTTTTACTTAAAGTTTACTTTAGAACCGATTTGATTAATTTGTGAAGCAGAAAATTGACTAACTTGAGCCCTAAAAAATCACTTAATAAAAATTGCAGACAACTGAAATGTTGCAATCGTAATTTACGCGAAGAAAATCTAAAATACCCGAAATTATTTTTTTGTGTCACCCAACATACCCTGTAAAAAAATAAGTGTAGCCCCTCAAAAAAGTCTCATATGCTAGCAGGTACAGAATTAGCATATTACGAATATTTACAGGGTATTTTAAGTGCATTTTATTTTTCTTATTTGTTGAAACACAAACTTTGACTAATTGCAGACAGAGAAAATGCACTTAACAACTAATTACAGGGTAGCTGTTACTCGTGCATAGCTAAGTGTTTCTCTCTTGCACTCTCTATGTCTTGCTCACTCTCTCTGCTGTATTTACCAAGCACTCGAGTAGGAAAATGATGATGACAGCACTGTAATAATGATAATACTCCTTCTACTACTTTTACAGACGGCTTTCCAAGAAGTTCAGGATAACAAAAAAAAAAAAGGAGTTATGCCAACACTTGGCCAGAACAGACGGTCAACTTCCAGCTGCCAGACACAATAACAATAACAACAATACATAATGCAAAACATTGTACCGCTCTGCAATGGCGAAGAAGAAGAAGAAGGACAAGAAGGAGACTTGGAGATGTTGTGGGACAAAAAACAGAGAAATTGCATTTGGAAAAATGTTGCATATCATAAATAAATGTAAACGCAAATAAATCAACATTGTTGACATTTGTCAGTGCTGCACGAGTTTTCAGTTTTCAGTTGCCAGTTGTTGGTGTTCTTGGTTCTTGTTGTTGTTGTTGTTGCCAGTAGTTGTTGCTGTTGTTGTTGTCAGTTGCTATTGCAATCACTGTTCTTGCCGCTGCTGCTGGTGCTGGTGCTGGTGCTGCTGCTGTCGCCTCGTTTCTAGTTTTTATGTCTGCGTATTTTGTTTCGTTTTCATCTTTTGCTCGTTGTCTACACCTACGCTCTCTCTCTCTCCCCCCCTCTCTCTCTTTCACTCTCTTTCTCTCTTGGTTAGCAAAACCCAAAACCCATTATATCCATAACCATGGACATTGCTAGCGAACCACGCCCTGTTACAAATGTCAACCGCACTTGGCTGCTGTTTTCTGTCGTTCAAATACCCTGTAAATTAGCAATTTAAGCCAATGGGGTAAGCTTACATGACTGAAAAGTATATTGAACTAAAATTTAGTCTCCAGTTTACAAAGTAATTGATTAATAATTTTTAGTTTAATCATAAAAATGTTGGCAAAGAAAAAGCTTTAGAAATGTACTCAAAATAAAGTAACAGGGTATCTGCTAGTAGTGCTATGCCATTGGTGGTTCGCCTGTAGTCTGACAAAGTGCTTCTAACTGCACATTAGGGTTTCCCAAACAAAATAAACTATTCGTATCTGTATTTTCCTCTTTTTCTGCCACCCTCTAGCCATACCTCTTACCCTAGCATGCCTATCACTGTCTCCTCTCTCTTTTTTTGGCATTTGCGGCACAACAATAAAGTAAATGGCTTCAAAATCTAACAAACAGCATCAAGTACAGCGCCACAGTCAAAAGCAGTTGAGAAACTTGGTACAATTCGTTGGAACTTCCGAAGGGATTTCGGGACCACTTTTTTGTGGGTAGCAACTACTCTGCTTAGACTCTGTACTTGAGGTGAGTAGCAGCTTATTAGGTTTGTTAGAAAGAAGGTATCCTTAAACATATTTGAGCTAAATCCTGTAGTTCCCTAAGGTCTAATCTGTTGAAATTAGTGATTAGTATAAAACACTTGAGTTATCTCAACACTGTCTAAATTTAGTAAGTATTGAGTAACTTTTGCCTAAAATCTACCATAGGAAAACTTGGTCTAAATTCCTGCTGTTATGGGCAACTTTTTAGCTTAAGATCCAGTACAAGTACAGGGTCTGTTACAGTTGGCCTGCTTGACTGCTGCGCTCTTTGCTAGTCATTTTTTCCCCCTTTTTTGATGTAGCATGTAGTATGTTGTGTTAGCTCGAGTTGATGTAAGTAGACAAGCATAAAAGTCTTTTATTGATTGTGCAATGTGACATTTACAGAGAGACAAGACAAGTCTTTGCTTAAACTTAAAAAACATAAAGGAAAGCAAAGAAAAACAAGCAAACATAAAAAGGAAACAATTTCTTGGCACTTAAGAGACTTTTTAATACAGTTTTTGTCTCATTTTGAGTTTATTGCGTTTTTGTAATTTTCTGTATTGTTTTTATACTCTCTGCAAGAGTATATCGGGTTTGTGCAAATGTATGTAACAGGCAGAAGGAGGCGTGGCAGACCCCATAAAATATATATTCTTGATCAGCGTCACAAGCCGAGTCGATATAGCCATGTCCGTCTGTCCGTCTGTCTGTCTGTCTGTCTGTCCGTCTGTCTGTCCGTATGAACACACAGATTTCAGAGATGGTAAGAGCTACAAATTCGAGTTTGGTCTCAATCGACTCGATATTTAGTCAGTCAATACAAGAATCTTTTTTTTTTTTGATGCCACGCCCCATTTGCCCACAATGAGCAAAAAACTGAACATACCTCGGAAAAAATAGATGTTTAAAGCGAATATCTCAGTAACTACGGCACTTAGGAACACCAATTTTGGTATGCAGGTTCCTAGAGACAGTATAAATGCATTGCCATTTAAAATTTTTGGCGGCCACGCCCCCTTTTTTTGTAGGAAAAAAAAAAATTTTAAACTTGCATGCCGTTTCTTCTTATCGTACAGTATTGTTATTTATGATTCCTTTGAAGACAAATCAGATCAAACTATCCTGAAAGTTGCATAAAAATCCAACAATAAACAACAGAGCTACCGATTATAAAGTTAATATTTAAGTCAATGCATTAGTGCGAGCGCGACAGAAACATACAAGCATATACTCGAACTCTTTTGATGCATGTGTGGCGGCAATAGTATACATACACACATATACATATATGTACATGTGCATGCATGTAACGTCAAACGAATTTGTATGTGCATACAGACAAACATATGTATGTTCGATTATAAATTATCTTTTTTGTTGTAACGTGTTCTAATACAAGAACTATCTATTATAATATCCGGATACCGATTTAAGCATTATAATTGGGAATAAAAGCAGAGAGTATTATACGGTCGGGCGTGTTCGACTGTACTTTTCTTTCTTGTTAATGCTTGCAAATCTCAAGTCGCAACAACAATGTTTCTTTTTTTAAGAAATTATCCTGTAAAATTACTTAGAGTATACAGAATGGGTTATAATTCTTTAAATAATTGCATTATTTTATTTTTATAGAGCTAGCAAATAATCTAGTTGCCAAAATGCAGCTACAATTTTAAATTTAATGACTGCTATGAACGAAATTTTTTATTTAAGAATGCAACAAATTTTGATGGTCAATCGTAAACATGATCGACTGTAAGCAGTTGTAATTCGTCTATATTTACACTTTAAGCTAGCTGGAGTGTAATCTTTTCTTCCTCTGTCTGCTCTACTCTTCTGCCGCTTCGTTTTGAACTTCTTGGGCTATGTTTTAATTTGATTTGACAGGCAGCAACAGCAGCGAGCCATAAACCATTTAACTGCCAGGCGAATGCAATCGTTAGCCATAAATCAGAGGCCCATAAAAATGATATCCTGGTTGCAAGCGACGCACGTCGACAAGCGATTGCTGCGCACAGTGGCCAAAGTGCAGCATTTTGTGGAACAATTTGTTTGTCTTGAAAGAAATTGAGTCATCTAAACTATTTTTTAGCTACGGACTAAATAAATTCTAAGATATCTCAGCTTAATTTGTAGCCTTTGATTAAAACGTGATTGGAATCCAAATTAAGTTCACTCTAAAAATAAAAGACAATTTCATTGTCTGCTTATCAAAATTTATTGCCGCTAGAACTCTAGTTTATTCCACTGTGCCGCGCCAGGAAAATGACTCTAAAAATAATGCAGAGATAGGCCGGAGAGCGTGTGCCGACTGTGTGTGTGTGTGTGTGCCATTTTCGACGCTTCTCACGCGTTGATAATATTTAAATCGTTTGATTAAACTTGCAGCCGCTTATCGTGCCACAAACATGTGTGATAAGCAGCACATAAATCATTTGGGAATGGGCGTAGAAATTAATGAAAATGCATTGGAAAATTCCAAAAAAGAAAATGCAATGAAAAGCGAAAGGCACACAACTGTGCCAAGAATATTGTATGCAATCGGCGTGCCTAATTAGCTGCAGGCAGTGGAACAAAGGGGAGGTGGAACACAAGGGAAAGGGGGCGTGGTCTGCAAATGAACATGGGAGTCGAAGTAATGAAAGACAGAGGAGCAGTGATCACAATGATCAGTGTTGGCATTGTATTTGTTGTTGCTGTTGTGCCCGCTGTTGCTGATGTGCAAGTTGTTGTTGTTATTGTTGAAGATTATGTTGTTACTGTCTGTTTGTTATTGCTGCTATTTAGGCAAATGTTGCTTAAGTTGTTATGCATAGAACAGATGTTGCTCTTAGTGCTGCTTCAACTGTTGCTGCTGTTGTTGCGTGTGTTGTTCTTATCACCACTGCAGTTAAGTCAACTATTATTGCAGTTGCTGGGATTATTGCTGCTAAAGTTGCGGTTAATTTGTCGAGTATTGCAGTTGTTCTTGCCACTATTGTTGCAGGTGCTGCTGTTGCTAATTCAACAGCAGCTTTAACTGTTGCTGCTTGTGGAGTATGTGTTGCTGTTGCCGCGAAGTGTATTCTTGCTAATACTGGCAATAATATAGTTGCTGCTAAAATAATTTCTAGCTATCGAAATTCTTGTTGTTACTTTGGCTGCTGTTGCTGATAACTTTGGTGCTACAACAACAACAGTTGTTGCTGCTGTTGTACCGAAATATAATACTCCTTTAGCTTTTGTTGCTGCTGTTGTTGGCTCCTGGGCATGTTGTTGATAGCTCGTGTTTTTGCTGCTGCCCTTTTAGGGTTTTTGGTCAATTGTTGCTGCAGTTGCTTGCAGCAATAAGGCTGTTGTTGTTAGAACTGGCATTGTTTCTGCAGTAGTTGTTGTTGCTGTAATAGATGCAAATGCTGGCATACATAATGAGATTGCTGTGTATTTTAAGCAGTACTAAGACTAGTTGTTGTTGCGGTTGCTGCTGTAATTGTAAACGTTGTTGCTGCTGCTGCTACTGCTGCTGAGCTGTTGCTATTGCTAGCTAATGAGCGTCAATTAAATGCACATTAACGTCCCAGCGGCAACCCTCAACCGATCAATCAACGCACAAAGAGGACAAAAGGTGGAGAAGCCCAACAAATGCCAAACAACAACAACAATAGCTAATACTCCTACCCCTCTCTCTCTCCTTCTATCTCTTTCTCTTTCTCTGCCTTACAATACGCTTCTTTGTGTCTCTTTCTCTTTTGGAATATTTATGCTGTGATTGGCGCTGTGTGCGTGCAAATAAATTGTGTGGAAATAATTTTTTTTTATTATGTTTTCTTTGCTTGTTTGCGTATTGTTCGCATATTTATGTACAAATACACGCAGAGAACTCATTGTGTCAAATATGTCATAGAAAAATGTATTTATTTCTATAGAAAATGTTTAAGGAATAACTTTATAAGCTCTACTGACTTACACTGCGCAAAAATCTAAGTGGTAACTAAAAAAATATATTAAATTTTATTTATTTTATTTACTAAATGTATTTGTAGTCATTTATTGTTGTTGTCTTTTAATTTGTTAGTTAGTTAACTTTTTCGCTCAGTGCACCGCTTGCTGCTTATATTGCCAATGCCTTTTTATGACTTTGTCGTTCCCTTTTTATTGTTGGACTTAAGTAGATTATTTGTTTATTAACACAAAAGGCACTGAAAACGAACGACAAGCATTCAAATATAAATATATATGTATATATATTTGTTTGGTCGGCAAAAATAGGCAAATTTCTCATATTTTTCACATCTCTCAGCCAAAATGAGGGGCTGGGGGTGGGCTGTTTGGTATAGAACTGGAACATGAAGTTGTATTTATTGTTTGCTCGACTTGCTGACATTCCCATTTAATGCGCAGCAGCAACATTCACAGTAGCAATGGCAAGAACAACAGCAACAACCATTGCTGCCAGCAAAATATGTAGGTAATCAAAAAGGGACGAAAGTGGGCGTGGTTGATGCTAGGCTCGAATATGTAAATGCCATAAATCTATTAACTGAGGTCATTGTGTGTGTGTTTGTGTTGGTCAATGGCTTCGTTACGGCAGCCAAAAAGAATGGCGTGAAAAATAACAAGTAAGATAAAGTTAAACTCCTGACTAAAAGATACCCGTTACTGACTTTTTATATACAGGCAATACTATCTGTTGTCACAGCTTAAATTTGATTTTTAAAGCAAAATTAAAAAAAATGTTGCATACATTTAGGCGCCGGAATACTTAAAGTTACAAATAGGCATAAAATCATAATTAATTTAGATAAACTTTTAAAACAAAATTAATTTAATAGAAGCAGTGTCTGCTCTGCTGATTAAAATAAGTCTGCAGCCCTAAAAGCAAGAAATCAATCGAGAAACTTAAATCTTCAAGGGCAACACTCACGAGTACACTCATTGAAATCTAAATGTCTGGCTTCATATAAATTATGGGAACTGTTCCGCCTACTAAGCTCCTATAACAAATGCAATATACATAAACTCTGCGACTAACGGGTATACAAAGAAAAAAAAAAAAAACAAACAAATAGAAATGTTTGCACAAATTGAAGGGGAGTCTCCAAGGCGCGAAGGAAACTGCGAGTGGAACAGGCAAAGACAGAGACATAAAATGAGAGTGTGGGAGTGAGAAAAAAGAAAGCTTAATTCACATTAAGTTCTTTAAGACTTGTCCATTTGTTGGGTCAAGTGCTTGGCAAATTGAGAGAGACTTGAATGGGCAAAGTGTCTTAAAGCTGACACAAAAATAAAATAGTAGGGGAAAAAGGAAAAGAAAAAAAACACTTAACAGCTAGAAATTCACATTAAGATTTTTGTGCGACTGTTAAGTGTTGTTAGCAGTGTGAGAAAATGTCACTGTTTGTGTTAAGAGTAGATTCTATAGCTCTAAAATCAGTTGAAATGTAACTTGTTTTTCTCAGTGTAAAACACACACTGTCAAATGTTATATATAATCCTATTACTACAGAAAATGTCACTGTTTGTGTTAAGAGTAGGTTCTACAGCTCTAAAATCAGTTGAAATCTAACTTGTTTTTCTCAGTGTAAAACAGACACTATCACATGTTATATATAATCCTATTCCTACAGAAAATGTCACTGTTTGTGTCAAACTAAGAGCAGGTTCTATAGCTCTAAAATCATTTGAAATGTAACTGGTTTTTCTCAGTGTTAAAATATCAATATAATCCTATTCTTAAAACCCTTGTGTATATAAATCTATTTATTTGTAAGGCTTAGCAGCTGTAAGCATAACTCCAAGTTAAGTACAACAAGAGAGCCCTTAATAGCCACAATTGTTGCTGGGCAGATGAATTGGTATCGTGTGAACGAATCGCAAACACATTAGCAATGTGCATTCGATGAGTGGCAGTTGTTGCTGGCAGTTGCTGTTGCAAGTTGTCGCTGTCGTTGAATTTGCATCACTCTTGGCAAAAAGTTGCTACGGTGTAAGCGACAGCAAAAGTTGCTGGCAATGCAATTTCTATGTTTGCTAACAACATAAATAAATAAAATACGTTACTACTGCTGCATTTGCTGTTGCTGACAGTTGAAACGATTCGCTTTTGATTTTTCTCCGACGACGTTGTCGACGACAGCATTGCTGCTGATAAAATTAATGAACATTTAGACCTTTTGACCTGAAAAATGAGTTGAAGCAAGTGAGTTTGTAGCTGCAATTGATTTCAAAAAGCAGCAAACAACAACAACAGCAGTAGCAGTGACTGCAGTTGAGTAAGACGACTGTTAAAGTACCCGTACTATGCTGTAAAAGAATTTAGAACCAGTTTGAAACATTTATTTATTAACATAAATCATTTCAAAGTCCAAATGAGTCCAAATTGATGTCAATATAGACAGACATGTTTCATGTTCACTTCGGATCAAGAACATATATAGTTTTAGGGGTCTAGCTTGGGCTCTTCTACTTCTGCTTGCTACGCATGTCTTGCTCTGACCAATCAATGGTACAAGAGCAGAATCAATTTATTTATGATAAAAGAGTTTGCAGCAACAACTGTCGAGCAGATATTGTCGGGGGAGATGTTGTCAGTTTGCTGGCAGCACATTGAATGCATAAAAAATGTTGTGCAACTGAATAAATAATTGACACATTCAAATAAAATGCGTTTTTTGCAACTAATTGCATTCCATTGAACTTTTCATAGGAGCAACCAGGAGCTAAAGCCCATCAGCAACATGTAGCCAACAGCAACTCTTTTCTTATAATCTTTTTCTTTTTTTTTTGGGTTTTTTTTTTGGATATCTGTTTGCTGTTGAAACTGATTGCATTGCAGCGGCAAATGGCCGTTTTTATTGCTAGCTGCTGCTGCCTGTTGTTACGGTTTAGTGCTGCTGCTTGGCAGTGCAATCATTGCTGCTTGTATGCAATGCCAAAAGGCAATAAGGCAGCAGCAGACTCTGTAATTGCCCAGCAGCAACAAGCCTGCAGCAGCAGCAACAGCAACTACAACAACGACAACTGCAGCAGCAGCTGTCAATTCTGTCAGCAACTGTTTAGATAGCAATTCAATCTCCATTGCTTTCGTTGTGGAGAAATGCAAAAAAAAAAATTTCCATTTACAGCAGCAACAGCACTAAGAGCAACAGTTGAAGAAAATCTCAACAGCAACAGTTGTAACAACAAGCAAGTACTGAGCAATTGTTCTTGCTGCCGGCTATGATATACCCGTTACTTACTTTAAAAGGGAGTGCTAAGCTCACAGCATACTGCTAGACGCTTGTCTTAAGCCCGAAACCAACTTATATTAACACTCAGCCAATCTTATAGTTAAGGTTTAGACATAAATTGTTCACAAATGAGTCTGTGTATCAAGCTTCTACATACCCTAAGTTTACAGCATGCACGGGTATGTCAACTTTTGCTGAATGCAGACAATTGTCAGTCGTTTTGGCCAAACGACAAGTAAACAGCTAACAAAGCACAAGCCAACTGAATGAATGACTAACTGATATCAAGTGAATAAATGAGTGAATGAGGGTGTAAATGAGTAAACAACTGACTGAATGAAGTCAGATAATGCAGGTCCAAATCAGACAAACTTAACTTGGATCAGCGGAAAACTTTTCGCTTCACTTTCGACAACAGAAATGTCTACATGTTGCTGTTGTTGCTGCTGCTGCTGTTGTTGATGCGTTGGGCGGGATCAAAGCAATTAAATCAACAAGGCATCTTGCGCCTTCTTAACAAAAGTGGGCATGGTTCGCATTACATTTGCGATTAAAATTCAAATGGAAATGGCAAATCTTTCTGCGTCGAGCATAATTTCTATGAATTTTGCATGCATCAGCAACAGCAACAGCAGCAACGGCAACGGCAACATAAACAACAGCAGCAACAACAACAGGGGCTACAGCAACTCAGCAACAGCGTAAATTATTCATTTTGGGACAGAGCAACAACAATGAACAGAAGTGTTACAAAACCGAGTGTGTTCGATCACCAAATACCCTGTACTTTAGTTGTTATGCAACTTTTTACCTTGGAGCTGCTTTCTTTTGTTTTGTGCATAACTTTTAGGCTTGTATTGTGATTGGGTTGAAATGCTTAGAGAAAATACTACGTATTGAAGGGTTTATTTCAGTATAAATTTGATTGACATAGATAGGATTATTTTAGTATTAAATTAAGTTTCAATTTATTTGCTTGAACTTGTTGTAGCTAAATTAGATTCTGATTACATTTTAACTGGCTTTTTTTCTTTTATAAGCAAACATTTCTACAATCACTATGTTCTCTATGAATTCTTAACAAATCCAGCTGACCATAAATTAAGTACACCCTGTTTTCAATACTTACAATGGGTATGCAAACGACAACATGAAAATGCAAAATGAAAATCGTTTCATTCTAATTAGAGCAGCAACATTTTGCGCTGAGACAGCAAACAGACGGCACAAACAGCAACAACAACAGCAGCTACAACAAAAGCAACAACAAGAAAGCCCTCGGCTTTTGGGTAGCAGCGACTGTTGCTGTCGACTTGAGATAGACGACAATTAGGCGGAGGCTGCTTACAAAATATAGAATGAGTGTGAGAAAGGGAAAAGGAAGAAGAGGAATAAGTAGAGGGAAACAGAGAGAGAGAAAAAGAGAAGAGTTGCCGTCAAATTAAATGAATGTGTTGCCATTGCGAGTGTTGCTGTTTGCCGCTGCACGTGAAAAGTAAAAGTGTTGAAAAGCTGCTCACTTCAAGGTGAATCCCACTAGCACACACGCACACCCAGACACACACGCACATACTAACATAACAACACACACACACACACACACTATGACACTTGTGCGCTCATTTCGTTGCACGCTCCATTTCCATGGCAAAAGGCAAAAGAAAAACTTGTGGGGCACTTTCAATTGAAATGTTTGCTGCCTAAGATTGTTGTGCGTGTATGTGTGTGCCATGGTGTGTGTGTGTGTGCGAGTGTTTGCTGATGCTTGACGCCTTTTTTTTTTTTATTGCCGACAACGTTTTCAAAAAGCGCTTAAAATGTGTTTAAAAAACAATTAAAGCTGCGTGCCAAATGGAAAAGGAATGTTGTGCACACACACACCCTAAACACCTGCACACTTAAGCTGACTAAGTGTGTGAATAGTCGGGGTAATAGCTGAATTTCCACTTTTACGTTAACCGTTTGTCACTTGGCATTGCTTAATAAGGACACAAAATGAGACAGAGATTGAGCAGAACACTGAGAGAGAGAGAAAGAGAGAAGGATAGCGAAAGTGAGAAATAAAGAAAGTGACATCTTTTTACTGACTAAATCAGACTAAGCCCTCCTGTTGTGCTACAAAGCAAATGAAAATTATTTCACATTCAATTACGTATATGTAATATGACATTGTTTGTCTATAAATTGCGTATACGTGTCGTGCAACAACAACCCTTTGCATGGTATGTCAGTATGACATTCACTTGGCTTGAATTTGAATTCCTCAAATTATTGGCAAATGGAATTTCCATGAATAGAGGAAATGAAATTCTTACAAATTAAAAAGATTTTTCTGTTGCCTAAAATGAGAATAAAATTTATTTGGTAAGGCGATTAAGAGAAAAAGAAACACTTTAAATCCAAAATTTGTATACACCAGAAGTCTAACCCTTTTCCAAATAATTTAATGTAAAGAAGTCTAATATAAACTTTAAACAGACTTCAATTTACTTGAGCTTGGAATAATTTAACGATTTACCAATATTTTCCTAACAAAATATATTAAAATTTGTAATTCTTTAAAAGTCGTGGTATTAACATTCGTAACTAGCTTCATAACTGCAGAGAAAGCTTTCAAAATTGTGTCAAAATAATCCAAAGATTTTGATTAGATTATGAATGTCATTTGGAATATTTGGTCAATTGATTTCAATCAAATTTCAGTCGCCTTATGAGCAATTTATCTCAAATTGTTACAGATTTACAAAATGAGATAATTTAAGCCAAATAGAGTGAAAGAGAGACAGACAGACAGACAGACAAACGGACAGAGATAGTGTCGTTCAATTTCCAATCCCAAATGATATCCTGTGGTAAATCTCCTTTATTTCTGCTTCTTCCTCATCTTCCTTTTGCACTCATTCTACTCTTGTCTTTGCCGCAAACCACAAAATTTGCAGCTGTCGTTTTTTGTTCATTTTGTATCCATTTTTGGCAAATAGTCGACTTGTTGTGTTGCGGTTAAGGACAACAGACATTACAAATTGTCGGGCCATTAAAACAACAGCAGCGGCAACAACGACAAAACAACAAAAACAATAACAAATTGAACAATATAGCAAAAGCCAATGACAAAAAGTGCGTGAAAAACAATTTGTCTACTTCGCTCTGGATAGTTTTTATACAGGTCGATACATGACTTAACGTGTGTGTTGTGTGCGTGTGTGTGTGTGTTTGTTTGTTTGTTTGTGTGTGACAACATGTCGTCGAACTCAGTTCCTCACTCTTCTCCACTTACTTCCTCATGTTCTATCCCATAAGCGGCCTAATGACTTAATTTTCATTAAATGACCACAGAACTGATGTCAACATAATGCTTATACCCTGTAAAAGCAGTGCAACTATGGGGTGTAAGCGGTTTTTTAATATTTGCAGATGTATTCAAGTATTTTATTTGTTAAAGAAAATATATTAAGTCAACATGGGGACGAGAAGCGCATTAGAACACTGTGAACGACAATAGAATTACCGTAGGGTATGAAACTCACCGAAATATGTATAAAATAAAGTAGAGTACTCAAATACAACAGTAATACACATCCATATAAGTGAGTATGGATGTGAGATTAGATTTTCCTGGGTATATTGCAGTCATTGGCACTCTGCAAATGGAACTAACTGTTCAAATGTCAAAGCCTGATTATCATGCATTAAAACCAAAATGCAAATAAAACAAAACTCTATCAACGATAAATCGCAACCGCAGCAACAACAACAGCAACAACAGCAGCAACAACAACAATGCTGACAACAACTCAAACGAGGGCAAATGCCACAATCATGACTTAACAAAAAAAAAAAAAAAAAAAAAAAAAATTAAATCAAACCAAAATGAAAATGAAAACGACACAATAATCGTTGCGAAATTCTGAACTTTTCATACTGATCATTTTAGACCCTGTACTCAAACAAATGTTAAGGGGTCTCTAAGCTGTGTCAATGAAAAAGCAGAACAGACGGAAGGTATTACATGGTCACTAACAGTCGATACACTCTCATTTAGCTTTCTTACCAGTTTTCTCAGTTGCTGTCATGAAAAATTGAATCAAACAAATGCATAATTGTTAGCAATGCTGTTGTTGCTGCTGCTGTTGCTGCTGCTGCTGCTGTTGGCACAATTATTCACATGAAATTGCTTAATTTGCGTTTTGTGTTAAATTGCGACCTGAATGAATGTTGAATGAGCCACTTAAAATGCAACGAGTCGATTCATAAATTCACATTTAGCTTAACCCGTTCTCCCACTCTTCTTCTTTCTCTATGGATTTTCAAGAAGAGCAGCTAAATCAGTGCTAAATTATTTGAAACCAAAAAGCTCAATTGAAAATCCAAAAAGATTTCCCAACAACTAAATTCTGCTAAATTCGAATATTCGCTTCATGAGTGTATTCAATGATGATAATCTGCACGAAAATTGCACATTTGACACAAAAAAAAACAAACTGATGAAATATTCCATTCGTTGTGCATATTAAAATGCAATTTTCAACAAGGATAACGCTGATAACAACGACAGCGTACAACGATAACCAGTAAATAAGCTGTCATAAAGTGGACAAAGTAAAATTATAAGAAATTCACTTTTGCTGACGCTCGCAACAGTTGCGACTATAGACCCGATTTTAAGCCTGGCTCATAAGCTCCTAAGGTGCTCTCAAAAAGGACTAAGTGAAAAAAAGCTAATAGAAACAGCTACAGTGGAGCAAGTTGACTACAGAAGACCCTGTAGTTCTCCTAACTAACAAATGAGCTTACAACGCTAGTCCCTAAGGCAACTTTATAATATAGTTATTCGATTCTTACCAAATTCAGGCAGCATACAGATAATAATACAGTTTATATATTGTGTAAGTTTGATTGAGTTAATTCCAGTAGTTTTAAAGTTATGAAGTTATGAAAACGGTATTTACGTGTAGTTATTTTGAGGGTCGTTGCTAGCCATAATTCCTTTGGCCTGTCACACACACATTTTTCCGACAAACCCCATAGACCTTTCTACCCCTTTTCAGTGCGAGGTCTGGTGGAGAAACTTAATTAAAACTCTTGCTTGCTCTTGCGCGCGTTCGCCGAAAATTTGCCGAAATGTGAAAAAAATGACCACATAAAAATGCTAATAAAAGCGTGGGAGCAGTTTCTTAGTTAGAATTTCAAGTGCAAGTCACAGAGCTGCAGCAGGTGGCCAAAAGTTGGTACAAGTGGGACTGGCCTAGGGGGCACTAGGGGATGGAAGCAAGTTACTGCGCCAGGTAGAGCAAATTGCAGCTGCTGCCATTTGCCTGCCATAGAAATGTGTGTGCTTTCTGCTAGTACGGCGATGGCTTCCAAAATTAGGGTTGCACAAGACTTTTCCTTTCTTTCTTTGTTCTTTTTTTTTGGCAGCCAGACGGCGTTTTTAAAAACAACTGCGGGGGAGTCAAAGAGTTGGGGGTGTGGGAGGTCATTCGATTGCCAGCGATTTGGACGATTGTGCACGTAACATGAAATTAAGTAAAATACACGAATTACATTTGCACTTTGCGTGCCATGCGCCATTTGTTGCAAACGTGACAATCGCTGCCACAGTCGCAGTCGCAGTCAGCGTCACAGTTACCGTCACAGTCACCGTTACAGTCGCAGTTACCAGTTACACTTGGCCTGACACCACCTACCAAGCCTTGTCACTCCTAAAATTCACCCATTTGAACATTTCATATTTCACGCTCCCTTTGCAACTGTTAACCAGGCTAAAAGGGAACTTTGTCTTGTGGCAAATGGAGGCTGGCTGGCTTAAATGTGGCAAGAAGTGCTCCCACTTCAGGCTGCAACCAGCGAGTGGGGGTATAACTGCGGATGCGGGTGCTGGTGGGAACCTTAGTGTGTCTATAATCTCAGTGCTCATCTGTTTGCCATTTCAATTGCTGTGGCATGTGGAATGTAGAATGTCTGCGGTGGCTGCGGCCATTTGCCATAACGATCCGATAACTGGGTTACACACATGCAACTGACTCGAGACAAAGTAACGAGTAACGAGTAAAGCAGTCACTTCATTTGCATATCGACTAAGGCGTAAATGATTACAAAGTACAAAGAGCACTGATTAAATTGTACTAAAACGGAAGCCCAAAATTCTTAATTAAAGTAAGTATAAATTAAGTTTGTAGTGCTTAAGTTAGACAAGTCGTTTAATAAACACGTAAGTGGAGTATGTTTGTTAATAAGAACAAGCAATGAACGTTACCAGAAAATACTCGTTTTAATATTAAATACATCAAGAACAAATGAGAAAGGCTACAGTCGAACGAGCCGACTTTAAAAGACCCCGTACTCCTTCTAGTAAGAATTTTTCCATACAAATGTTCCGTTTTCGACCAATTTGTCCTATGGGAGCTATAGGCTATAGTTGTCCGATCTGGACCCAACTTGGTAGGGATAGTTATAATGCTACCATACACGTACTGTGTAAATTTGGTCACGATAGCTTAACTAATACTACAAGTCACCATACAAATGTCCCATTTTCGACCGATTTGTCCTATGGGGGCTACAGGCTATCGTTGCCCGATCCTGGTCAAACTTGGTGGAGATAGTTATAAAACCACCGTACACGTACTGTGTAAATTTCGTCACGATAGCTCCGATAGTTTGCAAGTTGTAGTGTAGTAAAAATAGTTTTTTACAATTTGCGGGGGCGGTAGGGGGCGTGTCAAAAATTTGAAATAAACTTAACCAGCCTGACATATAGACGGACTTTCATTCCAAACTGGGTGGCTCTAGCTTTTGTAGTGTAAAAGATCCAGTTGTTCATACGGACGGACGGACAGACAGACGGACAGACGGACAGACGGACATTGCTATATCGTCTCGGCTGTTGATGCTGATCGAGAATATATATACTTAATAGGGTTACACCTCGTTCTCAATAGACCCCTCAAATCTTTTCTAAAGAGTACGGGGTCTAAAAAGAAACTAGACTTTATTAAACTAAACTAAAGTATTTTTATAAAACAAAAGAACGAGTAACTGCCATGTAACGAGTAAATTAATGCGCTCTAACGAGTTGGGGCCTGAATGAACTAAGCTGAAAGTAATAACTTGGTCCATAAACACGTCCTTCCATAGAAACTCACTCACACATTTTCCGGGAAAATGCCATAAGTGTAACAAAGTTCGCGCTTGAAAGTTTTCGCTTAATTTTTTTTCACTTGAATTTTCATGCGTAATATTATTGGCCTTGTTTTGTAATAATAAACCAATTAGAAAGTGCACTTTTCACCTGTTTATATGATATGTACGTATACACTACGAAATGTATACATTTTGCTGTATATTTTGCACTTAACGAACTATTTACGAAGAAAGGCAGAGAGGGAGGGAGGAGGAGGGAGCATATTGGCCTGGACTCGGCGCTTGGCTTTTTCTGTTTTTATAGACCCTGTAGCAAAGTAGCACATAAGGTTTATCAGACAGTGTTGAAATAACTGACATTAAGCGTATTGTGACCAAATATAGTCCATAAGACTCCAGCTGATTACAGGTACAGGGTGTTTCACAGTCGATTTGCTGTTTACGCTTTGATAGTAATTTTTTTTTGAGGCTCAGCCTGAGGTAAATTACGGCGGGTGTAGAAGCTGTAAAAACTGCAGAAGCAACACTGGCGCCAGTGTTGTTAAATGCCTGCATATGCTCTAACGCCAGGAAGTATGCAACGTAGAAAATATTAATTAAAAATACAACGAAGCGAAGAAGCAAAGAAGCAGCTGTAAAATGGGTATATGTGTGGCTGTATGTATATGTTAAAGGGTGTGTGTGTGTGTATGGCACAACCGGAGGCCGGTGTGTGGGAGTAAAGTGAACTTGTGACTAGGTTTTGGACTGTAATGCGATGTAATGGAAAACGACAGCGACAAACACCAAGAAAAGTCTGCAGCAAAAAGGGAAAAAGCACGGAGAGCACAAAATCCGGTGTGTGTAGTGCGGTGTGGGGTGTGTGGAGTGGAGAAAAAACAGTTGGAGGTAGAATTGTGCGAAATGGCAAAAAAGCTGGAAGGCACTAAGTAACCAACTAGCAGCAAAAACTCTTGCAATGAATGAATGTACATTGTTAGCTGTATTTAATTAAAACTCTGGTAAGGAGCAAGAACCAACACACACATCCACACACAGACACACATTTGCTGCCACTCACACACCCACACATGAAGTTTGGCTTGGCAATTTGATGAGAGTGTTAAAAATTAGATAAAATATGCATAAAAAAAAGAAGGAAAATAAATACTGTGTCTGAAGCCAAACGAGTTTCCAGCGATTTTACACCTGCTCATAATCCTAAAGCTGCCTCTTCTTCTTCTTCTACTATCCACTACTTCTCTCTCTATTTAAACTCCCAACAGTTTTAAGTCAGCCTTTAAGCCTTTGATTCACATTCCTAGCGACATTCTTATGAAAATTCTACAGTAGCTGTATTCTAATATCATTTTTCTTTTTAAATTGAGGTAGTATCTTTGAAACAACTATATCTTATTACCAGCTGAATAGCAGAAATATATTTGGGAACTAAAATAATTTTTGTTCTTATTTAAATTGCAATTTTTTAAGTACTGTTTGTATTTGAAAAACTAAATTTATGTGATACATAGTACATACAGTAGGACTCCTTATTACTCCTTCATACCCATATACCTATCTGTTATTCTTTTACTTCTCTTTTTAATGTTATTTCAGCTCAATCCAAAAATCACAACTAAATTGTCTAAATTTTATTAAGATATTAAAAAATTTGATTTTAAAATTCATCGTATATAAATTTTGATTCATTAAAGATTTCCTAAAATACAGGATATCTGCTAGTCGCGTTCTATGATAAAATGAGTGCATGTTCAGCGAATGTCGCCAAAAATGTTCAAACTAAGATTCCAATCTTTTTCTGCCTTACTCAGTCTATCTCTTTTTTATATTGCTCTCCCGCTCAGCAACACACTATACGTGTTTTTTGACTCTCTATTGTCATGAGTGTATGTATGCATGTATGTGTGTGTGTGTGTGTTTCAATGGCATGCCAAAAATGTGCGCTGCTCACGTGGATGCTGTCGATTTATGTCATTTTAATGGAGACTCGCTTAGTAGAACGAGCAGGAAGCACAGAGCCTGATGTTTGGAGGCACAAGAGACAGTGGCAGAGCGGGCGTATGGGGTGCAGGAGAGCGGAGTGAGAGTGACACTAGAGAATGCGTTTGGGTTTTTCAACTTGTGCACACGAATTGCTCGTATGCTTGTGTTTTATGTGCACTTACCAGTTGCCTACACACACACACACAGACACACGCCCCACCCCTCCCGCTTTTCACACAATTTCCACCAATTTCATTTAAGTCACAATTCTAATAAGCACCAAAGACGACAGACAACAACAACGATAAATTTTGTGGTGCAGAGCAAAGGAGACGGCGAGAGTGGGGGACAGGGACAGTGAGATAGATTGAGCGTTTGACAGTTTTGGCATTCCAATTGTTAAACACCAAAAGCGACATCTAGCGGCACAAATGAAATCTCTACATACTTTACTTACTTTAACGATCTGCTCGCAACTGAATTTTTGTTTAAGACACAGAAAACAATGTGTGTAAGAGGCATAAGTAGGCGTGGCAGACCCCATTAAGTAGCCTAGTTTATTTTTAATCAAAAATACTTAAAAGTACAACCGAGCACTGGTATAATCGGATAGAGGTACACACGAAGTTTGGTGCAATCATATAGGATCAGTCTTATGTAGGTACATTCGAGCTAACGTACACTCGTACAAAGGTACACTATTGGTATACTTGTACTTGGGTACACTCTTACAGAGGTACACTTGCACATAGGCGCACTCTTGTACAGTCCTACCTCGTACTCATCCCACAAAGATATAGTTGTACTTGGTACACTCGTACAAAGGTACACTCTTACAAAGGTACACAAGAACATAGGTACAGACATACAAAGGTATACTGGTACATAGGTACACTCTTTCAGAGGTACACTTGCACATAGGCGCACTCTTGTACCCCGTACATAGGTACAGTCCTACCTCGTACTCATCCCACAAAGATAATACTATGATATGATAAGATATATGTGCATAGGTACATTTGTACAAAGGTAAAGGTACACTCTTACATTGGTACACATTTTTCTGGGTACACTTACACATCAGAACTACGGTACATTGGTGAAATCCTATATAGGTATACTCGATACATCGGTCCCACATCAATTGTTGCTATGAAAAACTTTGTAGTTTTTGAAATATTTATCTGAGGCCACATAAATCATCTGATTTTATTGTACAAAAGCCAGAGTAACCGATTTTTATCATTTTTAATATAAAGCTTATTTGCAAAACACAAGGAAAAAAAATACTTTGCATAAAAAGTATTAAATTGTTAAGTATTATTTTCAATGCCGAAAAAAAAAACGCTCACTTAACTTTTAACGCATGTTCTTAATTATTTTTACCACAACCTCATGAATATGTCGGTGTGTGTATGAATATAACAATGGATTCCATTCGAACATGCCGGATATATTTATCAGTCATTTATTTTTTACAATTATTTATAACCACTATTAACAATTGGGCTTTACAGAAATGTTGTAAAAAATGTGTATGTAAAATTTTGCTATATTTTACATGGGAGGTCGTACTCCATAGGTTTCAGTTTGAATATTCTCAACTTTACTCAAAAATAGTTTCAGTTTTCATTCTTAAATTTCTTGAGTTTTTAAAAAAATGTTTGACAAAAGAGTTTGTCCTTTTAAAGCATATTTAATAAGACTTTGAATAAACAATAATATTTTTAGAAATGTATTAAAATAGAGAACTCTAATAAAGAAATAATTTTGTGTTTGAACTGAAATTTACACAAGTTTCTTTCTCTAATTCCAGAGAATTTGATAGTCGCTTGGGCTATTCGACTTCTGACTAAGTTGATATTTGCCACACAATATTTATTTATTGTTACAATATCATTATTTTTTTCTTTTTTTTTTTTCAATAACAATGATGCAAGTTTCTTGTTGCTGCTTTCAAAAGCAACAAAAACTGTATACGTTAAATAAATCAATTTAATTAAATGCTGTTAACTCTTTTTTTCACTACTATAGCACAAAAGCAGGCAAGTGGCATGTGTGTTTGACTATGAGATATCCTGTACACAAATGAATGAATTTCAAAGGGAAATTTCACTTCAATCAAGTTTCATTGAGCAATAAAGTTAATTAAATTAAATTAATACTCAAAGCAAGTAACAAAATGAATTTAAATTTAATGTTAATTTCTTAGGGAGATATCTTTTAAAATTTACAGGGTAGCAGTGCTGCAAAAATATGCAATATTTAAATATTTTTTTCTATTTAGTTGTTACAATATCAAGCGGTCAACGCATTTGTATCTGCCGCTGGTATCGGTCACTGTATCTGTATCTGCAAATTGTTGTTACACTCATGTGTGTGCTTTTTTTTGTGTGCGTGTGCGTGTGCGTGTGCATGTGTGTTTGTAAATAACTGCATTTTATTGGCCTATAGTGTCGATTTCAATTTGCGTGCTTTTAATTTAATTTATTGACGCATTACGCATTTATTTATTGCATAATTCGAATAGAAATTCAATCATTGATTTGAATTTGATTTGGTAATTGCTCTCACCCTTCGATTGAATTTTTGGTCAAAAAAGTGTGTTGCTTGGCAATGTATTTGGTAAGCTCTCTTACCAAGTACTAAACGTAATTTCCATTTAGACAAATTCAAATCAAATGCATTTTCCATGCACTTAACACCACTTAATATGATTTATTCATTTTCGATCGCAAACTATGCGCATTTCAATTATTCTTTCAATTGACAGCTACAGTGAAGCCTGGCTAAATAATTTATTGCACACAAAAAAAAAAAAGGCTTACCACACTAAGTTTTTGATTTGTGTACACACCTGCAAATAGAAGAAAAAATAAGGCAAAGATTATTTAAATAATTCATGTCAGTTTGTTAGACTAGAGATAAAGTGCTGAACGGGTCAATTCAGTATTTATTAGTGATTTAGTAGCAAGATAGATAGCCAGTCTTAAAGTTATGTGACTAAACAGTTTGTTGGATGCAATTGGTTACGGAACTAGTGGCAAATTTATATTAAACTGGTCATGGAACTAGTTTCAGATATATTTAGCATACATTTTATATTTCTTAAAAATTTAACTCAATAATTTGATGACTATTTTGTTAATCATCAATGCATTTTTAGACCCTGTAGCTGTACGCTATAAAAAAAATAGAGCGGTCTATTGGGCCAAATGTGCGTAACAGTTATAAGAAGGCTTTCCGACCCCATAAAGTGTATATATGCTTGACCACCACCAACAGTTGAGTTGATATAGCGATGTCCACTAGTCCGCCTGTCCGTCTGTCTGTATAAACACTCGGATCTCAGAGACTATAAGAGCTAGAGCTACCAAATTTGGAATGAAAGTCCGTCTACTTTGTGAGCAAATCAAGTTTGTTTCAAATTGTTCCCACGCCCTCTACCGCCGTCGAACATTATAAAAACACACTTTCACAACACCATAACTTCAAAATGACTAACGCCAATGGAACCAAATTCCACGTACTTGTATGGTACCATTATACCTATCCTCAACAAGTTTGATCCTCATCCGATACTTCGCAATGAAATTTGTATGATACAAGTTCTTTTACAGTCGACTAGCTCGACCGTTTCTTGCTTGTTTCCTATAATATCCATACATAACACTTGTATTCATAAATATTACAGTACATGGTTATTTTTTTTTCAAACAATATTCAGCTTTTAAATCAATTGATTTGCTTACCGGTAGCTATGACACTAAGCAACGCTAAGTAGACTACAATTTGAAAAGAATAACAATTGCTATTAGTTCAAAAATCAGTGGCACATACTTCCAAGAGCACTTAAATTATGTTGAAAACAAAGCTGTAATAAGAGTGAATTTACATAAACTAAATAGGATTAAATTGCACTCTTCTGATTGGATTGAATTGCACTTCTCCTACTCTGCGAACTAGTTGACAGTGCTAGTCATAAATATTTGAAGCTACTTTAAACTATTCAATTCACTATTTGCAATTTCTACTTAGTTATACTTGTTTGTTATTAAATATTTGTTTAACTAAAACAATGGAGAATATAATAAATTTCTATGTTAATTAAAATATAATTCAAGTACTAAATGTTGCTTCAAGGGTTGGCAAATAGAATTAAAAGCGTTATTATACCGATTTGGCAATTTGGTCTGACAAATGACGAAAAAACATACACAGAGAGAAAGTGGTGAAAAAATGTAGTAAAATGTATTTTTCATTTGATTAAAAAAATAGCTATTTTTTTTTTAAATTTATCAAAGTTTTCGAGTGCAAACCATAATTAATAAGCGGTTAGTTTTTGGTTAATTTTTTGTTTGGTTTTATAGTTTTTTTTTCCTGTATGCATAGAATAAATGGAGTAGAGTTTAAATTGCGCATAATTTGCATTTAATTAAACTTTTCGACTAGTTGGACCAAAGAGCTTTATTAAATGGCATTAAGCGTGTTGTGGCAAGCGGCTTAACAGAGTTTCAATTACCTGCCACTTGAGTTGACCCGCCCACTTGACACACAATAAGCCCAGTTAGTAAGATACACAGTTTTATATTTAGCACTCTGGTAATAGTGTGAGTTAACCACTTGTACTAACCGCATAAAACGCACAATTTAATTATGATAATAATTTAATTGAAAATGTATCACAATTGCAAACAACGCTACGTGATCAGGAGAGGAGACGCTTGTAGAAGCGGGTGCTGCAAATATTAAACCCTTAAATATTGATAGCCAATAAATAAAGTAATAACCGTACGAAAAAAAGACACCACACAACTACCAGCACCGCCAAAAACAATAACAAGCTCGAAATATCTGGCAACGCCGCCCACCGACCGAGCTCTCATCGATACAATGCTGAGATACTTGGACCAAGATTGGCGCCGGAGGCCTTTTGGGGCCCGGCAAACACCAGAAGAGGCTGTAAATAACGGTTTATGCAGCTGCCAGACAACAACAAGAACAACAACAAAAACGAATAAAAAAAATTAGTGGTATGTGGTTACAGGCGAGTAATATAGCCTCAAGCAGACCCTGCACAAAATCTGTAATCGGCTTTTTGTCTTAACTGACACACCTTTGGCTATAATTATCGAGTTAATTACACGATTGTGCAGAGATTTTCAGTACACAAACGTATGGAAATGATTAAACATATGACCAGCCTGGCAACCCTACATACGAATTACGTGTCTCTTGATTATCGCCACATAATCGACCTCGTGGGTGCTTTAAGTACAGGGTCTAAAAAAAAACACAGTCAAAAACGTGTACAACAAAGAGACAAAAACAAATTTATTGCAACCGCAGAAATTAATTTAAATAACCTCCTTGCAACATTGCTGCTGTTGTTGCTGTGGCTCTTGACAAAAATGTGAAAAACGAGGCATGGCAGAGTCAACACACACACACACATACAACCACACATGCACACACTGCACTTCAGGTTAAGATGGCGCCAGCAGCAACATTCTCTACAATAGATAAGGGCAACCCTGACAACCTCCTCCAAAAAGAAAAAAAAGGCACGAGGTTGCCAAACTTCAGCGAAAAGTTTTGCCCAAGATGGCGTGGGAGAAAAAGTGAATTGAAATTTTTGGGCGTATTGGGAATTGGCCATAAATAAAACATGTATATTACATAAATAATAAAAAATTATGGGCCAAAATGGTAGCGACAAGCCAGTGGACAGCGCCTGGCTAACAAGTGGGCAGCGCAACTGCTACAAGTCAGATAAACAGTTCTAGTTAAAGTAGTGGCATACTTTAAAACGAATTGTTAATTTTTTTTCTTAGAAATACAATTCATTCCTATGGTAAAAGGCAAAGCAAAAATAATTGTTAACGCTCACAAAAGTATGCTTCATTTCGTATGCTGTTACTTACAGCCATTAGCTGTTAACTTAACTACTGCTTGTAACAGCACGCCACATCTATTGAATATTTCATTTGCCCTACAGCCTAACACTTCAATATGATAAATCCTAATTCTGATTAAGTTAAATGCTCTCAACGTTGGCATTTCTCCAAATTTCTCACACGAATTTATTGCGAAATCTTTCTGTCAACAGATTTCAAAAAAGAATTCGAAAGCAAAAAAAAAATAAATAAAAATAAAAACAAATACGTCAGGACAAGGAAATTAATATAAATATATAGAGGCACATTAAGCTGACGGGTTTTTCCCTTTTCGTAATTCCTCCTGAGACCTTGCAGCCATCCAGATGAGCTCTCATTTAATGGTGTTGCGCATCAGTTGTCACTTCTCATTTATCCAAACATACACAGCGAAAAGTATTGCAAAATATAAGGTGCAAATACAGCATGTATTGCTTGGTGCATAACGAAAAGATACCCTATAATTTTAGGGTTAAGCTGTTCAACAAAAGTGAATATTTTTTTATTGAGATCTTTTATTAAAATTCTGGATTTGCATAGGAATTTCAAGTGAAATTATGTATTACAGTGTAAATTGTGTTTAAATATTTGCCGAGTTCGTTGCCGTTTGTACAGAGCACAACATAATCAATGTTTTTTGGCTTCAAGCTTATCGAAAGCAACACAAAACAATCACTGAATTGGCGTTCGAAATCATGGCTTTAACTGTCCATTAGTCTTTTCCCACTCACCCTGTTAGCCCATATACTTCTCGAAAGTCCTGCATACCCTTTCCCCATTTCCGCCTCTTACTTTTCTGTTGTTTTCGTTTCTCTTTTGTTTATTTCACCGCCTTTGCTAATAAAGCCATTATCTTTAGCCATTTCCGGCTGATTTCAGCTACAGAACTATACACATTTCACTGAATTTCGTATACTTGTAGGGTATTTCTATTTGTATATTCATATACTTATGTATATTTATAAGTGGTGGCATCGATTCGGAGGGGGAGACAGAAAAAAGCCTGTTGTCTTAACGCATAATAAATCAGCCACAATTTCAATGGACACCTCAACTTGATTCCTTGAAGCGCTGTAGCCTTGAATCCTTGAAGCTTTTCTTCTATGCCTCAACTCGAGTTGTACTTGGATTCATGAGTTTGGTTGCAGACTCTTAGGTTTTTCTCTAGGCTTTTGAGAGGCAAATCAAATATGCCGCACTTCAGCTGCCACTCAAGCAATGCCTCAATCAATCAATCAAAGCCAACAGCTGCCTTCAGTCATCGTCATCGCCGTCGTCGTCGTCGTCCTTTACAGCAAATTGTTGCCAAGTGTTGCCAGATTTTCTTTTCTCTCTATTTTTTTGGTCCTTGCTGAATGTTGTTTGGCTAATTAAATACGCTCATAAATTCAAAAGCCTCAGCTCCAAGTCGCCTCTTCTCACCTCTCCCACTCCTTATGACTTTTCCTGCTCTTACCGCCTCAAGTTTTCCTTGTTGTCGTCTGCGTCATTTGAGACTACAGTGGGCAAAAAAGGCCAAAATCAAACGGTTTCGAATTTCTTCTTCTGTTTGAAGAAAGCGGCTCAAAATTGCCTGCCAGACAGCGGAAAAACAGTGGGAAGTTTGTTTTTTTGCGGGACAGTAGCCGCTTAGAGGGGTGGAGGGTGGCGGCGGGAGGAGGTTGGGTTTTTCTCGCTTTGACTTGTTAAAATCGCTTTTCAATGCAAAGTGCCATTGTTGCTGCCACAATGCGCTTTCAACTGGCATTCAATTGACTTTTCGCATTTCTTGTATTTTTTTCCTCTCAGTCTCTGATTTTCACATATTTTTTTTTATTTTATGCATTTCTTTCTTTTTCGCAGTATTTTTTATTTTTCTGCCCTTTTTGACATTGGCATTTGTCGTTTGTTATTTGGAATTTTCTTATTGGAGCTTATGTCGTTTCTCAATGTTTAGTGAGAACCCATTCAGAGCAGAGCATTGTTCAAAAGTCTCAGACTTAAAGCGCCTAGCAGTTGAATACCCTGTAAAACCTTCTTATAAGTGAGACAACAAAGGTGAATAGAAGCTTATTGAACTCTTTGCATTTTTGTTGTCAGATTTGTCTGTCTTTTGTGCCTAGATTTCGTAGAATTCAATTTTGTTAATTTTAATTTCTTCTTTTGAAAAAGACTGATAGACTTCTTAGAAAATGAACAGGCTGAAAATTAACATTTGTTGGCTTTGAAAATTTAGATTTTGTCTAGCAACTCAGTTAAGATTTCTAGGCCTAATTCACATGGTGTAAAGTGTCGAAATCTTTTAAAGACAATTAAAGAAAACAAATAAATTCAGTTGTAACACAAAGTGCTTGAAAATATATTTAATGGCGACTTTCACAGAGTATTTAACGAACTATCATCTCAATGCATTCACTACTTCAACCAGATCGTTTAAGAAACACTTGAGTTATGTATTTGCCAAAAACTATCTGTGCCCTGCGCCTGTGTTAAGTGACTCAGTCAATTGTCCAAGAGTCGAGCAAACTCTGAGCTGTTTACGCTTATGATATAAAATCGATGACAGATTATGCTCCATTTTGCTGCAACTGAAGTCCATTCAATAGTTTGGTGTAAATTTTGTCTTCGCTAGAAATTGATTTCTATTGCAATTGCAAAAGTTTTTCCAACCAAAAGAATAATATAAAACGAACGAAAGCGTCAGTGAAAAGGGACTAAAGGGAGAATGGATAGAAGGTCCTTTTACAGAGTAAAGGAAATCAACTGTCAACTGTCTAGCAACTCGGATGGACACTTGGTATATAAACTGGTGAGTTTTGAAGAGCTACCATTAAATTGAACTTAGAGCATTTACAAATTTATATCAACTACTGCAATTCAGTTTTGCAGTTACCCGTTTTCTCAGTTTTTCCTACAGTTTTCAGTTCGCAGTTTTATTTATTTATTATTTCTTGTTTTTTTGGCTTTATGGACCGCAAATTTAATATTTTTGCAACATCTCTGGCAAAAGTTTTGTGGCAGTGCGAGAGAGATGGAATTATAGATGGTGGTCAGGTCGCAAAGTCTCTTACAAGTCCACTTGACACTAATAACAGATTTTGCGGTTGCTCCAAAAAGTTGTGTAAACACTGAAAGAACAACAAAAATCCTTTTCTCCCTTTGCTGGCCGTTTGCAACCCAAGACTCCCCGTTTCAGTCTCATTTGTGGCTGCTGTGGAGAGTGTCCATCAAAGGGTTAAGTGGCTTGTGGCAGTTGAACGAGTGGCGAGTGGCGAGCGACGAGTGGCGGGTGGCAAACGACCTGCTCGGCAACTACAGCCACCGTTATTGCTGCTGCTTCTTTTGTGCAACATGATACAAATTGCAACAGAAACTAGGAGAAGAGCATACAGTGTAGAGAACCCGTCATAAAAGACCCTGTAAAAAGTGCTTACAAAGTTTCAATCTTTCTAAATCTTTAGCTAAAACCAGTTCAAGTGCAACTCTTAACGCAAATTCTCAAAAGTAAGACTCGAAATGACTTAAACACTCTTTGTACTCCACCGGCTACAGGGTCTTAAAGCCATAAGAAACTGCAGCCAACAGTCAATTGCAAAAGTTTTGCTCGCATTTGGCAACTCTAGCCATAAGTATATTAGTTCAACTATAATTTAGCCGGATCAATCAATCAATAAATACTTTAAGCAATCAATCAATCAATCAAACAATCAAGGCAACCACACAAAACCTCATAACTCTTTGTTTCAAACTATTTCGAACTATAACGAGTATGAAGTTAAGCTCTACACTAAGCTGTTTGCTATAAAACTTTCGGAAAGCTTAACAAAAGCCGACTTACAGAAAGAAAAAGTGTTATTTAATACATTAGAACAAAAAGTGAAGGGTCAAAAAAGTGTTTAAATGCAGGAAGGATTTGAATACTTTAACTGAAAATGAATATTTTTTGTAAATAATAAAACTTTTGGGTTGATAAACTCAAATAGTAAAGATTATAGTCGTTCTTTTGCTGAAGTCTTCATACTTCTCACCTCATTCAATTTTAAAATTAGTTTAAATGTTAATTTATGTTACAGTTTATTCAAGTTTCACTTCTAGCTACAAATTATCTATGAAAACTGTTGTAAAATTTAGCTTAAATTTGTGTCGAAAATCAATTGGAGCCTCTTTTATCGGTTTTCAAGTGTTTCGTGTTTTGCGGTTTAGCTGGAAAAGTGAAAAGTTTTTCGTCTGCCGCCGCCGGCTGACCCATAAGTTGAGCTTTATGACGGCCCAAAAAGATAAAAGATGATAAAAGTGTGCAATATATAAATATATATATATATATTTATATAGAATAGACTGAAGACCCCTAAGCAAAAGGGAGGGAATGAGAAAAGGGGGTAGCGGTTAGAGCAGAAAATGCTATACAAACGCGTAAATAGAGATACGTTCATTTCATTTCATTTCCTTACACACACACACACACACACACACACACACACACACACACACACACACACACAAACACACCCGCACATATTGAGGGAAAACTTTATCCATTGACCTTGGCAAGTTTTTATGCAGGCGCATAAAATATAAACAACTAGCAGAAGAAGCTAAAATAGAGCAAGCCGACTTTAAAGCACCGCGTAATTAGAGTGGAGCTCAAGTATGACATTGATATGCGACTGATTTGTGCCATAGTAACTATATAGTATAGGTATTCGAAACGCTGCTTACAATGTGTGAGTTTAGTTCAAAAAGATCCAGTACTTTCTTAGTTATAGTATTTAAAAACCATTTATTAAAATCTACAATATTTATTCCTTGTGGCTTCTCTTTGTTGGCTCGCATACCAAGTACACCCTGCACATTTTTAGCGTACATGGTCTAAAAATGAATAAAAATCTCGGCAAAGCGCACAATCTTTGGACCACAAGTCGCATACACATAATTCACACATAGTGAAAAGCCATTCACCCGCTCCACCTTGAGGCTCATAAATGAAAATGCGCAAACGGGAGATGGGGAAATGTGGAAAATGTGAATGCTTTATAAATTGTACACACACCAAAAAATAAGCGATGTCATTGGCGTTAGCATAATTCAAATTGGTCCCAACTTTTGCATAGGCCTAGGATTTACGCTCTGCCCATTTATTTGATAACGCTCTCCTCTCTCGCCTATCGTTGCAGCCCTAAGGTCTGGGGTTTTTGCTCAAGTCTAGAGGCTTGACTGTGTCTATAATTCATATGTCTTGTCCCTAGATTCTCACAAAAAGCTGCTAAATTATTTTTTTATTGCCTGCAAAGCGCCCGAGTGGCCGTCACAGGGGTGGGGTGGCGGTAGCGTTGATGCTTTTTTGTACGAGCAGAGGGGAGTGGCTGGTGGGCGTTAGGTTGGTGGGTGTAGGGAGGTAGGCGGTGGGTGGTAGACAAGTGTGAGGTTTGCCTGCAATGACAGTTAGCGTGAACAAAGTGAAAAGTATTGCCAACGGCCAACAAGTTTTCTGCCAACTCTTTCCCCTGCCCTCTTCCCCCAGCCCCTTGCATCAGCCTCTACTCCCACGACTGTCGGCGTCTCAAACAAAGCACTTGAAGTGAAACTTTCGCTGGCTTTTGTCGCTTTTGTCTTTACTTAACTTTGGCGCGTTGCAGTTGCCAACTGCAGTTCTAATAACAACTGCAAATTCAACGACTGGGCATGCCTAACCTAACCACACCCTGCAGTTATACCAAATTATCTTCTTATTTGTCTTTTATACCTTTAAATTGCACTCTCTTTCTGTCTGTCTCTCTCCAGGTTTCTTTCTCCTTGTCTGTTTTCTTTATTTGCAAATTTGTGTATTTCATAACTTAATGGACATTGCTTTGATTTACTTCAAACGTTTTCCTTTTCATTTTTAGCTTGACATTTTTTTATTATTTAATAAAAATACTTTGCACAATTTAGCCAACTTTTAACATCATTCCTTTGGAATGTTTCGCATTCTTAAGCCTTTGAGGGACATGACCTTAATTTTTTGGATCTTTCTGTGTTCATCATTTCACAACTTTTCATTTGCTAAACGTTTTCTTAAATTAATTTAGTTAATTTTAACTGTTTTATTTTTCTCTTTTGCTTTCTAAACTCTTTTTGACCAACTTTTCTGTGATTTTTTTCTTTGTAAGCGTTTTCGGAGCTAAGCTTTTCTTTTTCGCCCACTCTATTAATTTCCGTTTTCCAACCGCTTTTCATAGCTCCATTCTTATACGCGTTTTCCTAACTGCTCTGCTCTAATTACAGGGTATTTTAAATACTACAAAACTTGTGTGCAATGCAAACGTCATCATCTGAACATTATTTGGTATATAATAATGCCTGCCACTGTCTAAGTATGTGCACACTTTTATACACCCAGCAACTTGTGGTTAGGCACGAAAAAAACGGATAACAAAAATAGATAACTGAAAGAGGAAGAAGAGAAGAAAAAGTAAAGTTTTGTGGCAACTTTGCACCTGACTTCAGGTAGTACAGTCGCAAGTTGCACTACTTTTGCACATTTAGAGTGTTGTGAATCAGTTGGTTAATTTGCTTGTTTGCGGTTTTATGTGACACTGTGTCGGCGACAAAATATTATCACTTACACAGTGCCTCGCCATGGTGTGTGGCGGCAACCCTGGCACAAATACGGCTTACGCTGAGCCATGCACTCCAAACGGAAGATGCCCGATGGGTAAATACGGGAAGTGGGAAACCGGGGGGAGTAGAGAATAGGGTGTAGGAATGATGACAATGCCTGTTGCTAAGCGGATTTATGTCTTAGGCGCATACTACTATTTACCACTTGGCACTTGCCACTCTTGCCACACGACAACATGCCGCACGGCAACTCGACCACTCGACAGTGACCAGACACAAGCAGTGTTGTCAGCTCAGCTTTATTTAAACTAGCTGTAAAGAGCTTCGATAATCAAGTGTGAAAAGTATTTTGGAAAACTGACTCCATTCAATCCTTAGAATTAAGGGAAATAATGACTTAACTAACACTTAAAGCAACTTTAAATGTTAACTGATTTTAGCTAGATATTTCTCTACGTTTTCTAGCCATTTCTAGCTAATTTTAGCAACTAAATAGCTGGCATCACTGACCACAAAACAAAGTGCGTGGCAAGGGACGAGATTTATTTGAAGTTTCAGCGCATTTCTGCTAATGCGCTAAGCTCCATTTCGATTGTTGTTGCTTGACTGTTGATATACGGAACTGAAGGGTAAACACACACACACACACACACACACACACACACACACTTAGAAGCAGGAAACTCCAAGCTTCTAGCTTAACAACAAACCGGAAATGTTAAGGACATTAGCTGAAGTTGAGCTTATAAAGAGGAAAGCCAAAACACAATTATGACATTCAGATACCTGATTATTATTTATTATTTGCGCATCTTCTAAAAACTTGTGAAATTTATTTCTGCGAATCGCATAGAAGGGCGCACACAATCGATTGTTTTGTTGGCAACTGTACTAAATTATTAATCAAGTCTGTCAAATGTATCACGAACCAATTCAAACCGAATCTTGAAAATAATTAACGAGCTTTCGATTAATTGTATCGTATACAGATGTGGCATGTCACGCTGTGAGAATCACATAGAAGCGCAGATACTTTTGACACGACTGTACATCAACGTACACAACTGCATTCCGAGCAGAAATGTGGCAAATGCGATAAATGAATGCCCATCAATTATTCAAAGCGCAGACTGAAACTCACAAAAATAAATACAAAAAAATTATATAATAATAAAACAAGCTAAAAACCACAGACAAATTAAATGGTGAGCATGCCAAGGGTGCAAGAGAAGAGTGAGAAGCTAAGAGAGATGGTTGAAAGAGAGCGTATGACTTTCATTTGTGTACGGTTACAGGATACAGGACCCATATCAACCGTCATTCATAAAACCAACCGCAAACAACAGCCAACATATGCGCATTACAGTTATTACAGTTTGTTGCCTACACTGGCAAAAACTTTGCCAACAAAAATCGATTGCGAGTTGAAATAACATTTTTATACTCTCTGCAAGAGTATATTGGGTTTGTGCAAATGTATGTAACAGGCAGAAGGAGGCGTGGCAGACCCCATAAAGTATATATATTCTTGATCAGCGTCACAAGCCGAGTCGATATAACCATGTCCGTCTGTCCGTCTGTCCGTCTGTCTGTCCGTCTGTCCGTCTGTCCGTCTGTCTGTCCGTATGAACAAACAGATTTCAGAGATGGTAAGAGCTACAAGTTTGAATTTGGTCTCTATCGACTCGATATTTAGTCAGTCAATACAAGAATTTTTTTTTTTTCGATGCCACGCCCCATTCGCCCACAATGAGCAAAAAACTAGACATACCTCGGAAAAAATAGATGTTTTCGGTTAATATCTCAGTAACTATGGCACTTAGGAATACCAATTTTGGTACACGTGTTCCTAAAGGACGCATAAATCCAATGACATCAAAAGTTTTGGGCTGCCACGCCCCCTTTTTCCGCAAGAAATAAAAGTAAATTTCAAACTTGCATGCCGTTTTTAAAGCATTTATTCTTATCGTACAGTGTTGTTATTTATGATTCGTTTGAAGACGTATCATGTCAAACTCTCCAGAAAGTTTCATAAGAATCCGACCATAAACAAGAAAGCAATGCAGCAACAAAGATTTTATTCTAAAGCAATGAGCGCGAGAGAGACAGCGCTAGTCGTGCCGACCAATAGTATTCATACACACATATGTATGTGCATACATTTAACGTCAAACGAATTTGTATGTACATACAGACAAACACATGTATGCTTGATTATGCTTATCTTTTTTTTGTTTTAACGTATTCTAATACAAGAACTATCTATTGTAATGTCTGAATACCGATTTAAGTATTATAATTGGGAATAAACGCAGAGAGTATTATACGGTCGGGCGTGTTCGACTGTACTTTTCTTTCTTGTTAAAATCAGTAGTCATGCGTTTTATTTTTCTTTTCATGAACATTCTGTTTTTCGAGTTTACTTTGAATTCGACATTAATTTTTGTTCATGTTGAATTAAAAACTTATTTTCTGACAAGTGTCAAAAAGCATGTGTTAATTATTGATGATGAGTGAAATATTCATACGTAATTCTGTTTATGTTTTTAGACCCTGTAAATAAATAAACTGAGGTTTCCCAGGATTCTAGACGGATCGATCTAAGCTACTATAAGAGCTAGAGTCCTTGAACTAAGAGTAAAAAGTACGTCAGGGTATTCCTAGTTTAATTTTAATTTTGTTGTAACCATACCTCGAAAACCACCAAAAATAACTGAGCCAAACTATTATATGTATCAGAACATTCTATGCGTTCTAACCAATTTGGTTTGGATTGAATAACTGTATACCAAAGAATCATAGAACTTTTTGACTACTTGGTCTTTTGCTGTCGTCTCACTCGGTTATAGCTTTTTCTACAAGTAGTAATTAGTGTGGAGGGGATTTGCACTCACACTTCCAGCTGACATGCTGAATGTGCTGTAAAGCTAAAGGATTTTGCCTGCCACTATCATTCAAAGGGTGCGTAAATGAGAAAATTCCTTTTGGCCAAGCGAACAAGTTTTCCAGGAAAGAGTTGGAGCAAAAAGGAAACTAAAGGAACCAAACGGAAACAAAAAGAAAAAAAAATGCAAACAAACAAGTAAACAAGCTGTTTTGCTGCTGCTTTAGGTTTGAGGTTTACTTGACGTGCAGTTACCCTGTAGACAAAAAAAAATGATTGTTTAGCCTTTAAAATACATTTGTTAAAACTGTCTGCTTTGTAGGGTATTTAAAGTGACTCGTATCGTAAAAATCTGTTCAGTGGCTCTGGTCCATCCATTCAAAATGTACAGAAATTTTTCATAAACAAGCTTGGCACCGCTGCAGCAAGCTCTTCCCCTGCCGCTCCTGAACCACCGCCCACGTGACTTTGCTTTCAATGCCCTTTTGAACTGTCAGTTGCCAGTTTTTCCATTCGTCATGCCATATTAGTTATAAAGTTTTTTTTTTTTTCCCAACAAACTCGACAGCAACTCAGAAAAGTTTGTCGCTTATGCAGAACCCGATTCAGCAGGTATTCAAATATACTCAGGGACAGGTTACAAAGCATCGTTCTACGTACGCTTGTACTTCGGGGTTTGCTTCTTTACTTTTTGTACCCTGTCAGGGGGTAGCATAGTTTTGTCAATAAGTTTTTGTAAGGTAAGCACAGACCTCATTGGGTATGTTCAGTATATATTTTCTTGATCAGCAGTCGTGTAGATGAAGCCTTGTGCGTCTATTTTTGTGCTGAGAAGCCCTTAAGTTATACTTTAGCTTTTATGTTAATCATGTAGCTAAAATAAAGCTATGATATGTTTAACTATGGACTAGCATTGAAAACTTTGATCTAATCCAATTCAATTTGCATAAAAGGACAGAATTTTGACCGAATCCGACTGCTAAGTTTATCAAATACCAACTCTAGCTACTAAATCATATAGTTACTATAACTATCTTACCATAAACTATCACAATAATTTGAAAATCTGCTGTGAGGCACGAGTTCCTACTGCCTACAGGGTATCCAGTCTTTGGTGCACCCAAACAAACTCTTGTTTATTCTTTTTTTCCACGGTAGCTTTTTACCCAGTTACCGTTCGCCACTAACAAGATAAATCATTAGGTTTGCCTGTAACTCAATTTAACTGCTGTCAATTGAATGGAGTTGTGTATTTTGTTGTGTTCTGTTGCGTTCCCTTTTGTTATGCTTTGTGTTCGCGTATGTGTGTGTGTGTGTGTGTTGTCATAATCGATTTCCAATTTGTTCTACATTTGACAGATTTGTCATGTTTTCATATTGTTGCTGTCGGTTCATCTGTCTGCTTGTCTTTTAGGGATCTGTAGCTTATGGTTGTCCTAAGCTGAACATTTACAGTCCCCGAGGGCAAACATCATAAAAAAAAAAAAAAAAACAGAACACAAAAAAGTTTCTAAAAGTCGAAAGTGTTCGACTATGAGTTACCCCTGAGACTAGACTAATGAATAGTTTAGATTTTACTTTATTTTATTTGGCATAAAAGAGATTTTTGAGTGCTGAAATTCAGTTGATTGAATTTTGACTTAATTTAGCTTGAAAATTTATGACATACTTTGCCTAAAACGTTTTCCTTAAAGTTCTAGATGCGTTTTATGAGCAGCAATTTATATTACCTTCCCATTTACAAAACGTTAGCTACGATACCTTCTGGCATTACAATTGTTATGACTTGGATTTTGTAATCCATTATATTTATCCCAATTCAGTTGCAGGTCTTTAGTTTTCTGAATATTTACAGTTGACCATGCGGCGATTTGTGGTATTTGCAGTAGTGCAGTAACAATTTTAGCCATTCATTCATAAGTATGAGCCATAAACATTTAAGGACCATGCGGCTAACGTTAGATGGCTCTTCATTTTTATGTGATACTTAGATCTATTAAGGATATCCCAGCAACGCCAGCAAAAAAACAACAGAAGCCACAACAACCAGTTGAGAACACTTCAGCTAACACGTACAAGGGCCGTAAATAGAGACGTCATTTGGCTGATTACACAGCAATACACACAGTCAGTTCACAGTTTTGTTCAAGTCCTGTTCTGTCCTGTTCGATCCGGTACGGTCCGGTCTGGTCTGACTTTGACCGACATCAAGCTAAATGCAATGAAATGTTAAAGCTTAATATTCTCCATCTCTTTGGTCCTAATGAAATGCATTTGCGTCAAATCAGCGAACAAAACACAACCCAAAAGTATATTCTTCAGCATCCCTGTTTCAGATCTCTTAAACTCCATTGCTCAATTCCCCGAGATGAGTGTGTATGTGTATGTGTGTGTGCGTGTGTGTGTTTGTTGTACGGATGTGTGGCGGTAAACGCAAGAAAAACGCCAAAACCCATTGGGAAACCAATAAAAGTGTAAAGCAACAAGACAAATATATATATATGTATATGTACATATATATACTTTATATAAAAAAATGCTAAAAAGCAAAGGAAAAAAATAAACTACAAGGCAAAAGGCGAAACAGAAAATCATAAAAACGATATGAAATGTATGCGCATATTTCATTTCCTTTGGCTTTGCCTTTTGCAATGCTCGCTTCCTGCGGCAACTTGGGAAAGTACTCGGTGTTGGGGCCCCAAAGGTGCAGACGGCTTGCAGAGGCGTAGGAGGTGCAGTGAGGACTAGGAGACAGTAGGTCTGGAAGAAGCAACGTTTCGGGCTGTTTTGTCGTTTCTTCGAACGTTTTATTTGAAAATTTTCTCGAGATTCGAATTTCTTTTTATACTCTCTGCAAGAGTATATTGGGTTTGTGCAAATGTATGTAACAGGCAGAAGGAGGCGTGGCAGACCCCATAAAGTATATATATTCTTGATCAGAATCACAAGCCGAGTCGATATAGCCATGTCCGTCTGTCCGTCTGTCCGTCTGTCCGTCTGACCGTCTGTCCGTCTGACCGTCTGACCGTCTGTCCGTCTGTCCGTCCGTATGAACACACAGATTTCAGAGATGGTAAGAGCTACAAGTTCGAATTTGGTCTCTATCGACTCGATATTTAGTCAGTCAATACAAGAATCTTTTTTTTTTTCGATGCCACGCCCCATTCGCCCACAATGAGCAAAAAACTAGACATACCTCGGAAAAAATAGATGTTTTCGGTTAATATCTCAGTAACTATGGCACTTAGGAATACCAATTTTGGTACACGTGTTCCTAAAGGCCGCATAAATCCAATGACATCAAAAGTTTTGGGCTGCCACGCCCCCTTTTTCCGCAAGAAATAAAAGTAAATTTCAAACTTGCATGCCGTTTTTAAAGCATTTATTCTCATCGTACAGTGTTGTTATTTATGATTCGTTTGAAGACGTATCATGTCAAACTCTCCAGAAAGTTTCATAAGAATCCGACCATAAACAAGAAAGCAATGCAGCAACAAAGATTTTATTCTAAAGCAATGAGCGCGAGAGAGACAGCGCTAGTCGTGCCGACCAATAGTATTCATACACACATATGTATGTGCATACATTTAACGTCAAACGAATTTGTATGTACATACAGACAAACACATGTATGCTTGATTATGCTTATCTGTTTTTTGTTTTAACGTATTCTAATACAAGAACTATCTATTGTAATGTCTGAATACCGATTTAAGTATTATAATTGGGAATAAACGCAGAGAGTATTATACGGTCGGGCGTGTTCGACTGTACTTTTCTTTCTTGTTTTTATATACTAAGTATTTTTGTTATACTTCTTGTTGATAACATTTGTTTTCTCCTCATTGATACATGGGCGGGTGTGCAGGTGCATAATACTTCTAGTGATGGGGAAAGTAGTATTAGTTTTTATACCCGTTTCCATGCATTTGTTTGCCGGAATCAACGGAACTAAAGCAATTCAAGCATTAAACTTAATGTGCTTGCCTCGAGATGAGCACGTGATGCGATTACACTCACGACAGAGCACACGGAAATTGAAAGACTTAAAATTGAAAATTCAGTGCGTCTTCTAGTGTTAAGAAAAGTATCAGATTAGGACAACGTGAAGTTCTTTACTAGATTCATTACTTCGAACAACCGATAAGCTTAAAAAACTATAGCTGGCGCCCAACGTGCCACTTACATTCAAAATACCCGACATGTTTATACAACGATTTTTAGCTGATTAGTCATAGCATCAACAAGTTGCTTAAGTAAAGTGCTTATTATTTAACTGCTTATTCATTTCACTGCAAAAACTTTCTTATGGCGCTCAACGTGGTACGGATATTTTACGCAAGCTTTGCTGACTGTCTTTAACATAATCGTAAGCTTTAAAGAACTTTACTAAGTTATTCTCATATGATTTTACAGCCGCTTTTGAATTTTCCAACCCATTGCCGTTTATGGCGCCCAACGTGCGGGCAGATTTTAAGCATATCATGCTTCACAGTGATTGATTTAGACCGCCTGAATATTTTTGGCATGTGGTTTTAGCTCCAAGACCCGGATATGATGCAATGGGACTTGACTTGTGGTTGATGTAAAGTTGGAGTTTAAGGTTTAACCTGACCTTTTACCGCTGTCAATATATTGATTTAGCTTCCGTGCTCTCCGTCTCTGTTTGCTTCCCTTGCTCTGTCTCTTTTACGCTCTTATACATTTTGTGGAAGCAAAGAGGAATATGTGTGTCCCAACTTGGCGGACATTGCAGTTTATGCCGTTAACATCGTAAAATGTTTGTGTGTAACCCACATAGATATGGACACGCCCATTGCTATCGTCTTTTAGCCCACACACACACACACACACACACACACACACACACACACACATACACATACACGGGTTCAGAAACCCACACATACAGCACGTTATGGATGCAGCGCTCGTTTCACAAAAGGCTACACACAGCTGCTGCATTTATTTTTTGCTCCCTGCCACGCCCACCCGCTGTCTGCTTTTATGCATTAGATATACCTATGTGTGTGTGCTTGCGCTTGAAGGAGAAGAAAATAGAGTGTAAGCCAGATAGCAATAGAGCAAGTAAATTTTACGTTTATGCGGCACTAACAATAACCTGACCGTCCATCGACTCTGAAGCTCCAACCTCCTCTCTCTCTCTCTCTCTCTCTCTCTCTCTCTCTCTCTCCCTCCCCCCCACTCTTGTCTGCCTTTCTCCATCTCCATCGCTCCATTGCCAGCTCCAATTTCAGCCATGGGCTATGGGTTATGGGTCTGGGTTTCCGAGGCTGTTTAACTTATTAAATTAGATTGCCTGTGGTGCTGCGGAGAGAGTGAAAGCCCACACACAACCCAACATTAAGGCATCAAATTGCTGTCATATATAAAGCGCGATTTACTATGCCAACCACCCACACGCAAAGAGCCTGAGTGCGAGAAAAAGAGAGTAATTTAAAAAGAGAGTAAGAGAAACTTTTTGGGGGCACATTATCAAAAAAAATAAAGCAAGAAAAGATACTTTATCTTTGACACCTCAAAACTTTAATACCCTAGTAGAACTAGTCAAGTGATTGTTCTTATAGGATGCCATATAGTATGGAAAAAGATAGAAATTTTTGAAAAATATTCCAAATTAGCAGATTACTCAGCCTCTTTAATGTTTAATTAAAATTCAATACACTTTTTAAGAAACTTTAGGCCAAAGTTCAGTAATCTAAACCTAAATAAAGTTGATCTGAAGTTTTGGTTAAAATTTTGATAATTTTACTAAAATATAATTAAACGATTTAAGCTATTGTCTATGGCCTGATCAGTCAGTGAGAACAAAGAGTTTTATAAATCTATAGATAGATTTAATAGCAAGTGCTGGAATGCGTTACACATTTTTGTTCAAAGTATTATGCTCCCTGCTAGGGTATACAAAGAGAAAAAAAAAAAAACAGGAAAAAACCGTTTGGCTAATTTCAAGTTGTGCCCTCAGCGTCGCTCAATGGCGCCCAAGGTGCCCAGGCACCATTTGAGAAAGAAGTATGCAATAATTTACGCCACAATAACGCATAAATCTGTCAAAGTTGCTTAAAAATTAAATAAAGATAAATAAAATTCACGACAACGACGCGTTCAAGCGCATCAAAATGATGTGGAGGCATACAGGGTGTGTAGTGGGGGGCAGGGGTGGTCATCAAGAGTACATAACTGAATGGATGGTGGAGCATTGAAAACTTGAAACTGTCGAAATAAAGGAAAATAGGGAAGTGTGCAAGCAATGCGTGAACAAAATAAACAAATAAAAACCAAACCAAAAGTGTATAAAGCAAATACAATAACAAAAGCTCTGCGAGAAGAATGCAGAGGGCGGATGGGCGGTTGGGCGGTAGGAAGGGGGCACAAGTGGTGGGTGTGGCAACCACAATACTCACACTGAAAAGAACTGTGCGGCTCCAAAGAGGAGAATCCCGCCAAGAACTCAGATGCAAAGAAACCTGAAGATGAGCACAGACAATAGAAATATATGCGTAGTCATAAAAAATTTAATTTTATTTGCTTCGTTCGTTTTTTTTTTTTTCGGCAGTAAACAAATTAAATTATTTGCCGTTAATTGTTTTCTTCTCTCTCTCTGCCTTTTTTTAGTCTTGTTCTTGTTGTTGTTTTTGGTTTTACGCGTTTTTATGAATGGAGGCGAGGACTGAGAAAGTCGACAGCTCATCAAATTGTCTAATTCTTGTTGATTTAAATAGTCGTCATCGTCTTGGGGAATTTGTAGACTCGCTGAGTGAGCAAAAGAATCGCATAAGAAACTAGTAGAAAAGGCAGCAGTTGAGTAAGCAGACTGTAAAAGACTCTGTACTAATTCTAATTATCATAACAAACAATAAGATGTTGTGTCGGAAGGCTAATCAAGGATTTTCGACCCATGACTACCATGGGATCTATATGATGTAGGACCTTAAAGCTGTTAATACATATATGTACATATATGTATATGTAAAGCAGATACTCGCACGCACTTAAAGAACAGGGTCTTCTAAAATAAAACTTGATGCCGCCAAAAGTTTTGGCGAATTACTTTTTTATAGCCCATATTTTTGAGTTCGGTCTTTCATTTTGAATGTGTTTTTTGTGGAACGAACGAGTTGGTCCAAAAAGTTTCAAAAAACAGTAAAAAATCTTTATATTTTGTCATAAAAAAAAAGAGTTGTGAACTTGTGGTAAATAAAATAAATATGACAACAAATTTTTGACAAAATACCAATTCAATATGGTAAGAGATTTATTGCCTTATATGTGGTGGGCAAATTCAGTGACAGAAACCAGAGAAAAACTTAGATTCTGTCTCAACTAATTGCGAAAGTTTCTCTTTGTGGTATATTCTTTCAGTTTGTCTGCTACAACTAATTACAATACAACTAAATGGCAAAATTCTAGTGAAATTTACCATAACTTTTCATTTAATTTATAAACTTTATTTTTTCTTAGTAAAATTTTGTAGTTGGAATGATCTCAGAAACAATTATAGCAATGGAAACTTGCCAAATAAAAACATAAAAAAGCCATATCAAAATCAGCGGCAGAAGCATAAAAATGCTAAAAAAAATAAAAGTTATTTAAATAAAAGAAAAAAATATATAAAAAAAAAAAAACACAAACATCAAGGGCAACAACAGTGCCTGCGGACAGTGTCGTGTCCAGTCCAGTCAAGTCCAGCCCAGGCATCAGTGTCGACTTCTATGAATGCTTGGCTCCTCTTCCTGTTGCCGTATCCCCCCACTTATCCCGAGAATTGGCTCCGTCAACTAATTAGTTTTGCATTTTTAACTACCGCACTGTGCCCAGCGGGGCTGTTGGTCTGTGAAACGGGAGCAAGCGGAGGGGTGTTAAGGGCAGATTTGGGCGCTCTGAATGCGATTTGAGGCCGGTTCTCCCTTACGCACGCATGTGGCACATTAAAGTTCAACAAAAAAAAGCTTAAAGAAACAGCTAGTAAAAGACCGCGTACTTAATCTTACTGCCTATAACACCCTATGCTAACTGTACGATACAGTTGTCCAATTGGGTTAGCTACGCCAGCTTCATTGGCTTAATAGACCTGCAAACATTTTTGTGTACAGGGTCTAAAGAGAACAACAAGGACGAGCACAGTCATGAACTGCGTGCAACAACTTTTTTGCAAACGGAAAGAGAGAGTATAAGAGCATAAAAGAAAAACCGCTAAGAGCGTGCTGTCAGTCAAATGCCCCGACAGTGCTGTTTATAAGTATGCGTGCGGCACAAAAGCGAAATAAACATTCGCAAATCAAAACTAACAAAAAAATACAAATAAAATACAGTAAAACTTCAAATGTAACGAATCACCGCTGGGCAGTGAAACACCAAAATTAAAAGTATTTAGTAGATAAAATACTCGGAGCAAAATTAAAACAAAACTCATAAAACTGTGATAGGAAAAACTTTAAATATGCTGAACACAGTGCTGAACTTCACTTTAGATGCGACCTAAGTCGGTTAGAAGTTTCTGATACATTTAGCGAGAGCAACGTCAGTAAACTTATTAAATATGATAAAGAAATTCTAAATAAATTATAGCTTTTCATAATTTATTTAAGAATGCTTTACCACATTGAAAAACTTTGCTTCCTTATGACATTAACTATAAGGTACTCATACTATTTGCTCTAGACACGTGCCTCCTCCACACAAACATACTGACATATATGTCCTATATATGTGCTGACTTGCCCAGACTTCGTATTCGACGCATTTTAATGTAATTACATTAAATGAAATTACATTAAATAATAAAAGTAGCGAGAAGACACAAAGTTCTCGCATCTGACAAAGAAACACACTGCGAAAAAAAAAAAAAATGGCAGCCAATTTGCTCAGTGTAACTAACAAGACGAGGGGTGATAAAATTTAGAGGACGTAGGAGGTGGGCAGTGGGTGTGGTGAGTGATGGGTGGGGTAAGACAACTTGTCTCGTCTCTGTTAAGTTGCTTTTAAACAAAATTTGACATTTGAAGTCTAATAAATAAGTTATGACAGCAAACTGTGGCCATGTAATGCCTCAGCTGCTGAATTTGCAATGGATTTGGGCAGGGAAACGGTAGCATACACTAATAAAAATATGTACTAAAAATATAGTATAGAAAAAATAACCAATGTTTTAAAAGAGGTACAGTTTATAAAGTTAGCAGCTACTTTATAAATTAAAACTATTATTTTATTAAATAAAATCAGTTAGTACTTAGTTTTTCACAGTGTACCTTTCGTGTCCGTGAAGGACTGCAAGTGATGTACGCAACTTTTGGACTGTGTGTTAATAGATGTTGATGCTGCTACTACAGCAGCAGCAATGTGACAGGCCAGATAAAAAGAGTAAACGGGAAGGACTAACTGTTAAAGAAAGAGGGAGTGAGTGGGGGAGAGTAAGAGACAGCAATAGAATGAGTTTGGCTATAAGGAAGGGAAAGCATTTTCTGCTTGGTTGAGCTACGAGTTGTACGTCTTTTCAGCTTCAGTTTTGTCATCGTCTTCAGCTCTATATCTTTTCTAATAATGTGCCGCTTTTTTCACTGGTGTAATGATGTGGGCGGCGAACGGCAGCTTGTGTTCAAGGTGTTGCCATTAAAAAATGATAAATACTTGCAGCACGGAATGAAATGTTGTGCGGCTTGGTGTAATACCAAATGGGTTGGGTTTTTTAGACCGTTTTCAAAGGAACAACAACAATACGAATTTGTCGTTGTCATCAAGTTGCTGTTGTTGTGGTTGTTGGTGCTTGTCCCTTGCCAATAAGCCAAGTTTGCTGAGCAGACTAATTTTGAAAGATGATTGGACTGAAGGAGCATTGAAAACTTGCCAGCAGGATAATGACGTTGATTATGATAATGATGATAATGCCCAAGATGTTGCTATTGCTTTTGCTGCGAGTGCTGATGATGATTATGATGATGATGATTAAATGGAACTGACTTGCAGAAATGAGCGCACGCAGCTAGCAAAAGTGTAAACGAAGTAAATGAAATTAAGTTATCATTCACACGCCACACGGACTAAGAGCCAGAGCTAAAGCAAGAGAGCGAGACAGGGAGATAGAAAATGAGAGTGGAAAGTGCTCACACTGTTGAGCAGGACTTTGAAAAATGGCTTCAAGTCATCCGTCATTGTGTTTGAAACATATCGAGGAAATGTTCGCTTGAAAAGAGCTTTTCACTTTTCACTTTTCCTAGCACTTAATTCCATTAGTTAACTCTTTACGAATTCTAAGCCAAGCCAAAATAACTTAACAGCACAGTAACATACACATTGTTAACTGCTTTTATCCTCTTTAAATATATTTGAATTAACTATAACTTAACTCTCAATAAATTAAATAAATTATTTTGGTTTTAGGCACTGCTGAGCAGAAGTTTTTGGCTTGAAAAGTTACAGTCTACAGATTTTTTGAGACCTTTAAATGGTTAGCAGAGCTCAGTTAAAGTTAAATGATCAAACTGATCGTTAAGCTGAATGAACTCTAAGCCGAAAGACGCTTCCCTACACTCAAGTACACCAAGCTGGTCTTACCAATTGCTTAATTACTTTATTTTCTATAGATTTGTATCTTAATTTTAAGTAACAACTTTCTTAAACTTGCTCTCTTTAATGCCACCACTCGTTGCACTTCATTTTGGCAACACATCAAATTAAAGTTCATTGAAACATGGCTAATTAGTTTATCTTTGGTCCATTGAGTGACTAATCAATAGCTGTGTGAGATCGTCTAATTGAAATTGATTCATGAATCATGATTCATTATTCAATTGCCAAACACGGCATGGAGCATATCAATTGCCACAATAATGAACAACAACGAACTGTGAATGGGTCTTGAGTCTGATTCGAACTATATAATATTGATAACGCTCCCAATAGATCCATTCAGATGGTCTTATGTGCTGATGTGCTGATGTGCTGATGTTCTGTCGTCATTTCGATTGTTAATGACACACATCAAACGTCATGCAGCGACACATTTAGCTTCCAAGTGGAGCAGATAGAACAACAAACATGTGTTTGCAGTGCATGTTGCGTCACTAGAACAACAACGAAGAGCTTTGTCTATTACAAGGGCAAAGCATCAATTTCCCCCCCCCCTCTCAAACTATATAGCGGGGGTGCTGCGGGGGTGGGATTGAAAACAGGCGTTACATTTACAAGGCATTTGCTTTGAATTACACATTCGGTTAGACAACAGCACAAAGGGACATCGCTGGGAAGCTAGCTGGAAAAACAGAATATTACCATTGATACCCTGTACACAGGAAAAAGAGTCGTTGATTTTATAACCAATGTTTGTATATACTATAAACTATACTATAAATAAAAATACTTTAAGTTATGGATACAAAATTGGAGGTTAAAACACACTCTCTATAACTGATGGCAAACGATAATACCCATTAGACAACTAGTTGTGCTTTAGTGGATATCAAAAGCGATGTGACATTAAGCCAGTGTGGCGTCAAGGGGTGAAAAAGGGGGCGTGGTACTGTGGGAAAGTTAAATGGGGTCTGGATGCAATGACTGCGTCCACTGGGGACAACGCATATGGAAAAACAAGGAAAAACACGCAACGCGACAGCGAAATGAAAATTGATTTGTTATGAAAGTCGTTTGTGCCATCTCTTTTTCATTACTTGTGTAGCTATCTCGCTCTTTTACACTTACTATTGTGTTGTTGTTGTGGTTTTGTTGTTGTACTGTGTTGGCTTGATTATGATCAATGCGTGCTTGGCTGACTCTGTTAACCATTTACTATTTCCCAGCCCCTATTTCTATTCCAACAAGAAAGAAAAGTACAGTCGAACACGCCCGACCGTATAATACTCTCTGCGTTTATTCCCAATTATAATACTTAAATCGGTATTCAGACATTACAATAGATAGTTCTTGTATTAGAATACGTTAAAACAAAAAAAAGATAAGCATAATCAAGCATACATGTGTTTGTCTGTATGTACATACAAATTCGTTTGACGTTAAATGTATGCACATACATATGTGTGTATGAATACTATTGGTCGGCACGACTAGCGCTGTCTCTCTCGCGCTCATTGCTTTAGAATAAAATCTTTGTTGCTGCATTGCTTTCTTGTTTATGGTCGGATTCTTATGAAACTTTCTGGAGAGTTTGACATGATACGTCTTCAAACGAATCATAAATAACAACACTGTACGATAAGAATAAATGCTTTAAAAACGGCATGCAAGTTTGAAATTTACTTTTATTTCTTGCGGAAAAAGGGGGCGTGGCAGCCCAAAACTTTTGATGTCATTGGATTTATGCGGCCTTTAGGAACACGTGTACCAAAATTGGTATTCCTAAGTGCCATAGTTACTGAGATATTAACCGAAAACATCTATTTTTTCCGAGGTATGTCTAGTTTTTTGCTCATTGTGGGCGAATGGGGCGTGGCATCGAAAAAAAAAAAGATTCTTGTATTGACTGACTAAATATCGAGTCGATAGAGACCAAATTCGAACTTGTAGCTCTTACCATCTCCGAAATCTGTTTGTTCATACGGACAGACAGACGGACAGACAGACAGACAGACAGACGGACAGACGGACAGACGGACAGACGGACATGGCTATATCGACTCGGCTTGTGACGCTGATCAAGAATATATATACTTTATGGGGTCTGCCACGCCTCCTTCTGCCTGTTACATACATTTGCACAAACCCAATATACTCTTGCAGAGAGTATAAAAACCCAAATAATAAACCCAAACTCGAACTCGAACCCATATCTATAGCTATTTCGCTCTCTGTCTCGATCTCCCTCTTACTCTCACGTCTTGTCTCATCTGTGTCGTCGCGCTAATGAACTTAATTGCTTGCAATGGGACTATTAACAGTTAACTACGAGACTCGCACAGTAATAATGACAACAAACCTATCCAAATCGTTCACACATTCGTTCACACACACTTCAGCTACAAATGAATGTCATTACATCGTACGATACGTTACAATATGTTTGTTGTCTCTTTATTCTCATTTCTATTTTTTATTTTCAATGCTATAATACCCATTAGCTGCGAGCCAAAAGGGTTAGTCTCACAAATCTATCGAAATCTATTGATTAAAATTAACCAGTGCTTAAATTTTAATCACAACCACATGTGTCCACAATAATAATAAATAAATCTGCTCTCCATTCCATTTTTCATAAAGTTGATTGAAAATTGCTACATAATTTAAAAAGTTTAAAACCCAGCGATACTATCAAATGAATTAGGGGAAAATTTACGTGGCAACCTTTAGCTGTAACTCAAAAAGCTTTTAATTGAAAATGAAATGCATGTACTTTTTTAGACCCTGTAATCCAAAAGAGTGTTGTGGTCTTATATTTATAAAAAAAACTAAATGGGAACATAGCAATAATCGAATGAAATGAGTATTACTAATAGAAAGCTTATGTGTTTGCTAAGATATTACACTATTTACTTATATTCTTTGTGGACTTCAGCTTTAGTACAGGGTATTTTGCAGTTCTCCCACTCGCAGCAGTTCTTCCTACTAGTTTTTTTTGTGCACGCTTCTTGGAGCGTGCACTGTAAATGCTCATTGGAAATGCCAGACATGCAACGCATCAGCATTCAACAGTGATCCCTCCACAGATACGACCACAAACATCGTTTTTGGGGGCGCCACGCATGCGTGATTCGAACGGTGCCAATAGATTATTGTTCCTAACTAATTTCCCTTTCGTTATGCATCACGTTGAAGGGAAAGAGTGTGGGGGGAGGTAAGGTAAGGGGGTTTCCCTCCAGCCAGAACAAACATTCAAGCATTCGGCAGTTTCAGTCTAAATGGCTTGTAGTTTTGGGCTATTATGTATAATTTACTGGTCATTAAATGAAGTTGGCATTATACCAAACAAAAGGAGGCAAATTTGTATGGTTATCGTAATAGCAGCCGGTAATGATAATGATTTCGATATTACTTTGTGCTAAATATAAGAACACTATATTCAGATTGCAACCAAATTTAACTACTTACTATGTATGTAGACAATTATGTACACAATAAACTAAATTCACCTACTTATTTTGAGTTATCCGTTTAGTGGATCTACAACTCAATTCATTTTCTACAACATACAACTGTCAATCCAAGTGGATGTTTGAGCATGAATTAAGTGCATGCAGCTGTGAAGTCCCCAGTTCAACAGATACTCCAAATATGCCTTTCATTTCACGCTATACACTAACAAAGGGTAGTTTAGTTTTATAAGAAAAGGCATAATAATTTTAATAGAAAGTCTAGGGGATCTTATTATAACTTATGAAAGATTTTAGAATTATGTCCGTGCTCCCAAAACCGTATTTATTTCTATTTAAAAATATAGCAAAATTATTTATTATATTATTAATAAATTTTTCCATCTCTAAGCAACTTAATATTCGACTTGAACTAACTTTTCCTTTCTGCCATTTAAAGCTTGTACACTTCTCGACAATTTTCATATCACCAAGCCGTCAATCGAGGTCTGGGACCCCGTTAAAGCTGAAGGTCAGTCACAAACAGACACAACACCAAACACTCCATACTACACCGACTCTGACAGACAGACGCTAATAATCAAATGAAATGCTTTGACAAGCCCATACATGATTATATATAGTCATCGATAACTCTATGATTACACGAACCAGCACAAACTGTTTAAAGTCCCACGATACCAAATATTGTTCCAAACTTGTATTTACCTGCAAAGAAAAAAAAGAAAAGGCCAAAAGTTAATAAACATTCGAGTGAATAAAAGTATTTGTTAAATATTTAAGACAAGTGGAGTAACTGTACGAAAAAGGCAGAGCGACTAAAAGATACCCAGTTGATAAGTATGTTAAGTAAACTTACTTTAAATAGCTTTAAATTTATTAGCCCATGAAGCAAACTATTTAAATTTCTTCATAAAAATAACTCATTTTCATGAAATGAATTCATTGGTTTGTCTAACTAAAACACTTAAAATAACATTTAGCCAAAACATTTATAGCTTTAATTGCAAATCAAGCTAAAAAGCTACATATTTTTGTTAAATTCTTTACAGAATATTTAACAATTTTGACATGTATATATTTTCACACATTTATTAGTTGCTGGGCATAAAGAAAATGGAAAATAAATCGAATGCGAAATTGGAAAATAATTTAATCTATGCGCTGTGGCAAAGTATGTAATATTTGTACATATTTTCATAGCTATTCGTTTTCATTTTCATTTTTATTGGCTTTTTAATCAAAAGACAGACGCCCGGACACCCATGTATGTGTGTGTGTGTGTGTCTGTGTGTGCTTCTAAGTATCTGTGTATTCTGTAAGACTGTGTGTGTATGTAGGTCATCTATGACGGACATACCGTAACCGTAATCCGTATCGCTGGGTTCAAAAGGTTCACGCGGCATCGTCACGCCATGTTCAAACTCACACACACACACACTAACACACACATACTGTAAGTATCAAGAGGCGGCAAGCTTACCACGCCCACAAAGGCCCAGCCCTAAAGCTAACGGCCTTTCGCTGGCAATACCCTTGCAAAGGTCGCTCCGCATTAAGCAAAGTATCTGCAACTTGCCTCAAGAAACGATCTGCATATTTTGGCTTAACAAATTACTTGTTATCTGCTATCGATAGTTATCGATTAACTTATTTCGCTGTAAGAAAAGACTGGGAAACTTTGTTTGCTATATAATAAGTTACTTAGCCCAAATTATTCTAGGGTATTTCAGCGTCGTTTCAATTGGAAATCACACATTTTTTTACTTGTTTTTGTGCCCACACTTTTCTACTGGTTTTGAGTTCATACTTTGATTGCAATTCATGTAGCGTCATGTTGCACGTTGTACATCAGTTTGTCCACATGACACTGAGGAAACAACACCTTCGGTTTCAGGTCTCAAAACGCCAAATACGTGTTCTTCTAGCTGAAGCTCTACTGTTTATTTTTGCTGAAGTCTATCTATAGCTGCCGTTAAAGTTGAGGCTTTAAAAAATACTTTCTAATCAGTCTGAGCTTTAAATTAATTTAAGTAATATCTTTCAACTAAAATGTATCTGTGGCTGATGACTGTTTATGCCATTAAAATCTGCCACAACTTAAAATGTATTTATTTCACGCTTTATATCTCTATACTAGCTATATGAAAATGTATCTACGCTCGTTATTGTATCTGCATCTACGGTATAAACACACAGCGTGCATTGATATCGTGTTACGTTAGTGCAATCAAGTACGCTGCTTGTTTGACCTTTGACACGACGAGGCGACCAACAACTGCCAATTATGCAATAAAAAATGCTAAATTAATAAAAGCCCAAAAAAAAAGCAAAACAAGAAAAAAAAAACTGGTAGAAAGGCAAACGAAAAAAAAAAGCAACTATTAAAAAGCCTTCTCGACACGTTATTTACGGTCACCGAATTCAAAACGTGCTTCCACAGGGACTGTGGGTGGGGGAAGGGACAGTGGGAGGAACAGAACGAAAGGGAAATTTTAATTTTCTGTGAAAATTGCCGGCTATAAATTACATATTGCCAACCGTGAGGCGAGACGAGGTGACGTCCAGGAAACATAAAACAATTTCGTGTAGTGTCGTGTAAATGACCAAAGCCCTTCTCTCCTTCCCTGCCCTCCCCTTCTCTTTTCTTGCTGCCCTCCACCTGCACTACATCATTGCAATGGCTATTAGATGGAAAGAATGAATGAATAACTGAGTGAGTGTATGAACGAGTGAATATGAATGAGTTACTCGTACTAAATTAACACAAAGAGATAACCTTGTCACAAAACTAGATTCAGCTATCGACTGGCTATTAAATCGATGCTATTAGAAAATGTTTAAAGAAAGAGTCGGAGAGCAGAGCGAAGGAAGGGAAGGGAGAAAGAGAGACAGAAAGAAATAATAGTGTTTGATGCTGCTATGTAAAATTGAGAAAAAAGTTTAATACATTTTTATTAATCTACTTTTCCACACACTTTTAACTCGAATCGGTTGTTTAATTTGATTAATCAAGTCATTAAAAACCATGATTGATTGATTGACTACAGCAAATAAATAAATACTCTAATCTTTAGTTTAGAATCCTACTCTTTTGCTAAGTTTATTGTTTTATAAACATTTCTTTTTTCTTTCACTCATTTTTGTAGTGATTGAAGGACTTAGGTAGGTTTCAGTTATTATTTTCCTTACAGCTTCATTTATAAAAATATATTTTCTCCTTTGTTTAATAACTTTATTGAATAATTTCATTTTAGAACAGCATCTTATTGATTTAATCAGGCATCTTCTCAAAGTTTCTAAATTGCTCGTCATATATTTCGCTGGCATCAAAACTTAACATGATTGATTGTCAGATTGATGTATTCTTTAATGACTCAAAATTAAGTAGAAATAATTTTTTTTTTTTAAATTAACTGTCCTACTTGCCAACACCTTTAAATTTTTACGCACTCTCAAAACGTTTTCTCAAAATCTCACTAATTTTTAATCGTTGTTCAATCATGTTTTGCATCTTTTTAATATCTTGTTTAATTTGACCTGGTTTTGACTAAAGTTTTAGCAAGCTAGGTAAACATTTGGCCAAATCCCTGGCAAAGTAAGCAATAGTAGTTTAACCTCATCATCAGCTTGATTTTGGCCATTTGGGTTTATTATATTTAATAGTCATTGGGCTTAAGTGATTGATGGTCATGATTGATTGAAAGGGCATGTATGTGATATGTTAAATCAATTCGATTTCCAACATGATGTCTACGTCTAGGACATGCCCCAGTAAATTCTCTGCGTCTCTGGTACTCTCTCACTTTCTTTCACAAAGTCTTAGTTTGCCAAATGGAAATCTCAATAGATTTGGAATAAAAATAACAAATGCTTGCGATTTGATTAATGAGATATATTAATATTATTCTCCGCATTTAGTCCGCATTAATTGCATATCGAGTGTGTTCATGAGTTTCTCTAATTGCCCATTGATTACAGACGTGACCTGAAGAAAGACTCCAAATGAAAGATATTATTGCGATTGGATTGTATTCAGTTTTGCTTTTGAATAATGCATACCCAAAATAGGTAATCACATGACCAAAAATCTCGCATGTGGCAAATGTTTACTCAATAAACTCAAACATTTATTCCCAATGGGAAATTGTGGCACAGACAACTTGCAACAAGTGGGGGAATAAGCCGCGTCACATAATGTAGCTGAATTTTTAAAGAGCAGTTTTCCCCTCTTAAGCAAAAATCAAACGAAAAACAAGTGTGGCAAACGGTGTCGAGCTCACTCGACAGCAAAATACCCTGTGCCAAGTAATCGAAAACATGCAAAAGGTGAACAGACTATAAAAGTTAATGGAAAAGAATAGAATAGAATAGAATAAAAAAAAAGTTAAATAAAAAACATTTGAAAAACGAATTTGTATACTTATTTTAACATAAATCAGCAATAATTTGTGGCCAGTACAATTTTACAATATTTACTTACTCAATATATCAATTACCCCTTTTAAAAAATCTAGAAATTTTATACAACTATCTATATCACCTTAGAAACCCGTTAATTTTAAAAGCATAAGGTCGTGTTATCAAAAACCTTACAACTCTTACCACTTTTTGAAACCCCTTTTGTTTACACAGATGATTCCGCTATGGATGCTGACATATATAAACTTTATGTGGTCTGAGCAGCAGTCTCTGACTGCCCGTTACACACTTTGGATAAACTAATTATACCCTTGGCACAGGGTATAAAAAAGAGCAGCTGTTGCTCTCTTGCTCTAAGGCGAGTGTCCCTTGAGAAAATGATGAGCTCAGCGAATTAAATATACATGCAGACCCATTTACACTTCCACAAACACACACACACACACGCACGCACACACACATAGAGCAACATCTAGACAAAGATACACCCACATAATTAACACTTTGGTTGGCTGGTAAATAAATATTTAGCATGTGCATGTGTATAAAGAAAGGCAAACTTGGAGCTCGAAGCTTGAAGCTTGAAGCTGTCGAAGTAGGCAAACAAAATTTATAACATGCTACAAATAATAGAGCAACTTGATGTGGCAACAATGGGCACAAGTTGCCACACATGAGCAGACACACACACACACACACACACACACACACACACTCTTTCATGCCCCACTTTATAGCTGTTGTTGCTCTTGCTCTGCTGCTTCTCCTACTCTTCTAGTTGTTGTTTTTATTGTTTTAGCAACGCCTTCGCCTAAGTCTAATCATTGATTAGTATGCCCCTTGGCCTGGTATTCCGGCAGCCAATCAACGATGCTGCCGACTGAAGCATGCAACTGCCACATTCTCACACACACAAAACCCCCACACACACACACACAAGCAAACTATGCATACATATTAATGGCTAACATGCAAAAAGGCAGAAAACAAGAGTGCACCTCTTACTTTCATGTATAGACGTTGATATATCCTTTAAGATACTATCGATTCACATAAATTTTGACTTTAATTCAATTGTAATTTTAATTCAATAATTTTAAAAAATATAAATATAAATATAGAAAATTTGTAAGCTGTCCTTTTTGGACAACGAAAACAATATTTAGTAAATACTATTTATTTCTTTATAGTATTTAAAAATCATTAGCATTAATCACTCAAGGCAATTTTATGCATGAATTTTATTAGTTTTATAATAATAATTATAAAATACTTGAACACCTTTTTCTATTGTTTATATCAGCCTTTGACAATACATCTCTAATATTTTTATAATTATGGTTTAATACTAGCTTGTAATAGTTTTTTTTTAGTTCTTATCAAAAGTCAAACCAATTTCTTTAAAACAAAAGTGTTCCACTTCCAACAAAAATGTAATTTTGTGTAATAACTTTTTGCCTCCGATCCAACTGAATATATGTCTACCCACTGTTGTTGAAGACAAACATGTGCGGCAAGTTTCATTAACGTAGCGCCACAGAGTTATCAGTGTGCATAACACAGGGCAATTGGAATACCCACAGGAGGTCAAGAAAATAAGACACGAATAAAAAAAGAAAGCAGAAAAGAAAAGAAAATTTAGGCGTCGATAGGAGCAAATGTTGTTGATTAAAACAAAGTTTGCGTTACGCAGTGAATGGCCAAAGTCCAGTTGGAGACCATGCCACATATATATGGTAGACACAGATGGTGTGTGCCTCATGGGGCAGATTCACCCACAAACAGTAAGTTATTGGCTAAAAAACCGAGACTGAAACCAAAACAAACCAACTGAACCGCATCGAACCGCAACGTATTGCAGCGAACCCAAAAAAAAACTGAAAACTGAAAACTAAAAATGAAGCAGAAACAGAAACTCAAACAGCAAAAGATACTGTATCTGCAGCTGAAACACATGCGTTGCATTTGGCGAAATTCGTTACGCATTTTTATACAAATTTTTTGGTGTCTTCGTCTTCGTCGTCTTTGTTTGGCTCTTCGTCATCATTGTCTTTCCCTTTCTTGTACTGTTCTGCGTCTTTTATTTCTTAGTTCCACTTGTTTTCCTTTCGTTTTGGGAATGTCAGTAGCAGCAGTTGTGGCAATTCCGGACACGGCTTTCGACATACAATTCTTACCGCAAATATTTCTTTTGTATGACAAGGCAGGAGTAGGACAATCGCGAACAAAGGACACTGTTAACGATCGAATCTGTCTACTGACAAGTTGTTACAGCAGTTGAACAACTTTTTGGTTGATAAAATAAGTGATTAATTTAATCATATGAAGGAGTGCAGAGAGAGTAAGTCAGCGCGAAGCTTTTAGCCTAAAGCTCAGCTCAAAGCTGCGTTAAATATTGAACAGAAAATAAGGAAAATCTTCACTTATGTGTCAAACAAAACTTGTTTTGTTATTTGCCTTATTGTTGAACTATTTTCAGTGTTGCACAACGCAGGATTGGAACAAAAAAATGCAGCTGATAGGCACGCAAGACTTGTGCGAGGGAGGTTTCTGTAGTTGCACATTCTGTTACAAATTCTACGCCAATGTTTAAGAATTTTCTTGCAAAATTCCAATGCCTCGTGTGTCGATTAGCTCAGTTGACAACGAGAGTGTGTAAAAACACGTTGGAACATTTAACTCGATACGTGACTATAGGATACCCGTTAAGCAGTTTAGATATAACTATGTACCCTCACTTCTTATAGTCTCTGACAAAATCTTGTTTATACAGTTTAAAATGTTTGGAGTATACCCTATAATTCAGCGAGTAACGGGTATTAAAAGTACGAAGAGCTGAAGCTGCTTTGGTTTGTGCGTTGGAAGACGGCACCACATAAAAGGAGAGAAGAATGTGGGGAAAGCCTGACGCTTTTCACGTTGTGTCTTGAGATTTTCTTTGGCAAGTTTCCCTCAACTGTGTGGCACACCAACAAGGCTTGCCAGTGGTGCGTGTGTGTATATGCGTGTATGTTTATGCAAAGTGACTTCAAAAAGGATTTCAAACGAATTTGTTATGCGCATTTTGATGTCATTATCCTTAAAGTCATTGGCCTCCAACACAGTGCCGTTGCTGTCATCATCATCATCATCATCATGGTTATCATTAAACATCGTCATCATCGTTTAGTCTTTCGCCCTATTTCAGGTTTATGGCCATACAATACATATGTACAGTCGAATGAGTATGCAAATCTATTTATATGCCAACTACTTATGCGGCTTTGTTTCGGGCAACCCGCTGAGTGCGAGAAAAGCGACCCAACTCGACTCGATTGAACACGACTCGACCTGACTCGACGCGTCTCAGCTCGACTCGATATACGAGTTGTTTAGGCAATTAATTTTCGAGCTTTCCAGATTGACTCGCCTGTCGTCCTTTTGTATTTTGTATTTTGTATTTGTTTTTTTCGCTTTTCTTTTTGTATTTTTTAATACACGAAGCGAGCTGTTGAAGCGATTACAGCGGCTAAGTTGGGTTAAGCACGGGTGCAAGGGTCGTTGTTCGTACGTTCAACACTATCCATACAGGATTACGAGTGTCATCCTAGGCCCACTCTCTAGGAGAGCTGCTGTGTGTGTGACCGTTGATGTCACAGAAGGTCACAACTTGTATCACATATTTCCATTTAAGGCCTCTCATCGCTTTTAAGTTGGTAGTTGTCAGCTAATAGTTTAACAATTGCTAAACATTCCACAAATCTTTAACACCAACTCGTTACTTTAGTTTACTCGTTGTACTTAAAGTTACTCGTTACTTTTGCATTCTTAACCGATAAATTATTTTGATGATTTTTTGTCGTTGTTTTGCTTGTTTTCTAATCGTCCTGTTGATGTTAAGTTTTAAGGAAGAACTAAAAATCACTCGTTAAACAGATTCTCAATTTGCTCCTTACTTTTCTAAATAAGTCATTAGTTTTTAAAACTATGCTTATGTCTTTTTCAAAGCACTGAGCTTATTCGTTGTTTTCATTCATTTTAATTGTTTCAAATCACTCAAAGCAAAGTTTTATATTGTGGTTGCTTACAGTTGACTTTACACCACATAAGTGGTGCTATAGGACTACTGTTGCTGCTTTCCTTAAGCTACTCGTTATGCTTTCGAGCGAGTAAAAAATTTGCAGCATTCCTGATGGCCTAACGTGTCCAGCTTTAATCTGTTGTAACTATTTATTTGCGCAGTTTTATTATATATTCGTTGCTTTAAGTAGTCATTGTTTGCCCAAGACATTTATATAGCTGACTGAGTTTGCTTTGTTTTTCATCTCATTTTCATACTCATATGTACACATGCTCAAATATTCAACATGTTGTTACTGTTCTCGTCGCTTTTGTTGCTCTTGTTGTTGTTGTGATTGTTGTGCCCCGAGTTCATCTGAAAATTCGCAGTACTTTGTAATATTTGCTTTGCAGGCTTGGCTCAACATTGCGAATTCCGTTTAAGAGACCGACTTAAGAAGACGCTTTGACTGTTTTTATTTCGTTTGTCTTCCAGTGTTTCTTTCCTTTTTTCGGTTTCGGTTTTGGTTTCTATTTCATTTTCTCTCTTGCTTTTTTTGGCTTCATTTTATTCTTGACTGAGCCTCTATTTATAGCTGAGGTTCAGAGGGTTCGCAACGGACCTAATGAGCTCCGGCAATAAGTGAAATAAGCAAGAAACTGACTATTTAAGCTACTTGGGGGCTCTTGACATCGACATCGGAATCGACGTCTCGACATCTCAACATCAACATTGACATCGGCTAAAAGGAAATGACAGCGGAAGTAAATATTAAGAGTGAGCATGTGTAAGCTTTCTGAAACTGAAACTAAACCGGAAATGCTCTCATTGACTCTTCTTTTTTTTGTTTTTATATCAGTATATCAAATGTGCAAAAGCAACATTAGATAGGATAAATATAGTATAGCATATTAAGAGTGAGTCTCAAGCCTTGAATTGGCATCGGCAAACTGGACTGATTATTAGTTGCGTGTTAAATGTCAATTGTCATAATTAAATGTGACATCCCATGTTCATGGGTCAGCATTTGGAAATTAGAAAAAGCTTTTAACCCACTGGAAAAACAATATACAATATACAAACATATATAGAAGAAGAAGACCAAATAAAATACATAATACTAAAACATGGGCAATTCCCATAAAGACTCGTCTTGTGCCTGTCTGTCTGTGTGTCTATTTAGTTATACGAGTATGATATGAACTTTTATCTCATCTAAAGCGGGGTGCTAATTGTATCGGCCTTAAGCGAACGCTTCGATTTACTAATCCATACCCTCTACACCCCACAAAAAAAAAAAAAAAAAAAATGAAAGAAAACCCATCAACCGACCCTCGTCTCATTCATTTTCATTAGCCCACACACACAAGCAAACACATTTAGTAGGCTCTCAAATTCAGGGATATCAATTTCTTAACTTTGTTGTGCTTTTTTCCGCCTGCTTTTCTGTATTTATTTATTTTTATTTTTTCTCTTTTTTTTTTCATTTTTATCACAATTAATTAATCTGTTTAATGGCATTGGCTGGCTCTCGATTGATTGGCGAGCTCATTGGCTCAATGCTTCGCTGACTTATAGTCTCCACACCCCCTTTTTCCCCCCATCCTCCTACTGGCTGTGTGGGGGTATCTATTTTCAGAGAAATATCCGTCCGTCTGTCTGTCTAACCCAGTCGAGTATATGGCCATGTCTAAGCGCATGCATAATACCATCAATCAAATGCAATTATAAACTCTCTTTATGCGATTGCTATGGGACTATATTATAGTATGTATATACACATACGTGTCTACATATTTATTATAGTTTATAGATGTTTAGTTGTGTGTTTGTAGGTGGAAGAGGTCAGCTAAATTGTAGACAGTTACGGCGAATAATGATAATGACGGTGTAATTGCAACTCACGTGCTGTACTCTGCTCTGCTGTACCGTACGGTCTATTCCCCATTTCTTTCGCACACATTATATCTTTCCCTTTCTCCTTTCTCCTTGCAGCAATTTGACTGTTAACGGAACTGTAATACAAGCTGGTTAGACACCTCCGATCAGTCTTGCCCCGCCATGCACAATTATCTATATGTATATATTTATGAATAGTTAATGTCAATTGCCCAACCGCAAGAAGTAGGCCTATGGCTAGGGTTAGTTAGCTCAACACAAGCATATCACATTTAGCATTAATAGACAATTAGGTTTGCGCGCTTGCAACGCTTTTACTCGCTACAAAGTGTGTTTGTGACGAGTGACGTTATGACGTCTTCAATTTTCAAATTTAAAGTAGCAGAAAATATTGATTTAGTATACTTGTTTTACTAGCTGGTTACGCTCGATTAGTAAATAATCATTTATCTCTCTCCCTTTAACTTAGTTTTTACACCTAAAAACTAAACTAAGCTCGCTACTCGTTACTTCAACTACTCTAACTCGTTACACCTGCAAATTGTTGCTTTAGGTCACGCTCGTTACTTTTACTCGTTACTCTTGCTCGCTAGTTTACTCGTTGATTTAAATACTCGTTACTCGCTACTTACTCGATTAGTAAATAATCATTTTTCCTTTTCCCTTTAAATTAGTTTTTCCACCTAAATACTAATCTAAACTCGCTACTCGTTACTTTAACTATTCTATCTCGTTACACCTGCAAATTGTTGCTTCAGGTCACGCTGGTTACTCTTACTCGCTAGTTTACTCATTAATTTGAATACTCGATACTCGCTACTTACTAGATAATCATTTATCCTTCTCCCTTTAAATTAGTTTTTACACCTAAAAACTAAACTAAGCTCGCTCGTTACTTCAACTATTTGAACTCGTTACTTGTTGCCTCAGCGCAAACCACACACTACTTTAATTGGAAATTGAATTATTTCTTCAGCACTCACAACACTTCTTTGTATTAACACTTTCTCGTTGTAAACCAATAGTGACGAGTAAAAGCCCTAAGCTCTTTACTTATCACCTTATGTATTGGTTTACTTAGACTAATTGCGACTTTGATAACAAAGTGTTGGCACTTGTGACTAAATATTTTACAAGAAGCCACTTTTTGAAACTAATTTTTCAAGTGCTGTCTATTTGCTCGTTGAAGCTTTGTATAGATAACTCTTTGTAGGATTTGAATATCAAATTGGTTTCATTTAACGCTTTTCCGGTAAACAAAAGCGAACCCTTTGGTTGTGTATTTTATTTCATGGTTTCTTTGGGCTACCTTTGAGCACAGTATTTATTTTAATATCTAAAACTGACCCAATTCAAAAACCACAACAGCAACAACAAGAATAAGAACGAGAACAAAACCAAACAACTGAGTGCTGTACGTGACTAAGCAGCAGATTTGAGTCTCTGTCTTTCTCTTCTTCTCTCCGACTCTGTCTCCGTCTGCGTCTTTGTATCTTCCGCTGGCTCTCTCGTCTATTCTCATTTTGATTGCCCTCTTTGTTTACTGTGTCAAATAAAATAACAATTACGTTGCAAAAATTTTGCAAAATGCATGAAGCATCAACTAAACATTTTCCAATTTTCAAATACATATTTAGCCATTAAAAAGCTAAAACCAAAGCTATTCAGGCAAACACAAAGTGCCACAAAACGAAAGAGATAGAGAGAGATGGCTAAGAGAAGAAGAGATAGAGATAGGGACATATTTCATTTCTATTCGTAAAAGTTTCTAATTAAAAAACCCAAAAAATGCCTTTAGCTGTGGGTAAGTTTTGAGGTTGTGTGTATGGGTATATCTGTGTGTGAGTGTGTGTGTGTGTGGTTGCTTTTTGTTTTCGGTTATTATTAAAATGATAATAACCTCAAAATCAACATGGCCTCGTACCCCACAGACCCACTACCGTCTCATATCTGCTGCTACGCTCCTCCTACGCCAGCTACGCCTCTCCCACGCTTCTCCTACGCTTAGTAGGCCCTCATGGCCATGCGTAGAAAGTCCTTTCATAGCATGTTTGTCATTTATTTGTTTGTTTGCCTCCATCTCTTCATTCTCTGCATGTTCATCATCTGCTTTTTAGTTGTTTTTCTTCATGTACATATATAAATGTACATAATATATATAAATACATGTATATATATATATATTTCTCTCTTTTTTTTGGTGCAACTCAACGCATTCAAAGGGAACCCCGAAACAAACAGAAACAGCAGCCGAATCTGTTGAAGCACAGTACACAAAAATTTGCATAAATAATAAATGCAGAGGCAAAAAGCGGCCCGCCTCTGACACTGTACTGTGGACTCTGAATTGACGAGCTGAGCCTCTGTCGAAAACCCTTAATCAAAAGTTTAAACAATATAAAATATGAAAATATATCCAGGGAGACAAAGAAAAGTAAAGAAACGACCAAACAAGAAGACGGCAAATCCGTCGCGCACACAGATATCATAATAATGTATGATATAATGCCCAAAAACAGAGTATTCGAAGCACAGAGCGTGAGCGAGATGCAAGATTTAAGTGGGCAAGAGATAGAGAGTTGGCTCAGTCATATTCCGTTGGTCACTTGGTCAGTCACCAGCTGAGTTTTTTTTTTTTTTTTTGAAGGCCAAATTCACCGAAATTCTTTCGCCTCTCCGATAAACGGGTAGCATTTTCAGCCAGGACCAAAGATCCAGGGAATATCTCTTCTGTGCTGTGCTGTGCCAACATTTGGCTAATGCAAAGGAGCTTTAAAATTGTATTTAGTTTTTACGTTATGCTTTGTGCCTTGAAGATGGGCCATTTTCTGGTTTCTGGTCTTTGGCTGGTCAAACAAACAGAGTGTATTCGTAGTAGTTGCTCAGAGTTTCATTTTGTCTGAATTTAAGCTGGCAAATACCTGCTGTGTGTAAACTACTTTAGTGCAAGCAAATCAGCTATATCTTTTCACAGGTTTATAAACCAAATACTCTTTATGGTAAATATACAGCATATTGTGAAAGGTCACTCGTTACTCGTCACTCGCTAAAAGCTAGAGCTTAATAAATTATTGTGTTTGGGTTTCTATGTGTTTGCTGTAGTCGCTACAAAAAACTTCTAATCAGACTCTGATCACTTAAAACGTCTTTAAATTGATACGTAGGCTTTACCAGTCACTCGTTAGGAATATTCTATTCTAGCTCATTGTTAACTAAACACCCGCTCGTTACTTGTCAAACACTAATTACCAATTACTTTGCAACAAGTCATAGATCTAAGGTCGGTTGGCTTTGAGTTTGCTTCCTACTCGTTGCTTTAATTAGCACTCGCTTTGTTATCAATTTAGCTTCTTACTCGCTGATATTATAAACTTATTCTTATATCCTTTTAACATAAACTCTTTGGAGATTTGTGGCTTTACTCGTTACTTTAAAAGAGTTATTTTCCTAACGTGCTTGTTGTTAACTAAACACTTACTCGTTAAGGTCGGTTGGCTTCCTACATCCTGCATCCTACTCGTTGCTTTAATTAGCACTCGCTTACTCATTGATATAACAAACTTATTCCCTTATTATTAACATAAACTGTTTGAAGATTCTTTTCATCACTTATTTATTAAAGGATAGTTATGTTCCTAACGTACACGTTTTTAACTTAACACTCGTTACTTGTCAAACACTAATTCCCACTTTTTTTTTGGAAAAATTCATAAATATAAGGTCTGCTGGATTTGAATTTCCCATCTCATCCCAATCGCTGATTTAATTAGCACTCGTTTACTCGCTGATATTATGAACCAATTCCCTACTTGCAACTTATTAACATAAACTCTTTGGGGATTTTTGGCAGACTATTATTGAGCAATTTTAATTTAAGTTGAAACAATAAAAACTCAAAACTTATCCATAAAATATGCAACAAATTTGCTGATACAAAAACCAAGTCAGTCTCCCAGCAAACAAGCACACAACACAACACACCACACACCAAAAAAAAGAATATAACGAAAATAAAAAAATAAGACAAAATGAAAAGAAGGAAAAATAGGAGAGAATGCGAATTTATGTTGTCAGTCAAAGCGACACGAACAACGACACGGACGTGTATCCATGCGTGTATCCCAAAGATACGAAGCTATTCCATCTGGTGAGAGCTGAATATATATACATATATAGTATGTGTATGTACATTATACATGTCTCTGGGTTTCATTTTTTTGCTTTTGTTCATAACATTTTGCATTTGCTTGTTTATGGTCAGTCGAAAGAAAATTTTTGTCACTGCTGACACACAAAATGGCACAAACTTTGTCCAAAGATGCGTAAAAGAACGAGATTGGAATGGGATTGAGTATGAGTATGGCTATGAGTACTCGTATTGAAGTATTCGCATTCGCATTCACATTCACATTTGCACTCACACGTTGAATTTTGCTTTTGGCCACACACAGAAACAGATACATTTGCAGTTTAGCTGTTAGTCACACATGTCGCACACTGCGATCACAGAAACAATATTGCCTGGCATAAAGAAGAAGAATTTTATTTCAACTGTATTTTGTTTACCCTATAGACCATAAAACTAGCCAAACAGAAAAGAGGTAGCTCTGACCTTAAGTTAGGCAAGTAAACAATTTACTTACAAAAGCCACAACAGTTTAGTATTTGTCTTGACAGAGTTTACTTAAGTCGGAATTACAGGGTATTGCTTAGCTAATGCTAGGTACTCTGAAGACTCTACTAAAATCAAGCACATAATCTGTGCGAAATGCTGTTCAATTGGGCAGCCCACACCGGTTTTCCACAAAGCACACACAACATTACCAAAGAGCTCTGAGATCTCAACTCTGTGGTCATGTAGACGACACATGCTTGTCTCGATGTCATCATCATAGTCCTGCTGCTTTTGCCTTCCGACAGACAGCAGGCCTACAGACTATATGTAAGTACGTTTACACTGATAAAAATCTTTTCAAAAAGCTAAGCTTTGCTCATTCATAACTGATCAATTACAATTACTCACATACAAATTTTCAAAATGTTGAATTTCAAGAGCTTCTCCCAAATGAAATACGATTTTAATATGCATGAATTTTGAACAGTGTATATGAATACAAACATATCCGTTAGATACACACTGCACTGGAGGTAGTTGCTCTGTTATTGGGCGCCAGAGTTGACAGGCATGATGTATGGTTTTTGTAATATTTTGTGTCACATGAACATCAAGCATCAACATCAACAATGAACACAGAGGCGCGTCTAAATATTTAACTCGAACTGTGACAAGCCCGCTTTCTCCTCCTCCCCCTTCATCTCCATCTCTCTTTCCCTCTTTTGTGCTTACACGCCCATTGACCGGTCATTGGCTTGATGGATGTCGCGGCCCTTGACCATAAATTAAATTTGGATTTTGATTTGGACATATGGGATTTGCAAAAGGTATCATTTTACCCATTGCAAAACCCAATTTTGTTTTGGGTCAGCATTTGTTTCTGTTTTCCCAGTGTGGGTGTGTTTGTGTGTGTGTGTGTGTGTGAGTGAGTGGGTGTCTGTCGGAAAATTTTAAGTGAAATGGGAAGCTGGGAAATCAGTCTTCAATTTCATCAATTACGTTAAGTACTTTATGTTCAACAACTTGTTTCCTAACTTCAGTCATTAAATATTTAATTTGATTTCATTTTTGCTCAATTTAGAATGGCAGTGTGTTTAAATGTTGTGCAAATGTGTGTAACAGACAAATAATTTATTATATAATTTGGAAATATTTTTAATCAGTATTTTTATGCTACTCGTTACTCGTTTCTTTCACTCGTTACAGACAACAGTTAAATGGTCACAGTTTTAATGGCCTTTATATCACTTTATGTAAATACGGGGTATTGCCAAGATGTGTTCACTCTTTTTATAATTTTTTTAACATTTTTCTCAATTTATATAAATTTTTTTGAAGTTTTCATTCGCTTTTATACGACAAACAATTCTCAGGGAACAGCTCTTCCGCAAAAAATGTGCCTGAATTATTTATTATATTCCAAAAAAAGAAAGAAAAGAGTTTCGGGACATATGTAAAAAACGTAATGTTAGCATTCACAGTGCCGTATGCCCATCATGCTGAATAACAGAGTGGAATGTCTATATATTACCACAGTTGACTGTGAAAACTTATTTGGCAGTTTGTTGTATACTCAGTTGGACAGCTGTCTGAAATTATTTGAATCAAACGCACACAAAAAAAAAAAAATAATAAGAAAACTCTTAACTATTATTCATTGTGTAAAAGTTTTTATGAGATCTCTGATGTATTTGAACATTTTTTTTTAAAGGTCCCTATGCTTCAAATCGATTAAGTTGAGTGAATTATAATAAATAATTCAAAATGGGGTGTTACCAAAAAGAGATTCTTGAGCAATTTGTTGCCAAAGAAATCTTTGTGTAAGTTTTGTGAATTTAGATGCTCAGTTGACAGCTACTTTATGGCTTAAAATCCGAGCATAGAAATGTGCGATTTAAGTGGTTTTATGCACATTTTCGCCCTAAGTCTTAATGGGCAATCTGGTAACATTTCCTTCCAAGTTGCCACTTCCGAAGCAACACTATATTTATGACGCCAGTGTCCCTTTACATTCCCTCTCTTAAGCACACACATTCACACACATTTTCAGTCTCTTGCCAACAAGTTTGGCTAATTAGCTGCGCCTGAAGCTCAACAGTTTTAGCCCTGCCTCTGACCTACATACGAATAGTAACGAGTGCGTTGAGAATTTACTATATATAGAATAGACTTTTATATAGTATTCAGTATCCTGGCAACTTTAAGTGCGTTTAAACTATTTATGGTGTCGGGAGTTGGGCAAAAGTGGGACAGTGAAAGCAAAACTCTAAGCCGGAGGCAAAAGTTTTATTCAATGCCAAATTGCAGCAGAGTGTGGGTGTTAAAAGTAACGAGTGTAATAGCGGTAGGTGAAAGGAAGAATATATATAGAATCAGGAATCAGGAATCAGGAATGGTAACCGCAGTCAAACAGTGTCAGAGTCAACTTAATGGGCGCGTGGCTCTTATTAACAGATTCAACATGCTGCTATCCCCTTACGGTAACAGGCAACCAAATAAATACACTCAAACAACACCCACAGCACAGCACACATGTACACACCGTCTATAACACACCCATACACATACACACATGTGGTAAGTTAGCAAGTGTAGAATCTCAGCCAAGAGCTAACTCTGACTCTGACCTAGGCTTTTTGCGGCCAAAAAATTACAACATTTTTTGGGTGTTGCTGTAGAATTTATGTGACAACACACACACATACACCCATGCCACCCACACTATAGCCACAAAGACAGGCACCAAGTGGGTGTGTGTGTGTGTCCAAAGAAGAAAGAGAATGCCAGAGAGAGAGGGAGGGGAGGATAAGCACAAATGCGCTGACAGTAAGAGAAACACAACAAAACAAAGCTAAAGAAAACCATACATAAACACACACACACACACACACACACACGAAAAGTACAAACATAAAATTGCTAATTTGAATAAGTCACGTGACACTCGCAGTGTTAACCTTGACAAAAGCAGCAGGAGGCAAAAGCCTGTAGAAAGGGCCAAAAGTGGCAGCAAAATTGGGAAATGTGGAAAGCGGGCTTACAAATTGAAATTGGGATGCAGTGGTGTTTTTTTTTCCTTTTCTTTTTTTTTTTTAGTTGTGTCACGAATGTGACGAAAGCATTGTGGACAAGGAATATATGTTTCACTCATCACTTTTGGCCATTTACCCACTGTTCGTTAGGCGTAAGCTCGTGGAAATTTAAATTCGTTACTCGTACCTACTACGTAGCTTATTATTAGTCGTACTGCTTGGTTTGGTACTCGTTATTTACGGCTATTCACTCGTTACTTGCAAATCATACCTATTTATTTTTCACTCGTTTGTCGTAGCGATTTACTCGCTACTTGTAGCTATTTATTCGCTAATCGTTAGTTCTATTTTTTTATTCGCTACTCGTTATTTATAAAATATCACTCGTTACTTTACTTCATACCTATTTATTTTCTACTCATTTGCCGTAGCGGTTCACTCGCCACTTATTTATCGTAGCTGTTCACTCGCCACTAGTTCTTATTCATTCGCTACTTGTTAGTCGTAGCTGTTCACTCGCTTCTCGTTAGTGTTGGTCTTTTTTACTACTCGTGTCTATACTGTATCTATACTTCACTCGATATTCATTTCAGTTTAATCGCTATTCGTTACTGAAACTTATCAACTCGTTACCAGTTGCTTTTAGCTGACTCGACACTTCAAACATTCACTTTTAAATGCAACGATAACATGTCATCACTCGTCACTCATTAATCGTCACGTTTCACACGTTACTCAACAATGAATTAATAATTGGCATTAAGGGAAGCTTTTTAAATATGGTTTAAAATGGAGAAAAACGACAATACATCAAGCCGGCATTGATGATAACAGCGAGCAGAATGTCAATTCGATGTCACTTCATGTGCCATAACAATTAAGAACTGCAAATTACCGTCAATTTTTATTATTATCGTTTGTCTTTGTGCATCATGTGTGTGATGAAATTCCCATTGTTCTTTGGCTTTGTTTGCATTTATCTACACTTTTTTCGTCACATTGCTGTCAACCTTTGATACCCTGCACTCTACAACCAGGTAGCTTAGAGTTTCCTGCGTCAAATTAGTTAAGAGCTGATCAAATATCATGATAAATTGCAATTTTTAAATTTCTATTCGAGAACTAAAATTTTGTTTTAACAAGTAGCTTAAATAATATTGTGGGTATCTGCTTGTTAGGCATACCCAGCGTTAGCATGTTTAATTGTTTTTCTTTTTGATTTTTTTGCTCTTTTTTTTCTGCTGATGCTACATGCAAGTGCAAATGGCAATGGGAATACGAAATCGGTAATCGCAATACTCGTGCACCCATTGCCCCATTCTCTCTGTCTCTCTTTATGTACATCCCCTTCTTTTTCTCTCTCTCTGTCTCTCTTTCACTTTGTATCTGTCTCATCAGTCATGCAAAGCTCTTGGCTCGCGGCTCGCTGTGTGGCAATATTTTTGTTTCACACGCTTTTATTTACATTTGCTAATTGTTTACAGCAAATATACGAATTTCTGTGTAGTCGAGTGTACGATTAGTGTACTCGTTTTAATAACAAGACGAGAAAGCCTGGGAAATTTAAAAAGAGTTATGATTTACACATTTCACGCGCGTTTTAAATATAGAGTAGAGTATATATCTTCAGAAAAAGTTAAAAATCATTTGGGTGCCACGTAAACTCGTTGATAACTGTAACGAATTGGTATCTCGTTATGAATACGACTTTATGCAGAATTAATTAACTTTTGAGCTTTATTGACCATTATGCTGTCAAATATATGGCTAAAAAAATGGCTAGTTTGCGTGAAACTTGACTCGTCTCTTTGCTTTACAACCTTAACGAATTTGTCAAATTTTGTTTGATCATAAATAAAATTTGGGAAAAGAAATTCTGATGTTTGGATCATGATTTTAATGAGTATTATGGTTGTACTTAAAATTTTTAAAATCATCTCGTTAATTGATAATTTTGACGAGTTGATTAATCGTTACATTTGCAAATCTTTTAATTGTTGCTATTAAATAATGTTTTAAAAATCTTAACTGTTATTATTTTCTACCCAATAATGTAATCAAAACTTTCCTTAAAAAAACCAACGAGTTAATTACTCGTCACAAAGCATTTAATTTACTTTCAAGTGTGTACTTATGAATTAAGATCTGCTCATTTTTTAGCATTTCTTTTGGAGCAACGAGTATTTTCACTTTACTTTTAAATATGAAAACCTAATTCTTAGCATTTCATTTTGCACATGGGGCTCAAAAACGTTGTTGCGTTGACATTTTAATGTTTGTCGAAATTCTTTTTACTGTTGTTGGATGTTTCTTTAATTTTTTTTCATGCTAAGCATGTTTCATGGTCCCAGTTTTTTGTTTTTTTTTTTGACCAGCCTTTGCTTTTATCTATTTAGTCGGCTGTTTGCATTTCCTAATTAATTACAATGCGTGACTCTCATGCTTAGCGAGTACACATATACATATAGTATGTATATTTGTATGTTTATTATATATAGTATACATATTAATTTTCATGACCAAAGTCACGCCCCCTAAAAGCCTACTAAATAAAAACCCAAAAAGACGACGCACCCATCTTGTTCTCGCTTCTCATTCTCATTTTCCTTGACTCGCTGCTTGCTCTCGTTGCGGCAGTTTGTCAATTTTTGCTACTTATAACACCCAAGTGGGTGGTTCCATGGTTCAGTGGCTCGATGGCTCGGTGGTACGTTCTTTCGTTTATGTAGACAACATTTTAATGCTCCGCTCACATGACTTTTGCTTCTACTTTTTCATCTATCTATGCACATGAGACAATGCTTTATCATACACATACATACATACATATTTCTTTCACTTTCTCTCTTTCCTAACTTAAACCTGATGACGTGCTGTGCGCCGTCTGGTGTCTTCTTCGTCTGCTTGTTCTTCTTGCCAGCTTGGTCCTTATGTGGGTGTATTTTTCATAAATGAAATTTTGTGGCACAATATTTTTCAGTTTTTTAAGCACAACAACAACAACAAAAGCAACAATGAGCCTTGAAACTGGCTCTGTTTTTTTTTTTTTTTGCGGGCAGACTGTTAAGTGGTTTTTTGATTAGACCCATGGACCATACGACGTAGCCTCTCCAAAGATTTACGCGTTTCGCTTTATAGATGATAAAAATATAAAAAACACAACAAAAAAAGGCGTCTCACATATTAGAAGTTATGCATAAGGAGCATTCTTTTACCATACAACAGCCAGCCAGCGAGTAGAATAAACGAGCATAACGAGTATAGTGAAAGTAATCACTGGAAATAATTTTTAAAATTTTTATAACGAGTTAGCCGCATAAAGCTAGCTATATTCTCAGTTTTATTTGCCAGCCACATACAGACTTAAATATTTCTCCTATATAAGAAGCTGTGCAAAAAAATTTTAGCAAGTTTTCCCTGAAAATTCAAACAGTAATTGGATTTATAGAGTAGAAAACTGTATTTTACTAGACGTAGGCAGTGCTATACTTTATTTTTATTACAGAGTGACAAACAACTTTATAGTTGGGATTGATAAGAAATAGTTAAAATGTTTTATGTTTGTTGGGCAATTTTAAAGCTAAAACTTTTAAACTGAAAATCTTTGTCTTATCGGCAAGAAAACACTTTTTCATTTTTAACCAATGGCCTTTTTTTTTGGCATTGCTTCATTAAAATATTTTAAGCGAGTTGCTACAGCTCTGCAGAAAATACATATTGAAGTGCTACTCAATTTTAATGTTTTGTAGCTTTCAATTTGTTTTACTTGCTCTCATTTTTTCTTTTTTTTTTTTTTTTATCTTTCCGCTGGAATTTGAGTGAAATTCCCATGACCCTCTATGTATGACCTTCCCCTGCGTTTCCATCAACTACTTTGGAAGTTTTCCCGTCTCGCCGTTTTTTCACGCACATTTGAAACGCGTACAACGTGTCGAAAATTGTAAATGTCATTTTCGAATTGACTCAAAATGTGGTTGTCCATTAAGTCAAGAAAATTTCGTTCTCGCTGTCAAAGCGTCAAGAAGACACTGTCGCCCCATCGCGGTCTCCCTCTCTTGCTGTCTGCCTTTTAGACTTGTTTGCCTTTCCCTTTCTAATGGTGTTGACAAGTTGTCGCAAGTTGTAATTTTAATGCTCCATATATACAGCATGTATCTTGCATATTATATAGCTGATTCATGGCACAATGACTCATGTTAAAATCAAGTTGCAAGCCGCACGTACAACATGCAACAATAACAACAAACACTAAGTAAGAAAACAACAAGATGCCAACAATAATTTCAATTTTTCACGCGCATTTTTCGACAATGTCGGAAATAACTTACAAGTTGACAAACATTTTTCATTGTTCCTGCCTCTCCTCTCCACCCTCCTTTGCTCCCATACTCCTTGTTTATATATATTTAAGTACTGTGAGACTTTTGGAGTCACTTTCAATGCTGATCTGCACCATCAGTCGTCAGTTAGTCTGCTTTTTTCAGTTCGTCAGTCAGTCAATTAGACGTTCTCTGCTGTTTTCCCAGCCACTGAAATATTACGTGTTCAGCAGTGAATTGTCAAATCTGAAAGCTTCAAATGACGCTACCCAATTAACAAGTATTTTTTATTTAAGTAAACTGAGACTCAATACTAATAAACAATTGTTTGTAGAGACAAAGAGACTCATTTTTAATCAAGATTATACTCAAAAGTTAAGATTTTCGAACACTTCGCGATACTTAAAGCGATAAATATTATGCATAAATTGCAGTTATTAACAAGTTAGTTCAAGTCTTAAATTTAGCATAATTTTATTGATTGAAAACTACAAAATTAAACAAAATTATTCCCACAATTCAACTAAGCTTTTCATATTTGTCCATGAAATGTTCTGTCCACAGATTAGGAAGGACCTTTTTTTATTTCTAGGAAATATCCTACTTATTTGCTCGATGTCCTTTAAAATAGAATTAATTTTGTTATCCCACTTCAATGAGATGCTGTATAAGAATTATGTCACAGTTTTCTTGGTATTTTCACTTACAGTTTTAAGTATCTTAAATCTTGTATTCTTTTTTCTCATTTCTATAATTTTCCTACCAGATGAGTCCGCTTATTCTCCTCCACCTTGTCGTGCTACTCCTCCACCTCCTCTCTTCCTCTTGGTACCTACTGTCAGCTAATGGTTTACTTTCTCACGCTGTGGCCCTGTAGCAAGTTCTAGTTCTAGTTCATAATTCGATGCGACAGCCAATTTATGATGCATCCAATGGAATTGGACATGTGCCCACTTTTCCTAAACATTTCCCAAACTGTTTTCAGATTGTTTTCTTGCTTCCTTCTGCCATTCTCCCACCATACATACCCCAGGGAAACTGGTTGGGCCACATTATAATGATGACTTGCTGATGAGGGGGAAATCAGAGCGGACATGGCACGATTTAAAAATAAAATGCACATACCTGCAAAGAGAGATAAAAAAAAAGACTTTAGTTATTTAAATATGTGTGAAGATACGACTTTAAAACACAATTATTTTCATATATATGTATATGGCCATGTGTTAGCGTATTTCCAACTCATGTCTGACATTGTATACCTCAAATTTGTATGGTCGATGGCACTCGAGGCGCCTCCACACATGTTGAAGCATCAGATATAGGAGACTGCAACACCGTAACGGGTAGCATATTGTGCATGAATTTGTATAGAAAAATTTGAAAAGTAAATATAAAGACAATTTGTTTTATTTAATGAAATTTGACTATTTTTTTAAAGTATTTTTTTACCTTCTAGGGTACTAAGTGAACTAATAGTTTAATTTGAAATCCATTATTTTCTAAAAATCCAACTTTTTATGTTTTAAGCACACACTAAATGGAATCTACTTTATACACCAGATATTTCTGCAGTATCACATCAGTCTTGAAGCAACGAATTCCAAGTCTATGCATTTTTCTACGTATTACAATTTATTCATGGCTCATAATTTGTCACAGCCAAGTTCACTTTACTAGTTTGAAGTGCCTACAGGTCATCTGTAAGTCACATACTTCTGTGCTTTATTTATTTTTTTTTTATAATTTTTCGCACATACTCGTATTTCCATATACCACTGCAATCTGCAGCCCCCTTTGCCAACTTCGCAATCTTCTTCGTGTCTAACTCTCAGCTGTGTCTCATTATTTCTGATTTGCGGTGGCTTACGCCTACCAAAAAACAAAAACTGAGAAAGAAGGCAGAAAGTAAAATAAAAAACGGTCCGACAATTTGCTGACTTTTTGCCTGACATTCATAGCACATCCTCCCAGTAAGTCGTATATTTATTTATATGTATGTATACATATATGTATATGTATATTCGCATGTGTGGTAAGGGGGAATATTACATATATCACACGCATGCCACGCCCCAATTGAGGCGTGTAGTATTTTGTTTAAAATGAAATCCACTCGGAGGCATTGAGGCTCAACAGACAAAGATGGCAATAGAGAGGAAGCAAGACAGGGTGGGAGGGAGAGCGCACATTTAAGGCGTTGTAATTTATTTGCACGTTGCAAAAGAATGTCGGAAAAGCAAGAAGAAGAACTCAAAGCTAAAGCAGACAAAGCTGCAACTGACAAACACAAAATCAAAAAAAAAGAAAATAGTAAAAAAGAAAGCTTTAATTTAGCGTACAGACTGTAAAAGACCGTGTACTCATGATAATCAAAGCTTTTACTTATGTCCTAGTTCATTCCAGTCTAGCTCTTAGAGTCTCTGATATTCAAGTGATTACTAGCTCAAGCCTCTCTCTCGATTTTACACACAAACCAAGAGAACCCTGCACTCTTTTCGTGTACTGCGTCTAAAAATCATCTAGTAAATAATAAAAAATATTTCACTTTATTTGCTCGCATCTACTTAAAGGACAAGAAAGGCACTGACTGAAACAGGCAGCAGAATTCAGGAATAGAGGTAAGATATATAGCCAAAGAATAGAATGAAATGGTCTGTCTTGGCTGTAAGAATTGCTTTTGTCGGCATATTTCAATCTCCATACCTGTCCGTTTGTCTGTCTCACCGCCTGTCTGTCTCTCTTATTTTTTGCAGCCATTGCCTTTGGACATTTTTTGTTATGGTGTGCGGCAGTTTTAAAAAATATCAAATTACCACAAGAATTATTAGGTTTTTGCTGGTTATTTGCAAGATAGGAATCGTTTGAGTTGCGGAGTGGTGTACCGAGTGTATGACTGGTGGATAAGCGGTTGTTTAGTTACCGAAGTCGTAGAAAACATTGTGCCAAGACTTCATGAGTTACTCCGAAGCTTTACAAGTGACCCAAGCGAAACCAAAAACTAAAATGCCAAACAATCTTAACCCCAAGGCTAAAATGCGGCACATTAAAAAGTTGTGGTGCCTTATGTTATATCATTTGTCATATTTCTGTAAAGACAAGCCCAAAACATTGAGCTTACAGACGGTACTTGAAGTAGTCTTGTGTTGTAACAAGTTTTAGTTGCATCTATAAAGAGGTTTTCATTAAATATTTGTAATTTGAGTTAGGTTATGGGTTTTCTATCCTTACCAAATTATTTCAAATTATATTTCATTGTAGTATATTTATTTGGTGTGTTATAAGTTATAGTTATAAACATTTAAAAATATTTTTGAGACTTTGATATGGTTTCATCGATTGTAATTGTTTAAGCTGATCAAGAATATATAAATAAACTTGACTTAAATATAATCTAAGCCCAAAAGTAAAAGCTTTAACAAAGCGTTGCCAGATTGTTGAAGTTTTTATAGCCACAAATTCAAAAGATAAACTTAATGTCAGTCATGCATTTTTTTGGGGTTTAAAAATAATTTTTATTCTGTCTATTCAGATAAGTTTATATACACTGTGCTCTGAATTTTCCATTAAATTTTTTCAGTCAAGCTCTGAGTTTTTTCGACATCCACCGACCACCCCATACCGCCCCTACCCGCTTCGCCTACGCCCCTTCCATATGCCCAGCTGAATGTTAACAAACGCAGTCCGTTTAAAAACTCAATAAATATAAATAACGCATATTTGTGTTACAAAAATAAGAGAAATTAACTGCAATACATAAAAGAGGGAGAAATGAGAATAAAGAGTAGGGAAGGGGGGGAAAGAGGGGCAGATAGAGGAGAAGAAAGAAGGCAGTACAATGGAATACATTAACACCCAAAACGTTAGCGTGCCAAAGACCAACTGACAATAACTTGGCCAAGAACCCCCCTTCCATACGCCCATGTCACGCCCCTACCAGTCTCAACTACCGCTTTTCTGAAAACACAGTTACCTTCATTTGTTGTGCCAAAAAAAAAGAGAGAAAAAAATGTGACAGGAGTAGCGATGGGGGGAGGAGAGGAGTGTAACTGTAAATGTAACTGTAACTGAAACTGGAGGCCATAAAAAAGCACTTTCGAACGCATAAATTGATAAATTGATAATATAAATTAACCAATTCGATGTTTGTGTGTGTGTGTGTGTTGTGCCCCTGTCTGTGTGTGGCACAACAAAAGGCGGCAAGAAAAACACAACGAAAAGCAGAAAATTTTGTGGAGAGCTGGCCAAACATTCGACGATGACGAGAGAGAACAAGAACAACAAGGACGTGCCCAGTTGGCAGGTGATGCTGACTCCCACCACACCTCCTACACTCCCTTCCCTACCCCTTAACACACATACACACACACACACACACACACACACACACACACACACACACACATGTAACGAGTGTGGCAGGTCCTTGGCTTCTTTTTTTGTATGCCATAGAGCACACTTTGATGTTATATGATGTTGTTATGCTCGTAAAAATACTTGTACACACACTCACACACCATGTATGTTGTGTGTGTGTGTGTGGTGTGTATTGCCAGCATGGCAAAAGGGGTGTGGCAGCAGGCGGAACGGAACGTGAACCACATGCCATGAGCTATTATCGCTGCGGCCACACAACCAGAGATTAAACAAGTGGAAATGCTGACAAAAAGCGCCACTACTCGACTTGAAGATACCCGGCACTACACAAGCTATGATAATTAATGGTAGTATAGAGATGAAGTGCTTTACTATTTAAAATCAAATTCTACTTTCAGCCCCAATTACAAACAATATTTGCTACTTAAAAAGGCGTATACACAGCCAAAATATACCCGGTAGCAAGCCGACTTTAGTGCATACGAAGGAAATCTGCGTAAAAAGATTAAACAATATTTATTAATGTGCTGCCAAACTTTTAGCCGAATTATTTATATAAATTGAATAAGTAATAAACGCTCTCTAATAAATTAACAGCTCGACTTGAAGATACCACTTAAAACAGTTTGAAATTTGACTCAAGTAAATAATACTCACTTTAGAATAAACCAAGTGATATATTAAAGTATGTACATAAGTTTGTACAGCAAAAGTACAGGGTATTTTAATAAGAAATACTTTTTAGCACTCGCTTTCTAAATAACTCAATTTAAATGGCTTAAAGCGCTGACAAAATTTTTAAAGCAAGGCTCATGCCATCCCATAAAGCCATGTTGTTTTTACAGGATATTGAGCAGCTCGAATTTGCACCACAAATTACTTAGTCAACGCAATGAAGTGCATGCCGCTGTTTTGGTGTTGAAATAAAAATGTTTTTCTAAGACCCTGTACTCAAAAAGAGTTCAGGAGTCTTAATAATTTGTCAGCAAAAGAGACTACATAAAAATTATACTATTGAGCAGTCTTTGAAGCCTAATAGAGCTAGAAACTCCATATTTAAAACTAAAGTTTACTCTATGTTTCTACACGCGGTCTTTTATAGTTCGGCTGTCTTGACAGTGGCCCTTTCTACTAGTTTTACTTTGGGGGGAAGCCGACAAGAGACAGGAAATGTCAGGCACTGTAAACGGACATCAACAACAAGCATATGAATATAAATGTAAATATGAATGCATATATATCCTTTTATATATATGTCATACATAAATATATTATATACATCAGTATATTCTTTTTTATGAACACGTTGTCATGTAGTTTAATTAGCTGGCGTTGATTTTGTGACCACGAACAATGCGGAATTCAGAATTCCGAATAAAGAGTGCGACAAATGGCCACATAACCCACAGACGTTGTAACATACACTTTTTAACCACTTTGCCACCCAGTTGCATTATTTGACACACACACACATACATATACGCAGATCCAAAACCACACACAGACACACACAAAATACCACACACCATTTAATGCGGTTGCAACTTTAACAGTTCAAGGGAATTTTTGCCAAGTAGCTGGAATTCAATTAACAAATCGAATACGAATATTGAAAACTTCAAAGTGCAATCAAACTGTCAAAATGCATAAAACTTTCATTAAAATTGATATTAAAAATTGACAAAAATTCTATTAAAGCATAACTGATATCAATTGCATAAATTGTTGTCAATAATAAAAGTCAAATTAAAGTCTTAATTCAATAATGACACCATTTTGAAAATTGATTAGAATTGATGAGTGCACTAAATTGCAATTAAACTCTGTATGAAAGCATTTGCTTGTGTTTGATAAGTTGTTTTAGCTGGCACTAGTGTTGGAAAATGACTTGTGTACAACACCAAAATTAATTTTGTACTCAAAGTTTATTTGGTCAAAAGGCTTAAAGGCCTGTGTTGCTGAAAAGGGTTAAAATTTAGGAATCATTTTATTAAAATTTCATTAAAAGGAAGTCAAATCTCATTTTTAAGCCTTAAAAATTGAAGTGATTGTAAATTTATACACTTTATATTTTTGTAATATATTTAAAGCCTACTTAATTAAAACAATTAACTTGATCAACCAACGAATTTCAATTTGCTAATTTGGTTGCTAATCAAATATATGAAATTAATGCACAAAACTCTAAAATCAAAACAAACAAAACAGTTTGTAGTCGACTAAAAGATATCCTAACTAAAACGAGCAAATGTTTAAAATTTCAATTCATAAAACTATTTAAATTCAACGCTTGATAATACCCAATTTCAATTACGTTGCAGACCGTATACTGGGAATAGAAATAAAAACGTAAATGGAATTTAAAACCGCTAATCAAAGAGCATTCAAATCAGTTAAGCGGCTTAAATAAAGTTTAATTGAAACTGCAATAGAAAAATTGAGGAGAAATGCAAAAAATAAAATAAAAACCAGAGAAATGGGCGGAAAAAAAAAACGATTAAAATAATGGAAATAGTAGCAATGTGGCATAATATTCAACTGTTGAACTGAGTTAGGTTGAAGGGACAGAAAAGGGGCTAGGAGTGGGCAGGGTATAGCAAAGTTTGCCGCATTAAATATGTAAATTAACATATTTTATTTGCACTGCACTATTATATTTAATAGGATTTTAATGCGTCAACGCACATTAAACCTCTGTACGATTTTTCTCGCTCTCGAGCCACGTGTCATTTGAATAAAAGTCTCGTTATGGAAACAAAAAATTAATATGGATATATATTACTATATATTCCCCTGTGCACCTTCCGCCTTTTTCAACCCTCGGTTGGCGCACAAAAAACCGAAAATTGCAATTTTATGAACTCGTAGCTCATTAACGTAAATGTCGCGATTTGTTGAGGCGTGTGCTAATTGCTAAATCAAGCTCGAAACTGAACATGGAGGACGGTAAACGATGCGACATCACAAGCCGTGTGACAACAACAAAAACAGACGACAATTAAATTATGTGACACACGACTCCCTTTCCGCTTGCGTCTCTTCCTCCTCCTTCCTTCTCTCTCTCTTTCCTTTTTTCTTCATACCTTCCCTTGTGTGCCCTTTTGCACATACCCCTGATCACCAACTGTATGGCTCACTTGAGGTTACGTTGACTGACTCGACTCGACCAAACACCCTCCGCACCCCGTACCACTCACCCTACCCTCACTCCTTGGCGTCCCTCTTTTTCGTCACGACCATGACTCTACAAACTACATGTAGTTTTTTTTTCAGCTTTTTTTTCCTGCTGCTACTACTTCTTCGTCTACTGCTTCTTCTGTCCGTTTGCTTTGTCATGTACTTTGGCTTGTTGTTACAACTCATTAGTTTCATGTTGCGACCACAGCAAGCAGCAACCTGCCACGCCCCCCACAACCAACACCCACCGCCTCTGCTGCGTGTAGTGTTGCATAGTGTAGAGTTGAGAACACGATGTCAGGTGCCATCGAAATCCTTTGATGCAGTCGTAAACTTTACTGCTCTCTCAAGAGTTCGTGTAGGCAGGCACTTGGGTATGCTAACTTAAGAGGGGTGGAGAGAAGAGTGGTGGGTTTTGGAGGAGCTACAAGGGACAGGGGGCAATGGACTGTGGGGTGGTATAGGTCGTGAAAAACTGTTGGAAACAAGCAAAAGAAAAACTGTGAGCAAAAAATTAGTTTTTTTTTTTTTTTTGTACTCCAAAATGCACGAAAATTAAATACACTTACTTTAGTATATTTAATTATTTAATAGGAATTTTTAAAGTATATTTTATTTATTATAGAATGATTAAAAAATTTAATAGGCTTAAACTAAGCAATTTATATTTTCAGCAGGTCAATGATTTCAATGAAGTTTAATTTAAAAAGTATGTTTTTGTTTCAGACATTTGTTTCTCTAAATTGGATTAAATTTCTACTAAATTTAAACATTCATTAATCCGATATAAACAGTCAAAAATGTGAACTAGCTTTAACTCTGTCCTTAACTCTAAATTCAAATCAATTTTAAGCTCAAATCAAATTCCAATGCATGTTCAAAAAGTTGTTTTTGTTTTGTATTTGCCTTAGTTCTACTACTTTTTTTTAGAGACCTGTTTCTGACACATGTTTGCAGTTCCTTATGACCTCAGACAATCATCACACCCCATGAACGGTGTTAGGGTATATGCCAGTACAAGTACAACATGTTGTGGCAGTTGTCGCTGACTGTGGTTGCAACGTGCTCTTGATGATGAGGAGAATGCTCTGACTGGCCCAGAAGTTCCCAAAAGGAATACAAGTCAAGGGTCAACGCCAGACGTGCAAAAGTCACGCCCCAAAACGAAGCAAGAGGAATGGGCGAAAGAAAGAAAGAAAAACAACACAAAAAAAAAAAGCAAAGGGAGGCAAGTGGGAATTGGGTTCTACTCTATGCCAGTCACAAGGACACCCACGCAAAGAAAGAGAGAGAGATATAGAGTTTGAGAGGAAGAAAAACACTTTGCGGCTAGGTTCTTGTCTGTGCATTACCTTTACTTTTCCACTGAGCCCCAAAACTGTCGCTCTGTTTGTCATCGCCTTTCGGTTATGCAACCCAAACTAATCCACCCGCTTTTACCACTTGTATAGCCATAACTTCCTCCAACTACCCCTACAGCCGCCCCTACCCAATACCAAGTTGACCATAAGTCTCGTGTGCACAATTTCTAGTTGGTAAAACGCTTAGACAACCCATTTAGCAGCGGAGTTTGCTAGCAACTGAAGTTATTTGTACATATTTAATGATCTCCTCTCTCTATCTTTCTACGACTCTATCTATTTGCTGTTTCTATCTTTCTATTTTAACACTGGACCAACACAACCAGTTTTCATTCCCATTTCCATTTCACATGCCCATTCCATTTTCATTTCCCAAAGGTGCTGCCAGTCTGTGGTTTTGCTTAGCTATTTGCCAAGGGCTTCCCATTGTTATGTACTGTTTATGTTGTTTTTGCCTTCGTCTCCTTCCTCTCTACTACTGCCTTTACAATTAGCAAGATTCCCTTCAAGAGCTTTTGATGCTATAAACCTTGATTAAGATCAGCATTCAGCTGTTCAAATTATGAACTGTGCTTTTACTCAAAGCAAATACGATAAGTCTCTTTAGCTCGAATTTTGCATATCACATCAGAAATTCCAGCACAAAAAGCTAGACTACACAGCAAATAAACAAAGTGTGCTTTTGAGTGAGCTTTATATATTGGTTTTTCGCTAGGAATTTGTAAGTTTAAAAGAAGAACTACAGAGGTCGTAGAACTCTAAACAAAAGAATTCCGCTAAGTTACCCATTGATCAGCATGAATTTGAACTCATTATGCCTTGATTTTTTTCAGTGTACGCTTTAGTTTTCAATGAAAATAATTTTAATAAAGTTTATGCACATTTTGGTTAATTAAAATAACTTACTTATTAATTTCTTGATTAGCTTTTGATACACTTCACAGCTTAATTAGTACTTCAACAATTATCGGTAGAAACAAAACGAATTCCTGTTCTTGGCTTCATTTCGAGTTGGCTTAAAAGCTAGCTTAAAATAGATTTAGCTCTTTACTGCTAAAACCTATCGGACTTATTTATTTATAGGCTCAGGACGAAATTGTTTCATTAACTTTGCTGAGCTTTTGTTTGCGATTTAAGCGTGGCTTACGCTTATAATTCCCAAACTGTTTACGCGCAGACTTCACACAGACTGTCGATAAAAAATTATCTAGAGCTTTAGTTTCATAAAATTTAGTGAATTTGTTGGTTGATTTTTCTTGTGCAGCTTTTGGTTACAGTTTTTCGATTTTACTGCTGCTTCGTGCTCTTCTAGCTATGAGTGGTTCTATTTTCATTAAGTCATCTGCCAGCTAACGGTGATCTATGCTGCCAATGTGCCCCTTGCACCTGCCACACCACATGTGTGTGTGTGTGTGTGTCGAAGGCAACAAGCTAATCCCAAGCCATTTATTGTCCAGCCAGGTGTTTTATGAAACTTTTTGTCGAAGCCAAAAAAAAAAAAGAAGCAAATGATGAAGAAGAAGCAGAAGAGGAGCAACCGGTAACAATTTTGTTTGGCACTTTACGAGGCAAATGCCACATGGCGTATGTGTGTGTGCGCTGGCAAATACCCGGGACTCCAAAATCAAATAACTTCACTAAAAATGTAAGCACTTCCTTGGGGAGCAACATGTGAATGCTGTGGTTGTGACAGGGTGGGGCCTGAAGGAGGCTGAATTGCAAGGCGGGCGACTGTTAGGATTGACCGGTAGATGGCGTTAATGGCAATGGGTTCACCTGTGGAAAGCCAATAAAAATGCTGGCCAACAATAACATATTACAGCATGCGCCCAATAACAATGAAAATTTCCACTTTCCTTCATTGCCCTACACAATTTGCTCTCCACTGAGACGACACTGTGTGAGACGGAGCATGTGTGTGCGCGCGCGTGCGTGTCCTGTAGGACACAACACGTGAAAATGTCAATAAAACTAGGCGAAAAAATGTAATAAAGGTCGAATGGTAATGGACTAGAAAGAAGAAGCACGTGTAGAATTGGCAAGAAGAAGTCGCAGCAGACAAGAAGGATGCAGAAGGACACAAAATAAACGAAAAAAAGTTGTAGTAGGACAATCTACAGTCGAACGTGGGGGCTATAAAAGACCCTGTAGTCGTTGTGGAGCAATGAAATGCACTTATTTTACTTAATATATGTGTTCAAGAGCTACTTCTGGCTGTTACACACTTCTCTGGCATGACAAACCCAATAAACCCCTCTACTCGAGTTAACTACAGGGTCTAGAAACAAAACAATACAGAACAGAACAAAACAAAAGGTGAATGAGAAACATAAACGTACAATGTGGACACCTGTGCACAGAAGTCTCAAACAAAGAAAGGACCCAATGTCTGAATGTCCTCTCGTACGAGTGTTTGACTGTGTGTGTGTGTCTGTGTTTGTGTGTTCGCAGTGTGAGAGGTGTGTGTTTGTGTGTTGTATGTGGTATGCGGCTCCAGCGTTGGCGGCTGTTTTATTTATTGCTTTTTTTCACTAATTGACAGCAATTTACCAGCTGAAGAAGTGTTGGAGCTGAGCCTAGGACCTACGTTCCACTTCGCTCTGCTCCTCCTCGCATCTGGATCCCTTCGACTTTCTTGGGCCAAGTAGACGGTACGTGTAATAGGACAACACAGAACAACGATAATAACAATATGGCATAATATAATATGTAAGCCCCATCGCGTGATGTGGCAACATCTTCTTCTATTCCCCACTTTGGCACTTCCTTTTCCGTTGCTTTTTCCTACCCATCTCTTTGGTCATCGATTCCTGTCCAGTTTCGGTGTGTGTGTGTTTGTGTTTACTGCGACTTACTTCATAATTGACAGCTAATTTTGGGTCCTTTATTGCCTTTTGCCACTCTCACCGTGTAATTCACTTAATTTATTAATATTTATTTATATTTATTTACCCAAAAAATACAACAAAAACACAGCAAATTTATATATATTGTTGACTTTTTTTAGCGTCCATCACACGCAAACAAATGTCAAAACTAATACCCCAATCGACAGCTATGAAACTGGCCTTTAATTATATGTTTTTGGCTTCTTTTCTTCGCTTTCGTGCCATGAACGTTTCGACTTTAAGACATCACATCGTCCCATCAATTTTGAAGGCTTTTTATTTCAGACAGACGGATTAATCGATACATCATAGTGACAACATTTTGATATTTGGGTTTAAAAAGAAAAATCATAGCGACAGTTTGTGTTAAATAATAAATGCATTTTAAATGGAATTCTGGTTGCCCTTTCAAACTATAATGAAAATTAGCACAGCATTAAAAATTACAAAATCGAATTAAAGTTGGTGAAGGATAGAAAATACCTTATATTGACAGAATCCAGGTATTTTTGCTGTGTACCTAAGTTACCTCGAGTCTACAAGCCAAAAATACTATTTGCTGCTCTATGTATAGACATCAATTAATATTTTTATAGTCCAAATGTTATTAATTTTGTTTGCTTTTCTTTTTTGGCAAACACAATTATCGTTTATCGATAAACATATATATTTAGTTAAATCCAAGGGGGGCGGGGGCGGGTCTACAAATGTCGTCATGCTCCTTAAGATTTCGTAGAATCAATGACAAATGAAAGTTATGAGCAGCTCGTTAAATCTATTTGTTATTACCGGAATCGAATATCATGCTAATTGATAAGACTCTTAGTGGGAGTGGTTAAGGGGTAGGTAGGGGATTTCTTAATAGGAATTGAGCTATACCGTCAATTGGTTGATTGAAGTGCAATAGGTTATTGGGTTTAGATGTAATAAACGATATGTCATATAATAAAATCAAGTTGAGAAAAACACGAAGAACCCAAATAACATTAGAGCAGGGACTAAGAGGAGAAGGAAGTAGACTACTAAGGAGAAGAAGAAGAGTAGTGAAATTTCATTTAATGATTTTATTATGGCATTTTGCCCCATCTTCGATTCTGACTCCTTTTCAGGACTTTGTCGTTGGCAACTTGACATTCTATACATACAATAAATATGTATATTGACTGTGTGTGTGTGTGTAAGTTTCCTGTAGCAGTCAGCCCAGCATAAATGACAAATGTAAATGGCTTTCAAAGCCTATAAATTATAGAAATTCCAGAGGCCATTTGTACGGCTGCGATTGCTGGCGACAGACAAACTCGTGGTTGCCAAGGCACTGCGCTAAGGGGGTAGAAGGGTGGTACTAAGAGCAAAGGGAACGAGGGAAAGTGGCGTCAAGGAGCCAGTCAGTTGCCCCGTCGATGATGATGACGACTAGCTGCCAGAGACATTCAGAAACATTGAGAAACATTCAGGAATTTTCTTTCAATACCCTATAGGGGCACTACACGCTGGGTATGCACATTCCACTGAAAACAGGTTACAGGCAGTGAAAAATTAGTTAATTTTGGCTAACAGCAGACTGGTTCAAGCCAAGTATTCAATGTTTAATTTGAATTTCTTTCTGTTATTTAATAGTTTTACCTATTTCTAGGGTATTTTGAAGCGCTGCAAATGTTTGCTAGCTGACTTGTGCACATTCAGCTTGTCGTTTGGCCAATCGAAGGCGATGTCAGGCCTACGGATAGACGGTCTTGGGTAGAGACGCTTGGAAAAGTCGAACGAATACAACTTGAAATGACATTTGCAAAAATTTTAACGACATGACAAGATTAATCAAAACGAAGGACGACTCAACTGTCTGTAACCGCTGCCCCTCCCACAAGCCTCTTATTCTACATTCATCTAACACACACACACTCAGTAGTAGCACCTACCTCCGCCCTCCGTGTCTGACAAAAGGCAAAAAAAGGGGGGATTCACTTTGTTTTTGTGCTGACAAAACATAAAAATTTCGTAGGCCCAGCGTAAAATGTGTAACACGCACGCATACGAAATGTGTCCAGTTCATGGTGTGTATGTGTGTGTGACAAGTTGTGAGCTCCTCGTGACACGTATACGACACGTTGCGCCAAAGTGCCGAGCGACAAGCGCAAGTTTTTGTTATCTACCTCGCACTTTCGGCTGTTCCTGCTCGCACTCTCTATCTCCCTCCATCATTGCTGTTTGTCTGTTTTTGTCGGCTATTGTTTAAAGCCCTCTGACAGGGTCTAAAACTAACTAAAATACTCTACACACAATGCAGTATATGAACAATGCATTTAAAGGTAACAGAAGGAAATATGTTGACATTGAAATGGTTTCAGCAGTTGAATCCCAACTACTCACTCTGCTGCGTGTTTTGTAGGCTTCAGCTTCTGTTTATACTGACCTGGAATGACAAAAAAAATGTATACAATAAAAATCAATTGTTTAAAATCGGCAATTTGAATTGCGTTTGCAAATATGTAATGAATTTCTTTGAAATGCATTAATTTTTCTGTGAGAAAGCACTTTGTTAAATTTGTGTCTACTGTGAATAAATGCAATTAATTAGCAGTGAAATGTCGTCAAATAAATATAAACTTTCACAATTATTATTAAATTATATATTATTATTATTAAATTATTAAATACACAGAGAGATTTCTAAATTAAATTGAAATTTATAGACGTTACTTATTAAACTTGTCGTTCTCTAATTTTTATGCTTTTGTCAGGCAAAATAACAAACATAAAACTATGAAAAATGCTAATTTTTTTTTGTGACATTTTCTCAGTGGTTTTATTATTTGAGTTCAAGTTTTTTTATGTTTGTTTTTTATGGCTTGCATGCAAATATATTGTGTGCTCATTTACTGGTTAAAATCCGACAATCTTTGTAGCTTTTTTGCTCTCTGTGCTTAATCTTTAGCTAGTTCATCATTGTCTTTGTCCTTTTAGCTCTGTGACATTAGCTGAACTTTGATTAGATGTTTTCTTTCTCTCTCTTCCCCTTTTTCTCAGTTTTTATGTCTCTTTTTTTTAGCATCAAGTGTTTTATGCTTGTTACTTTTTATATGTGGTTTTTTTGTTGTTTTCTGTAAGCAGTTTTGTGGCCAAAGAAAAGTCATTCATCAAAGCGTTGAACGCCTTGAAATGTAAACCAAGTCGCAAAATAGTAAGAGTGGGGGGCACTCAAGCAAGCGCATGGGGGTGTTGCAGCATAAATGAAAGAAAAAAAATAACAAAAATTTGCTACCAAAAACAACTGGAAAATGTTTCATGAATTATGCACTTCAACATGCGTTTTGTAATGAACTCGCCCTACAGCTGCGGGTCTGCTTACAAAAAAAAAAAAAAAGTTTCCCTGTTTTCCAACCAAAAGAGAAAAGTACGGCCACGCTTTGTGGTCATTTGTCTACCTCTTTTCCGCATTGTGGGCAAAAGAAAGTGAATTGGGGAAAGGAACAAAGCCAAAAGACGTTGTGGCATCAACTAAAAGCTTAATAATAAACCACTCCCACAACAATTTCAATGGGCTGGGGTAGAAGCGTTTCTAGAGGGTCACTCTTGAACTTAATTTGTTGTTATTGTGTTGGCTTAGTTCTTAGGCTTGGACTCCAACCCGTTGACATACACAGCAGAATCATTGTTTGAGCTCGTTTTGTGGCCTGGCCCCAAAATGATGATTATCATTATCATTTTCATAATCATTGTAATCAGCATCGTGATGATGATGATGATGATGACGCACAGTACGAAAGAAACAGTCATTTTATGCCACATCCTTTGCCTTGGTTTCACTTGGAATACCCTTTAAGGTATGGTCAGTGGGTATGTTGTAGTAGTGGCAAAAAAGTGATGCCAAAAGCAGAAATAAACAGGTACAGTTGGCACAGCAAAAATAATCGAAATAGTTAAAAAAAAATATTAACAAGTCTTCAAAGTAGCTTTAAAATTGTTTATCTTAGTTTAAGTAAGGAGTATCTCTTAGTCGAGCATTCAGTTCTTGTCTTGCTCTGCGTTTTTTGTCTGTTGAACGAGAAAAATGCGACACTCGCGTGACCTGCACTTCGTCATCTTGATCTTTGCCATCTTCCTTGTTATCTTGGTCTGCCTCTTTCCCTTCCATTTTACTTTACCCTCTTATGGCACCCTGTTGTAAGCATTTTACATTTCTCTTTTGCTCCCTGACTACTTTCCCCTTGCTCTGGAGCAGTGAAGGGAAGAACAATGAAAACAAATGCATTTCGAACCGAGCGCACACAGATATGAAATAATTTTTTATTAGTCGCCACAACGAGCAACAGTCCAAGGGTCATGTCCAGTGTTGTATAGTCCCCTTTCCCTCTTTTTCCCCCTGTCCCACCACACCCCTTTATGACCCCTCGCAACTCGCTCCCTGAATTACACCGTGTGGCTGGGCAGTCGAGCAAAAGAAATGAAATGAAATGGAAGCGAGCTGCTTGTTAGTGCAACAAATTACTCAGAAAAAAAAAAATGAAGCAACAAAAAGATGACAAGAAAATTTTACATGTAGCACGACGAAGATTTAATGCACTTTTAATAAAAAAAATTATGTGTCATTTGCTTGTTTTATAACACATTTAAGGAGAACTTATAAAATTCTATACAATCCATAAATTTGCTTAAATCAAGAAGATTTTTAATAAAACCCAAATTAAAAAAATTATTTTAGTTTCAATTTAATTTAATTGGCATATAAATTGTAGAGTTTTTGAAGACTAAACAAAAACATAAATGCTGTCAGCAGTCTAGAGGGCCTATGAAATCTGCCTATAACTAGACAGGACTCTCTGAAAAGGGTATTCAAGCAGAGCCAAGTTCGCAGCGTCATTTCAATGCGTTGAGCGATTCTTGGTGGCCAAAAAATGTGAATTCTGGCAACACACACACACACATTCAGTTTTCTTTGCCATTTTGTGCTGTTTTTCCCCCGTTTTGTCCCTTGACCAAATGACTAAGAAAATTGCTTAGTCAAGCACTTTGCAGGCGTCGCAGTTGCTTTTGTGTTTTATGACATTTTCTGGCTCTGTCCACTTGTTGTAGTTGCTGTTATCACTGTCATACTTTGTTCTTACTTTTCTGCTTTAGTTTTTTTTTTTCTATTTTGTTGTTTTTTGGCTCCACTGTTGCATCATTTTCTTTGATTTGAGTTGGATTGTGCGATAGCGAATTTAAGAATTTTACTGATATTTTGCAGAAGAGGCAAAGTTTTCCGTGACATCATCGCAGAAATCTATTACTTGAACAAATCATGGCTAAGCTGTGCAACCACTCAACAGAATTGAATGCTATTCTTACACTCACATTTCCCTTTTGGGGAAAACACAATTCGATATACAATTTGTAAGCACAGTTGCCATTTAAAGGTAGTGTTCGAGCAGCAAAACAAAACAAAATATAAAACGAGAAAAAGAATTGAGATAAATGAATGCACTCTCAGGAGTACATTTGGTCTACAGTTCTATGTCGCTTAAGAAAACGTGGTAAAGTAATGTTAAAGAGTGGAACTGCTTTTCAAAGCTACGCTGCAACGTTTACGTATAGACTGCAAAGAAGAATTGAAGAGAAGGTAAAATGCAGACGTTTATGAAAGTGACTTAAGAAAACAACACAAAGAGAAATACAAATAGCATGCAACGTTTAAGAATACCAAACGAAAGCAAAATTGCACAAAATGTTAGCTTAAATTCAGTCATTTCAACGTTGAGCTGCCTTAATCGATAACAATTTGCGGCAGCTTGAACAAATTATTAGTTAAGCTATTTCCTACTTCTAAATGCTAGAAAATTGCATTTGCTAAGCTGAAAGTGGTAGAAAATAAGACAATCTTTTAACATGATAATGTACTAAAATGTAGAAAGGTATGTCAAGCTCAATTTTTTTTAAGCTCTATCTTTGTCTCTTTTTTGGTCTCTCTCTCTCTCTATCTCTATCTCTCCGTAGCTGTGGCTGATATGAAAAGCTGCTTGAAAATCTCAATGCTGGCCTCTGGGAAATTGAATTTGCGCAACCCTTGCCAAACAGTTTTCACAATTTTCACACTAAAGTTGAGCCACAAACTTTTCCATTGCATTTAAAATATGCATGAAAGTCGGTTTTCTGTTTATGCATATACGGTGTGTGTCCTATATATATTTCAGTCTCTGTACCCAGAAAGGGAGAGCAAAGAAAGGGAGCACAAATTTCGGGAATGTGCAACATAAGTGGCATTGCAACATTTGTTAGCACTCTATCTATGGTTAGCCCTGTCTCTGTCTAATGCGGTGCATCATAATAAATAAACTAGTAGAGAGGGCTACAGTCGAGGGTATCGACTATAGCAGACCCTGTAATCGGTTAAAATGAGGGAGCTTGGTAGAACCTTTTTTAAAAGATACAGAAATTTATTCATTAAGCACTTACATGCGTATACGTAATGCAGTTGGGACACTTGCTCTTGTTTTAAACTAAACCTGAAATACCCTGCACTCTTTTTAACTACGTGGTCTAGCAATCAACTGCGTTATGCCCACCGCTTCCTTTTCCGTAGTACTTGACACATACATCCCACTCCCTCACAATCCCCTTGTTTACGCCCCTGACTAGAAAAATAAATGCGGTAAATTTTGTTGGCGCTTCGATGAAATTCTAAATTTTTTTTTGCTTTCTCTTTGGAGTCCTCGACTGTATAAAAGTATAAAATAAAGTGCTGAAAAGCAGAAAAACACTTGCGCTGGGGAAGGGGGTGAGTAGGACAGCGGGGAAGCTGCTTGCGCCTGTCACAAACTTTCCCACAGCGCGTTGACATTTAATAGGTGTCACTGTACAAGCTCTCCCTCTCTTTCACACTCTATCTCTCTCTCTCTCTCTCTCTCTCTCGTTTGCACTCCATGTGTGCATTGCATTTGCGGCTGGCGAATTTGTTGGAATAATTTTCAACACTTTTTAGGCAAATGCGTTGCGTGCACTGCGCGGGTGGCAGCAGGCGGCAGGCGATAGTAGAGTGAAAGAGAATGCTGAGTGAGAGAGATGCATGTATGCATCCAAATTTTATATTTCTGCCCACGCAGCTGACAAATTGAGAGCCTTGTGCGTGATTTGCATAGAATAGCTCCCACCCACACACCCAGCCTTCAACCCCGCCCCCTCTTGTCAACGCCCACATCCTTTTGCCACCTCTTGACACCTGCCATTCACGCTTTGAATCTGCGGATGATGTGCATTTGAGCGCGCTTTCTAAGCTCTCTGTGTTTCTCTCCCTCTCTCTTTTTGTCTCTTTCACACACTGTTTATGCGCTTCAGTTGCTCTGTCTCGCCCTCTCTTTCTGTCTCGCATGCAAGCCGCTTTCATTAAGCCGCAGCTCAATTTCTTCATCGCGCTTGTCCTTGTCGCGTTGGCTAAGCTTACGTTTCGTTTTTTTATACCCTGTACTCAAATTTAATGAGCTATATGCACCTATAGTGCACATTTTTTAAGCATCTAGCCATCAGTCCATCTATTTCTGTGGTGAATTCCCTTGTTATCATACGCCTATAGGCAGTATTTGACCCATTTAAAATTATAGGGTATTTGCTAGTCAATCACTTTCAATTGTCTACACCTGCTAGTCTGTTTTTTGTGTTGTCTTCGTCAGCTGCTGTATTTTTTGCCACGTACCGTGTGTAATTTCATCGACATGCTGCCACACACACACATGTATGCCTCACACACACACACACACACTTGCACAACTTTTGTTGTTGTCACGTGTCAGAATCATGCAAAAAACTTTTAATTGCAAAGTCTCCAACAACAATATTAAAAATATTTTAAAAATATGTAAAAACAAAATTCAAATATTATAAATGAAAAAAAAAAGAAAATTGAAAAACATTTATAAATATTTATGTACAAAGAAAACTCATTGAGAATTGTGGAAAAAAAGTGGAATTATAATATGCCCGCACATTTTCACTTTTGCGCTTATTTAAATATTTATTAATTTGCTAAACTTTTTGCAAGTGTCGAAAAAACGTGCAACGAAATTAAAAGTTTAAGCCAAAATATATATACATGATATACATAACAAAAAAAAAATTAAGTAAATAAATGGCAAGTAAAAATTGAAAACTACGTGTGCAATAATGAAGATTAAAAGATGTTTAGTTTTAAACAAAATAAATATTTTATAATACTGGAGAAAGTTTCACCTAAAATGCAAATTATAAAGTTTTACAAGGAGAGCATATTCATTTTGCAGCTTTTGAGAGCATTAGTTGCTTAAAAACAATGAAAACAGTTTTCATTAATAACAAATAATTAAATTTATTAAATAGTAAATTTTGATAGATCAAAAAGCTTATTTAGTTGTAATAGTGAAAATAGTAATAGTAATGAAGGTTATAAGAATAATAATAGTAGTAATAATAATAATAATAATAATAATAATAATAATAATAATAAAATTTAGAATAATAATAATAATAAAATTATTAATATTAAGAATAATAATACTATTAATAATAATAATAATACTATTGATAATAATAGTAATAATAATGACAACGACAATGATAATGTTAATGATAATGGTAATAATAATATTAATAATAAAATTAATAATACTATTAATAATAAAAATAATAATACTATTGTTAGTAATAGTAATAATAATGACAATGATAATGGTAATGATAATGACAATGACAATGATAATGTTAATGATAATGGTAATAATAATAATAATGATAGTGATAGTGACAACAATAATGGTAATGAAAATCATAATGATAGATATAGTCATGATGATAATTATAATAATGAAAATAATTATAATAATAATTACAATATAATAATAACTATTTCGTCTACTTATAACAACAATTTGTGTAGAAAATCTTAATGAAATAATAAATGCATTAGTAATTGCTTTTATTCACAATGGCATGCACAATCATGCCAATGCACAATTGTGACTCACGAGTATCGCACACTTTTCATGTGTGTCTGTGACGTGACTTTTCCGTGAGTCACGTGCCAAAATAACAATAACAACAGCAACAAAAACAATGCCCTTGATAATTGTCAGAGACAAGCAATTTAATTAAAGCTTCGATAAAACCAAGAAAGTGACAGAGAGAGGGAGAGAGAGAGAATAAGTGAGTGAAACAGAGCATGTCGAAAATCTGCAACAAAAGCAACATAATAAAGTAACGTTTCGTAAGCGTTAACGTAACGTAAGCGAATCGCTACGCGACCAACTACAAAATGGCAACAAAGGTAAGCGAAAAACACAGAAAATATTAAAGCAGGTAAATAACAAAAAGCGAAAAGTGTTTCAACAGGCGAATACCCTGTAAAAAATGCTTCTTGAAATGAAGGAATTTTGCAATAATTTGTAATTTCACTCGAATCGGGCGTAGTGATAACTTTTAGTCGACAATGTTCCAAAGTATTGTACAAAGTCTTTCCGCCTTGCAGTAAGAGCGTCACAGCGCAACATACCCAGCAATCAGTTACTATTACAAGGTATAAAAAAGCTCCCGAGCTGCCGTCAGAAAGGCAGCTGACAACTTGTGGACTTTATGCTCGGCCTACGCGGCTCTCAATTCAATTGTGCGAGCCAGAGAGCCAGAGTTCAAGTAGTAACAGTTGTTGTTTCTGTTGTTTCAGCTGTTTCTTGTTGCCAATGTTGTTATTGCTGCTGCTGCTGCTGCTGTTGTTGTTATTGTTGTTCTTTGGCTTGGCTCGCCTGTCACGCATCGCCGTAAATCGCTGCTTGCAGGCACTGTAGTTCCAAGGCCCCGGCACGTACAAACTTATGGGACGCGTCGGGCAACTAAATCCCAAAACTCGTTAACAGTGCTTCTTCTGCATCTTTTTGCATCTTTCTCTCTTTTTCTCTCTCGCGCTTGGTCTCTTTCTCTCCACTCTCCCTCTCCCTATCTATCCTTGTTTTACTTGGCCCAGCTGTTGTCGATGTTTCCAACTCTAGTTGCAACTTTCGGGTCTCCATTTGAATGGTCTTTGCTCATAATTGAATGAATGATTTCAAATCCCATTCAATAGATATTCAATGGTCCTCTCTTTGCATACTTTCAGGCATTTTAACCAACAAATATATGTAAATATATCGTAAAGGAGTTGTAAAAGCAATTTGGTTTGAGGAATAGCTGTGGAAAACTTTTTGGAATTCGAAACTTTAGTTTTCATCGAAGACTCTTTCGAATAGTATTTCTGTTTGCAACCTCAAAGATGGTTAAGATATTTTCTATAATTGATAAATAGTTAAAGAACTTTAGTAGAGATCGTTTTACCTATTTTACTACAATAATGGCAGAAATTGATTAATAATATTTACATATTTTTCATATGGAATGAGATAATGTTTTACAAAAAAAAAAAAAAAAAAAAAAAAAAAATTTGTAATTATATAACTACACTCAAAACAGAAATAAATGTTTTTAAACACTGTTCATAAACTACATAAATTATACAAACATGTTTTTATCTTTTTTGTTGTCTGCCAAATCTAATCATAATGAAATGCCACAAAAAAAAAACTATTACACAATTCGGCGTTCTAAGTACTGACAATAAAGCAAAAAAAATAAATAAAATTGTTATCACTAATTAGTAAAAACAAGCAAATATTGTTATAAACATGTGAATTAATGATTGATTCATGCATTTTGTATGCAAATTTTGTGTCAAATTTTAATGAGTTTGTAATAAAGATGGTTTTTGTTAAAGGTTTTTACTCTTTGTTGCGCATTGTTATGTTAAGTTTAAAAATGTTCAATGCAAATCGAATCGAATAAACTGTTTTAATAGGTAACAGTGAGTGTCAAAAAAGTAACAACACACGCACAGTCATGCATAAATTGTACATTCAATGCAATTAACAAGCGTCATTTTGTGGCCATTTATATTTAGGTCAACAAAATAAATATATATATATTTATAATATTAAAATAAAAAATCAATTGATCCATCTCATTTTCTACTGTCTCTTTCCGTTGTTTATGAATGGCATTTAAGATTTTTTTTTTTTTTTTTTTTCATTCATATTTTGCTGCATCGAATGCTATAATTGAAACAGTCAACAAATTTGTGCATCGTCGATTTAAAATGGATTTGATAGGCAAATTGAAATTGCTGACATGAGAATTGAACTTTGTTTATCACATGCACAAGATTAAAATATGAAATCTATGTATGGAATTTGCATAACATTTTACATTTTTTTTTTTTTCTTTTGACAATTTAAACTCTTGTGAAGTGCAGAAAAACTCATTTTCAATATTTAAACTTTGATTTTTCGAGAATTTAAGTTTAATTGTGCTGTGATTTGATTTCATAGCCAAGTGAAACTTGTAAACAAAGTAAATTTCTATCAAATTTCAGCATCTTAGTCCTATGAAGTTTCAGATTCCCATACTTTATTCAGCGCTTTTCGCACCATACCCGTTTGACCTCAAAATGTTGCACTTTAAGCAATTTTTTAAAACGCTTTTCACACAATTTTTCAAAGTTTTAAATACCATGCACTATAAAAAGAAACTTTTGTATTAAATTTGTGCTACTTTACGGTTGCAGAATCATGAATAATGCAGACTTAAGTAGTTCATAAAGTTCATCTTTAATAGTTGTTTCAATTGGGTTCAATTGAACAACTCCTTTAACAGGGCATCAATTAGTCGCTTTCGTGAATAAAGTACTTTTTTTTTTATATATAAATTAGTTCTTCTTCTTGGTTTTTTGCAACAATTTACTTGGTTGCGCCAAATATTTGTGCCGAGTGTTGAGAAATTTTTCTGTTTTGTGTCCATTGGCGCCATAAAAACATAACGACGACATTTTCATGGCTTTGTTTACATTCGTTTTGATTTTCCTGTTGGGTTTTCCTTGTCTCTGCTTTCCGCTTTTCGGTCTTTCTTTCTTTTTGTGTGCCTTGTTGTTACTGTTTTCCTTTCTTTTTCATTTTAGTTTTTTTTTTGTTTTTTTTTTTTTTTTTGTTGTTTACATGAGCTGCGCACAAGAAAAGTTCAATATCCGCAGCGTTCCCTACTGCGTCTTCCAACTCTTCTTCTTTGTCTCTTTCTCCACATACCCTTCTGCAATGTTTTTGAAGCAAAGCTCCAGCCAATCAACTACTCCTTCATTTTCTTCATCTTCCTCGTCAGGCCCATCGTTTAATTATCCACTTGCTTCATAAAGTCTTTGTTCACAAGGAGACACAAGAACGGCAACATTTTACGCCTCTTCTCATCTCTGTTTTGTATACACTTACAAGAGTTGGTATTATGATTTGATCATGAAATGTGTGCCAGATCATATTGGGTAGAGTGTTTTTGTCTGAATCAGAACTTGAATATATTTCTTAAAACTTGTCGGCCTAAGATCAGTTTAGAAATCTCACGCAATTTGTTACTCATATGTGAAACAAATTTTGACAAAAATTTTCCTTTTAAGACTCGAAACTTTTTTTTTAAATCTTATCTAAAAAAATTGTAGTGCGTTAAATATTCGTTGTGTCTTGAGCGTTTGTTTTGCTCTTTTTTTCTGTGCTTTTTACTTTTTATTATTATCTTTTTGTTTTTGTTTATCAAAACGCAATGCGGTCCATTCTATTGACCTGCCTTTGAGGCTGCCTGACTGCCTGCCTTTCAATTAGAGCTCATTAATGATGGGGCCCAAAAGGAGAGGGGGGAATCAAATGAAGTGTATGCCTGGGCAAAGTGTATGGCAGGGCGGGGAGAGGTGTAAAGAGAAGTAGCGCATTGTTTATAATTGGCATGTACAGGGCGGATGTGCAGTCGTGTGCATTGGTCATTGAAATTGCTTTTTAATGTTAGCCACGCTGAACCGTGCAAACAAATAAACAACAACAGGCAAAAGGCGACTGAAATGACTAAAGAGCGATGCCAAGAGTGTGTGTGTGTGTGTGTGTAAGAGACAGAGAATGAGAGAGGCAGAGGTGGAGGTAGAGCGAGGAAGAGCAACTCTCTGGACAGCTTGATACTGATGCATGTACTGGCTATATCTATATATATATATATATAGTATGTCTGCCGGGCGTTTAATTTACGCCTCGAGCCAAACTGTAAATACATTATTTATGCGCTGTCCCAGCTTGGGGGCAACTTCCCGAGTCGAGTCGACCTGAGTCCAGGTTCCTGCAATTTCTAACTGTGGCCATTTAAATGGCTCAATGGTAGTACATTTAACATATTACGCATACGCCATGCCGTACACACACATTTATATATATAAATATATATATTTAATGCAACTGCAGTTGAAGTGACACAAACGAGTTGCAGCTGCAACACTCAAAGGCAATCAATGAAGTGCTTCACACACACACACACCCATACAAATGGGCGTGGCAGCCGTGCAAGTGGATAATACATATGGTATATACATATCCTCTGGAGATATCGGTTTAGCACTATATACACTAAATTGCATGGAAATGTGAATGTGACAGCCGAGGGCGTTGGTTAACTCAAGGCTTCTTGCCTCTTAATATAGCCAGTGTCGTGGGTGTAATAACTTAGTTAAATAAGTATGTAACAATTTAAAAAACTGTATATAGCAGTACTGTTTACAAACTCTACAGTTTTGCTAACAATTACTGTGAAGTAGAGCTAATTAGCTTCTGCGAATTTCAAATCGATCGTTAGAAATTTATAAATATTTCAAGGAATTTTTCAATTAAACAAATGTCAGTTAAAAACATTAGCAAACTAATTTCTTGTATTAATTAGTTATTTATTATGATACGACAAAAAGCCTTCTGTGCTTTTTAGTAACAATTTACTGAAATTTGCTCGCAATTTGCCCACGAAACTCCCAAAATAAGAACTAGACTCAAAAAATCGGTTTTAAAATTTACATAAACAATTTCTTTTATATAAAAATTAAGGAAAATAATACAAATGTTAATTAATTGAAATTATTTAAGGGTAGCTTACAGTCAGGCTTGCTCTTGTTGGCTTAGGATATATTTAAGTCAGTCAGTCTCTGCCACATGGCTCTTACTGACGGTTTTAATTAACTGAGTTGTGTTGCGAGTGTGGAATTGTATTAGTGTGTCAGTTCATTCTTAGTTAATAACTTTGAATGCACTTTGGGTTAAGCTTTTGTTCGCACCACGTTTAATATGCAGCCAGGGACAGGTTAAAATAATATATATACTAGTTAGTAACAGTTGTAAGCATTTCAGCTTTAATTAATCAGAAATGAGACATGTTTTCATTTGACTAATTGAAAACAGTCCGTATGCTTTGTTCAGTAGCTCAGTCGGTCAATAGATTACTTTTGGTCTTATTATCAATGCCAATGGCATCTATGTGACAGTTTGACAGCTACATAAGTATTGTTTTTAAAATAGTGTTTTTACGACTTGTTTCTGGGAGAGTTGAAAGCCTCGGAAAAAACACATTCAACAGCAAAATTGGTTCACATATATATCTGTAAGTGAATAAATTCTACATACAGTAAACCAATTGTATTATTGACTACTCAATCAACAAAATGTATGACCTATTGAGTGATTATTTTTTATAAAAATAATTTAGTCATTCAAGCATAGAGCACGTCTAGTTAACTAACACACAATCTACAATATAAACTCATATAATATGCTTTATATTCTTAGTTATTCTGTGATTCTATTATGACTTTGGTTTAGTTTTAGTTTGGTTTTTGCTGTTCTAAAACTTTTGTTTTATTATTTATGCATGTGGCTCAAGAGCTGCATAGTCTGTTTGAGAAGTTTGTCTTCTTCTAGCTCGATTCCTGCTACTTCCACTGGTTATACCTTATAAACGGAGAGCCACTGAGTGGCACTAAATCAAATAGTCCGACCATCAAGCATGCAACGAGCCATGAATTAAGCTGAACCTGAAACTGAATCTATATCCAAAGTTGTAGCTACAGAATACTACAACTCGACTTCCTACGTTTCCCAACTCAATCTCAATCTCAGTGTAGTGTGTAGTCTAGTAGATAGATGGCCTATCGTCTCTGGCCGTGTTAATATTTGCTTGCGTTTTACATTGTTTGCTTGAAGCTGGCCATGGGCCATAGTAAAGGCTGAGAGAGTATGGATAAGTATCTTTACACAGTTTTCATGTATTGTTTGGCTTTTAGTGCCGCTTCAGTTGTTGCACACAAATACACACACTCACACACATATGTGTATGTACCGTACAGTGGGAAACTGAGCAAATAAAATAAAGGTAACAGTTCAAGGCAAGACTTAAGTGGCCACCTGTCCCAAGTTAATGAGCCAACTCAATACGCCTTGTCGTCTCTTATATCGCTGTTTATCCGAGGATACCAGCTAGTTAGAAATTTCATAAACAAAATTCTATAGTCTAATCTTTTCTTCTGGAGTCCCAAATCCAAGAAATCTGTCTTTTTCCTAAGCGTAAAGCTTTTAAAATGCTGCTATCCATAGAATACGCAATCATTTGGAAGCGTAGGTTTAACTGACTTGGCTCATCACTAATTAAAGCCTAACTGTAACTGTATCTAAGTGCAGTATCTGCGTATCTACAACTGCATCTCCTGCTCAACCCAACAGTCTATTTGATCAGCTAATTCAAGTTGAACGCTAGGTGAATTGGGTTGGTGGTGCAATCAATGAAGCAATTGCCAAAAGCTCGACCGTTTTGCTAATTACGTTTTACGGATACTGTTATCGAGTCGTAAATATTTGCATCTCCATTTCCGGTTCCAGCAAAATCAGCATTATTTAACTGACCCAATTTCTAGAGAAGCCACGAGTGAGGAACGGGGTGTATAAGAGCATTGTGTAAATATAGTGTTTAATTAGACATTGACTTTTCAATTGGGTAATCAAATCAATAATTTGACACAATTCATTCCTTTCACTCCTTCTTGGTCTTCCTGCCTTATCATTTTCCAAATTAATGTCAGGTCTTAACTGTGGCAAAATGATTCACTTAAATCAACTACAAATTTGTAGACAAATTCATGTAATTTGCCATTGTTTCAACTAAATCTCCATCGTGTGTAATATGCACATTTTTAAGTCATCTTGAGCTTAATTAGAGAATCAACTTGAGTAACTTGTGGAAAGTTGCCGCAAATGTAAAGCAAATAAAACCAAACAATGACAACAATTGTTAAGTGTATTTTAATATTTGATTACTTAAGTCTAACAATAGAACGGAAGTTTCATATCAGGCAGACTGAGTCGAGCTGAGTTGAGGTTGTCAGTAACCTAAAATTAAACATTAAAATTCTTGCTAAAATTTGCTTGTTTTTGCGGTTTGAAGCTTAAAGAAATTAATTTTGACATTCATGCTCAATTGCCTAGAACATCACAGTCTCTGTACACGGAAAAAGGTCGGGGATTTTTACTCAATATAATGAGTTATACTAAGGAAACTATATAAATTAACAAGTAAAAAAGGCTAAATTTGAGGTAGTTGACTTTAAAAGACTCTGTACTCATTCTAGTGCACATTTTTTCACACAAATTTGCCATTTTCAAACAATTTATCCTATGTGAGCTATAGAGTATAGTTGTTCTTACCGAACCAAACTTGGTAATGATAGTTATTATCAGGATTTACACATAATGCATAAGCTTTGTTGCGATTGCTCCACTAACACTGCACGTCTTCATACAAATTTCATATTTGCCCTATGGGAGCTATGGAGTATAGTTGTCCGATCCGAACCAAACTTGGTAATGATAATTATTTTCATGATTTAGATATAATGCATGAGTTTAGTTGCGATCGCTCCACTAACACTGCACGTCTTCATACAAGTTTTCTATTATCGACCGATTTATCCTATGGGAGCTATAGGCTATAGTTGTCCGATCCGAACCAAACTTGGTAATGATAATTATTTTCATAATTTAGACATAATGCATGAGTTTAGTTGCGATCGCTTATTTAACACTGCACGTCTTCATACAAATTTCATATTTTCAAAAGATTTGCCCTATGGGAGCAATAGGATATAATTACTCGATCTTGACCAACATGGTAAAATAGAAAGCTGTTATCAAGTATTTATTTCTTGGAATGTTTTGTATGCGTTCCATTCAATGCAAAGCTATCATTTGCTACAAAATAGCTATCTAAAGCTCTAGAGTGGCTCGCCTAAACATTTGGTTTAGTAAACCTTTTACAGCAACAACTTGCAATTGAGTTTACAGCTCAAAAGCTTAGTTGAATTAATCAAAAGCTTCTTCGCTACCATCTGCTGCCAATGTAATAAACATTCGAGTGTTGAGCAAAATTGAATATGAAAACGCAAGCACAATCGCTGGACGCTTCAAGGAGAGTAAAGAACACAAGCTAAAACAAAAAAAAAAAAAAAAAACAGTGTTGGAAAACAATTTTATGGGCAACCATTCATAAAGTGCAATTTGAATGTCAGGCACAAAAGAAAACCTAATGCAATTTAAAGCCAACTCCCAAGAGTTGTGTCGCTTATCAATGACCACTTCCTACTTGGTGTGGGAAGTGCGAAAACTTGTAGAGTGAAAGGGGAATAATTTTTATTATTTTTTTGAGCATTTTATTTTTATTTGCATTTTTTTGTTTTTGGTATTTTGTAGCTGTAGGTTTGGTTTTTGGGGTTTGCTTGTCATATGCTAAAAAAAAAAAAAAAAAAAAAAAAAAATGCATGGCAAATGAAGGAGACTGGCCGAGTGGAGACTGTGGGTTTGGTTTAGCCGAGGGCACAGATTTATTTCACCCGGTTGAAGCAGAAAATTGCACGTAACAAAGCGTGGAAAAGTTTTCCCAACACGCCCACCGCACATGGCACATCAGGCACATTTGCCGCACATTGGTTTCAACTCAGAGTCGGACTTTGAAACTGGGTGTTTTGGACCGTTTTTCTCTGCACACTGCTTCTTCTAGGTCTCGGTCTGGGTCTGAGTTCACTTCTTTTTTTTTTTCGTATCGTTCGTTTCGTTTTTGATTCTTTTTTTTTTTTCGTTGAGCTCTGTGGGAAAACAACGGAAATTACAAATTGTTGTTTACTTTGCATTTCACTCGCACACACATACACACACGACAATGTCGACCCGAAACCAACTGACACAAAGCAAAAGTGCGCAAAAAAAAAACCAAATGGGGGCAAAAAAAAAGTAGAAGAATGAAAAAACATTGGGACAAGGCAGAAGAAGCCTAGAAAATATGAAAAAGAATCGCTAAGAATGGGCTGAAACAAAAAAAAAAATGCCAGTTGAAATAGCTACAGTTGAGCGAGCCGAGTAAAAAAGACCCTGTAGTTATTTGACATAGCAAACACGTTGAAAAGTTTCCAAAGTTTTTCTATGATATAGTATTTCGATCTGTACTAAATTAGGGCCTAATAAAGCAAAAGACTCATTAAATTTGAAATGTTAATTTTTTTAAGAAACCTGTCATAGTTTTCAAGCTATGATGTTTTGAAAACAGATACTTAAATTTACAATTTAAACTTTATCAAGAGGATTTTTTTGGTTTCCAGTTTATAACTAAAGGGCATATCTATTAATGCCGAAAAATACGTAAATTTACAGTTCAGTAACGCCCATTTTACACATTTTTTCTGCACAAACCTTATGAACCCCCTCATTCTTCTTAAGAACTGGTTCTGAAAAAGTATGAAGCAAAGTATGTTTTGTGCCATACCGAAACATACCAAACCGTTTCATGGTATGGCAATGGAAATGAAAATCGTATCGAATGGAATGGGTAAATTGTGGAGTGTTGCGTGGAAAAGTCGAAAGGCAAACGTTTTTCAGTTTGTTTAGTGTTTAGTTTAATGAGCTTTTCTTTTTGCTACTTTGCAGCAAGAACAGCAACAATTGTTAAGTTCGCAGCGATAAAGAAACAAGTAAGCTGCTTACGCATAATGTGGTAGACCACAAGTTACCCTAGAACTTGCAGAAAATAAAAAGAAACCGTTTTAATTCAATTTAAGCTTTAAAATTTTGAAAGAAATCAAAAAAGTTTTCGACTTGATTGATTTTTTCGTATTTGGCGCCCAACGTAGGTACGGAAAAAATTTCTGTTTTTGGGTTTTTAAAATTACAAATCCAACTAAGCCTTGACTTATGATGTGTACACAAAAAAAAAAAAAGCTCCTAGAACTTGCAGAAAGCAAAAAGAAACAGTTTTAAACTATCTTAAATTATAAAATTTTGAAAGAAATCAAAAAAGTGTTCGATTTGATTGATTTTTTCGTATTTGGCGCCCAACGTAGGTACTGAAAAAATTCAATTTTTGGGTTTTTAAAATTACACATCCCATTAAGCTTTGACTAATGATGTGTGTACAAAAAAAAAGCTCGCAGAACTTTTAGAATACAAAAAGAAACAGTTTTAAACTAACTTAAGTTTTAAAATTTTGAATAAAATCAAAAAAGTTTTCGATTTGAGTAATTTGAGTAAATACTGAAAAAATTCAATTTTTGGGTTTTTAAAATTACACATCCCATTAAGCCTTGACTTATGATGTGTAAAAAAAGAAAAAAGCTCCAAAGTGTTGCAGAAATGGGTTAATTACCTATATAATCATAAGACACTACCACTGCAAAATTAAGTTCTGTATAAGTTTTAAGCAGACTAATTTGCTATTATTATTGTTTGTTGCCGTTGTTATACATTTTTGCAGCACTGTACGCCTGCTGCATGGCAATAGCTCACAGTTCAACGTTTACTTCTTTTTTCTTCTTCTTCTACCAATTTCAAAGCGATTGAGTTAAGATAAACACAAGCCGGCTGTGAACAGTTGCTGTCAAAACTTTTCGTACAGCCACGCAAATAAACTGCTATAAAATCCACAGCTATTAAAACTCATTAAAAGATTTTTATGTGATTGCGTGTGTGTTATGTGCTTCTAGAGAGTTTTATGAAATACTGTATTTTTTAAGTTTTTCCAATGTGTGGAAAAGCGTCTTAAAGCGTAGCTTTGAAAAGCGATTTAATAAAATTATGTTTTATATAGTTCTCTATTGAAAAATCTTTTTTTTTTTGTTTAAAAAAAAAAATATCGATTTTTATAAGTTTTTTCGTCTTCAGTTAGTTTATAAACAAATTTTTATTTTCAACTTTCAGCAATTGGTATAGATATTCTGTACCAATTTGTTGTTTTTCGTCATTTAGCACGTGCTGCTTGACAATAAGCTGCTTGCTATAGGGATTGCCGTTGTTTTCTTTGGCAACCAATTTTATTTCAACGAATTTCCAGCAAATGAACTCTTTCAATGTGCGTTTACTTTGTGCGCTCACTGTAAAACCGCTGTTCTGGCAGATGTGCGAGTAAATTTAAATACACAGACAGACAGAGGAAGATAGAGCAAGAGAGAGGGGGGCCACACACATCTTGAAAGTCTGCAGTCAATTTAGATAAACAATTACGAGCACAATTGCAGTAAAGTGAACCACCGACAGTGGCACACCGAGCAGAGTCGATGGTTGATGGTAGTGGCACCCGTTCACTTCATTTGACCCACCATATCAAGTGGATGTGGATTTTGAGTGTGTACTCCGCTTTGTACACTGTACACTATACACTGAACAATGCAACAGAAGGCGGCAGAAGTCACTTTTCCTCTGACTTTAGTTGTTGTTGTAAGTAGCACACGAGTTGAGAGGCCCCCAAAAATAGCGCACAACAACAACAAAAAAAAAAAAAAAGAAACAAAAGTATAATCAAACTTTAAGTAGGAAATAAAGCAAGCAGCAGAAGTAGCAACAACAGCGGCAGCAGCAGCAGTTGATGAGGCAAAGAAAAGAAAGTATCTATGAGATACATAGATGCACGAGTATAAATTATTACTTTGCCTTCGTGGATCGTGAAATGCTGTTGTTGTTATTTTAAAACCCTGTACTATGCAGTGGTACTAGGTGTATAAGTTTTGCGAGAAAGGAAATGTAACAAACAGCAGTGACCAGCATCATAAAATATATATATTCTCAATCAGTAACAAGCGTCAATTAAAAATTTTCTACCTATCTAAACGAAATTTGATTTCTCTTCATAAAAATTGGTCTGAATTTTAACTGTACTTTAACCACCCTCAAATTGTTTACCCCAAAAACAGTACTGGATCTTTTGAAGTCTACTCTCTCGCCAGTGAACTTTTCTTCTAGTTTCATCTTGTTTTCTTTTGAAAACATTTTGGAATTTTAATTGGCTCACTGAGAGACTTTGAAAGAGATGGCAACACTGATTGCCGGCCAGTGAGTAAGCGAGTGAGTGAGCTCTGCATTTGCATGCTGAGATCAAAATTGAATGCGTCATCTGTTTAGTTTTCATTGTAACTCAACCCATAAATCATGCGATCGTCTCACCAACAAGAGCTATTTATATGAAATCTTTTTGGGCAAAGGCATGCGGAAGAGTTCACACACAAGCACTCCAACACACACACACACATACACTTACAACTTGATGGTGTTACCAGAGTGACAGCAATCAATTGTTGAGATACTTTAAAGTTTAGAGATATCTTCTGTCCAAAAACTTTGGGGCTTACCTGTAATGATAGAAAGCAAAAAAAAGCAAAGAGATTAGTTAAAAAGATCAAAAGGTAAACAATAAAATAGCATTAGCTTAAACAAAATAAAAATTTAAAAAAAAAGTTGAGTACTTTGCTCACTTTCACCTAGCTACCGATTAATTCCCCAGCTCCAAATGTTTACAGGGTATTAATGGCATCAAATTACTTTCACATATATAATTAGTTTTTTAACTTTATCAACTTTATTCACTCAAACTTTATCTAATCAAATTATTCATAAAACTTTTTGCACAAAATTAAGTTGTAATTTTAGGGCTTCACGACACCAACGTTGCCAAATTTCAGCTGCAACGTTGCCGAACTGCAATTATCGTAAAACGCAAATTTGTGTCGCTGCCACTTACAAATACAAATATATATATATATATATTATTGGCGTACACTGGCCAATTTCAATATTTTGTCAGGTACTTGGCCACAACTGCAACATTTACAACACAAACACGCACCAAAAGCGCCCCACAGAGTGCTCCATAAGTCACAGACAGACATGGCAAGTATACCCACCCTGAAGTAATACTACAGCCTGTCTTTAGCAAACTTCCCAACACCCTGCACAAACCCTCTAGTTATATATGTTAAAAGTTGCTCAAGGTCTTGAGACGACGACGCAAATTTCCAGCCAGGGAAATTTCTCGCCTAGAAAGGAAGGAAAACTCATCGCAAGCATCTGCAAATGCAACTCAATTTTGCAAACAACAACAAAATGGCAAGAAAATTGTTTTGCAAAAAAAAATATATATATAACAGTAAAGAAAAAAAAAAAAACAAATTGGAAAAGTGGCAATAGAAAGAAAAAAGTACAACGTACTGCAAGCATAATTAATTACTCATAAGTAATTCCGCTGGCCTTAGGGCGCTGGCCATATAAATATTTCAGTTGCAGTGACGGCGACGCGAAATATGCGCCCTGCAAACAAGCGGCTACACTAAGAACTACCTACAGGGTAAGGCCGTACTGGAAACACCCTAGAAGTGTGGGCAGTTTCAAAGAAAGTGCTTTGTAAGTTTTATTTATAGCTGTAATGTGCTAAGTATTGTTTTAGTTAAACATAGTAGGGGTTGAACGGTTTTATTTATAACTACTTGGGTTTTAAAAAGAAACTTAAGTATTGGCAGACAACCCCAAAGCTAAGAATATTTAAATTAATCAATATCTGATAAACAAACATAGAAATTTCTTCAAACCAACTGCTAATTATTGATCCAAAATTGAAATATTTATTTATACAATTTAGCTGTGCGAAAACCTAATTACGAAATTATAAATTATTATTCATTATTTGATGTGTTGTTAGTTAAGTCATTAAGTTAATTAATTTTAGTTTAATTATAGCACTCAATCACATTTAGCAGCCTAGTTTTAGTTGATTCAATGCTCTGATTTGGACTGAGATTCAGTGCAGTGATTTACTTCCATTCAGATAATTCAAAGCGTATGCATTATGTGTTATTATTTGCAATACTCTATACAATAACAACAACAACTCGAAGAGATGAAATTGAAACAGAATTAAGCTGCAAATGCGATGAGCGTGCCAGAGCCGAAGGAAATGGAGATGGAGAAGCAGATGAAGATGGAGGAACTAGTGTTGGAACTGAAGGAGTCGTGCAGAACGGAGCCGTGAATGAATGAATGAATCAGTGAAACGAATAAACTCGTTCGCTGCACAGTTGAATGACTACAAAGTCGAATTAAGCAGAGCTCCAGTGTGAATGTGTCTGTGTATGGGAGTGTGTGTGTGTGTGTGAGGCAGAAATTTGATGCGACGAGTGCTGCTGCCCCTCTCGGCGCTTCTCACAACAACAACAACAGCGAAAATCGAGTGCAATAAATGCAATTTTAAGCACGTGCTGATGTTGCCCTCTGCTTGCTGCTGTGTCGTGCTTCATGGACCGCGGCCGAAAAGCGAATGGCGAAGAATCCGCGCAAAACAGCAACAATATATAAAATAACGAAAAATGCTCAACTGGTATACACCCTGTAAAAAAACACATTTTTTTCAAAATTAAATGAGAACAAAGCAGCCTTTATCTAAAAGGCATGGAATGCTTTTTAAAGAACTTTCTATTTATTTTTTAATCACTTAAATATAACTGTTGTCTAAAGAATTTTATTTTAATTTTTTTTTTTCAATTTTGTACGGAAAAGTTTAGTTTATTTGAGATTATTAAATAAACTTTGTTATAAAGAAATTGTTAAGACTTGTTGGGCTTTTATTGGAAAAACAAGAACTTCCTGTTAATATTTTTAAAATCCTGTTGTGGTTTCAATTTTGAACAAACTTTTGTTATAGCAAACACCAGTGTTTATAAACTGAATCAACATTTTATGTGACAGCTGTTTAATTAAAAAAAATAAGCAGAGTAATTACTCGATAAACTCACAAAGTTGTCAGAATATTCAAATTGACAGTTACAGGATCTTAAAGACGTTGTCTGTATGCGTCTCAAAGTCCCTGCGATATAATTAGCTAATACAAAATTTGTGTCTTTTTGGCTCAGACAGATTTAAATATATTATTATTTAGCATGAAGTGACACAAGTTGAATACCCTGTATATTATTATTTCATTAATTTTTAGTAGATAACAAGACCTTTTCAAACTCAGAACAAGGACAAGAACTTGTGTGTGGAATGTCAACAGCTTTTGCCTCAATTATTGTAACAAACACTTCAGACGAGACAGTTTCACGCCCACCTAAAACCCTACTTGTTCGAACCCATAGTTAGAGGGTATTATTATAACAAGATGGTCGTCAGTCGTGCGTGCAAAAAACAAAACCAAAATAACACAAAAAAATAAAAGGAGCACAACACAAAAATAAATGTGTTGCAAGACTGCGAGGCAAACAAACAATCAAATGGCAAACGACATTTAATTAAAGGCTGTGATCGAAAAACAAAAAACCGTTGAAAAAAATAAAGGAAGAAAATGAAAAAAAAAAAGACTGGGTGCCTACTTAGGGCTTATCAATGGCCCATCGACTGGTTAATTAGGCAGACACGCCCACCTGGCAGAAGGTCTGTTGTCGATACGCATACGCCCACTGTCATTACACGTAGAGCTCATTTAAATAAATTAATGAATTTTCTTTGCTTTCCTACTTCTCAACATACGCTCGCAGTGGGTATAATAGCCTTTTTGAACAAGTTTGTTAAGCAGCTAAAATATATATAAATATATATATATTCTTGTACAGCATGAAGAGAAAAATCAATATAGACAAGTAGATAAGGCAGCGGGAGTTATGTTCTATGTTAGCTAGAACTTTGTATAAATATATCAACCGACTCGTATGACTATCAAGAGAACTAAGATATAAAGCCAGTCTTAGTAAAAGCCTTTGCTATCTAAACTATAGTCATATAGATTTCATAAATATTGACCAAATTTCCACCCAATCGAATGTCTATTTTATAAAGCACAAAAATAAAGTTCTGTGCAGAAGGATCTTCAAGGGTATCGAGTCTTTGGCATGACAATGATAGCCTTTATTTCTTGTATATATTTTCGTTGTTGTTTTTTTTATGGCATTTTCTTTGCCTTATCGCCTCAATATTGACACTGACAGTTCGCGGCAGTTGGAAGGGCAGCACAATGTGGCAGGGGCATGAATGAAGGCAAGAGATGAAGTGAAATTGAGATTTCGTGGTCGTGTCACATCGCTCGCCTCATTTAAAACGACAAACGCGGGCGGTTTTTTTTCCCCATTTGCTTTTTTTTCTTCTCTGTTTTTCCATTAGCGCAAAATACTGGAAATTGTTTATCTTAATCGCTTTCGATGCCGCCTCTTCACGCACACACACACACACACACATACACACATACATACTGTCAGTGTCAGCTGTATAACATTGTCATTCTCACATAAATGTTACACATTGGCTTATTAGTCCTTTCTTCAATTGACATTTATGGCGTCAAATATTAATTTGTGTTTATGTTGGCATTTAGTATGGATTTTCCCTCAATATTCTCTTTACTGCCTTCACCTTGAGCAACATTACTCTGCTTTTCACAAACACACACATGTCTTTGACAGATGTCTGAGGATTTTCAGCAACAGCTTAATATTTGCGCTCAGTTCATATGATTTCCCAACTGAATTTGCTGGTATTTTAAGCAACACATTTATCGATGTTTTGTTACCAAATTCATAAACATTATTTGTTAATTTCATTGTTTAAATTCAAAGTTTAATTTAAGTATATTTATTGCATACAGAGAGCTGCTTTTGCTTAAAGGACAATGGCGCTGTTGCCAAACTTCACATTGAATTATTTGCCAATTTGCAGCTACAAAACTTCTTTAATTAAGGGCTTATTCTGCCATAGTGAATTCTTGGCCAACGCACTAAAATGTTTCGGTTTATTGTTGTTGCCAAATTTCGCAAGGCTCTATTGCCAAATTTCACAAGCTTTAAGATTTTCCTTATTTTAGCAAAGAAAATGTCAAGCTTTGACTTGTTGCCAGTTTTTAGCATTATTTATAGCTATTTAAGGCCAGTGTTGCCCATTTGTAGCAGCAACTGTAGCGTTGCCACCCAGTTGAGAGTACTTTGCTTATAACAGACTTAAGTGCATATATTTAAAAGTAAATTGAGTTGTTCTACAAGTTCGTCGAGCACTTATTAAAGCTCAGATTTGCGGCAATCTGTCTTCTTCTTTCACTTCGCGTAAGTGTGTGGGATTTTTTTTCTTTTCTGTTTCTTTTCGGCTCTTTGCCAGTTGGCAGCTTCAATCAACAGTCGACACACATTTGTCAGGCAAGGCTGGCAGGCCGTGTAAGATACGGAGAGGTGAGGAAAGACGGAGAAGAAGAGTAGGGACGAGGGAAAGGAAATAAAAAATGCTGCAACATGTACACAACTCTCGAACGCTTTCAACGAGGCTTCCGACTGGCGGCAACTGAGGCAACTTATCTGTCAAATGCCAAACGACAACCCAAAATCTATTAAGAGTGGCTTCCGCCTGTTGCCAGTCAGTTTTGCCCCAGGCCCACAAAACAGATGGACCATAAGCGAAAGACCAAAGAGTACAAGGCGGGGGAAGGTCGATGAGAGTAGCAGAGAGAAGGAACTGTGACGGAGGGTCGCTGTTGCTATTGAAATTGAAGTTGGAAAATGACACTCAAACTGGTAACTGGTAACTGGGTCTGTGACGATTCGGGTTTTTAGTTTGGTTTCACAGTCCATCAAAAGAGCATCGCTAAAACACACAAAAAAGAGGAACTAAATCCAAAAAATAGTTGGCAAAAAAGTTACTTATGGGGTTTATTACGTATATCTCAGCAGTGGGTATGATAATTTTAGCATGCACTGTGTAATGGCAAAGAAACTTTAAGGCGACATACAGTTGCTTAAAGGGTTGGTACTTAAAATTTTAAAAATTTAGCTATATGTTTCGAGAACTTTAATTTTGAACACATTTATGTTTAGCCAAATTTTTAAAGCTAAATTCAAAACAGAAAAATGTATAAATATTTATGAAGCTAAAAGCTAGTTTTCAGTTAGTTTAAAAAGAAATTTGAACACATTTAAAATAGAAAAATGTATAAATATTTAAGAAACTAAAAGCTAGTTTTCAGTTAGCTTAAAAAGCAAATTTAAATAATTTGTAACGGGTATTTTTCAACACTGGTGTCAGTTTTCAAACTGCCTGTCTTCAGGTGGCGCTATAATATTTTCTGAATGTTTAGATTACAATATATAAAATATATTTAAAAAGAAAAAAGTTAAAAATTGAATTCAAAGCTTGAATATTTAAATGACTTAACTTTCGATTTGAAATGGCATTTAAGGGCTTCCTATAGAGTATCAAGATTTCGTTGTGCCTACTGTTAGTTGGCCGTTTTGTTTGTGGCCGCTTTTGATTTAGACTAGTTGCTTTTTGTGGGTGTGTGGGCGGTAAATGAAACCAAAACTGACACTGAAACCAAGTCGCAGTCACAAGCAATTTCAGTTATCATTGAGAGCGTCTATCAGTTAGTCAGTGAGTGAGTCAGTCACTCAACGAGTCAGTGACTCAATGGGTCCTTCTCTCATGCGTTGTCAAAGTTTCATGTCACAAAGATTAGCCAAGTTGTCAGAAAGCTTGGCAACAGTATTTCGTTGCAGCACGCCTCATGTACCATTTGATTTGGTTTTTCTACAATTTTCTTTCTTTTTTTTTTTTGTTTGGATTTGGTTTGTATTTTTTCTTTTGCCTGTCAATTGACTGATGGCTGTTCTTCTTCTAGCCACATAGGTAAATATATATGCCATACAAATGTATATCTACATTTGTGTCCGTCTCTCGACATGCAGCTAAAAGTAAAAGTAGAAGAAAAAGCAACTGAAGCTACTCAGTGTAGCTGCTCGGTGTAATCAACTTACTAAGCGGGTCACGCGGGGCGTATGCGCAATGCGACTCAAACTCCAGTTGGCTGATTCCTGTTTGTTCGCTTCTGATATCATCTGATTACCTGATGAGCTAAGGTGGTTCCTGAACAGAAGTTAAGATGCTGGAGCTTAGGGTAATCAACTTCATTCAGGCTAAGAGTGAAATCGAGAAACTTAAATCACTGCTTAAAGCATTTCAGCATTTTTTTTTGGCCAACTTTTATGCTGTTACTTAATAGCTAACTTATGCTTCAACGCAGCAATCAGAAGCCAATGCAATCTACTTAAAGTTTGCAACAGTTTGGCAACCCTAAATGGTAGTGTCTTATTAAATTTGGCTAAAGTTGGACAACTTTTGGGAGTAAAAATAAGAATTTTATAATTTAACACTTAGAGTTCTTGCTTTTTATGTATATTGGTGTAGTTTTAATTAATAAATTTAGCGCTAAACTTATCATATTGTTTTGATAACTTTATTTAAAAACAAATATTTCTTGGTCTCCTGGAATTTTTCATTTAGCTTGTTTAGTTTCATTTTGAAGTAAAGTTTTTTGACTAAATTTATAGCTAAATTTTACTTCAAATCATTTTTATCTTGTCGGTAGGAAAAGTAACAACGCTGCTCCTGTTTACTATACTGTGCTATAGCCCTGATAACTTGAATTTTAGTGGAATTTTGCTTTTTACAGTCAGTTATTGCTTTTCTCGGTCTATTTTGCAATACTTTGACTTACTTTTTTCTGTGGCAAAAGCAACTGTAATTTGTTTTTCTTTTTGCTGCAAAAATTAAAGGAATTTTCTTTTACTTGAGTTGTTCGGTTGAATTTGTGCAGCTTCTGCAGATTTTCTCATTATCTGCTATACTGTCAGAATCTATCAAAAATCCATTCATAAAGTTGACTCGTTGCAAAGTTATTTTTGACATTTTGGCTCTGACTCCCCAACTGTGGCCAAAAAGTTAGCCAAAAGCTTAAGCACAAACAGACGCATATATACACACACACACACACACTAACACTCTCTCACACACCCAGATAGACTGCCAGTGCAATTTTTGGCATTGCAAAACTGTCGTTGGCCATAAAACTAGACGTTGTGTCGTTCATTTTGTTTCAATTGTTGCCCTTCTTCCTTACCATTTCGCAGCGTTCTTTTTGAGGCCCTTAACTGACATTAAGCCTTCTTGATAGCCGTCACACACACACACACACACACACACACACCAGCATACTCTTACACACATATTTCATTGATGGATTAATAGCATCAAAATGGCTAAGGAAAAGTGTGTGGGCGACAACAATGGATTGGATGAAGAGCATGAGGTTGAGGAAACAAAAACGACCTCAAAACTTGCCATTTTCAATGGTTGTCTGGTGGCATTTGGGGAGGCGTGGTCGAATGCTTCTTAGCTGCTATTTCCGCTTATTACTTGTCACACACACACACACACACACATACACACAAATGGTTAGCTTAAGGTTGATTCGTGCTCGTGCACTTCATCATTCGACTTTGGCAGCGATCAGCCTTTTTGCTGCTCTTGTTCTTGTTGTTGTTGTTGGCTCTTCATCATTTTTATGACGCTCATGTGACAGTCATTTGTATTAATGTGCTACACACACACAGAGGCATACTCGAACAAACACACACACACACATCGTAAAAACAAGAAAGAAAAGTACAGTCGAACACGCCCGACCGTATAATACTCTCTGCGTTTATTCCCAATTATAATACTTAAATCGGTATTCAGACATTACAATAGATAGTTCTTGTATTAGAATACGTTAAAACAAAAAAAAGATAAGCATAATCAAGCATACATGTGTTTGTCTGTATGTACATACAAATTCGTTTGACGTTAAATGTATGCACATACATATGTGTGTATGAATACTATTGGTCGGCACGACTAGCGCTGTCTCTCTCGCGCTCATTGCTTTAGAATAAAATCTTTGTTGCTGCATTGCTTTCTTGTTTATGGTCGGATTCTTATGAAACTTTCTGGAGAGTTTGACATGATACGTCTTCAAACGAATCATAAATAACAACACTGTACGATAAGAATAAATGCTTTAAAAACGGCATGCAAGTTTGAAATTTACTTTTATTTCTTGCGGAAAAAGGGGGCGTGGCAGCCCAAAACTTTTGATGTCATTGGATTTATACGTCCTTTAGGAACACGTGTACCAAAATTGGTATTCCTAAGTGCCATAGTTACTGAGATATTAACCGAAAACATCTATTTTTTCCGAGGTATGTCTAGTTTTTTGCTCATTGTGGGCGAATGGGGCGTGGCATCGAAAAAAAAAAAGATTCTTGTATTGACTGACTAAATATCGAGTCGATAGAGACCAAATTCAAACTTGTAGCTCTTACCATCTCTGAAATCTGTTTGTTCATACGGACAGACAGACAGACAGACGGACAGACGGACAGACAGACGGACAGACGGACATGGTTATATCGACTCGGCTTGTGACGCTGATCAAGAATATATATACTTTATGGGGTCTGCCACGCCTCCTTCTGCCTGTTACATACATTTGCACAAACCCAATATACTCTTGTATAAAAAGCAAAGCCCCCGACGCCAAATCAAACTTCACACATGGCCCATCGTTATTTTTGTTGAACTTGAGGCTTCCGTTCACACACACACACATTTGCACACCTACTTCTTCCCAGCCCCTCCCTCTATCCTGCTTCATCAGCTAAGCCGCCCCCTTTTTTTTGGCCTCCAGCACCGCCCACTCTGTTTGCGGTTTATCGATTCAAATTGATTTTGCTTTTCCGCTATTGTTGTTGTTGTTGTTGTTATTGCTGTTGCTATTTCTGTTGTTGTTGTTGTTGTTATTGCTGTTGCTATTTCTGTTGTTGTTGTTGTTGTTGTCAGCGACATCCTTGACTATGTCTACGTCTTCACACTCTACTTCTCCCTTACCCTGCCCCTCAAACTTCTTTGAGCTCTTCACTTTGGCACTTTTCGCCTAGCTTTCATTTGTATGTTGGTTTCAACCATAGAAAAGCCATTGACATTGCAAGTTCTTTATTTCTTCTGTCTTCATTTTTTTTTCTATTTGGCTGCCCCTTCTAACTTCCCACTACTCACTTCCCTTACCCATTTCTACCTTTTTATCCTAGCTCCTTTAACATTCGTAAATTTCGGTTTACTGTCGTCGATTTATTTCGTTGGCCAAAAAAAAAACTAGTAGTAGGTAAAGCAAACCGACTGTAAAAGACCTCGTAATCAACATGATTAAAAGTTTTCGAAACAATTTTTTTTAATTTGAATCCCTACGAATCTGTTCTTATTGATCAGTCCTATCGTGACTAAAGATTGTGAGTGACTCTAGCTCTGATATGCAGGTCTACAAACTATTCAATTTGATCAAGAACATATAAAGTTTATTTATTTTCTAACAAATTCGATAGACCCCTGCCTGTCATTTAAGTACGCGGTCCCAAAAAAAAAAAGGAAAAGCAAAAGAAAGCAGGCTTTCCGTCAAATTTGTATGTACCACACACGCATTTGCCACACACTCACACACTCACATACTTGCACACCAGCACTGGCACACACCTATGGACAGCTCAAGGCAAACTGTAGACACATGTCAAGCACTGCAAAATGTGCCACATGCACACCTTCAAGCATTGTTGGGAGTCAAGAGATAAGATATCATATACGTATATCTAGGATTCTGGGCCAACTGTTTACCTTTCTCTCTCTTACTTTCCGCCCCTCTTGCTTGCTCCTATGCATATTACCCTAACATACATCAGTGCACAAACGGATTTGTTATGCCTAGCATATCATAGCTGCCTAGAGCTTTAAATTATTCCAAAGTTTATTTATCATTGATTAGTTTTATATGTTTAAAAAATCAATTCAATTTATTTTTGGGAAACTAAAATATTTTGGGGTTTTAAGAAGCTTTGTTTTTGCAAAATTGTGACTCCATTTTTAACATAAAACTTGAAATTTCAGAGAAAAATGTCCTGGAATTCTACTATCAAATCAATAGAATGGAAAATACTTTCAAATCTGAAGTTCGTTGCTAAAAAATCTGCAAATTTTATTCTCGAACTTGCTACAGTTTCACCAACTAAAGTCAACATTTTTCGCAGTGTATGAGGCAACAATTTTGGAACATTAACCCAGGACATGAGAAAAGAAAGAAGAAAAAATAAAGAAGAGGGATACAGGGAAACAGGCAAACAGGAGGGGTAAAAAATAAAAGAACTGGCGAATGTGTATTTATAAATATACGCACTGTATATATAATAATATTTATGTGTTGATCGCATGAAATGTGCTGTATAAATTTAGCTCGACTTTTATTCGACAATATTTTCTTTTCTTTTCTGTGTGTGTGTGTGTTGCTTTCCTTTACGTTATATTATTTTCCTTTTTTTGCAGCCTTTGGGATTTTTATGGGCTCATTCGCTTTTGCGCCTACAGATGAGTGTGCGTGTGTGTGCGTGTGTTAATATAAGCCTTGCAGTGCGAGTGAGAGGGGGGTAAAGGAGGCAGGTAGGTGCTGCCAACTCGCTGCGTTTATTATTAACTGTCGCAATGTTTGAGGAGTGCAAATAAAAATGAAACGAAACGGAACGAGACGAGACGAAACGGAATGAAATGAAACGAAACGCAGGAAGTACGAAACTTGTGGTCTTCTTTGCAAAAGGCAGAAATTGACAGGAAATGCTCATAGTGAATGTTTGAATGGCAAATGTATTTCAAACATATACGTATCGTATTCGTTACGTATACGCATCGTATTCGTATTCGTACAATAAAACTGAGACTTACACACACACAACACCCTCTTTTACCTATACTAACAGTATATATACTGTTTTTGTGGCTAAACCAAAGGCGATTGCCCCTTGGGGTAGTTGAAAGCAGCGGGAAAGCGTAGTTTGAGCTCAAAAAAGGAAACTTACTGCATTTACGCCCTTTGTCGTTGCGGTTTATGCGGTTTTGAGACGACAAAATGGCTCAGCGCGTGCTACTAAATGACTGCAGCAAAATGAAAGCGGAAAAAAAGTCAAACCCCTAAAAAACAAACACACACACACACACACACAACTAATGGGGATTATAATAAAGACATTAACACCACAGCCAGCTAAACTTGACACTACTGAAATCTATTAAACACAAAGTACAAATAAAACTATTTAAAGACAAACAGACAATTTTAGCTCTAAGGAAACTTATTTTTGTTCAACAAATTGAGTAATTTGTAACAAGTGTGGAAAGTGTTTTACAATTAAATCTTTTTAGACATTTACGAGTTTGAATTCAGTGCCAATTTTATTTTAGAAAACAATAGAGTCTAACAACTTTTAGGCCATTCCAGATATGTATTAAGAGTTCAGAGCTTTTTCGACCATTTTTTTTCGAGTTATTCAACACATTATAAACCAAGTGATGCCAAGCTTTAATCAAGATATAAAATGGCACCACTTGAGAACCGTTTTGTTGTCAAAAAAAAAAAACAAATCACGCGTGCTATCTCTTGCTCAAACACTTTCGCAGGTTATTTATGGAATTGCGGGACTTTCAATTAAGCTAAAAAAAAAATGAGGCTAACAAGCTAAAACCACTGTTGTACCGGTTCGCTGGTAAAAAAAAATATGTTGCCTAATTTGTTCCACTTGCTTGCCAGAGTTCTATAAAAGCCTGCAAATTAAGTTCTTTCAGTCGCACTCTCGCACTCGTCACTTTGTGTAATTTATGATATTAAGAGCATTTCCTGTAGTGTGTGCAGAGAGGAGAGGAAACGCCTAAAGGTATGCAACAGTCGCCACAGATTTGCCTGCCAATTAACCTCACACGCTTGTCGAACAATTTGGGAAGCGCTCGACCATAAAAAGGAGATGACAAAGTGCCCGAATCCGCAAGTAAAAAAAAAAAAAAAAAAAAAAAAAAACATGAAGGAAAAGAAAAATCCTTCCTCAACCTTCAAGAAGAGCAAGTGACAGAGATAGAGAGAAACTGTGTGAAAGAGAGCGAGAGTTTCGAGAAAAATCTTTATGTGGGGAAATGTGGGAAGGCAAGCTGTCAATCAACGGCACAAAATAAAGTCTAGACGACCCGTTTAATGATCTACATGTGAGCTCAAGTCCTGTTCCTCCAGTCCCCCACCCCTTCTCACTGTCTTCTCCACATTCCCTCCCCCCCTTGGTCTGCAGCTGTTTCTTTGCCTAGTACAATAACATTGCGAAAAAGGGGCGAACACGTATCAACAAAAAACGAATGAAAAGGGAAAGTGCAAAACACACACACACTCACACACACGTCGCACATACATAGAAAATTAAATGCAAAACACATTTAAAACCAAAAACGAAAAGAAAAAAAAATTATACGAAACCGAAATAAATAAATGAGTGCAAAAGCAAATCATAAAAAGACAAGGCACAAAAAAGGGAGGCCCCTAAGTCATGGATAGGGAAGGTAGCCTATGAAGTAGACGTGGAGTGGTAGTGGTGTATACACCGAGAGGGATGCATACACTTGAACAAAAGAGTATAATATCAAGCAAAGAATTCAGTGCCAAAACTAGAATTATTGGTCTAAAATAAAATTTAAAACAGAATTAAGACCATAAATCTAAAACAAAATTACAATTTGATTAAAAACAAGACTAAATTAATAATTCTTCTTAAATAATATCATGAAATACATTTAATCTGTTTATATTTTACTATCTATAACACGTTGGAATAATAAATCGCCCAGATAGTTCGATAAAAAAACGTGTTTTAGGAAGAAAATTTCTCGAGAAATGAATTTATTTAAAGATAACGCTACAATTTGTAAGCTGCTCATTTCTTTTTCTCAGTGTAGACGTCAGATAGCAGACATAATGAAGCGGCAGCCAGTAAAGATTGGAAGCATCCAGCATAGACCAAGTTAAGAGCTAAAAGAGAATGAGGAGCGACAACTGACGCGCCACTTGAACGCAATCAACGCAGAACAATCACGTATCCATGTGTGTGTTAAGACTCTCTCAGTGTGTGTGTGTGTGTGTGTGTATGTTTTCGTAGCAAAATTAAACGCATGCCATAATAATGCGATTTTTCTTCATTTCTTCAGCTTCTTCCACTGAAAGACCATCGCAACGCATCCCCCACAAACATACACGGCAAGAAGTCAGTCTGCAGCAAAATAAAGCACTAGACGATAAAGGTACCCTATTTTTGCTCCCTATTGAGTCAATTTATAAATATTTATATACAGAAAAACAGTTTCTAAACTGTTTGCTGAACTAGTTTACATATTTATTGTTAAATATGTTCTAAGATTATAAAATGTTAAATAAATTAACATTAAAATATTGGCAACTCATATTATTTAATTAAAAATTAAGCTAAATTATTTATAAATATGTATAACTCCAAATTACTTTTAAATTCCATTAAACAACTTTTTTGACAACTTTTAAAAATCTGTTCTTTTACAGTGATCGATTGGCTGCTTTCAGCTGCTAACTCAACCATTTACAGGGTATTTAGCAGCCCACTCCATATGCCTACGTGCTGGACCAAGGGATGAGTAAGGCAGGGGAGACTGAGACTGAGACCTAGAGTCAGGCCGACTCTGACACCGACACCTCAAGAGAGCAGGCAGTATGTGGCATGCGGCATGTGGCATGTGGCAGACGGCAGCAACTGATGGCAAGCTGACAACCACAAGACGCAAACACGTCAAAAGCTGCTGCTGTTGTTGGGAAAAGTGGGCGGAAAATTGAGGGCCAGGCTGCTGCAACCCAAGTCAGAGACGACACGACACAGTCTTTTGTAATTTTGTGCGCATAAAAATCGCATTTTTCTTCTTTGCTTTCTAGCCATGACAACGGAAAGAGAGAGGGAGCCAAATGGGAAGTACGAGTTCAAAAATTAAAGATATGTAATATTTTCTTTTTAACTTTGCATTACAATTCATTGCCTGATACAATCGTTTGGTAACATCTCAAGCACAATAATAGAATTTACCAAACAGACGCAGAAACGGCAACAAATTCAATCAACATACTTTAAGTAACTTTACAGAGCTCAAAACTGTTATAAAAATGTACTGTTAGTTTAACAGTAAAAGAGCAAACAGAGGCAGTGTTCAAAACTGTTATGAAGAAACATTTTTAGTTAACAGTAACAGAACAAAGGGAGGCAGAAATGACTACGAATTCGATTAACATACTGTTATAGTGCTGTGGGTAACTTAACAGAGTTAACAACTGCTATGAAGAGATACTTTTGGTTAAGATTAACAGAGCAAACAGAGGCAGAAATGGCTACAAATTCGATTAACATACTGTTATAGTGCTGCGAGTAAATTAACAGAGTTAACAACAGACCAAACAGAGACAGAAATGGCGAAAAATTCGATTAAAGTGCTTTTACAGCGTTGAAAGTAATTTAGCAGAGCTAAAAACTGTTATGAAAATGAAACGTTAGTTAACAGCAACAGAGCAAACAAGTTTTCAATTTATTTCTAGCTCTGTTAAAAGTATGTTAGTGCATAAATCTGTTAGTAACAGCAAGCAACAAAAGTTATATTGGAAAACTATTATAAAATTTAATTTTAGTTAGCATTTAATTAATATTCACACAATAAATTAGTTAAATCGATGCAATTTGTATAAATAAATATAAATTAATTTATATTTTGTTTTTGAGATTTTGCATAGCTTTTCTCTTTCAATTGTTATATGAAATCTTTATAAATAAGGCAAATATAATATTCCCATTTCAAAATATTTTTTATTTTCAATAATTCTTCCGTTTAGGGCATTGAGAGTGCGACTTTATTAAGCAGTTTTCACATTTCTTTTGTTTTTTTTTTTTCTTTAATGGCGCCCGCATTAAGTCACAGCAAATTGGCATATGTGAGCAATGAAATGAAAAGAGGAGAATAAATGGTAGAATGAGAAACAAAAGTCAATGGAAAAATGAAAATGAAAAGGAGATTTCCATTAGACAGAACCCCAGAGCCTCAGCACAATGACAATGACAGCAAGAATTACGCATTAAGCATTGTAAAATATGAAATAATTGAGCATTTAAGATTCCAAAAGCTAATCAGCTTTAAAGCCAATGAAATTCTTTACCATATTTGCGATAAGACTAAAGGTAACTGTCATATTTTTAGCTAGAAATAACATTGAATGAATTGGTAGAAAATAGATTATAAATTCTACTACAGACTTTGGCTTTGTAGTAGATAACGACATAACTTAATATTGCGTTACAATTAGAAATGAGCCAAGCTACAAGTGAAATTTATAATCTATTTCCGATACCATATCGAATTAAATGTTGCCCTAGGTTATGACAGTAACGTAAGATAATGTACACTATCTAAATTTTCAGTAATTTTATTTAAGTTAAGTTAAAAACTTTATTATTTTACTTTACTCCCAAAAGGCAGCTCTTTTCGAGGCTGCAAACAATCCCAATTAAAATGAAGCCTCTGAAAGTTACAAGAGCTTCGATTTCACAATATTTTTGTTAATGCTTAAATTGCTCTTTGCTCTGAGCACAACAATTGCAGCTCTTTCGGCATTCGCATTTTTCGTTTCTTTCACTTTTGATCCTTTTTGGTCAACTCTTTAAGCATGTAAAATATGAAGTGATTATTTTTTGTTTGCAGAACAATTTTTATAGCCAAGCGTTATTTATGTTATGCATTTCAGCTACTTAAAGGAGCTCTGAGTAAGGTTTCTTTATGACATTTTAAATTAGTTTTTCATTTAAATGATATGAGAGAAGATTCGGAATGTAAACCCTTTTTTTCTCCTTTTTATGTAGGAGACCCTATTGTCAGGTCTGGTCGCTGTGTTTGTAAATGTTAACTGTAAATGTATCTGGGCCTCGGTTGCTTCATTATTTTTTTCACGCCCAGCAAATTAAGTCAATAAAATGCCAAAGAAATTTATGCACTGAAAGTGTTAAAAAGCAGCAATCGCCAACGAGTTCCGTATTGAGAGTTGATGTTATGGGAATGGGGATGGGGATGGGAATGGGGCTAAGTTGGGGGCAGTCAGAGAAGTAGGCATAGACGCATTCCTAATTTCCTGTAGGCTCAGCTTTGGATGCCATTTAATTTGATTGTTATTTCCTTTAACGCCAATTGCCTTGCCAAGAATCCCAGACGAGTTCCAGCAGCGTATAGAGAGAGAGAGGGGGGGAAAACGGAGACGAGTTATCAAAACAAAAGAAATGGCCAATGGTTTGGCCTGCATACAAATTTCGCATTAGCCAACATCCAAATCGAATTTGGGTTTTGTCTTAAAAGCAGGGGCGTGGCAGGGTGGCTGGTGTTGGGGTGGTGAGAGGTGTAATGAAGTCGCTACCGATCGGCATTGGTGCCACAACGTGTTCGCCCCAACTTGCTGCTTTTCTACACTGCTCAAAACAGGTAGAGTGTGGCACTCCAGTGTGTCTTAAAATTTTTAGATTTAGTTTAATAAAACGAGTTTTTAAGCTCATAAGATTTAAATTTATTTCATTAAAATTTGTGTGTGAGTTTTGCGTTTTTTCTCTCAGTGTTTCATGTTTTTCCGTGTTGAAAATGGGCAACATATTGAGCTGTGTCCCCCCTGAGGGCCAGTTCCTGTGTATTGAGGAGGCCTGACACATGCCGTGCTGCGGCATTCATTCGCACATTCACTCGCATTCATTCATTCATTCATTTAGATTGTAGACGCATATAAAATTTCATTCATTTTCAATCGTCTGGCCGGCGGGGTATAACAGCATTAACACAGCTCGAACTCTCAAGCGAACCACCCTCTCAAAATATATATATAAGTATGTATGTATATGCCATAATGGGCATTGCAACCATCCACCCATTCATGTGTCCACCCACCCCTTTCTATATACACCCACTTCCTTATACTTTCTGCTTCACCATTTCAGATAATGCACACCAAATTTTTTTCTTATTTTCTATATTCTTTGAAATTTTTGTTGCGCTACAGCGTGTCGAATCGGGTTCTTGAGTTTTATAGAAACTGAAGCTGAAATTGCGTTGTAATCAATTTCTTGGCATTTTAAAGTTGTTAAGCATTGAAATCGAAGAAAAACATGAGTAAGTACAGAGTGAAATTGGTTGCGGTTTGATTACAAAATAAAAAAAAAATTTTTTTTTATTTTATTTTATTTTTTTTGGTATGTTAAGATTAACTATGTTAAATCTCTCGCATGTTTGAGGAAAATAGCTACAAAAAAAAAAACACAGAAATTTGTGATTTTGTATAAAAATGCTCAGGCGGACAGCTTCTTTGGCCGGACTTATTTTATAGTTCCAAGTTGCATGATTTTCATACAAAATTCGTTCCAGTGGCTGTCCGGCCAAGGGAGCTTTCACTGTATATTTAAAATCTTTAGTTTAAGCTTAAGAAAATGTAGAATTTATAATCGTTTGCATCTGCGTTTAGGTAAACGCAGATAAATCCCCAAAATTATGTAAATATTTAAAAATAAATCGTTCTTTATGGGTTTCAATTAGGCAAGTCCTTTAAAATATTTTTAAAAGAATTTTTCATAAATTTAATTATTTGTATAATATATACGTACGTAAAACAGTTTGCTATCATGCTTAGAAATTGCAAAATATCAAGATTAGTTGTAAGTTAAGAAAATAGTCATAAGTAAGAGTTAAGGAATATATGCGACTGGTTTTTGTAGGGTACTTTGCAGGGTATTCCACTAAGTCGTTGTGGCTGCAACTGTTTGCCTTTCTGCTTCATCAACTTATTTGCCAGCTGCTTTGGCGCATTCTGTTTTTCTTGTTCCGCTTCTTGTACGTATTGGTTTTCTTCTGGGCTTCTGCTGCTGCCTCTTTCACCACTGCAGAGAGCACACTATTTGGTCTGGCTCTTTCTTCAATTTGCACAATGCAACCGACGTCGTGTCGCTGCCTTTTGTGGCATTATTTTTTCAACTTCTTTTATTTTTCTTACATTTTTTTTTTGAGGGTTAATATAATAAAAGGAGAATGGGGGCGGATTGAGCAACTATAAAGTGACGTTGGTGGTGGTAGTGTTTGGTAGTTGTGGTGGTGGTAGTGGTGTTAGTGGTGGAGGATTTGGCACCACTGTGCTGTACTCAATGTCTTTGGGCAGAATCAATTGGAAATGAGTGTAGTGGAAAAACAACATCTCAAACTGCTTTGCCAACTTGTTGGGCGCCAGAGGCAATAGAAGCAACTTCTTGTTCTATAATTTGATGACGCACAACAGCAACACATGCTTAGCACACACACACGCACACACACACGCACACACACACACACACACACACACACTTGTGTAAGGTAAAAACAGGCAAAAAGGCATTTGGTTTCCTCTTCTTATTTTTAGCACATTTGTCTTAGATTTCCGAGTCAATTACATTTGACGTGCGTATCTTTCCTTCTCCCTTCCTCTGCCACTCTCCGCCTCCCTCTCTCTCTTTTTCACTTGCTCTGTAACACTTTAATAAATTTTGTAATTTTTCTTTTTATTTTCCTGTTTATCCTCACTCTTTTAATACCTGTAGTAGGAGTTGCCTAAAGTCGTTAGGCTGTACTTGATCAGCAGCAGCAGTCGAGTCTATATAAATGTGTCGGTATGCAGACTGTAAGAGACCATATCAACCAAGGCAAACTAACTGTGTTGCAAAATAAGTAAAAATGTCCAATCAGAACATTCCAATTCGATTTTTCCATATATTTTGTATAACTAGATAACTTTTCTATGGTTTAATCTATATTCCTCTCAATTCCTATTTAAAAATTTGAACTGTCTCAATCAAACTCTATTACAATTAGACTAGGGTCTCTCTGTTTTACTTATTCCCTATTCTACAGCCCATACCAAAAAAAAAAACCTCTCTAACGGGTATTTTCAAGTCGCTCTGCCACTAAATTTATTCCTTCTTGATTTTTTTCTAACTCCAAAGTGCTTCTTAGTCACTGGCGCTGCCATCAAAAGGCGCATCCCTCTAATTTCCCCTTGCTCACTGTCGCCATTTTTTCTTAAGGTGGCTGGTAACGGTAACACCCCTCGGGGCATCCCCCCCGTCCCAAAAGCATATCGAGCACATCTTTAAGAGCTCCCTCTGGCATTTTAAGACTGGCGTCTGTGAAAAATCTCATGAGCTTCTTTCATCTTTACGAATTTCTAGCGAAAGTTTTCAGTTTCAGCTCATTTGAAAAAATATTTCGGTACCTTATTTTTTCGTTTTAGCTTTTTTGTTTGCTTGGTTTTAGCCCAAAGTTGTTTTAGCCAAGAGTTTTTGGTAGAGAATTACTAGTACCTCGATGCAAACTTGGCAACCAAAGCACGTAATTCAAATTTAAAAATGTTTACATGCTTTAGACATGACAGTCTTCTTCTGTCTCAGTCTCAGACTGAGTCTAAATTCGAGTTTGAGTTTCAATTCAGGTTGCAGCATCACGTGTTTGATGATCCAATGTATCTGTAAAATATATATACCTATATATATATATATACTAACAAACCTCTGACTTTTATGCTCCATTAATTTTCAAGATCCCAAAGCAACAAAATCAACAGATGTAGGCAATTGATGGTTAGGCTTACCTGAAAATATATAAACATATATACACATTAATATATATCGAAATGAGTAGGAGGCAAATCGTTCAGCACATGGAATAATTAGGAAATGAATTGCTTTTGATTTGCAGTTTGGCATACGGAATTTCAGATCAACTATGTGGCCCAAAAAAAATCAGCAAACAAAAATTACCACGTACCAGCACGACTAGCTATCAAATAAGCGTTTTCGACAAAGAAAATACTTTTAAATAATTCGGTCATAGTTCAAAAAAAAAAAAAAAATTTAGTTTTTAAGACTTAGTATTCAGCTTATATACCCCACTTCTGCCTCTTTACGGGGTATAAAAAGGCTTGAAATCAAATCAAGTTTGCCCAAATTGTTGCCTTTTATCAGCATCGACCAAAAAGACTCTAAACTGTAGCTCCAATTAACTTAATTCTTCAGAGCAGAAACTAAAAACGGAATTTAATGAGCAAAAAAAAAAAAAATAAAAGGTAAAGAATTCTTAAAATCAAACATTAAAACAGAACACATTTGTCATAAATTGAAGTAAAAAAAAAAAAATAAAATATCTTTCAGGTAATTTTTTAAAGCATTAGTTTATACAATAAAAAATTTGAGAAGACAATTCAATAAGGTCTATTAAGCTTGTAATTTGTAGCTTCTTTTTAACTTTTATTTAATATTAATATGGAGAGAGAGTCTACACAATATTCCCTTTTGCCTCGGCTGTGAAACATCAAGTCCCCGAGTGTTGGCACCCTACTCATAAAACTAAATAAATTTTTAATTCAGTTCAAACGATCTAAAAAATAAATATAAAAATATTAATAGGACGTAATTTCAAATTATAAAATTAAGAAAATTATGTTGAAATATTTAAGTTACAAAAACAAGCCTGTTTAAACCCTTTACTTTCTCAAATATAACAAAAAATGAGCTCAGTTGGAAAAAATACCTCAAGCCAAAAGTTCTTTACAAATAATGAAATTGAATAATACATGCAGAAGTTTCTCTTTTTCTCCATTTGTGTTTTTTTTTTTTTTTTTTTTTTTCAGCAATTTATTATGCAAAGAACTGTTAGGTAGATGAAATGAGGAAATACTACGAGTAATTAGTGCTTAGTTAGTGAAAGTATTTAACCTGAGGATAAGCATGCTGAACAAATAGTTTTTCTTTTAAAATGCCCTCGAGTGTTTGAGTGAGTGTGAGTAAATACACTCATAGTCAGTCACAGATGTATTCGTTCAGTCGTATGTGTATTTAGAGAAATATTACTCTAAAAATGAGAATTCATAGCACCTGGAACAACAGCAAGTGGTTTAAGGTTCTCATAATCTCACTGCCAGCTCTCGCTCACTCACACACACACTTTTTATCTCAGTCTAACTTCGCCTTTTCTGTCTCTATCTCTTTGGGGTCTGTCCAGTTCGTGCAACATGCGGTATACTTAAAAATCAACTAAGCAACGTCGCAAGTTAGCTCATTGGAATGCAAGTGAAAATGAAAATGTGGCTAGAGAATTAAAGCAGATGTTTTAAATACTCTAAGCATGGGGTATTAGCGTTCTGCGAAGTGCTTTGTAACGCAGCGTAGAATTAATTTTTGTTTTTGTTTAAATTTATTCTAAGACCTTAAATTTGAGTACTATTTGTACACACAAAAATTTAAGCTAGATTCTGGGATTATTTTTTGCTAAAACCAGTCAAAATTCTGCAGTTTCTTAAATTGTTTGGGAAAAACTCCGTTAAGTACTTAATTAAAAAAAAATATTTAATTTGTTTAGATCAGCATAAAAAAAGTATACTCAAATAAAATATTTCTCATTTCTTATTTGAAATCTAATCAGATGTATTCTAAAAGACAAAAACAAAATTAATATTTTGAACAAAATTTGTTATATAACTTTTTTGCTCTATATAATATAATTTTTGATCGAACTTATAGTTTATTTCTAGCTGCTACTTTAAAAAACTTATTTGATATATAGAGTATTAAATGTGTGGTATGTCAAAGCGAGTTTAAACTCTTATTGTTTGGTTTCAAATATGTTTTAGCTACGAAAAGTATTTCAACATCTTTGTACATATGAGCAGAGTGAGTGTGCCTGTGTGTGAGTGTATGTGTGTGTGTGTGTTAGCAGCTGGCCTCGGTTTGAGCAAAATATGTGGCATGTTGCACGGTTTGCCATACAATGAAATAGTACTCTGAAGGGGCATGTGGCACGCTTGGTTGGCTTCTAGCCAGAGACAGGAACAAGGGACTGCCAACTGAGCTCAGCTTGGGTTTACGCGCTCTCTCTCCCTTACTCTCCCACTCTCATTCTCTCAATCTTTCACTACAGTTTTGTCAGTCGCAGCGTGCGCTCAGGTAGCAGCAAAGGTCACAGCTCAGGTAGCTTTTCTGCTGCGTCTACCTCGCGTTTTATGTCCAAATAGCTGCCGGCAATGTTTGTAGCAACAAACAAACCCCGATCCATGTCCAACGCGTATCGCTCTCTTTTTTCCTCACACACTATCTCTCCCTTCTGCGGGCTCTTGCTGAATTTGTATTTGTAGACCCTGTGCGGGAGAAGAGTACAAGGGTCTTTTCGGAAGTAGATGGAAAATTGGCTTAAATAGGAGAGCTTGTCATATAGATCATATAAAAATTACTAAAAAATAATAATGTGGAAAATGTTTGGTTTATAGATCTTTGACAAAGTTGGCACAACAGTACCTAGTACTTAACATACTTTTTACTTAAATTCTTGCATAAGACAGAGTCTTTTTCAGTCGAGTTTCTATTTGGTATAGAAACTTGTCCACTAGTTTATTTTTATATACATTTTCCTTGTTGTTTTTCAAGTGCACACGGCAGGTTTGCCACAGGCGCAAATAGCTGCAAGAGTCCATTTTACATTTTCCACTTTTTCCATTTTCCCATTTTATTTAACTTTCGTTTTTTTCTGAATTCTTTTTCTTTTGATGTTTATTTTGGGCCATATTTGATAAACACATGTTCCAAATATTCCGACAAGTGCGATAATTTTAAATATATATTTTTTATTTTTTATCTAAGTCAAGAGACGAACTCTGTACAGCGTATCTATCGATTGATCAAGGCACAGAGCAGGGCAGTTGAAGATAAAAAAGAGAAAGACAGAGAGAGCGCAACATGTGACCAGCATGTGCGCACAGTGGGCAGTCACCGAGCTGAGAATCAAGATCAATTTTCCAACGAGCACGATTTTTCTAAATTATTTTCTGACCTTAAGACCTTTGTGTGGCATTAGATGAATAATATTTCCGTCTTAAGACTGTGTTTTCTATTGCTTTAGTGACCTACATTTGGTAAAGTTCAGATTTCTTTTCCAAACAACTCATAATTCCGTAATAATATGAGGAGTAACTTGATCAGTTTAGAAAAATATTTAAATAAAAACCAAATTTCAAATAATAGAAATGAATAAATTATTCTATAATTTAATATAAAATTTGTTTCTTTTTATACTTTGATCTACTAAAAACTTTTCTAAATATTTGATCATAGATCTATTATAAAGCAGATATTAACTATTTTCTTTCGCGTTGTTCAAGTCTCGAAGTTTAAATATTTTTGTAACACCAGCAAATTTATTCAATTAAGATTTTAGTCCCATTTCTGCACACACAGTTAAATTTAAACCTTTGCATTTCTACTGCCTTCTGTTTTTAACTGTTTTATTAACAAATTCCAGTTCATTTAACTTCAATTAAATTCTTAAAAAGTTTTTAAACAAGTGCATACTTTGACTATTTTTAAATGTTGTCGACATCAAACATTTTTGTTCTGGCATGTAAATCATTCGATGCTTATGCTATGACAAAATGTTCTAACCATGTTCTATTGTTTAAATTTGTGCTGGAATTTATGATAGGGTTCTGCTTTATATTTGGTTCAGCTATTTTTTTTTTTTTACTTTTTTTTGAGAGGGATTTGCACACACAAAATGTCAGACAAGCTTTTTTGGCACTCCGCTGTATTTCATTTTGTATTCCAACCCACTACACTGGCAGAAATGTATGTGTACATGAAAATAGTTTAATTGTGGTTTTAATGAGAACTTAAATCCAAAGGACCAAAAGTTTTCAATGTAAGAACATTTTTTATTACTGTGTGAAATTTATTTTATTTTTTTTAATCTCTGGTTTTATTCATATTGTGTGCAAATAATATTAATACTTATTCCATATGTGAGCAAAGTAAATTATTCTGATTAACAGATTTTCATTGTATTTTATGATGATAATTATAATTATTTATTCATCTCATTTTTAAGCCCATTATGTGTTCAATATATATTTTTGATCAGTGTACATGTCACATGCTGAATGTCCTTGTGTGACACTCACACACACGCACGCAAACAGATGAAAGTATCTGTGTATCTAAGGGCACAAGTATCCAGCAGTTTTTTCAGATGCCTTTTAATACCTGTCCCCAAGTCCAATTCCTGTTTCAGTTGCTGTTTTTGTTTTTGTTTTTTCGTACTACCTCTAGTCTTGACAATTGTAACCCGACAGTCAGTCTGTGGTTGAGCACGAGAGGAACAGAGAGATAGAGAAAGTGAGTGGGTAAAGATAGACATTGAGAAGCCCACTTAGTGGCTAGACCCATACGTCAACCCGTCACAGCTTCGGAGTGCCAGAGCATTCTGCTTTGTAAGCTTGCGGCTAAGCTTAACATTTGTATTCGGTATTCTCGTTGTTATTGTCCTGTTGTTCTGTTATTGTTGTCTGTATTATTATTGTAGGTGTTGCTATTTTATACACACAGTGGTAGTAGTAGTAGAAGTGGCTCATATCATTTTTTGATACACATATGCTTTAACTTAAACCTCAATCCTTCATCAAAGTGTCCAAAGCGTAGCAGCTTAGATTTGTCTGTCCCATTTTAGCACACTTTGTGTGATCAATTGTAAATATTTAAGTCATAAACTTACAAATATAGAGTTATTTTATGCTTCAAGCAACACTTTTTATATTTATATTTAGACTTAGAATTTATAGGGAGTTTTTTTCAGCAGTTTAAACTTTATTTTAATCGAGTTTCAATCAGTTTGATTGCTTAAATTTTTGTTATTATAGCCATTTACTCAGTCTTGACATTCCCCACTCAGTTTTATTTGTTTAAATAAATTTAAAAGCTTTAGTTTTTTAACTTGAACTGATTAATTCCATGTCTTTGAGTGAGTTGATTTTGGCTCATAGTTTTCCACATATTTATTTATTTACTTCGCTCGACAACAAACAAAGCATCAAAATCCGACATGTTTAGCTTTTTTTCCATATATTTTTTTTTATTTTTCTTGTTGTGTCAGCTTAGCAGACTTTGCTCCATTTACTCCCTCACATTTTTGGTATACAAATCCTCCACATCCATTTGCCAGTTTAGTCAGCTTGAGCTTTTAATTGCTATACTGACTGCTTGCTTGCTTGACTGTTTACATACATTTTGCACTCACTGTGCGATTGTTTAGACCATAATTAGTGTTCGTGTTTACAAACAGTTTCTCATTTTTAGAGTTTTCAAAACATTTAAATTACTCGAAATATTATGATGAATAATTCATGCAATATTTCGTTAATAAATTTGATAGTTGATATAGTGAGACTTCTTCGAATCAAATGGCTTTAATGTGTTGTATTTTGAAAATGGGAACACCCCTTTTTGAGTTTTTGTTTTGTTCTCTTATGTCTAAAGTTTTCAGCAAAGTTTTCCTAGTGAAAATTTGAGCTGCAAATAGTTTAAATGAAGGGCTTTTACAATTTAATAGTTTGAGCTCAAATAGACGTTGCTCAAGCACGAAATTGGGAATGAATCTACTAATAAATACCCTGTAAATAAATTTTTATTTGTAGTCAATTGAATTTTCTCTTAAAGTTTTCAAGTTTTTCTTAAAAACATGTTACAGCGTAATTGATTTGCTTATAATACCTGATGATGCCAAATTTTCTGCAGCAAACTGCAAGCTTTCAAGAGCTTTTAAAGCACTTGAATTAATCGCAATTAATAAAGCTTTCTTTGTTTAATTAGCTAAAAGAAAGCGCATTAAATATTTATATACATGCGTTTTTAATTCAACTTTATTTGACATGACATTGGTGGTTAGATTTTCAACACGTGCTCCTCAAGAATGATATGCATATGTCTATATGATTTTGGCTTTCATTATTTGTCTTTTGGAGCTCTTCAAATCAATTATTTATGGCACTCAAGGCAAAGGAGTCGAGGCATAAGACCCAACAACATAAATAGCAACGGTGTGGCAGAGATAATTCACATAATTTCCACGAAAAGTCTTCAAATTGTTTACATTTTGCGTTAATTAAATTAGGTAATTAAAGCAACTGCCATGTACTCCCCCCTTTGTTACCCTCAGGGTTTGGAATGGGCTTTCGTCAGACTGTCAACTTGGTGATTTGATTTATTTCACAAGACTTTGACTGACATCTGAGTTGGGTCTTCACATCCTTAGATGCCACTTTAACGGCTGCTCCTCCTGCTCCTCCTGCACCTCCTACTCCTTTACCTTCTTCACGACCACCTTCTCAGTCTCCAGCTTCATCGCATTATCATCATCATTATCATAATCATTTACATTATATCATTTGTTGCACATAACTATAGAAAATCATAGACAATCAACAGCAGCAGCAAGTGGAAATGTGTACACTGCTACAAAAAAAGTAAAACTTACAAATAAAATCGTGTGCTCAAAACTGTTTCTAAATAAACTTACTTTAGAAAATGTTATTTTTTTCTTCGAGTGTAGTTGAAACTGAGACAACATCAAATTCGGGAATTCCCTCGACAAGTAAGCTTTACTGGGCGCATTTAATTTCACTTAAATCTTTTAATTAAAACTTTTAATTGATTTTACACACTCACGCTACACTCGAACACACCCACACACATACACAGACCAGCACACACTGTCTTCCACATGTGAACCATAAAAAAGCATAAAATATGCTGAGGGTTATCCCTTTTTTGTTTTATATTTTGCCTTTTAGTTATTTTATACCTGACGGCAATTAATTTATACAAAAATATTACTCGTAATGCCGAACATGAAATGTCGGCTATATAGACGATATATATATGTATATATGTATTTATTTATGTTCAGTGGGTTGTGATATTTGATTTGTGTGAATAAATGCATTTATCACGGTAATGGAACATATTGTGTTAATATTATTTATTGAAAATCAATTAAAAAGCTTTTGTAAATCAAATAGTGACAATAATAATTAAAAAGCTACATTAGCGCCATCTACAGTCAGACCAGTCAACTTTAAATGTTGGTCAAAAAGTCAAACGAAGCCGGGGAATTGTAAAAAATTACTTAAATTAAATGGTAGATTTAAAAAACAGTTAGAGGTAAAAAAAAAGAGATGAAGTCGTTATAAGGGAAAAAAGAAAGAAAGTGAGTATGCTATAGTATGCCTATATGATTAAAATTAGGTTATGCTTATGAAAGTGAAAATAATATATGTTCTTCTATGATCAAAATTAGTTAAGTTTAGGGGGCGTGTCAAAAGATTTGAAATAAACTTGATCTGCCTGACATTTAGACGGACTTTAGTTCCAAATATGATGGCTCTAGCTCTTTTAGTTGCTGAGATCCAGTTGTTTATATGGACAAACGGACAGTCGGACACACGAATATTGCTATATCGACTCGACTGCTGATGCTGATAAAAAATATATATACTTTAAACGGTCGTAAACGCCTTTTTCCTAAACCTACTGAACTCCTCTGATCTTTTTTAGAATACGTCACCCAAAAAGCCTTCCCAGCACATTATAGAAAATAGATTGTCTACATAACGAATAGCTAAGCATAATTTAAGCAAAGCTCGAACATAATTCCATGCCAAGAAATGACAGAGGAAAGTTACATAAATGCACGAAAAGAGAAATTGCATTTATTTTTTATTCTAATTGCAGTTGAGGGAAAAACTATTTGCATAAGAGTGCAAAGAATTTTCAGCCGTTGTTGAATTTTGATAACCAAATACAAGTGCAAAATCGATTTGATGTTTTCTGACCTAACATGCCCGATATACAGTATATATATACACTATATACGAATACTATATGTATATGTGTATAGCAAAGTAATCGCAGTTTATTGATATAAATTGTATGTTTGAGCTCTCCGCTTATAATTAAAACGGAACCCTGAGGAAATGCAGATTTAACGCCCAAACGCTCCGACACTCTGACACTCTGACACTTTGGCATTGACATATTTTCAAAGGCAAAAAGCAAAGAAGCAGAGAAAAAAAATGACTCTTGAAATTTGCATGCGAAAAATATACAAAAAATATAAAAAAAAAATTGCTACAAACTTCGAGATGTGTGCCCTGCTCTCTCTCTCTTTCTGCTTTCCCCTCTTGTGTGTGGGTATGTGCGGCTCTGAGTGGGTGTAAGGTGAGAGGACATCGTCATCATCAACCTTAATATTTTTATTATTATTATTATTATTGTGGCTGTCGTCTGGTCACAGAAATCGCCATCATATATGAATGTGTGAGCATATCAAGCCACACTGCGAGAAATGTTTTAGCAAGTTTAAAATTTAAATAATAGTGCTATGAATTCCATGAATATTTTGAAAAAGTTTTAAGCGCGAGACACGTGAAAACATTTTTTTAAATTTTTTATTTTAAAAACTTTTAACTGTGCTAAAATAATAATATTTGTTCAAACCTTTAACAATACTTTTATTCTATTAATAATTTTATTTTTAAGTGTTTTAATGTTTATTTAATTATTTATGTTTTATTTGCAGCATTTGTTGGAAAAGAAAGCTGAAAAATAAGTTTCCAATAGCAGCTGGAGACAAATTTCACAGATTTTATAGTTAAGCCCCCAAGTTGCCATAATTCTTCTAAAATTCTCAACTAGTTTAAGCTTTGAAAACCATAAACTAGCACAGCTTTAGGCAAATAAATGTTGCTTAGTTTGTTTTCATAATGTTTTTTTGGAGGATTTATTGTATTTAAGATCAATTTCTTATGCACTGTGTAGTATTGTCAGCAATGCGTGTGAGTGTGAGTGTGAGTTGTGCGTCGAGTGTGTGTTTGTTGTGCTTGGCAAGCAAACGGCATGATAAATTAGTCGGATAGCCGTTTTGCCTGCGTGTTTTGCTTATGTTTCTTATTTTTTGTGGGTTCTCGTGCTGCGGGGTCCCTTGACTGCCCCTTCTTCCTCCTCAGACCCCTCTGCCTACAGTTTTCCACTCCAGTTTCCACAGCTCCCCCGCACTACCCGGTGTTTTCCCAGCTCGTTTGTTGCACGCTTTGCTTGATGTGCGAGCGTCGCATTTTAAACGCCAACAGCTGACAGCGTACAACACACACACACACCCGCTGTGTGTATGATAAATTAACATAAGATTAGCGATCAGCAGCAGGAACAAAAAAATAACGAGAGGAACAAAAAATGAAACAAGAGACAGAGAGCGCTTTAGTCAATGCTCGACTAAAAGATACCCGTTACTCAGTGTCGATATATGATTTAAATGGGAAATACGCATCACTATAAGCTTAAGGTATATCACTTATGCACTGCAACTCTAAAAAATATTAAAATTTTTGTCTTCAAAAGAGTTTTCTGAACCTTAGATAGACATTTTGACCGATGCTCTCTATAGCAGCTATAAGATATAGTTTACCGATGTGATTGAATTATTTTTTTTGTATTTTTCAACTGACTGTGCAAGCATAACGAAGAAAAAAGTTTTTTTTATTGCAGAACTGACTTTTTACCGATATTAAAATAGGTATAGCCGCTATATAGAAATCCTTAACGGAGTTATGTCTATCTCTGTGCCTCCATCCAACATTGTTTACACCTTATGCAACAAATTTAACTTGTCTACCTCTTGTAGTCCCTGAGATATGAGCTTATAGACTCAACTATTGATATTGAACACGAATATATACTATATATATACTTTATCCTGTCACATATACTGCCGCCTTAGAAGCATACCCTTTTCCACACGACTAACGGGTATAATTAGCTCAGCGTAAAACAAAACGAGGCGAGGCAGCATTGAGGGCGGGAAAATGAAGAGAAAATGTAGGGAATTAAGAGGGTGGGGGGAGATGTAGGGGGCTTTGGGCAAACATAAATGAATAATGTGCACTAAGCGTAAAACCCACATGAGAATTGAAATTAAAAGGACAATAGATAAAACACACGCACAGGCAAGCACAGAGTCCAAAACAACAGACAGGACAATAGTCCAGGGCAGCAGCAGAGTGAGAAGGAGAAAAGAAGAGGTACTGCGAGAGCGAAAGAGAGGGAGAGAGTTGAAAAACAGGAGCAGCAGCTACAGCAGTTGTGTCCTCGCATATCCTGTGAAGGAGTCGCCTTTTGTGCGTTTAGTTAAAATCGTAAATAAATAAAAATAACAACTGCCACTAAAAGCAAGCCAAGGAAAGAGCAAGACAGCAATAGAGAGCGACAGAGACGGAGAGAGACTATGCTATTAAAAATACACAACGACCGACAGTTGAGTCGAGTGTGTGTGTGTGTGTGTGTGTGTGTGTGTGTGTGCGTGTGTGTGCAGAACAATTACTTAAGTTTCAATGCTTAAATATTTGATGAATTCATTGCATAGATTTTATTTAACAGCATTTCTTATGTGTGCAACCGAAGGCAGATACCCTGTAATTGCTAAAAAGTGCAGCTGAAACAACTTTAGCTTTCTTTTGCCATATCCTCAACTAGTTGTGCATGACTTTGTCTCTAGTTTTAAGTAAATCTCAACAGATAACGTCACCAAAGTAATTTAATAGTCATTTTGGCATGAAATACCCTGTAAACAGCTAGCAACAATTAGAAGGCATAGAAGTTATCTATACAGACAAAATTCAACAAGCATAAAATACCCTGTAATGATTTAGGTATGCCAAGGGGAGAGCCTGAACAGCTAACTGGTCTAAGCACGATTCAATACCCTGTAATGTGCATGTTTATGAAGTAATCAACTACAAAAAAGTTTATTCAATACTTTAAATAATTTCTAATGACTTAAAATACACTGTAAAAAAACAAACCGTTGAAACAGATATCTTATTTTTAGATACCCTGTAATATGTCATAGTACCGTAACTACCAAATGGAGTATACACACTTCTAACAGTTCGTTTTACACTCAATCGTTTTATATTTTTCCAGACCACCAATACCCTGTAAACAGTTATTACCAATCGTAATCAATGCTCAATCAATTTTAATGGCAATGCCAAAAACAATTGAAAGAAAATCTGAAATTTATGAAAATCTGTAATTAATTTCAATACATTAATTATAATTACAGAAACAAGACATGACGATAACGATTACGATTACGATAACGATAACCACTTCATTCGGAAATTGTTGCTTTAGTTTTGAACTTTGGCTGTCAGAAAAATGAATAAAAGTTTTAAACTTTTGCTAATCACTTTGAATGACAAATGTTACTGGAAGTTCCAAGTGCCAATTACCAAAAAACAGATAGATATGTATGAGAGAGAGAGAGAGAGAGAGAGAGAGAGGGAGAAAGAGTGAGAAATTTGCTACTCTTGACTTGGTCCAGTTTTCTCCCATTTATCCCAAAATAAGCAACGCAAACAACAATAATCTGTAGCTGTCTCTTGAACTTGGCCGAAATGATTTGCTAATTTGTTAATGGATGCTTAATGTTTAATGGCCAGCAGAGACTAAAAAGAAATAGGGAATAGGATAGGAGAGAGAGACAGAGATAGGGAGATAGTTGAGTAGTAGTTCCTCAATTGTCAGTTGTTTTTGTTTGCCAAATTGAGAAAAAGTTTCATCGCATTACGAATCGAATTCTTGTTTGAGTTGAGCAATTGCTATAGTCACAGTAACTTTAGATTAATGCTATATATTACCGATTCTTGTGCTGTGAAAATTGATTAAATTGTTTGCTTTAATTATGTGTAAATATGTTTTTGCTGTAAATTTCCGAGTAATCGCAATGCAGTGGCTGATAAACCCATAAAATGTTGTTTGACTGAAAAAAACTTGAATCAATGTGAATACCCTGTAACTGTATAATAAAGAAGAAGTTATTGGATCAGAGTTTAGTGTTTATATAGTATTAAAAATCTTAAACTAAACTTTACGCGGGCCAACTTTTCAATTAGCTTTACAGGGTATAAAAATACAAGCACTCTTTGTATGCACAGCTGTTTCTATATCTTTATATATACCTATATACATATATCTCTCTATCTGTAGCCGCAGCTGTATCTATATCTCTTCACTTTGAGTATTTCCTGTCGCATTTTGCGACATTAAAACAAATACAAATAACTGAGAACTGGGAACAGAGAATAGAGAACAGAGCAATAAACTGAGTATTTACCTTTTAGCTGCAAAATTGCAAGCGCTTATCAAAGTGATATAAACTGAAGAACGGGTTGAGCAGCAAAATACAGAGGGAAATGGTGGGAAATGTGGGAAAATGGGGAGGTAAGAAAAGCAGTAAACAGACAAAACGATTTACCAAAGTGTCTGAGGCTCTTTTGAGCAAACAAAACAAAAGTTTTCCTAGTCGCATCGAAACCTGAACTCAAACTCCTATCCAAACTTAAACTCCAACTCGAAGCGTACCCAATCGAACTGAATCGACTCGTAACTGTAAAGGAGCATCTCTAGTCATAATCAAAGTGTGTGCGAGAGATACTTTGGATGAGTCAAGAGAAATACAACACTCGCTAGGTAAAAGGAAAAGCGAGCATGCAATTGAACAGCACAAGATGATGAAAAACAAGCAATCGAGGGGAAAATGAAGCACAAGCATTAAGTGTTAAGTCAAAGCGTGACTTGGAGATACCCTGTAATTAGTGTGAAAGAAATTGTAAGCTCTGTTTCAAACTCAAACTCTTATGACAAGCGGCATACCCTTTATGCTGCCAAACTAATGGGTATAAAGAGAACGCAGTTTGGCATTTTGTAGCGCAGCGAGAGTGGAACAAGGAGTAAGCTGGTAGGCATCTCAGGCGCACATAAATGCCAAGTATTTTATACAGAACGCTTTACACAATCAATGCCTGATGATAATGATGACAGCCAAAAAAAGGGGGGAAAAGACGGAAGAATGCCGATGGAATTGGGTTCGAGTACAACGCACTGCGTACTGGTTACAGGGCGCAGGGGCTTAGGGGCACAGGATGAGCACAAAATGGCGAATGAGCAATGAGAGAATCAAAATGGGAATGAGCAACAAAAATGGCAATGCAAAGAATCAAGAATTGAGAATCGAGTATCAAGAATGGGTAACGGGAATGGGAACGCGAACGTGAACGTAACAGCAAAAGCATCGATGCATTTCTCTGTCTCCCTTTCTCTTTCTCTGTGCTCGCAGTGCACTCGATAATACTCGTATTGCAATTGACGTTGTGACGTCACAGTGGTGTGGAGTTTATTAAAAAATAACCCGTGCAAATGAATGGGAGCTAAAGTTTAAGACAAAGGCACTCGAAAGCAGTTTTTAACAATGTTAATAACGCAAAGGAAAACAGTAGCAAAAATATAAAATTTAAATAAAAAGAAAAATTAAATTTTTATTAAAAACAAAAGAAAAAATTTGTATTTATATATAAGTTAAATTCACTTAATATTTTTAATAAAGTCAGCTGAAGCTATTAAGCTTTAAATTTAAGTTTAATTAGCTTATTATTTTTTTATATTTAAAATAAATTTTTTTAACTTTTAAATTTAAGCTTTTAATAAAAACAAAAGAATAAAAAAATGTTTATTTAATTAAACAATTTTGGAAATTTTTAATATACATAATAAAGTTGTGCATAAGGTCAGATAAAGTTATAAATGAATATACTAAATAATTTTTTAATGTTTAAAATAAATTCAGTTTGCACAATTTTTTAATTATAGTTTAAAATAGAAATAAAAAAAAATCTTTTTTTTTTCAGTAAATCTAGAGGATTTTTTTAATTTGAAAAATAAATATTTTTTTTAAATTATACACAACTTTGAAATTAAAAAAAAAAAACTTAGGAAAATTTAAACCTAAAAGATTTAAGCAATTTTCTTTAAAATTTCAAGAAAAAACAAATAAATAAATACTGTATTATGCCAGAATAACACCTGTTCCCTACTTAATTAAGAATTTTTAAGGATTTATAAAGGTAAAATATTTAAGATACTCATAAAATATTTCATCTTTATAAATACCTTATGTTTGCCAAAAGTTTTTAATTTTTCAAGTTTCTAAACCTTTTCTCAAACTGAATATTTGTTATTTTTGGTGCATTTTCAATGGCAGTTGCTTCACTGTGCAGCTACGCAATTATTGGGCGCTTGACTGTCATCATCATCATTGCTATCAACATCGATAGCGACAACATCTTCTGCAGTTGCCGTTGATTGTTGTTGTTGTTATCGTCAGGGTTGTCGATTGTTGTTGTTGTTGTTTTCAGTGTTGCCACGAAACATTTTCATTGCGATTGTCATTTGGAAAGGCAAACGTTGCTTGCATTCACAACGGTTCACATTTGAAACGAGTCCACGAGGTGGAAAAAAAGATGAGAAAGAGAAGCTTATCAGAAGGCAAACACAACGCACACAACACACACACACACACACACACGCACTTACACATACTTTGCTATTTGGGGTTACCGTTATCTTATTACTTATTGATTTTGTGTTATCAGCAACAACGTCGCGACGCTTTGCTTCAAAAAAAAAAGAAAAAAAAAACCAAAAACTAAACAAAAAAAAATTGAAAAAGAATTGAAAAAAAAATTATGTTCTGAGCAAAGTGAAAAGCAAATTGAAAAGAAGATGCCGACGACCTTAAACTGCACCCCTCGGCCCAAACCAATGTCCCTCTTCCCACCCCTCCCACGATCTCCCTCTTTACCTTTTCTCCCTATTTGCTTTTCCCACACCACTGGCCGCGCCTCATTACACTTGAAGATACCTCGACACTTTCTGATAAGGGCTGCGGGCTCGATTGAAGGGGCAAAGGGAAGGGGAAGGGCCAGGGGCGGTGGTAGGGGCGGAGACAAGTCTGTTGAGCGGGGTTTTAACGCTGCGATTGTTGCTTTCTCAGCATTTACTTTTTCTTATAATTTTAGACCCTGTACAGGAAAAGGGCAGAGGAGTTTATAAGGTTTGTGGAAAAAAAGGCAATGGAAAAATATGCCTTAATTTAGTTAAAATTTTAACTTCTTGAATCAGTTTTTATGTCTGTATCCGATACAGGGTCGCTTAAAGTCGGTACGTTTTTTCTACTAGTTTTTATCCACTTTATTTTATTTTACTTTATTTTTGCTCTGCTCTTTGTCGCGCGCGTTTTATGCGTAAAATTGATGCGCGTGTTGCGCGTTCTGCATTGCATGCCACACAACCGCAAAGGGGCATGCCGCTCCTCGCAGCACCGCCTCCTTTACCCACACCACCCCCAGCTCAGTGCCAACGGCAATGGCTTTGTCTTGTGCTCAGCAAATGCTCTAAAGCAGCTAAAAATAAAACAAAGTCACATAAAAATAGAAAACAACTTGAGAAAAATAGAAAAATTGCTGCCGGCATAGCGAGCAAATACCCTAGAAATGCCGCAAAATGGAAAATGAAAAGAAAATATTCAATAAATTTTGTGCATAAATAAAATTAAATTAAGGAAAAGTTAATGTAGAAATGTTATTATATAAATACAGTGAAAGTTCTACTCGCGGACAGCTTCCTTAGCCGGACAGTTCCCATAGCCGGACGAATTTTATAGTTCCAAGTTGCATAATTTTCTTACAAAATCCGTTTTCTTAGGCGGACATCCCCCTTGTGCGGACAACAATACTGAAACCGAGGCTGTCCGGCCAACGAAGCTTTCACTGTATTTTAACATAAGAACAAATATAATTCTCAAAGTCTGTTAACCTGAACTGTATATAATGACTTAGTTTTAATCGTTATGTTTTTATTATTTAATAAAAAAATCAATTTTGTTTTTTTTTTCTCTTCAAAATTTAATCAGAAATAATTAAAAAATTTTGTAGTTTTTGTTAGAGAAAAAGAAAACTTTAACTTGAATATTGTCCTAAAATGTTTGATATTAAATCACTATATATTATTTAAATTTGACTAATTTTTAATAACACTCAATTCAAGTGTTTTTTATTCAATTTTTATTAGTTTTTCTACCAACTTCCTTTCCAAAACCCATCGATTTCAACGCTTCAAACTCTTATCGAAAACTCAAGAAATCTGTTTTATTTCTCAGCTATAAAATATACCCTACAGTTCGCCAGTCGATGGCAGTCAGCAAGCACAAAACAAGATACAGTTGAGTTGTGGCAAATATTTTATTGATTTGTGGCAAGTCCAATCTGATTTCCAGGTGTAACAAGATATGCAATCTTTGATTTCTCAAACGACATCCCAACGACGACAGAGTTCTCTTTTTATTTCAAATTTATGGCATTGATTTCGTCAGCTCGCGATAAGATTAACAATTGAAATTGTGAAAAATAATAAATAAAATACGCGCACATAAATTAAAGTCAAACTTATGAAATGTTTTGTAAAATTCCAAAAACATAAACATTTTTAAAAATATTTGACAAATCAGAGACCAAAAAATAAATCAAAATTAAATGCAATTTAACTATTTTACTTTCCAACTGTTTTTATTGATTGATTTCTCACATATTTTAAGTTGCTTTCAAAACAAGAAAAAAAAAATTAGTTTAAATTTTTGTTGTTCCATTTTTATGAAATTTTCATTTGATTGCATGGAAATTGTTAGCATTTCAAATTCAGGACAAAAAAAAAAGTTGACGACTGAATAACGGAAAAACACTTTTCACTTTCATGCTAAATAATAAATTGACAAATTTCAACAACAACAAAAAGTACAGTAAAATCAGTTTATCAGCATAGAAAAAAGAAATTATGATGGGAAATTGTCACTTTTAAAGAGGAACTAAGCTAAATCTGTGCAGCACAAACTTGGACAGGAAATTAATTATTAAATGGACGCTAACAACTTTTGAGTGAAATTTAAAAATATAAATATATTTTTATACTTTACGCTTAATTTATAAAAATTCAGTTAAATGTTTTTAAAATTTTTTCCTGTATTTTTGGTATATTAAAAATACTTTAATACTAAAAAACTAAATACCAAAAATTTTGCAAACTTCTTTTTTTTCTAGATTAATCGGGGCAAGTGACTGTCTCTATAGCTCAATTCACTTATATACTTGTGGTATATAAAAAATACTTTTATACTAAAAAAAATACCAAAAATTTCTCAAACTTGATTTTTTTTTCAATCATTACAAGTGATTGTCTCTACTAAAAATACTTTTAAACTAAACAAATACCAAAAATATCTCAAACTTCATTTTTTTTTTTTGAAGATTAATCGAGACAAGTGATTGTCTCTATAGCTCAATTCATTCATATACTTTTGGTGTACTAAAAGTACTATTATACTAAAAAAAAATACAAAAATTTTTCAAATTCGATTTTTTCTCCAGATTAATCGTGACAAATGATTGTCTCTATAGCGCAATCCACGATTATCTTATTCAGTTTTGATAGAGCACAATCAACTTGACATTATAATTGTATATTTCTGTAGACTTCAGAGATATTTCTGCTTTTTTTCAAGTATTTTTTTTTTCTTCTTGGTTTGTTCACAAAAGAAATGATTAAATGTGTGTGGAAATATCTTTACTCGTTTTATGTCTGCTCCAAACGCAAATTTGCACAAAGAAAAAATGGCAAAAATAGAATAATATAGAATAGTTGATGGAAATGTAGATGGAAAAGATGAGGAGGAGTGGACCAAGTGGGGTACAGGGCAGAGGATTCTCGTTGGCAGCGTCTATGCATACTTATAGATACAGATATACATATATGAATTGTACTTATGGATACCACTTGTACTTGCTCTATTCGCTCGTACTTATGCTTTAGGGCTCTAAAAAAAACTTGAAATGAAAAGTTGGCAAGAAGCAGACCGACTGTGTTAGACCCTGTACGAAGTTTTTGATCAAGGAAACGAGTTTTTGACTAAAGTGCTAAATTTTCATGAAAAATCCATCGATTTTAAATCAATTTTCCTACAGGTAAATGGTCTATAGACGTGGTGTGGGCTTTTTTGCTCCTTAAAAAAAAATGTTTTTTCCAATCTTTTGTTCCTTGTACTTTCTGCCAGTACAGGGTCTCCAAAAAAAAAAATACTGTAAGATTGTGCGGCAGTTTTTCAAGTTCGTTGCCAGCGCTCTTCGCTTGACTGCCACTTGACATAACGGTGTGCCCCCCAACTCTTCACACTTTATGTCTCCAATCTCCCCTCTTCCCTCTCCTCTGTCCCTTCTCCACTCTCTCCCTTCAAACTGATTGCAGTCTGTACTTTTGGCACTTGATTTATAACCAGCAGCGTTTTTAGCCGGACAAACGCGTCTTTCAAGCAACAAGTGCAGGGTATAAAAGAAAATTTCCTTCACTTTTTTTATTATTTCCATCTTTTAACGTTAAATCAATTGCTTAAAGTCATATTCCATTGAAAACAACATACTTTATAGCAAACCTTAACAATATTTATATAAAATTTTACTTGCTAGGGATTATTCGCTCTAAAGTTTTAGGGAATCAAGACACTTGCCAGTTTTCGAGTTATTTTCCACTTGGAAATTTCAAAATGTTGACAATGATTTTTTTTGGAGATTTTGGAAAACCATTAAAAATCCATACAGTGTATACATTCTTGATCAGCATCAACAGCAGAGACGATATAGCGATGTCCGTCTGTCCTCGATCTCAGAGACTATTAGAGCTAAGTCCGTAAACTTTCCGAGAAGATAAAATTTATTTCAAATTGGTGCCACGCCCCCTACAGCCCCCGAAAAGTCACAACTTGGATACGACCAAAGCTATCAGGACTAAATTCACACTGTATGTTAATGGTACCATGCCAACTGTCTTTACCAAGTTTAATCCGAATCGGACAACTATAGCGGTCAAAATTACTTATTTGCAAGGAGAATGTGCGCTAAGTACGGGGTCTTTTACACTCGGGGTTTTCTACACACGACTGTAGCCTTTCATACTTGTTTTTTTCTAGCGACTCAGTTTTGTTTTCCACAAAATTTATTTAAAAAATTCCTGAATCTTCAGCTTGAGTTTTATTTGAACAAATTTCCTTTTCTTTCTGTCTCCTTTTCCCCCGTTTTTCCGCTAAAATTCCACGACTTTTCTTTGTGAATTAATTTTCCATTAAAGTTTTCTGGGAATCGATAGACATTTTGGCATTTGCCAGCTCTCAACTCTTCCTTATAGATACAATATATAACTATATATATTTTCTTGTGTAATTTTCTGCTAAAATGAAGTCAATTTATTGGTTTTACCGGCAAAAACTTGCAACAAATAATGCTTGAATTGTGGTTCTTGTTGTGGCTTTTTGTACTGATTACAATTTCCCCATCACATCAATGGGGGTGTGGCAGTCAGTGGGCGGCAGAAGCCCAGCAAAATCAGTAGGTGGAGTAGTTATGGCTGAATTCTAAACCTTATAATCATGACAGCCAGACACGCCAAGGAGTTTTCCTTTAGTTTTCCAGATGTTTGACTGCGTTTCCTGTTTTCCTCCTTTCCCAACACAATTTCTTATTGTTTCTGTTTTTCTTTCGGTTTCTGTAGTTTTTTTTGTTGTTGTTGTGGTTGTGTTTCGTGTCTAAAGTTTGTTATTATATTAAAATAATATAATGATTATTGCTTAGATTCCGTTTGTGTGTATCCTTTAGCTGTTTTTTTTTTACTTGTCAGTGTAGGAAACATAGCTTTTTTTCGTAGCTGTTTTGGATTTTAATCGAAAAAAAATAAACAGTGAAAGCTCTAGTCGCGGACAGCTCCATTAGGCGAACAGCTACCTTAGCCGGACGAATTTGATGTCCGTTATCTTAGGCGGACATTGTGCGGACAAATATATTAGAACTTTCACTTTCATTGCTTTCACTTTATATTGTATATTTAAAATAATATTATAATTTTCTGATTAATTTAATTCATTTTTTTTTTTTTAAGATCGGGCTAGAATTAGAACTTCTGATGGAGTTTTTATGTCGATCGTTTAACAAACACGGGAGTTTTTAGGGATTTTGATTTTTTTTTTAAGTTCTACTGTCTTAGGAGCAAATTCTTGTTGAAAGGAACGGAATGATGACACAAATGTTCTAAATTCGAGTCAAGTAAAGTTTAAAAAAAAAGTTCATGGCTTTTATAAACTAAAAAAAAATAACTATTGTTTTTAGATTTAAGAAAATTTTGGAGCTGGACAGTTAAAAGTCGGGAATGCTTAATATATCCTTACATTTTTGTATTTATTTATCTACGCCGACTAAAATAAGTGATTATATTATTAATTGTATTATTATACTACACTTAAATTTCTGTTATTTTTCTGTACAGTTTTTAAGGCAAGGATTTGGCATCACTGCTTGTAGTTGCGATATGTATACAAAAGTGTGTATGAGTGTGTGTGTATGTGAGAAAGTATGAGTGTGTGTGTGTTAATCTTAAATTCCGATTCGTTTTCCACTCGCTATCGAAGACATTTCGTGTGACGCCATATTTGTCAAATGACGTTTAAATTTATGGACAAATGATATATGAGTAACACACACACACACGTAAGTACACTCCTGCAGACACACACACACCAACACTCACACACTCGAGTGCAATGTGAATGAATGTGTTGTTTGTCAGCAAAGTTCTCAAGTATTTGTCGCTCCTTTGGAGTGCGAGTGTGCGCCTTTGTGTGTGCTCAGCCAAAACTAAAGTTCAATACCCGCTACAGTCACACATACACACACACACACACACACACGCTCACACTTCTTCAGGGTCTAGACAGCGTTTTTTTCGCGTTATTTGATACCCAAAAGTAAAACATATGTGGCCCATATTCAGCGCCTGTTTTACTCTTAGCTAGCTTTCTCTTTCACACACCCTCTCTCTCGTTCTCTCTTACTGATCATGCTCTACTTTTGTTTCTCTACAAATAATTAACGCCTCAGCATAAAACATTTAAATTTGATATTTTTTATCAAAAAAGAAACATAAATAAATATAGAAAAAAAATTTTTTTTTTTTTTTGTAACCAATTCAGCGGTTTTTTTTTTTTTTTTTTTGGGTGAAGCACGTTTGGTTTTCAATTTCGAGTTTTAATTTTTTGAGTGCAACACTTTAAATAATATCAATTTTCATTTCCCTTTCACATTCACATTCAATAAATCAATTTAACCCGTGAAATTTGACAGATGCTTGAAATTTATGAAATTGTTTTGAATTTTTTGGAATTTAAATACAAAATCCTTTATCTGTAAGATTAAAAATTAAAATTAAAAAGTTGAACTCACCTTAAAGAACTGAATTTACATAGCAAACAGCTGAAATCCATAAATAATCCATCAAAGGATCGACAGATTTCAAACTTTGCTTACAGAGCTGCAAAGAGAGCGAAAGAAAAAACAGAGATTACTAAGAGAGCAACATAATAAAGTTGGAGTTCGATTTGCGGCTTCAAACATGTTTGAGTTTGATTGATCACCGAAAAGTCCAAGCAAATAAAGATAAGAGTAATGTGAAGTGGAGAGAGCAAAAGACAAATGATAGAAGAGACAGGCAAAAGAAGAAGTAAACAAAACAGAATACGGCACTGAACGAGGCAAAGCGAGCAACGAAAGAGAGCAATTGAGAGCGAGAGAGTCTGTGAAGAGTTACAACAACAACAACAATGGGCAAAGCAAACAGAAAATTAAGATACAGATACTGGAAACGGGAACTGCGAACGGAGACGTGTGAGAAGCTAAAGTAACTGGCGCGTAGGCGCAAAAGAACAATAAACAATAAAACAAAAACAAAAAGAAAAAAAAAGTGTATGAAAAATGTTAAGCGATGAATCAAAAGCATAAAAACAACAACAACAATGACAAAACGCAACTGAAATTGAAATGCTGAAAAAACACAAATTATTTAAAATGCCAAGAAAATAAAAAAAAATAATAATTTCATGAGACGCGTTAATTTAGGCAAAACAACAACAACAACAAAAAGGAGAAGCTGAAGCAGAAGAAGGAGATGGAGAACAACAACAACAATGACAGTGGGACAACAACCATAAAAATTGTCAATCAAGTCTTTGACTCGATTTATGATTGAACATTTTATATGATGAATACGAGCGTTTCGAATAAATAATGAAGAGTCATTGCCTGAACGTGTGACAGCACAGAGAATACCCTGTAATTTATAGCGGAACTGGAACTTAAACAATTAGCATTAATATTTTTTTTTTTTTAAGGTCAATTATAACTTAAATTTGGTATTTCAAAATAAATATTATATGTTTAATACATTGCTTTACGTTCTCGCTCATTTAAAAAGTGTTTTAAACCTTTTTCTTAAATCCCAACTTCCTCAAACCAACAAAAACGCATAGAATGACTCATTTTTACCCAAAAAAAAAAAATTCCTTGACTCACAAATTTCTTTTGATCTTACTTTAAGCCAAGTTTATCAGGAAGAAACATTTTTTTTTTATGAATCAAACAGTTCCTAACAAATCTATTTGAATTTCCCGATAACTCTTTTTTTCTAACTACTGCATAGTTAAACAGGTTTATTTAAACTTTAATTTTAATCTATAAATACACAATTTAACTAGAAGTTTTTACTGCAAAATGCTAAACATTTAAGCTTCAAATTATAATTGATGCATTTTATTAAAACTTAATTAGCTAATTTTTACGTCTGACTTGATTTGATACAAAATTTAGTGTTGTTTTTGTGCAGATTTAATTGGAGATATAGTGGACTTGATTTTGTTGATAGAATTGTTAGCTTTAGCTACATTTTTTCAAAGATTTTCTTGCTAAACTCGTGATTTAAAATTATTGAATTGTTTTTTTTTTTTTTATAAAACAGCAGCAGATGTGCGCCTTAGGAAGCTGTCCGCGTGTAGAGCTTTGACTGTATTTATTTTTCATTAAGACGGTTTTTCTGATCTTTTAAAAAAAATTCTTTTGCGGACATTTAGTTAAATATTTTAAGATATTTTCTTAAATTTTTGGTGTTCAATTCAGACGATCTTTTAGCAAGAACGCTCTTTCTCCCTTCCACTCATGCCTGTCTCTAATTTGCTCTTTTAATTACTCCGCCTTTTCTCTAGTTAAAGTTGATTACTTTCAACATTTTTTGCTTTAATAAGTGACAGTTATAAATCCAGGTAGAATTGTCATGTTAAATGGTCTTAACGTTATTTCACGCACACGTGTGTGTGTGTGTGTCTGTGTGTTTGTCTTTAAAATTTCCTTATCAAGAGTCATCGATCAGGAAGCTAAGAAACGGCAAACTGTACTGACAGCAACAAACGTTTGAAAACACAAAAAACACAAAAAAAAAAACGAAGCGTAGCAAGAAGAAGAGGAAGAAGGAAGAGGAAGAAATGCTGTTGCCTCATCATCAACACTGTCCGTCTGTCCGTTGAACAGAATTTAGCTTCAGTTTCAGCTGCCTTTTGGCCTGGGACTCCATCTCCATCTTCATCCACGTTGTTCTTCTTCTTGCTCTCCACCACGTTGTTGTTGCTCTTCTCTTTATTTTCTTCTTCTGCTGCGATGTCTGTTGTTGCTGCCTTAATCATCGCCAAAAACAAGTTTTGATTATTGTTGTTGTTATTGTTGCCTGCCTGCTGCTCTCCGTTTGGCTTAACGCATAACCCCAAACTCCAAAGCAATGCAGCTTCCCAGCCTCCCCTTCCCCTTCACTATCCCCTTCTACAACTCTGGTGTAACAAACAGCGTGAGCGAGCGAGAGAGCGCGAGTCCAGTTTTGTTTTGTTCGCTTGTTGCATTCGTCGCTGTTGTCGCTCCATTTTTGGCGCTTGCTCGAACCGAAGTACAAACAATTTCATGTTCCCGTTTTCTTTGACGTTTACACGTCACAACAGCACAAACAGAATTCTACAAAACGCAACTCAATTATGATCACAATAAGTAGATTTATTTTACCTAAACTTTTGCGAAAAGTTTTAACTCTAAAAAATATTAAACTTTGCTGGATTGCATATTTTGTGTTTAATTCAAGTTGATTTCAAGTGTAAACCTTTTTTATAATTTTATAAGAATTGCTTATGTGAACACTTGATAATTATCGTGTTAAGTCGCAACGCATAAACGACGGTGATTAAGAGTTGCAGCTGAAGTGGATTCCTTTTGGCATTTGTTGGCTTTGCTTGTGCTTTTTTGCTCTTTGCCTTTGTGCACTGCTTCCTTTACTTTGCACACATGTGTAAATATGTGTCTTTGTTACTGTGCGTGTGTGTGTGTGTGCTGCAGCAACTTTTCGTAACAGGAGAAGCGAGCAGAGAGACTTGAGAGCGGCTTAAGCGATAACTGAGCCTAAAATTACTAACAGCAGTCACACACACACACAGCTGTACAAATTCCCATACAGAAACAATGTGTGAGAAGAAGAAGAAAAAACATCTTTAATTTGGTGCCGAAAAGCTTTGCACGATTCGAAGTCAGCGAAGTTAAAAGTTGAAGCAGCAAGAATAAGACGAAGTCGTAGAGAATGAAGCAGCAGTTGAGTGGCTGCTCAAGAAAAAGAGTACTTTTTTTTGGGCCTCGAATTTTGTCGTGATCTCTGTCACTCTACCCCTCTCTTTCCCTCTTAAGAGCCACTCCACAAAATGCGATTTGATTTAGATTTTTTTTTTTTTTTGGCATTCACATTATTTGACCGACAAAACTTTTAATAGACTTGTCTGCAAATTGCCCACAGAAAAAAAAAAAAAAAACAATAAAATAAGAAATTTAAAAAAAAAAAAACTAAGAAATCTTCCAAGTTTTTTTTTCTTCTTGTCTCTTTAGGCAAATTAATCGATTAGTTTTCCATTAACACTATATGCTAATTCTGTAATTAATTTCTGTCTTTTTTTGTCGTTTTCTTTTTCGCTATGTGGTAATTCGTTTTTTTTTTAATTATTTTTTTGTTTGCTTTATAAATTCTTTGCTGTAATTATGTTTTGTTGTAAAAGTGTTTGTGCTGACAAGTTTTTAGTCTTGAAATTAATAGAGAAGTTTTTAATAGATTTTTCAGTTTTTTTAATTCTTAAATAGTTTTAGTTATTTTAAATTAAATATTTTAATATTAATATTAAAAAACTTTTAATATTTTTTTCAGTTGTTTTTTCATGTTGATTCTTAGCTGACATCTAACGGTTTAAGGCCTCTATTGTACTCATTTCTGTTTTCTAATTGTCGTGAATTTCTAGTCACAATCATTTTCCATAACTTTTGTTATTTGTTAACCATAATTTCTCTTTATAATAAATATTTCAATAATTTTAATGACTTTATTTTCAACATTTTTATCACTTTCTTTTTATACAACAAATAAATTGTTTAGCCTTTTTAAAAATTTAATTATAAGCATTTTGCCTCAAATTTTCTATAAATCAAAATTAGAATTTTCTAAGATTTAAGAATTTTCAATTGGAAAAGTTTTCTTAATTTTTAATATTTCAAGTATTTGAGTTACATTTATTTGTAACTGTAACTCAATAAGAAAAAAGTGAATATTAATTTATTTGTTAACAGAAAATATTTGTACAACACACACACACACACACACACACACTGACACATACTAACACCCATAAACCTAAAACGTCTTCACTCCAATTCGAAAATTTGTCATGTTTTTTTTGCTTTCCTTTTTTGCGTGTTCGTTCTTTTTCTGGTTCTGTTTCTGCCTTTGTTTTTTTTTGGCTTAAGAGAATTCACCTCAAATTACATGGAATATTAACATTTTTAGTGCTTGGCAGCAATTTTCATTTTCATTTTGTTGCTGTTGTTTTTGCGGAACTTCCCACACCACCCCATTCCAAACCCCCATCACTACACACAGCCCATCCCTAATTTGTCTGCTAATCACCTTGCCTGCTTCTGCTTCTTCTTATGCTTCTTTTACTTCATCTGCTTATTCTTGTTCATATTATTATTTTGCTCTTTAGACGTAGACTTTTGTCTCCTTCTGTTTCTGTCAGACACAACTTCATTAAGAGCAAGCACACACTCTCACACATACACAAGCTGTTGGGGAATTGTCCTTTTTCGCCTAACTGTACATCTCTGCTCACTCTCTTGCTTTAACTTGCTGCTTTGCAAAAACATAACAACAGTCAACAGCATTAAGCACACGTCGCTGCCGCAGCCGAAGACGCTGCCACTGTCGCTGTCGACGTCAACGTCAGCGTTCGACCGCTGCTTTTCTTTGCAATTTTTGGCAAACGTCAATTACACGCAAAAAGACAACGGCGCTGTCAACGTTGGCAGCGACAGAGACAGCGACAGCAAAGAACAAGTTTTGTTGTCATTGAAGTGCAATTGTTATTGTAGTTGTGTTTGTTGTTGTTGCTGCTGCGCTGCACTCTGTTTTGACCATGCAAATGCAATTTTCATTGTGATTCATTTTTTGGCTTTTTTAAATTGGCAATTTTTTTATGCGATTGCCAGTGTTGCTGTTTTTTCTGTTTTTTATAGCGGCTGCAATTTAGTTAGTTCTTTTTTGCTTTTGCTGTTATGATGAACCGGTTAAACGGGTATTGAACATAATTATTGTTGTTTTAACTGCGAGGCGCTGTTTGCATTTTTGATTGTTATTGCTATTTGTTCGCACACAAGTACACAGCAAACACCAAACACACACACACACACACTTGCATAGCTGATTTAAGAGCGTTAATTAAGCTGCAGGCTTCGCTCTGCTTTGGAGAGAGGGAGAGCACATGAACTGTGCAGTAGGCACAGGGGAAATGCAGTGTAAAGAACTATAGTTCCACACACACACACACACATACACTTGCACTTTGATAAATAACAAAACCAAAACATAAGTTTTTTTTTCTTCCTCTGCTTCGATTTGTTATGCACCTTATTGTTGTTGGTTTTTGAACCGGTTCAACCGGTCGACGCTGCATGCTCATACACTCACGCACACACACACACATACACACGCTTGCACTTTTGCTTCGCATTGTCGCTGTCGTTGTTGTAATTTTTTTTTTTTTTTATTCCATTTTGTTACCTTTCGCTTTAGTTGCTCAGCATCGCAGCTTCTGTTTTGACTTTGCTGTTTTTTTGCCTTCTTCTTTCTATTCGCCTTTCTTCATGTATTATATTTGCAATAATTATTATGCATATGATTAATTGCACTCACTTTCAAACAAATTAGAATAACAGAAAAAAAAAATGGTCGCATTTAAATACTTTATTTTTTTTTTCAATCAAAACTTGCGTAAAAAACACGCGCGCATTTTGCGGCTTTTATTTTATATTTCTTTTACATATAGATTTTATATGTATTTTATTTTCTTTTTGCAATTTTCTTGGTTGATATTTTTTGCTTTCGGCGTTTGAAACGGTTTGTTGTTATTTTGATGACCGGCGTTCAATAACAACGACAACAAAATTTACAAGATTCACACAATTTTTACGAATTATACGAATAAAATGCTTGCTCGCTCGCACCCGTTAAACCGCTTCAACACGTCCGCCTCGGTCGGCTTTGCTTTTGCGTCTGTTAACAGAGCGCGTTGACTTAACAGTTGCAGCTGTTATGACGCTGTTAGCGCTGCTTGCGAAGCAATTCGAACCGCTGTTAGAGCAACAGCGGCCCAAGCAACGACACTGTTAAGCGACACGCAACATGTTAAGCACATGTTCGTTGCGAGCGCGCTCTTTCATTGTTATATTTGGGAGTTTGTAAGAGAGCGTTAAGCGTAGAACGTGGCCGTTGCTCTCTTAAATCGCTGCGGCTTAAACCAATGCATTTGTGCATGCACATGCATGCCAAGTCGATGGCAGTGTCATTGTTGCAATTGGTCAACACATAATTGGTAATAGAAGTTGCAATTGCTGTGGTTAGATCGTTGCATTTTGAGCGCAACTCTCGTATCATGGAGTGTCGGCATAAAGTGAGTGTGGCTAACTTTATTTACCGTTATGTAGCTAAAGCCTGGCGTTAAGGATTTTAAAATCGTCAAAGTATTAGATTTGTTGTTGCGATAGGGTATCTGCCTGTCGACCACTCATTACCTTCTGCTTCATTTCTGCGGTTTTATATTGTTCTGAAGTTTTTCGTGACGACAGTGAAATTGCATAGTTTTTGTGGCCGCTTTTGGAGAGTCGCTAATGTGGCACCTAATTGTGGGTAAATGCAACAAATGCAGCAAAGGCAGCACTCACTTCGTGCCACATGCCACATGCAACACGCAACAAATTTATGCAAACGAGAAACGCAGACAAATCTGCAAAAGAAACGCTTACAAAAATTAAGTGAACTATTGTTAATGATGTATGGGTATATGGAGTGAGCCAAACACGACAGGCAGAGACCCTGTAAGATAGATAGAAAATAATTTAAAAATATGTATAAATTTTATTTTAGTTATCACTGACTTTTGATCGATTCTAGAATTCCTGATTTTATTTTTTTAGTTTTGAGTTTAATAAGTCCGCCTGAAAGTATGCAGTTGTTAATGATGTATGGGTATATGGAGTGAGCCCAACACGACTGGCAGAAACCCTGTAAGAAAGATAGAAAATAATTTAAAAAATTTATAAATTTTATTTTAGTTATCACTGACTTTTGATCGATTCTAGAATTCCTGATTTTATTTTTTTAGTTTTGAAATTAATAAGTCTGCCTAAAAGTATGCAGTGATATTTTTCTACAACTCATACAAAGGTAGTTTTTAAGCAAAGAGTATTTCAAAGCGCTTCGAATTAAAATACCCTTTCATGTCTGTTCAATGTAGGGTATGCCGCATGCCCCACGATTTGTCAAGGTCAAATTGAGAAGCTTACGCTCCTGTTGCGGGCAACAAACACAAAAAAAAAGTACTTTTATTAAGGTTACATTTCGCATTTTGTCAATTTTTGATGGCATTTACTTATCAGCAGGAGGCGGGGCGGGGGGGCGTTGAGCCAGGCGGTAATCAGAAGGCCAACAAAAAGGTGCCTAGAGGGGCGAGGGAGGTAGTGGGCGTGTCTGTATTGACAAATACATAAGCAGGAGCCTTTTGTTTTGCTGTCGCCACTTTGGGAAATTTCGCGCGTTATGTTCGGGGGGAAATTCAAGGGGTGTGGGCGTTTGTCATTTCGTTTCGGCGGAGGCGTGGCATATCAGCACTTCCTGACAGCCTGACTGCCTGACAACAAATTATCAATTATTGTTGCAACAGCGACATCAGCGGCACCGGAAATTTGCCACCTTTGCATACCCTGTAAAATCAGTGGAGCCTAGAAAGCGCCAGCTCGACGTGTAGAAAGCTTTGTAGCATTTGAGAATAGTTAATTGTAAGTAAAAAATTATATTTATCAGCTGGAAAATGGCTGTATTAGGTCGCAAGATACCCTGTAAAATGTACCTTAGTCGTTTTACGCCACAGCACAATAATTCTGCTATAACTGTAAGCCGTAGCAACAATATTTGGAATTAAACACAAAATCTATACTCTGTAAAAAGAGCATGAGTGAAAATATACCCTGTAAAACTGCATTTGTGCAAGAATTATTAAATTAAAGCACTATAAACTGAATGAATTGAATAAATTCATGTCTCCATACCCTGTACATTTAAACTTAATTCCTTATATACCCTGTAAAATAAAATGTTCATGAAATTTGGTTCAAATTTTTAAGTTTCTATAACTTTTGCCTCTGTGCAGGGTAAAAGCTAGTCGAGCATACACTTCCCTCTGCACATTTACCTGTATTTCGTGCTCTTCTTCTTCCCCATTTAGCATGTCGATAGCGTCAATGGCGTCGCTGCCTATTGGCATCATAAAATTTGTCAATTTATGGAAATATACGAAAATGTCGACGAAATTTTCAAAGAAAAATGTACAAAAACAAATTTGAATGCAAAGAAAACAGTGGAAAAAAATGTGAGGTAGAGATAGCAATGAAAAGAACCAGAAAGAGATAGGAAGAGAGAGAGAGAGCATTGTGACGCAAATCTTAAGACCTTAAGTACAAAAAGCACGAGACTTAATTAAATTATTGATTCGGAACAGACAAAAATTTAAAAGTAAAGTGCAGTATTATGAAGGGAATTATTAGGAGAATTTTTTTTCAATTCAGTGAAAAATCTACCCGCGGACAGCTCCTTTAGCCGGACGAATTTTATAGTTACAAGTTACATGATTTTCATAGAAAATCCGATCCCTTAGGCGGACAACTCCCTTGTGCGGACAAAAATACTGGAACCATGGATGTGCGGCCAAGGAAACTTTCACTGTATATTGATCAACGTCTACAGCCGAGTCGTTATAGAAATGTCCGTCTGTCCGTTTGTCCGTTCGTATGAACATCTGGGTATCGGTAACTAAAAGAGCTAGGCACACCAAATTTGGACTGAAAGTCCGTCTTTGTGTCAGTCAAGTATATTCCAAATTTTTTGCACGCCCCCTACCGCCCCCGCAAATCGTAAAAAACATTTTCATAACACCATAACTTGGAAACTACTATAGTTATCGGAAAGAAACTCACATATTGATTGCTTTTTAAATAGAAAAATAAAAGGTTTCAAAAAACCTCTCAAGTTAATCCCTGGTTTAACAATAACAATATTAAATTAATAATTAATTAAATATAAAATTAAATGAATTTTATACCACTTTTCTTAAAGAAAAATATATTTATTTCTGCTTACATTGTAGCTTAAAAAATATATTTTAGTTTTAAATTATTTCTCTCAAATAACAAAAACATTGTAGACAATTTTTAAGGCATTTTCGTAACTTTCTCTACTTTTTTGGTGATTATTTTTTGTCACACAGTTATGTGCATACAAATGTAGCCATAATTTAATTTATTTCAAGTTTTTCGACAGTAATTTTGTTGGCTTCTACAGTTTTTGTATTTTTATTGCTCAATGGAATTTTGATTTTCAGTTAAAATCATTTCAATATTAAGTAATAAAACTTAATGAAGAAAAACTATATTTTAAAGTCATACATAAAATACTCTTCAGCAATGAGTAAGAGTAGTTCAAATGCGACTTTACACTCTGTACTCTTGTGGGCTTTAAAGTCATGCCTAAAAGTATGCAACGCATTTTTTTCAATTACAACTCGACGGCAATTACAACAGTGGAAGAGTGAGGGAGAGAGAGGGAGTGAGCGGTGTCAGTGCTGCCAACGCGGCGATTTTCTTTTTGTTTGGTCGCTTTGCTGCAATTGCAATTGACAATTTATGTGCTTTCTGTTGGAATTTAAGCAACTTCTGTGCGGGAAGTGCGAAGAAAAGTTAGGGGAAGAGGGGTGGGGAGTGGGAGTAGGGGTGGGGTAGGTAGGTTGGTAGAAGTGGAGGCCGTGTTGTGGTGCCACCTTCAGTCACACAAGGCAATCGATGCTGAAGGTGCGATACATTTGAATGCGACACATTTGACAATCGACTGAAATCGAATGGAATTGATATTGAGTTTGAAACGAAACGAAATGAAATGGAATGGAATGGAATGGAATGGAATGGAATGGAATGGAATGGATGTAAAAGGAGTAAATTCGAATTGAATATGATAATAAATAAAAAATATAGAGAACGACATGGAACGGAATGGAATGGAACAGCATACTTATCACTGAATATAACACAAAATGGAATTGAGTTTTATGGAAATTGTGAAATTTTATAATTTATATGTTATTAAAATAAATATTACGGAAATAAATGGAACGCATATTAATGGAACGAATAGAAACAGATATAGGATTAGATTGAAATCAATTGGAATGTCTACTATTAATTAATAGTATTAATGGAACAAAATGAAATTGAAAAGCCTAAAATGGCAGGTAATTTATTAATTAACATGCTTATGAACCGTTTAGGGATTTCAAAAATAGAATACAAAATTTTATATTTTAACGGTATAAAATATATACAAGTAAGAAAGCTTACAATATGGCATACCGACTGTAATAGACCCCGTGCTCATGCTAGTGTAAATTTTTCTTAATTTTCTACCGATTTGTACCATGGGAGCTAAAGGCTATAGTTGTCCGATGTGGATCAAATTTGGTGAGTATTGTTATAACCATAATGTGTGAATTTGGTCGTGATAGCTTTAATCGTTCGCAAGTTATGACTTTTTGTAGAATTTTCGGTGCCGGTAGTGGGCCTGGCACCAATTTGAAATAAACTTGATCAGCTCGGGAGGTTTACGGACTTGCATTCCAAATTTGGCCGCTCTAGCTCTTATAGTTTCTGAGATACAGGTGCTTATACGAACAGACGGACAAACGGACAGACGGACAAACGGACAGACGGACAAACGGACAGACGGACAAACGGACAGACGGACAAACGGACAGACGGGCATACGGACAAACGGACATTTTTATATCGACTTGACTGTTGGTATTATGCACATTTAAGGGGTAGGCCACGCCTCCTGGCAAACTTAAGAGACACTACAACATTTTTTAGAGTACAGGGCTTAAAAAAAACTTAATAAAAACATTGTAAAATCGGCACTAAGTGGATTAAAATGTTTTTTAAGAGATGTTAACTTTAAATTGTTAAGGTCTTTGAAAACAACAACGCAGAGTTGCATTTGACTCCAGTTAGTCAAAGGGGAATTTGTACTAGGAAAATAGAAACAATAGTTAAAGCTTCTATTTAATTAAAATGCCATTATTATTGTGCAGTTGCAGTCGACGTCGCAGTCGCAGTCGCAGTCGACACTTTTGTCATTCGCAGCTTGCGAGTGTTAAATGTCAAGTGAAAGCCAGAAGAAAATGTGTTCCCAAGCCCCTACACCCCTCTCCCCCAGTCAAACTGTTCCCCTCTCCACCACGCGCCGCTGTTTGCTGCGTGGCTGCAATTAAAATAATATAAATAAGCGTTGCCTGTTTAAAGCGGGCGCTGGCGTGGGTGTGGGCGTGGCGGCTGACAATTTCTGACTGCGATGAAATATTTCCCGTTGTCATTACTCCCGTTGCAGTTGCACCTCAGCCCCGTAGCGCAATCTCCATTCCCATTCACGCCACGCCCCGTGCCATTCCGCCCCCTTACTCCCTTTGTTGCCGCCTATTATGTTGCTCACTCCCACACTCAAATCAGCGCTTTTGCCAACCAAATTGTTACCAACTCAGTCAACGAGAACGCCAAAGACAAAATTACTGTGCAGTCGACTGTTATACCCGTTAATTTGTTTATTAAAGGGTATAACAGACGTTAGCAGTTTATGTTTTTCCAGAAAGATTTTCTATAGAAGAAGTACAGTTGTTAGAAAAGTGCTTACCGTAACGGGTATTTCAAAGTTGGGGTGTCCTTTATAGGGTATCTTTACGTTGTTTATTGTAGTTGTTGCTGTTTATTGTTGACGGCGACAAATACTTGATGAATGTAGCGACCTTCACCTGGCTAGCTGCTTAGTGCTGCGACTCTTAAAATGATGCCAACCTTTTTGCCTCTCTATCGCACTCACTATCTCTCTCTCTCTCTCTCTCTCTCCGTCTCTGTGTCTTTCTCCACTCTCTGATAGCTGTCACAGCTTGGACAGAAAAGCAGCTCCATTCGCAAAAGGAAAACACTTGAAGTGACCTCAGCATAAAGTGTAAACATCAGTGGGAATAGAAATATTTATAGTGTAGAGATTGGAGAGTTTATGGTGTAGAGATTGAGTACAGTGGGCTTATGTATAATGTGAACAAAAGTTAGTGAAGTGTAGAGTGTGGAGAGTTAAGTGTAGAGATGGGAGAGTTTATGGTGTAGAGATTGAGTATAGTGGGCTTATGTATAATGTGAACAAAAGTTAGTGAGGTGTAGAGTGTGGAGAGTTGAGTGTAGAGATTGGAGAGTTTATGGTGTAGAGATTGAGTACAGTGGGCTTATGTATAATGTGAACAAAAGTTAGTGAAGTGTAGAGTGTGGAGAGTTAAGTGTAGAGATGGGAGAGTTTATGGTGTAGAGATTGAGTATAGTGGGCTTATGTATAATGTGAACAAAAGTTAGTGAGGTGTAGAGTGTGGAGAGTTGAGTGTAGAGATTGGAGAGTTTATGGTGTAGAGATTGAGTATAGTGGGATTATGTATAATGTGAACAAAAGTTAGTGAAGTGTAGAGTGTGGAGAGTTAAGTGTAGAGATGGGAGAGTTTATGGTGTAGAGATTGAGTATAGTGGGCTTATGTATAATGTGAACAAAAGTTAGTGAGGTGCAGAGTGTGGAGAGTTAAGTGTAGAGATGGGAGAGTTTATGGTGTAGAGATTTTCGCTTAGGACGAGTACAGTGGACTTATGTGGTACATAAACAAAAGTTAGTTAGGTGTATAGTGTGGAGAGTTAGTGTAGAGATTATAGAAAGATTTCCTTCATTAAGATTTAAGCTTGTGTAGTGCTAAATAAAAATTTATTGAGTTGGAGAGTTAATTAACTGACTATAAATTAGTGTAGAAAATTAAAAATTAGTGTAGAAATTTCTAAATTGGAAAAGTTATAATAATAATCAGTAAAAACAACTAAGAGACTATACTAGAGTGATTGATATTGATAAATAAAATGGGTAGAAAATATACGTACGAGAAAAGGGTAACAAGGAGTGTGGAGAGTAGACGTCAGAGTAGGTAGCGAAGAGTGGAGAGTTATGTAAGAGCAATAAGAGATGAGAAAAGAATGTACAGTCACACCGAAAGATACTAAATTGGATAAGAAACTAAGGGAACTAAGAGACTATACTAGAATGTAGAGATTGGTAAACCAAAAAGTGGAGAAAATATACGAAAAAGAAAAGGGTAACAAAGAATGTGGAGAGTAGACGTCAGAAGAGGTAGCGAAGAGTGACGAGTTATGTGTGAACAAGAAGAGATAAAAAAAAGCGTAGAAATCACGAGGCAGCACCAAAAAGAGCGCTAAAATAGGAGAAAATCACGTGAAGTGGAGATAAAAGCGTGTGTTACTGGAAAATCTGGTGATTATAACAACTAAAAGTTGCTAATATTTAGAGACTGAAATGCACTGCAGAAATGAGCCAAAACAAAATTCTCAGTCAAAGGAAACAAGGTAAAATTCGACATTTCGGACAGAAAAAATATTTGGATTTTTTTTTCGGTTTTCATTTGAAACATTGATAGAAAGTCAGTGAAATTTTGTAAAGGCTTCGATAGCGCAATCATGGCTGAGACAGAAAACCGGCTGAGTGCGGAAACTGAGTGCGATGACTGCAAGATGGCTCCAGTTACGGCGACCACAATCCCCCAGGCCTCAAACAGTACGGCTGGCCTGGGAGCTGGGTCGTCGCAGCAGGAGGAGAAGCGGAATTCGTTGCAGCAGCTGCACCCAAATAAATCACAGTCGGCGACAAAGTATGTGAAAGTCAGCCAGGGGAATGTCACGACGGGGTAAGTCACTGAAGCGGTAAGGAGAGCGATACTAAACTGCTATCGGAGCACAACCTATTGGAAAAAAACTTATTTCCTTTTGTTGCTTTACTTAGTGCAGTCGACGTTAAGGAGGAAACACCCACGCTCAGGTTGCGTCCGAATGAGATTGAGTGTAGTACACAGACAGTGCCCACTGATGTTAGTGGTTATATGCTCCGGGAGGGTCAAAGGTCACGTTCGAAATCACCCTGCCGAAAACTCCGCCAGGCCGTGACGAGTCCTCGTCGCATTCAAGCCAAATCCGTTGCTGCTGCTCCCATTTCACCACCGGAAAGAGACTTGAACTTGAATTCGGACTCGAATTTGGTGGAAACTAGCTCCACACTGTCCGGGAAAACGCATCGCAGTTTGTTGCATCGCATGACCTTTGACGAGTGGCTCATAACCAAGGAGTGAGTTGAACCCTTGAGACCCCTTAAAGTCTGACTAATTACTCGATTTGTTAACGAATTTGTTTAGCTTGAGAAGCGTTAGCTGTTGAAAAACAAACCAAAAAGCAGCTTAGTTGTGTGTTGAAGGCTTAAAGTCTTTTAAGTAGTCGGTTTAGCTTTAATTCCAGTGTGTTTCTGTTAAATTATGAAAAACTACACAAAATGTGCGCGACAGGCAGAAGGAAGCTAGTTAGTTGTCAAAGTGACTATCGCTCACTATCGGCCACTATCGACCACTATCGGCCACTATCGACCACTATAGATGGCACTATCGGCCACTATCGCTTACTATCTATGGTACTATCAACAACTATCGCTCACTATCGACCACTATCGATCATTGTCGATTACTATCGGTCAAAATCGACCCCTATCGGCCACTAGCGAGGTCACTCTCGACCACTATCGCTCACCATCGACCACTAAAGTTGGCACTATCGACCACTTTCGCTTACTATCTATGGTACTATCAACAACTATCGCTCACTGTCGACCACTATCGGCCACTATCGAGGTCACTCTCGACCACTATCGATTACTATCGCTCACCATCGACCACTATAGATGACACTATCGACCATTATCGCTTATTATCTATGGTACTATCAACAACTATCGCTCACTATCGACCACCATCGATGGTACTATCAACCACTATCGATCATTGTCGATTACTATCGCTCACAATCGACCACTATCGGCCACTATCGATGGTTCTATCGACAACTATCGGCCACGTTAGTCCCTTCAAAACAGGACCTTAAGCGGCCATTTTGCTTTTAAAAAATAAAGTGAAACATTTTTTAATTTGTTTTAAACTTACGAACGACTTATTTATCGATTTCAATGATACACTTTGCAGCAAAGAGGAGGCGCAGCGACGTCGCCAGGATCGGCGCGAGTTGAATCGCCTGACGCACATGCAACAGCTGCGACAGGAGTTGTCTGACAAATGCTATGCGGATTGGCTGCGCTCCAAGCGGCAAAGGGCTAATTCCCAGATGACGTCACAGCAGAGGGGCAGAAAAGGGTTGCCACCTCTGATGGTGGAATCGGCGCGTAGTCGCGCGGAGGAAACCAAGAGAACGGTGCAACAATGGGAGCGACGCAAAGTGTTTGAGTTGCAACGGCGAAAGGAGCAACAGATACGTGAAGAAGAAGAGCGACTGGTGCGTGATCAATTGCGGCAACATTTGTCACAGCTCGCGTGGCATCGCTGGCTGGAGCAACAGGAGCAAAATGATCTACAGAAGCAACTAGAAAAGCAGCATCGTCAGCAACAAAGACAAGAAGAGGAGCAAGAACAACTAAAACAACAGCAAATGCGAAGCGGTGGCAGATGGCATCAACGCAAACTGGACTCGCTCTATTTGCATGTGCCCCTTTCTGCGGCACAGCGTTCGCTTCGTCAGCGTCTGGACGGCATCGATGGTCTGCACATGCTACGGCGTCGCAAATAGAAGGAGGTTCCTCCACTGTCTGACTTTCCTCTCACTACAGAGAAAGCTCTCTCTTCCAGTTAGCCAAAGCTCTGCTGAAATCTTGCCCCACATTGTCGCATTTAGTTGAAGCCACAAGTTTTCCCGTCTAGGCCACATTTTATGGACTCAATAAAATTCGAAATCTGTCTTAAAACTAATTTTAAACATAAATAGCTGGAAGCTGTAGCCTGAAAAGAGCTTTTCTGCTTCAACTGCCTTAAGAAGCTTTGCGTATTTTATCGATTTATCGTAAGGGAGCTATAGGCTATAGTTGTCCGATCCGGTTCAAACTTGATAACGATAGTTTTAATGGTACCTTACACATAATGTGTAAATTTGGTTACGATAGCTCCAATAGTTTCCAAGCTATGGTAATGTACAAATAGTAATTAACAATTTGCGGAGGCGGTAGAGGGCGTGGCATCAATTTAAAATAAACTTGATCTGCTTGACTTATAGAAGGACATTCATTCCAAATTTTGTGGCTCTAGCTCTTGTAGTTTAAAAGATACAGGTGCTGATACGAACGGACAGACGGACAAACGGACAAAGCAAATAAAAGGTAAATTATAATATATATAATATCATAGTATTCCTAAATTTATTCCTGGTTTTTTTTCCCGTGTAGCAAATTATATACAAAATTGTTAAATTTTTATGCCGTACAGCAAAGCTTTTAAAGCTTACTTCTTAAACTGATGATGAACTCTTGCTCTTTAGTTGCGGCAAGCAGTTTAAACTTAATTGAAAATGGTTAATGTATGCATTTCAGATCCAAGTTCAATCAGTTTTGCCGCAGTTTTGTGTTTCCTATCAAAAACAAAGAAACTTTGTTTACAATGCTGAAGCTGAAACTGAAGCTGAAACTGAAACTGAAACTGAAGCTTCGGCTTGCTGTGCTGTCGACTCCTGAAGAGCGTAATGTGCGAGTTTTCCGAGTTTCTGGCTTATTCAATTAAGAGCACAAAAGCTGAGCGCCTTGTGACTTTCCAGTTGTACGAGGTCTGAAGCTCAAGGCTTGGTCAGGTCTGGTCTAGGTTGATGTCTGGTAATTAGACCACAAGTAGCACAGTGCACAGTGGTAAAAATGCTTGTAATGTTTAGTTTATAATCATTTGTTACTTTTTATTTTTAACAACAATTTTTTAATATGTTTTAAAGTATTTTGAATCAAACACACTGTTTTTAAAAATTTTTAAATTTTATTTCTTAAGTTATAAAACAAGAAAGAAGAGCGCACCCGACCGACATTGCGCTCAAATATAAACTTTTTTGCGTGTTTTCGTGTAGTCGGAATTTTATGAAACTTTCATTATAGTTTGATATAATTTTTGATAACAAAACTGAATGATATGAACAAATGGCTTAAAAACGGCTTGCAAATTTTAGAAGTTTTTTATTTCTTACGGAAAAAGTAGGCATGGCAGACAAAAATTTAATACGACACGATATTTATTCTGCCTCTAGGAACCTGTGTACCAACATTGGGTTTCCTAAGTGCCATAGTTCCTGAGATATACGCTTAAAATTTATATTTACTTTTTTCTGAGGTGTGTGTCTAGTTTGCGGCTCATTGTGGGCGAATGGGGCGTGGCATAAATAAGTAGTCGATCGGGACTAAGTTCAAACTTTTAGCTCTTACCATCTCTGAAATCTATGTATTCATACATACGGACAGACGGACATGGCTATATCGACTCGGCTTGTGATGCTAATCAAGAATATATATTCCCTATAGAGTTGTGCCACGCCTCTTTCTACCTACAATTTTGCAGAGAGTATAAAAATTGCACACTTGTTGACAGACTTTTTTAAACATCAGTAAACTCTATTTTGAACAACTGAAAAAAAACTCAACTTCCCAAAAATATAATATTTAAACTGAATTTTTTGTCGCAGTATTTTTTATTTTAATTTAAATTTTTGCTACTTTTGGGTGACATAAAAATTTCAAATTTATTTGCTTAGCTCAGGTGTTTTTTTTTTAAATTTAATATAGACCACCTGCACACCACTGTGCGACAACGGTGCTGTAGGCATTGACCCACAATAACACACATGTACGCTACTTATACACACACACACAGACCCACCACACACACACATAGTTTACGCACTTACTCGCCCACTTGCCCCCTTATCCTTTTAATCCATTTTCATTGTGTGTCACATGGCTAGCAGGTATATCAGGTAGAAGAAGAAGCACAAGCATTCGTAGTCACTCTTGTAGTCGTTCTCGTACATCGGTGCCTACATTTCACATGGAGGCAGAGATGCCTGCTGTCGATTTGAGTGCTGGATAAAATGCTTCTCTCTTTTATCAGCTCTTTACACCCATTACTTGTAGATTAAGCGGGTGTATTGAGCATGTGTAGGGCAGCAGGTGAATCATTTGAGTAAGAAACATTGACAAGGTCCTTTTACTGTCGGGCTTGCTCTGCGTTTTACTACCAATTTTTCATGAACCGATGCAGCATGTTTTGGTTGCACGTTGCATGTTGTTTGCCAATCCAATGAGCTGCTTTACAGAATGAAGATGAGCGATGCCCTGCCAGATTTCGCTTTTTAAGCCTCAAAGGATGTGCGTACGAAGACCAATTGAGAAACTATGACTACTGATCGTTCAGTTTGCAGGGCCATTGATCAAAAACGAAACCCAAATTAGCAATGGAAGTGAAGAATTTCAGTGTTCGACTGATTTTGGTTCGATTAAGGCTAAAACTTGGCAATGAGTTGCAATTAATTGGGGTCACTTGAGAGTTTTGACTACCTCAGACTGTCATTCAAGCTTAAATAAGTTAAATGCTGAAATCGACAACCAGCAGCTTAAATCAAGAATGAGAACTCTTTGAAACTGAATGCTTTAAATCCAAAAGAAAGCTGTACGAAACTTTGCTCTGCTTTTGACTATCGTAGATATCAAGTATACGACGTGTCTGCGAAGTTTTCTTAGTGTGAAATAGCAAGAACTTTAACTTTCGATTTTTTATGGCATATAAGTTACTGAAATCTTTAGCTTGGAAGTGCTAAACAAGTTAAATAATTCCGATGCTTGCAGATTAAGTATACGCCGTGTTTACTTAAAAAAAAAAAACCTTTTAAAAACTGAAAAGCTCAGAAAAGAGCCGCTGCAAACAAAGATATTAAACATACGACTAGTTGGTTTATTGTGTATTGAAGAATAAGAACATTAAGGCGTTTTGTAACAACTTTTAAGCTCATGTTCCCTACTGTCCGAAATGTCAAGTACACGATTTGCTAACATATGCTGTTAATAAACTGTAAATTATGGAAAACTTAAATTGATTGTCTGTTCATACAAGGTTTGAAAAGTAATTAAGTATACGCCTTGTCTGCCAATTTGTTTGCTCAATTTAAAAGTCACTTTTGATTTAACTGCTCAACTTTAAACTTAAGAATGACTTAAAATAAATCATACTTTTAAGTTTGCCCATTCGCTTTCCTGCACTCCCCACAAATGTACACACAAAGCACAAAAGTTGTTTATCAATTCCATTTAATGTTTAAATGTCATGCTGATTCTTTTGGCAAGCTGCAGCTAAAACTTTTCACCCTGTGGCTTGATGGTGATGTTTTGCACCTGCCAGAGAAAAATATGTAGAAATAGATAAGTAGTGTTAGAGTAGAAAAAAATAAAATATATAGAAAATAAACATATGATAGTTATACTACTATGAATGCAAAGCATGTGTGAAGTGCCATAGTTGATGGTTGTGACTCACTTGCACGTTGGGGGGCGTGGCAATGGTCCAGAGCACGGCATCGGCAACATCCTGTGAGCTCAACATGGGCATGTGCTGTTTGATGACGCCTTGCAGCTGCTCCGGCAAAATGTCCGTGTCTACAATGCCCGGACTGATGGTCTGCAATGGCAAATGTGACACAAATGTGAACGTGACTTGCATGTGGGCTGAGGCCCAGTGATGTCACCTCAACAAGCCACCAAAAGACTTAATAAAAAACTAAAATACTATAAACTATTTGTTAGTAAATAAAGAACGATAGAAAGTTGTAATCAAATTGTACCGTTTGCCAGCTCTAACTGAATTTTAGTAACGCTTTCTAACCATTTTTAATTAATTAAAAGCAACTGGATTTCTGTATCAGCTAAAAGTTTCTTTCAAGCTTTGTAGTCACCTTTGTTTCACTTTTTTTCGGTATTATAGTTCAATAACAAATTGGATTCTTTAGTTGTAATAATGATTTTCTACCGGCTGATGCCGCTTGAAATTGTAAAGTGAATTTAGCTATAGTCAAAAACCGCTAAAACGGCAACACTGCTTGAGAAATGAAAGGCGTGAAGCCGAACGATAGGAGTGACGGCACCTTCCCCTTTCCTTTTCACCACTCACCGACACGCGTACTCGCGTCTTGTGTCGCTGAAACTCCTGTCGATAGATCTCCTGCATGGCGCGCAGTGCAAACTTTGTCGCCGGATAAATATTGAGAGATGGCAACTCTGGCCCCAAATTGGGCACCTGCTGACCGGCGACGCTATTAACAATGATCACGTGACCCTCCTCCGTTGCAATCTTGTTTTCCCCTGTGCCACGCTGCTCCTGCTCCAACTGCTCCTGCTGTCGCATTGTCTGAAAGGCCTCGCGTATGCAGTAGACGCTGCCCATAATGTTCGTCTCGATGGTGTCACGTATGGGCTGTGTATTTGCCGTACCGCTCAATTCGGTGGTTGCCATAATGCCCGCATTGTTGACCAACACATGGACACCGCCCAGCTGCCGTTTAGCCCAACGAAAGGCATCCAAAACCTGCGATTCCTCTTGTATATCGCATTTGATGGCATGCAAACGGGAACGTTGCTCCGCCGTTTGCAGCTCATCGCGCAGCTTCTCGATTCTATCTTGGCGTCGGGCCAATCCGACGACCACGAGACCGGCACCGACCAGGCCGCGTACACAGGCGGCCCCAATGCCCGAGCTGGCGCCGCTAACTATAGCCACTTTGTTGCGCCAACGTTCCATGGTTGACTGCCAAGCGTCTAATGCCACTTGCAACACTGCCACAGATGCCACGTCACCTCTGTCCTCTATGGTCTGCTCTTCCGCTGTCCCACTGTCCCACTGTCCACTCCCACTCCACACCCACTGTGCGGAATCCGTAGTAATGTGAAGAGGCCTAAGCCGTATCGATTTACCCAATCTAGACCAGGTGCTCTGCCAGATGCCGCCAAGGTACGGTGGGAGATTTGCCAACTTTTTTGAACACTTTTGGATCGATAACAAAGTAAAGCCAAGTACTTGTTTTAGTTCACTTTTTTTCTAGTTTAGGTATATGAAATGAGAATCTTTTATTTAACAAGAAAATTATTTGTTGAAACATTTTGAGTTTTTAGCTTTGCAAAATGATTTATTAAGAAATAATAAATTGTTATAGTTACTGTTCCTGTTACAGTTACTGTTTCTTTTGCCTGTACTGCTACTGTTTCTGTTACTGTTACTGTTACTGTTACTGTTTCTTGTACCTGTACTGCTACTGTTACTGTTACTGTTACTGTTTCTGTTACTGCTATTGTTACTTTTACTGTTACTGTTACTGTTACTGTTACTGTTTCTGTTACAGTTACTGTTACTGCTATTGTTACTGTTTCTGTTACAGTTACTGTTACTGTTACTGTTACAATTACTGCTACAATTACTGTTACTGTTACTGTTACTGTTACTGTTACTGTTACTGTTACTGTTACTGTTACAATTACTGTTACTGTTACAATAACTGTTACAATTACTGTTACAATTACTGTTACTGTTACTGTTACAACTAATGTTACTGTTACAGTTACTGTTACAATTACTGTTACAATTACTGTTACTGTTACTTAAAGTTTTCCTTAAATTGGCTACATTTCATTCACTTAAAATAGAAATTCATACACTTACTTAATCATATACACATTTCCAACGAATTGCAAAATTTACCACAGTGCTTGATTTCCCAGAGCTGGCACCATTAAAGCTGAAACTCTTGTGGTAATCGCCTTGCTCGACGTCTCTAATTGGCATACATCCTTAGAGAATCCCGCTATTATCCTCACCTGACCAGGTCTCCTCTTTATATAACCACGTTTAATTACGACAAACATATATCCTGCAATTGTCTGTAATTATTAACAACGATATGGGTAATAACTTCTCGCCAAACATAACAACCACTCACTTTAATTTACATATGAAATCGAACAAAAATGTACCTTAACGTGGATCGATTATTAAATAGGATTTTCTGGAAAGATTTCTCTACAGGATAGAACCGATAACCCATAACATAAACTAAACTGACTGAAAATGCTAATGTATGCTGTAAAATCTTTGGTATTGAATGAGCTCTTGATTGAATGGGCTTTTTAATGTCTTAATTTCCATTTTCAGTTAAAATTTCAATATACTTTTGCTTTGATTTTATAATTTTTCTTCTAAGAGAAATGTGATGTTCTCGAGGCCAATAGAATTTTTTGAGCCCTCTTTATTACTATTTCCTGCTTTAATAGACAGGGGCTACTTGTATGGATTTGCGAGTGCTCCGGAAGGGTGGCTAGCTCTATTGATTTAGGAGTTTCTAAGTCAAGCTAAAGGAATTCCTTTCCACCATTAAATGTTACCTCTTTGCATTGAAATGGTGAGGATACACTTGATGATATTGTGTTCGGCATGTGACAACATTTATGCGTGTCGCGACATGTTTGATATTGATGTTAAATACGTGTACGTATTGAAACAGAATCCAAGTAGATTCATGACCCACATCGGGCATTAATACGTGTATTTATGTGTGTGCGTGTGTATGTAGGTGTATAGGCCATTGGCCTGGCCCACAGGGTGGGGGGAGTGTAGCGTTTTCCTAGTTTGGGGCTAGTGGAGGAAAAAGCCATTTGCAAGCGAAAGTTGACGTCGACAGAAAATGTTGCAGAAGCATTCGAAATTATTTACAACTGGTAAAAGTAGCTGGAAAACCCAGTCAAGGAGAAAACTACAACAACAACAAGATGAAGAAGAAGAGCTAGAATTTATGCCATTAGACCCTCATGCACAGTTGGGACACAGTTGCTTCGAACCTCGCATTGGGACAATCTTCCTTTCTCCTCTTTTCGCCCCCTCTCTCTTTCTCTTTCTCTGTCTCTTTCACTTCCAGTGAAATGCACTTCAATGCTTAAATGACAGTGAAGTTTTTGGGGTTCCACGAAAAATCATTTGGGATGTGACAACAACCACAAACAGACAACAACAAAAAAAAAAGAGAAAACATGGCTAAAAATATGAAATGAGCAACTTTTAGTGGAATGGAAAATGCAAAATGCAAAATGCACAACAACAAGTAAAGCATCAAGAGCAACAATAACAACAACAACGAATAAACAAACACTATAATGATGAAGAAGAGGAAGAACATGCATAACAACCTAACAAATTGGCTTGGACTTAAAGAAGCAGTTAACTAAGTATATACACAACATACATTTCAAAAAGTTTGTTATGAAACCACCAAAGTGGTCACAATTTATCTTAACTTTGGTGGTTTTGAATCACGCACTTATTTTCATAGTAACTATGTTTTTAATAAAAATTATAATGATAATGATAATAATAATAATAATAATAATAATAATAATAATAATAATAATAATAATAATAATAATAATAATAATAATAATAATAATAATAATAATAATAATAATATTAATAATAATAATAATAATAATAATAATAATAATATTAATAATAATAATAATAATAATAATAATAATAATAATAATAATAATAGTAATAATAATTTTGAATGCATATGTTCGTCCAGAAATTTCCATAAATTTTCTTTAAAATTTGCGATGCTGAAATAATTATTATTAAATAAATCTTTTGTTACATTTGCTTTCAGTCTTTATTTAAGCTGGGATTTAGCTAATGACAAATGAAACCTCCAGTTACAAATGTGAAGAATTTATGTCTGCTCAAAAGTAAACGTAAATATTGATTTAAATGTTGTTCAATTGAATAATTTTCATGGGTTTATTAAGCTGTAATTAGTTTTAATTGAAGCATTAAATGCAGTAGTTATTTTAAAAATTGTCTTAGTTGAACTGTAAAATGTGTATTTTGTTTTGTTTGTGAATTCAATTGAGCTTAAACATCTGGGTTTCGTCTAAAGCAACTTTCGGTGTAGGTCAAAGAATTTGAAATGAAAATGAATTGAAATCACAAAAGTATGCAATAGTTTTTTTTATTTGGTTTGAGTAAGCTCGGTTTGAAACTAAGCCAGGAACTTTAAATGGTAATGGGAATGAGAATGGAAATGCTTTAATTATTACATTCGAGTGTCGGCTGCATAATTACAACGGACTGTGGGGCGGGACTTTGATGCCGGGTTTGCAGGTTAAAGTTGCATGCATCCTGCTCGATTTAATCGTGACACCTGTCCAACTGGCCAACTGGTTTGTCGCTCAGTCGGGCGGCATAATTAAAAGTTAAGTACCTGACCGGGACACAAACACACACGCACACAGCCACATATAATGCAAGACAATCAAGTTGGTGGCAAAAGTCGAGAAAAGTCAGGAATGAAGCTCTGTTCGGTTGAGGGAATAGTTAAAGAGCTCGTACACTGAACAAAATAATCGCGTTTGAGCTTAAGAGACAAACAAATTTTTGATTAAGTGCACTGAGACAAGATAATGTTATGTACACTGACAAAAAATAGAGAGTGTACTCCTACCAAAAATAAAATTAAAAAATATTTAGCTTAAAATTTAAGCCAAAAACTATTTGAATTTTAATGTTAGTGTTTACAACTTTTGTGCTCAGTGTACGAAGGAGTGTACGGGCATGTGGCTCGGACTTTGGTGTTGCATTTTTATGGTACTGCAGGGCACCGAGACCGAATGGTACAAAGGGGACAAAGGCCAGACGGGATGAGTAGGAAAAAGAAAGCAGCGGGTGGAGAAGGTGGAAGGCAAGGAAAAAGAAGAAGTGGACGCACAGAGGGCACAAACTGGAACTAAAGTACTGACACTGTCCAACTAAATGCTTAGCTGTTAAATTTTTTACAAAAGAACTTACGGCAAATATGTTTTAATGAGTTGTCAGTGGCATATTCTCACCTTCTACACTGCAAAAAGGGTCTCACGGCTCACTGAAACAACTAACTGCCTTAATCGAATCTTAAGAAACTTTTTCAACTTTCTCTCAATATCTCTCGACTGTATTACAACAAAAGGAGCAATTATCTCTTATTAGTTTTGGTTTATTGAGTTCAAACTGAAAACTTTTAATTTAATTTATTTAAAAATAAATAAAAATTTATTAGCACACCACTTTAAAGCAGAACTTACTTAAAGTAAGTGTATTTTTTTTGGATATGGTTTTAAGAATTTCCTTTTTTGTAGTCTTAGTGATGCCACAAGTTGCCAATGGCGTTGCATATAAAATACTTAGTTGAGACAGGTTTGCCGTTGTCGTGTGCTTCAAGTGTAATGCAGTTCGTAAGTGCATTAAATACTAAACTAGTTAAGCGGTTTCGCAGAGAAAAGCATCTCTAATGCAGCATCTCAAGTACTTATGGAAATTAAGGACTCAAAAGAACACTAAAAACATAAACATTATTTTAAAATATTATTTAAAATGTATTATTTTGTATTATTTTTAGTTATATTGGGTATCTTGTGGTCGTTGACTCTCAGGATAAACTTTTTCAGACAGTTTTTTGGTTTATAATACAGTATTATAACTAGACTAGGGGAACTTGCAGTCATTAGCTTACAGGGTTTATATTTTTAATCGGTTGATGCAAGGAATGTATGAAAAATAATGTTTTAGATGAGCACAGGGTATCTCTGAGTAGCGTTCGCGCTGCTTTTCGACTATAAAGTCGATCACTCTGCCATCAGTGTGCCTTAAAAATATAAACTGCCCCTATATGAAGGGTGTTACAGACAGGCATGTAATAGCAAAGATTATTCTTAGTGTAGGGTAGCTTATAGTCGAGCACTTCTGCCAATAAACTGTCTATTTGACAATTCTGTAAGATATGTTCAATACAAACTGTGAATAGGGTATCTCAAAGTTGATCACACACGTACGTCGTTCAGTTTTTCAGGTATACAAAAGTCTATTAATAATTTGATCAATTTGTTCTAGCTTTCAAGAGCAAAACACTCATAGGGTATTTGACAGTTGAGAATATACTTGAGCTGAACATACATTTAAAATTTCAGGGAAAAGTGTGCATTAAAATTTACGTTTTGTGTGAGCATCGTAGAGCTCCCTGAAATGTTCTAAACTAAATCAGTTTTGTCCCAAAAGCGGAACAAAAAGCATATTTCGAAAACAAAACTCGAACTCGGAAAAAAAGACATAAAGTTAATAGAATAAGCGGCAGAATAAGAAACTGGCGCATTGACTAATTGACTTTAACACACTTAAATTGATTAATTTACTATATTAATGGCGTTTGTGGCTAGAAACGATCAACATGGCAACGAGATAATGAGGGTGATGCTTTCTACGGAGCCCGGAAAACCAACGGTTGCCTCTTGCCAAAACTTGCGCATCAATTGTGCACCAGATGCAAAACTGAATGAGGGGTAAGTGGAGTATAAACATCACTTAGCTACAGATTGAGCTCTGAGCTATCTGCAGTGAGGGACGCTACGATCATCGTCAGCGTTTTCATTATTTTGCCGAGGGCTCTAAAATGATACGTCGCAGAGAGTACAAGAGCCAAAGTTTGGCAGAACCAATTGCCCAGCAGGAGCGGGAGAAGGAAAGAGAAATAACCCAAAAGCTATTGAGGGAGAAGCAAAGTCACAGTGAAGACGAATCTGCGGGCTGGAATAGTACTGAGATCAATGCACATAGCACTTTTGTATCGGCTCGTAAAACATCGGACACAACTTCTTCGAAGCGTGACAATTCCTCATCGTTCTACTCCTGGTTGGCCATCAAGAAGTAAGCTAAATTTTGTTCAAATTTGACTGCTTTATTATAAAACTACTGTGTTTGGCCTGCTGTAGAGCTCCAGTGATATAGACCGTTAAGTTTCTGTCGGATTTTTAAATACATATTGAAATTTCATAACGGGTATTCCAAATTCTTCTGCCCTATACTCTGTTTCATCTTATTTTTTCTACTTTATCTTATCTTTCTTAATCCCTTATCCATTTCTCTTACATTGTCCTTATCATCTTCCTTGTCCCTTAAAGTTCCTACTACCCCTGTTTTCTACCTTTCGTTTGTTGAATTTGCCTCTTATTTCTTACGCCTCACAAATTGAAATGTTTCTGTTAGGCCTTCCATATTCTGAGCATTCTTTTTCCTCTACTTAGCCAACAAATTTCTCATTTGCCTTTTCCTTCGACATTTCCCCTTTTATCCTACTCTCTCTTACTTGATTTTTAAACGTTATCCAACTCCTATAACGCGTACACACTCTGCACTTTTTAATCTTTAGCAAAAGCAAGCAACAACAGGCTGAGGATCGCCGCTTGGTTGCCCAGCAGGAGGATAAGCGAGCTGAGGAGAGAGCTCGTCTAGCCCATCAGAAGTATCTTAATTGGTTGAATGTCAAGTCCTCTCAAATGCGACGGGCCAAGTCCGATCTTAGTTTGGTACAAGACTCTGCAACTTCACGCCAATCTCTGCCAGCGGATGAATCGCAACGTCGCCTGCAGGATTGGGAGCGGGAAAAGCTTGCCGCCATGAAGGCTCAGCGTCTGAAGCGCAAGGCTAAGGAGGAACAACAGCAACTTATCGATTCAACACGACGGGAACTCAGTGCCGAGGCCTGGGAGCAATGGGTGGATGCCTCAAAGTCGAAACCTCGACCGGTGCCCATGGGTAAAGGTCTGGACTCGCTAAGGGGCTGCATGGCGCCGCTCTACACAAATCCCAACGAGTGGCAGCCGGTGTCGTCGAGTTCCAAACGGAATGCACAAGCTCAATCCGGACAGTCGTCGGTATTGCGCAATGGACCCAACTATGAACGCCTAGAGCGTCTAGCACAACCAAAAAGGAAACTATCCAAAACCAATCTACGCCTGGACAACAAATGTGAGGAAACTACTGTCCTCAAAATAAAGGAAGAGGAGATCAAGATCGTGACTGTTAAACCCGGCAATCTTAGTGTTAGTAAAAAGTCAGAAAGTCGCAAGGAATCTGTAGCAGCACCTGAAGTTATTCCTCAAACCGATCCTTTGGATAGTGAAAGCTGGACATCCATATCCGGAACGACAGAAGCCATCGATGCTAAAGACGAAAGCCCTGAGATGGACGAACAGAATGAATCGGGAATGCGCCTGCATCCGCGGAGCAAGCCCATCGTTTGGAGTAAAAGGAATGCACAGCGAGTGCGTGAATTACGTGAAGTTGTCAATCCATTGGACGCACTAATGCCTCGCGAGCTGCGCGATGATCAAGTGGAGCAATTGCGCAAGCATCAGGATTTACAAAATAGCAAAATCTTGCCCAGGAAATATCAACAAAAACGTGAACACTTGCGAGAAAAACTTAAGACATGGGTTGAGGAGGGAAAACTGTTGCCGGATCAACGACGCGAGGATACGGATCTGAATTTGAAGCGAAACCCAATCAAAATTAATCAAGCTAAGGAGATATCACAAAGTGAGACCAATAATAATGTCCAACTGCAACGTTCCGAGGATCCAGTGCCATCGACAGCAAGGAATGCGATTACCCCCGATCTGCGTGCCAGGATCACAGATCCCGCTCGGCTGCTGAAGATCAAGGAGTCAAAGGTAGTGGTCAAGAACCGACCCTGGCGATAATCATTCAAATATATTTTCTATTTTAGCGCTCATTATCCCCTTAGATATATGTATGTATATATATTTTTTAAAGCACATAGATCAGGTTAGCTTAAGGTATAAGGCATTCGTTTTTTGCCGCATCTGTCCCAAGTTTAGTTTATATTAGGTTGGCAATATTCATTTAAAATTTTAGCTATAATAAAGTGTATTATAGTGCCGGAAGTAAATTGGTTTTATTGATGGTTAGATGGTGTTTCTAGTGCGCTATAACAATTAGCATAGCCGAGATCCTTACCTTCGCAATCGGAATTGTTAATCCCTTAGGATTGACAGACGGACAGATAGACGGACAAACAGATAGACGGACAGACAGATAGAGGGATAGACAGATAGACGGACAGACAGACGGACAGAGTGACGGACGGACAGATAGACAAACAGACAGACAAACAGACAGACAAACAGACAGACAAACAGACAGACAAACAGACAGACAAACAGACAGACAAACAGACAGACAAACAGACAGACAGATGGACGGCCATACCGACAGGCAGACAAACAGGCAGACCGGCGTGCAGACAGACAGACGGACAACCAGACGGACAGGCGGACAACCAGACGGACAGGTGGACTGACAGACGGACAGACAGATAGACGGACAGACAGATAGACGGACAGACAGACGGACAGACAGACAGACAGGCAGACAGACAAACAGACGGACAGACGGTCAGACAGGCGGACAGACAGATAGACAAACAGACAGACAGGCAGACGGGCGGACAGGCAGGCAATAAGGTCACAAAACTCATTCCGTTAGCTTTAAGTCAACAGACTTTCAGTTTCTGAACGTAAATTTATGAATACGAAAGCTTTTTGGTACTAGTTGTTGTTCTCTGATCACTACTCGTGCAATACCTTTTTTGATAATCCGCAAAGGTCTAGAAGATCAGCATTATCTTACCATACCTCTAAAAACTCAGTTGAGACTTGAAACACGCTCCAGGTTCGGTTCAGTCTTATCTCTAAAAGTAAGACAATCTGAATGGTAAGACCCTGTACTAAAAAAACGAAAAGGTATATTGATTTGTACTTGAAAGTTACAATTTTTCATTTACATTTAATTATTGAAATTTATTTATTTTATTGTTTCTTGTGTTTTTTCTGCTTATGAACTAAAAAAGTCCAAAAAATGAAATAAACTGTTTAAAGGCATCGTCCTTATCACTAGCGTTAACAAACTTATTAAAGGCAATTTCGAGGTCTTCGTCAGTATTTCCTGCTTCCTTGGCATCTCGTATCAGTTTGGTAGTCTTAATTTCGAATGCTCCTACTTGCTCTTTAACATATTCAAGACATTTTTCAAATAATTCTAAAATGGTGTTCACTGCTTGTTCTTTTTTCCCTGTATATTCAATTAATTCCTCGCTTCCTTGACGATCCATATCATCTTCGAGCTTCCTTAGTTGAGCCTGGAACTTCGCTCCTTCGACTTTGTCGTCGAACCAAGCTTCACCTCGAGAGTGCCATTCATCGTAAAAGTGTTGCCACTCATCACTTACGGTTTGATTAAAAATATCGTTGTCTATTATCAATGTGGCCATTTTCATAGCAAAGTTTAATGCATTCCTTTTGATCAGAGTATTTGTCTCATTAGCAGCGGTCTTCACGTCCAGCCTGAGATTCGAGACAGGAACAGCACCCACAAAAATCTGCAGTCAGGATTTAAGGTAATTAAATACACTCTAGTTTTTGTATATTTAAATTTTAATATACGAACCAAACATAGTCCGAGACTAACTGCAGCCACTAAGAAACGCATTTTGACGAGTTTCAATAAAACACTGAATTCTGCTGGCCAATTGATCATCTTTTATACCCTCAGGGCATCTCAAAATAGAAGGGGAATTGCGAAAAAAATAAATTATCAGCAAACAACGAATATTGCATACAGTCAAAACTCTTATAGCCGGACACATACTGTCGCAAAAATTTGTTGCCAAATAAACACAGTTTCCAAGTGACAGTTTCTTTCGATTTTATTTATCACATAGTAAATATATTTTTACGTTACATATAGTTCAATATGACGCACCTTTGCTTATTAGGAGGTTGCACTGTATATACATGTATATATACATTTTGCACCTGCTGCAAAAATTTGTCTGAGCAGAAAAGAATCCGAAAACAGATAAAGCAAAGAAGATAGGTTATCTTGGGTCGCCAAAGGTGTGATTGGATGCCCATGTACTATAAAAGAAATGTTTAATTTGAATATATTATGCTTCTAAAAAATACTAATGGACCACTGTAGTGTTTTTGGGCATAGGATCAATAAATGTTGTATAAGTTCGTTCGATAAGGACAGAAAACGACGTCATATTTTTTCCGCTCTTTTGGCATTTCTCTTCAGTAGGATCAAATAATTCTCTCTTAAGCATTTTTATTGTTGTGGCGAATTTTGCGAACAGATCTTGGAATATATCCTTATAAAATAAAATTAACGAATGAACCGATGCCGCTTGACGATGGCTTCTTACTAAAATGGAAATCGATAACACTAAGAAGGCGTGAAAAATTGTGAAATTAATTTAAAATATTTTATTTGATTAACATCAAAATTGACTTAAAGCACCAAAAATGAAAAAAAAAATGTTTCAAAAATGTTCACTATACACTTAAAATAAGTTTTTTTTTATTTTGCACTTGAAAGAAAATAATAAAAATAGACAATTAAATTTTAGATCGGTTGCTGTTAGGTTATTTCACCGTTTAGATTCCTTCAGATCTGTGTGTCCATAAAAACAGACGGTCTAATTGGTACTCATTGGGGTCGGCTACGCCTTCTTTTACTTGATATAAAAGAATCAGCATAAAATTATTTGTGCTAACAAAACTAATAGACTTTGTACTATTTTGAAATACAGGGCCTAAAAACATTTTCAAATAGAGATTAACGAAAAGAGCTTGTATTAACGACTCTATTAAACTGTGACATCATGTTGATAGTCATTAACCGAAATTATAGCTCAAAACTAGAAAATACCCCAAAGTTTGCACTCGCCTGGACAAACCTATTTATACATCGAGTTCCGGACTTCCAAAACCAGCTTACTTTTCCTCAATAATCAGTGTTCTGGCTTTATCCTTAAAATCAGCATGTCGTTGTGCTCGGCGTTTCTTGTATTTGGTCTTCTTTTGTGTGAAACATATCTTTGAATATCGGTCTTGTCGAATATATCGAATGGTTTATTTTTCGGGATATCTAACAAAATTAATCTTAATTGAAAGCATTATTCCCCGTCTGAAAACCAGCTTTAATTTTAACGTGGCTATTTAAAGCAGAAGCCTTTTGTTCAACGATCTCGTAGGAGAATAATCTAACAAAGATTATTAAACTCATACATCATTAGTCACTCTTAGAACAACGCAGATTATTCTTAATCAGTATCAACTAACGAGACATTCATTTCATGTCTGAGGCTCCGTATCAGAGACTAGAATACGCAATATGGGACTCACTTTCGCTTCGACTTTGTTGTTGAAACAATTAATTTTGATGCACCGCAAAATAAGAATAAACTTAAAAAAAAAAAAACTATTATAACTACAGTCAAGCCTTCCGTGATGGGTTCACATTAGGTCACAAAACTCATTCCGTTAGTTGTTCGTCAACTGATTTTCAGTTACTCAATGATACAATAATGAGTACGCAAGCTTTTTATACCCTTGCAGAGGGTATATTGTTTTTGTCACGATGTTTGTAACGCATTGAAGGAGGCGTTTCCGACCCCATAAAGTATATATATTCTTGATCAGCATCAACAGCCGAGTCGATATAGCCATGTCCGTCTGTCCGTCTGTTTCTATGCGAACTAGTCTCTCAGTTTTAAAGCTATCGTGATGAAACTTGGTACACATGTGTATTCATATGTTAATCGGCCAGATCGGATCACTATATCATATAGCTCCCATAGGAACAATCGGTTCAAAAAAAAATTTTTTGTAAGCTAGCTCCACCAAACTCAGCCTATATGCATTTAGTACTAAATCCCACGTGCAAACCAAAATTCATCCAGATCGGACCACTACATCATATAGCTGCCATAGGAACAATCGGTTGAAATACTTAGTATGAAAATTTTCTATGTCTGTTGATCGATTTTAACCAAATTCACAAAATATGCATTTATTATCATTTCCTATATGCTCACAAAATTTCATTCAAATCGGACTACTATATCATATAGCTACTGTTGGAACTATTACCGATAAAAATATAATAAACGCAATATGCGTGTCTGCAAGGGTATTTTATCTTCGGCTAGCCGAAGACATGCCAAAAACACTCTCCAAGTTTGGTCTGGTCTTAGTCTTATCTCTTAACAGATTGTCTGAAGAATCAGACCCAGTACGCAAAAAAAATAAACGGTGTATTGCTTTGTGCTTAAGAGCAACCATTTTCGTTTAATTAATTTATTGAAATTTATTTTATTTTATTGTTTCTTAAGTTTTTTTTTAATTATAAACTAATAGAATTTAAATTTAAAGTCAAAAAACGAAATAAACTCTTCAAAGCCGTTCTCCTTAACACTAGCGTTAACAAACTTATTAAAGGCGTTTTCCAATTCTTCGTCAGTGTTTCCAGCTTCCTTGGCATCTCTTATCAGTTTGGTAGCCTTAATTTCGAATGCTGTTACTTGTTCATTAACATAATAATCGTCATTTTTAATTGATAATTTTTTTTGTTGAAACAATTTTTCTTTTTGATTTTCGGTAAGTTCAGAGGGTTTAGGTAGAATGTGCTCTGTTATGTCTTTAAACTTTGCTATTTCGGTCTTGTCGTCTAACCAACCTTCTTTTCGAGAGTGCCATTGATCGTAAAAGTGTTGCAACCTATCAGTTAGAGTTTGATTAAAAACCTGGCTATCTATTATCGCTGTGATCATATTCATAGTCAAGTTAAATGTATTCCTCCTGATCAGAATATTTGTATCGTGAGCAGCGGTCTTCACGTCCTCCCTGAGATTCGAGACAGGAGCAGCACCCACAAAGATCTGCAGTCAGGGTATAAGGTAATTAAATACACTCTAGTTTATGTATTTTTAAATTTTTGTATACGAACCAAACATAGTCCGAGACTAACTGCAGCCACTAAGAAACGCATTTTGACGAGTTTCAATAAAACACTGAATTCTGCTGGCCAATTGATCATCTTTTATACCCTCAGGGCATCTCAAAATAGAAGGGGAATCGCGAAAAAACTAAATTATCAGCATGTAGCGAATTTTGCATACAGTGAAAACTCTTATAGCCAGACACCTACTGTCGCAAAACTTTTTATTAGCAAGGAAACACAGTTTCTAATTAAAGATTTTTTTGATTACTATTAATTTTATTTCAAATATGTTTATGTAAAGATATTTTTATTCAATAAAATTGAAAACTTTGACGACGTCCGTTAAGAGAGGTTTCACTGCATATGTGTTTAGCAGTATGCTCGGAAATAAACAGAATGTCTTGCAAAAACTAGTCTGAGCAGATAAAGAAAAGCAAAAAAGAAAGGTTATCTTGGTGCCGCCAAAGGTGTGATGTGATACCCTCGCACTATGAAAGAAATGCTTTTGAGCGTTGGTTATAGTAAGAAAGGCTGTAGTGGAGAGATCCGACTGTAAAAGACCCAGTGCATTTTTATTACGCATTTTTCCTACAAATAAGCAATTTTTGTGCGATGTATCCCAAGGAGCTATGGGATATAGTTGTCTGATTCATTTAATAACAGTTCACATAATGTGGAAATAACAAGAATTTCATCGCAGATTTAATGACTTTTATTTAACTATGTTATTCAAATCAAATACAAGATTTATTTGCCCTAAAAATACAATAGTATAAATTGCTTTTCCTAATATATATTTTTAAATGCAAAGCAGATCTAGTACTCAACATTGAAACAATCACACTAATATTTATTAATAATGTTAATAGCACATTAAAACTGAGTAACGGGTATTCTAAAGTCCCGAGGCGACTCTAGCACTCATTCTTGTTTTCTATACCCTCAAAACTTGACACTCATTTACACTTGAGAACTGAGTATTATAGATTATTAATCTACGAAATTTGAGCGGATTTTCTCATTAAAGGCAACAAAGTTGAAGAGGAAAATTATAGCAACAACTACTAGTGTCAATCATAAAGGGAAAAGTGGAAAAATTTCATCTTCATTGTTGTCGTTGTCGTCGTTTGCTTCATTGTTCCAAACATTTGATTGATTGATTGATTGACTGTCGTTGATTGATACTCAAACTTTTGTGTATATGTTAGCTTGCTACTCAATGTCTGTGTGATTGTGCTTGTGCTTGTGTGTGTGTGTGACTGTGTGTCTTTATGTTTGTGTGTCGAGTCATCAATGCGGTCCACTTCATAAACCGGCAATTGCACAGTGTAGCAAACTCTAATAGTTTTGCTCTTAATTTATTATAAAATATTTTATAAACTTAGCAATTAAACGATATCATCATGAGAAGAAATGATTCCTACTTTATAGGTGACCTGAGCAGAGTATGAGTCTTTCACAGTCGGTTTGCTCAACTTTAGCCTTTCTTACTTGTCTTTAATATAATTGTTGATATTCAAAATATATTAACATATACATATATATATATATATATATATATAAATTAAATTATATATATAAATTATATATATATATATTGAAATTTTTTTTAAATATTTTTTATATGCTAATTAATGCCGCTTTCGAAATTAGGGCTACCAAACTGATGGGAGATGCCAAGGAAGCAGAAAATACTGACGAAGAATTGGATAACGCTTTTAATTAGTTTGTTACCGCTAGTGATAAGGAGGATGCCTTTAAAGAGTTTATTTATCAGAAAAAACACACGAAACAATAAAGTAAAATAAATTTCAATAAATAAATATAAACGAAATAATGTTGCTCTCAAGTACAAAACAATACATCATTTACTTTTTCTAGTACAGGGTATCACTTGTCAGAATGGACATCTCTGTTTAGAGATAAGACTAGAAAAAACATTCAGAGTATTTTTGGTGTGTCTTTAAGTCTCTGATGAATGGAAATATAATTCTGTGCTTCTTGAACTATAATGAATGCCAAACTGTTGTTTCATTGTCTCTCAAATTCTCATAGTTGAACATAAGATTTAAATATATTATTCATTGGTTAAAAATATATAACATGAAATTCGTTGATGGAAAAAAATTGGAAAGTGATTTTGTCTAAACTGCTTCTTTTTTGGCTGCTTCTTGAACCACTGTGCAGTGACGCTGCACTTGAAACTTTTGCCCAACATTGTGGCAATAACAACATGAAATCGTAATTGTTGTTGCCTTTCGCTTCCTGGTATAGAGTATGTCGTTTATAAGCGACTTCTTGCGGTTTCAGTGCTGTCACACATACACACACACACACACACACACACACACACCTAGATAGTGGTTTTGAAGGCGAATTGATGTCACTTGGCCCGTCAGTCATTCATATACCATGTATGCTACGATTCGCTCGTAGATTAACCTGCACTCACAAACACACAAACACACACATTTTTACTCCTTCACCCACACTCACGCACAAGTACAATGAAATTGCAGGATTCTGGTTCCTTCTCTCTCTCTCTCAGTTTCACTCTCCTGTGAGTGTATTTTCTTCGTTTTTTTTATTCTGTCCAGTCATTCGACAAACGGAAGTTACACTCAAGCGAAAACTAATTTCATTTCATCAGAATTTGACTGGAACTTTTCCCATTTACTTGACGTGCTTCTACGTGCTATCGTTTAGCGTGACCCATGACCACCCCACGACTCACCCCTAACCCCCATTACCCCCTTGACATCACTGCATGCCCCCCGTCTTCATCTAGCACCAAACAACAAAAGTTTATTGGTTTGACTTGTAACGCGTTTCCGCTGTCGACGTCGTCGTCGTCGTCGTCGTCGCTGTCGTTCTTTTGGCCCCACTGTAAAAAGGTTAAATGAATAAGTGCGTTTGCCTGACAGGGGCGTAAAGCGTAGGGCGTATACCGTCTACAATGGGCGTGGTAATGTTTGAGTGAAGCTTTTCCTACGAAGACCCTGCAGTTGAAAGCTACAAATTGGCCTAGAGGATCTTGCTTAATTGATCGCTCAGAAAAAAAGACTTTAAGCTTATGCACTTTAAGTGTTTCTAAAACTTAAAGTTCAGTTTAAAGCAAGCTAGACGCAAGTAGTAATAGCTAGATTCATTTAGCTAGTTTTGCACTTTTTTTCATTACTAATATTGTTAAAATAAATAAAAAATGCCATTTAATAACTAAATTAAACTAAAAAACAATTTTGGACTATATATATATATTTTTTTTACCAATTACAGAGTCGCTTACAGTCGAGTTCGCCCGTCTTTGAGCTTTTGTGTCTATATAGACATCATGCCAGCAGCGAAACTTATGACCCAGCATTATTTGAGCCAAGCAATAGCGACTGCAATGGCAAAGCGCCCAAAACTGAGCTACTTTTTTTTTTTGTTGCCACTTTGTCAAGGACATTTCCAAACACGTTGCACAGTGCACTAACTTACACTATTTATCAATATTTTAATAGACTATATTATAATTTAAAAATATGAAATTTATTTCAAATAAATAATTATTTATGATTACTCGACTAGAAGTATTTTTGCAGTTGAAAAATAAACATAGTTTCCCAATTAAGTGATTTGCTGTTTATTTAATACACTCCAATACTCTGCACACACCTTCAAAACAATTAACTTAAATTATTTGAAATATTTTCACCTGTTTTCACTAACTGAAACCACTGTGCAAGGACTTTGAGTGCTGGCACTCAGCTTGAAGCGGATGAACGCAACTCGTTCCCGTCGCATAACGACTTTTGGTTCATTTATTGCTCAAGTGATTGGCGATAATTCGCCGCGGGACCTGTCGACCTGTCGACCTGTCTACTTGCCGACCTGACGACCCGACGACCTGTCCACCTGGCGACCAGCTGAATTAAAACTGTTGACGAAAACTCACCCGCATTGTGTCCTTAAGCGTTTGGTGATTGCACCGCATTTTGAGCACAACTAATGAACAGGGAAGTCAAAGACACGATGTTGCCGATGGACACTGGGTCAATTGCCGACCACTTAAATTTAACTTTTAGATTAATTTGAAATTCCCGTGGAACATTAGCTTAAAAGGTCACTTATGTTGTACATTAATCCTGGCTCAAACGCAAATTAAAAGAAGTTGCTGCTCAAATCAGCATATTAGACACAAATCAGAGTTGAAAGCTCTTTGTGAGCTTTAATCCGCTGATTAAAGTTTGCTATGGTTAAGGGGGCCGGTGGTCTAGAGCGCGTGAACTAACGTTATTTTTAGAAATTTTTTTTTTCAACAATAGAAATTAAAAACAATATTTAAATTATTTAAGCTTTTTACACAAAACTAAAAAAAAATTTGTTTAAATCCAAATAATTTTAAAAACAGCGCTGAATTTCGCCCTTTTGAAATATTGCACCTGGCTGGTGTGAGTGATTTTGGATATTCTGTTCATTTGAATCACAGAAACCAAAAAGAATATCATTCAGTATGACTTAAGCTTTCGTCCGTACTTAAATGAAAAAACAAAATGGCGCGGGTTTGAACTAAAAAGTTGGAAAATCTGTGTTTTTTTTTTTAGTTTTTTAATTAAAAAAATATGAAATAAATCGAATAATAATATGATTCTATTACCGACGATAGTCAGTGATGTTGTGAACAATATATTAAAATTTCAGACGAATCGGTTGAATAGTTTTTTTTTTTTTTGGCTCACACCAGGCTGAAAAAAGTAGTTTTGAGGAAATTGAGTTTAAAGTTTGAAGATTAGACGAATTTGACTCGAACCTGATCTGCTAAATAGAATCAAAAATAATACAAATATAGTTCCAAAAATTCTTAAAAGCCTATACTTTAAAAATATAAAAAAATTAGATTTTTTGCAAACTCTAGACCACCGGCCCCCCTTAAGTAAAACTTAAAGCGTTTTAAAACTTAAAAGTAATTAATTAAAAGTTGTATTATTCAATCCATGTATGTAAGCTTTATTAAAATTTTATGTAAAACTTAATCTTCCAAGCTCATTAAAAGCTTTTAAGTGCTACTTAGTCGTGGGCTATGAACAATTATTCTTCATATGAAGCATCACCCATTTGTTGACTTAATACTACTAATAAAGTCAACATTTATAAAGCATATTTCAATTATAATTATTGTGGATTATTTTATACCTTTCAATATTTGAGCGCTTGTCATTGATGAACCATTTAACTGAAAACTGTATCAATGTATTCATTACCCAAAACCATTTCTATAAAAGAAAACAGCAAGTGACACCTTTGGATACCAGACTGTCTGTGTATGTTTGTGTGTGGGAGTACACTTTACACACGCACACCCAGTCAGCTGTATATATATGTGTGTGTGTGTGTGTTCTGTACTCTTATCCGTAACGCAACTTGCAATCACAATTTTCAATACAAACGAGTCTTGTTTCCTTTGTTGCGTTTACGTAACACTCACACACACGCATACACAACACACACACACACACACGTACACCTACATACATTCACACACGCATGTGGCACGTTGCTTTCATATTCCATTTTGCAGTTTTATGCATGATTTATGCACCATTGTCCGACGCGCCGAGTCGCCATCGACCAACGATTCCCGTCGTCCCGTCGTCCCGTCGTCCCGCCGTCCCACTGTTCCACCGTCCCACTGTCTCGACGTTCGTCCACCTTCTCATCCCCTTATTCAGCCGTTCCTTTGTCCCTCGAGGAGCTGCATTTCCCCACTAATATTTTGGCCGCTTACATGAAAGCGAAACGCAGACGTGGCCAATGCCAAAGTCAGTTGGCAATGCACATGTAAAAGAATGAGTATCTTTGCAACGACAAATGTTTGATACCCTTGCAAAACCCATTAGAAAATATTCTTATCATTTATGTCTTAGACTTGAACGACTTTAAGAAATAATTGTACGTACGTACCTAAACCAATTTGCTTGTTCTGGTTGATTATAAAATTATATATTGTCAGGCCTACTTAAACGATTTACTACTTGTTTAAATTACAATACCCGTCTGAAAGTGTATGAAAACGGACGCTGCCACGCCCACATGCAACAGCAGCAGCTGCAAAAGCGGTAGGAAAAGCAGCAGTTGCTCCTGCAGGACACATTTGCGAGAGCTGTTTAGCATTCGCATTCTATTTATGACAAAGCATTGCTAGCCCTGCCCCCTCCGCCTCCACCTCCGCCTCCGCCTTTTTTTGTCAGGCAACACGCCTACACTCACATACACATACATACAAACACTCCCACAGATTTTTTTTTCGGCTGTTGGCTGCTTATCAGTGCACACACTTTACACCGGCAACAATGGACAACAGCGGGAAAAAGTGGACGGTGGACGGTGGGCGTGTGGGCGGTACGGGTGGAAGGTGGAACGTGGAACGTAGAACGGCGGTAACTATTGCCCACAGCAGCACTTGGCATTCATGTGCACACACACGCTCACATAGATATAACTGCATTTATGCATTTGTGGTCAACGGCACTGCCAACTTCAGTACACATACAAACACACCATTCCACACACACACACACACACACACACACTGACACACACGCATACAATCAGTGAGAGAAACTTATAAGTTAAATACACTTAAAGAAAACACTTTCTAAATTAAAACGCGTCTAGTATAAGAGTCTTTATAAGTAGAAGTGTAAGTATAAGTGTAACTAAGTGATTAAAGTATGATTTTATCTGTTTTTATTTAAAAATATGTTTAAATTTGAGTATATTATAACTGTAAGTATAAGAGAACATGCTAAGTTATATAAGTTTGGGTAAAAATATAAGTATAAGTTGAATAAAAACTAAATGGAAACTTAGTATTCATGTTACTAACAATAGTATTGTAGAAAAGTGCAAAAAAAGTATAAGTAATTAAAAATAAAATTGTTAAGACAAATATAAGTGTAAGTGTAAGAGTATAACATTATGTGCATAAGTTTAATTATAAGTTGTAGTATGGAGAAAAGTCTTCGAATTGTTGTAAGTAAAAGTATAAGTTTGAGTGTAAGAATAAAGTAATTTTAAGCACAATTTAAGTCATAAATATGTCAGAGTATAGGAATGAGTAAGGAGAAAAGTATAAGAGTGAGTATAAGCACATGTGAAACTGTGAATAAAAGTAAACAAAAGCAGGTTAATTTGAAGTATAAAAAGTATTGAGTCAAAGAAATATTATATAAGAGACATTTACTTGAATATAAGTATTTAAGTGTGAGTATAAGTGTGTGTATTTATAATTATAATATAGTTTATGTAAAATTAAGAAACTATGTAAAACTTAATTGCATTAAAGTTGATGAAGGAATTAGTTAAGTAGTTCAAAATGAAATAAGCGTTTTTGTACACATTTTTAAACATATATTCTTTAGTTATTTTTTTTTCTTATGGGACTTTAGTAACACATGATTTCTAGAAGTGCAGCCTTATGGTTTGGACACTGGCCATTCGAATGCATATAGATAGATAGAGTTTTCTGCTCGGTGATTTTTCATATGCAACTATTCATGTATTCACGTGAGTTATGCCATTGGTCCACTGCACTCTCTTACTCTTCACTACCTCATACACTCCATACTTTTCCATACTATCCCGTACCTTCCTTTTTGCCCACCTTCAGCCCCGAACATTTGCTCATCTTTTACTCTCTTTTTCTCTGGTATCTCAATGCGGTGTCCAAGCGAAATTGTAATCTGTGATTTGTGCTCTGTGCTTTGTGATTTTACATTTGCTTTTTCCACTGGAGTCAGAGCCATTCCTGCCAAGGTAATGCTTTGATTTCGACTTTGTCACGGACTTTGGGTTTCTGATTTCATGCTCATTGTTATTGTTATCCACGTACTCGGCTCCCACTAAAATGTTGTCATTTTTCGTAGTATTTGCCATACTCATATAAGAACTGAATAAATGCGGGCATTACTTCGATAAGCGGATTGCAAAATGTTTCTCATTTGCCATAGTCAAATTCAAATTTTACAATTACCTTTTTTTTTGTTGTCTTCTTCTTTATAATCCTCACGAATTCTGATAATTTAGAAAGAAAAAAAGTTGAAAACAAAATTCCTGTTTGAAATAAATGTAGCTCAAAACAAATTATTTATAAAAATAAACAAACATTTCGCTCAAATTTGGTTTATTTTTATTATTTATTTTTGCTTTTAGCCCTGGCATTATTTTGTACATAGCTCAAGGCTGAGCTGTCCAAAACTTTTCCAAACATTGTTTGCAATTTATTTTTTAGTATATTTTTAGTACCAATTTCTGTGGCTCCCAATTTAAGTTGCCTCTCAACTTTTGGCCGCAGCTTAAATTCCATGTGGAAATCAAATAAGCCGTGCAATTGGCATACAAAACTCTTTTGATATAGCGCAAGGTTAATTTCGTTATAAAAAAATATTAAATGTAAATAACTTTTGAATGTAAAACCGAACTCTACACTTGTCATCAGTTCAGTAATGCTGACAATCTTTTATTAGATTTAAGTAAACATATATAAGTGAAAATTTTCTTAATTTTTACAAAGTCTTCACTTTTTTGTGTAACTCTACACAAGTCTCCACTGACGTCTTTTCACGGACTTGTTATGTTGAGTTGCTGGGCAGTCGAAATTCAGCTTAAGCTAATTTTTTACAAGTCTCCACTCCCAAATAATCAAGCTTATTCCAAACTCTACAAAAATCTTAAGCTAAATTTAAAGTTTTAAAGAATTTAAGTGTAGATTTGTGACACATATATGTACATTTTAAAGTAATATGCTTATCTCAAATTTAGAAAAACTCTCCACACTCCACTGGTCTCTTTTTTATGGCCAATTTTCACTAGTCTCCACTCCCAAATTGTCAAGTCTCAGGAAAACTCTACACAAGTCTTAAACTTGAGTTAAACTCAACTGTTTACTGAATTGTGGTACGTATATATGTACTTTAAAAAACTCTCCAATCTTTCGGATAGCTCTACAAAAGTTTTAAATTGGGTCTTTTCCAAATTGTCAACACAATTTTCATATTTAACAGCTTCTAACGACAAACTAACTAATTCGAAAGTCTACACAAGTCTACACATCTCTGAAATTGTTAATATTCTCTACTTCTTTAAAAACACAGCGAACAAATGCTTAGAAAATTCTACACTCTGCGCTGCACCAGTCTTTAACTACCATTATAGCAAAGCCGGCACGCAATGCTATACCAAATGCAAATTTGAGCAATTTTAACATCATTTGCGGAGCATTTTGCAACACTGGAACGTATATACACTCCCACAGGTGTCATTTAATGGCGTCCGTTGGCATTATCATTTAATTGCTGACTGCGTTTCGACAGAGCACAACTGTGAGTGACGTTTCGACAGACATGACGACTGTTGATGCCAGTCACGTCTGATTGGGAGTCTTGACTGTCCCAAGGCTGCTCTACTTATATGCAATTCGCGTCGAAGAATTTCACTTGAATGCGTTTCTTTTTTCTGTTTTTTTTTTTAAAGACTACTCTGTAAAAAGTAGAAAAGCAAACGTATAAAAACTCTTGAAATAGTAAAAAAAATGTCAGAAAACTCCAAATTCCACAAAATAAAATATAATGAAATCAAACGTTAGAGATAGGCTGTAAGAGACCCTGTAAAAATATCATTTAAAGTATGTTTTATATAAATATTGGCATAGAAGTGATTTTATATGCAGCACAAATTGCCTGCTCATTTAATGCGCTTGAAGCACAACTTATCTTACGTGTCATATATACCATTTGCAGGCACTTTTTACAGGGTTAAAATATCTAACCTTTTTGTAGCATGTACTTCTGAATGCATATGCATACATATTTCTCGTTGCTATTATTGTTATTGTAGAACCATTCATGCTGTTTGCCATTGTTTGCCACCTGCTACGCACACACACATGCACAAACTCAAGCATACACTGATAGACATAGAGATATACACTCACAGCAGCTGCTTGAAATGGTTTTCCCATTTCCTGCTGACTCCTTCATACACTATTTCACTTTTGATAGTTGAAATTTCACTTGCTTAGTTAAAGACATTCATTGGCTAAGCTTTACTTACTAAAGCAGTAAAACATAAATTTATTTAAATCTGTTGGTATGGATTCTCGAAAATAATACATGTTAATTTCAATACAAACCTTAAGTAATTTACTTCGATAATGTTTCCCATTTTACATAACATAACATAACATAACATAACATGATTAATTTCTTGCTATTTGCTGCCGAATTGTTTCTATCGTAAAATGCAAGCCCAAAAGGCAAATAAAAAATCGCATTCAGATGAATGTAATTTCAATTATTAACTTTGAAAATCCTATGCTATTTTTAATTTATAAATAAATTTAATATTTTGCTTTTAGGGCATACACATGTGTTCAACTTTTTTACATTTGCATATTTCTTGTTATTTTAATAGTTGATTTTTTTTTGCTATTTTGTTGATTAACTCAAAAGGTTTGTGTTGATGGCCACTTGAGTGCGGCAGAGGTATTTACATACACACACACGTACATACGTGTGAGTACGTGTACTACACATACATATATGCATATAAATCCAATTACGTTGCATATTTGTCTGCGCGTTTCTGCATTCACGCAAAAATGTTGCATGCTTTCGGGCGCAGCTGAGAAATGTTGACATTATCAAAACGCCATTAAATACATGGCTACAACTAGGTGACGGTGTAAGTGTAGGTGTGCGTCCGCCTGTGAGTTAGCGTTTTTTTTCCATTCTCTCGTTTGACCTCGTTTACAAAACTGTTCGCTTCGTTATCAGTGCGTCGTTTCAGCAGCCACATAAAGCATACGCCATGGCGCACACCTGACTGAGTTATTTGATGTGCTTTAATTTGCGTTTACAAAAATATATGCAATTATTGAAACCTTCTTTATAGTCTATTGTAACCGCAACAAGTGCACAAATTTCTATATTTTACATAGATATAATTATACAAATATATATGTATTATTTTGTTCGTTTTAAATACTATTACACAGCTGCCTCACTCTTTGCAGTCTACAATTCGGATATATATATATTTTTTTTTTGTGTGTGCTTTGTGCAAATATTTTCAGTTGGGCGAAAAAAACAAAGAAGAAAAGTGAAAACTTCATTGTTTCTTTGTTGTTATCTTTGTGTGCCAAAAAAATGTTTACCTTTGCGCCAAGGAATTTTGTGCTTTTCAAACAAATGAAATTAATACACACACAGCCTGCGGCCGAATTAGCCATGTCTCCTGACCCTGTTTCCACTTCCATAACTTGGCCAAAACTCAAACAATTTGCCCAGCGCTCACTTCATACATCTTGAAGACCACAAGCTTTTTAGATTGATTTGCCTGCTATTGATATTCCAAGATTTTATTATTTACTTTTTTGTTGACTGTTTCAAAACTTTTCACTTCGCTTTCGGAAAAACTGTTGCTTAAAAATACAAAAGTTTTTAAATTTTTGCTTTCACGTACTCTCCATAACTACACATAACTTATGGAATTTAAATTTTTAAAGGTCAGCTACAATTTTCTGCTTTAACATGCAGAGACTCAAGTACAAGTTGTCGTTTTTGAACTTCCATAATAATTTCAACTTTTTTATGACTCTTTAAAAATGTGTAGGCATTTAAAAATTTTCAAATTAATCTTTGCTAAGTTTTAATTTACATCTTTATTTTGGTGCTTGTTTAAGTCTTTAGAGAAATCCATCTTTGCCGAATTTCAGCTACACAAATTTTTGGAATCATTAATTAAAATTTTTTTACGGTACTATAGCTTGAACAAATTTATTGCTGAAGATTGATTAGGCTACTTTTAATGTCTTAAGTTTATGTATTTGTAGCGCAGCTCTTAAAGGGCACAATAGGATAATGGTTTTTTGGGCAAATTCGTTAGCTTGGTCTAAAGAAATTACTAGGCATCTACAAGTCGAGCAACACAACTTTTCCTTTATAATATTTTTCCATTCAATTTAAGAGTTTTTTCTTTAACTATTGACTAACTTTATCAAATGGCTTAGTCAAACACATGTACATTCAAAGAATTCTATCAACATTTCTTTTAGCTTTTCTATTTGCTCAAAACCAGACAGCTTACGCTGGGGATTTATGTAGCATTATAAAATTTTTGTTCGAATTATCTAAAAGAAAAGAAAAACGAAGAAAATGAAAAATTGACGCTGATTTTGAAAGGATTTGTTGACGTTTTGATCGATGCGATTGAAATCACTTTGCTTTGATTGACTTTAAACCTCAAAAAGCCAAATTGAATTAGTTTTTGCATGACTCGAATGTCCCCAAAGCAGACAAAATAAAACCGAAAATACGCACACAGACACACCAACATGTGTGCGTGTGTTTGTGTATGTACGTGTGCATGTGTGTGTGTTTTATATTAGCCACTGGCGACGCAACAAAGTTGTCACCTTTTTGGTGTTTGGCGGTTGTGGCATTTGCGTTTTGAGCCCCGGCGTCAATCTGAATGTCATAAATCACAACCGGACCTGGCGATCCACAGTGCTGTGTCCTGTGACCCGTGGCCCCTGACCTATGACCCGTGACCCGAACGCCAACCTGGGCTAATGTCGAAGATGCGTTTCCGGCGCCAACCGGAAATGAGTTGTGAAATGAGACGCCAAACAGCAACAAACAAACAGACAAACAAACCAAACACCAACAACAACAACAACAACATTATCAATGTGCAAACAAAAACAATGGAGGAAACAAAAAAAAAAAACAATATTAAAAAAAACCGAGCGAGTTGTGGCATGAAATGATTAATTGCTCGGCATTTGTGCGGCTCGTTAGACTGAGCATTCGGCAAACATAAACAAAGAATAAAAGAAAAAATAATAATAATAAAAAAAACAACAACTACTTAGTGTGTCAATGCAAATATCCGAAGGTTTAATGCCCTGAATAAGCTAATTAAATGTAGCGCACAGATTAAATATAAGTAATATTCAAAACTTAGTTTAAATAGAGATTTTACAAGAAAATATTTCAATTTGTTTGCTATAAAATAATTAAAATTTATAATCATGCAGGAGTAACTATAAATTAGACTTCTAATATATAATTAAATTAAGTTCTAAGGTAAAAATAAAATAAGTTTATTTCTAGCTATTTTTAAGCAATGTGCATACAAGGATTGGTAGAAGTGTAACTTGATTTTGCTTACCTTTGAAATAATAAAAGTTATGTTGTTGTTAGATGACAGCTCAGTCATTAAAATATACGAAAAGGGACACAATCTATTTTTAAATAAAGCGGATTTTCGTTATAAGTTTTAATGCACTCAGAAAATAGATGGAGTTTTAAATTAGTAGCTTAACAGTTTAATGGGTGTTTGTTTAAATCTACATTGTGAACTGAAATCATAAAATAGTGTAAACTTAAATTTATATGTGTTAGAAAATGTGTTCACAAAACCAGTCGATTTCCAGCCCAGCGTTGAGAGTCTTCGGTAGCAACAAATTGTCATGCTCATTGCATAGGGTATAAGCAGACTAAAGGGATAACTTAGACACACATCAGACGAAGATTGTTGCTATTGCTGTTGCTGATGCTGGCAACAATGGGTTAATGCAACAAAACAATTTTTCAACATGCTTTCAACTTGGCCTAATTGAATTGCCAAAAACTAAAGCTGTCAGAAATGCGTTGGCCAGCAAAAAACCAAAAAAAAAAAAAAGGACGCAAACCACAACACACACACACACACGCACACACACACACATGACTTGGGACCAGACAAGATTAATGAGCGTAAATCATTTCGAGCATTTTTCAAATAATTTATGAAAATTTTTGGTGCACTCCCAGCGGAGTCGTCGAGGTCGTCAGCATTTTTGGGACTCATTTCTTTGGCAGTTCACGTTGTTTGCAGCTTTATTTCATTTTTGTTTTGTTTTATGAATTCATTTTTTGTTTGCTGAGTTTCTTTTTTTTGTGTTAGCTACCCTGTAAAATAGTTGGAGCACAGAGTATGCCTGTATGCATAAAACGGAAAGTCAGTGCAAGTGGGAGTAGTTCAATTTAGCCCTACAAAGAATATTCTCAGAATTAATTTACATTTTCTTTCTCCTCTACCTACAATCTATAGTGCATATTACAGGGTATCTCACAAGAGTATTGTTAAGTATTTTGCTTCGCTTCTATCGTTTAGTCAAATTTAATTATGCGTGAGTCAAATATAAATGGCAACAACTGCTTCAAATCATGTGAGTGTTTAGTTAAATGTAGTGCAAAATGTGGACTTTGGACGCTAACATAATCTCAACTCTAGCCCCAACATGAGTTTCAATCCGAACAGATCGTCATATATGTATATGTTGGCATTGAAGCTGTCGAGTTTTAGTGCCCATATACAACTATATCTGTAAATGTAACTGTAACTCTACCAGTATCTGAATTTAAATCTGTCTTCGTATCTATATGTCTTTATAATTTTATATACATGTATATGTGCCTACCCACTTAGCATTTTGAGAAATTTCTGATCATATTGAAGTTATAAAAGAGTCCTCAAACGTCTAAAAACAGTCATAAGTGCGCTCGCTTTCTTGTCACATATCATTGTTTTGTCGGGAGAAAAATGTCAATCGTCCTCGCCTCCCTTGATGAGGCATTTATGACAGCTCTTGATCGCTTATGACTGCTATTTTAAACAGTTTCGGAGTCATGAGTGAGATCGAACACAGTGTTCTGCCACAACTTTGCACATAGTGCAATCCCCTGATAATCAATTGCCAATTGCTTGGCTTTTTTTTTGCTCTATTTCAAATAAAGCACATTGCAATCAGATGAGAACTCGCAAATGACACGCAATGTGATTTTTGATAAATACAGTCTTCCAAACGTGGGTAAGTCTTGTTCAGCATTAGTGTTTGAAACTCTATTTGTAGCAGTTGCAATGAATTATTTATATATGTATCTAAAACACTTGCCCAACCTGTATCTTTATCTGTTTTTGGTTCAGTATCTTTTGCTTTACATATACATATATGCACTTCTACTTTAATCTACATTTGTAGCTGCGGGTCTATTTCTATTTGTTTCAGAACCTATGCCTTTTTCGCTAGCTCTTTACCAGATCGTCATTCCAGTTCAAAATTGCTATATATTTATCCACACTCCTCGTTTTATTTGTATCTTCATGCATGCGTGGCTCCATAAATAGAGTCTACTTTAAAATTTATAAAAAAAAAACAAGGTGATACCCCGATCTGTATATGTACGTAAGCTTCCGCTACTTTTACGACCAAGTGCAAAAATATGAATGCACAGAAATGTTGGGCAAACAGATTCCTCGTTTATTTATAAATGCGCATATTTTTTGACGGCCAACAGTAATAACAACAACAACAACAACACCTACAACAATAACAACAGCAATAGTTGTTTAAATGATATGGCAAAATAAAATATACTACTATACTATACTATATATATTTATATATACATCACTATACCTCATGCATATACCATAAACATGTGAGCGTGTGTGTGGGTGTATATTGCATGCATTTCGTTGAAATTTACATAAAATAATACAGGGAACAACTCGGGAACAGAAATAAAAGTTGTTGAGTTGAAGTTATTGTTGTCGTGTGATTCATCAACACGAATCTACCCCAAAAATTCCCTATGCTCATTTCCCATTCTCTCTACATCTCTCTCTCTCTCTCTCTCTCTTTCTCTCTCTCTCTCTCTATCTCAATTCCCATTTTCCGTTTCATTTTCAGATGCAATCCCAAATTCAGTTTATAGTTCAGTACTCAACCGAAGTGCTAAAAATTGATGCTTCCGGAAGTTTACATATGCCACAATCGAATTTATTACCCCTGTTACCACCTACCTCCCTCCTCCCTCCTTCCTCCTCCCTCCTTCTATCATCATTTTAGTTGTCTGTCAACATTTGTTGCATATTTATGCGAATGTGCATATCGCAAAAACATTGACAAAATGCAAATGCATCACAGCCATTGTCCCGTCAACTCACATTAGTTATAGCCTGATTCCATAAACATATAGTTGTAATATCTTTCAACTCTGATTTCATTTCACAAATACATATTTCATTCATTTGTTTTACACATGACAAATGAGTCGAATTTGTTAAAAATGAAAAGTTACATTGAATTTGATTAAACAATTATGCAATTTGTCGGAATTATAATTAAATATTATAAGTAGTAATTTAGAGCAGCTTAAAAGGAACATGCACGTACATGCAAAAAGCTTAACTAAAGTTTGATAACTATTAAAACAAGTAAAAATGGCTACAGTCGAGCGAACTGACTGTAAAAGACCCTGCACTCATTCTGATGAGCTTTTTTACTTAGACAAAAACAATTTTTGACCGATTTGTCCTATGGAAGCTATAGGATATAGTTATCCGATCTTAATTAAACTTATTTAGAATTGTTATAACCATGTTACATACATAATGTACATGTCTTTATACAAATTTTCCATTAGTGACAGCTTTGTTCTATGGGAGCTATAGGTTATAGTTGTCCGATTCGGATTAAACTTGGTTAAGATAGTTATAATTGTAACGAGAAAACATTTCTAAATAAACTTGGCCTGCGTACACCGTAGACGGACTTTCATTCCAAATTTAGTGGCTCTAGCTCTTGTAGTCTTAAAGATTCACTTGTTTATATTGATAGACAGACGGACAGACGACGGATATCGACTTGATTATTGATCCATGTCAAGAATATATATACTTTACAGCGTCGGAAATGTCACTTGCTGCCTGTAACGCAAATTTTGCTTCTGACAAACTTAGTAGACCCCTCTACTCTTCTTAAGTAAGGGGTCTAAATAAAAAGTCATGCTTAAAATAAATTATGTTAAAATTATTAGAAGTCATAAATAAAATTAATAGCTCAAATAATTATATAATGTAACAAGCTTAGAGCTTATGAGCACATTAAACGCTTTTATAATATTATTTTAATAAAGCTAACAAACTACTTTTACTAAAATAACTAATATACTACCATACTGAAGATAGTAACAAAATTGACTAAGTATGTAATAAATATATTGAATATTTTAGTGCTTTTTTAAGCTGTCTGCTATAAAGCTTACAAAAAAAAAAAAAGCAAGAAAGAAAAGTACAATCCAGCACGCCTGATGTATAATACTATACTATTAAAATAGGTATCCAGTTATTACAATGGATAGAACACGTTGTAACAACAACAAATACAAAGTACAATCGCTAACTCAAGATTTTTTTTAAAGAAAACGCTTGCCTACTCATGGCCAAACATCATAGCGCCCCGGAGAGTCGATCGCCTGTCTCTTTCTAGTATGCCAGATACAAACATTTTGCGAAGTCTCGCAACAGCACATTTCAGCAACCGGCTCGCTGCAAAAGTGTATGTTTTCAACAAAATAGCGATCGAGCTAGTAAGTCATCAATCTTTCTTTAGGGATATCTAGTTTTAGGTTTCAGGCCGACTCCGAAAAGGTGTTTCATTGGCGCTGCCGATTAGGAGCTTTATTTTTTAAGGGCATTGTAATAATGCTGTCTCTAGGAACCTTTGTATGAAAATTGATATTCCTAAGTGCCATAGTTACTAAGATATTGGCCGAAAACAGATATTTTCTGAAGAGTGTGCGGTTTTTGGCTTATTGTGGGCAATTTGGGCGTGGCATGAAAATAAATAAAGATTCTTATATTGACTGACTAAATATGGAGTCGATACTGATTAAATTCTTACTTTTAGCTTTTACCATTTTTGATAGAGAGACATACGGACAAACGGACATGAGTCGGCTTGTGAAGCTGATCGAAAATATGTATACATACTTTGTAGGGACTGCCATGCCTCCTTCTGCCTGTTCATACTTTGCATAAACCCAATGTACTCTTGCAGAAAGTATAAAAAAAAATTTAAAAGTCATACCGCAAAACAAATGAAGTCTGTCCCATTGCTCAACTCAATTGAGCTAAATATTTGGTCAAAATAAGTGAAAGCTGAATGCCAAAATATACAAATGAAATGCTATTTATTTATTTATGCCCTCAAAGAAAAAAAGTCGAGCAAACAAACAAACGTAATAAATTGCACAAATAACGAAAAACTAATCACAGGAACAAAAAACAAAACAAAAACTTTTGGCATTTGCGCGTTTTGGCGAAAAAGTTGTGAGGCAAATTGCAAACCAAAAACACGAGAAAAAAATAACAACAACACCAAAAACAAACAAAGGAAAATAATGGCAAATGCGATGCTTAGCACATTGTCAACATGGGTGTGTGAGAGTGTAAGTGTACGAGAGTGTGTTTTGGTATTTTGCATAAAATTTAAATTTCATTTCTTCGATTTGGGCCAAGTCAACGAGGCAAACGAGCCGAGGTTCGTTTTAAGGCAACGATTTGTATGCACGAACGTGCAGCCCCGAATCCCATTTACAACTCAATGATTTTCCAAATCACATACACACGCCAAAAGAGTGAAGGAGAGAGGGAGAGAGAGAGAGAGAGCATTAAAAACAACAGGGAATGAGGGATTGAGGGAGAGACACCAATATAGTGTGAGAGAGCGCAATGGTATCTTGGTACCACGTTGCGGATGAGCAATTTGAAGCGCATTTGCAAATGTGGCACGACACGTACTTAAGCAGCAACATTTGCGAGGCAACATAACGCTAATTACACCGAAATTTCAATGATTTTTCAGCGCTCTTCTCTGCAATTCTCATTCCATTTATATTGGCGCTTCTCAATTTCATTGAGTAGTTGACGCCTGTGTGCTTTATGGCGGCAATATAACAATGTCATGACTAGACTTTAAAGCAACCTAAAACATCTAATAAAATGTATGCTTAAATACGGGTTAGCTCGACTGGCAAATACTCTGCAAAGAGTAACAGTAAGTTATATTAGAAATGTTTTGGGAACTTGACAAAACATACATACTGTGTAAAAGGAACATAAAGATACCCTGTAAACTTAATGAATTTTAAATTTTATGTAAAGATATCCTGTAAACATTCAAAGTACAAATGATTTAATGACGCTGTATGTAAGAAAAGAGCTTTTAAAGCATAGAAATTTTCTGTGTAAGTGATTTAGGGTATACTTATGTGTAGATACACTATAAACGACGAAAAGCTTTTGATTTTAATATGCCTAACTTTCCATTTCTTGCAAATCAATGTACAGGTTTGAATGACCTTTTGCTAGAATATTTTGAATCATAGGGTATAAGACTACGTCAAAATTGACCTTTGCTGCTGGCATTGGGGCTGAGTCTGGACATAGACCGTATGTGTGTGTGAGTGTGGGCGTGGCGTATCACACGCGCAATCAACATTGGTTCCAATTTGAACTAAGTTCCGAAGAAACAGACCAAGCCTCTTTTTTCTGACAACCATGCCCACAGTTTTCGTCCCCTATGGCCAAAATGTTGTCAGTCCATCTGCTGTTCATTGTTGTTGTTATTGTTCTGTTTCTTGTTGTTTCTTAAAGTTTATCCGATTGTTTAATGAGCTCTGAACGAAATAGAAATCAATGATGCGAATTTTATGTGCCCTGGACAGACTGGACTGTACTGGACTAGACCAAACCAAATCGGACAGGACCAAACTGGACAAGACAGGACAGGACATGAACAGAACAGAAATGGACCGGACCAGTGCGGACAAAGCAAAACTGAATTGAACTGAACGAAGAAGAATCTAGAGACACGTCACGTCAATATGGTTATTCTTAGTGCTGAGAATGGCGTTTGGTTCCTGGCTCCAACACGCATTTGTCGACAAAATAATAAACAGTTTGCCAAAACAGCAAACAAAAGGCAAAAAAAAGAACACTTAAATGGCAAATAGAAATGTCTAGAGAGGCAGATTTGAAAAGACCCTGTAAAGTATACAAAAGACCGTGTCAACCGTTCCTTTCGTATATAGAAATTTGAATGGGATATCTACGAAAACAAAACAGTTTTTCAAACAAATATTTCATTTTCTCCCTAGAGTTCCTATGACAGATTAATGATATAGTAAGCAGACAATGCTGTTATTCTGAACATTTGTAATCTCTGATGATGTATGACGTATTTCTAACTAGTTTCATTGAGAAAAATGTTAAGCTAATGGACAGAGACCTAGGCGAAAATGGCTTTAACAGCCTGTAATTAGATGTGGACCAGGAAAATTTTTATCCTCTACAAAATTACAAATTTAGTACTAAATAAAATGTCTTGTTTGAAAAGCTTCCCAATCAAACCTTGTAGAACTTTGCGTCAATTACTTTTGAGTGACCTAAAGAAACCATTCAAATGTTGTTTGTACAGGGCATCAAAAGTACTGTTCTAGCAGCTGTACGAATCCAATAATCCCCTCGGACACTGAATACAGGCAGACATTAGAATTGGGATTGGGAGTCAACACGGGGAATAGAGAAGCAGTTGTTTGAACATTTACCAACTCGATTGTTCAATGAGTTGAGAACGCAGAAAAATGTTTGCAAATATGCTAAGAGAGAAAACTAAAAAACATGGAGTCAGAGACACGAGACGAGAGAGACTGTGTGTTGGGGAGACTAAAAAAGAAATGAAAATATCATAAAACAGTATGAGTTGTGTATCAATTGTGAACCAGTTTTGAACATTGCCAGTCACAATTGAGTCATCAGCGAAGTATTTCAAAAAAATACAAATATTTCCGAATTACAGCTATAACAAAAATAATAACTCTATTTGATGTTTCTGTTTATTATATAAAAATTATTAAATAACAGCAAAATATGAAGGAATCGAAATGAGACTAGAAAATTAAATGAAGGAAATAAATATTAAAATTTATGTATAAAATAAAATATAAAGTATAGGAAAATGATACGAAATTGAAATATATACTTAACAGTTGACAGCGTATTTAGAAAAAAATCTAGAGTAGAAATCAATTTGGAATTAAATGTAATAGAAAAGTTATCACTAAAAAACTAAAGCATCACAACATGAGCTTGAACTGGAACTGGCTTTGAGCTCAAAACAATGCAATTTTGCTCAACTATTTTAATTATTCCTAATCTTCATCTTAAAGAACTTAAAGCTGAATATTTGAATAGAAAGTTATAATTTTAAAGCAGATTAAAAGCCTTGCAATGCCGATCTGAAGAAATGAAACAAAATACTAATACTTCACTTGTTTTATTTGGGTTAATTTTATTCTCAATACTTTTCAATGCATGAAATAAAATAAGGATACTATAAATTATTAATGTACTAGGACAAGTGATCATAGCTATATCAACATTACATTTTTAAACTTTTGGCAAATTAAAGGGATACTCAAAAAGGGCACAAGAAAATGTAAATAAATCCAGAGTAGGAAATTATAGAGCTAATTTGACTGAAAATAGGCGTTACAGCTGTTAATGCACGTTGTTTTCTTTTTTTTGTGGGTAGACAATTGCGAGTGTGAGCTTGAGATGAAAATCTGGGTCAGACTACAATATAATCTGTCTCTAATCATGCATAAATGAATTATTTAAGCCATTGTCAGAGTCTGGTTCTCCAAAAATTGGCGCAATTGAAGGAAGGAAGTTGGAAAATAAGAAAGCAAGAGGACGGGAAAGACTAAGCAAAGCCATTGGCATTTTTGCCAAGTTGTCAATTCGATTTGATATTTATTTTAAAGACATTTCATTTCAGTGTTTTATTTGATTGTTTGCTTTGTTGCCTTCACATTTTTATTTTTATCGGCCCCAAAGGCGAATAACGGCAATAATATATGTATGTGTGCATGTGTCAATATTGTTAGAATGGTAACTCCAACTGAGATATCAGCAAACAGGTCAACTGGAAAAAGCGTTCAGGGTCAATTGATTCTAATTACTTGCCCCAACTTGTTTCAAAACAGACGGACATCATCAGGATTCTTTGGAAAATTTTGTTGCCTAAATTCGCTTGTTGTAGGCGTTGAAGCGTTTTATGCATTCAATTGGAAATATTGCATGCCAAAATTCGCTCTTCTTTCCCCTTTAGACAAAAAACAAATAAAAACGTTCATTTTTCCACCTTTGGCAACACCGAATGGACGCAGCAACTTTTGGGCCCACCAAACAGTCACAAAATATGAAAATCAATGACAGAGCTTAACAATAAAAGAATGCTAGGATAGCAAAGGATTGCTGATGATCAGGGATGACTACGATTTGCGAATGTTTCAATTTGTGTCAATTTAATACAAAACAATTTTACATTTTTTGTGTATCTGTTTTTTCATTTTAAGCTTTTTGATTCATTTTAAAAATTATATAAACATATAATAGATTTTAGTGAGAACAAGTAAAAAAGTCTACAGTCGAGTGAGCGGAGTGTAAAAGCCCCCGTACTCAATCTAGTGCACATTTTATCATACAAATTACCCATTCTCGATCGATTTGCCTCTTTGTTGTTCGATCCAGATCAAACTTGGTGAGAATAGTACTATACTTCGCGAAGTAGTCGCACTTACAGTCTTTGAGATCGAGGTATTAATACAGATGAACGGACAAACGGACGGACATACGGACAAACAGACAGACGTACATTACTATATCGAGTTGACTGTTGACGCTGATCAAGAATATATATACTTTATAGGGTCCGCAAAGCTTCTTGATAAACCCAAAAGAACCTTCTATTCTGAAAATCTGGGTCATAATGGGCTTCAAAAATAACACAATTTATAATACATTTTATATAGTGTGCATGGAGCCACTTATTAATTTTATGAACAATATTTTTATGATATTTAATAAAACATATGATAACAAATTTAAATAAATTAATTTATATTTCCAAATTTTATGGATTAATATGAAATTTTCTGCGTGTTGATTTCCGGCTGACACTAGATACTTTTCCAACTTTGGCTTGGCTCTGATAACATTTTCAAATGTAATCAAGTGAATTCTGTCGTAATAATTGAAATTCAATCAAATCATATTTAAATCTGACTGCCAATAATTCAACAGTAACAACAACAGGCCTAGGCCACGCCCAGTGTAGCAGCAAGTCATGAGGTTAGCGGAAGTTGAGAAGCAATTTTATTTATGTTGACAAATTTATGTAAATCCAAATGGAAACGGTTTGCAATTATTAACTTGAATGCAAATATTAATTAAGGTAATATAATGAATTTTAGTAATTTAAGGACAAAGAAATTTAAAACATGTATTGTAAATATATACATGTTTCATTTGTAGAATTTTTACTGCCTCTTTGCTTTTATGTGTGCAAAATTTATATAAAATTAATATATGTGAGAATAATATACAAATTATTTGCGACTTCAAAGACTTTATTGAAGCGTGTTACAATCATTTTCCTATTCATGTTGAGCAATTTTCCTACATCTTATCCATTTTCATTTCTATTTCCATTTCCATTTTCATGATTTGACCTTTGCTGCTTTGTGTATTTGTTTTTCTAACGACTTTAGACTTTTTTGTTTGGTTTGGCTGTGGCTTTTTGTTTTCCCCGAGATTTCCATGCACAAAGATAAACAGATGCAGAACGATACGTAGATACAAATAATACATATAGATACATAGATACTTAAATTTACACGTTGATACATATTTTTCGCACTTTGCCCGCAAATGAAGAAAATGCAAATTGCGCATTTTTGCACACAGAGAGTTGTTGTTGTTGTTTCTGTAGCATTTCCTTTATTTTTCTTATTTATACTTTCAGTTTTCATTTCTTTCTCATTTCAATACTCTTTGCGGAGAAGCAAACGGGTGTGTATGGGTTAAAAGATCCCAACAAGTTTTGAAAACAGTAACAATTAGGAAATAAATACCAAAATTATGCAACTTGTACCGAGTAACTAAATAAAGTCCCATGTAAGTATATAGATAAGTGTGTAGGGTATCAAGCAGTCAGACAATTCCTAACTAAAGAATTCTCATTTGATATTTTTTTGCACTTATTTTTGTTGCACATTATGCGGTAGCAGCTGCCCTTTGCTTTCTGCTACAACCACAAAAACACAACTCGGCAACAGCATCGAGTGTTGTTACCACACACACACAAACAACTACACTCGCATACACACATACACTGAAACGCTTGCAGACACTTGCGCAAATGGGGTCAAAAGTCTGCATTTTTCAATATCACTGGCGCCGAGTCGTAGCTGCCAGCACACCAACACCACACACATACAGTGTGACACAGATATTGATGTATACATGAACTTGGAAAAGGGGCGTGCCTTGTGCATTTTTTTTACACCCGTGAACTTTATGTTGAGGCCTCAAGGGTCGCACAGAGCGCGATCGAGTGCTAACAAAACAACAACCTTTATACACACACACACACATATACGTTTATACAATCACAAGTACACGGAATCCTTTACACACACAAAGGGAGAACGCTTTGTACACTCATTTGCACACATGTACATATACATACGCACACACATATATGTATAACCAACCGAGCAAATATTTGAACTTAATTATAATTACAAGTAAGTAACATTTATTCCCTTCTGTTTTCATAGCATTTAAAACATGTGCAAGAAATTGTGCCACTGATAAAATACTTTACAATAAAACGGTTTAAAGCTTCTTAAAGCTTTCTTAAAAGTAGAACAACTAGGCAGTTTAACTAGCTTGTAGTTATACAATTTAATGCTTTCAGTTGCATACAGCTTGGTAAAGCTTGTAGAAGATTTTTAAAGATTTTTAGAGTAGAGGGGTCTATTAAGTTTGTCAAAAGTGAAAGCTTTTCCGACACCATGAAGTATATATATTCTTGAACAACATCAACAGTTGAGTCGATATAGAAATGCCCGTCAATTTGCCCGTCTGTCTGTCTGACTGTCCGTCTGTCCGTTCGTTTGTCCGTATGAACACCTGGATCTTCTAAGCTACACAAGCTACAGGCATCAAATTTAGAATGAAATTCCGTCTGTAGCTCAAGCAGATCAAGTTTATTTCAAATTGATGCCATGCCCCCTACTGCAACGTGGAAACTATTAGAGCTATCGTTATCAAATTTACACATTACATGTATGGTGCCATTATAACTATCCTTAACAAGTTTGATCCAGTTCGGTCAACTATATCCTATAGCTTCCATAGCACAAATCAGTTGAAAATGAGTGATTTGTATGGAAAACGCAAACTATTATGAGTGCAGGGTCTTTTACGGTCGACTTGCTGGACTTTCGCCTTTCTTACATGTTGTCTTAAAGCTTCCAAGTCCAAAAAAAAACTCAATCTCTGAACACAACATGCTCTACATGCTTGTCTCAACAGTTAGTACCTAAAATTTAAATGTGCTTTCTAAGCAATTGTCTTGTATTTGCACGAAGTATTAAATAATCATTAAAAATATTCCTACTACTGTATGTTACACAACACTACTTTGTTCATTTGATACAGTGAGCTCAAGACCATTGAATTTCGATCTTTTGTACTATTTTTTAGAAAGCATTTGAAACTGCCACCTTTTGTTAAAATTAATCCAGGATTTAGCGTCTCACAATTGTGAATTGAGTTGAATGAAATTTAATTGAATTTATTATTCGATAGATTCGGACAAAAACACATGAAGTCAATAGAAATCCAGTTTAAATGTTCAATTTTTTAACCCTATAAAAAACTATAACTTTCGACGTTAACAAAAAAATTCAGCTCGTGGCGTCTGTATAGAAAGAGGAAATATATAATTTATTTATGGAGAATACCTTTTCATAGGGCATCTAAGATTGTGTTAATAAGACTATAGCATTTAAGACCTTAACTTTAAATTTGTACACAAATCTCTTGGTCAAATTTAAAGGTAACATATTTGGCGTGAACTCTTTGACATACATTTAGCGAGTAGCACATTCAGTATTTATTTTTCGATTTCTTTTTTTATGGTTTTGTAATTTGAATATGTGCATGTGTTGGTGTGTGTGTGTGTGTGTGTGTGTGTGTGTGTGTGTGTGTGTGAGTTTATGTTCATCATATTGCATAAATTAAACGAATATAATACTTACGCGTATGTGAACTCTGCACAGAGCACATCCACTTGCAGCAGCCTCCACTTCAATGTTTTTTATCATACCCAAAGTGCATTGGGGTATATAGGGTATATACTTAATCAGACTTGTTTTTTTTCTTTTTTCTCTTAGAAAACATTTATATTAGTCGTAGTATATATATATATAGTATAGTATAGTATATATATATATATATTTTATTACAGTGGACGGTAATCCAGGCTACCGACTTAACATGAACACCTTCATTTTCTGGGACTCAATCTATCATTTATCTCAATGGTATTGAAAGAAAAAGCTTTATAGTTGCATAAAGTGACACTTTTCCAAGAAAACTTAATATATAATTAAATAAAGGGTATCTTTTAGTCGGTACTTTACTATGATTTCTGCGAGCTTACTTGTTTTTCGTTCGCTTGTTCATCTTCTCATTCATTGCAAATTATTATTATTCTTACTTATTTTGTTCGCATATTTTTTTTTATTTGTTTTATTTTTAGCGCTTGCCAATGGAATTTTCTAAAAGGGAGTGGGCTGGGAGTAGGAGTAGCGAGAGGGTTAAGTGGTCAGGGGCAGGGATGTTAAATTGGGGCACCATTTCTGGCCAAAAATTTATATTTTTTTGTGTACCATTTTGTGGCAATAGCAGCGAGTCGTCTGCTTGTCTATTGCCCTTCACTCGTTTAACAGCCACCCACCTCTTTGCCCCGCCCCCCTGTGAACTCTGCCCTCATGTTGCTGGCGACCACTCGCTTTACAACACGTTGACCTTGGATGCGGGCGTAGCGTGTGTGTGGCATGTGGCATGTAACACAGCGAACCTTTATAATGGAGCTTAAACTCATTTACATATAATGTATATCATATTTGTATAGCGACTTGAATGTGTGTTTAATTACTTCGCCAAGCACACACTGGCTTAAATACACACACGCACTCTCACACACGCACACACACACACACACACTCTAACACACACTCGGTTACACACAGTTGAAGTTTTAAGCCAGCAAATGGCACGCGAATGAAATGCCTAAGAGTATGCAACAAATTTGTTAAGCGGAAAATCGGAAAATCTGCAAAGAGCCCCGAAATCCCAAAAAGTCCCAGACTTTGGATTAACAAAGTGAAAGATTTTCCCACAACTTTCTGGCATAGCTTTTCGCCAAAACCAAGAATGTCTGCATTTAATTATAAAGTCAACCGAACACTGCATATTCAAACAAATTTGGATCTGCCAGAAATACCCAAAATGCCAAAATTAGAAACCTGTTAAGCTATCAATCAAAATGTAATTCATAGCAACGGTACAGGTACCATAAATAAGACCGAATTAGCAGCTTATATTTTATTCAAATCGATACGAAATAAATTTCAAAGAATTTCGCAAAATGAAACCTTAATATTTATTTGCTTTCTATGTAAAATAGGTTAAAGCATGTTTTTTTTAGACGTTATACTCTAAAAGAGAGTAGGGGGTCTACTTGGTTTGTCAGAAGCGAAATGTGCAGGCAAATGGAGACATTTTCGACCCCAAAAAGTATACATTTCAGAAGCATCAACAGCATCAGTCCGTCCGTCCGTCCGTCCGTCCGTCCTTCGTCTGTCCGTCTGTCTGTCCGTTCGTCTGTCCGTCTGTCTGTCCATTCGTCCGTCCGTTCGTCCCTATGAACACCTGGATCTCAGGGACTATATGAGCTAGAGCCAGCAAATTTGGAATGAAAGTCCGTCTACTTCGCGAGCAGATCATGTTTATTTCAAATTGATATCACGCCCCCTAACAACCCCGCAAATTGTAAAAAAAAACATATTTCCATGGTACCAAACTAGGAAAGGTCTCACAAGCCCTTTTCGGGACCAAATTCACACATGATGTCTATATATAATGATTATAACTATCGTCAGCAAGCTTGCTCCGGATCGGACAACTATAGCCTATAGCTACCATACGACAAATTGCAAAAATTCGCACTAGAATGAGTAAGGGGTTTATTATAGCCGTCTATCTTAACTATAGCCTTTCTTACTTGCTTAAAATACATTGACAATATAATATTTTGGAATATTATTTCTGTATACATATATTGCACATGTTTTTCCATTAACAAATTATATTTATTTTTCATAAAAAAAACAATTTAATTTTTTTCTGTCAATAAACAGAAAAAAATGTGCAAATCAGTAACTAAATACTTTAATAACGTAGATTTCTAAGCTAAACTTTTTATGTTAATTATGTGATTTCATTTTGGTACATTTAGAAACATATTATTTTAAGTAAATTTTAAATAATAATTATGCTGTTCAAAAAATATTCGTGCTCAAATTGCATTACAATTAGCGTCAGAAATTTTATCTTTTCTAATTTGCAGCTGGCCAGCCCGCGAGTAATATAAGTTAACCTTTTTTGTTAGTCATAATTGAAAATGTAAGAGCAAAGCAAAACACGAATACACACAGAGCAGACAATACGAAATGCACACACACACGCACAACAAACACACACACATAACAGCATACGCGTAATTTTATGGATGTGCATAGTCCAAGTAATTTCTATATCTGCTAGCTCCGATTGCTGAAATCTATATGGCTAAAGGAAGAATGAAATCGAAACAAAGAGCTACAGCGAATAAAAGAAAGTGAGAGAATGTGTGAGAGAGAGAGGGAGAGAGAGTGTGTGTACTTGGGAGTGCAGAAAGTAAATATGGCATAAACAAGACTAAACAAAAATCCCTGACGAGCTGTTATTTGCATTTTGTTGATTAAGCAAATTTAAAACTTTCACATGCATACGACAGAGAGATAAAGAGAGAGATAGCGAGAGATAGAGAAAGAGTGTGAATGGCTACTCACACAATGGCAGTGGCAACCGACAGGTGGCGCTGTAATTCATATAGCTACCAAATTTCCCTTCTCTCATTCGCTTACAATACCTTTATCCTTTCCATTCTATATATCTCACTATCCCGCTCTTTCGCTCTCTTTCTCTATCTCTCCTTCTTTCTCTCTTCTTCTGCTTTGTGTGCACACGTGTTTTTATTTTGCCGGACTTTTCTTTACTTTACCGGGTTTTGCTTTGGTTTAGTTTGGTTTTTGAGTTCTGCCAACCGAACTGATCCCCCTTCTGAGTGCCACCTGTACCCACCACTTCTGCTAAAAGTTATTACACTCCAGCACAATTGCGAGAAAAAAAAGTGGAGGAACATATAGGAAATTTAGCTGGGAAGCACCGAAAATTTGTTACCCTATTTAAATTAAGAAAAAAGTATTAAATAACTTAATTGGATTGGATGAGTATTTTGATTAAAAGTTAACCTCTTTTAACTACAACTTTCATTCAGTGTGAATGTTAATAGAACACTCAGTTTATATGATTTTAATCATAGAGTTTTATTGAATTTTAAGCTACTCACAAAATTGCATTCTTTCCTTTATTCCTTTATTCTAACCAACGAAAGGCCTCGACCTGGCCTACTTTAATGTGTTACCTCTTAAGTAACTAAATTATAATGCTCTCTGATTGCTGGTATGAAAAGAAGTATAACCTATCCCAATACAACTTGCCAAATGCTCTAGAGAATCAGCTTTCCCATCCCCAAGCAGAAGGAAAATACTTCACCAACTTTGTGAGGTATGTCTGTGTGTTCGTGTGTGTTGTGTATGTGTGTTAGCTGGTTGGTCAGTGTGAAGTTCTGGCACTCGCAACGAGTCGACTGTTTGCATTTGCCACTCAAGTGCGAGTTATTAAGCGAGTTAGTTTTTCGGATTTTCCTATCAAATTTATTTGTTGTTTGTAGTTTCCCCACGTGTATGTGCATGTGCTTGTATATGTGTGCACTGAATTTAATTTTATTTTATTTTATTTTTTTATTTTTTTGTATTTTGCTGTCTTTTGCCACACATCATTTGCCAAGACCAACAGTTGTGTGTTGGCCTCTTTTGGTCTTATGATTGAGCTTCCACTTTGCATTCATTTTATTTTCAACACTCTATAATCTTTGTTTTATTCATTACAACATTCTTAAAAGTTATTACCCTCAGTGGGCAGATAAGTTGTGATTTCAATAGCTCATCAAATTGTGTTGGGATAATTGAATCTTTTCATTTACATACAAAAAGGCATCAGAAAAGAATTTCTGTTTAGTCCAATTTCTTATATTAATAAATATCAATGGAGATCATGTTAAACATATATAGAGCCGGGAGGTCAAAAAAGAGTAAAGTGGTCTATTAGGTTTGTCAGCAACGAAAAGCGCGTAACAGACAGAAGGAAACATTTCCAACCACATAAAGTATATATTTTCAGTCGATACTAAATAGCAATGTCCGTCTGTCCGTATATACTCCTTTTTACTTGTTTAAACTAAAAGTTGTTGTTGAAAAAAAAGTCTACGCAAAAACCTGCTTATTCTTTTGTCTTTCTAGACGAACTCTCTTGTAACTTAACAATCCAAGCAGAATAATTTTTTCTGATGCTAATTTTAATAGCAATTTTTTATCTCATATTTTTAATGCTTTTTTTTTAAAACACTCCAGACTTCTGCGCTACAAATCAACTAGAGTTTTTGCTTTTTGCGATTTACTGAATGTTGGCATAGACGTCTGTTCTTTTTTCAGTTCTGCTTTCTTTTCTTTTCTATTCTTAACCCCTTTAGTTCATTTATTGGTACTTTTACTTAATTTATAGACTTTTATACCTGAACCAACTTTGGCTTTGTTAAAACTAAACTGATTTTTAGCAGCCTACTCCCTATCCTATATTTTCTATTTCCCCTCCCTCCAACTCACTCTCTTGATTTTGGCCTTATTCGCATCTTGGCATATTTTTCACTGTTTATTCAATCCACACACACACACACACACACACACACGACACACATTTTTGGCACACATATTCGCATTGATTATCTGACAGTTTTCTCCCCGCCATAACTGACTTTTCCTCTTTCTACTCGATTACTTACGACTGCTGCCGCTCCAATTACTTAACATGCCGCTGAAGTACTCCACAGAATACACAAAAACAACTAGACGTCAATGCAACAATGAGCCGCATCGAATGTAAAACTCCTCGTAGTTATTTTGAAGCTAAAACATAAACATAATTTTATGCAAAATTAACAAACTTTTCTCACAAATTTGTTTGTTCTTACAGTTTCTGGAGATTGTTATATTGACTTGTCAAGAAAATATATGCTGTAGGGCTAGTATGAACCACGGTTGTCTTTTTAAATACAGGGTCTAAAAATTAGGAAAAGTGGAAATGTGCAATAGGGGTGTAAAAATGGTAGAACTATGGCCAAAAGTCGTATGGGCCAAAACATTGTCGCAACGCATTCAATTTAACTTTCACAATTGCAATTGCATTGGCATTGCGACATTCACTTTTCATTTTTGTTGCACACTGAATAGCCCCTCTACCCTCTACTTCCTTACCCCTTCCATCCTCCCTATGCCGTCCTTAGGCCCAAAGGGGGGGGGGGTCTGTTCGAGTGGCGCCACATGCGCCACACGACCACAGGCTATAACTCATGCCCCTTAGTTTTGACTCCTGCCCAAACATAACTTTAGTTCCATTCCATACCCTTTACCGCCCCATCCCTTTGACCATGCAGCTCGTCCAAAAACTGCAAGCTCATATGCCACGCCCATCTTGCCACACCGTGTTGGCACTTGGCGTCATTTTTCGGCGTCAACTTTACTACAACCGTTCATTCATTCAATTGTCACAGCTCCCATACGCCTCTCCCTCTGTTTCTCTTTCCCTCACTGTTTTGCTCTCTCCCCTTCTACTTGCCCAAGAATTTCTTTCGTCCTGTCTCTCTTTTGGCCTATCGTAGTCACTTTTTGCCGCTCACTGCATCGTTTTCAATGTCACTTTGTCAACTTATTGTTTCGTGAGCCAAACCAAAGCCAAAGTCTATATATGCTTTGTAGCTACAAAGTGCTGTATAAAGAAATATATATTTTTGTGTTTACGCGACACTTACATACCCTGTAAAAGCAGTAAAATTTTAGGTGTAATAAGCATGTAAAACGATTTTAATTACTGCAATTAACCATAACAAGAGTTGACTTCAGTTGACTTGAATTTCTCGCAAAATGAAATGTTTATCAGCAATCGATACGCTTTACTATTGTATTAATTAATTGAATATGTTTACTATATTCTGCCAAAATTTCGATCCGAGTAAAATTGTAATTGATATAGCTTTGGAAAGTTTCGTTCATTAGAGCGTTTTCTCCTGACGCGTTGCAGTACGTCACGTTTTTCTCGAAACCGTGTTTTTGAAGTTATTTGACACGATTTCTCGAACAGTTTTGAACCGATTGTTTTCAAATTTTAAACACTTATTCAACATGATCTAGTCACTAATCTGAACGAAGGATTTTTCTTTTTTTCAACATTTACTATTTTTTAAGGACATTTGAAGTTCAAATTTTCGTCAAAAAAAATTCAAAACGCTGTCAAAAATTCAAATTTCAATATTTTATATTTTCCTTCGTTCAAATTTAGAACTCAAGTATCTACTAACAGAAAATATTTTGTTTTTTAATTTTAGATGAACCGTTTACCTGATATCGTGTCAAATGCAAAGGTCCTGTTGGCCCAATTTGAAACATTTTTTTATGAAACAAATTTTAAAGGACAAATGAAATATCAATCTTTATGTCTATTTTTTATTTAAGTAAAATATTTCACTGCAAACACATAAATTATTTTTTTTAAAAAGGGCTTAATTTCAGCCTCTGAACACAACTTAACCCCTTAAGTATTTGCATTATACACAACTTGAATTCCATCTTTATAGACACAACAGTTTTAAAAGAAAACGTTTGAGATACTTTGAATTTGTACTAAATTAATTATCATAACTTGTTCTTTACCGGTTGCCAGCCGATTTTAAATTTTTTTTCTTTATTTAAAAACCTATTAAACCTTAAGTCTTAAAATTTAAAATAAAATTATCAACGACTATACATTTTTAAAAGCATCAACTTAAACTTAAAGTCAAAAATCATAACATATGTACCAGTTGTACAAAAGGTGTGCTATAGTTTTACCCAGGGTATTGCAAGAAATTGGGTAATACTAGAAAAATACCAGAAAATACTAGCAAAAAAATGAAAAAAAAAAGGAAAGCAAAAATAGAACTAAAAGCGAAAAAGAAAAGGAAAAGAAAATGCAAAAGTGAATGCGAAGTAAACAGCTTTCGGGGCATGTTTCTATTGTTGTTTGCCCTTTTTGTCGCCTATTGTGTGACACACACACACACACACACACACACTCACGCATATATACACACATGGTGCATGTTTGTTGGCATTTTGTTTTGGCTTTTTGTTTGTAAACGAAAAAAAAAATATAACAAGAACATGGCGACGCGCATGGAAGAAGCAGAGAGTGTAAAGTGCAAGTTGGCAGCTTGGCCGCTTCCGTTTCCGCTTTAGTTTTGCCTCGCTGCCAACGGCAGCAGCAATAACAATAGCAGCAAATGCAACATCAGTTGCCTCTACACACACAAACACACACTGACGCGGAAGCGCACATACACACACTAATACAGTCATAGATTTACATATATGTAGCGACATTCGGTTTTCTTGTTGCCTACTTTTTTGGCGTGGCTAAAAATCATAACAAAAAGTTTTTGCCACAGGTTTAACAACATTAACAACCACTGTAATAAATGCTTTAACCATAAATGCATGAAGCAACAAAAAATATATATATATGAAAAAATGCATGCATAACATTTCAACAACCGCAATATCAGTGAGTAACACGCAGAAAAATGCTAGCAACAACTTTAATCAGCATTGCTGATTCTTGATAAATTAAGTACTTCGTTTTAATATTCATAAAACATTAAGCAGTCTCCCAAAGCTTTAATAAATCTTTGTAGGTTAACAACTGCTAAGCACATATTTTTAGCACTTAGTAAAGCATTCAAAGTGTTTTCATTCAAAGGTAAGATTTATACTTTAATCATTTTATTTACAATTTATTTTATTTTATTTTATTTTTTCTAACAAATTAATTTTCTTATAAAACTGTTAAACCGAATCAGCAGCAAAAAAAAAAAAAAAAACAGTTTGGTTTCGGGTCGAGCAGACTCAACTAAAGTATACCAACTTTTATTTTACTTGGTACAACATGGAGTAATCAAAAGGTAAAGTCTAGTAATTGGCAAGCTGCAATAAAAGCCAAAAGTTGCCATAGCCACAGTCAAAGCTAAAGCCAAAGCCAAAGTAAAAGCCAAATTTGCAGTCAAAAGAGCCAACTAAGTTTAAAAATGGCGTTGAAGCGTTTTCGCCGCAGCACAAAAGTATGCAATGCAATTATCATAACCATTATGGCAACAGCATCTTTTTGAAAGCAATAGCAAGAGAGTAAGAGAGAGAGAGAGAGGAAGAGTGCGAGAGAAGGAGCGGAAGGGAGACGGCGAATGAACGAGAGTGTCGAATACATAAAATCATTTGACTTTTGGGAATATTTAAGGCAACAGAAAGTTCAAGTTCTTAATAATACCCAATGGCTGCTCAATGACAGCAAATGTGAAAGAAAATTAAGCAGCTGTCTCAACGTATTTTCACTGGGGCCTTGGCCAGACCACAGTTTTTCTTTAGTTAAACCACACAACCAGTCAGTCATTGGATGCTGTGTTGACTTATCTTCAATCTACTGGTGGCCTGATTAAATGAATTATGCGCTCTTAAATGGATTTCACTCGAGGTGTCATAAATACAACATCGATTGCCTTGTAATTGTCATAATTAACTGTTAACACGCACACACACATACATATAGGCACACAATAGCACACACACACATCGCTTATGTGGACATTTGCACATGTTTGCTTAAGGCAAAACGGCTTACGCTGCGTATACGCAATATTTACTCAGGCTTCGCATTGATGCTACATATTAAGCAATTTTGTTCTTGGCAAATTTAATTATTTTTCAATCAACAAACAGCGTACCCTGCTTACTATTTCCCTGCCCTAAACTTGTTCGTATTTTCTCTATCTTTCTTCCACTCTCACTCTCTCTCTCTTTCTGTCTCTCTTTCTCTGTCGTTTACTTTGTCTCGTTCTCTTTTTGTTTTTGCACACACTTGTATTTACTTTGAGCTTGGCACAACCGAATTTAATGACAGCTTTCTGACAAAGAGCTGCAGGTGTTGCAGGCGAATGGGAAGAAGTCTGCAGTGTGAGAGAAAGTGTGACTGAATGCAAAAGAATACCAAAAGATACAAAACATAAACTACATAGTAGTCAAAGCTACAGCTCAGCAGAGCGACTCAAAAAGACCGCTTACTCAGCTTCGATATGCAATACACGATATCGGTAGTTAGCCACCTATATATGTATATGGTATGGCAGACTTTGGTATCATGTCTACAATATTAAACTTTGGCTCAAAATGTCCAGTAAGTACAACATGTATGCGTTTAGCCTATGGAAACTATACGATATAGTTGTTGGATGCAATCAATTGCTAGCCAATGTTGTTTTCAAAACGGATCTTAAAATTATATTAACAATTCTTAACAAATTACAAAAGACTTAAAAATAAACTAAGTTTCTGGCTAACATAGACTTTGAGATTCGAATGGTCTTATGGGAACACGGATATCGAAACAGTAATACGACTGTTGATAATGAATGTGTATTCCTAATGGGATCGGCCACACCTCGTTCTGTCTGTTAAGCACATTTTCTTTCAGACAAACATTAAATACCCCTGTACAGTTTTTATCTACGAGATCCAAAAAGATGGGCAAAAAAAAAATATTATAGAGAAAAACGAGTGCAGCATGGAAAACCGTTGCATTTTCATTTCGTTAAGCAACAAAACTTTCCACTCACAGATCCTTCCTTTCCCCATTCCTCAACACACTACTTTACACACGCACACACACTCAGTTTATGCCTCTTCATACCGCAATTTCCATTTTCCCCAACTGACATTTTAATTAAATCCCTAAACGAGAGATACGCTCGCTTTTCTATGCTGTTGCTTTTGCAGACATTTTGTTGTAATTGTCAGTGCAATAATTGTTGTTGTTGCTGTTGCTGTTGTTACATTTACAACTTCAGTTGCTGTTGTTGTTGTTGGAAATGCATTGATATTGTCCCCAAACTCAAAACACACATAGTGCATTCAATCGAGCAACTTGAGCTTCATTCTCGCCCGAAAATCAAAATATCAAACTATTTCCGGCCAGTTAAGCCGAGAATTTCTGCTAAAATCATTCGGAATTAAAACAAAAGTGCAAATTGTATTACATTTGCAAAAGTTTTGCTTTCAACTTAAAATTCTTTCAAATTCATACTTGAACCAAATATGTCTCTAAAAAATTTAAAATCTTTTTAAATACATAAATAATTATATGCATAACTAACTCCATAAAAAATCAAACTATTGTAAGTGCAGAGCACACGTTCCTCTTTGTCTTCCGCGCACACTCTCTTGCTCTATATTTCCTTCTTTTTTCTTTAGATCATATCTAAAGGCGTATAAATGTTTTAGCTTTTCTATGATCATAAGCCAATAGCTATAAATTTCTGAAATAAAAACAAATTTTCTTTACGAACTCTGACTAATCATAACTTAACCAATTAAATCAATATCTCCTTCTTTACAAATCTAAGAAAAGGACATAAAAGTGTTTGCGCTTCAAAATAAAAATATCATAAAAACCAAAACATTATCTAAACTCGTTAATAAACTTGTTCTATAATATATAACTTATATATACGTAGAAAATTTAATAAATTCCAACACTTCTAAGTATAGCTGCTGTAATGAATCTATAAATATTGCTGGTGACTACAGTGGCTGTGAAAAGAATTCGCACCAGCGTAAAGTGAGCTGCTTGTGTCATAATTCACTGTGACAACACTTTTGAAATGTTTATTTATGGGTGTGAGTGTTAGTCCCTTTCCCTTGACACGCTGCTGAGGCGAATCAGTTTCTGCTTGAACGGAAGTTAAAGACAAAGTCGAAGCTGATAAATATTGTTATCACAACAAGTCAAAAAGTGGCAAAATCGTGTCGTTGTTTGTCTTTGCCTACACTTTTTTAAACCTTAACAGTTAGTTTTGCATAACATCATTATTAATATAATATTAATGATGATCATTATCATGATTATCATTGTTGTCATACTGCTGAAGCCCACTGTGTGACTGTGGCACAGTCCTTTAGGTCATCCATCCTCAGGTTATGTGAACTTGGGTAAGCTCTGTGAAAGTTATACTCTGTAAATGTTTGGACATGGGTATACCGCATTGAATCACAGATAGATTAATTTACAAAAATATGCAGAATGCCTGCAAGTCAATCAGTTGTTATATGATCATGTCTATAAAGTTAAATAAATTTTTTTTTATTTACTAGTTTTTATATCCTTTTATATACTTACTGGGTATAGCTTAGTCAATAGTTGCAAACAGAAATTTATTAACTATTTAATGCGCTGCTGAATAAAATTTATTTTGAAATTGATTACAGGGTATTCTTCAGTCGTCCCTTTGGCAGCATTTCATATTGCCATTGTTGGCCCACATACATTTGGCATATCGTTAACGCTGTGCGCCTAGATGTCTACCACGCCCCAGCACACACCTCCCCAAACCCCTTCCATACCGTCTTAACCCACCGTTGCCCATCTTAACCCCATCAAGTCCCACAAGACAACAATCTATCCAGTTGCTTTGTGCGTTTGCTTGTTTGTGTTTCTGAGCACATCAATTTCTTGTCTGTGGCATCTGCCCCTTAAACCGCTTCCCTTTCTGCTGCACACCGCACCGTCCCGCCTCGGTCCTATTAGACTGTTAGCTGTTGGTGACTTGGTGTCGCCTCTCAGCGCACATCCAACTGTCAGGGCTGAACAATCACCAATTATTTTGTTTCAATTAAACTTCACAATAAGCAAAAGTGGATATAAAAGTAAAAGCAAACACTAATTGGTATTTATAAAAAAATACATTAAGGGAAAATACTAAAAAGTATTTTATAAACAAAGAACATAGAAAAATATGTAAAAAATTGAATAATACAATTGAAATGCATTGTTCAGCCCTGACAAAAGTCCTAGACATTTTGGCCTCAATCAAACCTCATGCTGAGCACCACAAGGCATCACACAGTGCGTATGAGTATTTTGGCGCAATTTATATTGCTTTCAGCGCTATGGCTTGTGTATGTATGTAAGTGTGTGTACTGAGTATGTTTACATATATTTGTGTGTATGTGTGTGTGTGTGTGTGTGTGTGTGTGTGTGTGTGTGTGTGAGTTGGCTGCTGTTTGACTTTGGTTGACTGCCCGTCGGGCGCAATGTGGCTGTTTCACTCGTAACTTGGCCATTTGTTGGGCCATGTTTGCCTTGTCTGTTGGCTTGATTGTTGGTTTCGTCCCCCCCCCCCCCAAAAAAAAAAACAAAAAAAGGAAAAAAAAAAGTAAAAACACGAAATTTCGGTTCAACTCAAACTCAACTCTTTTGCCGCTTAACTTGGCCAATGTCAAGACAGCACTTGCTGCAAATCAATCGTAACACAGAGGCGTCCGTCTGTCCGCTTTTGACTGCAAAGCGTATGCGTATTATTGAAACAGTCAAAACTTTTCTGCCGCCGCACAGTGGGGCAATACAATTAAAAACTAGCCACTTGTTTAATTGAAAGTCAAAAAAAGTGAAGTGACAATTTAAATTTTAATTAGAAATGTTTTATTGTAGATTGGTCAAATAAATTGTAAAAAGCTGTTATTTATTAATATGTCGAAAATCATTATAAATTTGTGACTTTTTGTTTTCTATAACTTTTGCTAAAGAAAAATGTTTTTTTTTTTAAACAAAGGCAAGCTGTTTGGATTTCTTGTAATATCTTAAACCAGTTTAAAAGTAGGTTAAGGTTCACAATTTTATAATACTGATAAGAACTTGCTAAACTAGATGTTAAAAAATATTAAAAATTAAATACGTGTACCTATTCTTAAATTTGTTTTCAATCCAAAAAACAGCTCTTATTTTAAATAAAATTCTTTATTATTTCAACCACTGTGCTTGGTTCGACTGATGAAAGCTGCGATAATGATGTTTGGCACTGCCACACTTGACTATAATTTAGCCATCCATGTTGTTCTTGTTACAATATTTACGACCTAAACTTTGAACCCCCATATAGCCCCGCACCGGGCAGTCATGCTCGCCCCTGCAAACGCATTCACAAAAAAGTCAGGCAGTCAACCAAAAGTGTTTAAACAGTTTACAACATTTAAATACAAATATTTACTTACTTAAAGTTTTAATTTGATTTCATTGCAAATTCATAGAAAACTTGTCTGGACCCTTTTATTTTTTCTGTGTTTTGCTTAACCAACCAGTTATCTAAGCCTCATTTTCATGCTAAATAAAATTCATGCTGGCTTAAAGGAGTAAACAGAAATTTATTTGCTAATTTAGCACAAAATTGATTATAATTGCATAATTTGCATACACTGCACGAATTATCTTCAAACTGTACATGGAGGGGGACCCCCCCCCCCCCCCTCAATTATAGTTTTCTTTCGTTTTTATTCTGCTTCGGTTTTTCCTGCTTTTTTGGTTTTGCCTACAAATCGTTGTTAACTACATGGAAATTAGCCAAGTGGTCGCATGTCCTGGCAATTATACTCAAGTACACACATTGTATCTCTTTCTTATGCTTTATCTCTCTCTCTCTATGTCTGTTTCTTTTTGTCTCTTTCTTTTCTTTTTCGCACAGTCAGCAAAAGTTGTCATAACAATTGGCCAGGCTTTCATCAGCGCAAACTACGGAAAAAAGTGATACATTCAAAGCCTCAGCTTATAAATATCCTAGGCTTAGCAGGGAAAATTAAATTTTTAATGTTTTAGAATGAATTAAAAAAGCCATAACTAACAGTAAAAATAAAATATATAAAAATATAAAATATATTAAAATATAATATTTAAATATAAAAAATAAACAACAAAAATTATTAAAAAATAATATATCTTCTGCTATAATAAATGCTTTAAAAACAAGAAAAATTATAATTTTGTACAATGAATCTAAACAACATAATCAAAAAAAATTTCAGGTCTTTATTTTGTGTACATTTATTTATAAGTTTCTGTATTATACATAGCTAAATAATAAATAAAAAACTTCACCTTTAAATAAAATATTTTTTAAATTAATCTCAACGCCTATATACCCCTTCAACACAGCATACAGTGGGTATAAAAAGGGTGTCAGCAGCCAGGCGTCGCGTTGAAATTGAGGATAAGACTCGGCCAAAACGGACTAGGTCTGTGGGCTTTAGGCCATAACTCTTGTTTGGACCACAAGCTTGTGTATATAAAAATATCTATAAATGTTTGTGGGTATATGTGTGTGTATTTGTATTGCATTTTTTTCCTTCATTTTTTTGCTATCCTCTTTTTGATTTAAGATGCCACACACGATTCATTTTTATTGACCAAGTTGAGGCCGCGTTTATTGCCGCATAATTGAGTAAATATTATGAATGAAACTGATAATCTTTAGCCATTTACCATTTGAATCCAAATGTTTCATAGTATGTGTGGGCGTGGTGTATGAGTGTGTGTGTGTGTGTGTGTGTGCTTGAGACTGTGTACAGATGATTGACAATGCAAATGGTTACACGCTAAGCATTCGAAACAATGTGAATATCGAAATATCTAAAGACAAAAAAAGGAATAAACAAATAAAACACTTGACGTGCTTGCCAATCAAACAACATTTTGCTTGCTACTGCAAGTTCATAAAACGCGGCGTATACTTCATATTTGAGAATATTGGAAATAAATATATATATTGCCAGAAGTTAAGCTTTAATTTTTTGGCATAAAAAATGTTTTTGAAAAAAATAATACACAGACTGTTTCCTGTTTTAATTTATTCATCATTTCATTTCGTATTCACATGAAATCCAAAAATGTTTTCTATAAATATAATTTGAGTCTTTTGCATATTTCATTTGCCACTCATCATGGGATTTATTTTTGCTTTGCTTACATAAATTATTGTAATATATTTTCAACACAAATTTTTAAAATTCGATTTGAGAAATGATAGCAGAAATTATTTAATGAAAATTAAACCAGGCTGTTGGCCTTAAATACTTACAGAACTGAGTACTCAATGTCGTTCTTCATAACTCTACTCGATTCTAACTTATTTTAAAATTTAAATATTTTTATTTTGCTTTTAAATAAAACAAACATTTTTTAAACTGCATAAAAAACCATCAAACACATTTTAAATTAATTTATTTTATTTTGCAAGATGTTGGACAATTTCTTTTTATACTTAAGCTAAAATTTTATTTTATTACTTGCAATGAATTTGTTAACTTAAGTAATAGCTTAGCGATGAATACATAAAGTGCCATGACAGCTGGCTGCGTTACCAAGTGTTTACTGTAGCTTTGTTTAGAGCCACAAAGCGAATGTTTTGCTGTTGTTTAAGGGACGAAATAAAGTGTCCATTTGGCTGTTGGCATCAGATGGCTCAGCGGCACCACAGTCAGCATAGACATTAAACACACACATGTATTTCAGTGTCATACTGTGTGTGTATGTGTGTGTGCTTGTGGCGTGTGTATGCGTGTATAAACAAAACAATGATGATTGAAATGCAGCGTGTGGAATGTTAGCCAAGCGAAATGCGCCAATTTACAGGCAAAACACGCAACGGTAAACTATAGAAAGAGACAGAGATAGAGCGATATAGGCAGAGAAAGAGAGAGTGAAGAGTAAGACAGAGAGAGCAGAAACGAGATTGAGTAATAGAGCGTAAGACAGAGGTAGAGATAAGCATAAAAGGCAAGTCTTGACCGTCTTTATTGTCAGCAGAAACACGGTATACGGTAGGGTCAAATCTAGATGGAGATATGCACGATACTGTAGTTTATATATATTCTATAAGTAAGATTACGTCTAAAACACTTTATTCCATTGAGCTATATTCAACTGAGTTCCGGGTATCCTACCGTCGGCTATCCTTCAGTCATTTGTCGACCATAGCTTTGTTTTTATTTCGTTCGGCGTTTGGTGTGGCCTGTATCGTCATGCGATCCGTTACCACTTCAAAAATGTGTGAATTATTAACTGACTTAGTTCATCCCCAAAAACACCCTGCTTCTCATCCCCAACTCGAATTAGCCAGGCAATCAAATTATGCAGACACTTGACATTGCGTCCAATGGGGAAGATAAGAAACTGAGGCGTGGCAAAGGGCAAAGCGGAAACGAGAACGAAACCCAAAACGAAGACGAAAGCGGCAAAAACAGAATATGGGAATAAATGGGAAGTGGCGCACATTCTGTTGGTCGCGTTACGCAAGAATGCCAACAACAACTATTTGCACCCACTTGAAGACGCGTCGGAAAACAGCAAATGAGCCGCAAGCCGTGGCCATGGCTACAAATGCCAAAAATGGCCAACAAAATTGACGACAAGGCCAGAAAGATAGAACAGGGACAGCGCAGGGAAAGCAGTTGAAATTAAAGCAGACCATGTTGAACTTTGCGTACTGAATACCACACAGATTGAGTGCAGAGTTTGCTGCATAAATAAATACTAGAAATATTTGATCTACAAAGCCATTCATAGTTAAAATTTTGACCTGTAGATCTATAATCTGTACGAAAATACAAATCAAAAGCAAAATTCTTTGCTCAAAATAAAAACTTTAAATTATAAAAAAATATGTGGAAAACATAAAGCTTTGAAAAATCGTCACATCAAGATCGTTTTAAATTAACTTATAAAACAATTGTATTCTTTTTCTAAAACCATGTTTATTATTTTAAAATAAATAAAGCCGCATCCGGTTATACAGACTCCGCTTAAAGCGTTTGTCCGCCATTGCGACCAAATTCGATGACTTGGTTGGTCCTTTCACACATGTTTGTATGGGGCTAAAGCGTCTACAGGTTATAACGACGTTAAATCGTCGTCCTTTGACTGTCGTTATAATCGGATTCTACTTTATATCATTTTAGAGAACAACTGAAGAATTTTAAAACAAAAATGTAATAAAAGATCAATATTTTCAAGCAATACATTATGTCTTTTAGACGTTAACGTTTTCCGTACAAAATCTATACAAAACTTGGACACGACATGCTGTCCATCCTGTCCCATTAGGAAATAATTTGAAGGAGATAACCGTCTGCCTTCAAACATCAAACTTATCACAGCAACTTTTTGATTTGGCAAATGCAAATGGCGAGGGCGAAACGGAAGTGAAAAGCAAACAGCAAATAGCAATAACTAACGAAAACCAGAGGGCGATATCAAAATAAAGCAAAAGAAATGACAGAGGAAACTGTGAAGAGAAAACTGCAAAAAGAATGCCAAGACAGCAGAAATGTAACTGTTGATTTTCAAGCATGATTTTGAACATTAAAATTTTAAGAAATTGTGCATTTAATTTTAATTTATAAATGAATGGAAAGAGATATAGATAGAGACAGAGATAGAGATAGAGATAGAGGTAGAGATAGACGTAGAGATAGAGATAGAGATAGAGATAGAAATAGAGATAGAGATAGATGTAGAGGTAGAGGTAGAGATAGAGGTAGAGATAGAAATAGAGATAGAGATAGAGATGTAGATATAGACAGAGATGGAGATAGAGATAGAGATAGAGATAGAGATAGATGTAGAGGTAGAGATAGAGATAGAGCTAGAGATAGAGATATAGACAGAGATGGAGATAGAGATAGAGATAGATGTAGAGGTAGAGGTAGAGATAGAGATAGACCTAGAGCTAGAGATAGAGGTAGAGATAGAGATGTAGATATAAACAGAGATAGAGATAGAGATAGAGATAGAGATAGAGATAGAGATAGAGATAGAAATAAAGATAAAGATAAAGATATAAATAATGAAATGGAAAAGGGAAGGTGAACGGGACAAACATATTGGTATATATCTATTTCAACTAAGATCTGCCCAAAGTGAAAGTTAAATGCATTACCACTCGAAATTTATGAATGAAAGCATGACACATATATTTAGATACGTATACGGATACAGATACGGATACAGATACAGCTACAGATACATACAGGGACACAGATGCAAATGTTGTTTGCTTTTGAAGCCATCATCGACAAGGCCGCCATCGTGTGTACCCTGTGAAATGGGGGAAATGAAAATGTGGAAATGTAGTAATGGAGATGGAAACAGTCGGTGAATTGTTTGCCTCGTTGCCTACAACAACAATCATAACAGCAACAACAAAAGCAGCCGCAAGAACAGGACATTCAAAAATGTTGGCAAAATAAAAAATATAAAAACGAGGGTATTGAAATCTGCAAGCCCGCATAATTTGTTCTGCATACCCTGTAAAAACTGAAGGGGAGCAAAAGGTAGACAATTTAACCAACTACAAAAAAATAATAGAAAAATCAAACAAAAAACTAGAGGTTTCAAATGCAGGAAGACAAGCAAGAAATTACAAGGTATTTTTGGGTTAAAAAAAATTTTAAATTATGTTTGAAAGTATCTTAAATTTGACTAAGCTTACTGGGTATCTTCCAGTACACCTGTGAGCTGTCTACTCATTTGACGGTCTGCCACGCAGCTTTGCTTTGGTCGCGGTTGCGTTCAGTGTCTTATCAGTGTTCCATTTGCTGTCGCTGTCGCTGGCGCTTCCACATCAACGAGCAGCCGTTCTATGAAGTGCTTGAGAGGCAAGCGACAAGTGGCATGGCAAGGCATGTGGCATGTGGCATGGGGCGCAAGGGTCTGCTGCATGAGGCAAGTCACAACTCATTACAATTGCCCAGGACTCAAGCCCAATGCTGTGCTTGGAGTTGAAGTTTGAAGTTGGCATTGGAAATTTGTGCCCTGGAGTCGAAGTCACTGTCACAGCTGCTCCTATCGCGCCCCCTGCCCCTGCGACGCCCACACTTATTGGCTCATTTAACACACGCGGGGGCAAACGTCGCTTTGTGGCGCCACAATCATGACGTCAACGATTTACTCGCCAAGCTGAAGTTTTGTGGCGCGCCAGAAAATTCTTTAGATTTTTTTTTTTTCCTTTTGGCAGCAGTTTGTAGCACCTGCAACTCAACCGCACCACGTCCCCTAACTAATGCAGCCGCCACTCCTCTCACTCCTTGCCACCCCTAACCCTTTTGGCTCGTTTGTGGCCAAAATGTATTTGCAGCACATTTGTTCTTGCCGCCCAAAATTTGCGTGTAAACTTAGTTTAATGTTAATTTCTCTGTGTATGTGCTCAGGTTTTGCACAAAATTATAATGTTTTTTAGCTCCCACTGTGCGTGTGCGTGTTTGCGTATTGGGGGCGTGGCACTTAGAGCCAGTAATTGTGATTTATAGAGAATTAACTGAGACGAAGCTGCAAGTGCTGCTTGTTTTTAAGTCACAAACTTTGATTACAAGCCAAACACTTAGTTAGTTTGGATATCTCGAAGATCTGTTTTGGATAAAGCATAACAGTAACTAATAACTTTTAAAAATTGCACGGAATTTTTTAAATTAAACAAAACATGCACGTAAAAATATTTCATAAAAGATCGAGGCTTAAAGGTATTTACTCTGTGTTAAGAATATTAAATGAAGTAAATAATTAACTTGACAACGATTTGTGCAAAATTAGAGTTGACAATTTATGCATCGATAAAGCTAGTCAAGAGTAAAAATGTTTGTTTTAAGTTTTGCTACGACCAAATATGTTTTCTAATTAAAATTTGTGAGTTCAAAGAACTTTTCGATTTGTCTAATAATTAGCATATTAAAATAGAAAATGTATGAAAATGGTAATGCAAAATTTTGTGGAAATGCTCGAACTTGTTGTAAAACTTTTGACAGGGAGCTGAAAATACTCAAACATTCTCTCGTTGACTTTTACGTTGTTTATCTCTTACTCTCACACCCACATTCTTTATCTGTCTCTCTATCTTCATCTCTATTGTTGTGTTGCAAGCATATCGTGATTTGAGAGTAGCTTCGTGTAATAGATTCTTAACAGCTAAGTAGATTCCGGTTTTTATTGCTTTTGTTTTTTCGCAGCGAGTTGAGAAAAACAAAAGAGCTTTCCAACTCGTAAGCCTTGACAATCACAATACTATAGTATAACCAGTTCAGGGAGACAGATTGAATAGAAAATGATTGAGACTGCGAACGTCCATGTCGAACTTTTTGTGCGAAAAGCTATACAGATTTCCAACAGAGTGTGCTGGATGTCAGTGCACTGATAAAAAAAAAACTATTGGTTCTAAAATTATATGCATTTTAAAGAGTGTGGTTTTTAAGTTTAATTACTTATGGAATACGTTTCCCATTACAAAACCAATAGACTTAGTTTTCATTTCTTTTTAACACTGTCAATCATAGACGATCTGGAAAATAAGGGAATTGGTGTCCTGCAAAATATGTCACTTTAAAATTAAAAATTGCTGAGGAAACTGAGTTATGTGCAGACTTTTAAGATGACACTTTTCGAATACATAGCCTTCGGCAACTGTGGCTCTGTGATCTCTTTAGCACGCAGTGTATGCTTACGTAAAACTCTACCGATTTGGTTCATGCACTTGCTAGCGAGTCCTACTGGGCTGGCACGCTTATTTGGCAAAGTTTGATGGCAAAACGTCTGCGAAAGTCGATGGCAATGGTTTTTCGAGTGTCGTAACGAACTTCATGACAAAGTTTATCCTATTTATACATATATTATGAATATATATGTGTGGGTATCTGAGTGTGTGTATGTGTGGGTGTGCATGTGTTCATGTTGTCTTCCGTTTTCAAAAATACACAACAACAATGAGAGCAATATGTAAGGAATTAAGCAACAAGGCCGCCAAACGAGCTACAACAAAGCCTTCAAGCGTTTGAGTAAAATTTATGAAATGAAAATGTTGTGAGCCTAGTCTTGGATATGCTGAGATACAGCGAGCGACAGCAAAAAGGACTCAAAAAAAAAAAAAACAAAAGATTTAAAAAAAGATATAAAATAAGGAGGAAAGAAAACAGGACATGCATACTCGTATTTTTACAACTACAGGGACAAAAACTCGCGTTATCCATTTCCTTTCCGCACGCTGTGATGCCTTGTGGCGCCGCCAATGCGACTAGGTTGCATGATATTGCTCATGCCACACACATGTGCGATATTTGTGCTCAGTTGTCTTTCAAATTTTAAGATGCCCGCTTTACCCCTTTACCCAGTCCCCCCTGCAACACTCAACCCCCTTTGGAGCCTAGCAAAAGGGTATGACACATTTGTAATTTATTCTGGAACTGAAAAATTCCAAGCTTAAATATTTTCACAGCGTTATTAATGCTAAATTATTAAAATTGTGCAGACAAAACAATACTATGGGCAAACAAAATTAGAGAGGCAACACGAATTTTAATAACTGTTAATATTGACTCAATTAATTATTAATATGTAAAGCATTTTTCAAACAATACAACAAAATCTAAATGCATACCAATTATGACTTTTTTTAGAGTTTTCAAATCAAATGAAAAAAATTTAGACACACACATTTTTTTAATTAATGATACGATTATTAAAAAATAAACAGACATTAGCAATAAATAACGAAATAATTTTATTTAATTAATAAGTAAATTTAATTAAAATTCCCATCAAAACTGAGCTCATATTTCAACCCATAAATTGACCCAATTTTAATCCCAATAACAAAACCATCTTTCATTCTAAATCCATTAAGTGAAAACTTTTTTATAACCTTCGAAAAACTTTGTCAACCAAAGTCATTCAGCGACTCGTCGAGTTATGTTATATTTTGATGTCCAAATGGTTCATATAACATTGTTAATATCCCTTTCTCTCTCTGTCTCGCTCTCTCTGTCTGTCTCTTTCTCTCGGCGACTTTGTTAGAGTATTAAATATTCGAGGCATTTGAGTGTTTGGGGAATACTTTATTTGGTTTCATTTTGCTACGGACTTTTTTAATTTTTGCATATCCTGCAGCCTTTTGCCGGTTCTTCGGAAGTTGCCGCGATGTGGGGCGTATTCATGTTTTACCATTTTAACTTTTTGATATGCCAAGACCCATTCTTCCCTCCTCACTCTTCCGCCCTTTCTTCTCTCAGCTCGTATCCCCCCCTAGCCAACATCTACATTTACCGACAACGAACTTCATTTCATACCGCTCTCAAGCTGTGTCATTGTATTTTTTTTCTCTCCGTTGCTGCTCTAACTGATTGCAGAACAGAATGAAAACAAATTGTGTGCAATAAAAAGTGCGATTCAAATAAAATGAGCCACAAAGAACTCTCTGAAAAGTTGTTCATTTTTTCGTATATTGAGCAAAAAACCCCGTCGAGTTAGGCCTATTGTAGACATATAGTCTTGTTCCGGGTAAATGGTAATAAATATTTACATTTTAAACATCGAATATGAGCTAGGAGTTATTGGTTCATATTTTATTTTACGGGGTATTTGTGGGACCAACACCTCAGAGCCAAAAATGCAGTGAGTTTGTCACTGGTAAATCTTTATATTTTTTATAGCTTTATGTAGCTCTCCTAGCTTAAAATGCCCTCTTATTATAATCTACAAATTTAACTGCATTTTCCATGTTAAGTTTATTGTCATTCAATTTTTAGCTTAAGTGAATTTATTTTTTAACGCTTCTTTAATACCTTCATCAACTAAATCTTCACATTAAACTAATCTCAAAGGAATGCCCCTAAGTTCTACACTTTTTAAACATGACAACCAATCGAGGAAATCTCAATTTATTGGCAGCTAGAACTATGCTATGTCCTCCACGGTCATTTATTAAACATTAATTGCAGTAAGTAAACAGGCATGTCCTCCACGGTCACTTAATTAAGCAATGACTGCAATTGAGTTAAGGTTTTATTTAGCACAAGTCCGTTGTGAATTAAATCGTTTATGTGACATTTCTAGAGCACAAACTGTCAACTAATTAAGAGTTAATAGCTATTCAATTGGCACGACTAACAGACATCCTATAGTCCGTTGTTAAATGAAAGTATTTTTATATTCTTTCTAAAAGTTATGCCAACATATGCAAACATTTTTGCCCACTTTATGATAAACTCTTTAGGCTTAATGTCGGTTTTGGGTTTAGGAAAAACAAGTTTCCTAAGCCGCAAATGACATAAAAATGTCGCATATTTGTATTTGTTGTTGTTATCGATGTTGTTGTGAATGTTGTTCGTGTTTTTGTTGTTGTTGTTCGTTTAACTCATTTGTATTGAAAGCGCTTTGTCAACTGGTGTTTTGGGGGCAACTTGTTGCTTCAGCCGGATCAGCGGCAAATATGTAAATAATATGAAACGTGCAACATTTGCTGCTAATCCCCCAAGCAGCCCAATCCTCCCTCTACTTTGTTCGCTCCAAAGCCATCACAAAATACCCATAACCACTTTTACACGCACACACACATTCAGAGAGGCTCACAAATTGTTTGGGGTTTTTATGAATATTACACGCAAAATATGCCACTTGAATGAAAGTCTGTAAAACGCTTCACATTTGCCACGCCTACGATATTCAAAAGCGCCCCCTTTAAAACGGCTTAAAAATATACATACACACGTCTAACGAAAACTGCACACACACGCACACTCCCTTGAGCTGTGTGGAATATTAAAGTGTGTTTAGAGCGCTTACGCGACGTATACGCAATATGGCATAGAATATAACGTATACGCCGCGTTATTTTGACGACAACTTGTCACTCACTTTACAAAAGCGAAAGAAAAAAAAAAGAACAGACACATACAATAGACATACACTGAGATAAAAAATTTATCAAAAAATTAAATACATTTAAAGATGATTAAATTTAGCTGGAGCTTCATTTAAATAAATTATTTATAGGAAAAAATTATTTTGATTAATATTATTCATTTTGAATAAGAGTTTAAGAATTTTAATGTCATACCCATTGTTTTCAGTGTATGCATATGGCATTGTAGCGAGACTCTCGATTAAAATAGGTATTTGGTAAGAGGGGTCGAAAGGGTAGACGGAATATCGCGTCATGGGGTTGAGACTTTAATAGGTTTTTGGGTTCGTTTGGCAATAAAACGTGACTAAATGCTTAACGATTATTCAAGTGTGCCAAAGGTCTCAAATTGCTAAAGTTTTGCAGGTAAAAACTTTTAAAAACAGTGTGAGTAGTGTTGCACACACACACACATACACACACACACACACGCATTCATATACTTTTGCACACACTGTGGTTCATACATGAGGTATAAGTTCATGTGCCTTTGCAATGATTGTGTCTGACACATTGAGAAAGTTGCTACGCATTTCTTTTTTATGCGCGATTTTAAAGTCCTTGGGTGTAAATGTGCCTGTGTGTGTGTGCGCGCTGCCTAGCCATATGTGGAGTAGGACAGCCAACATGGCGTCAGTGACGTTGTCATCAAGCGACTGTCATTTAAAGCGGCATAAAAATGATGACAACGTTGCCGGGCATCAGCTGCAAACGGCATCGTCAACACCTTACACACTTTCCTCCTCCCTTTCTCCCCCTTTATTTTCTTCTTCCTCACTCTTTCCTTGTGTTGTTTTCTATACCGCGTTACCTCCCAGCCATACCATGTGCATTTTCTAGCTACGCGTCTCTCATTATTGTTGGCAACATAATAAATATGCACATATTCTTAAATAACACATATTTTTATGACTTTACAGCTTTCAGCTTGAGATAATTATATCTGATGCTAGACACATGGCAAAGCTTTCTTAAACTCTACGAAATGTTGTTTAAATCTTCTCATAATACTTATACATTATATAATATATAACTCTCTAGGGCGAGTGTTCAGTGGTTAATCAAATTAGCCAAATTTTAACTGCGTAAAATTTATTTACATTTTAATATCATTTTTATCTTAGTTACAGTTCAAAAAGCTTGTTTTAGCTGAAAGTGCATTATGACAATAAAAGCTTTAAACAATTTCTAAATTAGCATAGAGATAAATTATACACATTAAATCTGTAGCATTGATGTGCTTTGAAAACTGCTATTCAAGTTATTTTATTTTATATCATTTTATCATTGCTTCTTGCTAGGCTTTTCTCTGAGACCTTTTGCTTTTAAAAATTATACTTTCAGTGTTATTTATTTAACGATTCCTAACTTATATTTTTCTTAGCACATGTGCTTATTTGAATAACTTCTTAAACGTTAATTAACTATCGTATTGAGTCAGCTAACTACTTATTATGAACCAAATCTCTACAGAAAAGCTATGAATTCATTTTTTTTTTTTGTCAATAGTGGGATATTGTGAAGCTTTCATAATTAATATTGATGTTTAAACCATTTTCAAAGCAATACAGATTTCTGAGACTTTATGCATAAAACTTGTCTAATTTCTGTAGAGTAAAATTAAGCTGCTTACACTTAATCCAATCTAAAACCGCATACGAACTAGATCACTGAACTGAAAACTTCTCTCATTCGCTTTCTGACTCTGTTTCTATACTTAGTTTCATGCTTATTAGTTCTGACTAAGGCCGCAAATCCACTTGCTTTCCCTGCACGTTACATGGATAATTTTCCAAATTCAGCATATTGAAGGCAACACCAGCTAAACAACAACAAAAACAAAAAGCGTTGCCATCGCACAGGTGCCACACGTGCCCGAATGCGATGCGTTGGTAAGGTGTCACAGTGAGAGAAACAAAAACAAAATGAGAGAGTGAAGAAGAGAGAAAGGGAGACTGAAAATGAGAGGGGAAGAGAAAGAGAAATGCTGAAATGCGCGCTAAGGCATAAAATATCACGATTATAATATGCAAAATGCTGTGAAAGACGGCAACAACAAATTATAGCTAGCTGCCTACGTATATATCCTTTTTAAAAGCGTACAACAGGGCGTATTAGCTTTAATGACTAATTATTTTATTATAACTCATTTTTTTGTTTTTATTTTTTAACATCACTTTATAAGCTTATATATAAAAGGAAAACACACTTTGCTTAGTTTTCAAAGCGGTTTATTTTTACATTCTTAGCTTACTTGATTTCTCAATTAACAAACCAGTTAAATTTATTAAACATAATTCTGAAACCTGTGAAACTTCGATAACTTTAAGAGCTTATAGTGATGAATAGATTTATGGAACACACCTGTTAATGCCAAGGGTATAAGAACTTCGATAAATCAATCTGAACTTTCGCTGTTTTGCCAAAATATGCAATAGCCAAACTCGTATATTTTGTGCATGGATGTGAATATGGATAGGGATGCTTAAAGTGTTGTTTCATTTTGGTGTTGACGCGGTTATTGTTAAGTGGCTCACACATGATGCCACCTGTGACTACAGTGTTACTACCTAGGCACTACCACCCGGGCCCAAACATCCATTGAATCAGCCACGTGTTTGTCTGTCTGTCTCTGTGTCCTGCCGTCTTTCTGTCTTGTGCGTTGCGTCCATGTGATGGTCCAATAAATAAGTAAATGCGCAGCCTACAAAAGCCGCACATATACTCACAACCGCACACACACAGACACACACGCCCGGTGAGTTGTTGTGCTAGTGTGTGTGTGTGTGAAATCCTTGTGTTGATTAGAAAGTATGCAACAGCATTGGCGTAACGGCAACAACGTAAATCAATTAGTTTTTCACATGACATGACGACGTTAAAAGACCTTACACCTGTATAAACCACCTGTAGGTACACTGTCAAAAACAAAGGGCTTTAAACTAAGCGTGTTGGCTTAGAATTGGAAAATTTCAAAAAATGTTTTAAGTAAAAGAACAAACATTAATATATGTAATTATTAAAATAGATAACAGAAAGTAACTTTATTTTAAAAGCTAGTACTATTTAAAAATTGTTATAAAGCAAGATCATTATTTTCCATAATGATTTTCTTAAAAAATTGGGCTGAATTTAAGAGTAACCCACGAAGCACACACCTCATTTTGATCAGTGTAGCCGTGTGTGCGCGCGAGTGTGTGTATGTGTGTGCTTAACTAAGAACTTTGTCCAAAAAGTTTACGACAAGCACCTTAAAATCCAAGCCGAGCCAAAGCCAAGCTGAGAGAAAAAAAAAAAACAGGAGCAACAACAAGCAATTTAAGCAGCATTATTTGGGGCATAAACACAACGTAAGCTCCATCTCACATCCTTCTTCATCCTTTAGCCTCGTCATTTCTACCTGCCCTGCTCACTTTAAGCTCAACTCAGTTTCCCATTGAACCAGCAGAAAAAACAACACAACAAGTACGAATAAGTAACAATAAAGCAATGTAGTATGATCAGCTAGACAATACTCTGTAACTGAAATTCAAAAATATAGTATGAATTTTTAATTTATTTTATTTAACTTGTTGGACTTATTAAAGTATTTAAACACACTTGTACTTTTTTAACTATTGAGATGAATTGAGTGCACGTAAAATAATTTAAGATCCCTTCTAGTTTATGAAATTAATTATTAAAAAATATTTATTTCTCATTTTGCAACACTGTAACTAATAAAAATGATATGGAGTGTAATCCTGCTCAAAACTACTTAATAGACACTAAAACTAATACCCTTTTTTGCTTATCTTACACACATTATCCCAATGTTATACCCTTGTTGTAGGCCTTATGCAGGGCATTGAAAAAACAGTTGCCAAAAAAAAAATATATAAATAAAAATGATGCAAAAGGCGTCAGCGGAGGCACTGTCGGTTGGGTGACAAGTGAGAAATGTGGATGGGCTTAGGGGAAAGGGTTGGATGGTGAGGAGTAAACAAGGCCAGGCAGTGAAAACTCATTAAAATTAACACTAATAAGCTTTGTTTCGCGGCCCAAAAAACTGAAACTGCAGCAGCGATAACAAAGTTGCTGCAAACAGCGGCAACATCAGTAGCAACAAATGTCACTTGATGCAACACCTACAGCTGCCACGCCTTCTGCAGTCCCCCACGTCCTTTGGTTTGGTTTCGTTTGTCATTCGCTGTCCATTTCCATTCCGTTTCCCCAGCATGTTTCCCTTTCGTGTCGTTCACAAAAAGGATTCCGTTGTCCAGTGTCGAGTGGGCATGGGAGGGCTATGGTGGGGCGTGGCAGGGGCGGGGTCCGGCAACATTTGTTGTAAATGGCTCAACAAATTGTGCAAAACAAAAACAAGCGCCAAAAAAATATAAGGGCCATGGACACGGGACACACAAACGGAGCAACGGGCAAAGAGCAAAGGGTACAAGGCAATGTACACGACAAAAAACCTTAAAGTAAAGATTTCGAATAAAAAACACCCTAAAACGGTTTAAGGTTTAAATCATTTATTTCTTTTACTTGGAAATATTTATAATAAAACCAAAAATGTTGCATACTTCAAGGCGTTTGTCGTGCTTAAAAACTTAAGACAGTCAGCAAATTCTATGCAGTTTGATAATAAATTTAATTTGTACAATTTGAAGCAATGGAAACAACTTGAATTGGATTGAAAGTATGAGGATACAACACAATATACCCTTTAGCTCTTACAAACAATGAGTGTTTTAAGAACAGGACACACAAAGCAGCAAATGATGTGCAACATAAGCGCCTCTTATGTGGGTGGACTGCTGGGCGTGGCACGAGCGTTGTCAATTGTTGAAGGGACCATTGAAATGGTGGACAGCACGACAATATCAACAACAACAGTGATGGATACAAAAAAACTGACTGCGGTTAATTAAATTGCTATCGAAGAATATGTCGATAGACATTTCGATAGGCGATAGGCACTTTAATCAATTACGTTAAATGATTTCACATTTAGGTCAAGTACAAATTATGCAAAGAAAGTAAAGTTAAAGAGTAACTTTAATCGTCAGGGACTGAGTTGATTGTCAATCGACTCTTTAACCTCAAGATGTAGTAAAGAGTTGTATTATGTGAGACAGACTTGTTCACCGATATATAGAACAACTATTTAAATTAGTACCATTTTCAGTAAAGAAAAAAAGCTATCGATAAATTATCGAACACAGATAAACGATTAATAAATAAAATGTAGCTCTAATAAGCTGTATTTCCTATCGTTAGTAATACTCAAAGACTAGTCGTACAATGCACTTATCGAATTGTGTTCGATATGCCACTATCGATAACTATACGACTTATACTATGAATTGTTGGCATTACTTTATTTTACTTAAGTTAATGCCAGTTCAAACAGAGACACTTACATTCAATCTTGAGAGCAGCTGAATGAAAAAATACTAACCCTTTTATCGATAAACTATCGTGTTCAATTCACGGACTATCAATGGGATTAGAGCTGTGCTCCGCCAGACGCTCGACTTTAAGCAAATCAAGCATCAAATTGTGGAAGGAAAAGGGTAGAGAGGACAAGCTAAAATTGGACAAATTGTAAATGGAAAATAGGGGAAAACAGGAGAAGATTTTTGGAGGAAATTGTAAACTGAGAACAAGATGCAGCAGCAGCAGCAACAACAGCAACGGCAACAAATGGCGACTATTTTGTCGCCAAACAAGGACAAATTAACGTATTGAGTTAGCTGTCGCACGTACCAAACACAATTGGCCATTAGGAAATGCCTGAGCTAACACTTACACACAAACAAACACACACACACACCCACACACAGCACCACACATACCCATGCACATACAGAAATTCAGAGAGACCGAAGACACTTTGATATTTCTATCAGTTAGATAGGAATATAGAGGAAAAACGGCAAGAACATGCTGCCCTTTTGCTATGTTACTAACATTTTGCGACAAGGACAAACAAAGTGACATAGTCTTAAAATGTTCAACATCATTTTTTATTGCATTTTCAGAGACTTTCGACTGCGAAAACTTACACACATTTCTTTCTCTTTCTCCTCATGTTATATTTTTATTTTGAGCCCTGTATATAAAGCGAACAATAGGCTATTTAAAACGGGAACTTGTCTGCTTAAAGACTATTTAGTTAGACTCAAGTACAGAAGATCATGTCTTTTTTACTGATCGTATAAAAGCTCTTAATTTAAAAATCAAGTATACGCAACGCTCACCCTAATAAAGTAGCTAAACTGTATAGCTAAAAAGTAAATTGCCAGAGTGCTACAAATTACAGGGCTTTTTCAAGTCTATTGAACTCTACGGCAGCCCTTTCTGCTAGTTTCTCCAACTACTGTTGTTCCATAAAGGGTCCAAGATTGGAATTGGAAATCGAGGCGAGTTTTTGGGATTCGACATGACGTAGGGGGTGGGATGGGGTTATAGAGGGGGTCGCTGAGAAGAAAAACTTTTGTAGCCAAGTTGTAGGCGTGGCCATGCTAACGTCGTATACGAAAAAGTTTCCGATTTAGCTGCTAAACATGGTACAGCTAAAAGAGTTTAACTACTTCTGTGGCCAACACAGAGCTACCAAAAATTACAAAAAAGTTAAGAAAGTTAGCCCCACATCCCCCACCCCGCCGCTGACCGTGTTTCCTGCCCCCTACCACTGACAACTAGTGAGCAACAAGACCTTACCACACCTAACATCACCTCACCGTCAACTTAAATGTCAGTTAGTCTATGATTTTATATACATATAGTCACATATGTGGAATATTCTTATACCTCTCGTCAGCTACACGTATTTGTTGTTTGCGTGCTTATTATACCCTATGCGAGGACAACATATTATTGTCATTAAATTTGTTAGCTAGTGAACATTTTATTGCCCAGTGGTATTTCCTGTAACCTATGAACTGAGTCTGTATAACAGTAATAATGATACTTAGTACAGTTCTAGCCTTCTGTATTCTATTCTTTCGAAACTGTTTTACTAAAAATGAATTTAATTGTGTAAATTAAGATTAAATTTATACTACTTCATACATCGAATTAATTTTTAATAAATATATGTTTTAAAATGAATATATTTATGAATAAATATTTAAATTTACGGAATAAAATTACTTTAACAATTTTTTATCTAACAAAATCTAAACTAAATAGTTTAATTTGATGTTTCCCATAGTATTACTTTCACTTAAAAATTTAAACACCTAAACAAAGGTATACAAAATTTACTTAAATTTCTGTAAAGCTTCTAGCATTGTTGACATAATTACAGCAAATCGGATTGCTATACTGACTTTACTACACAAAAGTAAGAGTATTTATTTTTGATGTATAGAAAACTTTTTATAGCCTGTTTTTGCTTGTTATAATTTGTTGTTTTTGTTGCTGTTTTGGGTGTTGTTGTTACTATTGTTGCTGTCGTCGTCTAACCCAGTTATTGCTGTGTTTGTGCACCATTTGAATGAGTTAAGCTCATTTGATTTGATACTTTTAATGCGGCTTTTATTTTTGCCAGTTGCCATTTGTTGTTCATATTTTCGAAGCGACCAACACAGAAATTTATGTAGTTTTTTTCATTTCCATACACATTATATTTTTTTATTTTGGTTTTTTGCCTTTTTTTTTTTTGTATTTTATATACAAAACGTGTGATTAATGGAAACATAGAACAAGCACCAGAGGCGCTACACTCTGATTGCTATGTTTATGCTTTTCGCAGCGAAAATAGTACGGAAAATTTGTCACAGACATGAAACTAGAAATTTCATTGGAATCAAGCCGATAAGAAACCAAGACTGAACGGATTTGTAGCTGTAAAGGTTTTTAAATTATTTTATTTATTAAATTTTATACTCCAAAATTAATTATTCTGTGTTTTAAGCTAAAACATGCACTGATTTCACAGCAAACCAAAACTGTAAACACCCCTGCATTACAGTCCCTCAATAAGTATGCAGTTACTTATGTTAATGACGTCATGCAGTACATTTTAAGCATAATTCCAATAACATTTCAGGCCTTCGTGCTATTATTTTTACTCTTAACAGTCAACAAACGAATTCGCATTTGAGTAATTAAGTTTCAAGTTTCTAAGTCTCAACTTATCCTAGAAAACCTTTCAATACCGGAAGAGCCAAAGTCTACAGAGCAAAGACCTACAAAACAGAAACAGTCAACAAACTTGGCACAGAAAGAAACCTTTCGAAAATGTTGTACACAGTTTTAGTTCCAAGTGAAATGTATGCCACGCGTGTTGCCCCAAAATGTTGCATGCAACAAACTTTTTGCCGGTTTTCTCTTTGCTGCGAACTTGGCGCTCTTCAATGCTCTTCATGCCACAAACAAATAAAGGTAGATTTGTATCTTTGCAAATTTTCGTTGATAACCGAAAAAACAAAGACGAAAATGATTATAGAAAATCGAATAAAAGACAAATTTTATATACAAAGGGAACAAAAATGGCTACAAAAGGGAAAAGTTGATGAAAAATCAGTGAAAAAATGCGGCTTAGTTGTGGTTTTGTGGGCAGAATAACATCGATTTTAGGGGCTAACGATACGATATTTCTAATGATGCGGCTGTGGCTGATGATAACGATGCCCAAGCTTTGATAATGATGTTCATGATGACGTTGCTAATGCAACATTAATGATGATGGTAAAATATGTGCAGAAGGCTTCGTAATCATTCGACTAGTTACACAAGGCCTTGCCTCAATTACCGCAAGCGGTTGTAACAATTATGAAATCTTTAACCGAATAATCATCGGTTGGAATGAACCTATTCGAGTTAGAGGACAAAGCCACTGGCTTCTGGTGCCAGGTAATGGACCATATTGTAATGTAAATCAAACCCAGACAATGACAGTATCCCTCCTCAACCCTCAACCCTTCATCACCACATTCCACACACCAAACGAACCAACAGCAAAGTTTTTGGCTACCAAAAGTGGGGGCAACCCTAGAACAAAGTTGCCTGGCCACTCTACAAACTACAATAGCTGTTGGCTGCTAGTTGCTGGCTTCTGACTTTGTTTTGTTATTTTCGTATACCCTGTAAGCTTGCTGCATAGGCTTGAGCCTGACTCAGGGAGAAAAAACCATTGCGCTCAATTGAAAGCTAAATTGTCGGAACTCAGCTTGGATTTTTTAAAGTTTCCATTAAAGTATTGTTAGTTAGTCATGACTCAGTGCACTTATGTGAAAAAAGAAATCTAAAATATTTGATTAAGTAGTGAGTTCTAAAATAAAATTATTAATCTGCATTTAAATCAACTAAAAAAAAACTATAGTAAGTTTAAAAAGTCTTACAGTAGTTTTATAAATTTTTAAAAACGATCAACGTTTAATATAAAATTGTTTATTAACAATTGGTGGCCACACACGGGATAACTAACGAGTCAAACTATGCACAAAAATTTGGACAGCTCATCGTTGGTTTTGAACGAGCTAAAGGGTGCAAAGTGAACGTGGGAATGGGGCACAGCAAGGGGTTGGCTGGCATTTGCAATAACCCAGATGTATGATAACATAAAAAGGCATTGTGCCTAGTCATTATGCATGGCTCATACAAATGCTCGTATCTGTCATGGTTAAGAGATATGCGTGACATAATTACAACGTGCCTAGCAATTACCAAAATAGTCCGTCGGCTTGATTAATTACAGCTAACAGGTACTGGGCAATACTCAAACAAACACTAGCTAACACACATTCATTTCGGTTGTAACTCGTGCATTTGACACCCAATGACAACAAACTGGGCAAATGACACGTTTCTGGTTTAAGTTCCACTTTTTGTTTAATTAGTCATTTTCTCAAGCTACTTATAGCTAATTCCTCTAAAAACAAAATTCCAATTATTTGATTTGCTTGTTGTCTGTCACAAAACCGTCATAAATATGACTTTCATCGATGGTTTTTAATTAAGAAAGTTCTTGATTAAGTAGCATGACCTTTAGAAATCAATGAACCAACATTTTTGTAGTTAATAATATTTTATATTAACATGTACTTAACAAATTTCATAGACTTAACTTAAGTAGTTCTTGAGTTAGACGTTAAATTATCAAGCTATGCAACCTTGAATAAAAATAAATCATTTGTGCTCCAAATTTGGCAACCTTGACCCTTAAAGTCTTCAACTTCTAATCTATTACTAAGCAAGTAGATATTTGGAATATTTGGTACTGGAGTTTAAGAGTTTAATACGAATATCAGCTGGAATATTTTTGCCGATATTTTTCATTAAAAGCACACCTCACTTTATATACTGCATTTTACTTTATTTACAGCACTACATTTTAAGTTAATTAACAGAAGACATGATCTGATTACTATGCACAAAACAGAAGCCATTTGCTTTGTAGACTACATTACAAACATGAGAAGCAAATACTCACATCCAATTAGGTGCACTAGAACTGATCTTATCTTATTGTCAGCCAAAATAAAACAAGAAAGAAAAGTACAGTCCAGCGCCCCGAACGTTCTCTACGTAAAAATTCGAACAGAAAGGTTAAGATATATAAGAGCGTATTGGCCCTTGTACTGTTCTATGCCATACAGGCCAAAACGCTGAGACAAATCAGGAAAGCTCCGTGGTACATGAGTACCAGGGACATCAAGCGGAATCTCAAAGTTAGAAAAATGGGGCTTAGAGCTCAGAAGATAGCAAAAAAGTACCACGAGAGACTAGATGCTTAACCAAATAGCCTAGATAGACAGCTAATCTAATCTGAGCCGAATTTTGACATGAAATCTACCAAATCTCCCCATAAATCTGTGATAGACACTCCCCTCAAAAAAGAAATTCCATTCGTTTTTGTAATTGGCTCAGTAACTAAAGTCATTGATAGAAAAAATGTTTAGACACAGAAATAGTCAATAAAGATTGCTTTATCAAATATTGAGCTTTCTCGGAGACATATTTTGAATATTTTGATACAACTTACAACTTTCGTTGACTTTAGGTACAAATTAAAATACGTTATTTATTTAGAAGGCAAACACGCACGCACGTGCATGCACATACACGCACACACATGTCTGGGGACACGAGAAGCATAAAAACAAGAAATTCTACCTCGTTTGCAACTGACATCAACTTGGTTCAATTTTTGGCTGCCTATTTGCATTGCATCCCGATGAGAGGAAGAAATATGCATATATTTGAGACTTGATTTTGGATTTATTTGAATGGGTGGCAAAACTAGGAATGAAGGTGAAAGACAGAGACAGAGAAAGATCAGAAATGTGAATGGTTTTGTGCAATCATTTGAATATTCGAACAGGAGCAATGCCAAAGTGCAAATCAACAACAAATTGAAAATTATTTGTCTGTCATGTAATTTATACAATTTTGCAATGCAATACCAAAAATAACTGAGGCATCAGTTCTTCTTCTTCTTCTGCTTCATCTTGGTCTGCTTGTTCTGCTTCTTCTTCGTCTTCTGCTTCTTCTTCTGACCAAGCTGTCGGATATATGCTGGTAGCATTTTCGACACGCTCACCATTTCTATCTTCAGTACACTCATCCAGCACTTATGATTTATGTATTTGCTTTTTGTCATAGATGCTATGACTGCTATACGCTCATGTCGTAAAGTAAATGCAATCATTTAAATCATGTATTTACACATTATACAAGGATGCGGTTTTGCACAGTTTTGTGGTGGCTTTTACTTTTTGGCCAAATACGTTGAAAGCCCCCAGTACCCGATATACAATGGCCAATTCCCTGTAAACAAGGCCGCAGGATATGTCACAAACCCGAAACCAAAACTCAAACCAAATCAAACTGAAAGCAACTCGAACCAGGTTCGAACCGGCTTCAAACCAGCTCAACACACTTGCGCTCGCTCTCTATTTGGCTCTCACTTTTTCCCTGTGTATGTGTGTGTGTGTGTTGGCCAACAAATTAATTTGAAGCAAACAGTTAAGAGCATGCTATGGGCCTTAACATAATTGCCTTCAAAATGGCCAAACAATTTGTCTGGCTTTTCTAAGTTCTCTCTCTCTCTCTCTCTCTCCTTTAGTCTCTCTGTCTCTCTCCTATCTCTATTTTTCTCTCTAGCTGCTTGTGTGTGTCACTGTGTCAGGACTTAATATCTTCTTGTATCCTTTCGACCCTTTTATTCAGATCAATTTTTGTTGCTTTTGGGTCTTAACTAAGGCTAACACAGTATTAGCCTTTTATGTGAGAGCAGCCGGCGTTTTTTTTTAATCTACAGGTGCATCTGTTAACCTCATAACTTATGATTTGAAGTAGCTACTGTAGAGGAGAAAGAAAGAATAACGTGTTATCCATTTGGTTAACGAAATTTTAAGTTTGTTCGAATTGTTTAATCCATAATAAATTTGGCAATGTCAGAGTTAAATATTTCAAAACAAAAATATTAAATAGATTTATTATTCTTCTACTTAGCATTACAGACGTTTTACTTAAATCAGTTTCCATGCAGCGTTATTTCAAACTCGTTTTATCTTAGTTTGCATAGATATTGTTAAAACTTTACTACCATTTTCAGCATATTTAAAGATTGATATCCTTTATGTGCTCTATAACTGGCTGAATATTTAGTGAGTTTTCATTTAAAAAAGTTTTGAACAATACAAATTAGATTCTTTTGGCAATTTTATAGCATTGCAGTTTACTGCAACCAAAATCAATTCTATGCATAATTCTGACGAAAACTTTCCACTCGTGCATCAACAAAAAATTCAACTTTTAAGCTTTTCAGTTGCATTGTTAAAGTTTTAACATATACCGAATTGCATTATAAATTCTTAACTCTCTGACATTTTGCCTCTTTTTTTTTATTTTGCGGATTTAAGCTGAAGTTTTCTGCACAATTAACCAAATAAAAGCTTGTGAGAATAAATCCTTATGCAGCTATGCAGTTGACAATAAGAAACAAATAAGCATGTCAATGCCCACTTATGGAATACCCGTACCTGTTCAAATCGAGTGGATTGCTTAAGAGTATATAGATGTTATGGGTTCTACTTTAACAGCATACCCTTTAATCTCTACGACTGACGGGTATTTAACTCAACAATTTAAGCAGTAGGAAATTAAGTTTGAATCCGGTTTCAACGTACGGTCTTCTCCCTTTTGATAATCTTTAGCTAAAGTTGCTCTAACCGAAAAGCAATTAACAATTTCTAATACAATTTTAAGTGCCATAAAATGGATAAATAATAGCTGGCATTTTTGATCGATTTTAGCAGTGGCTTGGACTATCTGGGTATATATAAAAGGTATATGTTTATATAGTATTTTGTGGTATATACATGGATTACTTTTTATACATATTCTGCTACATAAACACTTACATATATATATTATATAACTTGTAAATATTAATTTATATACAGTATATAGGCTCTTTAAGCCCGTTCAAAATACAACTTAGCCAAAATGTTGACAAAAGTTAAAGTCAGGCCGCTTTTCCTACAACATTTTTCCGCTGTGGAAAAGCTTTATGCCACATATTGTGGCAAATTATCATCATAAAGTCGTTTATTGAGACACCTTGGCCAAGGACTTATTAAATTCCATTTAAATGTTGTTTTTGTGTTCTGAAAGCTACACCCACAAGTGGGCGTGCAAGGCGCCCAACGAGCGTGTGCGTGTGAGAAAGAGAGAAAGAGAGAGAGAGAGAGTGTGGGTGTGGATGTGGTTGAAAGAAAGAGCGAGAATTTAGTTGGTATGAGAATGTTGTTCAAATCACTTGTTAATTAAGTTTATTGCGGCACAGTTATTTGGATCGTCTGGCAAGTTTTTTGGTTTTGGATTCAGCAGCGAGGGGATAGCCCTTGATGGATAGTCGTATGGAGTGGGTCGAAGGTAGGTGGTGAGGATGGATTGGCAAGGGGTAGCAAGGGGTTCAGTAGGCACAACTCTGCTCGTTATTACTTGGGCTGTTGTGCACTTAAGTAGCCATAATAGTGTCATGCGTATGATAAATGATGTCCATGTTAACCACACACGCACACACATACAGTTGCTAGGTATATGTGTGTGTGTGTGTGTGTGTGTAGAGGGTGTGTGTGGGTGGCGGTGGGCGTGGCTCGTTAGCCACACAAAATGCGTGTATGCAACATGAGAAATCTCTTCAAAAACTTGCACAAAAGTGCATGCCCAATTTAAATGTCAAATGCAAATGCCCTTAACTATAATTCTCTCTCTCACTCACTCGCCCCCTGACCCTTCCTTCTCCCTTTTACACTGCATATATTTATATTTGTGTGGACGTTTGTGTGTTTTTGTTAGTGTTGCACTTCCTTCTCTGCCTTGCAACTTATGAAAGTTTAATGATCGTGCGCGCGCAATGCCATAAATTATACTCTATTATAGGGCACTGCCTAGATGAGACATAGCACAGCCTGGTCAGCACACATCTACACACACAAACCCCCATTCCATTCCCCAACACACACACACACAGATTTACACGTCAGTGTGCTGAAAAGTGTCAATTGTCATGTGACAGACCGTTATTATCACAGCTTCTAAGAGGGAATGATAAGATCGAGCTGCTCGACTGTTACATGCGCAGTTTTCACGTCTTTTAAGCATTTACATAAGCCGCCAGATAATACAAATTTACCCTAACATTACGTATGCTATACCGAATTAAAACCGTTAGCTTTAAGAAATAGTTAAACGATTCTTAACAAATTTAGCCTTAATACACATCATGTATAAATATAATATAATGCTGATTAGCCATACTACTCCTATATGAATTTGAAAACCACTCTTAAAACAAGAAAGAAAAGTACAGTCGAACACGCCCGACCGTATAATACTCTCTGCGTTTATTCCCAATTATAATACTTAAATCGGTATTCAGACATTACAATAGATAGTTCTTGTATTAGAATACGTTAAAACAAAAAAAAGATAAGCATAATCAAGCATACATGTGTTTGTCTGTATGTACATACAAATTCGTTTGACGTTAAATGTATGCACATACATATGTGTGTATGAATACTATTGGTCGGCACGACTAGCGCTGTCTCTCTCGCGCTCATTGCTTTAGAATAAAATCTTTGTTGCTGCATTGCTTTCTTGTTTATGGTCGGATTCTTATGAAACTTTCAAGAGAGTTTGACATGATACGTCTTCAAACGAATCATAAATAACAACACTATACGATAAGAATAAATGCTTTAAAAACGGCATGCAAGTTTGAAATTTACTTTTATTTCTTGCGGAAAAAGGGGGCGTGGCAGCCCAAAACTTTTGATGTCATTGGATTTATGCGTCCTTTAGGAACACGTGTACCAAAATTGGTATTCCTAAGTGCCATAGTTACTGAGATATTAACCGAAAACATCTATTTTTTCCGAGGTATGTCTAGTTTTTTGCTCATTGTGGGCGAATGGGGCGTGGCATCGAAAAAAAAAAAGATTCTTGTATTGACTGACTAAATATCGAGTCGATAGAGACCAAATTCAAACTTGTAGCTCTTACCATCTCTGAAATCTGTTTGTTCATACGGACAGACAGACAGACAGACGGACAGACGGACAGACGGACATGGTTATATCGACTCGGCTTGTGACGCTGATCAAGAATATATATACTTTATGGGGTCTGCCACGCCTCCTTCTGCCTATTACATACATTTGCACAAACCCAATATACTCTTGCAGAGAGTATAAAAACCTTTTACACCCCCTGCATAGGGTCTAAACATTCAAGTCAGCTCCACTTTGCACCACTTTCAGTCTACCCACATGCGTTCAGTCTCTACTCTAAAAACCTTTTCTAAAACAATATTCCATTTTAAATAATTCAGTTATGAAATGCAGTGTTCCATAAATTCCCAGTTGGCACGATTAATTGACATTAACCCGCGATACAATTAGTGCAACAAACACCTGAGTTTAGCCGGATTAGAAGCATTAACTGATTGATGTTAAGCTCGTCTAAAGCTTAACGTTCAAACAATTGGTTACAAATTGTAATTTAAGCCAACAAAATCAATTAGCTTACATAATCATTCAAGTCATATCAATTTAGAGGGTATTGTTAAAGTCTAAACTACACTAAGGTTTGTTTCTACAATTTAATAGTTTGTGCAACGACAAAATGCTCTGACATACTACACAATAATTTTCACATTTTTATCCTATTAACGTCATAGAACGGCAAAAATAATTGGACATTGTCATAATTTTGCAGAGCTATACTGATTGGAAGTTATGCACTGCACAGATACAGAAATAGAATCGGAATTCAGGCAATAAAGCAACAAACAGAATCGAGAATGGCTCTATAGGATGAGGTAGTATATCCATTACTCAGTTGGTAAATATACAGGAATATAGTCCAATTTGATCAGTTGGAAGTTTGAATGGAAGATTAGAAAGATAGGGAAAAGATTAAGAGATAAATTGAGGAGTAAATTCACTCATTAATTAAGGGATGAATTAAAGGAAATGAGAAAAGTTTCAAGGACAAGTTAACGCATTGATAAAGTGATAGATGTAAAGATAGAATTAGTGAGTACGTAGTGACCGATTCGGGTTCAGATAGATTAAGATAGTATATTCTTAGATTAAAAGATAAATTTTGAAATAAATTCAGTGAAACCAAATTAAATAGGGAAATATATTCTGATTTAGTGATAGATAAGTAATAATAGCACTAAGTTTATTGGAAAATACATACATGTCTGGTAAACAGAGCAAAATATGTCTAATTCGTAGACATTTTATTGCAGGACACAAAATGACGACCTCTTGAAGTTCCTTGTTAGTGGGAAACGTCGTGTTGGGAGAAGCTACTTAAGCTGCTTGCAGGAAACCACAAAGCTTTATATCAGCGACACCAGCGATAGACAGCGACACGGCAGAGTCTGGTACAGAAATGTCAAGCAGCTTATGAAAATCAAGATCAGCGCACAAAGCAACCAAAGGAATGGGTCAATAAGGGGAATGGGGGAATAGGTGAACCGCATACAGAGGATTGTCGGTAAGAAGAAGGATAAAGTGGTGAAGCAATGACAGGGGGGGGCGTAACCAAACTACAGGCGCGCATAAAATGTTTTTAAGTGGCAGAAAAGCTGCAAAGAGCGAAAGGCGGGAGGAAAGCAGAAAACTCAGATAGAATCAGCTGAGGAAAACCCAAATGTACGGCAAAGTGGCGTCGCCATCAACATCATTAACAACAACATCATCATCAGCATTCTGATCATTATCATTAGCATTTGTTGGGCGGCACTTGAACTGGAGCACAGTGGGTAAAATCAACGATATACGCTAATAATATCTAAAAACAAGAATTTTCAGCTTAAATAAATTGGAGCAAAGAAACGGAAAATGCATGTTTAATGTAGAGACAGAGTAACCACAGTGACAGCTACAAAAATTCTTTCAGTAAATTTAATTTAATCAGATCATAAATAACAATTTAGAATTCCACGATTTTGCCAATTTGTTCCACTGTGCGGCGACCGCAGGAAACGCATAATATGCAGCTGCAGCTGCAAGGCCCTTGCGTGCTTAGAGAGCCGGGTGTAAACCACTTGCAGTTGCGGTTACACTCCCACAGCTTATCTCTCGCACTCGCTCGCTCTTTTGTACCTCTCCCTTTCATTTTTGAACACCTTCGCCGGCTTTGCGTGCTTCGCGTCGTCTTTTTACCACTTAAACTTCATCTGAGCCTATTTCGCTTATTGGCTCGAATGTCGAGCACTTTTACTGTGGACGCAGACCCAAATTAGGCGAGATTTTACCACCAGAAATAGGCAAAAGTCAACCGTAAAGTGATAAAAAAGAAATGCAAGACAAAACGTGTTTGTCTGGTGTATACCCTATGTTTTCTATAGACCACGATAATAAGAATTTTTATAATTTTTAAAAATAGCTAAAAATCTGGCGGTTTTTATACCAAATAAACCTTATCTCCAGGTGTTAATGAGAGAAAAGCGTGGCTTAATTTTAAATGCAATTTCTTCAAAATTTTCTATTGATAGTTTTAAAAAAATTACTTACACCGAATAATTTAAAAAAATAAAAGCCCATTTTATTTATGTCAAATTCATAATTCTTTTTATCTTATTATAAATAAAATAAATTAATTCTCATTTTAGGACCAAGTGAGTCAAATAATAATGTCTAGCTTTAAAACATTGCCATTAGTTTTCCTCAAAAAGCTTTAAGCTTATGCTACCCTATTTGTATGCCGTTTTATGATTACAGCGTATGCAATAAAAAATGTTTGAAATCAAAATTTAAATTACATTCTGCGTGGGCGACAGCAATCCACGGCAGTACTCAGCTCCATGTTTCATATCTTTTTTCTCTCTTTCATTATACTCTCTGCAAGAGTATGTTGGGTTTGTGCAAATGTATGTAACAGGCAGAAGGAGGCGTGGCAGACCCCATAAAGTATATATATTCTTTATCAGCATCACAAGCCGAGTCGATATAGCCATGTCCGTCTGTCTGTCCGTCTGTCGGTCTGTCTGTCTGTCCGTCTGTCGGTCTGTCTGTCCGTATGAACAAACAGATTTCAGATATGGTAAGAGCTACACATTCGAGTTTGGTCTCTATCGACTCGATATTTAGTCAGTCAATACAAGAATCTTTTTTTTTTATGCCACGCCCCATTCGCCCACTATGAGCAAAAAACTAGAGATACCTCGTAAAAAATAGATGTTTTCGGCGAATATCTCCTTAACTACGGCACTTAGGAATACCAATTTTGGTATAAAGGTTCCCAGAGACAGCATAAATATATTGCCATTTAAAACTTTTGGATGCCACGCCCCCTTTTTCTGTAAGAAATAAAAAACTTTTTAAACTTGCATACCGGACGCCAATTTTAACATTATAATCGGGAATAAATTCAGAGAGTACTATACGGTCGGGCGCGCTCAACTGTATTTTTCTTTCTTGTTTTTTACTCCTTCCCTGGCCGAGATGCAAGGAAAAAAAAAATTTGTTGTCATTGTTGGTGATACTGTTATTGTTGCAGCAAGCTGTAAGTTTGCCATCATGTCCTTGGCTGAGTCTTGCCTGCCATAAGAATCACATGCTGGCTTTTGGCATCCATTCTGCTAGTGCTGTCGTCATCAATGGATATGACCGCGTGATAAAATTGTTTAAATGCCTCAAGACAAGCCGCGACCTGAGCACCAGCAATTGAGTAAACACAACAAATAAACACATAATTATATATATTTAAGCGAACAAAATATATAAATAAATTACAAATTAATTTCACAGTAAATTTATAACACTTCTATCTCTTAATGAGAACCGTTTTTTCTTTGTACTTTTATTTAAATGAAAAACATTTTCTCATTTTCCAATAGGAACTTGTGCATTCACGTGCTCATCTCTCATCATGAAAGTTGGCTTTTACTTTTGGTCCTTGCCTGTTGGCTGTAAGTATATGTTTGTGTATGTGTGTGATGTCTGTGACTTAATGTCTGTGTTTGCTGCATCTTGGCTGTAATTAATCGTTGTTGTCACTTGGTTTTGGCCACTCGAGCGTCGATCCGCTTTATAGCCAACCAGTTGGTCATTGACTGTCACACCCTTTTGCCCTTTTACTCTTTTTGTCCTTTTTTCCATTCTTTACATTTTCTTTTTCTTTCTTTACTTTTCCGATTGCCTTTTTGGTTTTGCCGTTGCCTTTGGTTTTTTTTTTTTTGCCAGTGCTTTACCCACATTTTGTATTTATCTACTTGATACAGTTTGCGGCACTTTGGCCAGCTAATTTTTATCAGTGTGCCTTTATGTGCATCACTTCACACCCATGGAGTGTATTTCACAGATACTTTTTGAGCATTGTTCTACGACTTAAAAGCTCAGGGCTCGAAGTTTTAAAACGAGTGAGGTGTAAAGTTGTGCGAGACTTTTTATAACTCACTGTCTATCTATCCGCATTCATATATTAAAGCGTTTAAAAAAAATATTATTAAATTAATTTTAGATAAAAGAAAACATCTACAATCTTAAAATGATTAATTGCTATTGATAATTTTACTACTTAATTATTTCAAATTACAACTACCTGATAAACTCAGACAAACATTCTAAGCAGCTGTACCAAGTATCATTAAGATAGCTACTCAAAGTGATAAGTTTGCATAGATCAAAGCACTTAGTAAAACATTTCTAACTAATTTAATGGTTCTTGTTTGAAAAGCTAAACATTAGCTAGAGATAAAGTTCTGATTTGAATGGCAATGTTAATGACATTTGCTGCAAAGCCTGAATATAATATGCAGCAAGTACAAGTGAGACAGGGAGAAGCTAAAAGACAGAGAGAGAAAGATACCAAAAGATACAAATGTGTGTGCCAGCCCTAATTCATAAATGTTATGGTTCAAGACAAAGTTGTTGCAAAAGCTTTCAGGCAAAAGGTCGCCAAATTCAGCTCACACACAAACCATAAACTTAACTGAGAACAAGACAAACGCATAAAGTGTTATAAAGAAACAGACAGAGAGAGCAATACTGTGTGTGTGGTAGAAGTAGCACAAGAAGAAGCAGTTGAGGAACAACAATGCCAATTATTATGCAGCATCTTTTGTGTAAGGTGGAAAAGTTGCCGTGTACAGTTTATAAATTACGGTCGTACACGCAACTTAATCCGCTTTAATAGTTTTCCTCACCTCGCTGAGATTTCATCAAGAACTTGAAACAAAACTTTAATGGTACCACCGACGCACAGTCTTACTTCCCCTCCACCACTATTACTGCCTCTCGCCTGCCAATAAAAGAAAGCAAGACAGAGAGAGCTACAGTCTATATTTATACCTAACCCTAACTTACCTACTGCGAATTTCGCAGGTAAGAGAAAAATGACCAAAACACCAAAAATGGGTTAAAAGCAACAGCAACGAAAATTACTGAACTTTCAACACAAAATAGCAAGAAATGTCTGTGAAACGAAAAAGCAGGACTAAACCATACCCTATAAAGACTTTTAGTTTTCATAAATATATCATAAAACTTACAGGGTTTTAATGTCAAGAAAAAATTTATAAAAATAAATCAAAGTCTATTAGGCTTAAATAAAAGTTCTACCTTAAATATTAAATGACATTTCAGACATTATTGGTGCACAGAAATTCAAAGGGAGAGTTAATCCTGAATATTCTTTGGAGGAACTTCACGTGTGCAGCCTCTGCTAGTTAACAAAAGTCTATAAAAAGTTCACAGAATGAAAGTTTAATATATTTTCTATGAGTTATGCCTAAAGTTAAGTAGTATAGACGAAGAAATACCAAGTTTATATGCGTTTGAAATAAAATTTTAATTTATTGCTCAATTTTATTTTTACTTTGAAACTCTTCAAAAATTAGAAATAAGCAATTTTTTATATGCCGGATATAGGTATAAAGCACAGATAAAGTATTGTCTTTTATTTGATTTTTAAATGAAGCATTATTTAGGAGCCTAACCATGAAGTTTGGTCAGAAAACAATCACTCTAACTTCGGAAATAATTATCCTATCGAAAAATCCATTTGTACACATATTCTCTATATATACAGTGAATTCTCTGCTCGCGTACAGCTCCCTCAGGCAAACATCTCCCTTAGTCAGACAATTTTTTCAGTCTCAAGAGCATGATTATCATTAAAAATTCGTTTCCTTGGGCGGACATCTCGCTTGGGCGGACAAAAATACTGAAACCGTGACAGTCCGGCCAAGGCAGCTTTCACTGTATATCTTTCATTTTATTTATTTGACAAACTTAATCCAACAGAAGGTCCCCTTAAACTAATTATGAAAATTTGATTCAAGTGCCTTAGTTTTTAACAAATATTTCAATTATTAAGATCAGAATACAAAATTTGAACTAAAATAGTTTAATTTTTAGATAGTTAGTATGTATATTTAGTAAAATAATATATGATTACTTAAGAAAAAAATAATCCCTTCCAATACCTCAGTATACTTTTTATATAAGAGTATTTAATTGCAGCTTAATTAACTAAATTTATGATTATAATTTTTAAATCTTTGTAGCTACTTGTCGTCTATGCTACCCGCTTTCTAACTTTGCAACGCGCTGAGTTTTTATATACTTTAATTTGCCAAGAGTTTATTCATTATGTGTGGATGTTGAATAGAAGTTTACGAGTAGAGTGAATGCATTCACAGTACACTCATTCTATTCGTATCTTAACAACAACGACTGCAACTACGATGGCAGCCAGTTTTACTTCCTGCCAGAGACTTTAGCGGGTGTTTTGTGCCTCAGTTTGTAAACACCGAACTGTAGGAACGGAGGGTTGGGCGTATGGGTGGGGCAGCAATAGGAAGTTTTGGTTAGGGAGGTATGGTTAGTAGTGGTATAACTGCATGCATACGATGTTTAGAAACGAATGTCTTCCGCTACCGGTGAAGTGCATACGCATTTAAGCAACAACAACAGAAAACAGTTTCTTCACACACATATATTTATGTATATTTGTGTGCGTGTGTGTTTTTCGTAAGAGCTGCAGCGCTGCATTTGGCAGCCAAGGCGTCGCAACGCGTTCTGTCGCGTCTCCTTTGCTAAAGGGGAATGCACTTAGAATGACATCAATTTTAGCAGCTGCTAACAATTTAGTTATAAGCCCCAAAAGCCAAACTTTTCCCCATACTACACTGTAAACGACTACCTCAGCCATTTACTATAAGCAGTCGATGCAGTAAAATGCTATTTAGCAAAAACATGAACACAAAGTGAAGTAAGTAGACCGAATATAAGATGCTCTACCTTTTTGAGATAGGTTGTTATTTAAATCAAATTTATTTTATATATTTGAATCTGATTTGCAGCTTGATTTCAAAATAATTTCTGAACTAATAACTACTTTTGCAGCATTAGAAACAGAATTTTATTATAAACTTATTGGCATCAAATATAATTATAGATTTAAAAACTTATTGAACGTATGAATAAAATTTTAATTGGAATTAAAAGCTTAAAAAAAATAGGTGAAATTAATTTAGTTTTTATTCTGCTAAGTTTTAAACTTTAAAACTTTTGATTGATTGAACATTTTTGCATACACTGTTTTATAGAAAGTATGAACTTTAAAAATCGTTTGACAATATATGCTATATACACTATCCTCTGCTTTACATTAACCACTTATTTACCCTTCCTTAACTATTCCTTCATATCCATAATAACCTTTTAGCTGCGGCTTTGGTTTGACTGCTGGCAGTTAAGATATGAGAGTGTTTGCTTGTGTTTTCTTTCTCTCTCACTCTCTCTCTATCTCTATCTCTACCTAGCTGCACGCTTTCGCGGCTTCATAAAATTTGATCTGCTCGTGACAAGTGGCATGCAACGCGTTAAAGTTTTTTCACCAGCGTTCAATTGGGATTTAAATAAAACTTTAAGTTAATTAATTTTAACTAATTACGTCATAAACACGCTTCAACTGCAATTAACAAACTGTTCAAGGAGTTCTTTGAGTTAAGTTAAGAAGCCACAAACAAATACACCAGCAAAAGAAACTTTAAAACAAAAACAAATAAAATATGAAAAGCTTTTTTTTTTTAATTATGAAAACTTTCATCTGCTTATCTTAAAGTATTTTATATAAAAAAAAAGTTCTATTTCATATATTGGGAACTTACAAATTAGACTCTCAAGAACCTTTAAAAATGACTTTTAAATTGTGTCAGTCGCTCATTCGTATGAAATTCTTTAATTGTAGTAATTTTATGATTTATTGCTTACTTAATACGAATAAAGCTTAAAATTTAAATTAATTAAAATTATAAGTAAACTTATCTAACATTTGTTTGAGTATTTTAATGTTTCTATAGCTTTTGTTAACTACGAAATAATAAAATTAATTAAAGTTAACCGAATAAAATATAAACTATTCTTTTTTTTAACAAATAAAATACAGCAGATTCCGGTGACTTGGTTGGTCCTTTCATACAAGTTTGTATGGGGTTATGTATGGTTAAAGCGTATACCGGACATAACGACGTAAAATCGTCGGTCCCTTGAGTGTCGTTATAACCAGATTCTACTGTTCTACTGATTTAACTGTTCCGAAAATTCACTTTATCCATGTTATATTTATAAAAAAAAAATACTTTACAAATGATAGCAACATTTCAATTATTTTTTTCTCTTTTCGATTGCAAACTTGTTGGCTGTTTGACTTTAAGATGGTTAAGTCCAGGCACAAAGTCATCTGTCAGGCACACACACACACAGAAAGTGGAAAAGAGACAGGCAAACACACACATTATGTGCATTAATGTTGAATTTCGTGTGTGTGTGTGTATGTGTGTGTATGTGTGTGAATGTATGTGTATTTTTTCCAAGCTGCGAAAAATTGTTATTGCGCCATCGACTTTTGTTTGCACTCTGAAAACATGAAATTGAAAGGAAGTAACTGCGACACAGACACACTCACACACACATAAATGGGTCTGCATGTGTGTATATGAGTGTACTGTGTGTGTATGAAGCGTTTTGTTTTGAGACAAAAGTTGGCCGACCGACTAGTGAGAATTATGAGTTAGTTGAATGCAATAAACCCGTCCACTTCTTTTACATGTCTGTATAGCATAACTGTGTAAGTGAGTGTGTGTGTGCCAGTGTGTGTATGTAGTGTGCACGTGTATAAATTTCTGACATGGAAATGCAGCCATTTAGACGCTCCAGACACACACACACACACACACACACACTTACAAGGTTAGGGAGAAAAGTTTAGAATAGTTCTCCTCGTTAGCACTAATTTGTCTCGTGCCTCACGAAACAGTTCATTAACATTTTTATCTTTTGCAATAACAGCTGTTAGCTGCATAATGTTAAATACCTGCCTGAGAAACAAACAATGTTATTGGGCTTCAAAAGTATTTTCTTTTTTAAAGAAAGTGAGCACTTGGTATTAAGTAGGCGAGTTCACTCGGCTAGTAACTTTTGGCCAATGCTTCAGCTCATTAATGCCACTGTTAATGAGAGAATTTTCAATTTACCAGTTAATGAAAAACTCACAATTTAATGTTAAATAGATTTAACACAAAATGTATACTATTTAAACAGATTTTTATTTTCCCCTAACTAATATAATGATTTTCTAGTTAAATATTTACTCTGTTTTAAGCTATTGTAATCATGTTTGGTAACGCCAACTCGTGTCTTGTATCACGTGCTCATCGCTAGTGACCGTTAACTGTCAACATGCAGATGACGAAAATTTAACAACGCAACAGTGCAAAATAATTGCAAGCAAACAACATTTTTCTTTAGCACGATGCAGACCCAACACGAACACACACACACATATACACATACTCACACATAGGCATACACCATTATGCCGTATAATGCAACATACTAGTTTGCACTTTCACCCGACAACGTTGGCGGCGACGTTAGCGACTGTTGCGATGGCGCATGCTGAATGCTTCCTGACTGTCAGACGTCCGGCGTACAGTGGGTCACACACACACACACACACACGCACAGCTGGCTGGGCACAACTAAAATGACGCTAGCAACGGCAGTGCACAGTGTGGCTATTCGAAAACTTCTAAGTTTTTCATTTGTACTCAAAACTAACAAAGGTGTTTATAGGCAAGTCAAAAAACACTAAGAAGGAAGCTTGCCGATGCCAGAAGATGTATACATTTCTGATCAGTAGCAATATCGTGGCATAAGTTTTGTTCCTAAATTCCTTCTTAAATTTGAACAATTTTTGGGACTACCAGATTTATTAAAAAACTTTTTTCGTTGCTTATTTTAATACATTATTTTACAAGTTGCGCCACTGTGCAGCAACTAAGGCAATGCGTCGCCTGTAATGAAGCAAATTTGCTTAATTGCGTCGCTGCGCCAAACAAAAATATTACACATACGCACCGTATGCCCCAGCCCAAAGTGTGGAACATCACCTCCAAGAGAGATAGAGACTGCGATGCGGTATAAGTGGGAGTGGCACAGCGAAAGGGGTAGGGAAAGGGAACACATTGAGGAGTGGTTTAAAACTTTTCGCATTGCATTGCAGGAAGTGTTGCAACATTTCGCGGAAGTGAGAAACATGCACACAAAATGCAACCAAGCAGCAAATGTGCCACACACACAGCCGCAAATACACCCACTCACATACACACACAGACAGTGGGTGTGCATCTTCTGGTTGTTGTAAAGTTGCTAGGTAGCATAAGAAGTGCAAGTTGAAGTTATTGCCATAAGCATGAGCTCACATAAAGTGCGTTGTTGTATTAACCGATTTGTGAAGTTCATTTGACTTTTGGCATGGCCCGCTTGCGGTGCGTTCAATGTGGCATGGGGCGAGTGGCATGTGCCATGCCGGCATAACGGCGGCATTGAGAAATGAGCGCAAGGCACGCCATTAAATAGAAAGAAACTTCAAATAACATTGCATACTTTTAAGCGTGAAAGTTTAAAAGGTCAACCTCTGATTTCTCTAACTCCATAACTCTTTCGTTGTAGATGTTTATCAAGCAGCAATAAACTGAATAAATAAATAAATACTTTAAGGTATAAAAAGCAAATAAACTTATCTTGTTTTGAGTCGCTTTTAGTTTAGTGTAGGAAGGCATAAAGTCTGCACCAAAGCAGGATAGAAAACAATCAAGTGACGAAAGTGCATGAAAAGGAAGTTATTTGATTGTTCAAGCATGAACATATTAAATAGTAAAACTAAGACAACGCAGCGATAATTTTAAGATACACTTGAAAACCAAAATTATATAATCTAAGAATATATTTTTTATCTATGCTTGTGACCCGTTTCCATGCTTGCAAACGAAGCCTAAGGTAAACATACATCTAAATATAAACCGCGCTCTATTCTATGCGTGGGGTACAAAACCTAAATCTTAGAGGAGAGCTGTGCTCCGACGTAAAATTGTAGCTATATAAGGCCTAGGATTCTAAGAAATAAAGTTAGTTCAATTTTTGTGCTTAACCAACAAAGTCTTGATGTCCATTTATTTATTGATTTTGTTTTAAAAACTGTTATTCATTCAAATTTCTTTAAAAATAGAAAGATCTTAAGCTTTAACTTACTGATAATTAATACTTTTCTGTACACAATTCAACTGTCTATAATTTCCATTATATGTAAAGTTAAAGAACAAATTTACAACGATTCTGCAGCTATTTTGAAATTAATGTTTTAATGCTCTTAAATGTAATTTGCCCCAAACCAAATAATAAATAAAAAATCAAAATAAAAAAAAATAAACTGATTCGAGCGCAAGAAAATGAATAGCTTCTATTTTCTATTTTCAACCGCTTTCTCATTACTCAATAGCTGGAAAATGCTTTTTTGATTGTTACGCAAAATTAAAAATGTATTACAGAGTTTTTGCAACATAAATCGACTGGAATAGGTTGGAGGAAATGAGGTAGACGTTGCAGGAGGAAATTAGGGAGGTGTTTCACTTATTTCTAGCATAAACCATCAATCAAATAGCCAGCAGGGCAATAAGCTTTGAAGAGAGAGAAAGTGAAGCGAAGAACGAGAGGGAGATAGGAGGAAGAGAAAAGTACAGTCGAATCAATCAGCCCCTCGGCGCGGTTTCGTATCGCGCCATTAAATCAGAGCTTAAATATCAGTTTATTGCCGGTGATTTTTATATGAGCCCATGGACGCAATGGGCGGCATATGGGGCGTGGCTCGTATACTGTACATACAATATGTACAATTGACTGGACTCGGATTGCTCGTAAAAACTGAAATGTTGTGGCCTGTTAATTTTTATGCTACTGGTCAAGAGACCAGCTTAAATCATCTGTTCAGTTGCCAAACACCAATTACACTGTCAAAAATAAACAGGTACAACGTAATTCCTTTGACATTAACATAAATAAATAATAATAAATATTTTATTAAATTACTTAGAGTATAAAATACATTTTAACAGAAAAAATACGTTTATTTTTCAGTCCAGATTGGAAATTACTAATAATTTTTAACAGTGTAACATTAAAATAGCTGTGTACTCAAGTCTAGCTACAGGTTTGTATGTACTTACATACAACTGCCATAACTTATACGGTCTTTAACCAATTTCGAGCCATGGGAACTACATAAAATGCTCAAGAATAACTTAATCGCACACAAAAACTATAACGTTTGATTGTTATCGAATAGCATTTATCAAAAGGTAAAATTGCGTTACCATTGGGTTATCTTAAAGCGGTTTTAATCGTAATGATTAAATACTTAAGTTGTTTTTTTAAACCATTTTTAGACCCCGTACTCTAAAAGAAAATAGAGCGGTCTATTAAGTTTGTCTGAAGCGAAGGCAGGCCAGCAGAAGAAGGCGTGGCCGACCCCATAAAGTATATTTAATCTATATCAGCATCAGCAGACGAGATTATATAGCGACGTGCGCTTGTTTGTCTGTCCGTCCGTCTGTAAGAACTCCTAGTTCTCAGAGACTATAAGAGCTAGAGCCATCAAATATGGAACGAAAATCCGTCAACTTCGCAAGCAGATCATGCTTATTCCAAATTGGTGCCACGTTCCTTACCGTCGACTTAAAAAACTATGGTCACCCCACCAAAAACTATGCTTACATCACCATAACTTGGAATCGATTTAAGCTATCATGACCAAATTCACACAGTATGTCTATGGTACTATTGTAACTATCCTTACTAAGTTTGATTTGTATCGGACTACTAAGCCCTATGGAAACATAGGACAATTCTGTCGAAAATTGCTAATTTTCATAAAAACCTAATGATTACGGGGCTTTTTCCAGTCAGCTCACTCGACAGTAGCCTTTCTTACTTGCTTTAAATTTAATTTCAATTTGAAATATCAACACTTACTAAATTTAATATTACATATCGTATATTTTCAATTTATTTTTTCTATAACGAACTAACTAATTTGATGTCTACAAATTTGAATTTTTAAACAATTTCACACTTAACTGGAAATTGAGTAATGACTTTTAATTACTCACACTTTGTCTGCAATTAAAGTTTTGACAGTTTAACTTGGTTGAGGTAAATTTGACACGAAAACTGCCCACTCCCCGCTGTGGTGCTGCCCACCTAGGCAATTAAAGCTGCATATCGAGCAAAATGAATTGAAGAAACTTTAGAAATGCAACGATTTAAATTTTGTGTTGCATTTCTATGTTATTTCTGGCTTTCTACTAATTGTAACTGATTGAGAATATTTAGTAATTAAGTTTGTATGGCTGGCAATGTGTGTGTGAATTAATTTATAGCCAAAATGCACGTGGTCCATTGTCTGGAATGACAAATGGCTTAAAGCTGCTGGGAGCGCAACAGTTTTACGTGCTCAACTAAAAGGCAAGTCGCAGTGAACCGTAACCATGACCTAAGTTAGGGCAACCCAATGACCTCAAAATAGGCAAAACACAAGCAAAGATAAGGGGTGGTAAATGGGGGGGGGGAGGTAGTGGGTGAAGAGGTAACACAAGCTAAAGTTCAAAGCGCAGCCATTCAGTTAAAATTGTCTAAAACTATTTTAACGAAAGGATTATACAGCATTCGAGAGGTGTATGAAGAGATGAATGGTAGACAGTTCAGGTGATGGGGGATGGGATCTATTTCACTTGATTGACAAGCGACAGGCGGCGAGCAATGTCATTCACTCCAAAAACAAGCAATGGGTCTGCAAAATGTTGAAATGAATCCAGAATCGTGAATTCTGATTCCAGAATACTGAAACCGAATCGAATTCGGTACTGGATACGGAATCGGAAGGGTTTTGAGAATGCCGAACGGTGTTTGGGGGCGGTACGTAGGATGGTCTGTCGTCTGCTACTAGTTGAAATACTTTGCCGACATTTGCATAAAAATAATTTGCATTTTCAAACTTCACTTGCCGCAGCATGAATGGGTGAGTGTGAGAGAGAGAGAGAGAGAGAGAAACCGAGAGAGCGTGTGAAAGAGAAACGCACGTTTCTATGGGCGTGCCTACTACCAGCACGCCCCTTTTACCAGCACTGCTGCTCTGCATCTAAAACTCAGCTCAACAATTGAAATTGAATCAGAAACAAAAATCAGCATTCGAGTCGCAAGTAAATGAAAGAGTCGCCTCCTCGTTCGTTCAGCTCTGCCACCTTTCTGTCTAACACACTCCGCCAGCCCCTCCACGCCTACCCCTACAGGCACTTTTTTGCGGTGCGATTTAGTAAGGCAGCCATGTTGGCTTTACCGCCCACAAATCACTAAAAATCATTTCGCATTCAACATCAGGCGTCAAAAGCAATTCAAATGTTTAAAAACTCATTTAAATACCGCTAAAAAAAAAGGCACAGCATTTGCGGTACATTTCAATACCTTAGCTAAAAGTACTACAAATTTGTGATAAAACTTGTTAAGTACAAAATAAAAGAGGTTAGACATAAAGCTTGGCTGTTTAAGAGACTTTCTTAGCCAAGTTCATACAGTAAATTCATACTGACAAGCTGAACATAAGTTAGAATCAATAGGCGTACAATAAACGCAAAGAAACAATATACCCGAATTTGTAAGAGTATCAATACTTGAAACTTTTGGTTTAGCTCTTTTTCTTAGCGCTTTTTTTTGCGTTATTGGTTACACAAGTTTGTGTCTAGTTCAAGGCAAAGCTCAACAATATCAAAATACCGCAACTTCAATTCACTTACATGGGGCGTATACATTTAAATGGGCCAACAAGCTGAGTGCCCAAACCTTTACTCTTTATAGAGGACATACTCTGTCATTTCTTAGACCATTTTGATCGGTTTAAGGGGTTAAGTGGTGTTCAGAGGCTAAATTTAAGTACTTTTTCGATAATTTCTTTTATGTGTTAGCAGTGAAATATAGTAATGTCAAAGAATTGACATTTCATTTGTCATTTTAAATTTGTTTCATAAAAAATGTTGAAAACTGGTGCAACAGCAACTAATAACCTAGGAAAAAAGAGAACATTTGCATTTGACACGATCTAAAATCAAAAAACAAAATATTTTCTGTTAGTAGATACTTGCCCACTGAATTTGAACGAAGGAAAATACAAAATATTGAAATTTGAATTTTTGACAGCGTTTTGAATTTTTTTTTGACAAAAATTTGAACTTCAAACGTGCTTAAATAATAGTAAATGTTGAAAAAAAAAGAATACCTTCGTTCAGATGGTGACTAGATAATGTTGAATAATTGTTCAAAATTTGAAAACAAACTGTTCGAGAAATCGTGCCAAATAACTTCAAAAACACGTCTTCGAGAAAAACGTGACGTACTGCAACGCGTCAGGAGGAAACGCTCTAATGAACGAAACTTTCCAAAGCTCTATCAATTACAATTTTACTCGGATCGACTCCAACTTTTGGGAGAGTATAGTAAAAATACTGAATTAATTTATAAGCAAAAAAAAAATAATAATTTCAAAAATTCTGAACACCACTCAACCCCTTTAGGGGAGCTAGTCTAAGTTAATACTGATAGAGTAAAATAAACTGATTAATTTGCAGAAACTCACGAGACTCACGTTGTTAGTACTTGCTAACAAACCTACTAATTTTAAGTCATAAATAATTTTAAAATTTCGAAACTTTATGATTACTTAATAAATATATTTACAGGGTAGTTTGAACTTTGGCAAACTTGTACATTTGCATTGTCTGTTCGCACAAAGTTTCAGTGAAGCAAAATGGAATAGGAATTGCAATTTAAATTGGAATTGGAAAGAGGTCGTCGTTAATTCGGTCTGGTGGTTTTACAAACCGTAAAGAGAAGCAGCGTGTGCTCGGTTAAGAGGGGTTTGTGTCAAAGTAAAACAATGTTAACCACTAGTTTGTCTAAAATACACTAACTAATTGGGATGCTCAGCAAATGAAAGTGAGAATAAGACAAAGCTGAAAGTAATCGCGAAATAGTTTTTAGAAGTCGCCAGCAGACAGAAATATTTTATTTTTTCTCGTCTTTTTGGGCTAAAGTCACAGAAATTACGCACGAAATCCATTAGAGATGAAACCCATTATTGTAACCAAAACAGAGCAGAGAACAAATCAGAAGAGGATTGCACATGATAGGCACATGAAGCTGCATTGTGGGGCCTGTGGCTGCAAAGCTATAGCAAAAGTTAAATTTTAAAACGTTTTGCTGTTAACTTAAAACTCAAAAAAAGTATAATTAGTTCTGATTCAATGATTCTTTATGTGTAACAATTATAGGGTTAGTTCGAGTTAGAAGTCTCTCGAAAATATTTTGCTAAAAATGCTAAATAGTCCCACTGTGCAACATGCACGTACCCAGCACTGATAGCATCATTTTTGTGCCATAAGTAGTCGACTGATGTACCGTGGGTAGAAAGCAGAAAAACGCCAAAGGCGGGAGTGGAGCGTTGGGACGTAGGGAGTGGAGGGAGTGGAGGGTGTGGGCGGTGTGGCCAAACGTGTGGACATTAGGGAGCTCAAACGAAACGTGTTTTGTGTGGAGCAGAGTGGACTAAATTCGTGTAATAACCATACAAAAATTGTATGTCAGCTTCGAGCGAAATCGCCGTTCATCCATAGATAGAGCCATAAACAGATGTGTGATTTCCATTAAAATATAATGGAAATTCAATGTATCGAGATTAAGCTAAAACACATACACACACACGGACACATGCACAGAAATGTACAGAGAGAAAAAGATAGAGAGAGAGAGAGAGAAGGGGGATGGGGTGATGGGGAGACGAAGAAAGCAATAGATTTTGGTTTGAGGCTACGTGAAATCATAAACAAAGCATTGCCACAATTCGTGCTTAGGCCATTGGCAAGAGAAATGCAACACGTACTGTTGCCAAGGCCAAAAAGGGCTTACCAACATCATCTAATAAGGCCATGACTATCAACTATCGAAGCCTGATAGAGCACATACCAGTTTCTGAACCTCAAACACAGACTCTCTTTTGGCCTGGTTTTTAGCCTGCGTAAATGGCCAGACATGTTTTGCTGTTGGCCAAAAGCACCAATTGTCTTGGTCTCTCTCCCTTCCCTTCGCTTTTAGCCCTATAACTTACAAGCTTTCTATCTGTGCGTTAGGTTGATGCACATGTTTTTGGCCAACAACGCCTGTGATTATAGCCAGCACTTTAAGCTTGCTAACAACTTACCAGCTAAATTCGCTTAAAGGCTTCGCTTTCAATTTATTCAATTTATTGTGCTTTGTATTCCCAAATTGACTTGGAATCGAATTCGAAAATTCGTTTACGAGTAGTCAGAAGTGTTGCCAACCACTGGCCACAAAGAAAACCGCAAAGACCAACATGAAATAAACATAACTAGAAAACCGAAAAAGTTTCTTTTCTAACAAAAAAAATGTAAAAAAATAAATACAAAACAGTTTAAATCAGAAATTACTTAATTGGCAAGCCAACATTTCAGCATATTTTATAGAGCATCCAAATGGTTAATGAAACTAAACAAGAAAATAAAATAAAAAATTGACTTAAATTCCCATTACAACACGTACTTCATTTAAAATTTAAACGAATTATTAAACATATTTTATACAATTAATTATATAAATAGGTTTCTCGTCTTCGGCATAGAAACCAATTAGAAGACGACCAATCATAAACAACCACATTAACAAAACGGGATAAAAATACAAGAAAATTAGGGAAAAAGCGAAATTATAAGAGTGAGAGAGAGAGAAAAAGAAAAAATTGTTAATTGGGCCAAACATTAAAATGTGCGAATTTATTTAGGAGAGTAACAGCATAAAATGCAAGTTTACAACAGAACAACAAGAAGAAGGCAAGGAAGAAAAAGAAAAAAAGAAAAAACAGCGCAGAAAAGTAGGAAAATAAAGAAACAAGAACCCGCAAAAGACAAATCCGACGTCGGTCGCAGCCTTTTCACATAATTATTAACAGAAATTAAATGTCAAGCAGTCGGCAACTCTGCGTCCCTTATCTGAAATCCCCATAACCCGACCGAAACCTCTTCTAACTCCAGTTTACAGTTGCCCCCTTTAAGCCATGTTTTTTGCGAAAACAAAAGAATTATACATGACAATAACTGACTAAGACCGACAACCAAATACCTTACAAATTTTGGCATAATAATGAAAATGCTGTGTATATAAACTTGGAAATTACTTGGTTAAGTGCTAGCTAGTGTATACTTAAATAATATTTGCTAACATTAAGGTTACTTAAAAACTAAATTTATAAGTTTAAAAATTAAATTAATGATTTTTAAGCTTAGTTTTCTTTCAACTTTAAGCTTAACTTGCATGAGAGTACTATAAACCGCAGAAGAACTTCTACCAAAAACCCATTCACCTATAACGATTACTTCTCTTGAGTACAAGCTGCTAAATAAACCATTAAATAGCATAAGAAACCGTAAATCTCCTATATTTACTCGAGCACTATTTGTCAAAAGGTTAACCTAATGCTAAGCACTACCAATACCAAATAACAAAAACAATAAGACTAAGTACAATTTTTAACGAAGTTTTTCTGAAATATACACACTCGAAGCGGAGTTCTCTCAGTTATGGCAAGGATATGCGTATGGTTAATGCTCAGATAGCAATTTGGACTTGTATGCGTACAATAAATAATTAGCATGGGTTGCAAAGGCCTTAACACATTTTACGACAGCATTTTAATACCCGTTAGGCAAAAAGGGCATTAAAGTAGGGCCTAAAGAGTTGACGGTATACAGTTCGGTGCAGTACGATAGCAGTTCCGGGGCGTGTGGGGTTCGGGATTTGGTTCGGGTACGGTTCTGATTTGTGGCGCGTGGCCGAAAAGTCGGCTGACGAGATGAGCTAAGTAAAGGTAAAGAGAGGAAAAGAGAGCAGTGATATGAAGGGATGGAGAGAGAAAGTAGAGAATTTGCCCGCAATATTTTTCTTGGCCTTGTCTACAGTCTGTTTTCGGTTAACTGTTTACATAATGCGAGCGTAGCATTAAAACCCGTTAAGTAATTATTTGGGCCGCTTTTGGCTTTGACGGCAGGCGCTTTAACTTGGCCAACAACAAATGTGCGCTCCCACCACCCTCTCGTTCAAAGTTTATAAAGTGCACGACAAAGTCGGCAACATTTTACGCACTCTGTAAATTAATTGATTATGTTTTTCGTAGAGCAGACAAGAACACCCTTTTTTTCATGTCTTCTTCTTCTTTTTGTTTTAATTTTTCATTCGTATCCCTTGCTCCCTGTCTTCTTTTCGCGCCTTTTACTTTGTCTCTGTGTCTTTGTGTCGTTGTCGTTGTCTTTGTCTTGGTCCCTGATATAATTGACCGCAAGTGAGTTGTCCTTGCCACAATTACCCAACTGTTAACTGACTTTGAAACCAACACTGTCTTGGCCAGCCCCAGAAAGAAAATTATTCAACTCTTAAATCAACGTTGATTTATAACGACTTCTGGTCGAGCCCATGATTTAGTAGAGCTTTTCATTTTGGGACCGAATGACCCACAAAATTCTACACATAAATTCCAATTGAATAAAACGTTAAGTGGAATGCCATTTAAAATGTCACGATGCGGTTTGAGAACTGGTCAAAATCTTATTTGTAGTTTTTTAAAGCAATTTTTAGAAGACCTGTTTAGTTTGGTGGAGCTCTTAGAAGCTTTTTAACTAATACTATTGGGAGCTTTCACTTACTTACCTCTGCTTAAAAAACTTGTTACTCGCTGTGTTTTCTTTAAAGTGTAATAATTTGATACTATTAAATTTTAAATCCGTTTTTAAAGTTTTTTTTAAGCAGATTAAACTAATATTTTGGAAATATTAAACTAGGTGTAGCCCCTTAAGTAATTTAAGATATCCTGTGTTAATTAATAAAGTAGCTTTTTAACTATTTTAACTATTTATTTACATACTTACTGTTTTTTTAATTGTACAAAATTTTTTTTAGATTTTTTTCTACCAAACAACAGATTTTAAATCTTGCCTAAAATAATATTCTAATTCTAAGGGGAAAATTTTGTTCGTAAAATATTTTCGAATTTTTTGAAACTTAAAATTAAACAAAATGGCGGATCCCATCAACCTCTATTTTTCCACAACTACACGTGTGCAGCCTTTGGTTGTTAACAAATGTCAATAAAAAGTTTACAAAATGACAGTTTATTTTATTTTATATGCCTGATACCTAAAGTCAAGTAGTATAGCCAAAGATAGACCCAATTTATACGCACTTGAAAAATAATATTAAATTTTTCAATACTTTTCTTCGTTTCATTTCCATAAAAAAATTTTGCTAAATTTGGGTGAAAGGTGCGTGGAAGGAAGCTGCATTCGAGTCCCTGTATCTTCCGAAAAAATTATATGATCAAAAAAATCTTTTGCATACATATTCTATATATATCTATCTTTCATTGTCGACCCAATCCATGAGAAAGCTACTAAAGGTAACGAATAAGTGTCTTTCAAATAAAATTCATTATATAAACACTTACAGAGACTGGCAGCTTTTCAGGACCACTGCTAAGACTTAATAAATTTTCATAATAGTTTGCTTAGTAGCTTAAATAATGTAAGCCACATAACTTACTTTACTTTCTCTGTCTATATCTTTCTGTAAAATAAAAGCTTAGCAAAACTTTTCAATTCCAAACTGTCATTTACAAATTAAGATATAGTGAGAGAGTTATCCAATTATTAAATACTTATATGAATTTTTAGACGAAAGAAAAGTGGAAAGTAAAGAAAGAGGAGTCAAATTAGACATAGATTGTGTTTATGTGAAGCACGATCAGCTTTTGGCCAAATAGGCACAAGTTAAATGCTTTACAAATTGCTGCAAGTTTCAAAGAAAATTCAATGGCCGCAAAAGTTATCTGCACACCCACGACAAACCACAGCTCTCTCTGGAGCTATCTCAAACTCTGGCTCTCTTTCTCTTTCCCTATCTATCTCGTTCTATCTCGCAGTCAGCTTGTTCGTTCTATCTCTGTCTGTGACAGTGTCTTTGTGTGCTTCCGGATGTCTGCCTATCTGTGCCATAGGCACAAAAACTGTTGTTGCTCGGCCATATAATGGTTTGCTTTGCTGTTTTGCCGGCATATTGCGTATACGCACTGCCTGACAAGAAAGGACAAGGACAATGAGCGGACAGGAAGTACAGCTGGAGGGGGAGAGCGGAGGGTGTGGTCGACTGAAGGGTGAAGACTTTGCAATCAAGCGGGCGCCGCAGCTAGCGTTTATTGCTCTTGAGGCCTTAAATTAAAAACCAATTAGCAACATCTGTTGACAATGTTTCCCCTCTCTGGTCTCTCCTAGTCAACCCCTTATCCACCCCTCCAAACAGCAGCCGTTGTTTCATCATCAACCTTGCCTTTCGCCTTGTGCATCCTTTTTGCCTCTAGTTTTCTTTTTTTTTTTTTTTTGTGCTACTCGATTTCGTAATTCGTCTCTAATTCCTAATTCGAAAATTTTGTAATTCTGTAAAACTGTTTTTGCTAGTTTGCCTTTTGTTTAGAGCCTCTGCTTTTTGGCCATGTTTTGTGGTTGTGCAATATGTCATTCAAGCCCCTTGTCCTTCATCCTTCCCTACCTTCCCAACTCTCTACAGCTGGTTGAGTAATGACATTGCCAGACTTAAGTGTCGATAATTGAGCACAAATCAAGATAAATGCCTGCCTACAAGCGTAATAAATATGCTCAATTAAGGACTCCAGTTATGCCAGTGCAGCACAGCCAATTCGTAACTTGTGGGACATTAAGATACATTTACTTAAACTCAAGGTGAAATTCTCAACGATCTTATCAAATTAAACGTTGTTTTCACTACCGAATTTAGGTATCACTTAGGAGATTTAACAGAATTTAAAATTTATTGTAATGTTAATATATATACATGTTTTGAAAATATTAAGAAAGAGTACAGTCGAGCGAGCCAACTGTAAAAGACCCCGTACTCATGCCTATTTTCCTTACCAAATAGTCATTTTTTACCGATTTGTCGGATTGGAGCTATAGGCTATTGTAACATTAACATTAACATTAACATTAACATTAACATTAACATTAACATTAACATTAACATTAATATTAACATTAACATTAACATTAACATTAACATTAACATTAACATTAACATTAACATTAATATTAACATTAACATTAATATTAACATTAACATTAATATTAACATTAACATTAACATTTCAGATCATTGAAAGTGACAATCCATTTTTTAATCTCAAGCATGAGTTGAAAGTGCTTTCAAATGAAACTAGTGCACTCCTTGTTCAAGACGACCTGCTGCACCATTTTGCCATCATTAGATCGGGTATTGGCCACAGGGTAGCAGACGAAGCGGAGCTACAAAAGTATCAAAAAGTGTGGAATGAATGGGGATATAGAAATGATAATTGAATGCACAGTGCAATCCATCAAAACGAATATAAACGACAGTGGATTTTTCCACTTATCTCATATTTCAACACACGAGATAGGGATTGTTAGAATCATACCAATCTCATAATGTGTAAATTTGGTGTAGAAGTTCCCAAATTATGACGTTAAGCAAACGGTTTCTCACAATTTTAAATAAAATTATTTAATTAAATTACTTACTGATGGTATAAAATGGATTTAATTAGATTTATTTAAGTAACGGCAATAGCACTTGTAGTTAATAATATGCGAGCAAACAAAAAGACACACAGTGTGTGATAAGGAATTGTGTTAAACATAATGAACATATTTAGTATGCGAATACACCTCTCATTCTATAGCCACTCACCCCCTCCCATGCACCTCGCAGTCATCAGAAAACCGTAGCCCCCTAGGGTATAAAAGAAAAGTATAATTAAACGGATTAAGTTTGCGTCAAGCGGGTGGCAACGAGTAGCACTTTTAACGCCAGCGGCCATTTGATGCCTGAGTAGCAACGGTTTTTTTTTTTTTTTATTTTGCACTGATTACGCAACTGAGTAGCATACACACACACACACACACAGTGAGGCACTCAAACACATGCACATACGCCAATCACACATTCATAAACGCACCCCCGGGAATAGGCGCCCCTTTGTTTTTAAGGGTATGTCGGTTTTACTTGCTTGAAAAGAAATAAAAATGTATAAAAAATAAAGAAGTTTTAATACCCTATAAAGCAATTTTTTAACAAATAGTTTTATAAATTAACTATAATTATAAGTGTAAATAAAAATGAAATTGTAAAAGCAAAAACGAGCACAAATAGTTACTTATTTAAATTAAGCTTATTTTTTTAATAAAATTCAAGAATTCTGCCTGTTTTTCTTAACACACTGGACTGTTTTTACTGATCTTTTAAATAATAATATTTAATATTATACAAAAAAGTCAATATTCAAAACTAGTCCTTGATTTTATACCAATTTTTCTACGTTGGCTATAACTAAATTGCCTAAAAATGTGTAGTGGCGCTGGTTAGCCAAAATTACAACCCAAATTGGTTGAGGGAAATTTTTGTCATGAAAAAGTACCACTGGTACATTTCCCCTTTTTTGTTCCTTTTTTTTTTGCGCTACATCCACTCAATGGCCGGTCCCTTTAAACTGAAACCGTTTGCCAAAAAGCGAGGGAGATCGTTGAGTCCAACGGTCCCAGTCTCAAACGGAACTTTGTCAGTATGGCGACTGTTCCGAGGCATAATTTAGACCTCTGGCTAAAGCAGCGTTCTTTTCGTTAGAAGCAGTTGACCAAGGCAGACGTAATCTGCATTACACAAGTTATTTTCAAGTGTCTAGTGCAAGTCTGTTAAACTTTAAAGTCAACGAGAGAAGAGAAACAAAAAAAAGAAAAAACGAAAATCAACAATTATTAAAATAGTGAATTTTGTGCCAATTAAGGTGAGATTGTTTTTTTTTATACATGCAGGAAGTGGGATTAAAACTAATTTTGGTTAGGAATATCCTACAGATTGGCCGCTATTGCTACGCTAATGCTACGCTTATGCTAAGCTTATGCTACATCTAGGCTACGCTGATACGACGCTTATACAACGCTCATGCGACGTTTGCATCTAAGTGACGCACGCATAATGGTCGCCGAATTGTTACATGGCCCTATCGCAAAAAGGAGATTTATAATTATATATACGGTTCTTGGCCGAAATCTATAAGCAGGGACTTCCAAGTCGTGCTCACTCATTGTTTTTTTATCAGCCACTGCTTAAATGATTGGCAGATAAAAGTCATAATTTGGACAAGGGGAACAGCGGAGGGATTCAATTTCGCTTCATTCTCATCCTCCTATCACCCTTTTTCTGTGCGAGCAGAAGCGAAGGCGGGAAAAGAGAAACGATGGTTTAGTTGCAAACCAATCGCCTAACCTACTTGTCGCGTTTCTTCGATACCGGTAGCAGAGTGTCAGTGATCTGCACGCTTAAACACGAAATTTGATTTTTTTTATGTTATTTTTTTTTTTATACCAGTAGAGTGATTTTGTTTAAATATTAAAAAAAAAAAAAAGGTATTGTTAACCACATCTATTGCAAGCATCAAATCAAAGATAATTTTCAAGAAATTGTTCACGATGCCGTGCAAGTAGATGCATAATTCTTTTTCCATTTCTACAGCAATTTACAGCGGAGCCAATGGAAGCGCTTTCATCGGTGGATAAAAATTAAACATTTAAAAAAAAAGACTGTAAGTTTTGCCAATTAAATATAATGAATGGGCTTAATAATATTTGGTGCCCAAGACAGTGAAAAAAAATAAAAGAATTAACCATCTAATTGTCGTGCAATCGCATGCATATATTCAGCTCTCTTAATTAAGAGAAATTATTCGCTCTTTTTCTTTGGCCCTTCTGGCGCACGCACACGTGCAATTTTAAATCTTGCTTCACGAAGCTAGGTTAAAGCGGATGATGAAAACAACATATTTCTGACTCTTTAGCCTAAACGCTTTGTTTGTTCTTATGTGCATACACACATACATACATAATTCCGCTATCATGCGTTATATACATATGCGCGGAGCATTGACTTGTTTGATTTTCTTTTCGTTGTTCTATTTGCATGTTTGCAACAGCTGTGAAGCGGTACACTGCGAGAAATAAATTAGCTAATATTTTATTTTTGTCTTCTCTCGCAGTAGTGAATTAATTCTTTTTTTTGTAACGTGAATTAATTAAATTAATGAGTATTTATAAATAATAATCTTAACTATTAATTTTAAATTGTACTATTTTATTGCTATGTTTATATATATTTTATTTATTATAAATGTCTAATCCGTTAACTATTGCTTTCAGTTTTAATTATGTCTAATTGCTAAGTCCTGCGGTGGGGTTATCATGTGTCGATCTTTAGGAGTATGTTAGTCGTGTAGTGGGTTTGTTTAGGGATCGCTTTATAATTTTTCTATTTGGATTTAGCGATCATGGAAGGGCGGGCAATATAGGCGTTCCATCTGCGCCATCGTGCAACAAACTCGCTAGGGCTATTGTTTTTTTCTTCTCCTATTTTTCTTTGGACAAATCATAGCACGCGACTATCGAATATAAATATTAAATAGCAGACGAGCCTGCAAAGCAGCGAAGTAATTTACCCCCCCAACTGCCGACTGCAAACGGTCCGGAGCCAGCGCGTGCCCGCTGAATTTTGCAAATACCATCATCGTTATATATTACAGATTCTAATATATTTATATATATATTTAATAATTTTATATATTCAGGCGCCCAACATGTGTGGCCAAGTTCCGGTAGCCCATAACCATATTTGCGTAAAGTCAATTTCATCAGACTTATGTTCCATTCCCAATTCGATTTGTCCAATTCTTTTTTCTTTTTACCTTTTCCGTTTTCTGTTGTGTTCCGTAGTACTTAGACATTTGGTTGTAATGGATTTTAAATGAGTCCAAGGCCAAATCTAAAGTAATGGAAAGTAAACAAAACATGCATGCCAAGTGTACAGGATAAATTTTAGCTTCTAAATAGCTTAATTGCCGTTGCTTTTAGGATATTGCATTATACATTTTTGCTACTGCACTGATAAAAACAAAACATGCATATGTGAAGTGTACTGGATAAATTTTAGCTTCTAAATAGCTTAATTGCCGTTGCTTTCAACATATTGCATTATCAACTTTTGTTACTGTATTCATGACGCTGGATAAGGTTATTTGGCCAAGAGCTAGAATCCTCCGCGCATAAGATTGCATTCAGTAACGCCTTGCAAACTATCAGACATAATGAGTACTAGTTGTCGCTGGATACGATATATTAAAAAATCGTCCACTCAATTTGGTACCATTTTGTTTACCTTCGTCTACTTTATTCTAGCTTTTTTCGATTGCATTGTTTCCTGGAAATTTTCATGTGATAACCCCCAAACTAAAATGATTTGATCAGTCTCATCTTTGGTTTTGAATTTATTTATTTATTTATTATTAATTGCCTTAATAGTTAGTGTATTATATTTATTAAAAAGGTAACTTTATTAGTGTTGTTTAATATTCGGTCTATTTATTATTAACTAAGTCCTTATGGAAGATAGCTCAGGAATGCCATTGTCAACCGGAGCAAGTGTTACTTGCTTTATATGCTCAAGTCAAATTCTTCAAGACACAGAATTATTGAAAGTCAGTTGTGGACACACTTTTCATAGCTTATGCTTTAATACAAAGCTTAAGAATAAAAAAGTGTGCCCTATCTGTAAAAGACCCCTTGAGGAGCCTGCATCCGAAAAACCATCTGTGTCTGGTACGGTAACGAGAGCTATGTCTAGGAGAGAACCTAGCGTGTCTGGTCCTGAAGTTATTGACGATTACGTCGTTCCAGTTGCAAATCCTGCCGCACAATCCTCAGCTATGCCGCCTAATGAGAGCTTGCAGCAAGTGATTGCAAATGCGCTAGCTCTAGCTGCCGTTAATCAGTCAGAAGTATTGGCTCAAGCCACTACTAGACAAACTGAGCTGCTAATTCGTACAATGCAGACTGGTTTCGACAAATTGTCCTCAACTCTGAGTGTCGTAGGGTCCATTACACCCCCACCTCCAAATGTAAGGCCAACAACTAGTAGCGAAATTCCAAATCAGCATTCAGCTACATTACCACCAATGATGCCTTCGGGTCATCACTCCGACCGATACTCTCCTTATGGCCCTGAATTGCGTCCAGATAGAATCAGCCAGATAATAACTAATTGGAAGCTTCGATTCTCTGGGAAGTCTTCGTTAGGCGTCGACGATTTTATTTATCGAGCCGAAGCACTTACTCACCAGACCTTAGAAGGGAATTTTGGAGTTCTTGCGCGGTATGCTAGCAACCTCTTCGAAGGAACGGCCAGTGAATGGTTCTGGCGTTACCATAAGAGTGTGCCAGCCATCCAATGGGAGGGATTGCGCCATGCGCTCAAAAGTCAATTTAAGGACGAACGTACAGATTTGCATGTTAGAGCACTCATAGATAGGCGTAAGCAAAGAGAGGGAGAAACATTTGATGAGTTTTACGAATCAATTATCACCCTAGCAGATAAACTTACAGTTCCGCTTTCTGAATTTTCGCTTTTGGAGTCTCTCAGATCTAATCTAAGATTGGAAATCCAGCATGAACTACTGTATGAGGAGATTGGCACCGTAGCAAAACTTCGTCATTTAGTAAGAACCCGAGAACTCTTTTTGCAAAACGTAATGAAACCTTCAGCACCAAAACCTCGCCCAGTGCCGATGCCACGACGAGCAATCAATGCTGTACAAGGTCCAATAGAGTACGAATCTGAATCGGAAACTTTTGAAGAAGAAGAGGCAGCTATAGCAGCTATACAGTTAGTATGTTGGAATTGTGAAGAAACCGGACACCGTTACCAAGACTGTGTTAGTCAAATTCGTAGAGTATTTTGCTACGGGTGTGGTAAAGCCGATACTTATAAACCATCGTGTAGCAAATGCAATAGCCACCAAAAAAACTGGATAGGCCGTGCACCGTTGAAAAGTGCACGCAAACCAATGAATTCGAAGTCGACCAACACAGATTAGAAGTGGATTCAGATTCTTCTTGTATCCAAACACAGATCATGTCTACAATACCGGACGTTCATAAAATTAATAAAGCTATTAAATCTAATTATCTTTCTCGCTCCGTAACCCGTCAGAAAGAATTTTTAGCACTAGGAAAAATTGAAAAGAAAAAGCTTTTGGCAGCAGTAATTAACAATTCGCATGATATTCGACCATACGCACCCGTTTCTCTTTTAGGGAAGACTGTAAGTGGCCTGCTTGACACCGGTGCATCAATAAGTTGCATAGGAGGTGGCTTTGCGACAGAGATACTCGATTCACAACATCTTTACAGACCTTTAACGTCGAATGTTAGAACCGCGGATGGCAATGCACAAGCCATAGTTGGGAAACTCAATTCGGAAATTGAATTTCGTGGGAAGAAACATATTCTGACTTTCTACCTGGTACCCTCACTCTCACAAGATTTATATTTAGGTATAGATTTTTGGAGGGCATTTGACTTGTGGCCATCAGGTTTCGACTTAGGGTGCGTACAACTTGCAGCTTTAGAAGACCCTTTGTTAAGAAGACTAAGTTTCGAACAACATAAGGCTTTACAGGAAGTCATCAAGGAGTTTCCTTCATTCGCGGAATTAGGCCTCGGTCGAACCTCGTTACTTTCACATGAGATAGACGTGGATAAGGCAATACCTATTAAACAACGACACTATCCTGTTTCACCTGCAGTCGAAAAACTTATGTATCAAGAGCTAGATAGGATGCTCAGCTTAGGAGTTATTGAGGAATCGTCAAGTTCTTGGTCCTCGCCAGTTGTTCTCGTTCAAAAGCCTGGTAAAGTGCGGTTATGTTTGGATAGCAGGCGTGTTAATGCAGTCACTGTGAAGGATGCTTATCCCATGCCGTTTATCGATGGTATTCTAAGCAGACTACCAAAAGCTGAATTTATAACAAGCCTTGATTTAAAAGATGCGTTCTGGCAAATTCCTTTAACACCCAGTTCAAGAGACAAGACAGCATTTAGTGTTCCCGGGAGGCCTCTCTATCAATACACTGTAATGCCTTTTGGTCTGTGTAACGCCCCTCAGACAATGTCCAAGCTGATGGACAAAATAATTCCACCTCAATTAAGACGAGAAGTATTTATATATTTGGATGATCTCTTGATCGTATCAGATACTTTTGAGAGTCATTTGTCTGTCTTAAGAGAAGTTGCGGGTAAAATAAAGGAAGCTGGATTGACGATTAATATTGGAAAAAGTAATTTTTGTTTAGAGGAGGTAAAATACTTAGGCCATGTTGTTGGAAAGGGAACCATTGCTACAGATCCTGATAAGATTTCCGCTATTAAAGAGTTTCCTACTCCTCGATCAGTGAAGCAAGTAAGACGCTTCCTAGGTATGACAGGATGGTACAACAAATTTATCCGGAACTATGCTTCTATCGCATCACCTATAACGGATACTTTAAAATCGAAGCGGAAATTTCTTTGGAGTGACGAGGCTCAAGAAGCTTTTGAAATGCTAAAGGCGAATCTTACGTCTGCACCAGTGCTACATAGCCCAAATTTTGAATTGCCTTTTTCCATTCATTGTGATGCTAGCCATACTGGTATAGGGGCCGTTTTAGTGCAAAACAATGATGAGGGCGACGAAGTTCCAATTGCTTTCATGTCTCGGAAACTTAACCGATGCCAAAGAAACTATTCCGTCACTGAAAAAGAATGCTTAGCAGCCGTTCTTGCTGTTAAAAAGTTTAGAGCATATGTGGAAGGTCAAGAGTTTTCCATCGTTACTGATCATGCATCCTTAAAATGGCTTATGTCCCAATCAGATCTAAGCTCACGATTGGCTCGATGGGCATTGAAGCTACAAGGCTTTGTGTTTCAAATCATACACCGTAAGGGAACTCAGAACATTGTCCCCGATGCTTTGTCGCGTACACATGGTGATGATTTATCAGCACTAGATTTGGACATTTCCATTAATATGGACTCAGAAGCCTTTCGATCAGCCGAATATAAAAATCTATCTGACAAAATTAAAGACAACCAAACGCACACTCCTGATCTCAAGGTAGTAAACGGATTTATTTATCGACGAGCAGAGCATGCAAATGGAGACAAGATTGCGGACGATTCATGTTGGAAATTATGGATTCCGAAAGAGTTGATTCCGGAAATTCTTAAAAATGTCCACGAATCCTCCATATCGTCTCACACTGGAATTTGTAAAACTTTAGAAAAATTACGTCGACATTTCTTTTGGCCTAATTTAGTTTTAGATGTCAAAGAATATATAAATAGCTGCGAAGTGTGCAAGTGTACAAAGTACCCTAACTATCCCTTGCGTCCTCCACTCGGAAAAACTACTGAGACGCAACGGATTTTCCAGAAGCTTTTTGTAGATTTCTTAGGTCCCTACCCTAGAAGTCGCACAGGCCATATTGGTATATTTGTGGTCTTGGATCATTACTCCAAATTTCCTTTCTTAAAGGCTGTCAAAAAATTTACAGCTGAAGAAGTCGCACGGTATTTGGAAGAAGAAATTTTCCACTGTTTCGGCGTTCCGGAAGTTGTAGTTTCAGACAACGGCGTACAATTTAAATCTCACGTTTTTAATTCACTGTTGGAAAAATATAATGTAAAACACTCTTATACTGCAGTTTATGCTCCCCAAGCGAATGCCTCAGAAAGAGTAAATAGATCGGTTATTGCAGCAATTAAAACATATGTCAATCCAGATCAAAAAAACTGGGATGAGCAGCTAAGCCATATATGTTGTTCGTTGCGTTCAAATGTTCATTCGGCCGTCAACTCGAGTCCGTATCGAATAGCCTTTGGACAAAATATGGTAACCTCTGGATCTACATACAATATACTACGTAACTTGGACCTATTAGAAGACAGAACAGTGCAATTTGACAGGGAAGATTCTTTCGACCTTATAAGATCGAAAGCAAAAGCGTCAATGAGGCAACAGCAGATAAGAAACGAACGAAATTATAATCGACGTAGTCGTGATGTTTCCTTCATAGTGGGACAAGAGATATACAAGCGGAACTTTCAGCAAAGCAATTTTGCGAAAGGCTTTAATGCCAAGTTAGCTCCGACTTTCAGTAAAGCCCGAATAAGAACGAAGCTAGGAAACAGTTTTTATGAAATTGAGGATTTACAGGGTCGGTTATTAGGGAAATACCATGCAAAAGATTTAAAACAATAAGATCGGTTACAGCGCGGATCACACTTAACATGTTTCCACCCTGTAAAGTGTGATTTTAGCAGGGGGTATTGTAGTGGCGCTGGTTAGCCAAAATTACAACCCAAATTGGTTGAGGGAAATTTTTGTCATGAAAAAGTACCACTGGTACATTTCCCCTTTTTTGTTCCTTTTTTTTTGCGCTACATCCACTCAATGGCCGGTCCCTTTAAACTGAAACCGTTTGCCAAAAAGCGAGGGAGATCGTTGAGTCCAACGGTCCCAGTCTCAAACGGAACTTTGTCAGTATGGCGACTGTTCCGAGGCATAATTTAGACCTCTGGCTAAAGCAGCGTTCTTTTCGTTAGAAGCAGTTGACCAAGGCAGACGTAATCTGCATTACACAAGTTATTTTCAAGTGTCTAGTGCAAGTCTGTTAAACTTTAAAGTCAACGAGAGAAGAGAAACAAAAAAAAAGAAAAAACGAAAATCAACAATTATTAAAATAGTGAATTTTGTGCCAATTAAGGTGAGATTGTTTTTTTTTATACATGCAGGAAGTGGGATTAAAACTAATTTTGGTTAGGAATATCCTACAGATTGGCCGCTATTGCTACGCTAATGCTACGCTTATGCTAAGCTTATGCTACATCTAGGCTACGCTGATACGACGCTTATACAACGCTCATGCGACGTTTGCATCTAAGTGACGCACGCATAATGGTCGCCGAATTGTTACATGGCCCTATCGCAAAAAGGAGATTTATAATTATATATACGGTTCTTGGCCGAAATCTATAAGCAGGGACTTCCAAGTCGTGCTCACTCATTGTTTTTTTATCAGCCACTGCTTAAATGATTGGCAGATAAAAGTCATAATTTGGACAAGGGGAACAGCGGAGGGATTCAATTTCGCTTCATTCTCATCCTCCTATCACCCTTTTTCTGTGCGAGCAGAAGCGAAGGCGGGAAAAGAGAAACGATGGTTTAGTTGCAAACCAATCGCCTAACCTACTTGTCGCGTTTCTTCGATACCGGTAGCAGAGTGTCAGTGATCTGCACGCTTAAACACGAAATTTGATTTTTTTTATGTTATTTTTTTTTTTATACCAGTAGAGTGATTTTGTTTAAATATTAAAAAAAAAAAAAAGGTATTGTTAACCACATCTATTGCAAGCATCAAATCAAAGATAATTTTCAAGAAATTGTTCACGATGCCGTGCAAGTAGATGCATAATTCTTTTTCCATTTCTACAGCAATTTACAGCGGAGCCAATGGAAGCGCTTTCATCGGTGGATAAAAATTAAACATTTAAAAAAAAAGACTGTAAGTTTTGCCAATTAAATATAATGAATGGGCTTAATAATATTTGGTGCCCAAGACAGTGAAAAAAAATAAAAGAATTAACCATCTAATTGTCGTGCAATCGCATGCATATATTCAGCTCTCTTAATTAAGAGAAATTATTCGCTCTTTTTCTTTGGCCCTTCTGGCGCACGCACACGTGCAATTTTAAATCTTGCTTCACGAAGCTAGGTTAAAGCGGATGATGAAAACAACATATTTCTGACTCTTTAGCCTAAACGCTTTGTTTGTTCTTATGTGCATACACACATACATACATAATTCCGCTATCATGCGTTATATACATATGCGCGGAGCATTGACTTGTTTGATTTTCTTTTCGTTGTTCTATTTGCATGTTTGCAACAGCTGTGAAGCGGTACACTGCGAGAAATAAATTAGCTAATATTTTATTTTTGTCTTCTCTCGCAGTAGTGAATTAATTCTTTTTTTTTGTAACGTGAATTAATTAAATTAATGAGTATTTATAAATAATAATCTTAACTATTAATTTTAAATTGTACTATTTTATTGCTATGTTTATATATATTTTATTTATTATAAATGTCTAATCCGTTAACTATTGCTTTCAGTTTTAATTATGTCTAATTGCTAAGTCCTGCGGTGGGGTTATCATGTGTCGATCTTTAGGAGTATGTTAGTCGTGTAGTGGGTTTGTTTAGGGATCGCTTTATAATTTTTCTATTTGGATTTAGCGATCATGGAAGGGCGGGCAATATAGGCGTTCCATCTGCGCCATCGTGCAACAAACTCGCTAGGGCTATTGTTTTTTTCTTCTCCTATTTTTCTTTGGACAAATCATAGCACGCGACTATCGAATATAAATATTAAATAGCAGACGAGCCTGCAAAGCAGCGAAGTAATTTACCCCCCCAACTGCCGACTGCAAACGGTCCGGAGCCAGCGCGTGCCCGCTGAATTTTGCAAATACCATCATCGTTATATATTACAAATGTGTAAGCAATTGTAGGGTATGTCAAACTCCACTCTTATATTATGTAATAGCTTTAGGGTACAGTAATTCGATACGGAAAGACGAAAAGATTTGTTTTATGTTTCAACCAAAAATGTTTTTTAAGCTAATAGTCGTGATTTCATAGCAACAGAGCAACAGAGAGTTATAGCTATTTATAAAGACAACGGTAACAGTATCAACGGCCGATCAGCCACGCCTGCCAAAAAATTTGAATACCCTACGCGAGGGTATACAAAGCATATATATGTGTATGTAAAACTGTCTGAAGAGCCGCGTCGGAGCTGTTAATTACGTTAGAGCGTGCGAGAGTGAAAGAGCGTCATGCGGAAAGGGGCAGTGGTAAGGGGAGAAAGAGGTACGACCATGGCAAGTGGCAAGTCTAACAACCGCCTTGTGTCAAAACATTAAAGTGCAAAATTAACTGACATGCGGCGTCCATTTCGTGCCAACGTGCCACCGAAACACTACCTTCACTCCGCCCTATGCTCATCGTCCTGTCACCCCTTCGCCCGTGGCTTCTCTCCGACACTGTCCATCTTTTGCATGACACTCATAACTCCCCATACATCACTTAATGCGTTTGTACGCAACTTTTCGTGTAATTCTCAATTCACAACATCAAAAGTCACGCTTTTTCCGCAGAATTCAGGAAATGAAACACCAGTGTTGCCAGATCTGCTTATTTTTGATAGATGTGTTAAAATCTATTTATTTTCTGGTTCATTTTAAGCTTAAAGCAGCTTGAGTTTTAATTAAACATTGCTTGAATAATTTAAATGTTTAAATATTTTGATAGTCTATATTTCTGTTGTGCAGGTACACTATTAAGTTGGCTGCGGCAAAAGGAGTAAATTAAACCTGACGCACCCTAAAAAGACTTCACGAATTTAACTACGTATAAACAAAGCACAGAACCACAACTGTATACTAATGTGTTATACTATATTTTAGCTTAATAGTTATTTTTATCAAGTTCAAATTTGTCCAGTTTTGTTGCTTTTTTTTTATTGTTAGTGTCATTTTAGGAGTTTTAGGCACTTAACGATCATAAGGTGCCTACATTTTAGATATGTGACTAGTTTTATACAAACCCAACACTTTTATATCGTTGTATACTTCTTGTTATAATGAGAAATCTGAATAATTTTATCAAAGTAATAACAAAAATGTAAGTACTTTTTTAAAACTAAATATTAATAAAAATATCCTGTATTTAGGCCACCCTAAACTATGTTTTTGTCCTTATGTTATTTCACAACAGTGATAGCTGAAAAAAGGGTAAAATTTGAAAAATAAATAAAAATAATACTGACTTTCAATCACAGCACACCTATTCAGTTTCTTATTTTATGGATTTACAAAAGAACTGGCTTTTTTTTGTCCTATAATTAAGTTAGCGAAATTCCTATATTTTTTAGGGAGAAAATTTTGTTAACAACAATTTTTTGTAAATATCCAGAATTAAATATATAAGTTAATTTATTTTAAGCAAATTACAAAAAAGATTGAGAAAATTTGAAAACAATCTTGAATTACCCAAAGGATTCTGTCTGTTAAAAAAAGTATAAATTGGCAAACACTTTTCCACATTCCATTTAATATTTCACTAATCCGACTAAATATATATTTGTACATCAACCAATCCCAACCGAAGTCACCTTTTTAATCCCAAACTCACCTAATTTTATTACCAATAAATAACCGTTAATATAAAAATAACAATTGAATTACACACATTAAGTAGTTTATAGTTGCCCACTTAAACTTATGATACAAGCGAGTATATTGTATAAAATTTGATCGCTCATACGCCGCGTTGTGTGACAGGAAGATGGGAAGTAAAAATGCTGTAAACACATGAATTTTAATGCCACAGCTGAAACGAAGCTCAATCGAGCGAAATATTGAAAATTACAAACGGGCTCATGTGCATAAAATTAAATGCCACCGCAAGCACAACCCGCCACAAACCACCGCAAGCATCACCGCAGCAGCATAAGGATACCGCATTGAGAAGCCAGCGAAGAGCAGACACTTTCGAGCCAAATTGAGCGCACCACCGCAGTTCGAAGTTGTCTCTTTTCATTTTTAAAACACTCTCAAGTTTTCAACACTAAAATGTGTACGTGTGTGTATGAGTGTGTGTGTTTGTGCGTGTGTGAATTTGTGTGTGTGTGTGTGTGTTAATATTGACTTGCTACTTTAGCGGAAATTGGGTTAAATGGAGCAAAGCGGAGATTGTCTCCTTGCTGAAATTGCATTTGAATTAAATCAGCAGGCAATCTGCAGTCCATATTTCCCTCCCTTCTGCTCCTCCCTATCACTCTCTGTCTCTGAAACTTTTTTTAGCCCTCCAACAAGGCTGCTCCCTTAAGCCAAATGCTCAGTGGGTTACCAATTATGGGCATTAGTGGTTAATAAGTCACAGTGTCCTCAATTGGATGCGAACTTACTAATTGAACAGGCGTTGGTGGGTTAAAGACCTACAGAAAGTGTAACAGTAAAGGCAACAGACAAGTGGATGAAGTGAGTGAGACAGACAGAGAGTCAAAAAGAGATAGAAAGAGAGGAAACTCAAGTGGATTGTGCTGACAGGGCGCATCACTTCAATTAAACCGATGCAAAAGAACAGCATAAACTCAATAACAAGCGATAGGGTTCCTTTTTTTTATCTGAGTGATATAGATAAATGAAGACAGTTATCTGGGAAAGAAGAGATAAATAGATAAATGCACAACTAAGAAAAAAAGTAAGGAATTAAATTATTAAGTAAATGTAAAAAATATAATTTTTGGATAAATAAATTATTGAACACTAGATAAATACAGATTATAAATAATAGAAAAGATAAAGAAATAAAACTCTCATATTTTATAATTTAAAGTAAAGTCAATTGTTAGATAATCAAAAAGAACTACGGAAAAAAACTAAGTTTTGAAATAAATTATATTAAAAATTAAATATAGAAAATTATAATATTTATAAGTGATAAGAACTTTCAGTAGAAGTTAATGAAAAACATAAATATATAGCACAATCTGAAGTCAATTTACTGAAGAAATAAATGCAGTATTAAATTAATTTATTTTTAAAAAATGTCAATATTAAAACAGAAAATTTAGGCTGAAAAATAATAAAGAAATGTTTATAAAATTAAAAAAAAAATAAAGAAAATGTTTATAATAATTTTATGCACAGAACAAGCTAAAAGTAGTTTATAAAAGAGCACAATTAAGATGAAAAAATTGTTAAAGAAGACTAAAAAAATGTTAATAGCATGCCATGAAGACAGTATAATTTAATATATTTAAAGACACATAACTACATATAAAATATTAAAAATTAATTCCCCAAACAGAAATACATAAAAAACTTGTTGAAAAGGAAGTTTAACAAAAACAAAATAAAAACATATTTAAAACTTACAACGATGATTGAAATTTAATATCGATAACAAAAACTTTCGAACAAATAACTTTAAAATTCTCTTATCGCGAGCTGGATTTTTCTCAGTTAAATTATCAATTGATTTTCGCACTTTTCTCGGCAATGATTTGCAAAACTGCATTCTTATATATTCTTGGACTTGACATTTAATTGGCATTTCCATTAGTCGACTCATCTAAAGCTTTAGCACTGAACAATTCGTCGACCATCTCAATCAGACTCTCCTACCTCACCGCCCCCTCTGCCTGTCCCTTTCTCTTGTTCATTGGCTATCCCTTTCGCTCACTTATGCTCTGTCTGTTTCGGTTGGCAATTAATTGCTTTTTTGCGTTTATGCCCAAGATTATTCTCATTTTCACTTTTCACCTGGCCCGTGTGTCTTTACCCCCCGACCCTTTTGGCTGCCCATTTAATAAACCCGACGCTTTACAGCTCTCTGGCAACTTTTTGGAGCAGCAACTTTTTGGCAACTTAACAACAATTTTCGGTTATGCAAACTTGCAACTTTTCAACCAACCAACAAACAAACGAATGAAGCAACGCCTTTGCCCAGATCTCTCGACTATACCAAGCAAGCAGCCAGAGTTTTCAGTTTACACATCCATTGCACAGTGGTACAAAGCATAACTAATTCTAACATATTTGTCAGAAGTTAATAATTAATAGTTTCTCTAAGACTAAAGATTAATAAAATTAATAAAATTATTATTCATTTAAAAAAAAAAATTTGATTTAAGAATTTTCTATTAAATCTTTAAGGTTTGAAAGCTTTTAATAATCTATACATTACTTCAAATTATTTTCAATAATAAAATACTTAAGCTCTTAATAAAATTTGTTTCTGGCAGCCGTTAGCCGTTTACTGATCATTTTGAGCCAAAGTTTATTAAAAGTGTAGCATACTTTTTTGGATATTTCCTCAACTTCTTTGTAAATCAAACTGTACTTTTAAAAACATATTTTATTTAGTTAATAAATTAGAAAATTTTCACAAATTTGAAAATCTATACTACTGTGCAATGGGCACTTGCAGCACCGAAAAGTTTGGCGTTTTACGCGGTGAATGCTGAGAAGCCGAAAACTGGTTGCATGTGACGCAGTAATTTATGTGTAACCTGCACCACCAACGACAACAACAACAGAAAAAGCACCAACAACAATAATAAAGACACCTTGGCAAGGACGCGTCTACCTGATTCCTTTACTGCTGTTTCACACTCATCCGTATCGCAATCGATGTGGGAATCCCCAAACCCCATTCCAAAATGTTGTGAGCATATTTATGGCCATTATTTGCGTGCCTGTCGAAAAACTTTCAACTCTGGTCACATTGGGCCACGCCACTGACAAAGGTCATGCCGTGGATAACTCTGTTTTCATGGGTCCAACAACTTACACAAAATGCCAGGCACTTTGAAAACGCAACCTTTGATTTAAGCTACGTGCGGTTTTGTGACGTAGCCTTCGAGAATTTTTACTTTCCCCTCAAAAATTAATATTTATTAAGAATTACTTCTAATTAACTGCATTAAACTCAAAAAGTTTTAATAAAATCAACCAGTTCGTAAGAACAGTTTCTGTTGCATACTTATCAGCGCTCATTCAACTTAAATTATGGGAACAGTTTTGCTGCATACTTACCAGCGCTAGTTTCATCTAACAACTTTGATTTATTTTTAATCTGTTTTGCCAGCACTCTGACGTAAAATTATTTAAAAAAACACTGCTAAAATAAGCAAAAAGTACACTTTAAAAAAAAATTAAAAACTAGACTTTTTTCTGCATCAAAAGTGCAGCCGACAAGTTTCACTACTAATAAGAAATGTGTCGAACTAAAATAAACAAAGCTCAGTAAACCAATTTAATATTCAAGGATTTATAGCTTCTTGAGCTTTAGAATTCAAATTAATTTTATTTTGCGGTATTTAATATTAGTTCTATCATTCATTGACAGACACTAATTGAAATAACCACTACAAATACAAAGATCCACACGCGCATTTTTTCTGTGGAAAAGCGCAAATAAATTACAGACATTTAGTAAGTGTTTAACCGTATAAATATTTTATGCACACACACATACACACGGACATCGGAGCACACATCTATTAGGTGGAAATTTGATTTGATGTGCAACGCATTTTGCAATTTTAAGAATTGAAAATTAAACTGTCTAATAAATAATTTAGAAAGAAAAGTTGCAGTTACTTTGACGTCCATTCATAACAACGAACGGCAACGTCAAGTCGGGTTTCTCCTACTGTGTGTGTGTGTGTGTGGGAGTGTCTGTACTATGTCTGCTTCCGGTGTCGAAAGTTGTGTGTGTGTGGTCGGTTGGCTGCGGTTGGCTGTTGTCTAAATTAAATTATAGCTGACACCACACGGACTCCGAAAGACCGAAAGACCAAAAGCAGCGGGAAAACGGAAAATTTTGTGAAGAGTGGAATATGGAAAGCGATGTAAGGTGGGAAAATTGAAAGGTGGAAACTGGTGTTAGCTGTCGTGAGTGCGGCTTGCATTTGTCTGCCACGGTTTTTCTTCATTTTTCCTAACCGTAAAATTGTTGTGCTAAATTTATAAGTAAATTGCTTTTTATTTTGTGCAAAGTAAACCGCTAAAAAGCTGTTTAGTCTCGCGAAGTGTTAGCAAAATACTTTTGGCGGCTTGTAGTTGGTTTCACTTGCCTTGTTTCAGTTTTGGGTTTAGCTTTAGGTTTCGGCACTGGTTGCTCAGTTGGGCACTACAATACCTCTGAAAACTGGCTGCCAACCAACCAACTGGCTAACTTCTTTCCGGTAACTCAACCTTAGCTTCAATGGTAAGCTAGAGATGCGAGTATGAAAAACTCTTTTTGAAGCGTTGGCAGAATTTTTAAGATACAAACAGAGAGAAAAAAAGAAATTGTTACAAGTAGAGGAAAACATTTTTAAATCCTGGGTAGTAAAAATAAATATTTAAGTTCCAAAGGCTGCAAATGCGCATAAATTAACTTATTTAATTTTTAAAACAAGTGCATATGACCATAATACAAAATAAAATCCAACAAACACTCTAAAAAAATTCCGAATTATTCCATTTTAATTTTAGTATGAAATTAAGTTTGAAATCTCTCAAAATTGTCTGCAAACAACAAATCAAAACTCAAATTGAGTGTAGTCTTAACAAAAGAGTTAACGCGTGCCATCTCTAAGCCATAAACCTAAGTTAAGGCACAAGTTATAAGTAAATAGAGTGGGAAAAACAATGGGGGCAAGAGATGGTGAGGGTGACTGTAAGGGGAGGAGCGTGTGTTGGTGAAGCACTACCAGGTGATGGGAGACTCACAAATGCTTTGCATGCAAGTATTCTGCGTTTTTGAAGCTTGTTTGTGTTGTGCTGAAAGTGACGTTAAAAGGTTTATCCCATTGAAGTTTCTGTTACACCATAGCGTACAAAATTAAAGTCAACGGATTAAGTGATGCACTCTACTAAGCAGCGACTAAACAACTTTTTGCCGCCCTCCCACCGAATCCAACCAAAGGAAACTTCTTGAAACTGTTCCGTTTCGCGCACATCTCGAATATAGTTTGCGGTTTTCCTGCGCTCAGCGCTAAAGTTGAAATCATTATTATGTTGTAACTAACCACATAATAAATAAATTGCGATTTTCTCTAAACAAGTTTCAGTCTCAAATATCAATCTGATAAAGTTGATTTGTTGTTTTATGCAAAGCAGTCAGTTATATGCTGAATTCCCCACAATCCTCCTGAGTTTCTTCATATCTTGCCATCAAAAAATGAGAAATGTATCAAGATAGGCATGAAGTTAGGGTGTTGCAAGCCGCCTGATTACAGGGTCCTAAATGTGTTAGTTTTGTGCTGAAAGTAGATAAGGTATGAATAAAATATTCACTTTGTTTCAATTTAAAACAGACGCCTTCCTGAACGTCTGTACACAGCTCAAAAACAATTTTTACAAATTTGGAAAGCTTTTGATGATTACAAGCACACTAAGGATGATAGTAAGAGATAAGAGTAGAACAAATTCTTTTCAATTTCTTTTTAAATCTGAGTTTGTTTAATTTACAGATCATGAACAAATTAATTTTTATTTGTGTCTTCAAATTAATTTGGCAAAGGCAGTTTGATTAGTATGCGGTTTATTATGGTGTTCATTTTGATGATTAAAAAGTTATTTTTATAATATATATAATATAAAATGAATTTATAGGAAAACAAAGGAGTTACATTTAGTTAGACTTAAAAAATAAACGATTTTGTTCACTTAAAAAATACATTAAATGCTCTAGAATGAGTTACAATAGGTGTTATAGCCGGATTCATGGTGACCACGATTCCCCAAAAATGAGTAAACCGATTTGTTTCAAATTTGTACAGTAAATTTTCTAGAGTTTTATCAAAATCCCTTTAGTTTTTTTTTATTTAGGATGACCCACTTTAGAGAGTGATCACCGGAAAGTTGCTTTTTTAAAAGAGTCCTCGGAAATCACCTCTTTCTTAATTTTCTTCAAAGTTACTACTATACTCCATCCTGGAGTTATGGGCTCCAAGTTTATGGTGTTGCTGCTAAGTCAAACCTGGCGAAAATCAGAATTTTCCAGGCTTATTCTGCGGATGATCTCTGGAGCGGCTTGGTACATGCGCACTGCAGATCTTGAGACGCAAGTTGGAGATATTTTAAACCAACAGACTGATGCATACATGTCAAGACTTAGGAACCATTCAAATATTTTAGGAACACGTCTAGTGGATAATGGAAGGGGAGGGGTTAGAATGCAGGAATGCTTAAAACATTTTTTTTAACATTCTCTGTTAAATTGTTTGAAAAACAAGTTTTAAGGTTTCTAACTTAAATTTCCTGAAGTTGCTTAAAAAATTTCCTTATACCAATACTTTCTTAAACAAATCTTAATTTGTATATGATTAATATGTTAACAATTATATGTAGTTATATAAACATAAAGCTTTAAATTCGAACTTCCATCGTTTTAGGTAAAATTTTCTACCCCTTAAGGTAGTTGTTATTAATTCAATTGTCTTTTCAACTCAAACTCTAGTTAGAGCCCTTAAAAGTTAAAATATTTTTAAATTTAAAAAAATTGTGAATTTGTTTGTTGTGAAAAAAAGATCAGAATATCTTAATTTCGTGTTAAAACTATTTCTTGCGTTTCTTGCTGTTAGTTTTGGTCTGAAACTGCGGCAGATCGGCGCAGAATAGTATCTAAAAAAGAGTAAATAAATCAGACTTGTAGTGTATATAGAAAATATATAATAACTCACCGATTGAGCCCAGCCAGCGTATTTGCCATGAAGCTGCTGAAAGTGCTGAGCCACCTCATCGTAGATCTTATTGGTAATATTATCTTTGCTGGACAAATGGGGCAAGTAAAATCGCTGGGCAATCTTATAAATATGCGTATCAATAGGCACCGATTCCAGATGACCCAATGACATCAGGCAAATACAATCGGCTACTTTATAGCCAATGCCAGATAGCTGCACCAAAGCCTCACGTGCATCAGCATACGGCATTTGACGCAGTTGCGCAAACCAGGCTTCGCCGCCAAATTCCTTAATCTGCTGCAGAGAACGTGTTATATATTTGGCACGATAACCAAATTTCGCAGCTCGTAGTTCCTTATCAAGCTGATCGCTGTTGAGTTCACCTAGCGTCTGTAGGCTGGGGAATGTGTACACATTCTGGCCGTGAAAATGTCCAATCTTAAGGCCGTAGGAGGTGCAAAATGATTCAATCATAGACGATATGCTGCAGGAAACTCAAATTACTCTTAAGAATTCTTAGAATAAGAACTCAGCTTACCGTTTGATATTATTGTTTTGGCTGCATAGAAAGGAAACAATGTTCTCCAATGGATCCTGGGACAACATGCGCACCGGTTTGCCTACAAATTTGGTAAACTGCTCATCGGCCTTTAACCAAGCTGCTTGCTCCTGTGCCAAATCAAAGTCCGCGCGCAAATAATCCCTCAGCAAATCATCAAACTTTTGCTCCTGATTATCTGTAAGCATATGCGCTTCATATTTTATGTCTTCACTGCTGGGCGTCAGCACCCAATAAGTATTTAAAGCAACACCACAATATTTTATTTGCGGTTCATCGCATAATTTGCGCCAACTAAAGACAAAATAAACAGCTTATTGATTTTGTTGATGTTTGTGACAGTTCATGCTCACCGAAAGCTTTGACCGCCAAGGAGGGTGCGCTCCAGATCGCACACATTAGCAGCCAAATTGATTTTACCGCATTGTTTTAAAATTTTCGACATTTGTGTATTTAAATTGCAAATTAAAAACAAAATGCGCGTGCAGCTGTTGCATTGCCGATAAACGATACCAAAAAAATATCGATACGACAGTTTGTGCGATACAGTTTGCGATTGTTTTTATATTCATTTTAGAAATGGGCGCGTGCCTACGTAGTTCTAGTTCCATTACATATCGTTTCATAATTTTTGCAAATAATGGGTAATTGTACAATATTGCAATTAAGTATATTTATTTAACAACGCATAACCACATTTAAATTATATTTGGTGGTGCCAAATGCATTCTTATTATTTAAGAAAATCAAGTTCGAGTTGAGCAACGATATTTAGTTCACGATAGATCGAACAAGTACACTGGTTCATTTCCCCGACCCGGTCAATTGAACTTATTCTGAACGAAACGACACAACTCTACTCTACATGGAAATAACTTTTATTTAGTATTTAAAAAAATAGATTTGTGAAGCAGCAGCAGCCTCACACATCAATATACAGGGGCTTAAAGGCAAATACCACATAGAAGGGCACGCACCAAACACTTAACATTATTATGTCAGGCAATATTAACAATTATTCAACTCTAATGTAAGTGGAACCAACGGTTGCCAAACATTCACAACCGCCCAAAACAATAACCAAATACTTTATAATGATTAATAACAAATGTTTGCATGCTATCAACAACAACAATAACCGCAATAACCATAACTAAGGCATGCAACGAATCGTGGATACGGCGAAACAGCGCAATCACAATCGGAATCGCTTAAAAATATGCAAAAACTGCCGCACATAATGGCAGAAACAGGTCTGCCAATGGGACACAGGTAAAAAAGTAATTACTTGGAACATTTTGATTATATAAAAAATGCATATTGCACACTCATAGCATTGATGATCGCGAGAAGGCAATTGTGGACAATATAAATGCGGATCAAAATGCCGTAACACATCTAAAATATATCAATTCGGAGCGAGACTTATCGCTGCCGCTGGACAAGCAAAACAAAACGCTGGACAAATATCTAGATAGCCAGGAAGACGGTAAGTTACTCACTTCAGTAAGTTAGGACGATAGAAATAACTTAATATTTTTACAGATGTATCGCTACGCAAGTATTTGGTCTTTGGCGTCCAATGGGTGTCCCTGGTCACCGAGAATCTGCTCAGTCATCCATTCATAGTGCTGCGACGACAGTGCCAAGTTTATAATGCATCACAACGCTATCACTTGCATCCATTTCAATTGCTGCCCAGCATTGTGCATCTACATCGACGTCAGGGCGTTACAACGCTCTGGAAAGGTCTGGGCAGCTGTCTGCTGGTGCGTGGCATGACTTTGGCCATTGACGATGTGATCTGCAAGGTAACAAGTTGGCCCAAAGACGTGGATAGCCGCACCACACTAAAGCGCTTTGGTCAGCACATATTACTCAAATGGTAAGTTGACTTTATGATTGTGCTCCTAATTGGTTAATCCTTGTTTTCCTTGTAGCATTAGCATTGGTCTGGTTGTGCCCTTCTATGCGGCGTCTCTGGTTGAGACCGTGCAGAGTGATATTGCCAGCGAGAAGCCTGGTCTATTAGATGTCTTTCGTGAGGGCAGTCTGCGTTTGTTCTACTGGAGTTCACCACAAAAGGGTCGCATGCTGCCCGCCTGGGCATTGATTGGTCCCAGCGTTACAATGGGCATCACCAAATATCTATTTAGTCTCGTTATTCGTGGCGTCTCCTCACGCATTATGCGTCGTCGCCTCACCCAAAAGCAGGAGCAACGTGGCGCCAAATTTCGTGATGATACGCTGGAGCATCAGAATGCTGAAATATATGCCAGTTTAATTGCTATGGTGACAACGGAGGTGCTATTCTTTCCATTTGAAACGATTCTGCATCGCTTGCAACTGCAAGGAACACGCACGATTATTGATAATCTGGATAATGGCTATGCGGTAGTGCCGATTTTAACCAATTATCAAGGTGCCATCGACTGTTATCGCACCACGCTGGTATCTGAAGGATTTGGCGGTTTATATAAAGGTTTTGGTGCAATGATTCTACAATTTGCTGCCCACGTTGCTGTCATTAAGCTAACCAAATGGGTTGTTGGGCAAATTACCGAATGTATTTCAAATCGTCCGCCTGCCCGCATCGTACAATATTATAATCTGGATCGTGGCATTGGTAATTCAAATTCTACAACCATTTCGCCGAGCATCTCAAGCACTGAGCTCGATGCACACAGTGTTGGACAGAACTCGCTTGATTAGCTCCCTGGGCTATATCCCACTAAATCTAATATTTCTCCCATAACTTTCACTAAATTCAATGTACGACTTTCGACATTCGCTCAGTTGTAAAAATCTGGCAATGGTCAAGTTCATTTTTATTATCTTCTGTTCTTTTTGCTGTGATAACTTCCCAACTCGTCCAAGCAGCGAGTCGTATGTTTCATATATATATCTATATATATACGTATGCAAAATATATATGCATTCTATTTTTTTTCTTCGGCGCCTTCCGATCAATCGCATTAAAGTTTAGTAAAGAATGTTATTTATTGTGTACTGATCAACAACAACAAAAACAACAAAAAATATCTATGTATTCAGCAATTTGTTTGGATTTCATTCAATTTTTTCACGCCAAATTTCCATGATAAAATCATATAAAAAAAAAATTTCGAAGTCCCAGAAATGTTAAATTAAAAAAATGTTTTGCTTTAAATTATTAACGTTTTTCAATTCTTTTTGTGGTAGAAAAGTGGGACTAACTTAAGTGTTTAAATATTTTACTCCGAAAATTTTCGATCGATCTCAAAATTGATTTTTTGAAAGTCTTTGGAAACCTTCGTAAACTCTTTAAAATCCTATACTAGGCAATAACTTTTTTGGTTAAACATGTTTTCTAGAAAGCTAAGGATATCTTAAATTTTTAGTTTTACAAATTACAAATTTTAGCATAAAAACAAATTTAGAAACGTATTGAAAAGGTATATTCATGTATAACCCTAGAAATAACTTAGAATTTAAGTTATTTCTGTCTAGAAAACACTATATGTGTTAATGTTATATTAAAAGACTTGCGATATTTTTGTTTTTAAGTTTATCTAGTTAAGTTTATCCATTCTATATTATACAACAAAAGTGAAAACGAGTTAAAGGCCCCCAAATGGAATGGAACTATTCCGGCTTGTAGGTGATGGTCTCGTCCTTGAAGTTGTGCACCTGATCGTACCAGATATCCTCGGGCACGTCTTCATCGTTCTCGTACAGGGTGGGAAATGGTGGTGCGTCTTTGGGCTTGCGCAGCGGCAGAATTGTGTCGTAAATGTAGACGAGACCGTTAGTGGAACCCGCCACAGCACTACCCTGTACCCACATCACATTGTATTTGGTGTTGATGCGCCAAATGCGCAATCCTTTGATGACACGCCAACGATTGCCCATGTGGCCAGGCAACTTGGTGCCTGGCCAGACGCGACCCTTCTCACCGCCGCCACCAATATTACCGGGACGACGATGTGTCTTCGTCACACCGTGGGAGGCGGGCATGCCCTTGAAGCCGTGGCGCTTCACCACACCTTGGAAGCCATGGTAGACGCTGCAAAGTAAAATGATTTATATTAAAACTATTTTAAAACCAGACAGAAGTACTAGTAGTCGGCTTAACTGTACAATACCCGCAGTGTGTTGACTAAATTAGGTCACCCTTTAACTTACGTCTTTCCGCGCACATCGACAAAATCGCCGACACGAAAATGTCCAACGTTGAGCGGCGTGCCGGGTGCAATTGCCGCCTCCGGTGAGACAATGAAACGGGCCAGATTCTTGGTGGGCATAACACCCGAATCGCGAAAGATGCCGCAATACTCTTTGGTCAACAGGGCGGGATTGGTGCTCTCTGAGCCGACCAAAACGCAGCCGTAGCGATTCAAGTTGTGGACATTGGGACGATGCGCTGGTTGGTACTCCTCAGGTGGTATGTACTTAACTACATGATTATCGACCACCTGGAGCAGTGTGGTGCGCACACGTTCGCCATTCTTTAACCACAACGGATACTGTCCAATTTTACGGGCAATTAAGCCACAACGTCTCACTTTTGGTGTCCATACAGCTGCATCTGTTGGCGCTGGCGGTGTCTTAACTAATTGCTTCTGTTCGTAGGTCTGTACGCCTTTAATAAGGGCCGGAGCACCGTAAATATCATGGACAACTTCCTTGATGAAGCTGCGATTCTCGCCCGTCACATTGTCATCCGTTTGCTGTTGGAGCACATGATTAGTTGACTTTTACACCAATTGTTTACGATGTCTTACCGAGCGCTCTTGCCGTATAAACCAATAAGGATTCCTCAATCTTGGACGATTTAAATGTCCCTTTTCACGCACTTGTGTAACACAAACAGCGGCCGGGTTCAATCTGTATTTAGACACGAAAATAAGGTTATAACAGTGCTTTGAATGTGCTCGAACTACTCATATACGGACCGTAGGCGCGCCAAATCGCATATAACTGCGCGCAGCATATTAATTATATAAGTTTTTAATACAAAAAAATCAAATAAAAAACATTTAATAACAACAGCATGCAGCGGACTAGAGCTGGAATTATTATCGCTGCCGGAATCGATAGATCGATATTTTGTCATTGCCGTATCGTTACATCGATGCGATACATTCATTCAAATGACTTTAACATCGATTTATTTGCGTCTTTCTGGCAGCGCTGTCAGCTGTTCTTTATCTGGCAACGCCAACAGCCAACAGACTAAACTACAAACACGTGCGCGTTGCATTTGGCGGCGTGTTTTCTTGCTGCTCCACTAAAGTTTAAATTGTTTTTATTTTATTATTGAGATTCAATTTAAAACGACAGCAGCAAAATGGGCAAGAAAAGTAAAGTTGGAAAGACGCGCAAGGATAAGTTCTACCAGTTAGCCAAAGAGACAGGCTTTCGATCGCGTGCCGCCTTCAAATTGATACAATTGAATCGCAAATTTGGTTTCTTGCAACAATCGCAGGTATGCATAGATTTGTGTGCCGCACCTGGTGGCTGGATGCAGGTGGCCAAACAGAACATGCCCGTTTCGAGCATTGTTATAGGCGTCGATCTATTCCCCATTCGCCCCATTGCGGGCTGCATTGGTCTCGTCGAGGACATCACCACAGAGAAGTGCCGTCAAACGCTCACCAAGGAGCTGCAGTCATGGAAAGCTGATGTTGTTCTCCACGACGGAGCCCCAAATGTCGGTCGCAACTGGCTCTACGATGCCTATCAACAGATTTGCTTGACACTAAATGCCCTTAAACTTGGCACACAATTCCTGCGCAGCGGTGGCTGGTTTGTGACCAAAGTGTTCCGTTCTAAGGATTACAATGCATTGCTCTGGGTGCTTAAACAACTCTTCAAGAAGGTGCATGCCACAAAGCCGAGTGCTTCGCGTAAAGAGTCTGCCGAAATCTTCGTTGTTTGCCAGGGTTATTTGGCACCAGATCGCATCGATCCACGTCTGTTGGACGCCAAATATGTGTTTGAAGAACTGGATCTGGAGGGCAAGCAAAAGAACAGTCTGCTGCATCCGGAGAAGCAGAAGCGCATAAAGGCCGAGGGCTACACAGAGGCAGACATTGCACTGCGCAATGATTTGGCTGCATCGGAGTTTATGCAGGCGGAGAATGCTTTGGCGGCACTGCAGGGGATCGGTTCCATACGCATTGATGATCCGCGAATAGCCAATCACAAGAAGACCACCACAGAGATACTCGAGTGTTGTAAGGATTTAAAGGTGCTGGGACGCAAGGATATCAAGGGTTTGATGCTCTGGTGGAAGCACATCAAAGAGGATTTGTTTAAAACCGAAAAGGAAGGCGTCATCGAAGATGCCGAGGCCGAACAGGAAGCACCCAAGCCCCTAACACAAGAACAAGTCGAGGACATGGAGGATGCTGAGTTGCAACAACAGATCGCCAGCTTGGTGGATGAGGAGCAAAAGGATTTGAAGCGTAAACGCAAGAAGACACTAAAATCAAAGGCCAAATTGCATGAGAAAATGAACCTCAATATGGTCATCAAGGGTGACGAGGGCCCCGTCGAGGAAACTGAGCACGAGATCTTCGATCTGAGGAGCATCAATAATGCCAACGAACTGGATGACATGTTGGATGTTCAGCCCGATTTCGATGTCGAAGGCGATGAAGTGGAGCAACCCAAATTGCCCAAGTACAAGAAATATGACAAGGATGACAAGCGCATGGATGACGATGCCAACTATGAGAACGATGATGAACCCGAGCCGAGTGAAGATGAGGACAGCGAAAGCGATTTGGGCGAAGAGGGACTGGGACTCAGTGACAATGAAGACCAAGAAGGAAATGATGCCAAGTCCAACAAAAAGAAGAAGAAGAAGGGTGAACATCCTTTAATCAAATCGGGAGATTTCCGTGACAAAGACACGAGGCGACAACAACGTGTCTCACTCTGGTACGAAAAGGACAATCTGCAGAACCTCGACAACGATCCCGATGACGATGAGGAGACTTATGATTTGGATAATCTAGCCAAGGCATACAAGGCCAAAGGTGTTGCTATTCTAGGAGAGAATCGTTCAACAGAAGAAACCGGCACCTTGGCCCTCGGCAAGAAGGCCAAACGTCGTGCTCGTCACGATGGTCCCAAGGAGGACAGCAGCTCCGAGTCCTCCGATTCCGAGGAGGAAGTCGATGAGGATGAAAGTGAAAAAGTAGCGGGAGATATGGCCAAAGGTAAGACACAAAAGAGAGCGAGAGGGCAATAGTGCAGTGAGTAAGAGGGAAAGAGCAAGCAAGAAGGGCAAGAGAGAAGGAAGATACCTAAGGAGAAAAGTTATTTTGAGGTATTTGGGGGAAATGGGAAGTTATGGAATTGATAAAGGAAGAAAAAAATTATAAAGAAGAAAGTTTAGATAAAAGGAGAAGGAAAATGGGATTTATGGACAGATTTGTAGGAGGAAGAAAGTTTGGGAATATTGATACGAAAGGTTAGGATAGAGGACGATATAAAGAAAATAAATAAAGAAAAGTCTGACAAAAAAATTAAGTAAAGGTAGTGAGTATAAACTTGTGTGTGCAGAAACTTATGAAAATGTTAGGGTAGTTAGAAAGGAGGAAAAATTAAGGAAAGAGACAATTTAGGAAATGCAAAAGAAATAATCATAACTGATTTTCATTCATTATGTTTTCAAATGATTAATAAAACGCTCTTCCTTTTGCAGCACCCAAGGCAAAGAAGGTGCGTCTAAGCGAGGAGGAACTGGCGCTTGGAGCACTTTTAGTGCGTGGCAAGAAGACGCGTCGGGATCTGGTTGATGCTGCCTGGAATCGTTATGCATTCAACGATGAGAATTTGCCCGTTTGGTTTGTGCAAGACGAACAGGAGCACATGACAAAGCCACAGCCAGTGCCTAAGGAACTAACAGAGGAGTATCAACGCAAGGTACAGGAACTGAATGTACGACCCATCAAGAAGGTTATGGAGGCGAAGGCACGCAAGAAGCGACGTGCCACCAAGCGTCTAGCCAAGGCCAAGAAAATGGCCGAGAAGATCATGGAGAATGCCGATGCCACGTCCCAGGAGAAGGCCAAACAATTGAAGAAGATTTACAAGAAGGCACAGGAGAAGAAGAAGGAGATTACCTATGTGGTGGCCAAGAAACATACAGCATCACGACGTGCTCGTCGTCCAGCTGGCGTCAAGGGACGCTATCGTGTTGTCGATCCGCGTGAGAAGAAGGACAAACGCTCGATTGTGGCCAAGAAGCGACGTGAAAAGGGCAGCAAAGGCTCTAAGGGGGGCAAGGGTGGTAAGGGCAAGCGCTAATGGGTAGCATCGACCCTACAAATACCCTACATAGTGCATTACGAAAATGTCTAGCCTTTAGTCTACCCTTGTAAATGATAATGTATAGAATAAATATAAATCTAGTGCATAAAGTTTTATGTTGAAATCCTCTATCGGCTCAACAAGAAATTTTAAACTACATGAAATTAGACAGGATACTTTGTCTATTTAAAGATTAAAATTGAGTTATAAACAATTGTTAACAGGTAAAAGATAAGTTTTGGAGCCTAAAGCGCGCTATTAGCTTGATAGGAGTAGAAAGTTTCATCGTCCTTATCACTGACCAGCTGCAATTTGCCCTCCTTATGCAGTTTGCTTAGATGGTGATTCACATTGTAGGCAGCGGCAGGCCACAACTGCTCAGGCGTCTCCTTGTAGACCACTTTAACGACGTCTATGGCTTGCCACGACTTGACGGGACGCTCGACAAAGAACTGAAAGATTTGCTGTTCCCGCTGATTGCGATGCTGAATATAGTATTCAATCTTAGAGATGGGTTCCTCAATGATATTGCCGTGTCCTGGATAGATGCGTTGTGGTTTGATTTGCAGAATCTTCTCCAAACTGCGCATATATTCGTACAGATCCTCGAAAACAGCGGTGCCCTCGCCTATAAAAGATGCCAATAAATACAAGGATTTAGAGAATTTCTATATTCAACTCACCCAATATGCAATCACCGCTAAAGAGCTGGCCGTCATCTGTGGTCAAGACCACATGATCTGTTGTGTGTCCGGGCGTATGAACAATGCGCACTTTGGCGCCATCTACCGCAAACTCTTGTTGGTCCGCTAGCGAGTGGACTTTAATGTCACTGGGAATCTCGGGACAGTTGTCGTTGGCGTCGCCTCGTTTGTATTTAAACACCTGACAATCTGTATTGAGGATCGCTTTAATGGCAAAATAAAAAAAAAAACCAAGAAAAGACAAACAAAAGACAAAACACCAATAATGTCTAGCCCTCTCCAGTTAATTGCGAATACAGACCTTTGTCGGCCAATTTGGAAGCTACAATATTCTTAACGCCGCCAACATGATCGTGATGCCAATGCGTCAATATAATGGTGCTTATGGAAGCCTGCTCCTGACGTAGAACACCATTTAGATGCTCAATGTATTGGGGCACATTCTCATCGCCGGTGTCAATAAGTATGCGCCTTTAAAATCCACAAAAAGTTACTTCTTGTTGAACTTTGGAATTTCAATTTCAAAATTCATTCTCACTTTTTACCGTTGCCCAGCAGATAAGTATTTGTGCCTTGTAATGTCATCGGCCCGGGGTTGCAGCCCAGTATGCGTATTATGGAGGAGGTGAGACGTGTTACCGGCGGTATGAGAGCCATGTTTGCCTTTTGCCAGTTGAAATAGTTGTGCCGCAATCGCTTATCAAAGCACTAAAGCTAAGCGCAGACTACACAACTGCTCAGCTGTTCTGCAACAGTTGTGTTTTTTTTTTTTATTTCTATTGCCAATGTGTACACACTTATGGAAAATCTGTAGCCTGTTGCTATAGACAATTTATTTTTTTTTTTAAGTTAAGCTTAAAAAAATAGTTATTTAAGCAATTCATTTATTTTTTAATTAATTCTTATTTATGAATTCAACCACTCTTTAAAATTTAGCTGAATATTTTAGTATGCCCGTAAAACAGTGTGTCCACAGCTAGTCACATAATAAACTTTGCTCATATCGATAAATTGCGCGTTGTTGCTATCGAAAATCGCTTTTTGATTTTTATATTGCTGCCCACTATTGAAGTTACAATCTCCAAATTAATTAAAACAATTTTTATTTTGATTTATTATTTCTCGTAAGTTTTGTTTATTTTTGTGTTTTGTTTGCTTTTCTTTTGACTAGGATGCAGATGCTGTATATACTATTACTTGTATATATAGATAACTATTTGTTTTTTCTTCTTTCTTAATCATTTTGATGCATTATAGAGATTACAATTATGAACTTAAAACGTTTTTTCTTCTTTTAAAAAAGTTTCATCTACGTTTCATTTCTTTACATACATACGATTTGCAGATTGGTTTTATATAGAAAGACAAGACGTATTTAAAAAAAAAAATAATATATGTTTGCAAAATTGTGTCAAAATAAACAATAGTAAAATTTTTCAATTACTAAAAAATCTGCATACAAGATAAAAACAAATTCAAATACATAAAAAAGGGTGTTAGTTAAAAAAAAAAATAAACATTGAGAGTGCAACTGGCTGCTGTGTAAATATAATATAGTACATAATAATAGTAATACATAATTGATAGATAATAGTTTGATAATATAGTGTAATTTACTTGTGTATGTATGCTTTTAAAATATATATATATTTATATATACTATATGTATATCAATATGTATATTCCATATAAGCTTAAATCAATTCATATATAAGACGAAAAGTATTCTCATAATATTGCATTATTTTTTGTTTGTTGTTAAATTATTTCTTTCTTTTTTTGTTTTTGTTGAATTTAATGGCCACGCGTGTTTCTTATGTCTTTTGATTTATATTTCGAAGACACATTTTCAAAAAAAAATGTATAATGTATACTTTTTTGTTGTTCCTTTTGGTTTTATTCCTCTCTCTCTCTCTCTCTTTCACTTTAATTTTGCATTTCTTTTTTGTTTTTGTTGAACACATTTTTTTCGACCTGGCTAATTACTTAATTACTCTTTTTTTGTTTTAGCTGAATTTGCATATATATAAATATATATATATATGTTTTGTATAAAAATAAAAAAAGACACATACTATACGCTATATAAATATATATATAAAACATAGATTTATATATATGTATATATATATTAATAATATAAAATGTGGAAGAAAATGAATAAACCCAGTAGAATGAAAATATAGAAATGCCGCGATAAAAGCTTGACTAATTTACTGGAATCACTTTCACAGTATCCATTATATAATTTCAAGAACTCAACTTAATATATAAAACTCTTTGTTCCGCATATCAAGCGTTAGACCGTAAAATTTGTGCACAAGATTCATCAAATAATTTTAATTTGGGAAATTATGACTGGAAGCGGTTTAAATTCGATGTCAAAGCTCCAATCATTTGAGTATAAAAAACTTCAACCAAAGGGGGTATGTTTTATATATCATCTAACACCTTTAGACCAACTTTGGTTAGGATTAGACTACTTTCTCATTTATCAAAATTTACTTTTGGTTTGAAAAACTTGTTTGTGCTTTAAGATATCTCAATAAAATGTCACAAATTTTTCTGCTAGCTGCCAATTAAACTTATTTTTTAAAATGCTATTCTATTTTCGAGTCAGAGAGGGAAGAAAGCTGTAGAAAGTTAACTGTGAGTACAAATTGTTGTTTTTTTTTGCATTGAAATTGTTGACAACAGAAGTGTTTTGATTTCGTTACTCGCTCGCGGCAGGAGTTTGAAAGCTTTATAAAAAAGAATTGTTATAAACAAAATAATACACTTGAAATTACCCTATACCGCAAGCAACACTGCGGGTATGCTAGTACTATATAAAAACTGACTGTTGATTTTCGTTTTGCTGTTGTTGTTCATTGTTGTGGCTCATTGTTGCTCTTCTCTTAGCTGATCATCTCGCGGTACTTTAATTTGTGCTTGGTTAGCATATCGGTGACCGTTACCAGTTTCTTTATCGATAAAATGTTCGATAACTCTTGAAGTTCCGGTAAATAAGATACGCAGATGTGGTGCAATGTGGCTAATTCACGGCCTGTAATTAAAATTAGTTAATGGTTTTAATCGTTATCGTTAAGGTCTATCGTTTATCGACTTACCAGTGTCCTGTGAATTGTGATTTGAGTTTTGCTCGACAAACATGCCCAAGGGCGGATTGGGATCCGTCACCAGCGACAATTGATCCAAGAACACAATCATGCGCTCCTTGTTCTTTAATATAAAGGGGTTAACCACCTCCATGTATTGCTCCTGCAGGCGATAAAAACGATTATAATACCGATTAATCAACATGGAGAAAAAAAGTGAAGTTTCAACGCGGTAAACCTAAGACTAAAGCTACTAATTGGCTTAGAAAAGGAGTCCCAACAGCCATAACGCAGCACACGTATTAAGTCTTACCTTGCCGCCAAATTCAATAAGATTGGCCAAATTCTGTAGACACTTGGCCACCATGATGAGCGAACGTGTCGCAGCCGTTGGCGGTGTCTCACTAACCAATCCAAATTGCCGGGGATTGAGCAGCGATGGGCAGAGCAGACGCAGGAATATAAAACCAGAGACAACACGTGTGCGTACCAAACGTTCCGTCGGCCATTTGGCCACTACAGCCTTTTGCAGGCAATTGCAAATGTAACGAACATTGCGTGGACATGCATCGGGTGATGTGAATATCGACTGGGTAACAAGATCAAGTATTTGTAAAAGGAACTCGGCATTTGTGCATGCATCATCGTTGACATCCATTTTCGTGGGATTCAATTCCGCCGACTGTTTGCTCTCCAATATACGTTGAACGGTCTCACTGACCGCCGACTGTAGGAATCCACTGCATTCGGTACGCATATACAAATCCATCAATGTGGTGGCCAATGAGGCGCCACGGAACAATGTCGTTGTCTCATTCTCACGTGCCACCTCCGCTTGGCATAGAATCCTTATCAATTCCGTTTCACGCTTCTCGTGCCGGAACACACGCAGCAGGGCCGTTGCCAACGGTACACGATCATTGTGACAGAGTTCAGCGAGTGCCTTGACTGCATACAGTTCCGGCTCGAGAAGCAATTCCTGCAATGGACTGTACTCCTCGCACGGCATTATCAGATCATCCAGATACCGCATGCGTAATCTCAATGATCCCCATTCGCCCATGGGCGTCATGCCCGTTAACTGATACCAGCCCTCTGTCTCCTGACCATTCTTTAGACTGGCCAAATCGATGGTCAATTCAGCCACCTCCGAGTCCTTGCCACGCTTGCCACGCGACACGAGCGTTATGGTCAACGATACTACATCTGGTGGCACATCGCTGGAAGGAACACCAAGAAAAATTCGCTCACAAACTGATCAAAGAATACAAATTATTCGCATAACATACTCGAGCACAAATTCCTCCTCCCAAACGGGCTCTGGGGCAATTTTGACACGCGTCTTGCCCACCTTGACCTGGTTAAGGGAAATACTGCAATAGGGATGTGGCACCAGTTTAAATGGCAAACGATGTGCCTCCAGCACATGAAGATTTAGGCAACGTAATTCACGCAGACGTGAAACTTTCTTCTGAGCCCGACTCAACTGTGAATCACATTGAGCCTTTAGGGCATTAATCCACTCCACATAGCTCTCCTGGCTGGGTGCACAGAGATACGTAACAGTGGCCAGACAGGGCAGAGCACGTTCCACAATCTGAAAGCAATAGGGTCGCTCCCAGAGCGAATCATGACACTGATAAAGATACGCGCAGGATAAATCAATTAAACCCTTCGGTTTAGTCTTTTTGGGATTGTCATAGAAGCACAATTGAGTTTCGGTGCCATCGTTGATCAGAGCAAAATACAATTGCTTCCATTTGGTTGTCTTGTCTGACTTCTTGTTCAAATGTCCATGATGCTTGATGCCCTTGATCTTCTTGAGACCGATTTGATCACGGCATTCCCTCAATGTAGCATAAATCTTCTCCGCGGCCTTTTCAACCACATACTGTTGATTGAATTCGGGTTGTGTGCCATTTACAACGGGATGATTAAGTGAATGACCCTCGACAATTTGCTCCTTTCGATAACGATTAATTACCGCATCCAGGCACTCGAAAGTGCGTCCGCCCATCAAATATCGTACGCCCTTTTTCTCAATGCGAAATCGTTGGATCTGATTGTTGATGTGAAAGAAGAGAGAGTAATCGCCGGGTGAGTTATCACTAGGTCGCACCAGAAAGCTGCCAGGACCGGCTGTAAGTAAACGATAATTTAAATATTTACGATATTCAGTTACGATATATGCAAAATGGGATTAATATCGATCAATTGAAAGTATATTAACATTTCAACGTAACACCTTTCAGTCGTTATCGCATTCTTCGAATATCGTATGTTACGATATTCAAAAGTTCTATGGTTTTCTCTTGATTATGTGTGCTGATTATCGTCAGATCACAATTTCTACTTATTTAACGATTAATTTACAACATCGTAAGCTACGATATTCGCGACTTACCCTTGACAAGCATGTCGACAGCCTCATTTTTGGTACAATTGGGATGGAACCATGGGAACACCGTATTTGGATCAATCGTTACATCAAGATCATCAACCAGCTCACGAAATATCATGCCCTGCTCCCCAGTACGATGAGCGGTCACCCACAGCCAACCATCACCCATATCGTTGTGCACAAAGAATATATCACCCTTTTGGAAGCTCAACTCATCCGTTTCCGGCATTTTCGTGTACGGCAATATGGCCACCACACGTTTCTTATCATTAACGGGCTCTGGTGGCGCTACGGGAATCACAAGACGTTCACGCTTTAAAAGATCACTGCACGAGGTATAATAACCAACGAGATCGCTCAACGAAATAAACTGTCGTCCGCCAATATAAAAATCACCACAAACGGCCGTAATACTAAAGAGAATAAAGGTTAGAGATGCGCAAAAAGTTAGCCATAAACAAAAGAAAACGAAAACTAACCGGAAATGATTGATGCCCGTACGACCGTAATAGCTGAGCACGTAGGATCCAGGTTTTCGATCACTTTCGCGCACTAGAAAAAATGTTAATAAAATGATAAAGTTTTTGTTGATGGGAGAAAAAAAGATATACGCACCCAGATAACTGCCCAATTTGCCGCTGCCACGAAGACGTGCCTCGGCGGAATAACGGTCGAGTCGTCCATGGTACCACTCACTTTCGGGCGGTGCAATTATCGCCGGTCTTTCGCCTGCAAGTAGAACATAATGTTGAAAAATGTGCCAAATTAAAAACATTATACAATACACAGCACGACACGCGACACAAAACTGAAAGACAAAAACAAATGAAACAAAATCGTTTGTATACCCTACACTAAAGAGCGGACTATATTTTCGTACTCCCCAAACCAATTTTTTAAGATTTAAAAAAAAAAAACTTTATTTATTTGTTGAAACTTTTGAAATATGCGCAGTGAAATGATCGATAACAGTCAGTAACAGTTACTTAAAATAAAACTTACTTAGGTGCAGGGTATCTGTCAGTCTTGAAATACTCTCAGTTATACATATCAAATTTTTGCAAACTAACAGAAAAACATATTTGATTCCATTGAACACCTGCATGCAAAATTTCAAAAGTCTATCGATAGATATCGATAAATGACTTGACTGATAATGCACTTCAAAGCAAAGAGAAAAAAAGGTTAATTAGCGATAACGAACGTTTTCTAATGTCGTAGCAGTTAACAATAATAATAAAGAAGTCAATAAATAAATGTATGGATAAATAGCTTACAAGTATTAAGCGACATTTTGTGTGTGCGCGCCCTGCAGTAGTTGTAAATAACAAATGCAAAAAAAAAACACAATAGGAAAAAGCTCACAAAGTAGAAATAAAAAGAAACAAAAACAATGCGATAAAATGACCACAGCGTAGCCTTTTGTCATAAATAGAAACGTGTCAGCGGCTATAAACGTTCTGAAAATACTGAAAAGCTGTGACGTTTTCTAATCAATTGACTCTGAGACATTAAATATTAATAAAAAAAAATATATAATATGTACTATAAACCCGTATTTACATACAAAATTGTGTGTGTATGTGTGCGCTTAAATGGGTGATAAAAACTAATGTGTGCATGTGTGTGTGTGTGTCATCAAAGAACGACAGCCAATTGATAAACGATAATTATTTTAGAGACTGTAAAAATGCAATCTCATAAAATGGCCGCCATTTTGTCTAGCAACAGTTGGCAGCGCACTACTGCATACAAATATTTAAAAAGCGATCAATTGTCAACAAATATTGTTATCGATTTATGTGTAAAGCGATAAGCAGCGGCTCATAGCTAAAGGTCACCCACACACACACACACACACACTCACAAGAAGAGAGTAGTAAAAGAGAGTACTATGCGGACAGAAAAGAGAATGCGCTGGCGCTGGCGCAGGCGCATGACTCACGAACAGCAGCAGCGTAGCAAGCTACGCAGACGCAATAATTGCCAAGTTGCTTTTGTTACTCTTTGTTGTTATTGTTGGTTGTTGTTTTTTTCATGACGCATTGGCACGCGCGACTGACAAACAGTGAATGTGAGTGAGGGAGTAAGAGAGTGAGAGTGCATTGTACCTTGAGGAAAAGAAAAATGCAAGTCAAAGTAGAAGCCTAGAAGTGGCAAGGCTGCACAAACCACAGCTGATGATTCATTTGAGGTGTGTGATGTTTACACATGCATGTGTACAGTGAATCACAAAAGTATTGACATAACGAAAGAAATGAAACATATGAAACACAAAACGGTTATTTCCAAAAATTTAAAAATCATTGCAAAAAGATTTAATTTTTGAAAGTAAATGAGTTTTAATAGTTCAGTTATATGCTTCCTCAAATCTAATTTTTTACAGCTGATATTTGAATGTCACTATTTAAATATTATTGATTGCAACCCCTTTTTTAGGTTAAATATATGTATAAATTTTTTTTACTATTTTTATTACTTGTTTTATGTTCACTTAAAAAAGTAATAAAATTACTCGCATATTTGTCAAAATACTTCTGGTGTCGACTGTAGTTCAAATTGTGAACACTCTTACCATTTAGCATATGCGGTCCATCGAACTCATCCTGATCCAATTCCTGGGCCAGATCGGCCAAATCAATGCCGCCAGCTGCCATCATGGCGCCGAGACCCGTTATGCCGCCCAATGCCGCTAGGTTGCCGTCATCGGAGCCGCCCGTTGGCGAACCAAGTTTATCTTTCTGAATGACAACGTCCACATTACCCAAACGCATTAAATCTGCCATTGATTGGTATTTTTTTTTTGTGTTTTGTGTTTTTGTTTGTTTTGTATGTGTGTTTGTATGTTTTGGTATTTTTTGGTTAGTTTTGAAATGCAAATGCTTGTATGTATGTGTGCGTAAGCAGCTGTGCAGATGTTTATTTGTTTGTATGCATGGATGTGTGTGCGCGTATGGAAAAGATGTTGATGTTGTTGTTTTTGCTGTTTACTCTTTGACAGCAGCGGCAGCAGCAGCAGCAGGCGCACGCTGCGCCTAGCTCACAATAAAAATTGTCGTATGAGTTTTTGGCTGTTTATTGTTGTTGATGTTGTTGTGCCGGTGAAGTGTCGCGCTGTAAAATAATGCAAAACAGACACACACATACACAGGCATAGACGAAGCCACAAAGAGAGCGTGTAAGAAAGAGAAAAAGCATGAGTCAATGAGAGAGCTGTATGTATGTATGCAATAAATATATTTATGTGTGTGCATATGGTGAAATTTCCACAAGATGACGTATTTCGATATGATGAGGTGTCTTAAATTATTCCACCATTAATGCACAACAAAAATGTTTGCTTTCATTCTGGCAAAAATAAGCTCCCTTACAAGAGAGCAGCAATGGTTTTTGCTAGTACTAAATTCACTTTGTATTTGTGTCGGACTCTTTACTGTGCATGCGTGTAAGAGAAATGAGACTTGCGTGTTTCTCTGTGTGTGCGTGTAAGTGTGTGGGTGGCGTTAATGAGCGAGTGAATTTACAAGCAATTTGTTATAAACAAAGTGCAATATGCTTGACTGCCGCACGTAAGTGCATGTGCCTGCATGAGTGTATGTTTTATATGTATGCACGTGTGTGTATGTGCGTGTGTTTGTATGCCGGCAAAAGCATGCAACTTAAATTGCAAGCTCACATAGCGGCGCAGCAGCGCAGACAAACAGACGACGACGTCGCGTCGCCGTCTCGTCATTGTCGCGCACTTGCATGCACACAAATACATAAACATACATATATGCAGGCATGTTGTAGTGTGTGTGTGTGTGTGTGTGTGTGTGTGTGTGTGTGTGTATGTGCATGTACATACAAGGAGCAATGGCACAATAAAAATCAAATGGAACCAAGAAAAACGTTGAATGAAAATTTCTCGTTTCCGTTTTTGTTGGCGTCTGACAACGAAGAGAGCTCGCTCGCGCACCCCAAGTCCCAGACCCCTCATCATACCACCCCAATGCCACCACCCACCCCGCATACACCCACACATTGAAGTAACACTACGGAAAACAACGAGTGAAGTTTTAGTTGTTTTTTTTTGTTGTATTTTTTTTTTATGAGGGCAAACACTTCATGAGCTTATGAGCATGTTTATTTGACATGTTTTTGTGTTGCTCGAGATCTCGTGCACTTTAATTGCTAAACAATTGCGACTATTTAACGACTCATTCAAATCCCGTTACCGCATATATGAATATGTGCGTGTGAGAGTGTGTGTTTGTGTCTGTACGACTGACCATTTAAAGAAAAACATAAAATTATATATGTACGTACTCGAACTCGGACTCCACCCTCTTGGGGTATGGCCACCCCTTTCAAATACACGGACAATATGCGACACTCACACACACAAAAACACACTACTCACACAGGCAGCGAAACACTCGAGCAGGGGGGCAATGCAAACGAATAAGGCAACAAAAGAAAGCAGCAGAAATTTTCTACACTTACAATGTATACGCTTCTATGTATGTATTGTAAGTGTGCGTGTGTGTGTGGTTTGTGTGTGTGTGTGTAGGTGGGTATGTGTAAATTTTAGCACCATACACGAGACGTCGACACACAGACACACGGGACGCGCTGCTGCACACTTGAACACATTCAAAAATTATCAACACTATCAGGACATTTCCAATACGCGTGTTTGGATTTGCTTTTTATTTATTAAAACAATTCAGCGTTTTGTCGTTTTACAGATATTCGACTGCCTTTAGCCGTGTGTGCCCGCACCGTGCCCGTACAATACGCGTTTTGTTTTGCGGCGCACACACACATTGGGGATGTTGATATCATGTCTATCATTATCGATATATCGATATATTCACTGTTCCATTAATATCGAAACCGCAAAGATATTTAAATACACATATCGATATTCAAATATATAACAATGAACTAAATTCAGATTAGGATTCAATAACAATTTATTTTCAGTACTCATTCACTCATGACACTTGCAATAAAAACTTTAATAGCCTTAGAGTGGCCTTGTCTTTAAAGACACACGCACATCTCTAAGCGATAGGGCACACAAATACTTTGCATCGATATATCGATCGATATAATGTGACATCTCTATTACAGAGTGCTATTATTTTTAACAATGCGTGCGCGTTTTAGTGTATTACTAATTGTGTCTGCTGAAAAGTGCGCGTAAATAGTTAATTTTAAGCCAAAGTGTTTAAATGTAGTGGATAAATTGTGACAAATATAATTGTGTGCATATTGTTAGTGGCAGCTAAGTGCACTCGGTGGCCAGTGGCAATACCAATACACGCAAAGCGGATACAAATTTAGGCATACATTGTTAATAACATAATTGACTGCAGGTTGCAGCTGCAACAAGAATCCTTAACAACAGCGACGTAACAATAACAATATGATCAATTTGGATACGACAAATAAAAATCAATCACCAATAATGCAACCACTACAATATTTTCAGGTAAGACAGAGGTCAACAGCGGCAAAAACAACTATTGAAAAATCATATGTTCCTGTTGACTTTCAAACGAAGTTTGTCGTTCTTGTTTTAACCAAAAATAAAATAATTGCGCATTGTTTTTATTTTTCGTTTCTTAATTGCACGTTGATTAACCAAACACAAACGTTTGTACATGAACATGTTGTATATATAGTAGATAATTTACAGCAAGGCTTTTTGCATATTAGATTAAATAGCTTTAAAGCCCAGCCCCAAATAAACAGCTGCGACGCACATTACATACGAAAAGGGGCACGGCGAACAACGTAAACAAGTGTTTTACAAACAAAAACAATTTCATAGTTCGTCAACAACAACAAAAACAACAGCAATAAAGCTACGCTTTGCTATTTAGTGTGTTCCATTTGCCATCTCACTTGCACTTGTGATTCCCCTAATGGCGAAATTCATTCAAAAGAAAACAACAAAAACAGCTGCAGCTTTTGTTGTTGTTGAAGTGATAAGCGTTTGATAAGCTGCTTGGGAACAGAAAAAAACATATTATACGTAAATAATATATTATTTCTATAAACACAAATAGTATAAATATTGGGCTATGTTTCGTTTCCACTTAATAGTTGAAATAGAGACAATAACAAAGCGACACCGCAAGAACCGTTAAAAGTGCATTAACAGTGTGCAAACATAGTCTGTTAACAGCCTGTTAAGTGAATGACGTTTGGAGCAGCGGCAGTAATATGTATATTTTGTTGATTTTTGCTCTTACTGTTACTTGCACACATACAGACATCGAAGAACACACACACAAGAGCACAGAAACACACAGTTATTCAGCTGAGCAAAATAACAAAAGAAATGCCAGACGTTTTTTTAAATTGCGTCGTCACTTATTTGAGCAGCAGCAAAAGTAACAGAAGCCAGCCGCTGAGTCACAAAAAAACACACTAGAAAACAAAAATCAGCGCTGTTAATCTTCTGTTGCAACGGCCAACGGCACGAGCGAAATAAAAATTTGTTTTATTGTTATTGCTGCCGTCACTGCAAATTGTTCTTGGCTTATTTTTTATGATGGCCTTTCTTGTGTCCATAACAGAGGTGCGCGCCAAACACTGTAATTAACATAGCATAATTTAAACACTCTCACTCTCCGTTCTCTCTCTTCCGGCTTTCGTTCACTAAACTTAACGATCTCACGCACTTACTGGCTCTCTATCTCTCTCTCTCCCATTCTCTGCAGGACGAGGCACTGCGACCAGATGTAATTAACGATGCCGAATTTAAATCGATTCCTTTTATCACAACCAACGAATTCGATTCGATAGACAATGCAAATGGCACGAGTAGTCGTGCATTTTTATTTCTCGATGCCGATGAAAATTTACAAATCGCCACACCGGACTTATTTTGCAAGAAACTTAAATGCCAGGAACAGGATAAAATCAAAGTGATCTCAATATTTGGCAACACTGGCGATGGCAAATCGCATACAATGAATCAAGTATTTTTCCATGGTGATCCCGTCTTTCGCACATCCACCGAACAGAATTCCTGCACCATTGGCGTCTATGCGGCCATGCAGCGGGATCAAGGAGTACTCTGCCTGGACACAGAGGGATTGTTGGGTACAACGGCCAAAAGCAACAAACGCATACGTATGCTGCTCAAGGTAAGTGATCATACCGATAAATACTTAAGTATATGAACTTTCCTAACTATCGATAACTTTTGCTGATTGCCAGATACTTGCCATATCGGACATTGTTGTGTATCGCACACGCTCGGAACGACTGCACAGCGATATGTATGAGTTTTTGGGCACCGCCTCGAAAGCTTTCTGCCTGCATTTTACCCAAGCGCTGCAGACCATGGGCAATGGCAGCACCTTGGGTCCGGCTGTGATCATATTCCATGAGACGCACCACACTAGACCTCTAGAGAGCTGTACGTAAAGTATATACTTGAATATATCGTAAAATTTAACTCGATTTTTAAGGTATCGGCTATGTATCGATATTTATCGATCAAACAGCTACTTTTGTTATGTACCTAAGTTTTGAGCGATACATTGATATATCGATATTTCAAATTTTCGATTTTTTCGATAACGATTTCGATAAGTTCAATTATGTCTTTAAATGATGTATAAGTTCTAAAAATTTAGTGAAACTTGCTCATAAACTGACCCTTTAAGTCATCTGTAATTATTTAAATTAAATTTTTCCCTTTCCCGCTTTTTAGCCGTTGAGGAAAGCGCAGAGGACAAGTTACGGAATAGCTTTGCACGACTGAACTACGAAACGAATGCGTTTAGTTCGCTACGTTACGTGGGCATTCAAACGGATGCGAAGAAGCCAACGAACTTCCAAAAGATTAGCGATGCACTGCGTCTGGAGATTGAGAACACGGCGGTGAGGTCACCACGTCAACCGTCGGTTGTGTTCAAGGCGATGAAATTGCTGAATGAGAAATTTGCCGGCGAGATTATTGAGAAGGAAATCAATCCATTTCCAGAGCAGTATTTCACCTGCGGTGCCCACTGTGAGTCCTGCAGTCGTCGCTGCCAACGCTCGATGGGACACGTAAGCGATGGTGAACCACACTTTAATACGCAGCCCTGTAACTATCAGCATCAGTACGAGAATAAACTTTATCTGTGCAAGGCATGCTACAACAATGGCAAGGAAATTGTCGTCACCGAAAGGACACAGTCACAGACGGACACGGCCTGGTCGGGATTAGCCAAATACGTGTGGAAGGGCGATGTGATTGAGTGTCCCTACTGCGGTGAAATCTACAGAGCTCGTCAGTATTGGTATGGCAACAAATCACCCGAGGCTTCTGTGGTGCAGTAAGTAAACTAACAGTGCGAGCACAGTGTACCAATGAAACTACTTCTCTACCTTTTCTCCTGCAGCGTTCAAGTCGTGCATGTTTGGAAGGGCGGCAATTTTGGACAGCGCACCAACACTCATTCGGCTCAAATGGTTTTGGACAGCGTCAACAGTCTGAGTGAGGCATTTACCAACATCATTGGGCCGAAAGCCAAGGCTATTAGCGGCCTAGTGGCTGACAAAGTAGCGCCAAGCTACTGGCGATCCAATCAGGAGATAACGGTAAGCACACAGTGACCTGTGACCACAAAAATATAAGCATAAGTATTGTTATGAGTATGAAAGCACGTAAAAATTAATCGTAATAAAAATCGTATTTGGCAAGTACTTATGGTCAGTAAATTTGTTGTACCAAGACTTGTGTAGATACTCATATCTTATAAGCTTAAACACGCTCTAATACTTACAATACTTCTAATAAATGGACTTATATTCACGCAAATAGTTTTTCGTATACATAGAATTATTCCTAGACTTGTGCTGTGACTTAGACTTCCCCTTATACATATACTTATACTTTGATTTTGAGTTATACCAAATCTTATTCGCTCACTTTAACTTATACTAACACTTATACACTTTGAGCTTGAGTTATACACATAGGACTTTGTCCTCTACTCACACTTATACGTGATCTCAGACTTATATTTAAAGTTATACACGTACTTATACTTTAACTTGTACAAAAATCGATTAATTAACTTTTTTATTTTTGTTTTTGCAGCTTTGCCACGCCTGTAAGCGCAACTTCGAGAAGACTGGCATACCGAAGCACCACTGTCGTGGCTGTGGCGAGGGTTTCTGCCACAAGTGCAGCCAACATCAGCTGCCTGTTCCAGCCCGTGGCTGGCATCATCCAGTTCGTGTCTGCAATGATTGCCATCAACAATTGCAACGCAAATCAGATGCGACACCGGGTAAGATTCTAGACCAAATCAAGTTTAACTTATAAGATTAGTAGGAAGAAAATTAATAGTAATTATATATCTACCCAAGAACTGGAGTCTTCTAAAATACTAGTTTCTAATGATTTGCTCAAATCTCTAACTTAATTAATAGAAAAATGCAGAACAATAATAAGAGCAGAGTTTGTTACATTTAGTTCGTTTTTTACATACAATAATAAGTACTTTGATATAGTTCTTGACTCTAATCATATGCCATAATAATTTTGAAATTTCAGTAACCCATTTAAGACAGTAGAAAGGACAAACTTCTTATAACAAGAGAGAGAACTCATGTGTCTTATTGGTTCTGCCTTCCCCCGCTCTCATTCAGTCTCTTTCTTTACTTCACACAGCCTTTGTTCTCTATCTCACTCTGTTTTATGTCTGAAGTTCAACCCACTCTCTCACTCTCCTCAAGCGTTCGTTCTCCGATTCCCTTAAAATGTATTACAAAATCATAAAAGAGATGTTCCCTTAAAAATTCGCTTAACGCTGTTTACCTTAGTCTCCTTTCCCTTCCTCACTCGCTCATCATCCTTCTCTCTACCTCTATTTGTGCCTCCATTCTTTAACTAAATTTACTTATCCCATTTCAAATCTTGCAGGATTGAAGCCAACCAACGATGAAGGCGACATTTTGGTACGCAAATACGGAGAGACAATATTCAATACGCTCAGCAGTGTAGCAGCTGTGGCCATAGATTATCCGAAAGGTAAAGGGAATACCCTGTGCTAGGGGTACAATAGAACATATTTCAATTCAAAACCTCTTTTAATTTAATCAACAGAGATGATCAAGGACAGTGCCAGACCGTCCTATTGGGTGCCAGATGCCGAGTCACCCAATTGCTTCATCTGTAAAGCTGTGTTTGGCAGCGCCGAGGAACTGGAATTGGGGCAGAATGCAAGCAAATCAAGTGGCAGAGGAGCGGGAACAGCAGCAGCAATAACTGCAGGAGGAGGTGGAGCCATAAACGGCAGTGGGAGTGGCAGCGATATAGCCGGCGATCGAACGCGTCACCATTGTCGTCGCTGTGGCCAGGCGGTGTGCAAGCGATGCTCACAGACCCGCATGCCCGTGCCCGAACGCGGCTGGCAGACGGAGAAACGTGTCTGTGATTCCTGTGCGTGTGTGCCACATGCGTCAAGTGACTGCAGTCGGAGCATTTCGAATGCCATCTCTGATGCCATCAATGGCGATGATGGTGGGGATTTATTGCCAGGCGATAGCAGGCGTAGAAGCAGTAACAGCAGCGATTATCGCAATGGCAACTGCAATGCCAGTGATGATACCAAGGCCAAAACCGAATGAAACGCGGCCAAAAGCGGCGTGCAAACAGTCACAACCATGTGGAGCAAATGCCCAAGCAGGTATTAGGCACCAGCGAGAAGGACAAACGAAAGAGACGTGAGAGAGAGAGAGAGACAGAGAGTGAGAAAGAGAGAGATGGAGAGTGAGAGAGGTTAATCCTATCATGTGATACACTATATGTTCTTGATAAATCCATGTACGATATTTATAGCTACTTCTGTATAAATATCTCTATAAATATATGTTACTTTTTATCGCCTTTGTACATACGTTATATAGTTATCTTTATCTTCAAAATCGTCATTTGTTTTTTTTTTTTTTTTGTTTATTTTCCTATAAAAATCCCTTAGCGTTTTAATTGTTTAACTGAACAAATTTAATAAAATTAAACCAAAAATAAAAGAAAAATACAAAATATTTGCAAAGTAAAGAATGTTTGGAATTATGAATCGTATAAAGAAATAAATTGAATACCAAAATTATAAATAAAATAACTTTTATTGACGGAAGTGGAGGGAGTGGGTCGGCTGTAAGAGACCCTGTACTTATGTTGTGTTGCGAAAAACTGTCTCAAAACCTGCATTATATTTTATGATTATGTAATTTATTAAATTATAAAACTAATTTTTATTAAATTTTGCATTAAAACTATAGATGACTGCAAAAGACCCTGTGTATATAGCACTTACATGCAGTAAGTCTGCATTTTTTGAGAAAATTAAAAAACGAAAAGCCTAAACTAAAGCTTTTAAGCGATTCTTTCTATATTAAAGCAAAAAATACAAAGTAATCATAAGTTTTATTCTGATTTTAACCCAAGATTTTCTATTAAACAGTTTTTGACACTGTTTCAAACATTCCCCTTTGAGTACAGGGTCTAAAACAAAATTGGTTACAGCTCGATTGTATTAAGAATAAACCACCTTGTGCTTGACAGACCTTTGCTGCTGCATTCAAGTTTTAAGCTGAAAATAAACAGGTTCTTCTAACAAACCAGATCAGGGAACTACAAACTGCCATAACATAAAAATTTGAGTCTTTCCACAAATTAAGTGCCAATGAAGCACTTTTAATAATAAGGACTATCAAATGCACAAAGCATATACCAATAAATCTGTAGATTAAAAAGTTATAGCTATTTTTCAGACTATACCAACGGAGCTCTTTCAAATTCCCGCCACAAAACTTACTTTTCTTGATGGTCAAAAGACAGCACTCCACAATATGAGCATGGAATACCATATCTGCTAGAATATAGCATTATAACTGCATAAATATCCTGAAAATCCTACAAAAGTTAATCAACAATTAAATGAAATCCACTTTATTTGCCACAATTTTCTTGTTGTTGTTTATTTAATTATAATATAGCATTGTTTTGTTTTTGTATTATTTTAAAATAATTATAGTTTATACCCATATATAGATTTATGTATATATATAGTATATATAGATGTTCCTTCAGATCTGTTGGTTGGCTGACAATTTATGCGTTATTACAATACTTTTCCATCGAATACTAAGAGGAAGGAAGTTAATTACTTTTAATTATTTCTTGCAATTCTAATTACTTTAACTGTACTTGGAAAATTATATGATGAAACACTTGAAATTATTTTTTATTTTTATATTCTCATTTCCTTTTTATCATTTGTTTAGTTTAGTGCAAACAAAAACAAAACAAAGTGAACAAGAAAGTTACAATAAAAAACAAACAAACAAACAATCGTTTTAAATTTGATTTACATCGTATACATGATTTAGTTTTTGTTTTTTTGTAAGTTGTTTGTGTTTTTATTAGCTTTGTTTTAAGTTTAATTTGCCATAAATATTTAGTAAAAAGTTTTCATTTCCATTTGTTTTTAATGTTAATCGTAATACTTGTTGACAATTTTGTTTAGATTTTTTTCTAGTTGTGTATCGACTGTTATATAGCTGTATAACAGTTTGGTATACAAATTGCATGGTATTTATATTTTTTAAATTTGTTAGTATATTTATGCGCTTTTTTTGTTTTTGTTGTATATATATATATATATGTGTATGATAAATGGGAGTTTCATTTTCTAGTATACATTTGTTGTTGGTATACAAATTTTGTGTCGCAAATCGTGTCGAGTATACGTATTTGTATTTGTATATATAGAGATTTATATATATATATATAGAGTTCGTATTTATCCTTTGTAGTATACATTGTTTTTGTTGTTGTAAATTTAATTTTAGTATACAATTGTTTACGTTCTTGCTCGTCAGTAGTTTAGTAGTTATAGCGGCTTAAAAGCTACGAAAAAAATATATAAACTATTTAAACTAATGCCTAGTAGAAAGTTTTCATCATTTTCCAAAATTTCGTTTTGTTTTTCTTTTTTTGTTAATTATAATAGTTTTTTTTTTCTTTTTCTTGTGATTCTTTACGTATTTTGAGGTTCACAATTATCGTTAGAGCGCAAAAAGCTAAAAAAAAAACACGTTTGTATTCATGGCCAGCGGGGCGTGGTGGTGGCAAGGGGGTGTGAGGGCGGTAGGGTCTGCAGGGTTAGTAGAAAAGGCTTAGAAAATAATACAAAAACTTTTGACTTAAGCTTAAGCACACAAAAAGCTAAATGAATATTATTATTTAAGTAAAATAATAAAAAAAAAAATCAATAAAAATAATAATAATAAACACGCAAATTACACAATTTATTTAGAAAAAAATTATAAAATTTGTTTTATTATTATTATTTATTAATTAATTAATTGATATTGCAACGCAAATGTGGTTTTATTAAGTGGTATGTATGTATGTGTGTATATTACGTATATGCATATAACTGTGCTACTGCGTGTGTGTGGGTGTGTATAGGGTGTGCTTGCGTTGTTGCTGCTGAACGAATATACAAAGCTGGCACTATGGTTGTGTGTATGTGTGTGTGTTTCGTTGTTTCGTTAAGTTTTTTTTTGTTTTATTTTCAGTACATAATATTAATTAAGACATAATCGTATACATAATTGATTGTATGTTACATACATACACACACACATACACACGCACGCACACACACACACGCGCACACACAGACAGCAGTGTTATACTGTTATACATCGATATTACATGTATGCATATTTTGTTTGTTATACATTTGTTTAAGTGTTGTTTTGTTTATGTTTTGTTTTTATCCATTATCAAATATTTAAAAAAAAGAATTTCTATTAATTATTTGTGTTAAAAATTATGAAATTTTTGTTAGCTTTGGCAAGCCTATCCTCAAGGGCTAAGATCCTGATGCAAATTGGGATCATAGCCGCCCATGCTATTATCATACGGCTGCTGTTGATCATATCCGCCGGATCCCATGGGATAACCCATCGAATCCTGCGGCGGTGCGGGCGACATCATTGGCGTTGTGGTGCCACTTGGCGGACCGGCCATCGAATAGGGCGATGCTCCAGCTGCCTTCTTGGCCGCATACAAATTGGCCTCCTCCTGGGCCTTGCCAATGTTCTTCTTATAGCGAATACGCTTGTTGCCAAACCAATTCGATACTTGCGACACCTGTAAAGGTAAATAACGTTAGCGTAACTTCATTGATTTGATTAGTTGCTTGCACTCACTGTAATGCCACATTTGCGCGCCAATTCCTCTTTGGCCTCTTCGGATGGATACGGATTGCTCAAATGACTATAGAAATATTCGTTAAGTATTTCCGATGCCTGCTTGCTGAAATTGCGACGTTTACGACGTGCATCGAGGAATCGGGAACGTAGAATCATCACTGCCTCGCAGGTCGATTGTTTCAGCTGCATTTGAATCGAACTGAACTTCTTGTGTATGATCTGCACCATGCGCTCAATTTCTTTGGGTGTGATGGGTCTGTAAAAGTTTGCACAGATTGTTAATTATACATGACGTCAATAAACTATAACAAATTGTTTACAAAGCTGCTGCGCTAGACATGAACTATGGACTCATCTTGTCCCCACTGATAAGCAAGTAAATTCTAATTGATTATACAAATTAAATTGTGATTGCAATGTAATTAATAATAATAAAAACCTAATTTTTTTAAATCTTATGCATTTAAAGTTTAAGAAAATCCAGTAGTGTTGGAAAAAGCGAAGTTGGCTGCACTGCAGCACTAAACATAAAAAGTATCGATACAATTTAAGCGATCACTTGGCGCTCTCATGCGCAATTACACTCCAAGTCTATCACTCTCTCTCTCTCTCTCTTCTCACTCACCTGGTGCGACTCTGCTCGCGCAGCAAATTCATAACGTGTGTGGTGAATTCATTGCAGGCCTGCTCATATTTCTCCAGCTCCTGATGATAGATCTGACGGATCTGTGCCAATTTGGCGCGATAATCCGAATGTTCAATGGCATTATCGGCCCCATCGATGGACAGTGAGCCGCCTTGGCTGGCCGCTGCGGCAGAGGCAGCTGCAGCGCCACCGCCGCCCTTTTCGGGTCCGGCCACGCCCTCGGCAATCAGCATGTTATCCAGGCGCATCAATTGCGGATCTGGTGGCTCCTCCTCTTGCGTGTTGCGAATTGAAAGTACTATAAAAACAGATATATACAAAAAATAACAATCAGCAAATGTTTTAAAGTTTTTTCTTCTTATCTAAGGAAATTGGCAAAATGGCAGTCAAGGCGCCGGCGTTGCCACCCACGCGCAAAACATACAAGAAAACAAAATAAAAAAAAAAAACTACTTGCACGTAGCACACGGTGTTGCCCCATAATCTTATTGCATTGTCTTGCTATGGTTTGTTTGTGTGTGTGTGTGTATGTGTGTGAAAGTCCGTTATCCTGCTAAGCCAGGCATACGCATGGGAAGAGTATAAGACAGAGAGAACGCATAAAATTTTATTATGCCCCGCTGTCGGCAGCACAAACAACAACAAGTACTGTGCTGCTGCTAAGTTTACACACACACACACAGACACACACGCATACACACACAGAGACTTACGCGTAGATAGCTGCATGTATTTGCTATGTTGCCATATTGTCTAGAGAAATGCGTGTTTTTGTTGTTGTTTGTATTGTCTTTTCTTGTATTATTCGCAAGTCATGGCTATGCATGAATTAGATTTCTGATGCTGCTGCTGCTGCTGCTACTGCTCTTCCTGAATCTTAATCACGTTGTTGTGCCAAGGAGTTAGTCGCTGAGCAACCCAAAAAAGCGCTAAACTCTAAGCTAAAACATTTCGCGAATGCCAACAATTGACTCTACACACCTCCTGCCCCTCCCAAGACGACGCACGCAAAAGCTCATCAGCATTCCAAACAATGGTCTGGTGGGGGAGGGAAAGAGAAAGAGTGGTGGTGGCTGGTATTGGTAGCTATCTTCAATGTATTATGTATGTACACGTTGCAGCAAAATACTGAGAACAAGTCGAGTAATGAAATCTAGTCCCCGTTCTCCTTCTTCCCTCGGCTCTCGCTCCTGCAACCAAGCTCAACTGCAAGCTGTTCCCAGCTTCCGTTACGGGCTCTCCTTTGAATAATACATGTCTGTCTCTCTCACCACGGTTGCTCCTAGCCTCTGTCCCACTACTACTCTACCGCTTACGCAAAAAGTTGGCTTAAATGTTGTCGGACTGAAAAACTGATAACAAGTTCATAGCCAAAGTTTCCAATGAAAGTTTTTTGCTGCGAGCATCAATGGAATACAAGATTAGTTCACTGCAACCAGGCTTTCATGTGCATAGGATAGAGGAAGACAGAGTAAGACATGTTGAGTTAAAGCTTTAATGAACTTTTAACCTTAATGAAAGCTTTAATGCGCTTTTAATTGTAATTTTCGTATATTTAAAGCTTTTTCATAATCGTTAAGCTCTTTACGAAAGTTTACTTGTTGATTAAAGCTTCAATTTAATCCCACTTTTCTCGCAGTTTTACGTCTTCACAAAGCTCCACTTTACCTGCTGCTTAAACTAAATTTATATCAAAATTTGTGTTCTCCTTGAAAGCACTTTCAAAATATTTCTCCACTCCCCGAAAGTTCTCGCATCTTTAGCGTGCACCAGTCCGTTAACAACACATATTAGTAACATAATCCAGTTAAGTCATAACTTAATTTTGTTAACATGACGATAAATGCATTCAATTCGCATGCAAACAGCACATTAACAGCTTGGCAAAGGTGTTAAGACAAGTAAATTAACATTAACAGCGTCACATTAACATTGCCGCTGTCTCATGCAATTAAATTTGGTTATTAAAGTTGGTTTCATCGGGAAATGCATATATCCAGTCCTTAAGCTTAACTGAAACATATTGCGCCAATGGCGACATCTGCCCCAATATTCCAAAAGGTATTTTCCAAGGGGTCAGAGCGAATAGAAAAGTGGATAAGAGGGGGTGTAGTAGTAGTAGTAGTAGCAGAGGGGCTACTGATGATGCTCGAAGGATACACACGGCACAAAACGGGATGAGGGTGAAAATGGGGGCGATGGAATATTGTCGACTGCTGCGTGACATCGGTGGTTGCTTTATTTGGTTAAGGTTAGCCAGAATATTGCCAAAGTTTTGCCAAAACACATTCAGGAAGAGTGGAGAGGGGGCAGAGCTGGGAGTTTCACCAATCCTTGGTGGTGTAGAGTGAGGTTAAGTTTTGTATATACTTGTAGTATGTACTACTAGGATATGTTGTGCTAAGTTCGATTAATCTATTCATAGTTTAGCTGCTTTAGCTAGTCCTAAGTTTAGCCGTTAAAAAAAGACTATATCTTAGTCTTTAATGGCTAATTTATATATTTAAACTATTCAACTGGATACATGTGTCTGTTTAACCCAACAAACTCGGCTTTAAATGCAATAAGAGTGACTAAATTTAGCAGACGACTTGCTTTATACCCTGTAAAACGATTATTTATACAAACTGCCAAAGAATTTCATTAAAACTGATAGTAAAAACTTATTTGCTAGTTAGAGGGTAACTATGAGTCAAGCACTCCCTACGCGCCAATATAAATGATGGCAAATTTGCAGACAAAACCCGATGCCTTAAGTACAACCCTTTGTTTAAAGCAATGAAGGACTTTAAATAGGGATTGAGGTATCGGGAGGGTGTTACGTAGGGAGCTGTGGATTGTTTTGGAAACCGAGGGATGGAGCATCATTTGCGTATCTAATGAAGCATTTAAAAGCAGCAACAGCAAATGATAGTAGTGGATACATAGGATAATACTTAGCCTCCTTTAGACTGGGCTTGGCTTAAATGGCATTTCCAGCTCGTAAATTTGAATGGGGCATACGGAAAATTGTGCAGCCAAAGAAAGGACAAGTGAACAAAAACAAGAAGAAGATACAGAAGATGGAACTAAAGGGTAGAGCGTGGAAGAGGGCGAGAAAGAGGTAGGTTGGTTGCCTTGCCAGGAAGGCAGGCGGCTGCCTTTGTGTAATAAACATGTCGCGAACTCTTGCCGGTTCTCTTGTATGCGTCAGATACAATATATATATTTATATATAGATACACACACTCGCACACTCATCACTTTGTACAATACTTTTGCGTATGCCATTTGCATGCCTGTCGAACAGGTTTCACAAACTAATTTCAAGCCAACGACACACACACACACTCACACACACACTTACTGATAAAAATATGTTATAGACAATGAAATGAGATACAACAAAAAGAAGCTATCTTCCGCAGATTAGATACTCTTTACAAAGCAAAGGTTTTTTTTTTTTGTTAAATTTGTTTTAATTATTTAAAAAACTTTTTAGAACCCTTAACGAATAGTGAACACTCTTTATAAAACTTAGAAAAACATTGAGCAACCCTAACAATACCCTAACCATGCCATACCGAGCACACTGAAAATAAAAAAAAACTTCTTTTTTTTGGAAAATTTAACTAAAAAAAAAATTTAGTTATTTGCATTATTCATTGTTATAATTAAATGGATAAACTCTTATTTCGTTTAAAAAGCCTAAAATGTTTTTTTAAAAAGCTAAAAACTATTTTTTTTTTTTTTTTTGTAATAATAAATGAAAAGAAAAATGGATTCTAAAAGAACTGACTTAAATCCTAAAACGCTTCAGTGATACAAATTCAGTGAAAGATTTACTCGCGGACAGATCCGTCAGGCGGACATCTCCTTACGCCGGACAAATTTTACAGTTTTAAGAGCATGATTTTCATACAAAATTCGTTCCCTTAGGCGGAAATTTTGTCCGCTGTCCGCGGTGGCTGTCAGGCCAAGGGAACTTTGACTGTATATGCATAATTAAGATACCTGTCATGATTTTAATATAATATTTTAACTGCAGCTAAAGAGACTAACTTCTGTTATCCTCTAGTGTATTACGTATTCATTGGCATAGTTAATATACCCCCTTTATACAGGGTATGTAATATAACAAATGTAGCAAACAATTTGTGTTCCTTTTTCAGTTCACATTTTTTTTCTGTATTTGTTTTTTAACCATTTGTTGTTGTGTATTTTTAAAATACTTGTTTCGGTCATCAGCAGCTCTCTATTTCCCCCTCTCACACCATAGAACTTTCCCCCCTCCATTTTTTGAGCACTCTTTGGTTGGGTCAAGTGTTCTTCTCGACAAGTTTATTCTTGTTTACTTTGTCGGCGCCCGAACATCGATATCGTGCCCTAAAGTGTTATCGCCTTGTACACACACGCACACACAGCAAACAGATAAAAGCACACACATGTACATAAAAACATATTTATATATATCAACATATGTATGTGTGTGTGTGGGTGTGTGTGTACATCACACATTGTGTACTTAAAACGACTTTCGCAGCAATTATAACTGGGATCTAGGCCGCATTACAGATAGTTGTGAAGCTCCTGGAAACCCACACCCATTAGACACACACACACACCTGTGTCACCTGATTGAAAAGTTGGTGGCAAAACGGGGGCTGAGTCTGTATAAATTGAGGGGAAACTTCCAACATTCCGAAAGTATTTTTAATTTGTGAAAAATACTTGGTATTAGTCCCTGTTATGCCCCATAAAGACTACTTAAATCCTATTGCAAGTTTATCGATTTTGATTACATTATCTGGAATCAGTTGCAACTACTATCTTTATAAACTAATGCTTGAAGACGTTATCGTTAGCGATATACATAAATATATTTTTATAAAAGATATAAATATTTAATTTGACTAACTTTTAAAAGACCTTAATAAATAATTTAACTTTAATAGTTATCATTAGCTTATCGCTAGTTTAGGAATAAATCGGCTTAGTAGAAAATAAATAGTCTTCGATCTGATGATTTGTAAGTACAAATATAACGCCCCTTAATGAGAATAAATTGTAATCTTGAAATTAGTTTAAATAATATAAAAATTATTAAATTTTAAACCAATTTCAATATAAAAGTTGGCTAAAAATCCGCTCAAATATTTTGCTAATATTATAACTGAAAATTTCTTAAGGTAATAGAAATCTTTATCTATAAATTTGTTCATACAATAACTATTAAGCAAAAGCGTTAAAGATTCTTGTCGTATATCAAACCTTCTAATTAAAAATAAGCAATAATTCGCTTAAAGTCTAGTTTTAAAAATATTTCTCTATTAAAATTCTTCAATAAATAGAACTAAAATCTTTAGTTTTAAAATCTACAGCAATTTCAAAACTTGAAACTAAAATTGTAGGAAATAGATGAAGAAGTAGGCCAAGAAGAGAAGAAGGAGTAGAGGTAGAGACTGCTGGCCCAAAGCAATTTCGCAACGGTGCGCATTGAGGGTATTCCTTTAGGTGGGTAAACTGTCCAGAAAGGAGGTAGAGGGTTGGGTTTTACTTTCTTTTTTTCTTATTTGGTGCCGGTGGGAGTGAGGTAAAATGGTTAGAGTGGGATGGGGTAGGGTGGAGATGGTGTTTGGGGTTGCTGGCGCGTGTACTTTAGGGTTAGGGCCCAATGCCATTGGCAATGGCAGAGAAGCGTTCGGAGCACCATTCAAAACATCTGGCCCACAATCAAAACGCGCTGTTATTGCCCATTTTGCGTCTCTGCGTGGTTGTAATATTAAGAAAAGTAAAGGAGAAAACAGCACCAAAGGAACGCAGCACAAAACATCACAACACAAAAACACTCACAGAAAAAAAAAAAAGAAAACACAGAAAGGAAGGAAAATAAAAATATAATATAAAGGAAAATAAATGCAAAAGGCAAAACTCGATTTGAAATTCTCTATAGAAGGTGTGTGTGTACAAATTCCGTGTAAATGGATTTTATAAGTTGGCTTTAGTTGGGAGACTACCAAAAGATACCCTGTACTGAAGTGAACTCTACTATACAGTTTGATTTGTTTGAAAGTCTAGAAACCTAGTACTTTTCGGCTAAAATTTGTATGCTCGAGAACGAAAAATATTTCATTTAAGCTAGCAAACAACTGGATTCTTTAAAGTCTGGAAATCAAGCTTTTTGGTGTGATAAATTTATATTAGGAATAAAAATACTCAAAGCGTCGGGAAACTATAATCATTAGAAGCTAAAGTTAGTCTAGGATTGGTTATATATCTTCAAGAAAGATTAAAAACCTTTTATTTACATTTGGAGATTATTTTTTAACTTCAGATTTAAAAAAATATTAAAAGTTGGTGTACTACTTAGTTATAAATTAATCTTATAAGCAAAACTGATTATGAGTTTTCAACAAACAGTCCTTTGTGTCCCTGATTCTTTGCTGAAGGAGTATGTCGTGTAAAAGGTAGGTAAGATACATAAGAAGATATCTAGAAATAACTACTTTTAGCACTTTAAAATGCATACAGTGGATCAAACTACTATTTTTACAAACAAAAACTAAACATTTTTAAAATTAGACCCTTATACAAGTTCTAAGTTCTTTCAGACGCTTATAGTTCTTATACGCTTTAAATATTTACTATTCGTTTAGTTCAACTAATAAATGTTTTTCTTTTTTACTCACCAGTTTTCTCTTTAATCTCGCAGAGCACTGAGAAAAGAGCCGGCTTCATGCGATGACAGTTGAGTGTGTGCTTTCTGGCCTGAGCCTCGTCCAGTGATTGCTCCGAGATGCTCATGATCTGTTGCAAGATTTCGCCGATATCCTTTTGCTTGCGCACTTCGTTCTCGTTGCCAGCATTTTGGCCATCATCTTGGCCGGGAAGGCCATAACCCTGCGGTGCCATCATCCCACCAGTGTGGGCCATCATGCGATCCTCCATAATGATGCTTATCAGTGGAGTCTAAACTATTTTCACAGTGCCGGTAATGTCAACACCACAATAACAATAATACACTGGAAAAAAAAAACAATAACACAAAACCACAAGAGGCAACAGGGAAATTAATTAAAATTGAACTTTTTGGCACATGTTGCAAGCACAGAAAATAACAGTAATTATAACAATAACTGTAGCAATTATTTAAAATTTATTTATTTAGTTGGCTTTGATTGCTCGTTTGACTTTTTTCTGTTCTTTTTTTTTTTTATTTATGCGCGCGCAGACGTCCGCACGCAACGGCAACGCGTTACCAACTGATTCAACGAACACAATCGAGTGAAACATTGAAACAGTTGGACACTCGGGATTCCTCCTCACTACATTCTTCGTACCTTGCTTCGTTTGCGCTTCTTTCTACTTCTCGTTCTGTTTATCTCTCAACGCTGCTGCCCAAAACGAACAAAAGATAATCCCCAACTGTGTGTGAATGTGTGCGTATAAGAGTGTATGTCTGTGTGTGTGTGGTGTTTGTGTGTTTGTGCGTGTGACTTCTTCGTCTGCGCCATTTGCCTTTGACGTTGTCTTCGTTGCACACTGTGCAAAGAATGCTGATAATAGAAAAGACTACGTCCCAACGGGTGGTGAGGTAAAATAAACTGCGGTGTTGTATTCTGTTATTTGCATGGGCGTCGACTGCTGCTGCTGCAACAGCAGGCAGCAGGCAGCTCTTGTGGGTGTAGTTGCAGTTAATTAAATCTGCCAAAGGATCATCATTATGATTACTGATATGTGTATCGATAAGTGAAGAAATCGATGACATGCGTAAGATAATCTTGAGGTATTTGAAACAATCGAGATCGAATATCGGAAAATTTACTTGTCGAATTTAAAATTTAATTAAATTAAACATTAATAAATCTAAATCGAATTCAGATAAAATCGTATGCTATTAATAATCTAGATTATAAATTCTTGGCAGCCCAATTTGCATTTATAATGATTAAATATTGATGCTGCTGTGAGCAAGATTTTTTTAAAGTCTTTATCAGTTTATCTTTATCCGCATAGTTTTCTTGTTATCTAAAATGTTCCACTATCTCAGCAGAATAGTAAACAAAACTATCGATATGTTGGCATACCGGCGCAAGCTTTTCGATGAAAAGCTAAAATTGAAAGTGTCATCACAGCGAACTGCAGGGGCTGCAGCCCTGGCCGTACATGCAAAACTATATATGTAACTATGCGCTGAGAATGCGTGCGTGTGCGTATGTGTGTGTGGGTGGTTGAAGTAGCGGGCAGCTGACACACGCCACAAATACAACGACAGAACACTCCATTGAGTGGATGCCGCTTCCCGCTGACCAGCTAGTCTATGTATGAGTGTGTGTGTCGCTAAAGTGCATTCACATTTGCGCAAAATGAGAATGAAAAACCCGAATGTTAATTACTTTTTTCAAGTGGCCATAAAAAAGAAAGAAAACCCTAATTATGTTTGCACAGCAGCTCAAAACTGGAGAAAGCATCGTTGACCTTCAGTCCGGCAATGCGCACACATACACATACACACACACACACAGTCATGCATTTACCAATGTACAAAGCGCATCAAAGGCTGCGCAAAAATAAAAACAGCAACGCACAAAAATAAAAGCGAATGAAAACCTGTTTAATTCTCCACACCACACACACACACACACACACACATATAACATTTACGTATTGTCCACACTATTGAACAGTTCTTGGAAATCACAGCCGCTTTTTATAATTCTTTGCTACAGTTTTGTTGTGTAGAACAGTCGTATAACAGCACATCATTGTTATATGGTCCGCTACATTCTCCTTTTCCCTTTTGTTGTGTGTATATTTTTGTGTTTTGACAATAAATAATCCAACTTACATGATGTTCACGTCACGAACTTTTTAAGATACTTTATGCCGGAGTCCTATCCGGTATATTTATTTTTCACCTGCTGCAATTAGAATTAAACCAAAACAAATATGCACTTGTTAGAAATCTGGGGAGTTAAGGGAGCACTGGATTTTCGTTTCTTGTAAATTTTTCAATGCGTTGCTGCTTCTTCCCATACGCAGCACACACAACGTCGCCACTTTTTTTTTGTGATACACAATTTTCTATTTAGTTCAGTTAACAAGTTGTCTGGCGTATTTTCAAATTGTTAAAGTCATACTCGCTTTAGGCATAAAGCCCGTAGTTACGTATACTAAGTTGTTGACATTAATATGCACAGTAAATCAACGAAAATTATTTACCACCAAAAAAATTTGCTGCTGACAAAAAATGTATCTTATATGTGTATTTCAGGGTTGCTATATCGATAAGATGATGGGCTCACTTTGCGTTTACGTAGCTGATTTTGCGTTTACATTGCGCGAGATTGCGCTTACGTCTTTTTGATAGCATGTGAAGAGTTATGTTAACTAAACATCAAGGGAGCGCGTAGTTTTAAAATTTTAATTTTATTACTGATTGCAGATTAATGTGATTATTTTTTAAATAAATTAAAAAATTAAAATATGTTTTAGAAGAACCAAGATTTGCAAGTTGTACAAAGTGAACACTTCTGTAGGGGTAAAAATAGGGTAGAAATGAGTCCAAAACATTTTACTTGGATGATTAATCACTAAAGTTACAGTTAGATTTGGAGAAAATAATTAATTACCCCTGTTGAACAAATTATTTTATTTTCCTTCTGTACAATTGGAAAATTTGACTACAATAAGAATATTTGGTAAATAAGTAAAATGAAAAGATAATTTTTCGTTAAGTTGAGGAGTACGTTAAATGTGGAGCAATAATGTAAATATATAGCATTTGCAACCAACTTCCCGTGATACTTAACAGAATTCTGCTAACAGAAATTTGCGGCCTCAAGAACACCCCATTTGTTTCAACAGCTGTAAGCCTAATGTTATTTTGAATTGACAACTCGGTGAATGCGGTCGTGTATCGCGCGAAATGAGTACAAACTAAGAATTTATATTACCATTTCGAAAAAGATTTGCGCGGGTTCGATATCAAAAGCATTTATTGCTAAAGTTAACTTAAACATAAGTTATTATAAAATGTGCTGGAAATAATTTGTGTGTGTGTGCTTGTTATTGTTTTATTTTTTTGTACCATTTTTTTCATATATTGTGAATTTTTGTGTGTGTGCCTTGAAAGGGTGTGTACTAAAAACTTCGTGTGCAGCTGTAAACAGGAGACTGGCCTGAAAGGAGTCACGACCAAAGCGAAGAGAGCACAACAGAGAGGATAAAAAGAGAGCGCGGTGCAGGGAGTGTGGTAAGTATCTGATTGGCAAGGGAGAGGGTGGCAACAATAGGAAATGCACTCAGATGTTGTTGCTCTTTTTAATGCATTTTGTTTGTTTTATTTTTTTTTTTTTTCTTTTTGCTGGTTGCTCTATGCATTTAGTAATTCGCATTTTGTTCGCTTATCTGCTGCTAGCTCCTTTTATTGTTGTGAGTGTGTGTATGTGTGAAAAATCAATATAATGCCACAGCCTAAACGTGTGTGTGATTGTTTGTTTGTATTTGTGCAGCAGCCGGCTGTAAATTGCCGTTGTTGTTATTGTTAGTGTTGTTCACTCCAACAATTAATCAAAAAAACTAGGCACCAAATTTTGTTGTTGCTCAGATAAAAACGTTTATTATTTGATTTGCGTGTTTAATTAGTTTAAACCGTGTTAATTTGCCTAAACGTTGCGGCAGTTGTTTGTTGTTGTTTTTGCAACCATCAGCAACAACAAAAAAATATACGGAAAAAGTCGGCATCAAGCATAACAACAACAGCAGTAGAAACAACAACAAAAGAGACAAACGATAACAAAGCGTCCGCTGAAAAACGGCAACAGCGACGCAAGCAGCGCTGTTTCTAACGGTGCTTCTTCAGCATAGTAAAGAGCGTATGCAGAGAGCAGCACTAAAAGAGAGCGAGAGAGCGTAGGAGTTGGCAGTGTTAAACGTGATAAAAGCAATGCACGTCAATACGTAAAAACTTCGTTGATAAGAACAAACAATGCAGAAATAGCAAATTTTGGAGAAAATCTGTTTTTTTCTGTTGTAAAATTTTTATCAAATTCGAAAGCTGCAAATTTGCAGATTACAAGATTTAAAACACATACACAGCTGTGTGGGTGTGTGTTGGTGAGTGAGTGTATGTGTCTATGTGTGTGTTATCACACAATGTGCTTTGAGTTGCAATTCGTTTGTTTTAGGTTCCGCTTGATAAACTTCCTTTAGCGCCCTATTTTCGAATCGCCAAATTTGTTGCGGTGACTCATAACTGTGACTCACACAAAAACAGCCAGAGCTCTGACATGTGTGTGTATGAGTGTGTCCTTGACTGCGAGATTAACATCTTGAATTGGCACTTAACACAAACACAAACAGCCAAACAAACACTCACGCAAATTCTACTAAAAACTCGAGCAAAACTCCTTCAAAGTTTTCGGCGCCTATGGCGTCACTTTTGGGGCGTGGTCAAAAATTAAAGCATGAAAAACAAATCTAAAAAAAATAAAGGCATTTCAACGATGAGCTCACAAAAACAAAATTAACGAAAAAAGAAAGAACTTCTCAACACGAACTTGACATTGAACTCTTTTTTGGTGGCTTGGACAGTGCGAAACGGGTACACGGGTAACGGGTAACGGGTAACGGGTAACGGCAAAGATCCACTTTTTGAGTGCGAATTCATTTTTGAGATACTTTCAGTCGTAGCTGCTTCTGCTTCAACTGAAAGTCGACTGCATTTTTAAGCAGCTCTAAGAAAAACTCACAAATGTGTAGTTTTGAGGCCTGTGTTGTATTTGGGGAATTTTCTAAAACTTAAATTGAAAGTGTTTCAAATATTTGGAAATTTCATAGATAACTTTATTTTTATTTCACTTCTGGTTGTTAGTACACAATTTTTCCAAAAACTCTTTTAAACACTAATTTATACGGAATTGAACTGTATAATTTAGAATTTAAATAAATAAATATACAAATTTTTTGAATGCTTTGTTTTATAAATTAAATAGTTACATCATTTCGATTATTTTTATAAAAAACTCAAATTTAAAAAAATATTTGTTTATTTTTTTTATTTTTTAATAGAATATTTTTTGTAGTTTTGTTTTAGTCTTTTTATTAGAATTTTAAATTCATTCAGAATTCCATTTTTTTTTAGAATTGTTTGTTTATGTAATTTCAATATTTACTTAAAAATTTTGTCATTTGTTTACAATTGAAGAAGTTGCAGCTCTGTTTATTTAGTTATTTAATATTTAGCTTGCAAAGTTTCTTTAACTACAAGTTAATATAAATATAATTTAAGTGCATTTCTAAAACCTTTAAATTGCATTTAAAGTCAGTTATAGCATCCCTTGAAGCAGCTTTATTATTTTACAGGGTATTTTGTAGTTTAGTTTGTGACTAAAGTTGACATTTCTCAGCCTGCGCCTGGGAACCACACCAAAATTGCAGTCACAGTCTCCAATCAGATTTGAGAACGAGAATCACTTCAATTGCCCCCGTACTCGGCGTCCGTCTGTCCGTCCGTTTGTCCCTCTGTCTTTCTGCCAGTCTGTCCGCCTACAGTCTGATATCGCTGCCCTTTTTTGGGCTGCCTCAGTTGTTCGTTCGCCTGCGCAAAAATTCCTGCGCTTCGTTTGTGGACGGCGCGTGCGCCACGTTACGCTCCAAGGAAACTGCTAATCAGTGCTGGACACTAAACGAAAAAAGGCTAAGAAGTCTAGTAAATAATGTATAATACATGTATTATATTATATTAAATGTAAAAAAAAATGTTATGGGCTTTTTATTTGAGCTTTAACTTAGCGGTGGACATTTTTATAAACAATTCTCTGACAATTTGTTTTTTATAAAAAGCTAAAAAACTTAATGGATAAAACTTTCTAATTATAGAAGAGATTTCCAGCTAAGTTTTTCTTAAATATTTTTAACTAGCTAACTTTAATTAGGAACTTTTCTTTCAAGATAAAGGCTAAATTAGCAGCACTGCTGCATAATGGCAGCAGGGAACTGTTTAACTGGGTAGCACTCAAATATAGAGTACTACATATATGCACATACGTAAATATAGTATGTAGAGTACAATATCTGGTTAGTTTTTTTTTTTTTTTTTAACTGAAGCTGCTGCTAAATTTATCGCTTTGCGGCGTGAGGTTTCTGCTCAATTTTCGTTAAGTGTCTGCTTTCTGCAAGAGTAGGCGACTGTCTATATACTCAGTAAACTTAAGATTAAATTTAACATTTTATTTTATTTAAAATTAAATGGGATTTTATTGAATTTAAATTTAATTAAATTTATAAAGTTGGAAAAGTTTTTAAAAAAATTAAATTTTTACTGTTCCTAAATTTGTGTGCTATCCTCTTGATCATTAACTGTATTTCTTGCCATATTTCCTTAAAAAAAAAAATTGTTTAAAAAGTTATGGTCACCCCAAAGCTAAAAATTTTTATTTTCTTTTTTAAACAACTGAAGTTCTATACTATTTCTAAGCTGCCAAGCATATTTTTTAACAAAAATCGATTGTAAGAGCATTTCAATTACGGTCACCCTAATTTTAAGTGTTCTCACTGCCGCTTTCTTGGGCGCTTCAGCTTCAGTCCCAGAATTTTTACGATCTTGTTTATGGGTTTGTTGTCAATGTCAGAGATTTGCGACAAACGTTCAACAAGAATCTCAATGTATCTTAAGGTATGTGTGTGTGTGTGTGAGTATCTGTGTGTCAATACTGAAACTGAAACCATGTCTTGAGTCTGGCGCTTCACGACATGAGGGATTCGTTTTGTACTTATTGCTGTTATTTTTGGCGCTGACTTGGCAAATTACGCGCGTCGACAAAGCTGAATAATAATATTGTATTGTACACAGCCACAAGTACAGATACAGATACGTTTACAGTAAGAGCTAGAGCTCTTAAAGATGCTTGGTAAATGAAAAGTTTGGCTTAGAGTTGAATTTAGTGCTAAAGATACAGCTACAGCTGCGCTTGGTGCTTAAGTTGTAGATAAAATTAAACTTTAAATGGCTAAAGATAGATTCACAGATGCAGATACAATGGAAAATATATCTTAAAACACAGTAACAGTTGAAAGTAGTGCTAAATGTATAAATAAATTAGTAAAATAAAATTAAGCATTAAAGATACAGATACAAATGCATCTAAAGTTATGTTGAAGGCAAAAGAAATGGGTAAAGTTTAAAACAGAATTGAAGTTGTAGTTTAAGATAAAGATACTGCCAAATTGTTGTAAATTGTGCTAAAGATACATGCAGATACAACTAGACTAAGCGCAAAAGATACATTTAAAAACAAGTAAAAATGTTAACTAAAATTATTTTGGTTCTAATGTTAAAGATACAGATATACACTACAAAGATACAAATGATACTTAAGTATAAAAATTTAACGTAAAGTGTATCTTTAGGCATGCCTATTGGTTTGAGCTGTATCTTTTCTAAATTTATATGATGTATCTTAAGTCAACTGTATCTTAAGATACTCTATTGTGCAAAATATGATTCTTGGGCTACTGCTGAGTGTAAGAACCGTTTGACAAACGTTTTTTCGCTACGCTTTTCACTACTTTCCCTGCGTCAACTTTTCAGCGCTTCCCTTCCTTCCTTCTTCTATTCTCTATTTTGCTCATTGTTATCGCGTCTTTTTCTTGCTCTTTTGATTCTATTAGTTGCTGTTCTGGTTTGCCAAACATAATTAGCATAAGCGGATGGTGAGCAAATTAAACGCAAACGCAGAGAACCCAACAAATTATTATAACTAACTGTTTAGCTTAAAAAAAACTAACAAAAGTGACTTGACCGTCTCGACCAACTGACCAAATGCCTCATTCATAAAGTTTATTGCTCCACATTCTTTGAGGCTTTTGTAAAGAAATCAAAGAAGCATCCGTAATCAGCAATCAAACAAACTTGTAAACTTTTCTTATCGGCTGTCAAAGTCCCTGTAGCTGTAACTCAAGTCTCAAGTCTTTAAAAGTTGTAGTATTTTTTACACTCTTTAGTAAACCCTCTGCACTACTCATGTACAGGGCAACAAAAAGGGGCACAACAAAAATAAATTACAAAATTGTTCGGTTTGGCGACCCTCCACGGGAATCTGCCTCAATCTCAATTGTTTCCACTGCGTATGTCCCATAAATTCTGTAAAAAAAAGTTAAAAAAGAGAAAAATAAAAACAAAAAACAAAAAACAGATCAATTGAGTGACATAGCTAATTCTACAGATACAGATACAGCTACAGTTGCAGGTTCAGTTTTAGATACATACACATCTCGTCTCATTGTCCACTTGAAGCTCAAATTAAATTAACTGCATATGCAAAATACGTAAACCGCTGGGAGCCAACGGAAAAAGCAGCTGGAAAATGCTTGGAAATTGTAACTAGAAGAAAATTTAAAAGGATTCAAAAATGTTAAAATTTGTTATAACTTTTGACAGCTACTAAAAGATAAAGTACGCCGTATCTTAATAAAAATTTACGTACTTTCAGATATAGAACGTCAGGTTCGTTGCCTTTTAATCTAGCAAAAAAAGATAAGAGCTTAAAAATGCGTAGAAGGTAGATAAAACGAGATAAAAGTGTAGATAAAATTAAAAAATCGCATTTAAGTTGATATATGCATATATTTGCATTAGCTGTATTAAGATAGGGGATTTGAGGGTGGCTAGGGTTGTAATAAAGAGTTGGGGAGTGTAAAAAAAGATATTGATGGAAGAGATGCACTAAATTTATGTAAGGGGATACTAAATTTTGGTATAAGTATAAATATTAAAATAAGAACTGAGGGAATACGACTATACTGTACTTCTCTGCGAGACTTGGGACTTCTCATTAAGAGAAAATGTATAAAATGTATTCTTGATCAGCGTCAGAAGCCGAGTCGATATAGCCATGTCCGTCTGTCTGTCCGTCTGTCTGTCTGTCCGTATGAACACACAGATTTCAGAGATGGTAAGAGCTACAAGTTTGAATTTGGTCTCTATCGACTCGATATTTAGTCAGTCAATACAAGAATTTTTTTTTTTTTTTGATGCCACGCCCCATTCGCCCACAAGCAGCAAAATGCTAGACATACCTCGGAAAAAATAGACGTTTAAACTTTACTTACTTTACAAGAGCTATTTATTGTTATATGCGGATACCGATTTTAAAATTATAATTGGGAATAAAAGCAGAGAGTATCATACGGTCGGGCCCGTTCGACTGTACTTTACTTACTTGTTTTAATACTATTCTACAGATACATTGGCCCTATAACTGATCTTTGCTTGTATAAACCCAATTGCGTTGGTTTGAAGATCGTATTAAATGCAGTTTACGGTCTCTTAAAATGCTCTCGACCGACTTTGTGTAAAGCCCTATAACACAGCTCTCACTCTGCCTACGTTTGCCCCCTCTCTCGCTGTAACCCCCCCGTCTGTTCCTCTTTCTCTCTGTCTAGGCCTCTCTATTAATTTAGCATACAAATTGCGCTGCTTTCAATTGAAAAATACTTGTATGCCAAGTGATTTGATTAATTGCCCAGTCATTGCAGCTATTAGAGGGGAGTAAGACGTAAGACCCTACGTACCGCTTCGTACCTCTTCGTACCGCGTCAATTTCCTCCCACCGACATTTTTTTTTTTTTTTTTTTGCCAGATCGGTTTAAAGATCTAGCGGTTTGTGTGGTCTTTATATAGTTTTGCTGGATTATTGCTTTTTGTCATGGCATCAAAAACTTTCCAAGCTGTTTTTCCACAGCTGTTTTTCTTTCTTTTCCTTCTTTTTCTTTTATTTCTTCTTTTTTTCGTCTTTTTCCTATTTGCATTTACCTTTACCTATGAGTTAGTACGCTCTTATCTCGCTCTTGTTATTATTTCCTTCTCTCTCTGTCGTCTCTGCCTCTCTTGTACGCTCTTGCACGCGATCGCAGTGGGAAGCTTGAGGGGGGAACTGTCATCTGGAAAAGTGGATGCCACACTCAAGGGCACTTAAGCATTGGAGTGAGACATAGACATAAGGGAGGATGAACTGATTTTGATCATGTGATAAGAAGCAGCAGCCATTTGTCCTACTATTTGTAGCTCAATAAAATGCGAGGGCTGCTTAAACAGTTTTCACTAGCAAACATTATAAAATTTTTAAAATTTATAACAATTTTAAAAGAAGCGAATTTAATTTAACACTTTTTGCACAAATTATAAACTTATTTTTTTACTGAATTTTTAGCTACGATTTTTTTGTTATAATTTGTCAAATTTGGTAATTTTTTTAGGTTGGGTTACGTTACGAACAGAACATACTGTACATAGGCCAGATAATGCGCTTAGTAGTACCATTTCGTTACTTTTAAGAACACAGTAATTGTAATACAATTTAAAGAATTTATTGCTTTAATATGTAAAGTAAATAAACAATTATTTAATATATATACAAATTAATATTGAGTTAGAATTTCTAAAAATGCCATAAAAAATAATTAGTTTTTTTTATAGTTGCAGAAAACTTTTAAATATTTAAAGAAATATCTAGCCTTCATAATTTAAACATTAAAAAAAATGTTTATTAAATATTTAGAATAACAGTAAAATATCACATACTTGACACATAATTGACAACAATTTTATAATGCAGGAATTTGTGTTAAAAGTTCTGAGAATGAAAGCTGAGAGCTATGGAATTGTTGCAGTATTTAGTAAACACCGACACCCGATATTTGTTTGTGTATATACTTTTTCATATACATATATATAACTGTGTCCCCTCGTCCATGCAACAATTAAATGCAACTTAATTTAAGTCCGCACGTGCCTCTTTTAGCTTTGTGACGTTTTCTTTGTTTCTTTTTTTTTTTGGGGGTCTCCCCTCTGAAGAATTCTTTCAAACTAATTTTAGGCTTTTTTTTTTATTTTGGTTTTTATTATTTTTTGAAGTAGGAAACATATGTAGTGCTATTCCCCCTAGTTGGAAGTATGAAATATGGTAGACAAAATTATGATTTGACAGACAAACTTCTGCTTGTTTTCTTTTTGGCTTTCCAAAAAAAAAAAACTGGAATTGAACTTTGTTTCACTGTGAGGTAATAAGAAAATGTTGTTGCTCTGGCACAGTGATGAGTCCAAGATCATTTAAATCAACATAAATCAAGTGACGGACAAGAAGAATTCCCAAGCGAAAGAGTGCACGAGAGAAACGAGACGAGAGAGAGAGAGAGAGAGGAGTGAAGAGAGGAGAGCTGAGACGGAACTTGTAACACTCAAGTGCAATCGATATGCAACAATTCTCAAGTCCTCGTTCCTCATTCCTCGCTTGCATTTTTATTTCTTGTTGTAGTACCCTTACGAAGGGTATAACCGTTTTGTAAAGAATTTTGTAACACTCTATTTGACTTAGCTACTGATCGGCGTGCAGCTTGAGCGAATATTTTAATCAAACTTTAAAGGAGGAGTGTCTTACTCATTAATTTACTGATCAGCGTGAAGTGCATGCGAAAGATGTATGAACTGTAGTTATTTCCAGAGTATGACGCTGAAAATTTTATTGAAAACGTTACAAATTGTTAAATTTCTATTAAATAAAACTTTATTTGTTTTAAAAAATATAAATTTAATAAAAAGCTGTTGAGATTCACAAATTATTTTTAATAATATAATTATTTCCTGCAAAAATATCAAATATAATTGTAGTTTTGTGTATACCTGACTTTATTTGGAAAGTTTTATCTAAAACTGTCAGTATGATGCCAAAAGTTCTAATAGAAATATTTTGTTTATTGAGATATATCAAAACAAACTTTGTGCTAAATTAAAAAAAAATAATAGATTAAATTAAATATATATTATATAAAAAAATTTCAAATCTGATAAAAAGTTCATAAAATATAATATTAAAGTTGTTATACTTTATTTTTATTTTTAAGCGCTGAAATGAAGCTTAAGGGGTTAAGTGGTGTTCAGAATTTTTCAAATTCGAAATTTTTTTTTTTTGCTTATAAATTAGTTGAGAATGTTTACTATATCCGAGTAAAATTGTAAGAGAGAGAGAGCGTTGGAAAGTTTCGCTCATTAGAGCATTTCCTCCTGACGCGTCGCAGTAAATCACGTTTTTCTCGAAACCGTGTTTTTGAAGTTATTTGACACGATTTCTCGAACAGTTTTGAACCGATTGTATTAAAATTTTGAACACTTTTTCAACATGATCTAGTCACTAATCTGAACGAAGTATTTTTCTTTTTTTCAACATTTACTATTTTTTAAGGACATTTGAAGTTCAAATTTTGGTTTTAAACAACAGCTAAAAATCAAATATAGTTTTGTAAACCAATTGATCAAACTAAAAAGTGTATTTAAATGTTGTTATTCACTTTAAATAATTTCTTAATACAGTTCCTTATATTTTTAATAACATTAAAGGGCATTAAAACTAGTCTGTTAAAAATATAATTTGTTTTTATTTTGCTGGCCTTTCTCAAGTGCCAGAAGCAGGAAGCGAACTAAATATAAAACCAAGTCATGGCCCAGGTCCCTCTCTCGCTCTCTGTCTCCCGTTTGGCATGTAGCACCATATGTGGTGGACTGGAGGGAATATGGAATCTTCGTGTGGCATCAACCAAAATCGTCACTGAGCACAAAAGCGAGTTGTGTGTGTGTGTGTGTGTGTGTGTGTATGTGTGTGTTTTGTGTCCATTACATTATTGCTACGATCTATTAGCAAAGCGACAATTGTGAAATCATTCCCCTTCCAAATAGCGAAGAAAAGAGTAGGGAAGGGTTTGAAGGTAAAGGGGTATAGGGAAGTGGGGGACAAGGATGTCGACAGTGGACTCCAGTCCAGCAACAAAGGCAGCTGCCACAGAGCTAAAAATAGACACGAAGACAAGATGAACGGCGGCAACACTCGAACTACAATCTAGATATCAGCTTCGATCTTTCGATCTCTCGATCTACCGAACTTCGATCTGCAATCTAAGAAATGCGATCTTGATCTCTTGTGTCTGGCGTTGAAAGGCTGCACGCCAATTGTGCTGCATGCAACAGATATTCAAATGGCGCTGCGATCGATTCATTTGCAATAAACCTTCGGAGCATTTAACATTGCTATTGTTCCCATACCCGTAAGTCGTTTACTTTGGGTATATGGGAATTGTTTCAACGGTTTAGGTTGCCTTATGCAACTTTTTACAGGGTTTTCTATATGCTAAACAAGTTTGGTTCGTGTCGAACTATTTTATCATATAGCTTCCTTGAGATAAATGTCAGGAAATTCAGTGAAAACAGTGTTTATGGTAAAATTTGATTTATATTGACTGACTATGCTATATAGCCCTTATTTGGGCTTGCTTTTGTTTGTGATACAGTGGGATGTTATATAGAATACACAGGTCGAAACCTGATAATACGTTTGCTCAAGGTACCCAAAAAATAAGTTGAGTTGTAGTGCTTTAATTCAGTTTACTTCAGAATAAGCCTTGAATTTTATACAGTCGTTTCAACTTACTGTATATTTTTCTACTCAACTAGAAAACTTAATTGATCCCAATAATATTTTGAAACGTACATTTTGTTAATTTAATGCGGCATTTTATTACCTTTTTAAATATAGCAATCCTAAATTGATTTTAAAACCACAAAAAGTAATGCAAAAGTTTTACAAGACCACAAATGTTTGTAAATAATTAGCTTTATAATTAACAATATGACGAAATTATGTTTATTTAAAACTCGTGCAGCTTTGATTACGCAGGACACAATTTTTTGGAAAACAAATTCAACACCTTAAGACTTTTGTCTTTGTGTTAGTCAAAAGATGATAAAACAAGTAAGACTATAGAAGGCTTCGTACACCTTCCAGTGTGAATTTTTCCATACAAATGTTCCATTTTCGACCGATTTGTCCTATGGGAGCTACAGGCTATAGTTATCCGATCTGGATCAAACTTGTTGGAGATAGTTATAATGGTAACATACACGTACTGTGCGAATTGGTGGCTCTAGCTTTTGTAGTTTAAAAGATCCAGATGTCTATACGGACGGACGAACAGACAGACGGACAAACGGACAAACGGACATTGCTATATCGTCTCGGCTGTTGATGCTGATCAAAAATATATATATATTTTATGGGATCGGCCACGACTCCTTCTACCTGTTACGCACATTTCGCTTCTGACATACCTAATAGACCCCTTTACTCTTTTTTAGAGTACGGTGTCTAAAAAGATACAATTTAAAATTCATTTGAAGGGCGATTCTTTTTGTTAATATTGCAGTCTACCTCAATTATTTAATTAACCAAGTGTCACAAAGATATAATTAATGTAGTTAAAATTATGATTGTTTAAAGATAATTTGAAAACTAACGGGTGTTTTTGAGTCGTTGTGTTGACTTTAACGATCGTATTTGTTGTTGTTTTGCTGCACTTGAATTGATTGTTGTTTGACATGGCCACGAGCCGTGGGCAATGTGTATTTACACACACACACACACACACACACACACACAATCACACGTATACACACATACACTTGGCTATGGATATGGGGCCTATGGTTACCGTCTGGAGTCTAGACTCTAGTAGTGCTTTTTGCTCTGCAATTAGTTGCGATTTTCAAGTTAAAGTTGAAGTTGTGTCGATTTTTGTTTTGTCGATTGTGTGTCGAGTGCTCGTCTCGTTCTCTCTCTTTTCTCTCTCTATCTCTGTCGCTTGAGGCCAACGGATCATTGGATGAGTGATCAATTTAGTGCAAATAAACACAGGCTAAAAGGCATTTGGTTAATTGTAACGAGCGTTTGTCATCGATTAACTTATTGATACGATTGATTTTAATCCGAAGTGATGTCGAAAGTAGGTTAATTCTAAATATTTTTCAGCCGAGGTGGAAATACTTGAGTTTAGTTAGCAAGTATGTTACTTTATTTGCAATTCCGGAACCTACTTATCGATAATTTGGTGCAATATTAATCGATCAGCTATTAGTTAGTTTAGAATCGATAAAATTGCTCGATTGCTAATCCCATATCGATTTTGTTCATAAATTATGTGAATAAAACTAATAACTTATGAGTGAGTAAAATGCATATTTGATGAAAATACTGTTTAGTTTGTTTACACCGCTTATCGATATTTTGCTATCGATAACACTAAATTACGCATTCGTTGGAGTTTCGCACAATTTACATTTTGTTGTTCAAACTCTTGTGTTTGATTTCATCCATTTGCCAACATACGAGTCGCAAATATTTGTCTACACTCTGTTTGGACTTGGTCGAAAAGCAGCGTCAACAGCAGATTACGCGACAAAGGGAAGGGAAGGGAAGGTACGGTAAGGGGTAGGTGACAGTCAGTGTCTAAGGAGGGAAAAAGCAGCAAAAGCAACAACAATCTAATCGCGAGCAAATGTTTAAACTTTTTCAGCAAATGAAATTGCAAATGTGAGTACAGAGTTCACTGCTAAAAAGGGGAGCACAAAGTCTGTAAATGTGTGTGAGTGTGTGTGAGTGGTGTGTGTGTGTATGAGAGAGGTATGTTTGCGTTTGGCTTTGGCGTTAAAGCTGCGCTAATGAAGGGGCGGGGCAGTTGACAGTTGATGAGACTGACAGGCTGAGGATAAGCGGAGCAAAGTAGAAGTAAACAGGAGTCAGGAGAAAGGCGGAGTAGACTGTAGGATTTATGAGCATGGGATGAAGGGGATCGGCAGGAATGTGGTGAGCAGCAGCAAAGAGGATCATGCAGGGGGAACAGGGAGTTAAGCCGATGGAAAAAGGAGCAAAACGAGGATGGAGAAGAGAGCAGCTTTGTGTGGGCATAGAGGAGGTAATAACCTAGAGAGTACAGAGAAGCAGAAGCAACGAGTAAATAATAGGAGCCAAGAGGAGGTAACCAGAAAGTAAGAGGAGCCGTTGGCAACCAGGAGCACATAGAGTGGAGTTACCCAGGAGGAAATGTAGAAAAGAGGACGCTACCGGCTGTCATTGACACTGAGCTCGTGCTGTTGGTTGTGCCAAAGGATGCAGCACAGCTGCTCCAGCTTATCAGTCTCTAACTCCCTCCACTCTCTTTCCCCCTACGTCTCCCTCTCTGTTTCTAAGTCTCTGCCTGTGTTGCAACAACGCGTTGTCTCCGACTTTAAAGCCTGCAGCATGCAATGACCTTTCCACAGAGCCACCCTCGTTGTCAGTGCTGCAACTAGCGATGGGCACGTGACACGAGCAGGAACACGAATCTCTTAGAAAGGGTTTTAGGCAGGGTGTAAAACCCTTGTGTACTCTGTGTTTACAAATTTCATAGAGCTTAAAACATATTTAAAATAATACAAAAATAGTTGAAAAATATTTATCTTCAAGACATGTATTGCATAATTTAATAAACAATAAAATAATATGTTTTTTTCTGCAATAAATATGCACAAATTTGTGTTATAAGTTTTGTAACTCGCTTTGGTCACTAGAGTGTATTGTTAACCACATCGATTATTGTAAGTGCATGTGGCATCACGCTACCATCCCTAAGTATTCGTTGCATGTTGCAGCTGCAGTCGTGGCATGGCGGGACGAGAAGAGGCGTGGCAAGTCAAGGCGTTGATTTAAGCAATTAAGGGGCAAGGGCTTTGCGGCCAGTTTGTTGCTACAATATTGAATCTTTGAAGATGCGGGTCAACGACTGCGTGTCATGCAAATATTTTGACAATAACTGAAAAGAAATGGATAAAGAAAAAATAAAAATAAAAAGAAAATGAAGCAAAGAAGTAGGGTGAGAGAAAGAGAGATGAACAAAAAATTGTGGCGCTTAATTGCCCATCAAATTGGAAATCAATTGAACCGACATTCGATGACAAAGCGAACAAAACTACACAGAGAGAAAAAAACTTAATGGTTTGACAAGTGCCAAGCACTTTCACTCAGAAAAAAAAATACACAACAATCAATGGTCATAAAAATAACAACAATAACAAATTGTGACGTTAAAAACAAAATGCTTTGAAAAATACATATTTTTTTTTGTCATAACTTGAAATTCTAATAAATACGTTGCCACATTGTATGCAGCATGCAGTGGCAAAATTAAGTGGCCCATTGCTGGCATGTTGAGTGTCAGGGGTGCGGACAAAGGGGCGCAGTAGGAGGATTTCCCTTAGATAGATTTATATGCTTTCAAGATTCACTTTGGTTATGAAATAATTTTCCACTTTACACGCTTTTCTTCTACTTTTCTTCAGCTTTTTTCCTCTTCGTACCCCTTCTCCTACTTTTTCCACTGCCAAACACATGAAAATGTTGCGTGACAGTTGCCCATTTTGTGGGCACAAAAAGTGTTGCATGCTTTTGGGGCTGGTCAACACTAATTTGAGTACAATTTCCTTCCACTAGCAAAACGCGATTTGTGTCAATGCATGTCCCTAATTATGTTAAAGTGCAGCAAAAACAATGTAGTCATCGGCATCGTCATCGTTATCGTTATCGTGAGTCTCCCTATGGTGTTTGTTGTTGTTGACCTTGTCGCAAAGTGTTTTTTTTTTTTGGTACACACCTTGATTTGTTGCTTTTGAAGGCTTGGTCAACGAATTTTGTGCAAAAAAGCTGAACAACTGTTCCTAAAGGTGATAAAAAGAGAGAAAGAGAGATAGAGTGCTAGCTCTCTTCTCTACCCATTTCACTCACTTAATCACTTAAATTCTTAATCATCCTTTAAGCGCTTAATCGTTGTTTTATTTGACTTTTTTTTGCTCAACAATTAATCATTTGTGCTTGAGAAATATTGGAGAAGTGAGTTGTAGTCAAGAAGTTTCCATTAAATTTGAGATGAGATCATCTTGAGTTCTCCTTAAACTTGACTTAGGATACCAAACAGTTTCAAAAAGTGACAAATTTAGAAATTTTGAGAATAAATGTTTTTCTTTGCGAGCGTGTGACGAACTGTAAGTTAAATGGATTAATGGATTTTTTCAAGGTTACCTTTTTATACTCTCTGCAATAGTATATGGGGTTTGTGGAAAGTATATATATAAAGTATATATATTCTTGATTAGCATCACGCTGTTTCTTAGAGAAAGCGTAAGTGCATTGCCATTTAAAATTTCCCTTTTCTCACAAGCAATAAAATAATATATAAACTTTAATGCCGTTTTTAGGGCATTTATTCTTATAGTACCAAATTGATATTTATGACTCGTTTAAAGATAAAATATATCAATTTATTCTGAAAGTTTCATTAAAATCCGACCAAAAACAAGAAGAAAACACACAATACTTAATACCTACATATATACGGCCGGGCGCGTTCGACTGTACTTTTCTTTCTTGTTTTTTCTTAGATTTATCGTATATAAGGGGTTTAAATTGATCAAATTTGCACTTAAGATTCGCCATCGAAATGTAATTTAACTTTAGCCCTTCAGTTAAATGTTAAAGACATCTGTATCTGAAGTTAAGGGTCTTTTAAAGTCTAAACGCTCCTTTCTTGGTTTTCCACTTGTACCCAAACAACTTTTGAATGAAACTAACCCACTTAAAATATAAATTGGCAAATGTTAAATTGGCGTCATTTTCTTTTCTTTTGCTTGAATCATTGTCCGAGCAATTGTTGAAACATGTTTTATTCAAGTTTTTGCTTGTTTGTGTGTACTCATTCATTCTTTCTTTGTTTGTTGCAGATTGGCCAACTTGCCTGCGGAGCTAACGGTAAACAGAAACTTTAAGGTAAGTTATTAGTCTAAGAAAAGGATATGAAGGATATAGTGTTTTGCCTTGAGGGTCTTGTGAGGCCTTAAGGAGGTGGAGGAGGAGGACACAAGACAAAGTGGATGAAGAAAAGTCTGTGAAAAGTGCTTGGGGAAAGTGTGAGAGAACACCTCAGGGTGTTGGAGTTTGAGTTGGAGTGTGGAAAGGAGACACGACATTGTCAATGCCAATGTACCGCAAAGGGGCTAGAATTGTGCCGTTATCCGAGTACCCATTGTTTAACTCTCTCTCACACTCTTCTCTCTCTCACTTCTCCATTTCTTTCTGTCTCTTCTTGGGGGCTGCTGCATATGAGCGCTTGTGGTTATTTTGATTTGAGCTTATGCCACACACACTTGCCACACACACTTGCCACACACAGCACACAAACACACACACACACACACACTTCACTCAAGTGTTTCTGTTGTAATTTTTACGACTTCAAGGCTTCTGGCCAGCCATATAACACCCATATCTATATTCCATTTCCACAATTGTTCCCATAAACCCCTATTACTGCTGTCTGCGCCTTGCAACCCTTTTATTTTTTGCAAACGTCTACGGGTCTTCCTTCTTGCCACACCCTGACAGAGTGTATTATAATTCAGTGGCGAAATCTGCAACGCTTTAAAGAAGACAGATCCTGTAAAGTAGATATAGTATATTGTCATAATTGGATTAAAGTTAAAAAAAAAAAATCAGAAAATTTACTATTTGTTTTTTATAGAGTCCTTTTGCAAGAGTATCAAGACTTCGGTGCATCGTTTGGAATCATTGTTCTCTTGTCTTTCTTGTTGTTAATTATTAACGCTTCACAGGCGCAATATTATTAAAGCGACGCACACACGCGCACACCCACACTGACGATGCCTAAGTAATTTATGCACGTAGGTGTGTGTACATTTCTGTGTGTCAGTGTGAGTGTTTGTAACTGATGACGCGTGTGTCTGCTTCGTTGTGCATCGTAGCTCAAATTGCCACCGCCCTTAAAAGTATGCAATATATTTTGCACACGACTGTTGTTCGCTCGTTTTACAAAGTCGCCGCAAAGTATGCATTGTTTTTTACTTTTTGGTCGTCACATAAAACTTTTGCATGCTTTTAAGCGCAAATTTAAAGAATTTTATTTCTTTGCAGTGTAAATTTAGATGACACTATCAAACAAAAACAAATTTACTTTACTTTTAGTGTAAATCGTATAATTTATAAGCTGTGCTCGTTCTTTTTAACAAAAATCTGCAGGCTAGCTTTAAACGACGTCAAATTTGTCAAAAGAATCAGGAATTGAGCTATAAAAGATGTCATAAAAATAAAACCAACTGAAGTTATACCATTTAAAAGAAGATTGCATATGAGTGGATTTTGTTGCGGTCAGTTACAAAATGTTCAGTTTGCCACATGTTGCAAAGTTCATTTGTATAATTTTATGGCTATTCCCGTTGTCGTTTATTGCCTTTTACTGCGTAACCCGTTTTTGCCAGTAACAAGTTCTGGTTATATTTCTTGAAACTCCTCTCTGCCCCACTATCTCTTTCTTTCTGCTCCTCTTTCATCATTGCAGCTTGTTGGAGGTGCAACTGCAATTCATTTGAGATCTGTGGCAAAGCTTAGAATCTTTTCTGAAGTAGCCAAATAATTGCTTTTTTTTCTCTTAAGGGGGTCTTCTAGTCTAGAGTGCCCAATTTGGAGTGTTTTTTGATAGCGTGTAAAAAAAAAACTATTGATATTTTTACGATCCACTTTTTTATCATGTATTAAGTATTATTTAAATTGTTTATAAAAATTAATTTAAAAAAAAAAAAATTAATTTTCACTGAGTTATGCGTTCTTGAAGTGAGAAGGACAAAAAAAAGGCAGTGTCCTGGTCGCCACGATTGCAACCGTTGTCGTTATCAGAAAAAAAAAAAGTTTACAAATTCTTGAAGATAAGAATGCCTTTATGGCATGAACCAACAAAACTGAAAAAAAAAATTTTTTTTTTATAAAATGGCGGCCTTTGAAAAGATTTGTTCGGTTTTTTCACTATTTTTTCAACTTTTTCGAATTTTTTAAACATGTTCAAAATTAAAGTGTCCAGTTTTTGTTGGTTCGTGCCAAAGAGGTGTGTTTTAAGAATATTCATGCCAAGTTTCAAGTAAATCGGTCCATTGAAACTTGAGATATCGTGGCGACGGTATCAAAAAAAGTGGTTTCGAGAAAACGCATTTGAAGTTTTACATCCGCTCAGTGCGCCAAAGCAGCTACGTCACTAAAACAGCTGTAACTTTGAAAATAATTCGAATTTCGGGAAATCCTTTTGGGGACATATTTATGAAAACTTAAACCATCGAATTATATAAAAAAAAAATTTTCGATTCATTCTAATTTCTAGACTAGAAGACCCCCTTAATGAATTTTTAATTCTTGCCTCGTTATTTGCAGTTTGAAAAAGTTCTTAACTTTCTTCATAACTTTTTATATTTGACATGTTTTATTAAAACAATGTACAAGTGACAAGAACTCATTAAAGTGTGATAGACAAATAATTATATTTAATTTTTAAATTACATAATCAAAGCTAACTGTTAGTCGTTCAACTGGTATGCACTTTTTTCATTGAGCTGTATGTAATTATTCTATTTGTTTGTTGTTTTTCTGCATATTTTTCATGTGCTTTTTCTGTGCACAGGTGACGCCCACAAAAATCACAATAGTTTATAAAAGTTTTTTTTATTTTTTTTTTTGATAGTTTATTTAATTAAGTGGCAGCTTTATGCGTCGCCACGCAGAGGCGTTGCTCGAGTTGGAGTCAATTAAAGGATCGTGGGTGGCTTCTTTGAACGGAAAGGGAACTGACTTTACAGCAAACTGCGGGGGAGGGACTGAAAGAGAGAGAAGTGAGGAGCATTTTGTTTAAATCTTTTATTTATTTAGACTTAATTAACAGCATTTTTTACAAATTTGGTTGTCATCATTAGGCAAATAACATGACGTTGTTGTTGTTAGTTTTGTACGCAATGCAAAGCTGGTTCTGTTTGATGGCATCTCACTAGATTGGGCAATCGGTAGAGCGACTTTTTTCCAAGACCCTGTACGTTAAAACTATGGCAGGTCTATTGGTTTACATAAAAAAGTACACATCAAATGTTATTTGTTAAGTAAAGCAGTTGAAGTGTAAAGCTTTTTGTGCTTATGTTTTTGGAGCATATATACCGGGTCTCTTTAAGTCGATATTGCTCATGAGTAGCCTTTGCTACAAGTATCTCTTCTTTATTTTTGCGTAATGAAAATTGCATTTGCTTGCAAGTTTTAACTGATGAGTTTCCCCCACTGGCAAAAGTTGCTCAATACATTGTTGCACACAAATTATTCTCTATAGAGTGTGCGTGTATGCGTGTGTGTGGCCCACTGGCCAACTGGCAAATGGTTATGGGCCTGGGCATTACCTGAGGGGGTAAAGAAAGCTTTCTTCTTCTTCCTCTTGGCTTGAAAGAGCTACCTCAATGGTGTAAACATGTATTGCAAGCAACAGCTTTCCATGAAATGCGTCTAATGCACATTTTTCCAAGACGTGTCCAGACATTGTTTAGAAATACCCAAGATCTAGAGCTGACAATGTGACAAATCACGACAGAAAACACGATGTGCATTTAATAATTTTGTTGGTAAAAGTAAAAACTTAGCAAACAAGTAAGAAAAGCTAAAGTCGTCTTGGCCAACAGTTAAAGGCTTCATACTCATTTTAATGCAATTTTCGACTGAATTTAATTGATTCAAATTGGTAAACAAAAGTTTGAATAACTTGTTTAATTTAAAATTTTACTGCCAAATATTTCTTGGCTTAAAACACTTAAACATAACTTAAATAGCAACTAAATACAAGCTAATTATTGGCGTGTGCATAGTTAATTATCGAAATTTAATATCCTAAAAAAATCATTATAATTGAATGAGAAATATCAAAGTTATACAAATTGATTGGAATGTGTGTCGTGTTTGAAAACAAAAATGCGATAAATGGCGATCACTAGAAAGACACTGACACTGATACTGAGACAGGGAGCGGTTGCGGGACGAGCGGGACCCAGACCCAGTGACAGTACGAGTACCAAACCCAAAACTTTAACTTAAGCCCAAAGACAGTCGCAGACCCAAACCCAAACTCAAACCAGTGCTGTAGGTCAAGGCTGGGCGCGGCGGGCGTTGCGTATACGTGACGAGTGAGCAGCCAATTTTGTTGTTGTTGTTTATAGTTGCTGTTGTTGTCAGTGCTGTTGTTGGTTGTTAGTTGGTTTGTTGCTTGATTGTTGACACTTGCAGTTACATCGATAAGCGAACGGTGAAAGCAGCGACGCGATGCGTCGTCTTGGTAGCAATCAAAGCGATGACTACTGTCCAAACTGATAGCAGTGTGACGAATACCGACCGTTTGTATACGCTTACAAAAAATATTTGGGATAAGAGACTGAAATGAGTTCATAAAGTTTATTCTGAAACCGTTTTGGTTACAAACTTCTTACTTGAATCAACAATTTTAGTTTTAAATAATTTGTGCTTACTTTTCTATTCAAATACGGAGTCATAGTTGGAGTTTTTTCAAAAGATACAAGCTAAAATTGAAGATTAAAGACTTTCAGTATTTTTACACTCCAGAAATAATTTATTCTGTTATAAAAACAATTATTATTTCAATTAAATAACAACTTAAAATTCATTTTTAAACTGCCCCACAAGTGTTTCCTTATTCATAACAAAATCCAAGTATGATCCCCAACAATAGTGTATAAAACTATTAAAAATCGCTCTTGACACATGCTCACGGAATGACGCAGACGTGAATGACGAAGAAGAAGAAAAAGCAGCAACTCAGAGATCTGCATCTGCAGTAATTTGATTTGTGAGCACATGTGCGCTGTTTTTCTCCTACCACGAAAGCAATTCTTCTGGAGTTCTTTGATGCGCTTAGAAAGCAGCGCTCACTGACGCTGTAAACTGATGGGAAACCTCTGGGAATTCGCTGGGAAAACTGAAAGTGTTGTCTCAGCACGTACACGAGGTACAAAAATAAAGTAAAGGTAGATCACTGAATCGGTCTTTATTGAAACCCAAAATAGTTTCAAGCTAAAACTGGGCTTGTTCTCATTGCAGCACACAAGAGTTGAAATTATTAACTCTTCCTCTACTACATTTTTAAGTTTCTTTTATTGGGGGCAAGTGAAAATGTGTAAATAATAAATTTAATATAAGTTGAAAGATGAGTTTTGGGTATAGAAGTCATGGAATGTCTGTCGACTAGAAAGTGCAATTGATGATGACAGTTATCCAATGGACTTAACTCTCACATAATTTTGTTAAGAATTGTTACAAGTCGGCTTAAGAATTGTTTGATGGACACTATAACATGTTTATGCATGGATTTTTAATCGAAAGAAAGCGATAAAGTTGATTGGCAAAAAAGTCGAAAAATAGATAATACCGATAAAAGATACAAACTATTTTAACAACATATTTATTTTTACTTTGGTTATTTATAAACTTAACTTATTTTTAATTTAACAATGTTTTTAACACTTTCTTCAATTATTTTTAAATTTCAAATTTATTTTGAAAACTTGATATTAATAATTTTTAATATTTATCAAAAGTTATTTATAACTTGATTTCACTTTAAATTAACTACTACAATTTTAGTTCTCGCACCTTCATTGCTTCTTTAGAAATAATAAAAAAATAAAAATAGATAATAGATAAAAGATAACAACATACTTATTTTTACTTTAGTTATTTATAAATTTAATTTATTTTTAATTTAACAATATTTTTAACACTTTCTTCAATTATTTTTAAATTTAAAATGTCTTTTGATAAACTTGATTTTAATAATTTAATCAGTTATTTATAACTTTAAATTAACTCCTACAATTTTAGTTCACGCAGCTTCATTTTTTAATAAATAATTAAAGCTGCCAGTTATGAGCTAAGAACAGTGACATAGCAAGCAGCTGCTGATTGTTGTGTTTGCTATTTTATTAAGTTAATTTTATTTTGTTGGCCGTTAACAAATTAATTGTTACGCTCTTTAAATGTTAATCAAAACATACGCCAACGTTTACAACAATAATAATACAACAACAACAACAACAGCAAACGGGCATAAAATTAGTGGATGAATTTGGAAAACATTTAACAAAAATTGTTGCTTTTTTTGTTAAAGTTTTAGTGGGAAATATATACAAAAAAAGCAACAACACTCGCACACAAATGGCAAACGGCAAACGGCCCAAACGCCTTTGAACATAATTTATGGGCAATTTGATTTTATTTTCATTCAAATTTTATTTAAGTTTAAGTCGCTCTTTAGTCTTTCTTTCAGCTCTTTTGCTCTTTCTTTTGCGAAAAAAAAAAAAATTGTTGTATAGAAATTTACAGCCAAAACAAAAAAATCCCAATCAAAATTTGATACCTAAAATTGGTTTTTTATTTTGGTGGGAGATAGAAGAAATTGTGGAGAAAGAGGAAAAGAAAGATGATGAGAAAGACAATTAATTGATGGGAATTTCTTTTCAGCATATGTATTAGTGTGTGTGTGTTTCAGTGTGTGTGTATGTCGGCTGCCGGTCTTTGGGTTCGTTTACATATTCAAATAGAAATCGAAAGCGTTTGATTTGTCTTGCTCTCCCTTTCTAGCGCCTGTAACTGCATCTCTTTTTAGCCTTTGCTTCTAATAAAAAACAATAGACGCGTGTTTGTCTCACTGATGAAGTTGATCAACATCATGATGATGATCATTATGACTTTGGGGATTACATAAAATCACATCAAAGAAAGAAATTTCGATTTGATTTTCTTTTTAGCGAAATTAAGTAATAGATTTTTTACTTGTTAGTTAGTCGCTCGTCCCCTCTCTCTCTCTCTCTTTCTCTTCTGCTGAGTTAAGTTGTCTATCAATCGGTTGGAAGGGGGCGTGTCACTTTGGTTAACGATGCGACTGACTGATTTAAACTTGCCACATGCTGTGGCACCGTGAGAAGCGACAGAGAGCGTCATTCGAAAGTGTTGCAAAATGTTTTCTTCTGCTTCTTCTTCTACTCGTTTTTAACACTCTTTTTATACTGGACTTCCCCATCATTCTTTATACGACACATTTTGAGCTGACCAAACAATCGACGCTGATGATTAACAACACATACGCTAATAATAACAACAATAACAATAACGAGCTTCAACTACCACTCATTGTTGTTATTGTTGTTTTATTTTCATATACATTTCACGCACTCACGTTTTTCAATGCAACATTTACACCATAAAATGGCACTTAAGCCACAGGGGCCATAACGCAGCCACGCCCCATTCTTCGCTCATACACGGCACACTCGACGCCCCCTTGCCCCCGATCGTTTCAACTTTAGGCCATATACATACATTTTTATGATTACTACTTTATAAAAATAATATGCTCTACACACAAAAAGTATATAAACTTAAAGATTGAACTGATTTCGAGTTTATCAAAGAGGCAAACACAAAGATACTACAAATTCCAGAAAGTAAAAAATAGTTAAGAAAATTAAAGGACAGGAAATTTTTAAATTTTCAAGCAAAAATAAATTAAACACTTTAACTAGTTCCAAAAAGTTCTACAATTCTAGTCAAAAATAAGTAAAAGTAGGAGTAAAAGTTAGTTAAATAGTTAACTTTTTTTTTAATGTTTATTTGGTAATAATTTTAATTTTTAAATTCATTTTTCTACGCTACCAAAAACATGTGTTCTAAATTTGATAAAAGGTATTTTAGTTTAAAAATTTCTTTTGTTTCAACTCAGTTTTAGTCTAATATAAAGCACTTCTTTCAACATATATATTTTAAGGGCATTTAAGTTTTCGTTGTAAAGAATTTTTTGTGGATTTCTGCTAAAATTTGTCTTGAGTTTTTCAACCTAAACAATTATAAATAAAATGAAATGAAATAATTTTTTCGCGTATTTAACAACAGCATCAGCAAGACTAATAAATAATTAAAACAATTGGGACAGCACAAAGTGCTGGAAGCGTAACTACCCTGTAAAGAGAGTAAAAGAAGTTTAAAACTTTAGGAAACGATTTTCTTGGATTTTCAACTCAAATACAATTCATATTCATATAAAATGGAATTTTCTTTTTGCAATTCCTTCAGGAATTCGCTTTAATTTGTAGCTACAGTAGAATCCGGTTATAACGACTCCGCTTAAAGCGTTTGTCCGGTCATTGCGACGAAAATTCCATGACTTGATTGGCCCTTTCATACAAGTTTTTATAGAGTTATGTATGGTTAAAGCGTCTACCGGGTATAACGACGTAAAATCGTCGGTCCCTTGAGTGTCCTAATAACCGGATTCTACTGTACTTGTTTTTTACATGACCATGTTTACAGGGTACATCGAACATTGAGTGACCACTTGATTTTGACACATTTTTCCTAAATCTCCGCATAAATTCAAGCGAATCTCTTAAAGATTACCACAAAAAAAAATAAATAAAAACCAAAAAACAGATCAAAAGGAAAATTGCGTAAATCGCTTGTTTTTTTTTTTTTGAAGTGAATGCGGAATGTGACCTTAAGGGTCGAGCACATTTATCGTTATCATTACATTTTTGACTCTTTTTTTGTTTTTTTTTTCTGTTTTGTTTTTTGCATTTGCGATTTCGGGTTCGAGTTCGGACATGGACATAGGTGTGGCTTTTTAAGTTAAAGTTAATGCATAGCTTATGTATTATGAGTAAAGCTCCATAATAAGTTGACAATTATACGAGTGTTTGGCATCTAATGTGATGTCCACTAAAATTTACGATGCATTAACGATAAGTTGCGTTGTTTTTATTTAATGGCAGAGTCTCCTCCCTCGCATCCTATTAGTGCACTGAAGAACTTTGACCGAAAGTAAGATAGAAATAAAAATAGTTAGAAGGAATACGAGAGAGAGAGACAGAAAGAAAGAATAAGATCATTAAATGGTGAGCTAAAATTAAAACGTGCGATCTAAAATTTATTTTTAATGCTCGCAACAAAAAAAAAAAAAAAAACAAGCAATTAAGTGCGCAGTAGACACGGCAGTGCTTGACTAAAAAATACTCTGTAATTGTATGAGTCGATGGAGACACGGCAGTGCTTGACTAATAAATACTCTGTAATTGTTTGAGTCGATGGAGACACGGCAGTGCTTGACTAAAAAATACTCTGTAATTGTATAAGTCGAAGGATACATGTAAAAGTTTTAGTTAAGAATTTAATATATCTAAAATGAACAGATTTGAGCTGATATTTATTTATTTGAAAGAAATTAAACTATTATGCATTGTTTAAAGCGAATTCTGTGCTTTTTTGGGGGACTACAGGGTATGTAGCAAATTAAACAAAAAAGTTATGCACAAATTTAATTGCAAATGAAAAAAAAAGTGACTCGTGATGCGACGTATAAATTTTGTGGCAATGTCCACACACACACTGTCAAACATACACACAATCAACACCATAATCATATTGTGTGTGATAACTTAAATCGTTGAAAGCTGCTTCAATGCCAAATGCATGGCCATTTGTGCCACGCCCATATCTCCTGGGTATGCATAAGGCTAGCAAACTTTTACTTTGAACTTTGACAAATTGCAAAGACCGGGGACGCACAGGGGCAGGGGTCAATTATAGCCACATGCGTAGTACCTCTCCGTTTCGTTTTGTTTTTATATTAAACCCTCTCGCGATCTCCTACAATTTATAGCCTTGAGTTTTTGATTTTGCTTTTTAAAAGCAACAAAATTTTTATTTTAATTTGTTTTCTGGTCACCAAGTGCCCAGCCCCATTACCAATCCCCCACCTGAGTCATTCAACCCGCCAACTTTCATATATATGCATGCAGAGTGTGCAAAAGAGAGATAGAGAGAGACTGGGAGAGAGAAGGAGATGGGGAGAGAGACAAGCGTTACTTTCTTTAACAAATTTGAAATACGCCACCAAACTAGCCACCAGTTTGCCACCCGCCTATGCCGGTTAATTCCCCACCAGCTCCTCGGTGTCCACCAATTCCACCTCTTCTTATAGTTCTCTTCTTCGTTGTCTTCTTTCTCTGCACTCTCTGTTGTCGTATCTCCCTCGGTTAAGGTAAAAGGAGCTTTCGTTGTTGCTCTTATGGTGGGTGAAACCGATATTAGCTGAGCGGAATTGTTAATTAACGCATACGACATATGTTAATATCGTGCGAGCCATGGAACGAGCGGGTATACAATATAAATTTGTCTTGGCGAAACGGTCCAAGCCGGAAAGGCAATGACGGATGTAAGCGCGATGATGGTACCACTCGATGTGGTGGTCGCTGATGGTGGGTGGTGGGTGGTGGGTGGTGCGGGTATTGAGCATGATAAATGCGTTTTTGGGTGAAACTTTGGACAAAAACAGAATAAAAATAAGTTATCGACAATATATCGATAATTATATAATCGAGTTATCGATAAATGTTTACTATGCGTAACTGATAGGTAAGGGGTCGATAGAACTTCGATAATAAATCATTCAAACATATCGATAGTACGTCGATAAATATTTATCTTCGTCACGATGATAACAATTTTGTAATAGAGGCATTCAAAAGTCGGCGATCAATTTATTTTTGTTATCGATAACAATCAACTGAATAAATAGCAGTACAATTTATAAAATATTTGAAGCTAAGTGATCGATAATTTATCGAACTAATTGATGCTGCTTTAGGGGCTTATACAAGATAAATAATAAAAATGCTATTTAATTACATCGCATACTTATCGAAATAGAGTAATCGATATGTTCATTATTTGCAGCTGCTGTTTTCTAATTCTATTTATATTGTCGCTGCCACAGAAAGTTGTTTGCTTCAAGTTCGTTGCCTGAGTCTTTTGTTTTTTTGTCGGCAACGGAACAATAATTGTAGCTCAATCAGTCAATCAGTCAGTCGGTCACACACACACAAACACACACACACTCAATGATAGACATGTAAATACATACAGTACAGTAAGTACTCATCACAATGCACCGCACTTGTCACCTGCCTCTCAAATCTTTCAAATCTGCCACTGGCATCGAAATAACTTGAAATGCATAGCGTGATTTGCACTCCAACTGAGTGTGTTGTGTTTTTATGTACTGTGTGTGTGTGTTTGTGTGTGTGAGAGAGTGTGATTTTTGTTCGGTTTAAAGCGGCATATTATTATTTATTTGTTGTTGTTTATGCGACGCGTGTTGTGCACGAAAACTTGTGTTTATTTCTTCATTTCGCTTCAATTTCTTCAGCAAGAATATCAAAAGGTTTTTGCGGGTGCTTTCTACTGAAATTGAAAACGCATTTAATAACGCAAAGCCAAATTGTTAAAACGTAAACAAAATAAAAAAAACAACAACAGAAACCAAACGAGAAAATTTCACTTTCAGTCAGCAAGGCACATGCAAATGTTCAAGTAAATCTTAAATCAACGAACTGATTCCGACATCAAATTGAAATAAAAGTTATGGGAGTTTTTTGAGCTGCATAAATCAAAACATTTCACAAGCTACTACAAATGGGCAATTGGACAAATGGGATGAGTGCGTTGTCGCTGATTAGCGATAACAGATTTTGAATGGCGCCGTCGCATTGATGGGGAGTGCCAACAACAATAAAAGTAACAGCAGCAACAGCAATACCAAAAACAACAATAATAAGAAAAGTTTGATTAGCTGGAACCGACAAGCGAAGGGTCTGAGGGGGCGTCAGCTAACGAAAGTGTTTACTGTTGCAGCAAATGAACCACAAAATATACATTTTTTTATGCACTTTTTTCATATACCCTTTAAATGTGCAGCCAGAAGTGTTTAGGATATTTTCAGTAACATACATAAGTGTAGAAGTTTCCGTTTTGACTGACCCATGATCAGTGATTCAACTAATTAAAACTAAATACCCCGTGGAGGTTAGTAATGGGTATCTGTGCTTCGATTACCCGCAATTGCTGCACTTTATTTATAAGCTTTTTAGTGAATTTTTGGGATAGGTTTTGAAGTTCTGCTGGTGTGCCTGTGTTTGGGTGTTTGTGTGCCTAAAAGTTTTCACGTTTTCTTGAGCAATTTTCGCAGTGGCTAATGGGAAATATTTTTGTTGTGTTCATAAGTAATAAGCTAACGTTTTATGCTCTCGAATAATGATGATTTAGATCTAAGTGAACTACACAGATTTCTAGTGTGGCTGTTGCTGTTGTTTAATGGCTTTCCACAGGCTGCGATGAGTTGGCATAACGGTGGAGAAAAGTCATAATTACAAGCTGTTATTGTTGTATTGCACAAGCTTTTAAGAGAGAAAAAAGGGAAAAATTACATGCTTAATTTATGCCTTTAATTCAAAATTGTTAATTCGATCTATATCTCTCTGTTTTTTATTTGTATTTACAGCCAAAGAAAGAGCAATGTCTGAACTAATTTGTGCATTTAAGCAACTATGCTAAGTGGTAAGTGCAGCTTTTTAAATCAACAGCTTACGTTTGTTGCCTAAGTCTTTCGTTTTTTTGAGCCCAATTGACCAAAAGTTTATTTACAATCCGTAAACCTGTCTATCATGAATTGCCAAAATGAAAAACTAAAGTAAAAGAAAAAGAAGTAGCCAAGTGCGAACCGTTAATTGTGCATGACTAGGAATTGAGTGCTAAAGAGTGAAAAAGAGAGAGAAGAAGAAGGAGATAGAGAGAGAAAGAGAAATAGAGAGCGAGTGTGTGTGTGTAGAAGACATTGACAACGATTTAGACGAGGACCGTTACATAAAATAGCTACAATGATTTTTTTTTTATATTTATTTCAATTTATTTTTACACATATTTACTAAGGTTACACCTACCCTTCAGCTCTCTTCCTCTGTCTATATGTCTTTCCTTCCCCTTTTTCTATGAGTTGTTATACTCTTACAGTGGGTAACATGACTACCTTACTTTCTTAGGAATTGAAATATAACATTTTATACTAATTTAGTTAAGACAGTAACTTGTTGCCAAAATCAAAGAAATATTTCTCTTTTTTTTAACATTTATTACTTGAATAAACAAAATTATTTGCAAAGAAAGTGTATATAACATTTGTCTACTTTAATGTTGGTTTTCTTCTGATTTGTTTCTGCATGACACTCGTAAATATTTTTCGATTATTTGTCATTAAGCGGGTGTTTGGGTCTTTGGGGCCTTTGGAGCCGTTGTCGTATTCAGTGACGACCTTAAATGGTTTTTGACTTTGACTTCATTGGCTTTTTGGGGCTGGCAATTTGGTATGCCGCACTTTTTGGCCGATTGTTGGGTCTCTGTTGTGTCTGAGGATTTGCAAAGCTAATTAAGTTATTTGAACTCGTTGTTTGTTTAGTCGTGCAGTGCAAAAGCTCTTAATTCGCATTGTTGTTAGTGTCCCAAAAATAAAAAAATATAAAAAAAATATATTTTGTTAGCGAAAGAGGAGGAAGAAAAAATAGAGACAGAAACAAAAATAAATAAATAAATAATAAGTGCAAACAAAACCTAAAGAGTTATAAAAATATTAAGAGTTGTGCAAAATACCATACCTACTTAGGTACAGTTTTGATAGAGTTATATAGCTAACAGCTGTGACAGGTGAATGCAATCTGTTGGCCTTGAGTGCTATAGCAGGCAAACTGTGACTGTGTTTAAAGGAATTCAATTAAAATTTACTGTTTTATTTAATTATTTTTATTATTAATTAAATACTTTGATTTATTTGTTGAGTTTCATAGCTAACTGTTGTGACACTTGTGACAAAATTTGTTGAAAATCATAAAAATGATTTAAATTATTAAATTTTAATTACCGCTCGCACTTCCTAGAACAAATATTTCAAGCAGTATTTTAACGCCTTCAATTAAAAGGCCCAGCAGAAGTATTTCCAACTTGGCCTTAACACAACTCTTATGGTCAGCAATTATTTCAGTTTTGTCATTTGGCAGATGGATAGATTTGGCCTGCTTAGTTGTCAGTCTGTCAATTCCGCTAGTTATGTCATGAGAAATGTCAACCATAAACATATCAAGCAGAGTTTCCATTCTAAAAACATTTGTTGAACAAACCAAAACAAATATGTTAAAAGCTAACTTTAAGAGGGGTTTCTTATAAATTTTAAGTAAGTTCAAACAGTTGAACAATTTTATACACGCCTAGTCTAGAGTTGAAATACAAATAAACTCATATAAAAATGAAGGCATAAAAAGATATAAAGCTAAAAATTCGAAATTTAACTACTTATTTTATTCAAAAAAAGGTTTTCTTATTGTTTTACATAATTTTTAAAGCTATCCAACGTCTGCATTGAGAGTATTTTATTTTTTTGGTATTTCAATATTTTCTTTATTGATCAATCAAACTATTATTAAATCAGCTACTAACTTCCAATATGTTTAAAGCTTTTGTTTAAACCAAACCGTCCCAAAAACACAGCGCTAAAATTAAAACACTTTGCCTTTCATAAAATTTATTCCCTATCTTTTTTTTGACGTTTTTTCCTCAGCTCACTAATAGATTGTCCGCAATTATTGTTGATTTCGCTTAGTGCACAATCCCTCGGTTACTTACCAAAATTCAGTTTAGCCACCCACAAAGCGCAGCACAAAAATAAAAAGCAGTTAAAATTGCGAATTTTAGTGACAGAGACAAGGCTACAGTGGTGTCGCTTTGGTTGGTATACAACTGCAGTGGCAGCGACTGTGACAGCGACAACAACAGCAAACAGCTAATGAGCCGGTTTACAGTTTTACTCTCTCACAATCATTCGCTCTCGCTCGCTCACTATTGTGTTCACTCTCGCTCGCTCGCTCTCTTTGTGCGTCTTCGTGTCTCTCTTGTTTCGCTCTCTCGCCCACACTGAGCGTGTTGGCTTTTGGCACCTGTCGCTGCAACTTTGTCTTGCGCTTAAACTTCTTCGCAGTCGCGTTCGCTGCCAACGTCGCTGCTTTGAAACAACCTCAAGTTTGGCGCTGCGGTGGGCACGTCTTGAGCCGTACGTTCAATGCGCTGCCGACAGTCGATAAGAACGCACACAAAAGTCCGCACCGGGAAAATCAAAAAGAAAATCGCGCGTGTGTGATTTTTTGTAACGGTTTGAAACATTTTTTTTTTTTTGGGAAATCTTCAACTTGTGCGAAGAATTATTCCACACAGTGTATAACATTTTTTTTCGCTTAAAAAGAGTTGTGTGTATGAAAAAAAAAGTTGTTGCAAAATTGAAATACAATTGTTTTAATGTGCTGCACTTTGTTGACTTATTTTTTGTGTGTCATGTGACAGTTATAGCCGCCAGATGTCGCTATCTAAATAAAGTTCTATAAATTTTGAATCAAGTGATTTTGCTCAACGCAACGCAATTTAGCAAAATGTCTACGAAAAATCAAATGAGTGTCTTCATGGAGAAGTTTAATACGGTGAGTCGGTTTAAATTGATTTATGTTTGCAACGAAATGTTCTGAAAGTGTGAATTAAAAACTTTTAAGAGTTTTAATCGCAATTGATTGAAAACTTTTCCGCTATTAAGTCTTTATCGAAAGGAAACTGATTCATGTTTAATTGTAATGAGTTTGCTTAACTTTGTTAAGGCTGTTAATTTAATGTACACTTTGAGTGATTTATAAAATGTGACAAAAGATTTGCCATAGCAAATTAGCTTAAAAGTTTGTCTGAAACTTGGGATTGTCACTTTTTATCAAAATGATTTGATAAAAAACTTGTTGATTTGCAATTAGTTCCACTGCTGTTTTAGGAAAAGTGAGAATTTGATTTTAAAAGGAAATTTCATCTTTTCTAATGTGTTTTAGGTAGACTTTTTAATCAAAATTGTCGTTTAAAATGTTCTAGAAAACATTTAATTGGTTCTTACTTAAAACTATTTTTCAATTAAAATAATTACGCTGCTATAAAAACCATTGGTTAGTCTTTTTAACTTTGGGAACTACAACTCTTCTGTTTATGATGCATTAGCTTTAAACTGCTACACTCAGATACACAGCAAAAATTCGGATTAAATTCCAATATTTTTTTTATTTTAGTTTTAGATTTTTTAAGTATAAACTTTGAAAGTATCTTTAAATTATGTAATTAACAGTTAAACTACAATTATTTAGAATTTTAATTTAAAAAAAATTAGTGTTATATAGAGTACATAGTACACCATGTTTTAATGTCCACCCCATGGTTAAAATAATTAGTTTATTATTTTAAAATTAATTTTCAAATTAAGTAATTTATGCTCTACTAAGAATATGTGGAATTACCCTGATTTTGACAACGTTAATTAATAACTTTGGCTCGAAATCCTGATAAGTTTTTACCTGTGTCATTACTCACATTATTTGCTTGGCATTCTGAAGTGGTTAAAACATTATAACTAGACTGTCTTCCGACTACAATTAGCGCTCTGTCACACAAGAATTTCCGCTATTACTCTTACAAGTTCGTAAGAAAACTGTGCGTAAGTCATATAATTGTGGGATATGTGGTGTGATCGAGAGCTTTCTAATATTTTCCCATTGGGTCGCGAAAGTTGATCTAGGGCTTTATCATAATTCACAGACACCTGTTGCATGCATCGAATTGATTGGCAATTGGGTAAATGAGTCGACTCATTTGTCATTTGCATTCAATGCGGACTGTCAGGTCATCAATAAATTGGAATTGAAATTGAAATTTTTGCGCTTAGTTTTCCAATCGTCGCATATTTTATTTTTTTATGTGGAAGCCCGCAACACACATAAAATGAAAGTGAAATGCGCTTCAAAAATTAAGTGTTTGCTCTATAGTGTATGTGTGTGTGTTTATGCCAAGTGGCTGCTTGAAGCTTGGGCTTCAATGAGCCCCAATTGAATGACTGACGAAATGTTGCGCACCGCATAATAAATGACGTCCAAAAGAAGTGGCCAACAACAATTTGATGCAGCCAGTGCTAACAGTAGTTGTTGTAGTTGCTGTTGTTGTAATTGCTCATTGTATGCAACAATAATTAATAAATAATTTTCGTTTGTTTGTTTTTATTGCGCACATTTCATGGCATGTTTACACAGGCGGGGCGAGAGTTGCCCAATTGCCCAATTGAGCACGCTCGATAAATTATCGAGCGCATCGATAGCTTTTTGTTCGATAGTTTGCAGTGAAAAGCTTACTAGAACTTTCCATTTTTGTTGGCATAGGTTATTCAACTTACTTACTTACTTACTTGGGCTTTAAATGACATTCTAAAAGTAAAGTAATTGATTTAAACATTTGGCTAATAACATTTAGGTATAAATATTTCTAAGTTGTATTTCTAATGCCAATTATTATTACCACCACAGTTCCATCTTAATAAAAGTTGTAGTTGTAGTTTACATACTTCAAAATAAAAGAAAACTTTAAATAAATAAATTAAATGGTTTTAAACAAAATAAAATTAAAAAAAAAAATTAATTAAAGCTTATTGAATTATTTAAAAAAATTATTCAAAGTTCACAAATTATTTTTTATTCAAAAACAATAAAAAACCGACACTATAAACCAACTGATAAAGTATTTTATATGCTGTCTTTACGTTTTGTTTTACATAGATAAGAAATAGATGGACAGCTGAAAGCTCGTAAAGAATTCTAGAAATGCTCGATTCAAAAATATTTAAACCTGTAAAATTGCTGTTAACTCACTTTGGGTCAATGGCAAATCATTGACCAAGTCTTTTTAGAACTGTGTGGCATTAACTGACATCATTGAATGTTACTCTGATGATGATGTGACACTGGAAGACAGCGGGTGGCGGTGGTGCTCATAGAGGAGGGTGGAGGCAGTCGAACCAGTTTTAAACTGATTCCACTCGTGGTTATGCTTATGCAACCAAAAATCGCATGTAAAGTGCAGTCAGAGCAGTGAGAGAGAAAGAGGGAGAGTGGAGGGGAGTGGGGGGAGGAGAGAGCCAGTCGGAGTTGGGGAAAGAGAGAAAGCAGCGTCCAAAGCAGACGATACGGTGTTAAATTCTAGCACACCTTGCGGTAGTTGATGTCACAAAACGAATGACTTAGGCAACAAACCTGTGTGGCCACAACGGAGCATTCCACAGCAAGCTTGTAAAAAAGCCGGCATGCGCTAAGCGCATCGGCTTAAAAGGACCCTGTATGCATTCCTAAGTTATCAGAAAAATGTCCAAATATTTCCAGAGTATTTGAAATACATTGATTGATATTTAAGCGCCCCGAAAGAGGCGTGGTGTCATTGAGTAGTCTCAAAAAACTTCGCTTATTCTTCAGACACACCCATCATATACCTTGTTTATTTGCAAGTACAGGGTCTTTGTAAAATTGAATGCAAATAAAATAGAAATAAAAATAAACTGCCGTTAACGCAATTGATAAACCACTAGATTTATTGTGCTATTTACTCTCAAAGCGTGTTATCCCAAATCATGTTATGCAATTGACACTCAATCTTATAGCCGTAAATCCATCAACCGATATTGGGGCAATGCATCCCATAACATGCACATGATAAGTACTTCAAATCTGAAGCTCTTCTCAGCTGTCAACGCCTTATGATTGCACAAAAGTGGGGAAAAAAAGACTTTAAAATTAGTCTGGCTGTCTGACGACTGTTTGTTTGCCTCTCTGTGAGTCTCTCGGTTTGTCTGACTGTTTGCTGGCCTGGCTAATAGGCCCGTCTGTCTGGTTTGCTTAGTGCACGCGAAGGTGAGGCGGTTTTCGGGTTAATTACGAGCTCAGCATTTGAAATGTGAATGCAGTTTAATTGACTTATGACTACAAGTGTCAAGTGCGTGGGGCTGACAATAAATACCTACGTCAGAATGTCATAGTAATATATATACCTAGGTACATATATATCTTTTTATTACGTGCCACAAGGAAGTTGTTGACTTTATCACATTTATGGCTATTAAAACTATTTGCACCCATGCTGGCATATTAACCATTATTATAAGCTTAAATGGCTGTAAAATAATAGCAGTAACAATAAATGTGAACAACATTCACTAGTGTCCAAAGAAGGTGTATTATATACCAAAGCTTATTTATTAATTGTGGAGTTATGTACATGGAAATCGAAGTTATGTGCAAGCACAAGGTTCTTTTCCTGTAAAGTCTACTTTGAAGCATTACAATTAAAAGAAAAACGTTTTGCGTCGACTTTTTGAAGACACTTTTTAAATTCATAAAAATATTTAAAAACTTCTTTATTTCTACTAGAAATCAACAATATAATTAACAAATTTATTTATTGTTTTTGACATGAAATTTCTGGATTTTTTGCATTTAAAGTAAAGTCATTTTTTTACTCAAGCAATACGAACTTTTTGGGAATTTTAATAAACGTTTTGAGCTCTATTTTAATCACTAAAATTCCAAGATAAGATACTTAGGTTAAACTTTGATAATTCAGTAGTGGGATCATTCGTCGTTTCCTTTAAAATTGTTTTTTTTTTTCGGTCGCTTCAAAAATATATGAAATTTAAACGTGTGAATTCTATTTCCTCGTTAATTCAATTCCCTGTTCATTTAATTGAATTTTTTAAAAATAATCAGTAGAATTTAATTTAATTACTCAAAGAAGTAGTAAACTAGTAATCTAGTTGATCTAAGTTACTATATTTACCTAATTATTCTTATCTCTCTATAATTCGTATAATTCGTATCCCTTGAGCAAAAAAATTAATATGGTTCGACCAATATTATAAATAACTTAGTTATATTTTAAAATGAACAATTAAAAGTTTTAGGATTTTAATTTAAATGGACAAACCATTCAACTGCTAGCAAAATGTGTAAAAATAACAAACATTTTATTTACGCATGTACAATTACTACTTAAAATAAATTTGCAATATTAACAGCTTAAAGTTGGTATATATTATTTAGTGTTAATTAGTTTATTGCGCACTTTGCTGCATTACGCATACGTAGCGTTGGCCACTAGGGTTGTTGGGTGTTGTGTTGTGTGTGTAATCCAAAGCAAACCGCCAATGCCAAAGGAACACAGACGCCAATACTTAACTTCCTCATAAGCTTATACCTTGTGTTGCTACCAATTTCAATTGTTTTTGTAGCTAATCATTTTAGCTTGAAATACATTTAGTCGCGTTCTCATTTTTGCTTGCATAAGTTGATGTATGGAAAGTGGTAACTTGAGATACCGCAAGAAAAGAAAAGAAAAAAACATTTTGCGGTGACATCGCATCGTTTCCCAAGCTCATGAAATTTGTTACACGAGCAACACAAAATGCAAAAACCTAAAAGCAAAACAATAATCGCACTGATAGCTGATTTGGCAAATTTTTTTGTTGTGTACTCGTGTTTATGTATTAGCCTGGCTCGTTGTCTTGGCTGTCAATGCCTGTAGCCCATTTATGGTTGGCTCTGACCCATATTATATAGTGTATATATGTACATACGCTGTTGGGCAATGCTTTGGGGCCTATTGGACAGCGGTGCCAAATACGGAAGCCATGTAATGCTAATGAATTCAAAGCCAAAAAAAAACACTCCAACTCCAGCTGAAACATGTCTACTAAAAAACCGTTGAAGAAGCAGAAGAAATAGATAAACAAAAGAAAAAAAAAATAGAGAGAGACATTTGACGAAGCTGTTAAAAAGTTGTAATAATAATTTCCTGACTCTGATTTGCATGCTGCAAGTTATGTTAAACATACTCAATCATACTACCGTCTCCCTCGCACTATCTCAGTATCTCTCTTTCCCACTGTGCACTGCTTCGTACCACATTCCATTCCCCTGCGCTACAACTTGGCTCAAAAGATTGCATGCGAGCCGTGGAATGCGAGCAGACCAACACCTACGTGAGATGACACAATCAATTGACTTTAAGTAGCATATGCTGTAAACTAACTACATTTCTTAGTTTCATTTGTAGAACAATCAGTAGGGAATGCCCTGAAATTTTGGCTTAGCACAAAACAGTTACAAAGGTTGTGTACTCGTGGTATACTTTCTACAGATTGAAGGGCTGAAAGCGGTTTGAAAATAAAGTACTTTACTTAGTTTAAATCATAAAACAAATGTTAAGTTGTATACCCTGTACGTGTAGCTAAATTTTCAGTACATATTAAAGTAAAGAATTGAAGTAAACACTCGTAAAGGGATGCAAAAACAACATTTAAACGGGAAAATTAAACACATTTTGTAAATTCTATTTAACAGTTTATTGCCATAGGAATATATACTTTTTACTTTAGTATATCTAAGGAATCATTACTATATAATTCTGATAAACATTAGGAAAAACTCATTTTTTAATGGGCACCAAATAGTGTTAAATGAAAAACGGTTAAATGAAATTATGTAGACTTTAAAAAGAACTTAATAATGAACGTATATTAGTACAGTACGAACAGTTTTCGATTTATAAATAATATTTATAATCTTTCGATAATTTAAATTTGTTAAAATATGAGTTCTGGAAAAGTGTACTACTTTAAAGCTCTAAATTTCATAATTGTTTTAGAATGCTGACGTTTCATTGAGCATATCAAAGGAGAATTAAATGTAATTAAGTTACTTTTATTTAATCTTCTTTTTATATTATATTAAAATACTCATCATTTCATTGAAAGGGCATCAGTAGTAGTTCTAACAGTAGTAGTTCTAACTGAGCTGTTTTATTATTCATTAAGCTGTTTAGTTCAAGATTAAGAGGCTTAAGTGAAAGTCTCAACAAATTTGATTACATATACAATGTACGTATAAAAGTTACTGTATTTTTTGTTCAATTTGTTTTTTGTTTGCACATCTGTTGATAAGAATTCTTTGGGTTTAATCATCTCAATGTCAACTATCAGACTGTTTTCCCAGTTCAGTGTCAGTCAAATAAACAAACACATAATCACAATGTTGTTTAACATTTAGTTTAGATAAATGTTCAGTTTTAATTTCAGTTTAGTTTTGTTGCTGAAAACGCGTAATACTGATTAAAAGAAAAAGTAGTGAGTGCTAAAAAAAAGTAATGTGAATAAACGCGTAGATATAAGTACTCAAAAGACAAATTCATTGAGCTAAAGCTTTAAGCTACAGATAAAATGTGATAATTTATGGCTTAAAGGTTGAATTTATAGAGCAGTTTGTTTAGCTTTTAATTTTTATGTGATAGAATCATATCATAGCTTTTAAATAAAAAATAAATTAAATAGATTAATTTTTATTTAATTGTGTTAAAAACAATTATTTTTTTTTTTTGAATGTTAGTAGCTGAATTGATAACTATTAAAGAGGCTAACGGCGTTCAATTCATCGCTCACCTGTTGGCCTTCAACTGCCAAATTGGCCCAAACAATAAGTAGAGAAGGGGAAGAAAAGGAAGAGAGATAGCCAGAGAGACTTTTTTGGTAAAAGTTTTCCGCTAGGAGACGATGTCAGTTTTCTTCTGTGTCAATAGCGAATGCTGTTTTCAGCTGGCGTTTGAGAGGAAGACGTTGAGCCGTAACTGGCAGCTTGGGAGATTTCACCTAACAACAACAAACAGCTACAACAACAACACAACCAACAACAACAACAACAACAACAACAACCTCAGCTTACCACAAGAAATCGCCAACTTAATTTACAGCATTTTGAATGTGGCCAGCACGATCTATGCAATCTTCTGCTTTGTTTTTTTTTCTCTTTCTTTTCTTTTTATTTTTCTTTTTTGTCGCCTTTTTAAACATTTTCACTTTCGTTTTCAATTTGTGTGTTTCGAGGTTTCGCGTTGGCCAAAATAAAAAAAAATAAAAATAAAAAGAGAAAAAATTTATAAAAATAAAAAGAGACAACTGCGACGAGTTGACTTGACTTGCCTCTTGGCCGGGCCAATAATCACAATAATCGTGGTAAGCGGGCAGTCAGTCAGGCCTGGTCTCGCCTGGCCTGGCCTCACTTGGCCTGGTCTTTTGGGTGCGAGAGATCGGTAAACTGGTTGGGGTCTCCATACTGGCCGGATGCTTGGAATTTTCGGATGCCAAACGAAAGTGAAAACGTCCGACAAGAAGCAAATGAAATCAAAATTGAATTTAAATAAATTACGTATGTTAATTGCAAGCAGGCCACAAAACTGTTTTCGTCTTACCAACTCATAAGCCCCAAAAGAAAACCTAAAATCCAAAACAAAACGAAACAAAACAAAAAACAGCGAGTCTACAAATTTTACGAACTATAAATACACTGTATATTTCTTAAAAAATATTTGTTAAATTTAGATAGTTTTAGGAATTTTTTTAAATTAAAAAGATTCAAATATTTATTGAAATTTTTGGACAGGTTACTAATAAACTTCATTTTCAGACTCACATCAAAATCTATATAGACTCACTGCTAGAGTATTATAAAAAATAACAAAAATTAACTCAAACTGTTTTACTCTTGATTTCATATTGTTGTTGTTCATTTTGTTGTTGTATTTTTTTGCAAATGTCAGTTTGCGGCTTACTTGAATTAATGAGGGTCAAGATACTTGACGGCTTTGGCTTTCTACATCATCATCAACAACAATCATGACAGCAACAACAACGTCATTATTATCGTTAGCATCATAATCATTATCACTTTGAGCAGCATCAGCAGCATCGACACCTTGAAATTGCTGCAAGTGATGCTGAAGATGAACCTATAGTTGCTGAGGTCCAAAGTTGGTACTGAGTTGAGTTTGAGGAAGGCAAAGACATTACACGAAACATTAAATTGAACTTGAAATACAGGTGTGTGTGTGTGTGTATGTGGACGGAAGATGCCGGTAAAATACAGGGTAGTTAGCGGTCGTGCCAAACCAAGGCACTTAGTTGTATGATTCTTAAATATATTGAACTGCATAATCTGTTGTCAAATGGCAGATCTGCCCAATAGAAATGACCAATCTCTGACTATATCTTAACTCTTCCATCTATGAGATCATTAGCTCACAATTCTGAATGATTAATTGCATTTGGTCATTTTGGGCAATAACTGTGAAACCACTAAAAGGCCTTGGCAACAGTTCTGTGTATAGATACTCTAGATAAATAAATATTTATACTTCACTTTTTGTTTGTTTTCAACGTTTATTTAACACTAAAAGATTCTAGCTATTATAAAAACTTGATGTAATGTGCTAATTAATGACTTTTTGACTATTATGGGTATTATTATCGTAGAACTTTGTGTTTGATTTTGATTTACGAGACAATGGAAATCAAAGACTTGTCCAACTGTCACTTCCCACATTGAAATAAAATATAATGAAAAGCAAAGACAAACATAACTTTAATCTAAACAATAATCTTGTTTTGGATCACGAAATGATCTCATAACGGAGCACGGACAACGGACAACGGACTACGGAATACGGAGTGTGTCCGATCAATTAAAGGCCAATTGAACCCTGTGGAGCTGATTAACAATGCGTCTCGTTTAGTCAATTAAAACGCCAGCATTTTATAAACTCAATCAAAAGGCCCCCAAAAAAACTAAAAACTTTAAAGATAAAGAAATACCTGAGTTGAAATAAAAAAAAGCGAAGCACAACAACGACAACAATAGTGAAGTTGGCTCGAATAAATGTAACTTGTTTTCGGCTTTTCTTAAACTTTTCTTTTCCGCTTATTGATGCCGGCTCATTAATATTATTATTATACGCTTACCAGGGGTATCATAATTTGGTACGTTGAGTGGAAGGAGAAAACTTTTGTAGGATATATCTTGATTATAAATCAGTTTCGATTAATTGACTCATCGAATAACGCACACAATAAGTGGGAAAATACCACTAACTATTTTAATCCGAAGTTAAATATTTTCTAAAGAAAAATATTTTATTTGCTTCTATTTTGCGAAGCAATGAAATTATTATTCCTATAGTAATTCAAATTAATTTTAACATAAAATGTTATGGTCAACAATTTTCAGTTTTAAAGCTCTTTCCCTTTGGGCTGAATGATGCACTGTAAAGACAATAAATTTTATTAAATAAAATGAATTTTTTTTTAATATATTTAAATTATGTTTTCTCTTAAAAAAGTAAAATAAAATTTAAAAATTTAACTTTTCCACTCAAGTGTTGCTGTTGTTATTTTTTTATTAAGTCACGTCCGACACAATTCGTTAGGGTATTTAACTTTCGATTTAAAATTGATTTTTTACTTTTTTTTTATATTTTTTATTATTGTTTGGTAAATTTTTTCTTTCGATTTGCTTTTGCATTGTTTTGAATTAATAATTTATATCGATTTTTATAAGCGCTTGCGGCGCACATCAATTGATTTACCGGATTAGCATACACAAACACAGAAACACACACACACACACACACACACACACACACACACACACACACACACACACACACACACACACACACACACACACACACACACACACACACAGTGAAGTGTATATATATATGATTCACAGCCGATATCGAACCCATGTTGACTACTTTTTTCCACTTTACAAGTTGATTTTGGCTGAAAAAAAAAATATTTGCAATTTATGAAACGCGTTCACAATAATAACAACAACAACAGCAACAGCAACAACATCCACAACGAGACGAAAGTAAAAGTTCAATTAAATAAAGATAAATTGCACAACAATTGTTGTTGGCTACCCGCTTCCAAGAGCAACTCGAAGCCAAGTCCAGACCCAAGTTTAAGCCAAAGCCAGAGCTAAAGCTGAAGCTGAAACTGAATCTCAAGTTGTATCGTGTCGTATCGTGTCTTCGACATGACTCTTTGGGCCAGCAGTTTACGTAAGGCTCATAAAAATTTCAAAAATGCAAAATTGCTCATTGAGACAATGCCAAGTATGAAATACCAAGTGCCAAGTGCCAAGTATCAAGTACCAAGTGCCAACTGCCAAGTGCCACGCCCTTAGCGCCCAAATGACAATAACAAATTGATAAACATTTTCCAAATTTGCCATCATGGACAGTAAAAGTAAAAGTCGCATTGCTTTTTGAACTTCACATGAAAATGTATGAAATGCTTGTTTACACTGAAAAAAAATATTAGATAACTATTGACTGTTACATCCTGTTGGAAATACATTTAGAAAAGTATTGAAAAAATGTTTTGATGTTTTTGTTTTAGATATTAAAATATTTTTTGCTTACACTGAGCGAAATTTGTATAAATATTTTGCATTTGATAGCATTAAAATGGTAAATTTTGTTTAAATTTTTAATTTTAATTCATTTTAAAATACACATAATTTAAATGACAGCCGCTTGGGGTAGAGTAGGGATAGGGAAAGGGGTTCAATCAGTTTCCATGGGTTCGAAGCAGTCAAATTCCCGTGCTTTTACTTCGGGTATAATTCTCCAGCCCTTGTTAGTCAGATGATATAGTTTAATAAATGCGGAAATATTTCCATTTATATTCTCAGTATTGCAAACTGCTCTACGTGCCAAATTATAGGCAGCCTGATCCGACATGTTCCAATTTAAACCATTGCTAATTACACTATAGGCATGTGATATGCCATTGCCGACTGCAAAGAAATTTCCCTCAATGCATTCGCCATTGCCGTCGATAGAGATGAGTTTGGGTCCATCCGGATCAACTCCGGCTAATAATAGACCCATTGAAACACCCATGTTGAGCAAGCTATTCGCTATTTTATTTATGATTTTTGAAGCTCTTGTTACGGGCATTCCTTCATCGTTTTCCAAACGGTACAGTCGGCACTCCATAGTGAGAACACGTTGCCAGTAGCTACAATCGGCAGCACAGCCCGTTATTGTGCCCAGCATACATTTATCCAATTCAACTATTTTTTTCTTCTGCTGGGCTACAGAGAAATCATTGTCGGTATTCCGTGAATCAGCACACATTATAATGCCACCATAATATTTGAAAGCCAATGTGGTAGTGCCATGTGCTAGCTTCAATTGTATATCATTCTGATCCAATTTCTTTTGAAAGTCCTCGGCGGCATTATTAAAGGGTGGAGCCATTAAAGTATATGCACTTTTATTGATTGTACCCTGTACAATCCTGTCTTCCAGTTCCACATATTCCATATCAGGGTTTTCCCTCATAAATGACAGATTATTGAAACCGCATATGCTTTCCAATGCCATTTTGCTGAGAAAAAGAAGCATAAAAACTTAAATTCTAATTTATATCTAAAAATTGCTTACCCGTTCTTAACTAAGTCAATTTTCAAAGCATTTAATATGTGTGTAAAAGTATAAAAGACTGTTTTCTTTATGCAAGAAAAGTTGATAATATTTTTAAAAAACTTCTTTTGTAAACTAGTTTGTCGAATTTAAAAAACGAACTGTTTTAATTAAAGCTTATAAAATCAGACGCGTGTGGCTGATAAGTTTAGCGCAGGTGGCTTGGATTTGAGATATACAAGTTGTTATTAATTTTTTAAAAGTCAAGGCTAAAAATTAGAATTATGCCAAAAAGTTCTAGCATAAAATTTGAAACTCAATTTCAGTTCTTTATGATAAAATTAAGTCTTAAAAACTACCTGAACTATCTACATATTGAAGTGTGTAGTAGATAGACATATTTTCAGTTCACCGGGATTATAGGGTTGCTTTGCATAATGAAACTGAAAAAATATTGGAAACAAATAAATAATGGGTAGAGTGGGGAGTGTCAAAAGTCAAAGCGAACACGAAGTAAAGAAATACAAATAAAGCAAATGTAAACATTTGACAAGAGGTGGAAGTTGAGTTGAATCGCTTCATTTCGGCACTTTCATCGTTGATTGGCGAGTTGAAAAAGAAACAAAAAGAGAGAGAGAGGGGTAAAGGGAGAAATGGGTAGAAATAGGCAGAAATAGATTGAGTGAAAGAGATGAAACAGAAAAGAAAATCTTCAGCTGCAGAGTCACCGAAAGGCCAATGCATTCAAAAAAAAAAACCAAATACGTGACATTCAAATGTGATTTTTATTTTATGAATTGCAATAATGAACATGATAATGATAATGCTAATGACAATAAAGTCGATGATGACTAGAAAAGTGAGCATGACAATGATACACACAGCACGTGTCTAGTGTTGTCTACAAACAGATATTAATCAAAATAATCAACTTGAGCTTAAGCCAAGCAATGTGACAATGGAGGACAATAATACAAGTGCAAGAATAACAAGCGAGTCTTCCATGACTAACAAAAAAGCCAAAAGATCGTTTCTGCCATTTAAGTGACCATGGAGGATCAGCATATAGAATTTTTACAAGACAAACTGACCATGGTGGATCGGTAATCAATTGAAATGAGCGAAATTTTTAAACATGCAATTGAACAAATGGAAATTTAAAACACTCTAGTGTGTGTTGGCCGGCAAATCAAGTGAACATGGAGGACAAACACTTGAAGCTAAGACCCTGTAAAGCCAAAGCAATTGTGAAATTTGCACAAATTGCACGAAGAAATGAACCAAATACCAAAAAAAAAAAAAAAAATAAAAAAAAAAACTATAATAAGTTCTCAAAGAAAAGTCAGGGTGATATGTTGCTAGACCGACACATACCCTGTAAAAATGTTTGTCTTAAGTTTCCAATTTTTTTTTTTCATGTTAATTTTTTGTTACTACAACTCAATTATTTTACACTTGTAAGCATCTGCTAGTTGATACTACCCTGCTTGATTCAGGCGGCGCTTACAGGGTATGGCAAAAACATGCCACAGAATTTTGCACGATTTTATCGGCGAATTTTGTAAGTTGTACAACGACTTAGCTGTTGAGAGGTAAAGTGCACACGAAGATTGAAACTGAAACTAAAGTCTCAACCTGAACTCGCGACACCAGCAACAACAGCAACCACAGCAACAACAACAGCAACCACAGCAACAACAACAGCAACCACAGCAGCGACACCAAGCCTAAATCAAGTTGCAAGAATGCGGAATAAATGTCATGATGAAAATGAAACAAAAAGCGAGAAAATAACTTTAAGTAAAAGCTATAGTCAAGCGTATAGACTAGGAAAGACCCTGTAGTTATAGAAGTATGTGAAATTTTATTTTTATGAAAAAGTTTCTCTTACTTACCATTTGCAGGCGTAGTGAAAATGCCAACTTAAGGCCCACATATTATTGTCGACCAACTTCAAACACCCTTTGCAAATTTTTGAGTACAGGGTCTAACAAAAAGCTTAATCGCCGCTCGTTGAGTTGAAGTTAAAAACTAAAGCTGAAGCCGAAGCTGAAGCTGAAGCCTTTGCAGCGCGTATCTTAAAGATACATTTATTTATGATATGGTTACGAGTACTTAGTTATTGCATTAGCGTTAAAACATGTTTCTAATTCCAATCATTATCCAAACTGGTGCAACTTTAGTTGGGGGCGTGCTGAGGGATGGCAAGACGTGCCAACAAAGAAAGACGGTGAGTGACAGGGGTGGAGGATGGAAACTGACAATGTTCAATGCTGAATGTTAAATGTTCAATCGTTATTTATTATGCACCCAAAGCAATGCGTTCCAATAGTTAAAACTAGTTCTAGACTCTGCGCTCCAAAGCTCATTAACATTTATGAACAAACACAAACAAAAATAAATAAATAAATGAAATATGTGGTAAAATTATAATTAATTGCCTTTTGTTAAAACATACGTTATTTGCTGCAGAGCTCATTAGAGTAAAAGTCCACTTTAGTTTAGTTTTCCCAATTGTTTAACATTTTATTTTATTTTTTATTTTTTGTTTTCTTCAAGTTCTTCCGTTGTCTGCCACGAAGGTTGCTTCGTTTATAGTTATTTTTATTTTGAAAACCAATTTCAAGTCATTGATAATTATGGCGGACATGGATATAGATTTAAACAAACAATTATATAATACAAAATATATATGTGGGCTTTTGTTTATTTTTATCTAGAAGTATTTTTAAGTATTTCTTTGATTTGGCCTTTAAAGTTGACAGTTTAAATGCTGAACTATTTGGCATGACTTCTGTAGCTTCCGGCGACTTTGCAATTATTTTTTATTTAAATAATATAGGTTTGTTTTATTTTAATATAAATTTTAAACTTTATAAGGAGTGTACAATTTGAATGAGTCAGGTTTCGCAGACTTATGTTTAAATTATTCAACAGGCATCACAATAATATATAAAATAAATATTAAAAGGGAAATAAGTGGAGTAGAATCTTTAAAATATTTTAAAATAATTTTGTATATTTCTCTAAGCTACAAATTTTATTTCACTACAATTAGTAGATGTTAGCTTTTCAGCAATTTTCTGTAGTTAACTGCTTAAACAAACTAAGATAAATGTAATCCATACAACACACACATTCATCATAATCTATGTGCAATTCTTTTTTGGCTCATATTCAAAGTAAAATCTTCAGATTTGGCCATAACTCTTAGGCTAACCTGCTAAACTTTAAATGTCAGCCAAAGTGTGCAACAACAACTAGAAAATGCCTTGCCACAAACAATTCCACAAACCTAAAAAAATACAAAACAACGAAAAGTCGGAAAATGGCAAAGTACTTCTCTCTCCATTCCCCTTATCCCGCCAACACTTAGCAAAACTTAATATTTCACTTTGGTCATGTTTTAATTTAACTTTGTTTTTTGCGTACAAATTCATCTCATTGCGATTTTGTTCTCTGGTTTTTTTGCAAATAATTTGTAGATCGAGTTGTTTGTGATTTAATTTTAAGTTGAAATTTATGCAGATTTCTTGTAATAATCTGCGTTGAATTGTTTGCTCTCTGCTCAAAAGTTTATTACATTACAGTTGAGCTGCATATTTTGGCCCAGTTTGTATACTCTACAAGTTTTATAAAAGTGTTTATAGCATAGAATACTTTAGTAAAACTTTAAAAGAAGTTTATGAGTATGAGAAGTATGAGAAAAAGTATTAGTTTTGAAAGCATTTGCAGAGTTCCTCAGACAGTATCTAAACGTCTAGCACAAAGTCAGCTTTTGTGCACCTTAAACTCTACTGAATATTTTGCAGTCAATACTTTTGGTATACACAGTTTAAATTTATTAGTAATGGGTATTTTTAAGCTGTTTTTTTGAGCATCTTTTCAGGTGTTATATCGCAAGTTTGAGTTGTTTTTTTTCTACGTTTTTTTTCTGTAAATAATTAAAAACTACTTTGCTCTTGGCGCCTCGTTTACAACTCGGATGAGTATGATGATCGTTATGATGATAATTGTGATAGATACAAATGTAGCTAAAGCCATGGCAAATTGTAGTTGTTGCGGTTGTGGTTATTGCCTGGCATGACGAATGCTTTTGGTTCATCCAAAACAATAGGCCAACATGCTGAGTAAATTATCCAAAAAAAAAACAAAAAATAAAAAAAAATCACCCCCAAGTTTAGCAAACCAACAACGACAACTTGATTGTCTAGTGAAAGTTGTGTCCACACACAACTGCAGTTGCAGAAGATTATCGTTAAAGTGAGGGAGTGAAATTTGTTTTTTGTGCAAATCTCTTTCATTATAAATGAGCATTTTGTGTTGGACTTTGGGGCAAGTGTCGCGCGATATGCTGGCATTTTGTTAGGCTACAAATGCTGGCTGGCTTACTGCCTGTATCTCTGTCTGGCTGTCTGCCTGTCTGGCTGACCTGCCCCAAATTGTGCTGCACCCAGTTCGTAAAGATCTGAGACGGTATTTTGTTTGCTTAAAATGCAATCTGCTCGCGTTAAAGCTATAAATTCTTGGCCTGTCGACGCCTTTTTGGCTTAAATATCAAATGGTACTTGGATAAAAATTCAACAACAAATGTCGCTCAACTTGCCGCTTAAATTAGTTAAGCCTGTAACCAGAACTATGTGAGATAGCAGCAAAATACACAGAAAAATATAAGTTTTTGCTTTTATTTATATATTTTACATTAAGTTCAAGCAGTTGTAATTAAAATGTTTTGTTTACTAATTTAAGAATTCTGAGCTTAATATGTGTCCTAAGAACTCAATCTATGATTAGGAAGACTTGGCTTACTCTTGAGCAAACAATTTTTTCTCTGTGTATACGTTTTAGTATCTCAAGTACTCGCATTCATACTCCTTACTCGCATAGATTACTTTTGTGAGTTATTTATGGGTTGTGCAGCCAGTTAAGATACGCGTTGCATGTCTTTTGATAAAACGTTCCCTATTTTAAATGCTCAAAGAAAAGGAGACATTTATTTTGAACTGAACTGTATCTCTAAATAATTTTACAATGAAATAACATAGAAATAATAAATTATATCGATTACAAATTATTTACACCAATCCCAAAATCAGAAAGCAAAATAATTTTAATTTGATTTCATAGAATTGTTAGCTTATTCTACAACAGTGGCTTCAGGCTATGGCATTCCCTGTAATAAAAGTTTTAGAGACACAAGTTATGGCAATGGAATCAAGGGCAGTTCAAAACCGATTTGTTACACTTGTCTTAACAATTGCAAATGACCCAATTGACTTCACTTAATGTATGTAGGGTATTCAATACAAAAAACCAAACTGTGTTTTTTCGTCGATTCGTCTAATTTGTTGATTTCATGGGGGGCATTTTTATTGTTTTTGGGAAAATTCAACATGCAAAACTCAAACATAAAATGTAACTGAAACTGAGACAAAAAGCTGAAAACTGAAACTGAAAAACTGGGCAAGAAATCGCATTGTTTGTAACATGTGCAGTGGTTCGAGGTGTTCCGAGGGTAGTGTTTAGAGGGAATGGTGAGGAAAGGGAGCTAGTGTTAGGGGTATTGCCTTGTGTAATAATTTTAACACCCGCATGCCTGATTACCAACCGATTTCGATTTACCTTTACTTTTATTTCAATTTTTTTTACCATGTATACCAATTTGATTCGACTTTAATTTCAGTTGTTATTGTTGTTGCTATTGTTGCTGGTATTGTTGCATGTAAACAACACCTTACAACACCTTCATCACGGTCCAGCGCTGCTGTTGTTGTTATTATTGCAACTATTTATATGATATGTTGCTGCTTGTTTCTGGTTGCCTACAGTCAAGTGTATAGAAACAAGAAAACAACGTTTATTTCTGCTGCAATACGATATGCGATAGTCGTGGCGATAGTTTCCATTTCAAATGACTTTTATTGTCAGCGACTTTTCAAAACTTTACATATTTGTTGCACTTGAAATGCAGTTGAACGTCACCAATTGACATTGAAATGGGCGTTCAAAGGGGCTTAAGGGCGTGGCAACTAACTATATGTTTTATTGAATACGACGAGTCATCAAACTAACTTGATTAAAGCTACTTTAAGTAATTGTAGGCAATGATCAACGATATAATCTATTTTGTAAGTAATTAAATAGGTTACATTTTGAAAGTATTTCCTAATAATTTCGTTTTTTTTCTAAAGATAGTATGCAATAGTATCGATACAAATAAATATAGGTCTTTCTGTATTATTATTATTATGCCTAATTATCAAATTTCTGTTTGGTGTAGAATTATAACAACACAACTGAATAAACGATAGTGAACGATAGTTTAAATTTAAAAAAAAAAAACGACTCTTTGCTATAGTTAGTAAGAGCTTTGATTTGCTGTTTAAAGTAAAGAAACTTTAAAGAAGCTTTTTTAATTTCCAATATTGTTCGTTGTCTTTTTTTCCAAGCATCAAAGTCTCACCGATAGTACGCGATAGTATTTATAAATTGTTACCAAACTGTTTTCTGCAATACTTTGACTATTTTTACCAACTTAAATAGTTGCCTGCGTTTAACCAAATGTTTGAACATTAGTAAATTCCCTGAAAACGTCAAAACTTTTCACAAACATTCCTCAACTGTACAAATTTTAAGTCACATCCGCCCACTTTTGAGCTTTAAGCGCAATTTGCTTAACAGTTGCATCTAATTGCCGCTGCTTAGCCTTTTATGCAGACTTTTTATTTGTCATGTAAAATGGGTCACAAAAAAATGCAATTATAGAGTGCAACAATAACAACAACATTAACAATGAAGCTGATAAATGCACTAAAAAATTTGCAGAAATTTCAGGCAATTAACTGTCAACAGTCAACAGTTGGTAAAATGCTTTCGTTAGTTGGTCGTAATGACTATTTTTGGACCGTGTGACAACACCAAAAGTCTATTGCCAATTGCCGATTTGAAATTGCAAATTGCAAGTGACCAAATGGAAAATCCCTCTTAACAATTTTCACTCCCCATCCACCCGTCCGCTTCCCATGGTTGTCTATCTAAGGAAAATGCAGCTGCGTGCAACGTGTCGTATGATTGACGAATGCGCAAGTTTGAAATGATCAGTGATGCGACGATTTTTGGCTATTTTGAAAGCAACTATCGGTATCGCTAGGTATTAAATATAATCTAAACTACTAATTTTAAATAATAAAACTGACGAACGTAAAAAAAGTGTAGGAAATTATCTTTTATAATAAATATCGTAATATAGTTGTTACCAAATAATTTTTAAAAAGTTATTTATATTTTTAACAACATGTTAGTTTAATTTATAACTGTTTCGTAATTTATTAAATTTGTTTAATATTTATGCTTTGATCTTATGTGTATTAATTGTACAAAAATTTTGCTATTTTATCGATATCATCGATGTCTGCACAGTGAGTCATCGATTTCTTTGAATGTTGTTCCAATGAAACTTACATCACTAGATTCGCTGTGCGTGAGTGTAAGTGTGTGTGTGTGTGCTTGTGTGTGTGCTTGTATATGTGTCTGTAGATGTGTGCGTTGATCAGCTGCCTGGACGCACCAGTTGCCAGTGTTGATGTGACGTTAAAAGTTGAAGTTGACGTTGAGCTGCATAAAATATGGGTAAAGATGCGCTTAGAGCCGCATCAGAGACTGTCGTCAGCTGATGAACAAGTCTCTGCAGTCAAAAAAGGAAAAGTTGCACATTGTTGTTGGAAAAACAACAACAACAAGAGCTACCGTTGCGGCGCTTTCAACATTCGTTGTGTTTTCCTTTGGCATGCGGAAAAACAAGTTTTCATTTTCATGCAGCTTTGCGCCACTTGATTTTCGTCTCTTGTATTAAGGGCACTCGCATTGTTGCTGTAGCTCAGACCCTGTACTCTATTAAACTGCAGCAGTCTATAAGGTGGGTCAACCAAAAAAATTAACAGAAGAAGCCAAGCTCAATAGTCGAATAAAAATAACGTTGTGCTCCTGCAGCTCATAGACATGGAATAAAACTCCGTTCTCAAAAGCCCACAACATGAATACTACTGAAGTGGAAGGAACCAACTTCACATATTCTTTTATATACAACGATTTTATGTATTTTAACCAAATTTGATTAAAACCGGACAACTCTAACATATAACAAATCGTTAAAAAAAAAAAAACTATAATTAGTTGAGCTCCTGCGCAAGTACTGGGTCTTTTGCTGTCATTGCGCTCAACTGTTGTTTTTTCCCATTAGTTTTCCATTTCATTTTGTGGCACAGTGGCAGCCACCAAATTGCAAATGTCTTGTGTCTTGTGTCGTTTGAGGCCGCTTCTCACTTCCTGCCATCTATTTTCATAGATTTTTCATATTTTCATTTCACTTTTTGGCGCCCACTTTATAAAGTTATTACGAGACGGGCTGTCTGCCTGACTGTCTATCGGCATGTTGGCCTGGCCCAAGCTTAAGCTTAGCCTGGCTGGTGGGTGTACTCGGAAATGGATATATTTGTCTTTGGGGGTGTGTCGGGCAGAGTGTGAAAAATGTAACGATCATGCGATTCGATTTGGCGCCAAACTGACAGTCACATTTTGCCAGTTTCCAGCTGCATGAACTTTGCTTCACATTGCAATCGCAATGAGGAAAATGCCAAATCGCATTATAACTGTATAATCAGTGCTCAATTCAAATACTTAGCAATAAGAGAAACAATAGGCTTTTGCCTGCTTACCAACACTAAGCAGAAATACGGTATAACAACTGTAATTTTGGGCAAAAAATGCAAACATTGAATCACATGTATTACTTATGTATGCTTTACGTGGAAATAGACACATAATCTCGTATTTAATTCGTGTGCCATTGTTCAACACTGACGCCGGTATCGAAGCAGGAACCAAACATTATAAATACAACCAAATCGTGAGGTTCCGGTGGAATATTTGGTACATTAATGGTACACGTTAAGGAGCATGCTGTTTTCTAAGGGATTAAATCAAATTTATGTGTTTTGCAACACTGAAAAGAGCAGTAACCAATGTGAAGCTGATTCCTATTTTGCAACACTGAAATTGTCCATAACGGTATACGTTAAAGAGCATGCTGTTTTCTAGGGAATGAAATCGAATTTAAGTATTTTGCAACACTGAAAAGAGCAGTAACCAATATGAAGCTGATTCCTATTAAACAACACTGAAAGTATCATCAAAACTGTGACCACAAAAATGATATACAATTTGTTAATGTTATAAAAATTTTTAAAGAAATTCATAAATATTTCAAGTCTATAAAAATATTATACTGAATAGTTATTTTAAAAACAAATTAAAGATTTACTAATTAAAGTATAAAAAATTAAAAGTTTGTTTAAAGCCAATAATAAATTGCAAAAAGTTTAACTTACAACTTACTGATAAGTGTCGTGTCTGTTTCGACCAAGTTATGGCCGTTTAAAATCAGCTAAGACCTTCTAGGCAACTTAGCCAACTAAAATATTTGTCAAAATAACCAAAATAAAAGAAGAAGAACGCAACAAGTCAATATATTTGTCATTTGAAGTGGGACACTTATTGAATGACCCTCGAAATAAGTCACACTAGAGGATTGCTATGGTTCATTAAGCTAACATGAGTCTATTGGCCCGAACAAAACAGCGCAGACAACTATTGACCCTTTTTAATGAGCATATCAAATATTTTCTCAAATTGTGTCCAAATATGCGCAACAAACATAAATATTATTGGTATTTTGGCCCACGCTCACAGATTAACAAATAGCCAAGACAATAACAAAAGGAAAGAGAGAACGAAGACGTTGTTTTAATTAGTCTTTAAAGGCTGGATTCGCCCACAAGACAAGATTTCTAGATTACCAAGATGACTGCCAGATTGTCAGATTGTCAGACCGACTGTCAGCCTATGACAGGCCGCTAACAGTTCTCTCCGTCTAAGCCAAAAAGCATTGACCTGATTTCGTGTCTGTCTCTGAAAAAATCAACCGACAACAACAGTTGGCGTTGAGTTGCCAACTGGGGCGAGAGTCGTGCATGAATTGTGGATGTTGGCTAAAAAGCCGCTGACTTTGACAACTGAAAAACTCTACTCAACTCAAACGCAATAGCAACAGCAGCTTTTGACTCTTAGCTCTAACTTCAACTGTATCTGGAAGCTGGGTTCACTGGATGAGGACAGCAAGGCATTTGATATGATTGTAACTTGCAACTTGTTACTTGTAACAATTGCCAATTGGCCTAAAGTTACTCAACACAATTGGCAACAACTTACCAGCTTAGCAGCCAGAGCTGATGAGTTGGCCAAATCGGCAATCGCCTGGAACTGACAACTGATTATCCAACAATTTAAATCGAATGTATTATTAACGTACTTAATACAGCGATGGCTACTACTAACAAGTGTTATAATATTATGATGTATTCAAATTACACTGCGCAACATAATGTGTAGTAGTGTAGTCAATTTAATGAACTAATAAATGCTTTAAGTGGTGCTTTCAATCATTTAATTAGATTTAAGTCATACAATATTGCAACTAAAGGTGTATTAAAAACATGTGAAAGAAACTGCATTTAAAAACTTATTAAAAAGAATAGCTTATATATTTAAAAGTTAAGACAGAAGCTGAAAACATACACAAAATTATTGAGCAGGGACTGAAGAATTTTATAAAATTTTTAATCACAAGAAATTTTTAAACAGAGAGCTTCAAATTTGCTTAAATTTACATATAAAAAATAAATATAAAAAAAATTATGAAGCGATTAATTGAGTTAATAATAAAATACAGTTTTTAGAAACTAATAAACAGAGAGTCTACGGTCTAAAAAAATGTATTTCTAGTAAAATCTTAACTGAAAAATTATTATTATATTTCTTTCATTGCCGTCAAATCATTTAGCTGAATTTGGTTGCATAGTGTCTGTGATTCCACAATAAAAAGTCGAGCGTGTCATTATTATTACGATCATTGTGTGTTGTATTCAAATCGTTAAACAGCATAATTTGAACGTTGTTTGGCGAATTTCGATTACGTCTTAAATGGCTAATAAGACACAACAACCAACAAACAAGTGAAAGAAGAAGAAGGTGAAATGAAAGAGTAGAAGATAGAAAAAGTATGTTAACCATTAGCATATATAGCTAATTGACTTGGCAATACGTACATATATAAATACAAAAGAAGAAATGCAATCAAAAGGCGTTTATTCCCATGTACCAAAAACATATTAATTCAGTTCCCTCATTCCCATACCACAAGAATACTTACTATATATGCAATGTCTTTGCGCCCACAGGAATTTTGTGTGGTATTAAGAGGATTATAATGCGGTTAGAGGGAAGGGAATTTTGATCCTATGTCGAGAATTTCAACACATGTCAAACGCAATTGCCAGACAGTTATGACAGTTGAACAAAAATAAAGCAAAACAAACAATTGTAAGTAATTTTTCTTTACCATTTTGTTTGTTTTTTTTTTTTTTGCCCACGCGCCAAACAATAACGATAACGAAAACCCACAAGACACTGAGACGACATATCGAAACTTGAACTGACTGCATAATGATAGATATAAATCTTAATGGTGCACACAAATCTATGCATGTTTTCTGTGGTGACACATGTGTTCTCATCTAGAACATGACGATTATCCAATGCTCTTACTAAATAATTCATTTTAAATAAAATGTTAAATTAATTTTGAATTAAAATGTAATACTTAGTACATAATTTAAATACTTTATTTCAATCAGTTTAATTTATATTTAATTGATTGAAATAAATATTTAAATTAAAGCAAAATTTGTAGTTATTTTTTTTACCCTATTTCCCTCAAAGAAAATTTGTACTTTAATAAATACGAAATATATACGAAGAAACTAGGAAAATGATTAGTTAATTGCGGTATTTTATAATTTTTTTCATTAATCGAAACATTAATTTTAAAACCAAAGAATTTGTTTAACAATATGTTCGATTTATGACAAAAATAAAATAAATTTAAATAAATACATAATCATAACACAGAAATTCTTATTGCTTTTGTTTTAATTTTTATATCTATCAGCTATAATCGATATATTTATCGATTAACTTTAATTGACTTTCAATTATAGTTTTTGCTTACTTATGAATGCAGTCATTGGACTCTTTTGTTTGTGTAAAGTGTATTGCAGACATGCACACAATACACACGCACACCACACACGCACACACACACACGCACACACACACACTCACTACACACACACTTACCCTGTGCCAACTGTTGCGTGCAATAAAATTGCATTTGTCTTTGCCTTGGCATATGAGTTGACAACCATTTGTCTGGCCAAACACCTCGCGCTGCCAGCTTTTTGGCCTAACACCAAATGACAATGAATTGTAGTTGGGATATTTGAACAGGGGGCGTATCTTAGCAGGAAATTAACAGTGTTACTTGAAGAAATAAATACTATAGAAATAAACTACTATAGTATTTTATTGGCTCGGATTGAAAAAAAAAAAACTTTTGTTATTTGGCAATGTTTACTTAAAGGCTGTATAACGCAGCTCTCGACGATATGAACCCTGTAATTGTATTACGTAGAACTAATAAAAGCGTATTTTTTATTAAGTTTTCAAAAAAGCATTTGCTGTCATTTATTACTATTATTTGAATCTAAAAAAAATTGCAATTTTATGGAAAACAATTAAGAAAGGCTACAGTCGAACGAGCTGACTTTAAAAGATCCCATACTCATGCCAGTGCCCATTTTCCTTATAAATATGTAATATGTGATTGATTTGTCTTATGGGAGCTATAGGCTATAGTAGTATTATTTAGATTTCCCTTGTCATATATTTCCTGTGTGAGTTAACATTAGCAACCAAAATCGTTAGTAATTCTTGCTAGCAAACAGAAAGATCAGCAGGTCGCAATGAAAATATTATTTAATGTTAACATTAACATTAACATTACCATTAACATTAACATTAACATTAACATTAACATTAACATTAACATTAACATTAACATTAACATTAACATTAACATTAACATTAACATTAACATTAACATTAACATTAACATTAACATTAACATTAACATTAACATTAACATTAACATTAACATTAACATTAACATTAACATTAACATTAACATTAACATTAACATTAACATTAACATTAACATTAACATTAACATTAACATTAACATTAACATTAAATACTGCTGATTCTGTTCGCCTGGTGTTTTTCATGTTTGCTTTTCGCCTTTCGCTGATTTCTTTAACGGATCTGAAGTGCCCAAAATCGTTAGTAATTCTTGCTGAAACAAACAGAAATATCAGTAGATCGCTTTGCATGAATAACTATACTCTATATAGGATCGGAGATCATATACCATATAAATTACCAACTTTGGTATAAATCTACCTTAAGTGACTTCCATCCTACCCTTCGTCTACCCTGTAAGACAAGACCCCGTACTCATTCTAGTGCTCATTTTCCTAACAAATGAGTCATGTTCAACCGGTTTGTCCTATGGGAGGTATAGGCTATAGTTTTCCCATCCGGATAAAATTTGGATCCTACTGCCTGTTATGCACAATTCGCTTCAGACAAACATAATAGACCAGTCTACTCTTTTTTAGAGTACGGGGTCTAAAAATGCAAAAACTTTTGTGATTTATTCTTCTTTTCTTAAGTACCTGCTCTAATAAATAATTTATTTTTATTATTTTGCAGAAACTACAATCGTGTCCGATTGTTTGCATCACTGATCCCGATACGCACAGCACAAGTACGGAAATATTGCAAACATCGCCGGAAAGCACATTAGAAAAGCCCAAAAACACAGCAGCAACAGCTGCAGCAGCAACAACTACAACAACATCAACTGTGCACAGCAACGGGAACAACAGCAGCTGCATAACAATCAATGCAAAAGCAGCAGCACCACAACCACCAACAACAGCAACTGCAACTGCAACAGCGGCAACAACAAGCAGCACAGCGGGTGTAACAAAGATAACGATTACCAGTGACAATAGTCAGAGTAACAGCAGCAACAATAACAACAACAAGAGTAATATTGTGCTCAACAACTACAGCAACAATATCAGCAGCAGCAACATTAAAAGCAGCAGCAACAACAACAATAGTTTGATTTCCATCACAAGTTTAAACAGTTGCAGTGATTTGAGCAACGGCAGCACTGCAACACTTGCGCTTAGCAGCAGCAGCAGCAACAACATCAGCAATAGTCGCCCACACGGCAACAGCAGCAACAGTCCCAACGGCGGCAGTGATACTTCCTCTGCCAATTTTCAAGAACGTTTCGATTTTGAGAATTGGAAAAATATCATCACCGATTTCAGTTGTTTCAATAGTCTATATCGCTACTGGAATCATTACAGCGGCAATACTAACGGCAGCAGCAGCAACAGCGGCGGCAGCAACAACACTTGCAGCAACAATCCATTGCACGGCGAACATGCCGATGAGCGCAACAGTTTGGGCAACGGCTCCAACTCCTTTTACACACATAACATCTTAGGATACACCTTTGGCTATCCGTTTGGCCTCAAGGAGGACGTCGACGCCGACAGCAGCAGCAGCAACGGCGTTGGACACGCCCTCAAAAAGTCACTAGGCAGCAGCAGCGGTGAGACACCGTTGCAAAAGCACTACCGCCAACAGCAAAAGAAAAAGATGCCGGTGTTCAGGGGCAGAAGAGCCTGGTGTGGCTGTTTTAAGGTGAGTAACTACTAAAGTAACTAGTGAGTAACTACTAAAGTAACTAGTGAGTGACTACTAAAAGTATTTGGTAACAAAATCAGACACTAAACAAATCAGGGACACGCATCTTGTCATTTCTGTGTCAAAAGAAGAAAAATGATTACAGTGATGCCAATAAGTAAACTTCTTAAAGTACACATGCCACAAATTGTGGTAAGCAACAGTTGAGTTAATATTCAAATAATGATAAGTCGATTAGCCCAAACGTAGCTAAAGTCACGTGCCAGTTGTTAACAATTGTTAACTGGTTACCTGACCCAATACTCGACTACTACAACTTCAAAGTGCAATTCGAGTCAGCGATGTGACAAATTCAAATTATGCACGAAATTGCATAAAACAAAAGCAGACAAAAAAAAAATAGTCGATCAAAAGAAGTTGCAATAAAAGTGGTAGAAATATTCAGACAACAAAAGAAAAGGGAATAATTAAACTGATTCAACACCTGGCCCTATAGATGTCAAGTGAACTTAACCAGCTTGTTGAACTATAATGAAGGATAATTGAACCACAAATTGTGGCTTTGTGGTCTCTGGAAAGTGGTTCACATTTCAATGGGGAAACAGAAATGGGGAAAATAAACAAGTAAGAAAGGCTACAGTCGAGCGAGCCGACTGTAAAAGACCACGTACTCCTTCCAGTGAGAAATTTCCATACAAATGTCCCATGTTCGACCGATTTGTCCTATGGGAGCTATAGGCTATAGTTGTCCGATCCGGATCAGACTTGGTGGAGACAGTTATATCGGTCCCATACACTCATGTCACCATACAAATGTCCCATGTTCGACCGATTTGTCCTATGGGAGCTGTAGGCTATAGTTGTCTAATCTAAATCAAACTTGGTGAGAATAGTTATAATGGTACCATACACGTACTGTATAAATTTAGTCACGATAGAAAGATTGCAATTTGTGTTTAGTTTTTTACAATTTACGGGGCGGTAGGGGGCGTGGCAAACATTTAAAATAAAGTTAACCTGCTTGACATATAGACGGACTTTCATTCCAAATTTGGTGGCCTTAGCTTTTGTAGTTTAAAAGATCCAGGTGTTCGTACGAACGGACGGACAGACAGACGGACATTACTATATCGTCTCGGCTGTTGATGCTGATCAAGAATATATATATTTTATGGGGTCGGCCACGCCTCCTTTTGCCTGTTACTCACATTTCGCTACTGACAAACCTAACAGACCCCTTTACTCTTTTTTAAAGAGTACGGGGTCTAAAAAGTCATGAAAAAAGCTTAAGCGAGTGAGTTTGCAGTGAAAAGCTGTACGCTTTATTAGCTTGTTCAGTTAATTTTCAGCTAAAACCCTTTCAAGAAAACTTAAGAACAACTTAAGTTAGTGATAGAAACATTTCTTAACGGTTAGACTATTTTTACTTGAGGTTTACTGGCACGCTTCCTTTCCATTTAATAATTGACAATAGAAATAAAAGTTAGAATTTGTTCACCTTCCTTCAGCTCAAACTATTGCTTACAACTTTTGATTTTAAACCACAAGGTTGGGTAATGACTTGAGCCACCGTCTTACTCGTCGGCAAGTGTAGTTTACCATACGTGTAATTGGACATGCACTGTTAACGCCTTGAGGTAGAGGGGAGGAGCAGCTGATATGACGGTTGAGCGCCTTTTCATTGCACTTGTTCTTGCAACATTCTCAAAGATGTTCTCAGAGTTTTCGAACTACACTATGTCTTAAACAATGTAACAACTCGGGTAAAGTCGTAGTTAAAGGAGTTTGAAATACTCTAAACAGACATAACTAACGGTACTTAGATACCTACATATTTGTAGTGGTCATTCATAAAAATAATGGGTCTAATAGCGATTTTTCCTATATATAATTCGTGCTTGTTTTTGTTACTGTTTCAGGATGACGAACCACCCGAGATATGTGTGGTGGAGGGCGGATTCACACTGCAAACACTCACTCCAACACAACCGATGCCCTCGGTGGATGAGCTGGACACAAAGTTTGCGGAGCTTGTCGAAGAGTTGGACTTGACAGCACCAAACAAGGAGGCAATGTTGAGTTTGCCAGCCCAAAAGAAATGGCAAATCTATTGCTCCCGAAAATTGCCATTGGATGCAAACGATGGTCCCGATGCGGCAACAATTACACAGCCACCAACGGCGGAGCATTATATTGAAAGACTCAAGGATTTGGTAGTGCATGTATCGCTGTCACCCGAGGATTCGCCCAGTCATGAGCTGAGCACACGATTGGATAATCATGCCGCCTTCGTGGATGCATTGAAGACGGCTCTGCGTACCTCAACGCACAGTTTTGTGCTCCGCTTTGTGGAATTAGATGGTTTGCCGGCTCTTTTGAATCTGTTGCTGCAATTGGACATTAGGGTGGCAAATAGTTCACTTCACACCAGTTTGATTGGCTGCATCAAGGCCTTGATGAACAATTCGATGGGACGTGCCCATGTACTGGCCCATCCAACGTCAATTGACACGATTGCCCGATCCTTGGCTGCGGATAATATACGTACAAAGATTTCGGCACTGGAGATACTCGGTGCGGTCTGCCTGGTGCCTGGTGGACATCGTAAGGTTCTCCAGGCGATGCTACATTTTCAGGAGTATGCCACAGAGCGTACACGATTCCAGAGTATTGTCAATGACTTGGATCGCTCCACATACGCGTATCGCGACAATGTTAATCTGAAGACAGCTCTGATGTCCTTTGTGAATGCGGTGCTCAATTATGGTCCCGGTCAGGAGAATCTTGAGTTTCGTCTGCATTTGCGCTATGAATTCCTCATGTTGGGCATTCAACCGGTCATCGATAAATTGCGCACTCATGAGAACGAAACTCTCGACAGGCATTTGGTATGTAATTGGGACATAAATTTGTGTTAGCTCAAAAATCTTAATAAAAAATAATTATTTTAGGACTTTTTTGAAATGGTGCGTGCAGAGGATGAAAAGGAGTTTGCCCGTCGCTTCAATGAGGAGCATGTGGATACCAAGAGCGCGGGGTCCATGTTCGAGCTGCTGCGTCGCAAACTAAGCCACTCGCCCGCCTATCCTCATATGCTCTCCCTGCTGCAGCACATGCTACTGCTACCCTGTAAGTAGTGAAGGGTTGGGTGCAGAGTGGACTTTATTGACTTTAACACTCTCCTTTGTCTTCCCCTCCAGATACTGGTCACTGCACCGAGCATTGGCTGCTGATTGATCGTGTGGTGCAACAGATTGTGTTGCAGGTGGAACAGAGGCCCAACAGCGATCTCATTTCGGATCCCGATGATCCTGGCAAGCAACTAAAGTTGTCCAGTGAATCACCGGTTCATGATCCGGATGTAGCGCCCCTGCAGATCGATGTGGGAAAACTGGTTCGTCTGCTGGTGAAGGAGGAGCAATTGACACAGGCACGCAAGCGAGCCGATGAACTGGAGCGTGAGAATTTCGATGTACAATCACGTTTGGCCAAAAAGGAGCAGGAACTGGATTTGCGCATGCAGGAGAAGGAGGATCTGGAGACAAGTTTGGCTCGCATGAGGGAACGGCTCGAAAAGGAATCCGCTCAGCATTCGCAGGCGGTGCAACGGGCTCAGACCGCTGAAATGAAGGCGGAAGATCTGCAGCATCGTCTCCAGAGTGAGCAACAGGAACGTGCTCGTTTAGAGCGACTGGTGACGGAAGGAAGTATTCCGGATGATCAAAAGGTTGCTGGCTTAACGGGTTGCAATGGCGCTGTCTCACCACCGCCACCACCACCGCCACTACTGAAGGCGATACCACCGCCGCCACCACCAATGGCATCAGCAATGTTGCCACCACCACCACCTCCCTGTCCCGGCGCTCCTCCACCGCCGCCTAGCATGGCTCCAGCAATGGGTAATTTAAGGATTCCATTCATTTTACGCTACCACTAAAACTGTTTCTATATTTGGTACAGCTCCCGTTGCACCAAAAGTGGAGTTGCCAAAGAAGAACGTGCCACAGCCAGCAAATCCTCTGAAGAGCTTTAACTGGTCTAAGCTGCCCGATGCCAAGCTACAGGGCACCGTCTGGAGTGAGCTGGATGAGAGTAAACTCTACAACAACATGGAGCTCGAGTCCATTGATAAGCTATTCTCGGCCTATCAGAAGAATGGCGTCTCGGTAAGCAGACTGGAAGGAGAAAGGGGAAGATAAAGACAAAGGAGTAGAGAAGAAAGAAGGAAACAAGTAGGAGAGAAATGTGTAACAAGCGGAGTGTAGGATGATTGGATTGAAACAGGTGCTTAAAATAGGAGAAATGAGGAGACACCGAACCTAGTTGAAGGATATGATTAACAGGATCTCCATGCTAGTGACCATAGCGCTAAAAATATACTTAGAAACGTAGGAAATATAAATGATTTTTGACAGGAAAAAGAACTCAAAGAAAGAGACCGAATAAAAGGGGATTACCAAGAGCCGTAAGCACTAAATAAAAGTTAAGTAAATTGAAGATTGCAAATGGGTTGTCTCAACGAAGGAAAATATATCGGAATTTAAAAGAGGAAAACCAGCAGAAAACCCTTATTATTAACATGTTTTTCCCTTTCTATTCCTACTCAAATAACAGACCACCGATGGATCCTATGAGGATCTACGTGTAACGGGCAAAAATAAACAAAAGGTGCTATCGGTTATCGATGGACGACGTGCACAAAATTGCACAATTTTGTTGAGCAAACTGAAGATGAGCGACATGGACATATCCAAGTGGGTTTTGAAAGCCTAGAACCCCACAGCTTAAAATACTATTAATTACTATACAAATTCTAGAGCAATACTTTCCATGGATAGCAACGAACAGTTGGCATTGGATATGGTCGAGCAGTTGTTGAAGTTTACGCCTTCGGCCGAGGAGCGTGCTCTGCTGGACGAGCACAGTGAGGACATTGAGTCATTGGCACGCGCGGATCGTTTCCTCTACGAGATATCCAAGTGAGTATCAAGTACAGTCGACACTCCACATGAAGCACTGTCTTATTTATTTGGCTTTCTTTCGCAGAATACCACACTACGAGCAGAGATTGAAGAGTTTACACTACAAGAAGCGCTTCATGCTGACGGTTAATGATCTTATACCGCGCATTACCAGCGTCATGGAGGCATCCAGGGAGGTGGCTCGTTCCAGACGACTCCGCAAACTGCTCGAACTTGTGCTAGCTTTGGGTAGGTCTTTTTAAATAACACCACAAGTTAAATAAACCAATGTTTCTATCTCTATTTTGTACCATAGGCAACTACATGAACCGCGGAGCACGTGGAAATGCCTCGGGATTCCGACTTGCCTCATTGAATCGTCTGGCGGACACAAAGTCCAGTGCGGCAAAGGGCACAACATTGCTGCACTATTTGGTGCAAGTGATCGAGAAGAAGTTCAAGGATCTGCTCAAGCTAGAGGATGATATACCGCATGTGCGTGAGGCATCGAAAGTATCGTTGGGTGAAATGGACAAGGATATACAAATGCTGCGCACAGGATTGGCCGATGTGGCGCGGGAAATTGAATTCCATCGCAGTTCTGGACCAGCACAACAGGGTGATCGGTTTTTACCGGTGATGCGTGAATTCCATGCTCAGGCTTCGGTGCGTTTTGCCGAGCTGGAGGATAAATTCCAGGATATGAAGACACGCTTCGATCGAGCAGTGCGTTTGTTTGGCGAAGACGGTTCAGTTTTGCAGCCGGACGAATTCTTTGGCATCTTTGATTCATTCCTGGCCTCATTCGCGGAGGCGCGTCATGACAACGAGAGCTTCCGTCGTCGCCAGGAGGAGGAGGAGAAGCGTGCCAAACAGGAAGCAGAGCTTAAGAAGCGTACCATTGAACGTAAAAATAAAACAGGTCTTATGAGCAGCGTTGCCCGTAATCTGGGGCTCAAGTCATCGCATAATGGTGGCAACAGCTCGGCCTCAACGTCCGACGATGCCGGCGCCAAGGGCGACAATAAGGGTGAATTCGATGATCTGATCTCGGCCCTGCGTACCGGCGATGTCTTTGGCGAGGACATGGCCAAGTTTAAGCGGTCGCGTAAAGCACGAGTACTCAATGGTTCGGCCAGCTCGGGACCCGGACAAACTTCTCCGCCGCGGCACGGCAGTCTACAGCGCGAGGAAAGCGGTCGTGAACGTGAACGTACAGTGAGGCGTCAATAGTAGACGCCAGTAGCACTCCAAAAATGCGCGCTAGTATTTCCCCCTCCTAACATTTAGTTTCTGTTATTTTTTTTTTTACTTCCGCCCCGTTTCTGTAATTATTTATAAAGATCAGTTAATGCAAGCGTCAAACCAAATTTTTTACAAAAAAAAAAAAAAAAACAAAAAGCAGCAAACTAATTAAATAATTTGTAATTTAATGAAATGTTTTGAATGAAAGAGAAGAAAAACAAAATGAAGAAAAGAAGCATGAATTGTAGCGTACCTTTCCAAATGTATTTCCAATTAAATGAAACAAAAATATAAATGTAAACTCAAAACTATAAAATATAAAAATATAAAAATATTAATAAATAGGACACGTTACAAATTTCAATGCTCATCTGCAACATGAAGCACTCAAAATGAAATGAATTCAAATCGAAGCATGCAACATAATAAACATATATACCTATATATAGTACTATATAGCACTACTTAATCTATTGTAACAAAGAACAAAACGCGATTTCAGATTAGAGAGTCTGCCATAAAAAGTCATGTTCATTATTAACAATTACATAAATATTATAATTAATATAATTATCTATTTTATTCTACTTACTTTATATGAATATAATTTTTTTTAGCACGAATCTCGCTAAAATATCTTAACGCACTTTACAAAACGGTTTTTACAAGAACAAAAAAAATATAAATATTATTATAAATAATAAATATTTAAAACTAATTATTGATTTATATATACATATACATAAATACGAATAAATGGAATGCTAATTGTGTTTTTGATATGTGAAATGAAAAAAATATACAAAATTTAATTATTTGCAAAATTGTAAGTGCAAACAAAAAAAAAAAAAGTATTGAAAAATTATATAAAAATAATAAAATGCAAAATAAAGTGGAAAAAACATTGAGATTGATTTTGATTAAGCATTGGAATTTTGGATAGTAGCTAAGTGCTTGAATTGGGTTTACCATCTTCACCCTGATCCTGTGCCTGCTCCTCCGTCTGCTGCTCATCGTGCCACATGCGCACCGCCAGCTTGGAGTCCACATCAGCTGTGGAAAGTCGCTGCTCAAAGAGCTCATAGCTTACACTTTGTCGAGCACCAAATGTAAGCTCCTCGAGCGTTTGCAACTCCTGCTTGCTGGTGGTGTGGGCGTGGATATTTTCAACGCCATCGGAAGGCGGTGCTCCATCAAGCAGACTCATCATGATCTTGCGAAAATCCGTACGTTCAATATGCCCGCGACGCTGTGTGTCAAACATTTTGGAGAGCAGACGCAGCTTCTGAGCACGTCCCGCGGATGCGATTGTGTTGGTGAAGGTGGAGTTGGAGGTGGAGCAGATCCGGTGACTTGGCGGCATCAAGAACGTGGCACAAGTACGCACAAATTGTCCAAAATAAATGCGATCCCTGCAATCCGTGTCGCCAAAGAAACCATCAATAATCTGTCGATGCAATGGATTTTGTGCCAATTGCGGAATACGTAATAATTCCGTCGGTGTCAGATATCCACGCTGACTGCGGTCGAGTGCCAGGAAACGCATGTGCAACTGCTCCAATTGCTCTAGCGATAGACCAGTTGAATTTTGATATGCCTGCAATTCGGCAGCATTCAGCTGATGTTGATAACTTGTGGTAAGGCCCATTGGTCCCTTTTTATATTGCTGCCGCCTGCTTCTCGGACAACACCAACTCCGATCATTACTTTTTGTCCCGTTTTAATTTTTTTTTTGAACCCAAACAACAAATATATAGAGAGTATAGTTTCCAACTAGTTTTGACAAGGAATCCACAGACGAATTTCTTACACATCAAAAACTGCAACGGAAATTTTTCAGTCTGAGCGTTAACAAAAATCAAACCAAGTCAGCGGACGACAAAAAAAAAATCGCGTTCAAAGCATCAAATTGTGCTGCATACTTCTACGCGCTAGGCGTTTATCCAATGCACAAACCATTGAAGAGACTATTGTGATGTGCCCTAACTAGGGCATTAGCAGATAACATTTCAAAATATAAAGGTATTTTAAAGTTAAATGTTTTCAAGCTCTGGATATCTAAGATTATTTTTGACATTTCTGTATTTTTTTAAATAGTCAGGTTGAAAAATTATTCATAACCCCACATTCCAGTTAATTAATAAATTATATGAAGCATACCTTGCGGCTGCGCAGTAGAAGTAAAAGTTGCAATAACTACACCTAGATGGCGCTATGCCTTGTCTAGGCGGTATTTAGAAATCAATTTTGAAAATTCACTTAATAAATTGGGGCAATTAAAAAATAAACTACCTTTGGAAATTGCTTTTGAGTAGCTAAAATGACATAGCTTTATTACTTTTCGATTGAGTTGCTGGTTTCAGTTTATTTAAATATTTCGCAATGCATTTAACTGAATGTTCCTTTCGCTAAGTATGTTTTTGCGAAATAAATAAACCAAAAACTCTCAGCTGGAACTCGTCGTAAACAAGGACAAAAGTAGAGAAGAAGCCGTTGTGTGAAATTTACATAAAAATTGCAAAAAGCAATACCATCAAAAATAAAACCACACGCCATTCAGATCAGGATCAGTGCAAGGACAAGCCAAGAACAAAAGCAAAAGGTATTGCCAAAAAAGAATAAAGAAGTAAACCGACTGCTGTGAATGTATTGCAAAACAATAAGCAAAACAATAAATCAAAATATGAAATAATAATACAAGGCAGCGCCCGAGGCGAATGAAAGACAGAAGGCAGAGGACTCGCCCAGGACTTGCCTTGAAAGTGCCAAAAGTAGTCGAAGTCTAAGTCGACGAAGACGAAGACGAAGCCAAAGTCGAACAGCTGTGCAAAGTCCAAGGTACGGCGCCCATTATCCATAAAAGAATCCTGAAATTCGAGCAGGCGCAAGGAGTTGCTAAGCGGCTGAGAGGTGGAGGGGCGGGTAACCTGAAAGAGGAAGCATCTTGCGGTCGCCTCCTGTGCGCAGTTTCTTCCTCGACTGTTGTTTCTCTCGTTTCTCTCTCCAGCCGAAAAAAGTCCTTTGTGTGACTTGACTACAGCATCCATTGCATATAAATCTTAATATGTCATAATTCGTTATAATTTCCGAAATAAACCGCAAGAAGTTCGCGCCAGGACCTCGCGTTTCCCGCTGCGTCCAGATTGCAATCTGCAATCTTCGCCTTGGACTTTGTCATAAAGTTTGGTGGTGCAACGGCCAAAGGTAACAAAAAATGGAAATTGAAATGGACTACAGTCGAGCTGAAAGTTATTGGACCGCTTCGTGGACCCTGCGTGGCGTGCGTACAGGGTCTAAACGGTAATCCCACAAATTATTACCCTAATATCCTCATATTGTCGCGGCTTAGCGACGTGCTGCCAACTCATAAATATGCTCGCTCGTTTATCATTCCAGCGAAATTATCAAAAAGTAAATAAATATGAAAAGCAATTTCTTCATATTTGCTTAATTTATTAAAAATAACAAAAAAACGTAAAACGAAAAAAGGATACTGAGGGTGAGCGGGAGGGATGAAGGTGGTAAGCCAGAGGCTTTTCCTTTCATTTCACTTTTTAACGTGACTATGTGTGTGTGTGTGTGTGTGCTTTCGAAAACAAAGTCAGCTGCTGACCTTTTGAACCCGCGTGCGGTCAGTAACTAGATCAGGTTCATATCCACTTTTCCCTCAACTTTCCCCTTTCCATTTACCATTTACATTTACATTTTTCCCATTTTCATTCGAGTTTTTAGTTCGCCAAAAAGAGTCCACAGCAGCCGTTGCAGCAGCTTTTGTTTGTTTAGGTAACATCTCGTTCTTTGTCCTTCGTTCTGCGTCCTTTTACTGTTGTTGTTGTTGTCGGTGGTTCGCGTGCTGACCAAATGTTGAATATACAAATACATAAACAAATAGGCACACACACAGTGACACACACATCTCTATAGAGTGACGCGTGGATAAACAATCGTCTTATCGCTTACAAAGTATCTCATATAAATATTTTTTGAATGAATTGCATATTCTATTTCAAAAGCTAAAATTTATATATTTTCCCACAAGTTTCTTAACGAACTTCAAACAAGCCATATTAAAAATGATCGTTTGTATTCATAAACATGCTGTAGATACTATTGTATCTTATAGATATTTTCTATTTCCCACAAGTAATGTTGAACCTTAGAGAGACTTACACTTCAATGTGAGCAAAATATTATTTTTTAAATACATTTTTGATAAATTTGTATATTTGAGATACGTTTATTTTAAGGTTTATTCCATGATATTTCAAAGATAATATTTTATAGCATAATGGAGAAATGTACAACAAAACGACAGTGTATCTCAAAGATACAAATCTACATATTGTTTATGAGCTTAATCTAAACAAATTTTAAATTGTTTTTCGCTAAACTTTTGCATTGCAACACTTTATCCTTCTCCTTTCTCTGCGATTCTCAAACAGGAGTTCAAGGACATTTCGTTTAGACTATTTTTGATTGTTTTGTGTTTGCTTCAAAGTTAAATCTTATTAGGCAACTTAACATTAGCATTTGAATATGAAAAGCCTGAGCTACAAATTCAGATTCAGATTCAAATTCATATTTAAATTCATATTCATAATCATAACTGTAAGCCCTACCCTGATGCTGTAGGCACACACACACACATATATACGCACACATGCACACATTCTGAAGCAGGACACCCTCAGAGGTTAAGAGTTACATGATTTGGATTATAATTTGATATTTAGAGTTGTAGAATTAGCATTTAAATTGCCTCATTAGCTATTGGATAATGTTGCACTTTTTGTAACCGATTGTTGCCACATGCAACAGTCTGGCAACGGACCATTTCCAACACTGGACAAAGTAGGTTTATGTTGGTGGAATAATGTTGAAGTAAAGTAACTAAAATTATTAAAAAATTCTTAAGATTCTCAAAGCTGTCGAAAGTAGGGTAACCCCTGTTAAAACATGTTTAAAAATACTTGATTTAAGTTTGACTTTGCTTAAATCACGAATTCTCAGCTAACTATATTATTAAAACACTTTTTGACAGAGCAACTTGACACTCTTCGATATTCTACTAATATTTTCTTACTAAGATCATATAATAGACGTGAGGGAATGAAAGTAGAGCCTTGGAGACGGCTCTATAATTTTCTTAATCAAAACAAAAACAGCAACAACACAGTAGGTGCTACCAAAAAAAAGGGAGTAGGTTTAAAAACTAGTGGTAGGGGTAGTGGTAATGTGCTTTGAGGGGCGAAGTGGGTCGAGCTATTGTAACGCCCATCGCAGTGCCGTGTCGATAATTTAGAAATTAAATGTAGCTCGCAATCTGAAACGAAGAAAGCGAAAAGGGAAAGCAGAAATGAGACACAAGTAGAGAGTGAGAGTGTGAGAGGGAGAAAGGAAGAAAGCGAGCAGGAGGAGAGTAGCGAAATGCCACAAATAACACAAATCAAATCAAATCAAGCAAAAAGAAAGAATAGCGAAGCGGCTTTCCCAAGCCAAAGGGTAGTGCCGCTTCGTAAAAAAAATAAAAATGAAATTAGAAAAAGAAAAAGAAAATCCAAAACTCTCCCCTCGTTGCTCACCCCTCACAAAACAACACCACAGTCACTCACTCACTCACTCGCTCGCTCAGAAAACAAGGCCAAGACCTTGGTCTAGTTTCTTTTTTTAAATTATTTTCTTTTTTTTTTTTTGTAATTTTTAATTTTCCTTATCCTTTGATGTTGTTTTTGTTGTTGTTGTTGTTGTTAGTCCTTTCACTGCAATTACACGTAGATTTTATTTTCGCTTTCTTTTCGTGTGCTCGATTTTGATTTCGATGTCGATTTTGATTTCACTTTGGGTGTTGTTTTCCTCCTTCCAGCCGTCTCACGCCACTAGAGATTTTTGTTGTTGTTGCTTGTCCATGTCCATGTCCTTTGGGTTGTTCCTTGGGTTCCGTTTTGGGTGTCAGGCATTTGTCCGTCTCATTTTTAATTTTTTTTTTTCTTCACCTTTCGAACCTTGTAATTATTTAGTTTACATTTCGGTTTTTTTTTTCTTGTAGTCTAGTATTTTTTAAGCCCTACCCCGGCACGATCTTCCGCTTTACCCCCTCAGCTATTATAACGCTACTACTCTCGGGATTCAGCTCAGTGGCTTGGAAACTTTAGTCCTTCATGCATTTCAATCAAATCTTATTAGCCAAGAATGGGAATTAGTCAAGGTCTGGAGTTTTTCTTGTGCTTAAAGTTTTTCTTTTTATTAGAAATTAATCGAAAAATGTTAAGCAAATTGAAGCTACAACTAGAACTAGTAAATCTTAACTAGTCTTTAGCTTTAGTTTACAAAGAAACCTATGTAATTTACCATATATTTGTGTGTCAGCACTCACTGTAGACACTGTAGTCCCATAAGGAAAACATTTCCACTATAATTTGATAGATTTGCCTTTTAGCTTTCTAGTCTTGATCGTATTTCATGTTCAACTTAATTCAGGGATTAAAAATATTAAATTCCCAATTTCTTGTTTTCATAAAAACCTATATACTCATATGTTCAATTTATCAATATATTATGTATAATTAAACTGATGAACCGGGTAGATTTACACACTAGTAAAATGTAGCCTAAAATTCTTATGCATATTTGTTTAGATTTTTAGGAAATGTTTATACTACAGCCTTGGTTACATAATTGGCACAACAAAAATTCGAAATTTAAGGAATAAATTTTTTTATTTAAAAATAACATTATTAAATAAAAGATGTATACCATTTGTTAGTCTATTTAAATAGTTAATAAAAAAATAAAACAAACTTTAGCTCAGATCTGGTTTAAAACAAAAATTATATTAAATTTAACAAAAGAACTCAAAATGATATTTTAAAATAAAAAATGTATTCTTTAAATTTCGATATATTTTTTTTTTATGTAACCATGGCTGTACATATTAAAGATAATAATTAAGCACTTGGGAAACAGACTTGAAATTCTTGATAAAAGTAAGCAAATGGTTTTCTTTTGTTTAAAAAGTTGGTAAGCAGTTGTTAAAAAACAAATTAAGAATTAATTTTAGTTTTCATTTATAATAAAATTATGAATATTTTTGTATTTGTGCTTAATTTAAAAATTGCATGGTAAATCTTAGCACATTTAGTATTACCCAATCTGCAGTTATTATAAGTTCCATACCCATAGCTTTATAGTAGGGAATGTTTCTTAAATTCATATTATGGGAACCAACTTTGTCATCTTTCTGTTCTCAGTTAGAGTCCTGCGTCTCCATTTTCTCCTCCTTCTCACACTTACCTTCTCGCTTCCTGCAGACGTGTTCCGTTCCCTGGTCTGTGAGACAGCAATTAGTTAATTAAGCGCAACTTTGGAGTGTCCCGTTTTTGGAAAAGTATTGCCACTACATGGAGTGCGTGGATCGGAAGCAGTTTATCACTCTAGAATCGTTTGCATTTGACATTTGTGCAGCATCATCAGCACAATTTGCATATTTAATTGAAGCAAGCCAACAAAATGAAAAGAGGAAAGAAATGCTGAAATTGTTTTCTTCACTTTTCGGTTCTTTTTTAACATAATTTTTTTTTTTTAATAAAAACATTGAAATTGAAAATTTCTAGAAAGTAAATGGAAAATGAGAAAGACACCGCAAGACAGAGCAAGTTTTGGGCCAGTGACAAGGACGAAAAGCGAAGTGGAAAATGGTAGTGAAAACCCCGCGGTGTTTGTCCGCAAAAAAAAGGGGCGTTCAAGGGTTAAATGCAAATGAAGCTAAAGTAGAAAGCGACAAAAAAAAAAAAAGCGATCAAAGACTTATTTTCCTTTGGCTGGAAAAGCAAAAAGACGTTTTGAGTCGCAATTGAGAAACAGGACATGTTTCTGTTCCGTTGTTCTGAACCCTTTTGATAGATCTGCTGTCCCGTTAAGAGACACATCGCTCTCCCTCTCTCTTACCTCTCACTCTTGGGACATTTCATTAACCAACTTGATTTTAATTTTAATTTTCCTGATCGTAACCTTCCTTTTAGCTATGGGAAGTTTCTGGTCATTTGCACTAACATTGTCCAAACATTAAGACCTTTGTCCCACCGCCCCTTCTCTACGCCACCCCTTCTCTAATGTCCGATGTATTTAGCTTTTGTTTAGCTTGACCAGCGGCTACTGCGGCCACGCCTTGAGGTTTTTAGGGCTTTGTGATTTATGAGTTATGAGTTATGTTTTTCATTGGTTTCTCATATCACACATCATATCAAAAATGTCATAACAATCAGCTCAATCGGTTCAGGGGGTTGTTGGACAAGATAAAGTAACAAGTGCTGCGACACAACTCAACGTTTAGATACCCTAGAATTTTGTTCTTACTGGCGTGATCATTGGAGTGCTATAAATGTCTTATAAATATCTTTATAATCGATTCAATTATCTTATTTCTTTAATATGTATATTTTCGGAGTCTATTTTAGTTAAAGTAACATAAAAATAAACGAAATACTGAGCAGAAATCAAACCAAAAGTTAAAAGTTAAAGTTTTTCTTCACCATTTTTCTGCGAGACTTGCACGCCCTCTACGTCCACATGCTGCAGGGTATAAGAAAAGAAAAGCTGACCAAATACGCGTGCCGCGATACAAAAGGGAAAACAAAAGATCGAAAAATACTGGACAGACGCTCATTTGCAACCCTTTCTACCACTCCCCGTTCAGCTCCTTCGAGCTGTCTAGCAGCGCCGGCAGTTGGTCAGCAGGAGGGAAATGCATCGGAAAATGCGCCATGGGTAAGCGTGAAAAATGAGAAAAACATTAAAATCGACGCATTTGATGAGGGTCGATGAGATGTCAACATAAAAGCCGCTTGCAGCAAGTGCCAGGCAACTGTTTAGCATAAGGCATCTGCTTTGGGTTTGTCTATGGATTTTACAGCCAGGAACTAGACAGGATGAACTCCTCTTCTCCTCTCTTCACGCTCACCTAGTATCCTTTCCGATCCTTTTGGAGTCCTGACAACCACGCGCCATTTATGTAAATACCATTCCATATCAGTTTGGTAGCCACAACACCTGCCTTCTTGGGGCAAGCCAATCAATTCGATTAACAAACGGAGCTGCAGGTGCAATTAGGCAGTTTTTTGAAAAAAATATGTTAAAAAAAACATCAATTCTCTATTTAATATTGGAATTAACATTTAATGTTAGCGGATTAAATTATGGATAGAAATAAAATCGTTCGGTATGGCTTCGAAATGGTTTCGTAAAATATTTACAGAAAGGGGTAGACTTTTATTTGTTTAATAATTTTATTCATAGTAGGACTTAAATCAGTCAACACATAATAAATGTAGACTTTAATTTGACATATTAAATCATTTGCTTGGATAATATACAGTAGAAACTAGTAGAAACCAAACTAGTTGAACTTTTAAATGGGATTCCTTAAAAAATATATTAAAAACTCTGTTCGGGAAGAACTATGATCACCCATCATATAATAATATACAGTGGCATGGTAATTTCTATAGTATGGATCAATTTCCCAAAATAAACGTTTCTATATGTAGTTTTAAAATATTATTAAATAATTTTCAAAGCCTCATTTTAAATGCAACAATCGAGGTACTTGCCTATTTAATTTTAACTGTATTTACGGCTCTCATTTTAATCTAATCTTGGTATGAGTTTCTTACATTTTTTTAAAATTATTCAGAATACATTTACACTTTATAGAATCAGGCTGAAGATCGAAAGAGTTCAATATCTCTAACTAAACAACTTAAGAAATCACTTTTAAAAGCTCCAGTTGCTTGCATTGCTAAGGTAGCAGTCCAAGTTAAATGGCAAGATCTATGATATATGGTCATGTAGAATTGTTGACTTAAAACCATATGCTTAAGCGAGAAAAGTCGGTAAGATTAATGGCCGGAACAGGAGTTGAGGTAAAATTGAGAAAATGAGAAATCACCGTGTTAGATTGCCATGGCAAACAATTTGAATAGAGTAAAAGTAAATGTTGAAATTGTTGCGCCTTTTGCGAGTATCCTGAATCCAGTTCCAAAACGGGATAGAAAATGGACACAGGGCACAGCACACACACGGGACCTAGAGCAGAGCAGAGGAGAGCACAGGAACTGGAATAGAAACTAAAGGAACTCGACATCGTTTATAGGAAACAGGCAGGCAATTAATGCGTCAGTTGCAGCGAAGCGGAAAACTGGTTCGCAACGTTTGGAAATTTGAAAAGCAGCGAGAAACAGAAAACGAAAAACGGAGAGCCCAAAAACCTAAAACTCAAAAAACTTTGTCTGCACAACATTTGAAGCATTCGACACAGGAGCAGCAGAAGGAGAAGAAACAGAAGCAGGAGCGGGAGCGGGAGCTGAGGTAAACAGAAGGAAATGAGCTCCTTGCGCAGGATTAGCAGACATGCTAATGGCAGGTATCCTATTGAGAGCTATAAGAGAGAGAAAGAGAGTGTAAGAGAGTAAGGGCGAGAGGAATTTGGAGAGTAAAAACGAGTAATAGGTGAGAGAGAGAGTACAAGTCGTGAGACAGAACTTATTAGAGAACTTAGCAGAGAAGTATCTGAACTAAACTATATAATTATTGTTTGGAATCAGCTTAAACTATTCCCAGCATAAACTGAAATAATTTAGAGACTTGATATCTTTAAAAAAGAAATACAGACAAAGATATAGATAGTGATATGGATATTAATAAAGATATAAATATGTGTAGATACTTACACAGCTTTAGACAGATAAACATTGAAACACGATTCCCGTTGTTTTATACGCCTGCTCTTGGGACTGTTAAATTCGTCCGGCTACTAGAGATGTCCGCCGGCGTGAACTGTCCGCGAGTAGAGCTTTTACTGTACGTAGCTTCGGTTGAATTTTTGAGGATTCGATTCTGTGTAGCTATGGACATAAATCTCATGATAGATAGTTAATGATATATAGATATCGAAATGAAATAATAAATAAATTCAGATTAGAAATGGAACTTAATTCAATAAGCATTTCACTCAACAGTAACTAAAGATTAAAATACAGTTTTTTATTATTTTTAACTTCAGTAAATTGTAATAAATATTTTATTCTATATTCAATTTATATAATCAATAAAAAACTCCTAGCTGAGAAAAGAGAACTAATTTCTATACTGGACACGTGCCTTAATCCTAGGGATATATTTTGCTTTTAGTACCTTCCTTTGCGTAATACCCTTTATTACAGATTCGTTTCGGTTTTCGCAATCCACATGATAAATTTACCGACCTGTCCCTTGACTGAGCCTTAAGCCAAGAAACGTTTGGGTTCGCTGCTAGGACTCGTACCTGTAGCAAAGAAGCTGAGACAGTGACAAAGTCCAGGCATTAGCGACACATTTGCTACGCCTGTCCACACCAGGAAGCTGTTATGGGATAGTTCCTGATACCGGCTTATTTACGACTCGGGGTAGGAGTCCATTCGGTCCATTAGGACCGAGTCCGAGGCACGGGTTAAGGCGGCAACTCCTAAGGCGCAGCTAATCTGTAGTTTCATTCACGAAACTCATTTGGATTAGCATTAAAAATTCATATGCAAAATGGAAATCAACTTAAAACTAAATGCAGGACGTGTGTTCAAGGAGCAAAGAAGCAAAGGACCAAAGCAGCAAAGGACTAAAGGAGCAAAGTTGTAGAAACGCCTGCAAAACAGTTTTGCAGCTGTTTTAAGCCTGTTCGATTGACGATCATTCCTACAGATCGAAAAAGAACCTGCCACTCACTTCCCTACTGGCCTCCCTCTCGCACTCCCTCGCTTCCCATTGATTGTCTATCGAGGGAGCGAGAAGGCAAAAGAGCGAAGGAAAAGGAAGGGCACAAGTGTCGAGCAATGACTCTAAACGAGAGCAGGGAAAACACGAGGCAAACTAATGAAGACAAAGACAGGTGCTGCCAGACATCTCCGATCCAAAACCCAAAAAAAAAAAAAAAAAAGAAAACAAAAAAAAAAACAATGACCTCTGCGCACAGTGGGATTCGAATAACACTGCTACCGTGGCTACAAATTGAACAACGAAACTGATCACAAACACTGATATCATTGAGGTATTTCACTGAGAATAAGCTGACATACGTATATAAAATACCCTGTACATTTTTCGATTCAATTTTTATATTTTCTGCCACAGAAATCAGTAAAGTTATAACTTCAGACTTTATTTACCTCAAATTTCACTGTAAATTACAGGGTATAAGTACACAAACACTAATATTTTTTAGATGGTTTAAAAATGGTTTGAAATATTTGGAAGACAAGTCACTCAACTGAAAATTTAAGCCGTCAATCAACTTAAGGTCTACTGATCAATCAAACAGGATTGACCAAAGTTTGAGAATCTTTAGAAAACAGAAAAAAAATGTCATATAGAAATTGCTTAGATACAGTTTACTCATAAAATTACAATAACTTCAATCAAATCATATTTGATTGATATCAAGCAGCCAATAATCGAGCCAATCGACTTAAAGGATAATTAGTTAAATTTAACTAACATAAGAAAATACATAAAAGCGGCTGCCTAAATTAAAAATTAAATTAAACACAATCAATCTAAAAGTGGACTGATCAATCAACTAAAGTAGAAAAACTTAAAGGCTAAAACAATGTAATGTTGAGTTGATGTAAAGAGTGAAAAGGTTTAGAACAAAAAAAAATCTAATTTTCTTCAAACAAAATTTGATTGAACTACAACTTGACTGATCAATCGTTGAAAAGTTTCAGAAACTACAAAATATTTCTTGCTCAAAAAGACAAAATTTGCTAGAAAATCGTTAGTTAGTTGCAATTTTTGCAAGAGTACTGAGTTGTGTGGGTCAGACTGAGCTCCGATCAGTGTGTATTATTCCTGGTAGAAGACCAGCATAATCGGTGAACCCTGTTTAAGTAGTCGCTTAATTAGCCGCTGCATACGCTAATTTCCAATGATTTCCACTTTTTCGCACATGTTTCGAGTCATTTGTTAAACGACAACAGACGATGCGGGTTCAAGGTGCAATTTCACTTCCGATTTTCCGACTTTCCACTTCCTACAAGGCAACTGTATGTGTGTGTGTGTGTGTTTGAGTGTTTGTGTGAGTGCCACACGTCCCCGAGAGCTATTCGATTTTAATGACATCTTTTCAGGCTAATGTTCGTTAAAGCACGAGATGAAATCCTCGCGTGCTCATAAAAATCGTATCCCTATCGTAAATCGAGGTGAAAAAAAAATCATACTTAACTGTTTACTCATGCATTATTATTGTGGCAAGTCGTAAAATCTACTCGGACTTTAATTCAGTCTCAAAATACAGCCTCAAACCCAGACTCATACACATACTGAGTTTTACGATCAGTTTAAGAAATTACGAGTGTAGGAAAAACAATTGAAATTATTTTACGCGCTTTTTGTGACATCTCCGTGTGTAAATATTTGTGGCCACACATAGGGGAAACTTTTGATTGTATTTTCCTGTGCCCAGTTCATCAAAATGCAAGTTGCGGGTTGCTCATAAATGAAGTACCGTAAATAGTCGAGATAGAGGAATTACACACACATTAAAAACGCTTACCTGGTACTCGCACTCGTAATGTTTATGGTTAAGAATTGTCTTCCTTTTTTTTATAGATATGATGTGTTATGATCCTTTAATGAACCCTTGGGAAAGAGTATACGATTTAAGTATGATGAAAGACTTAATTTCAGTCTCCGAAATGGGAAATTAGTTTGCAACTAAGTCGAGAAATTCAAAAATTTTAATAAGAACTCGCATAAACTTTGGAAAAAACGGGATAAAAACAATTCAATTGGTTTTGAAAGTAGATTAATGAGCAATACTCCAAAACCGAGTCTGGAATACTTCACTTTAGCATAGACATTTATTCAGATACATCCCGAAGAGTTTAAAGCGTAAATTAGACTACTTTTACTTTTTTTCATAAACTGCAGACAGATTCTAATCTGAATCAACTGGTTTTGAGAAAGACTTTTGGTAAATAAAATGAACTCTTTGAAGTTATTTCAGATCTTGTATCTATCTATTTGCGTATCTGTTGAGATTTAGTCTTATCGAGGCAATCAAAAGCCGCAAAATAAACAACGGCGAAGTGGGAAAATGTTAATGGTACAAGGGAAAATTGGCTTAGATGCTTAGGAAGTGTACCGTAATGCCAGAGACAGGACACTTAATGAAAAGCAATTAGAAGCAAAGGAAGCTGTAGTCGGTAGAGAAATCGAGAGAGGCAGAGAAATAGAGCAAGAAAGAGCGACATCTTTTTGGGAAACCACTTTTTGACCCCTTTTTTTTCTGGGTTATTGTTTGTACTGACCGTAAAGATTTTTAATTGCTAAGGATCGTAAATCGAGCTACGCGAAGACCTTTTCTTATCCTCGGCATAGATCGGGCATAAATGTATCTATTAGTTTGGCATTTGGCATTGTCAGTGTCAAAGTTTGTCGTGCAAACAACATTTACATATTGAATCCGAGTGCTAACAAAGCAGGACAAACCCTTTCCATCTCTCTCTCTCTCTCTCTCTCTGTCTCAATCCCTCTCTTTCTAATACGCTATCTCGCGCTCTTTGGCTAATCAAATTCAAAGCTATTGAATTGTATGATCTCTGTGGTTTTTTGATCGTTATTTATGAACCCTTAGGAACAAAGCCTTTGAAGATCTTTAAGAAAACTCAAAGGGAAATGGAAAATCAATTGCTTTGATTTCCCAGTAGTGGGCGGGTGTGAGTGCGTATCCTTTATCTGCTCGATCCTTTTTGCCTTATTCTTTTGAATGAGTATGCAATTGTGCAGACGCTTCTTCTGTGACATATTCAGAGCACCGAACACAGGACACGTCGCACTCGATCAAGGACATGCGTTGTTAGTTTGGCGCGCAAAACCCCGAACCCAAGGAGAAAAAATAGAGAAAACCCGAAACACGCAAGATGTCCCAAACAATCAGAAAAAATAAAATTCGAGACGAGGAGAATGACGAGGACGAGAAACGAGGACGAAAAATGCGCACACGTCACATTGATTAATCGTCTCGTCTGCTCGCTACGCCCCTAGCTACCCCTCTCTGTCGCGCTGCCTCTCACTCACGCTCTCGCTGTCTTTCTCACACACTACAGTCCTTGGAAATCAGAGCCTTTTGACAAATACAAATAGTTTGGCAAACTGAGTTTCCTTTGAGTTCCTCGAGTTTCTTAAGGAACTTATCGCGCAGGATTAGTTAGCTGCTTCCCTCTCTCTCTTTCTCTGCCGGCACTCTATATCTCTCCCCTCTCTCTCTGTCTCTCTCTCTCGCTGTCTGCTCCATTTATTGACAGTTGCAATTGCTTCTACTGCCACTGCCACTGCCACTTCCACGCTCCCTGACATTGATTGAGTTGCCTTATCTTCCGCTATCCTCAATCTTCCTTATGATGATCCTTATCAATTTAGTACATTTTCCCAGCTGCCTTTGTCTTTCTCTTGCCGCTAATTGTTTGCCAAAAAAACAGTTACAGTTACTCAATCATTTGCTCTTCTCATTATTATTTTGTAGCTTTGGCTACTTCCGGGCACTTAACCCATTTGCGTTATGGCCAAATTCCAAAGTGTCGACCACTTCAAACTCAGTTGGCAACACACAATTAAGAGCATTTCGAGCATTTCATTCAATTTTCAACTGCATACACGTGCTCACAGCCTCACACACACACACACACGCACAACAAAACACACTCAAAGCACACACTTAGCATACTCACACCCCCACAAACACTCACACACACACACACACACACACACACACACACTCTCATGCGTTGACAGCTGTCCCCAGAGCTCAAAAGGTATTTTTTTTTGCTGCTTTACATTGGAATACCCTGTGTTTCTTGGGTGTGCAAGTAGGGTATCTTAGCGGCGAAAACTAGTAATTCCCAAAAGAATTCTCTGCCCTCAAGTAAGAAACATATTCTAAGCTTTGGGGCTTAAATTAAGATCAAAACATATAGACAAAATTAACACTTGATTTGGTACATAAACAGAATTTAAGTATGATTCTTTTAATGATAAGTTTACCCTATAAAATTATGTATAAATTGTATTTTAAAATAAATATTTAAAGTTTACTTTTTGCATTCCATTGCTGTGTTTAGTACTTAAATCATCAAGTTTTGATTTTAATTTATAATATTATTTATTTTGTTAATTTATTTATTTGCCTTTCTAACCACTTTATAGGGTAACTCATAGTCGACACTTTTTCATCCGCTTGTTTACTTTGTGCTCGTGTGTTTTTTCTACTCGCTCCTTAGAGCTGGTTATCCAATTTTTGGCGCAATTGCCGAAAGGTGTGCCACGTCGAGGTAGACGCTGACGCTGACGCCGACGCAAAGGCACTCAAGGATCTTAGGGTCCTCGTGTGCTTATGTGACACATTCACAGCTCAAAGGAAATCAGAGCAGAAGCAAAAGTAAGAGTAGGAGTAGAAGTATGATCACGAGCACGAGCCTAAGCAGGAACAGGAGCAATATGCGACTTTGCAGCTGTTTTGGAGCGTTTTTGTCAATGGCAAATGGACAAAGGACAATAGACATTGGACAATAGAGTTTACTTAAAGGCAAATTTAATAGACATTTGAGGAGACAGCAGCTAACGACCCACGTATTGCCCGATCAACGATGTTCTGACTTCTGAGTCCCAATTCACGCGGACAAAAGTCTTTTTCGAAAGATAAATTGAGTTTAATAAAGAAAACATATAATAAATAATACTCTGACTTAAAAATACCACACCACACCAGATGTGATCGCAAGTTATTCATACTAAGTACTGAATTTAGAACACATTTTAGCTAAATAATAAAGTTATACAATTCATAGTAAGCTATAGGATAATATTTTCCAAGTTATGGGGTTTCTGAAATCCAAGTTGCCATTTCCAAATGCTTACATATACGCTGATAAAGTTTATATATATTTTATTAGATCGGTAACACCCCTCTCTGCCTATAACACAAATTGCTTATCTCTAACAAGCCAAACCAACCGATCTACTCCTTCTTAGTACAGTGTATAACTGAAACTACTTGCTTTGAAAAGTTTTCTAGTTATTTTTTGAATTGTTATGTGACTTGTTCAGTCCTTGCATAGTTGGCAACACAGGCAACGAGTCCTTTGCTGCCAGCTGTTGACTGTTTGCATTTTCCATAGAGTTTTGCATAAGTTTTAACGGTTCGTTGATCAAAAAATACAATGATCCCATAAACTCAAACTGAAACTGAAACCGAAACGGAAACTTAAACCGTGACCCAAAATGTCCAAGTGGCATATATTCAAATTTATGCAAATGTTGCAACGTTTTGTTGCAAGCAACTCGCGTATTGCACACAGGTGTTTGATAAATGCCCTGTAAATGCCACAACAGGATATTGCGGAGTGTAGCAAAAGCAGTAGCAATAGCATTACCTGCACTACTATCTACAGGCATCTCCTAACTGAACAATATGGCAACAGGGTAGTTGCACCCTCCACAAAACGTGTTCCTAGACCACAAAATACAAATTTCATTTAGTCAGTTTAAACAAGTATATGGCAGTCATAATTTGTTGTCTATCAGACTTTTAACTAGGATTTATAGCGTTACCTTTTGAGGGTTTCCCTGGGTTACAATGGGAAAAATTTGATTATTTTGAAAAAGCATTTTGTTCAACAACAAATTTCAATGAATTTAAATAACAAACAGATAGATTTTAAAAAACATTTAATGAGCTTTAACAGAGCTTTGGATTAATCTGCAAGCTTTATAACAAAAAGCTTAGTGGAAAAATATTTGTAACTTTGAATTTATAGAAAAAATAAAAATAAATCATTGACCACAAATGGTTAACGTTTAAAAGCTTATTAAATCAGCTTCAAATAATTCAAAGCTCAACACATGTAGCTTTAAGCTCTTTACATCGACACACAGACAGCTTTGTCCAAGCTTAAATGTGGCATAAAGCTTATTTAAATTTCCCAGAGCTAAAAGGAAACTTTTGCGTAATATAAAGCTCCTCAGCTGGTTAAAAGCTTTCCCGATTCAACCAGACTTTCACCACTCTCACTAAAATCCATCCCAGTTATAACCCTTAAATTAACTGGAAACTTTTGTAATGAAAAAACTGTCAAACTTTATGTTTTCTTCAATAAAAACCGAAATCGTATATTTTATTTTGGATAAAAAAAAAATTGTTTTAAAATTAATATTTCAATTAATTTGGAATGCGGTTTTCTATGAAAGCTTGAAGCCACAAAGTTGCTTATTAAATTCAATGACTTTTCAGGAATTTTCTTCATAATTTTTACATTTTCTCATTTAACAAAATAACAAAAAGCGCAAAAAAAAATTTATAAATTATTCCTAAATGCAAATTCGACAGCCAAAAATGGTTGGAGCAGCTAGACATTTCATGTGTCCACAAAAGCATCTTCGTGAATGGAGAAACTCAGTCGTCGCTTGGTAGCAGCCTCCACGTTGCATGCCCCAAACGAATCCACTTCCTCCTCGAAGTCGCTCGTTGAGTTGTGCCCACTGTCGGGACTTATGTGCCGCGATCGGGCCAAGGACTGACTACTGGCACGAGCAGGTAGCTTCTGGGCGGAACGTGAGGCAACTGCCAGTAGTTTCTGTGCCGACTGCCTCACGCTGGACGAGATCTTCGTGGTGATCTTCCTCTTACGCCGCACCACGCGCTGTCTCCTCAGCTGCAGGGAACGTCTTTTTACCGACTCAACACGCACCCCACCTCCTCCTGGTTGTGGAGAGCGTACCTCTCGTTCTTCGTAGGCATCGGGATCAGATTGATTAGGGGGATTAGAAGGAGCTGCATTTGGGGAGGATTGCCAATACTCGCAGAGATCGCTGGCAGGATCAAAGGCAGGTCGATAAGTAGGCGAGTGTGTGACGCTGGTCGAGATCAGACGCTGCTGGGGTCGTTGCCTCAACCTTTGACGAGTAGCTCCTCGACTCCGAGTGCGGCCTCCTCCCACACCTGCTGGGGCTGGTGGCTTTCGCGTACTTTCCAGAATAGCATCGATCATCCGCTCGAGAGTCACATCGCCCATTTGGCTGGAGCTGAGGGTGGGCGCATCTACAGCGGGGGCGTGGCCTGTTGATGGGACGGTGGAGGGAATCTGCTTCTGTTCCAGATAACGCGGTTTGCCAAAGTAGCTGTCCGGTATGCCCATACCACGTAGAGCCAGTAATGCTCCCGGAATGATGTCGTTCTCCTCATTCGTCCGATAACTGGGAGAATACTCCGCCTCGAACGTGGGCAGCGTGGAGGCATATACAGAAGGCTTCAGCTGACTCCGACTCCGAATGTGACTCCTATTGTGGCTACGAGGGGCGGAAGGAGGAGTGGGCGTGGTCATCTGCAGTGGTGACATTATGTTGCTGAGATCCCTAAGCAAGGGTGTACGATGGTTGGAAGAGGCAGCGGGCAACGGAGTGGAGGTGGAGGTCAGCTGATTCTCCTTTCCCAGCTGGCAACAGCCTGGAGGCAGCAGCGAACGTCGCTTGGCCTTCGAGCCCACCAGAGGAGTGGCTGTGGCCGTGGCAGTTGGGGTGGCAGTGGGGTCCAGGGCTGGATTTCCCTCAAGGTAGGAGGGACGCGGCTGATTTACCGCCCACTTGAGCATCTTGGCAGCTGCTGTGAAGTTCTAAATCAAAAAGAAGACAAGAAAAAATGGAACCAGTTAATAAAAAGGTCGAGGATCAGGATTTGTGGCAAGCTGGGCTGTTAGTCTACAAGGATCTTAAGGCTGTGCTATATGGCTACTTAGGAACTCTCAGTGTCTGCTATTGTCTGGGAGGCTAAAAACAACAAAAAAAAGGAAAAAAGCTAAACAGTAAACCCGCTAAACTTGTTTCATGTATCGTATTTTCGCAAGGATTTCAAGTCGCAAATTCGCACGCAGTTTGCGAGGAGGCAGCTGAGGCAGCAAAGCAAACAATTGAAGCGACGAAGGAGCGAGCAACAAAGGAAGACAGCAGTGGCAGAGAGAGAGAGAGAGAGAGCGACAGCGGGTACAGCGGGCAGCAGAGCAAAGCGCGCAAAAGCTTCCAAGTTTCCAATGATTTTCGTGTTTGAATCTTTCTACAGCTGCGAGTCTTTCATCTCCCTCGCTCGTTCCTCCTTCGTTTTTTCTTCGTCTCTCACCTCCTTCGTTCCTTTCCCCCCTTCTCAAGCTACTCAACACTCTGTTTTGGGTGGTTAAAATGGTGGTTCTGGTGGCACCACTCCAAGCACCATTAAAAAAATAAGACGCTACTAGAGTCGAGTGTACACGACACTAAGAGACCCTGTATTTAAATCGAACATGACCTTTAATTATACGCTGCATTATTTTTTAAACCATTCGGTACAACCCAACTGATTGCGCTGAACAGCAAAAGACCCTGTACTGCGTACTTCATTTGGTATAAGTTTTTTTTACTAAATAATTAATTTGATTAAAGCTTTTTAAGTCCTTGAGTAATGCAATCACGATAAATTCTATCCTCACATACCTAATATACCCCGAAAGCTTTCAGAGTACAGGGTCTAAATGTGCAAATGTTGCTCAAGTGGAAAACGCGAATTGTGAATTTGCGAGTCTCTTGAGATTCGCTTTAAAGTATTTTGCGCATTTTGCCGCCACTTGAAACTTTAGTTTTGATCCCAATACCAAAACCAAACCCAATAAAAATCAAAAAAAAAAAAAAAAAAAAAAAGGGAAACGAAAAGTTTAGAGCAAAAAGCTGAAAAGCCATCGAAATGCGAAGCACGCGCACAATTTTAATAAATTTAATGCAATGATTTTTGAAGGGGGTGTTTTAATAATTGAAATTTCTCACAGAACACTCCACTTTATTCCTCGTGTTCATTTCATTTAAATTTGCGTATTTTTGAAATTTTGATTTAATACATTTTCCACTTGTCAATTGCTTTACCTTTTGCTCTCGATTTTAAAGTTTGTCGGAAAACTTTTACACATTCGCACACAATAAACCAGAATCGAAGAACAACCAAAAAAAATATATATAAAAAATGTACACAAATTTTCGTTGCACGCGTAAGCCAAATGAACAAAAAAAATTGAATGAAATTTATTGCGGATAAAAACAGCGAAACGTCTTGTAAGTAGCAAGGACAAAATGTGACTGATTCTTGCCAGGCACGTTGCGTTGCGTGCTCAGCTCGGTTTGAAATAACATCCACCATACACCACTCACCATCCACAATCCACAGTTGCGCTCTGTAGAATTTCAGTGTGCACTGCGCAATGGCAGCTTCTTGTATAGGCATGCAGCAAAGAGAGAGCAAGGCACGAGAGCGCAAGCGCTAGGAGCACCAAAGCCAGAGAGTGTAAGCATAAGCAGAAATGGAAAGAGAAGCACGTTTTACTTGAAATTAAGAGAGCTCATTTAAGGTGATCAAATTAACATAATTCAGTTTAGTTGCTACAATTGAAAGCCGACAAAGTTGCCATTAAAACCTATTATATGTACTAATATATGTACTAATTTGGATAGTGCATGTATTTAAACTGAAAGCTCAGTTTCCATTTGGTAAACCGAGAATGTGGTAAATGCATTTGCGGTTAAGAGAAAAGGAGTGGCTGCTGTTTTGAAGAAATTGCTTTGGTTTAGTACATACTATAGGTAATAGTACATATATTAGGTGAATATATTGGGTGTAATTGAAATTAAAACAGAATTTGACATTGAATTGAAAGATTTCAATATTGAATGGTCTCAATTATAATTAAAATTAATTAATTACAAACTTTTTGTTTTATTTATATTTATGTTGTTAACTGATCCATCGGTCGACATACTGGCGCGTTCAACTGAACATGTCGGAATCAGGTCTGGCACTCGCATATTGAATCAGCCACAGAATCCCTCCACTTCAGTGGCCGGAACATCGACCATCGGATCACATAAACTGTAACGAATAAAATTAGTAAAATAAATACGAAATATATGTGTATACAGTGAAAACTCCCTTGGCCGGACAGCCACTTTTACAGTTTTTTGTACGCTCAAGCGAGATGTCCGCCTAAGGGAACGAATTTTGTATGAAAACCGTGCAACTTGGGACTATAAAATTTGTCCGGTTAAAGGAGCTGTCCTCTAGTAGAGCTTTCATTGTATTATATATATGTTCTGCTGACTTACTCCTTATTTACAATATTTTCCTGAGTAAGTGGCCCAAAAGTTTCAGGTTCATAGAAAAAGAACAAATAGAGCATCAAGAGCACAGACATGCAAATCAAATCGGTTACAAGTTCGGTATCCATTTTAGAATCGCTTTAAATCGTTTTTTACTTTATCGCTTTTTTTGAAAATTTAACAAATTGAAAGTCACACGAGTGCTACTGAAATTGAATGAATACCTACGATATTGTTAGTTTACTATTATATATTGAAAGCTTTTCATCAGATGGCTTGATTATTAGGAAATTCTTTTGGGGTATTATGAACTAAAAAATTTAACTTTTTTTCAAGTACAATCTTCACTAGTCTTTCAACATTTTTGCCAATTCGCATAAAAATCACGCGTTTTTCAAATCAATCAATAAAACTAAAGGATAAAAGGAATGAAGAAAAAAGCCGACACCTCAGAGAAATTCTCTACGTAGGATATGAGTAGTAAATAAGGATATGATTTGTTAAGAGGCAGAAAGAAGGAGTAGGGGAAAGGAGAAGGAAAGGGGACAAGACCTACACAGAGATTCTAAATTATGGCCAAGTTATGAAGCCTAAGGCAAGCAGAAGGGAAGGTAGAGAAGAGGAGGGACAAAGTGAGAAGATGAAATCAGAGGAGGGAAGAAGTAGCACGAGCTCCTAATCCCACACAGCTGTTCTCGAGGAGAACAGGGAGTAGCGGGGACAACAAAAACAACAGAAATTCTGGCGCTAAGCGTGTGATTTAAGATTAGCCAACCTTTCGTTCTGCGTCCTAGTTCCCTACCACATTCCATCTTGATGTCCCGTCCCCCTCACTCTGCTCTATGTTTACGTCTCGTATGAAAAACGCCCGAGTACCAAAAGGAAAAAAAATAAATAAATAATGAAGAAAATGAGAGAAAAAAAAAGAAACGAAAAAAAAAAAACGGTAGCAAATCTGAGCGTGAAGTTTTTCCCATTTTCGCAATTTTCCTCTATGAGAAATTGCGCAATTGTTGGTGCAATTTATTAGTGGAAATGTCGAACGGATTTCAGATTCTTCCTCTTCTTCTTCTTTTTTGCTCTTCAAGGCGTTACCTATGCCCTAATTTATCTAGCCAACAATGGGCCACTCCCCCCTCCGCCCTACCCTCCCCTGACCATTTCCCTCTGTCGATTTCGCTGTGTCTTGTGCTTCTCCATCCTCTTCTTCTTATCCCGTTCGTGTGGAGTGACCAATGCGTTAAATTGGCTTTGATGCGAGTGCCTGAAAGGACGACAGATTATTGGGAAGATCCTACCAACAGCAGCTGCCGTTCTTCAAGGACATTCAATGGACGTTAAAATGATTCAATAGATTCTTCGATCATTTTATTGATTTATTCCAAATTCTGTCACGTCCTTTTCCTTCCACTTTTGACTACCGTTTTTTTTTTTTTTTTTTTTGATTAATTCCTTAAACAATTGGAGCACGAACAGCTGGAACGACTGACACACAGTTGGCCAAAAGAAGTGACAGCTCTGTTCATACGGACGGACGGACGAACGGACATCGCTATATCGACTTGTCTGTCGATGCTGATCAAGAATATACAGTGAAAGCTCCCTTGGCCGGTTCAGTATTTTTGTCTGCCTAATGGAAATGATTTTGTATGCAAATCGTGCTACTTGGGACTATAAGATTCGTCCGGCTAAAGGGGTTGTCCGCCTGAGGGAGCTGTCCGCGAATAGAGCATTCACTGTATAGACTTTATGGCGCACATTTCGCTTCTGACAAACTTAATAGACCACTCTCCTCTACTACAAGTTTTAAAATTATCCAAAATTCTCAAAAGTTTTCGGTTATAAGAAGACAAAATATCTGGAATTTTCGCAACATGTGTAAAATAAAGTGATAACTATTTCTTGCAAAAGGAAGTGAACCGCAATTAAAAAGGATTTATGGTAGCATGTCCTGTAGTGTCCAGTCTTGATTTGTGTTGTCCTATCTCGTCTCGTCTTGTGATATCCACTCGGTGTGGTCCACAAGCGGAAATCCAAAATCCTTTCTTTTTTTTAATAAAATTTTCAGAAAATTCGATTTTTACCTCAAAAGAGAAAATAACAAAAAATAATTGGCAATAAATTTTGTTTACAACAGATCGAGGGAACATTTGCTGTCCCATTTACTCCAGCTTCTTGCTATCACTTTCTCACAGGCACAGCTGCCATTGGATGCCCTAGTCCAATCTTAAGAGTCTCAAGACTTAAGTTAAATGAAGAAGAGACCGAACAAAACGTTGGCGGCGACGTTGGCGCTGGCGCTGACGTTGGCAGCAGCGCAGGAAGTTAGTTCCCAAAGAAAAAGAGAAGAGAGAGAGTGAATCCAAGATGAGACGTTATCTGCGTCGGCTGCAAGCCCTTTCACCAATAAATTGCAAAACAATTGCACAATTTTCCACAACATTTTCTTTTTCTCAACGCCGTCAAAGGCAGCGACTGCGGCAGCAGCAGCGGCAGCGGCGCTTGTCCCATAAACAATGAGCTAAAATGTGGAAAGGTCTGCTGCTTGGCCTGTGTGTGTGTGTGTGTGTGTGTGTGTGTGTGTGTGTGTTGTCCTTTTCTTGGCGAAAATTCGAAGGTGAAAGGACGCCACACGCTGCGAGAAAGGTAATTGAAAATTATGTTTTGTGGCGTAAGCAGCAAAGGAGCAGCTGGCATACACAAACACACGCACACATAGGAGCCGATTGATATCCAGCTAGATCAACCAATACTTATACGCGATATGCCAAAAGTACTCATCATTCAACAATACTGACCAGCTGTGTGTGTTTGTGTATGTGCGTGTGAATGTGTGTGTGCGTGAGAGTTTTTTGTTTTTATGCACTGAATTGCTACAAAGCAATTTGCTATGCCAAAAATAGTAACTGCATAGTATGCGTAAGTGCGCTCTCTTATACTCATTTCTACGCTCTAAGTTTAGCGTACGTTCTCTTCAACTATTTTTGACGCAATGATGTCCATTCGTTTAAATAAAACTATAAGTTTTGCCAGTACATTTTTTTGTTAGATATTTTTTATAATTTAACATAACAAACTTACTTTTGCCGTTGCCTTTACTTAAATTATACTTGTTACTTCCAAGTCATCAAGCCACCCGCAACTTCCAATACGCTTGCACTTCTTCTCACACTCTCATTCGCTCTTTGTCAGCCAGACCTTGCTGCGTCTGGATTGAAACACTGTTGCAGTAGTTGCGCATGCCTACGCTCTCGCTCTCAGTTGTGCGCTCTCAGTTGCCGCGCAACACATTTGCTGCTTTTCGTTCTCAGAGCGCGCAGCTAAGGAAACGCCGGCCGCTTTGTCAATTCAGTCTAGCAACACAAGTCGAAGCGAGCGCACGTCCTTTAGCTCCGCACAGCGCATTAAACACGAAAAAATAAAAATCTATCGAACTCAAACGCGAAGTCGGATTAAATTTAAATAAAATTTTTTTTATTTATTTTTTTTTTATGTTTTGTTGTTGCCACAACTTGTGAAAAAGGTAATAAAAAGTGTTAAACGCAGAACACGCAAAAACCGGACTGCAGCAAAGTGCTGTGAAAACTCAGCATGAGCTTTTATACTCATTGGAATAGTTAGATTTGCATTGCCTTCCAGACACCATATGCGTGTGTAATTGTGCATATCAAATTCAATGCAATTTCCAGTGTTTTCCAGGGGTATTTCGCATATATGCATATACCCTTTGGGAACTTAATTGTATGGAAAAAGGGATGCCGATGCCTGTAGTCAGCGGCAGCGGGCGGCGTCTCATAAAATTCTTGTTCTTGTCCAGATATTTAGTTTCGCAAAATACCAACAACAAACACAAATACATATAAATATAAATATCCGTATATGGAGCGAAAGAGTCAAAAAGTTAGTTGCGAAAAGCGCGCCAAAAACTCACTCAGCAACTAAATCCTCAGAGTCACAAAAGCCAAAAAGCATTGGAATGCGCGAACACAGACCCACAAACACACACACATCCATCGACAGACAGACACACATACACACGCACACTATCTGTGATTTAACGGCTCAAAACTAACCGAACCACTTTACCTTCTCCCGCACTTGCAGAAGACACCCACAAAAACAACAACAACAACAACGGCAAAGAGAAGAGAGCAACTACAGCGAAGAAAGGGGAAGCGAACAGAAAAAAGCAACAAAACTGCATAAATATGCTCAAGTGGGCTGTCAACCAGCCGCGTCCCTCTTACCTGGATGGGAATTCAGCCCCTAATCCCTCTGCCACATACACAGCCACTCCTCTGGTGGGCTCGAAGGCCAAGCGACGTTCGTTGCTGCCTCCAGGCTGTTGCCAGCTGGGAAAGGAGAATCAGCTGACCTCCACCTCCACTCCGTTGCCCGCTGCTTCCTCCAACCATCGTACACCCTTGCTTAGGGATCTCAGCAACATAATGTCACCACTGCAGATGACCACGCCCACTCCTCCTTCCGCCCCTCGTAGCCACAATAGGAGTCACATTCGGAGTCGGAGCCAGCTGAAGCCTTCTGTATATGCCTCCACGCTGCCCACTTTTGAGGCGGAGTATTCTCCCAGTTATCGGACGAATGAGGAGAACGACATCATTCCGGGAGCATTACTGGCTCTACGTGGTGTGGGCATACCGGACAGCTACTTTGGCAAACCGCGTTATCTGGAACAGAAGCAGATTCCCTCCACCGTCCTAGCAACAGGCCACGCCCCCGCTGTAGATGCGCCCACCCTCAGCTCCAGCCAAATGGGCGATGTGACTCTCGAGCGGATGATCGATGCTATTCTGGAAAGTACGCGAAAGCCACCAGCCCCAGCAGGTGTGGGAGGAGGCCGCACTAGGAGTCGAGGAGCTACTCGTCAAAGGTTGAGGCAACGCCCCCAGCAACGTCTGATCTCGACCAGCGTCACACACTCGCCTACTTATCGACCTGCCTTTGATCCTGCCAGCGATCTCTGCGAATATTGGCAATCCTCCTCAAATGCAGCTCCCTCTAATCCCCCTAATCAATCTGATCCCGATGCCTACGAAGAACGAGAGGTACGCTCTCCACAACCAGGAGGAGGTGGTGTGCGTGTTGAGTCGGTAAAAAGACGTTCCCTGCAGCTGAGGAGACAGCGCGTGGTGCGGCGTAAGAGGAAGATCACCACGAAGATCTCGTCCAGCGTGAGGCAGTCGGCACAGAAACTACTGGCAGTTGCCTCACGTTCTGCCCAGAAGCTACCTGCTCGTGCCAGTAGTCAGTCCTTGGCCCGATCGCGACACATAAGTCCCGACAGTGGGCATAACTCAACGAGTGAATGTGAGCTGGAGGAGGAGCTGGGATTGGAACTGGGACTGGGAGTAGCAGTAGGATTGGGATTGGACGATGAAAACTTGGAGGCGTCGTGCAAACTGGATGCGATTTGGATGCACTCGGAGCCCAGGGATGCCACCAAGCGGCGTCTCAGCTTCTCCTTCAACGAGGACAGCTAATCGGAGCAATAACTATGGATTATAATTGTATACCCATAATTTTTTTTAACCAATTTTTTTTTATTAATTTAAGAGTATTTTTTTTCTTACGAATTTAAAAAAAAAAAATAAACAATTATTTTATGGAAATGGAAATATTCTCAGTGGGTTCCTTAATGAGTTCCTCTGAGTAACTCCGAGTTCCTGGGGCATTCCCACAGTCACTCATAATTTTGATGACGATTTTGACTAAACCACAAAAGAGTCGAGACCAAGAAACCAGCATTAAATGCAAAATAACCTCTTGAGAGTCCAGCGAAGCGTGGCGGATGGTCTTTAAGTTGCATTCCAAAAAAAAGGAAAACACGGGCCACACTCCTCTCCTCTCCTTTCTCCTACCCCCGCCTCGCTTCCCGGTTAGCCGTTTTGTGGCCAAGAACAAGTCCATGTTTCCCACAGCGTCTGGGTTTATAATGGGCGTTTTTATGCTTTGATAACTCCCAAGAATGGTCGAAAGGAGTGAGGAACGGAGGTAGGAGAAAGGGCATAGCGAGGGGAACGGGGCGTGGCTAATATTATGTGGGCCAGCAAAGTTTATTGGTCTCTGGCATGCAATTGAACCAGGTAATATACAAAATGTAGAGAACTCGGAGTTATAAAGTGCAATAAAACCAAGTCAAGAATGTAGAGCTTAAAACCCAATCTTCCCTTTCGTAAGATCTATCTGCAAAGATAGCAATTAAGAAAATTCTTAAATAAGAGTTATACATACTTACAAGAATTTTAAATAGATTTGTATGGTTTGCAGAAGTCTTGATTAAATACAGTGAAAGCTTTACCCGCGGACGGTAGCTGTCAGGCGGAGAGATCCCTTAGTCCCTAGTCGCATGACTTTCATACAAAATCCGTTCGTTTAGGCGGACATCCCCACTGGGCGGACAAAAATACTGAAACCGTGGCAGTCCGGCCAGGCGAACGTTCACTGTATTTAATCAGGGGACACATACTTTTCTACACTCCTTTAGACTGATTTTACACTGGAGTCCCAAAATTACTCAGTACTGAATCAAGTTTTCTTTAGTTTTCTTCAAAAATAAGAAGATAATTGGTCATTTCTATGTATGAAATTCCTGCTGGGCAATTGCACAATTTGCTAGTTAAGTGAAGTAAGTAAACGGGATTTCAGTTCCTACAATGAACATGGACACAACTTATGATAGCAACTACTTAAGACGGGCCATGCCTCATTAGTCCAAGGAGTTGGTTAGGTTCCTTCTACTTCTTGAATTTTTTGGTCATCTATGGCCTGCATTTTTGAGGGTATATTGAGCAATTCAGTTCAGTTGGGTAGACACAAGAGTTTTCTTAATTGGCTCGGCGTTAAATGAGCTGTCATAACATTGGAGGGTTATGTAAATTCAATGTCCAGGTCTAGTCTTTCTACCCCCACCCCAAATCGCCTTAACCCCCTGCGAGTGACTGGTCAGCCCTTGTCTTAATCTTTAAAATGGCTGAGATGGGCTAACTAAAGCGTTAACACTTTTCACAGCCCTCTTCCTTTTACTCTCCCTCCCCGCTTCCTTATGCTTGAAGTATCTGTTTTGGGATATAGAGTTGGACTTCCCAGGGTAATGCCCAGTAGAGCGTAAAACATGCATTCGAGACACACATCTGTTTTGATAGCAACAACTGTAAACTATATTTATAAGTACCTTATGATGTGATATGTCCAGACATTGATGGAAGGTCACAATTGTTAAAAGGTCAGCGCTGCCAAAACACAACGGTCATCATACAAATCAAAGAAAAAACACGGTCAGACATAACATATATAATATATAACATGCTGCAGGTACAATTCGGAACTTGTTCCATTTTCCCGCCCTGTCATACCCTTTTCCGGGTCCGAGTTCCGTAGCGGCAAATCACAGGAACTCTCAAAAGGTTACCCAAACGCATACTTCATTGGTTTTTATGTGTTCACCTTTCTTTTCTTGCCTTTTTTACTTTTCTTCCGTTTCTGTTTCTGTTTCTTTTTATGTTGTACTTGTTTTGGGCAGTCTGACAATTACTATCTGGTTCTCTAATGATGGTTCCTTTGTGCCCAAAAGTTGTCATTGTCACTGAACGCGATTCTCTGGCTTCCCTCGATTCTCGACTCGTCTCATTTAACAGACGAGCTCTTTAATTTTATTTCGATTTGTAGCTGAAACGCTTTATTGTTTAGCTTGAGTGTCTAGTGGGAAATCTGGCTATGTTAAATGCTAGTTAGCTAACGATATAAACAATTATTAGTTCATTTAAAATCGTATAGTTTTATTTTGAATATTGTAAAATTATTTTCAATCGCGGCTGAAATTTAGAAAAGTTATTCAAACTAATTTGTTTGTTTAATTACACAAATTTATTTTTCTGATATATATGCTTAAGGATCCGTTTTATATATTTAATGTACTTACACTTTTAAAAGGCTTATAAATTTTCCGATATGCTAAACTAATCAGATCCCTTTGTACAATGTCCATCAATAAAATTCCGAATTTTTTTGGCATTTTATAATATTTATGAAATTAATATTTTATCAAATGCTTCTTTTAAAATATTTTTATAGATTAAGGGGGGTGGGGGGTAAGGGATAAACGCTAAAAAAACACTTTTTTCATAAATTTATTGTAGCGAAACTTTTCTAGTCAGTTTATTAGAAGTTGTTGCACATTATAAAGTAACATTTCAAGAATATTTAATACAATGTTCGTGTATAAATACAGTGAAATCCGGTTATAACGACACTCAAAGGACCGAACATTTAACGTCGTTATACCCAGTAGACGCTTTATGGAGCAATACCCGGTTGAATTGTAAAAAATATCGTCGATATAAGCGGTTTGTCGTTAAAAGCGGAGACGCACTAAGCGGTTATGGTTTTATGGGGACCAAACAATTCAACGAATTTTCGTCGCAATGACCGGTCGGACGCTTTAAACGGAGTCGTTATAACCGGATTCTACTGTATTGCAAAATGAGCGAATGAGAGCACATTTACGTAGACGTCTTTTCAAAAAAACATTTTGCGGTAGTCAGCATATCCCAGCGAAGAATTCTCTTAAATCAAAAAAATCGAATAATTTTGTTAAAGTATGAGTTAAACTTCCCCCTAACGTTTATTTTGACGATTTATTTTCATTTTCAGCCATTTGGTAGTCATTTGAAGTAAAAAGTGATTTTTGACGCCATTTTGTAAATGTTTTACTACAATAAAATGCAAAAAAAAAAATCGATTTTTATCCCTTACCCCCGCTTAATCGAACAAGTGTTTCCAACACTTTACCTTTTTCTAAAAATATATTCAATGAAAAACGATTATAAAAAATTATAAATAAGCTGTTAAAACTTTGTAATCACTAGGAAGCTGGACAGAATTCTAAAACACATCAGAAGCAAAGTGTTTCAGGAATTTAAGGAGTGGCCGATTGAATATAGCTATTATCGCCAGTGGACAGAATTCTAAAACACATCAGAAGCAAAGTGTTTCAGGAATTTAAGGAGTGGCCGATTGAATATAGCTATTATCGCCAGTGGACAGAATTCTAAAACACATCAGAAGCAAAGTGTTTCAGGAATTTAAGGAGTGGCCGATTGAATATAGCTATTATCGCCAGTGTAAAATAAATTTGGGAACCAAGGTAGCAGAGATACATGTACGAGTATTTTTGAAGTAATTCACAATGACATTTGGCAACTCAATTGTGAAAATTTAGTGGAAAACGCCCCTACAGTTTATACACTCTAAAATCAGGGGGCAAATCCAGTGAAAATAAAACGAGTAAGAAGAAGAAGTTAATAGAGTGAGCATGATTATATTTGTGAACACAATACAATGATGATCTCTCTCTCTATAAAGTGTAACAATGAAAATAGAAACCCATTTGATGGCACACTTTTGTTTGGCGACAAACGGATAGAATGTGAAAATGTGTTGGAAAAGTGGAAAATGGGCCATTAAAAGCGGGCACACTTTTGGCTCTAATTGCGATTTAAACGTTCTTGTCGAGTGCCAAAAATTGTAAATTGAAACAGCAACATACACACACACACACACTCCACACACACACACACACACACTCCACACACACGTGTACGCAGTGCACCCGCTTGATTTTGCTGCTAGTGACAAAAGTCGTTTCACAGTCTGCGATTCGAGTCGATTGACACAAAATGTTGAATGCACCTTTCGACCCGCACATTTTTTTATTCACTTTTCACTTCTCACTTTTGTTGTTTTCACATCCACCAGGTTCGTAGCGCTGGTCTGGACTCGAGGTCCATTTGCCGCCCGCTTGAACGCTGGCCACGCACGCGTGCTTCGGGTCTTATCCTCATAGGCATCGCATACTCGCAACGCAAAACAGTTGCAAAAACTCGCCAAAAACAATAGGGAACTATGCGCGAAGGAGGGGAAAACTATAGTGGCAAAACCTACGTTCCCAAGGGACGAAGGACAGGGGCGGGTTGAGTCTGCTGTCTGGACTGTCAGGAAGTCAACGACAGAGACCGTGCAAACTGCAAAAACATGTGCAGAACTGCAGTCCTGACAGACTTTTGACAATTTGACACATAGTTACCCTGTAAAATACAGCACGCACAACCCTCAAAGTACAAAGGGAACTCTTAGTTTTGTATAAAGTTTGTAGAAATCGAAGCACACACGATGACAAAACTCCCCACTTTCTGCCAACTACAGGGTATACACGCGCTTTGCAACAATGCAATAGTGAACCGTTATATTGTCATGTCAAGAGTGTCCTTTCGATTGGCATGTCCTGTTTGCCGACTCGTGCGGGCTGCGCTCCCCGTTGCCGTCCAGCAAACGTATCACTAATGATGCCCATTATTGGAAAATAGAAAAAATACTGGCGAGGTGATAAGTATGCATATCCTAACCTCACAGCTCCACAGACAGAGACTGAGTCAAGGTCCTAACAAGCCGTGTCCTTAAAGTGAACTAAAAAATTCACCTGTTAAATGCGTGCCATAAATTTTCGAGTCCTTTTTAGCAAGCTGTCATCTGTTTTATTTGGGCCTCCAATTATGCGACGCATCCCGCACTCGAATAAAATACAAAATACCAAGACTAAGTTAGACAGAGACAGAGCGAGAGAGAGAGAGAACAACCAAGACGCGGAGAAAGAGAGCAGGAGACGAACACCAATTTAATACAGGGTATAACATGTTATTTGCAACTCTAACCACTCATCACAGCTCGACAGCAGGTGTAAAGGTCACAGCAAACTGGCTCAACGACCTATCGACCAATTGACCAATTGACCAATTGACCAATTGAAGAACTGATCAATTGACCACTTCAACAACAAGTGGAAGAAATTCTGAAAAATAAAAAAAAACAACAGCTGAAAACGCAATTTGTTAAGCAACTCGGCAGAAATTGGAGCAACTCTAAATGAAGAAAGTAGAAAATGAAATGAAAAATTTAGACTACAGTTGAGCGAGACGACTGTAAAAGGCCTCCTAGTCACTTTAGTGCACATTTTTCCATACAATTTGTCGATTTATCCTACGGGAGCTATATGCCATAGTAGTTCTATCCGGATTAAACATGGTGAGGATAGTTATAACTATGATATGCACATAATATGTGAGTTTGGTTGCCATAGCTCAAATAAAACTACACGTCTTAAAAAATATCTCCTATTTTTGACCGATTTAATTCTCGAGAGCTATATACTACAATTGTCCGATCTGGATTAAAGGATGGTGACAATAGTTATAATGATACCACACATATATTGTGTGAATTTGGTCCTGATAGCTCTAGTCGTCTTCAAGTTATGGTGCTAAGAAAATCATTTTTCACAATTTAAAATAAACTTGATTTGTGTACGAACTTTAATTCCAAATTTGGAGTCTCTAACTCTTATAGTCTCTGAGATCCAGGTGACCATATGAACGGACAGACAGACGGATGGTCAGGCGGACACTGCTATATCGTCTAGATTATTGACGTTGATCAAGAATGTATATAAATCATGGGATCGTAAATGCTTCCTTCTGCCTGTTGGGCACATTTTGTTTCTAAGAAACCATGTAGACCCCTCTACAGTTGATGAGTACGGGGTCTAAAACTTTAAAATAATCTTTACAAATCTAAGATTATTATATAAATTAGTTTGGCATTTAAAAACTACTTCTATAAGGAAAATATCAATACTTAGACACTTCGCCAGCTAAAATGTTAAATTTTAAAGGCATTCGGAAAGTTTTATTTGATTAATAATATATTACTCAACGAAATTTATTAAACTAGCAGTTATAATTTAATTAAATATAAAAGTAAGTTAACAAGTAGAAAATAAATGAATAAAATAGTTAATTGAACTGTTTTCAATCTGGAAAAATGCAGTAACCTATTATAAATGAAATGATTTATGATAAATGTTAATCAATCACGGAAATACTTTGCTGATCTTCGCGCGCTCTGATCTGCATTTGTCTTTTTTCGCTTATGTGAATAAATTTTATAAAGATTCTCGTACGTATATCATCATCATGCATCAATGGATTGCCATAATTGCTGAGATACCTTTTTTGCAGAAATCCTTATAGGGAGAAAGAGATAGAAAGAAGGAGATAGAGGGAGAGAAACGACAACTGATAAATGTGGCACATCATTGAGCGCATATCATTAATGCAAATCTATGGGCCTGGATCAGGTCTTCTTCTTCTTCATTATGCTGTTTTTTTTTGCACTACCCTTTGACTGTCATGTCACTGAAAATATTATTATAACAATTGCAAACTGTCGAACCAGAAATCGAAGGATCATTGGAAAGGGTGAAGATACATCGTACTTCCTTCCTCCTTGATCTTTGCTACAGTTCATTAAGTGCGGCTCACTTGACAGAGGAGCGCAAAAAAAAAATAGGAAAAACCCTTTCGATAGGATTTGCGGGCAGAGCCGTGAGAGAAAAGAAAACAGCTTACCACTACCTCTACCACTACCTCTACTCGTGACCCCTGACCCCAACCCTCTGTCAATCGCTTCAAGTGTGCAAAAATTTAAATGACGTCAGTTGAGAGCGATGGGATTAAGATTTGAATTTCGTGCAATTTTCCGCATTTGCGCTAATGAAGAAAATGCTCAACGCCTGACAAGAAGAAGAGAAAGACAAAAAAAAAATAGAAAAGGGTTACTCTTGCCATATTCAGGGTGACATTTCATTTCATGCCATTTTTGTTTTCCTTTCGAATTGATTTCGCAAACAAATTTACAATGAACTTTTTTTAGAAGTAGCACAAAGCAGAAATATAGTGACGAAAGTAAGGTGTAGCCTAGGAGACACAATCGGACACTACTCGTGCTTTACTGCAGGGTGTCAGCGTTGCTGTCAGGGTTGTCGCGTGTTACGCATCGCTGACCCAACACCCGACTTAGCATATGGCTCGCATTCAACCCGATAGTTGGGTAAGAGTTGGAAGCGTTACTTAATAATAAACTCGATCCCACAAATACAGTGTAAGCTTCTGTGGACAGACAAGCCCGGTTCCAGTAGTTTTGTCCGCTTGTACGAAAATCATGCTCTTGGAATTGTAAAATTCGTCCTGGTACTAGAGATGTCCGCCTGTGGGACTATGCATGAATAGAGATTTTACTGTATATATTTTAGTCTGGTCTAAAACTGGAAGATGGCAAATACCACTCAAAATAAAATTCTTTTCTAGAAATATTTGTTAATAACAATTAAGAAAAACTGTTGTGAAGTATTGTAACACATAAAATGATCATATTTCTTAGTTTAGTAATAACCAAATAACTAAAATCGTCTCAAATAATGTTTCAAAATACTTTCAGTCATTTTTTTTTCATTTTTATGCCTTAATTATTTAAATATTTATCAAACACATTTAATATTTTTAACAAATTTTGAATGTTCTGATAAATTTACTCTTTAAAATCGAATAAAAGACAATTTTTTTTTTTGTTTGGATTAAAAAAGCATATTATTTAAATCAAGTTCTAGGCAGCCGTTGCGAAATCGTACAAAACTACGTGCAAAAAAAGTTTGAAAAGGAAAACCTCGTCTAGAGGGAGGTACTCGTAATTGGAGTTGATCTTGAAGAGGCAAGAAGCAAAACGATAGCCAAAAATCAAATATCATATATCAACTTACATATCACAACAAGATGGGAAAAACAAAAACACTGAACGTGAACGTGGTCGTCTAGGGAGTTTCCCTTAGCATTTCTCATTTCTGATTTGTGATTTCTATTAACAATTCCAAATTTCCATATACAACTAGGAAATATTTCCATTTGCATCTAGCTATTACATGCGCTCACACCTTTCGCGCGCCAATGTCAGGGAGAAAAGCAGCAGAAACGAAGGAAGAAAGAGCGTAGAGTGGGACGGTAGTGAGGTAGTTTGGCAGTACGACAGCTGCCTTGAGACCCTCAGACGAAGACGGTAAGCACCCAGAGGCAGGGACAACCACATCGACCCGGAGACATATGCAAATGGAATTTTATGCAAATCTCACAGGACACATGATAGCTAAAATTATTTTTTTTTTTTTAATTTTTCATTTCATTTTTGTTTTTTCTTCTTGCTCCTTTTAAACTCTCGACTGGCATTATGAATTATTGAACTATTGGCAGTCTAAGCAAATATAAATTGAGCAATAAATTTGAAAGGGTTCGATTTCAGGCGTCAGAATCAATGTCGAACCGCGCCCCTTCTTCAGACCTCCTCCCCTCAACGTAAGTCTCCTTAATGATTTTCCGACATCGATATGCGTGAGTTTTTCCTTCGTCTTGTGTTTTTTTTTTTGTTTTTTAGTTTTGTCTTAAATGTTTTTCCCAAGTTTGTTTGTTTGCAAGATCGTTGCAAGTATGAAGTAAAGTGACATGTGACATGACTCAGTCAAAAATTAAATAAACTAAAAAAAACCGAAAAAGAAAAGTACAACTTTGATGACAATTAGCGATAAGACAGAGATAAGGCCTAAAAGTAGCGCTATGGTCAAGCTAAAAGGTCGCTCCTTCGGGACTTAGGGCCAATTAGATGAGTTACTCGCCCGTTTGATGTGCCCAAATTGAGGTTACAACTTGGTTAACGTCCACGTGGCCCATACACATGGGCATAGCCATACGCCTACGGGTGCCCAACGCGGCTGACAGTCCAATTCAAATTTTGTGTAAGTTCTTGTTCCAAAAGCAGCTTAATTTGGTAACAAATGTACTCTTATTGGAAAGTTGGCTTAAACTGAGTTTAGGTTTAAATATTAATGACTTACAAATACTAGATATAGTTTTATGATGTTGTTAGGTATAAGCAAAAATAGATTTTCGATGTCTAAAACTTGGTCTTGTAGCACTTAAAAGAGGGCTAAATTCAATACCAACCTTAAGACTCACCATATTATTCGTATACATATTATATACCAAATTTGGCATGGATAAGACCTAGTTTACGTACTAACTTTTTAACTGTGTAACTAAAATACTTAAACTCCAATTTTGTGCGGTTTAAAGTAGACATTTGTAGTTAAAATCAAACAGCTGCTAGCCGTTGCTTATGACAGTTTTGAGTTGGGATTAAAGACAGAGTAGAACGGATATGGAATATCTTAGCTGCACGATCTTTAGAACAAAAAGGTTGCATTTAAGCCAGATACAAATGTATCTACATCTATGCAAAAACCGTTCGCACAGCTGCAGTTCGGGCCAGGGTACCGCCAGAAATGAAAAGAAGTGAGGCGAGAAAAGGAAATGAAAGGATTTTTAGCACCTTTTCTAGTTGCATCTATTTTGAACAAGATTGTCGCAAGATTGTCACAGGCTGTTGCAATACGAAAGCAGTTTTTGAAAACAGCTTAGCCAAAGGCTTAAAATTAGAATACGACTAGATTAGCAGGCACTGAATGGAATGCAATGAATGAATACGAATGCAAATACGAATACTTCTGTGTTTGTGAATGAATACAAGTTTTGCCACACGCTCAGGTGATCAGTCCGTTTGTGCTAATGAGCAGGTAGTTTTGGTTTTGAAAAAGGATCGTAAATCAACAAGAGTAAAGCCAAAACAGTAGGCAAAGGTAATCCTTTCGACACTTAATTAGTCCAGCCACACCCGAGTCCACCTGAGGCATTCAAATCGGCATTAGTCCCAGGGATCAGTAAATAAACGCACAGAGCACACGACATACCAAATTTAGGCGGCTTAAAATCTAAAAAAAAAAAAAAAAACTAAATTCTAAATGGTCGGCAAACATTTTGTTCTATGTATTACATACCGGAGTTAAATGCCAAATCTATAAAAATAAAACAAGACAACAAAATAAGTAAATAAATGTAGAGATCATTAGGTGATACATTTAAAAAATATATTTAAAAAAAATGTATTTATAAAATATATTAAAGGAGAAAAATAAATAAATTTTAAATATGTAAAATTTAAAGATAAATTTTGCGAGAAAAATTGACATGCCATTTTTAGTAAAACTTGAAACGTGTTTGTATCTATAAGTAAATAAATTTTGAATTAACAAGGTAGTAAATTTAAAAATATATAACGTATAAAAAAATTTAAATTTTAAGCATTTAAAAAAAAATATAAAAATCGTGTAGAATTTGAGTAAATACATTTAGTAAAACTGGAAAGTTAAAAATAGAAAAAAATTGTTAATATCTCAAACGAGCTACTAAGCAAAAATTAATGAGTGAAACAAATTTCAAAATTAAATCCCTAAACAACAGTACTTAATTGTTTAAGTTATAAAAATATAAAAAAAAAAAAATTGTTTGTATTTTAATGTCACATCAAAATATTTAAAGAGAATTAATTTTGTTGATGATTTTAATAATTCGACGTCGCAATTCTAGATCGGTAATGGCGCTCAACAACTCGCACTCTAAATACGAATTGCAGACCAAATTTTGATCAGAATGCTCAGATTTACTAGATAATTTTGATTTGGAGTATTTCCCTTTAGATTTCATCTTGTTTTTCTGCTTGTCGCTGTCCTGCTCATCGTTTAGACGCTTTTCGGAGCGTAAGTGACCATTGCATTGTATTTTTTCGGAGTGTACTAGTTCGGACTGGATTACTTCGGCTCTTAGTTTTTCGAACTCCATTACTTCGACCTGAATTTCTTCGGATAGCACTACTTCGGGTGGCATTGCCATGCATTTCATCGCTTCGTATTGCTTTTCTTGTTGCCTCTTCTTCTTTTTGTCAGCCTTTAGTTGTTTCTTCTGCAATTGCTCTGCCTCACGACGTAGCGCCTTGCGTTCCAGTTTACTCAATTTATTGCTCCCCTTTTTGGGATTATTCTGTTGTTTATTGCCAAATGGTTGTATAGTCTCGGCATCGCTCGCTACAATCGCGTCTAGTATTAAAGTATCTATACTTCCCCGCTTACGTTTCGGAATAGAATTGTGTATTTTTTTAGCAGATGATGTATGTGGTTTGGCCAAAGGTTCGGGATCTTCCACTGGAGCACTTGGAATCATCGATATATCCTCATCTGTTGCTTCCAATTGATTGATGTCTGATTGATGTTCCTCCTCCGGTTGCTGCGCATGTGAGTCAGTTGTGTTTTCATGTATGTTGGGAGCTGGTGGAATCTTTAATGTATTTTGTGTGGTTGTTAGCTGATTGTCGTTCGTTTCTATAGCTTGATTGACGTGTGATTGAGAGTCCTCCACTGGCTTATCTTGTGATGTGTCTGATCCATTTGAAATCTCGAACATATCTTCAGTAGCTGCGAGTAAATTTTTGTTCCATTTTGTTGCATGATTGATGTATGATTGAGAGACTTGCATCTGCCGAAATTGAGTTATATTTGGAGTAGTTGGCAAATTAAACGTATTGTGAGTAGAAGTTTCTTCGTCCTCGTCTGATGTCTTCTCATGCTTGATGGATGATTGAAAGACCGGCATTGGCTTCTCTGGGGATACTTTTGGTAAGGTTGGAATCTTGAAATTATCTTGGGATGTTGTAAGTAGATTTTTGTTCCATTTGGTTGCGTAATTGATGTGTGGCTGAGAGACTTGCATGAGCCTTAATTGGGATCCGTTTGGAGCAGTTGGAATCTTGAAGGAAACTGGACTAGTTTTGCGTTCATTGCTTGATGTTGTTGATTGATTAGTTTGTGATTGAGAGACTTGTGTGGAATTGTCTTGGCATACATCTGGCGGAGTTGGCTTTCTGAATCTATCTCGAGTTGTGGTGATTAGGTTTTTGCTCCATTTTGTTGCGTGATTGATGTGTGATTGAGAGACTTGCATAAGTCTCAATTGCGATATGTTTGGAGCACTTGCGATCTTCAATGGTCCGCTGTTGGTTGCGATTGGGTTTTTGTTTGTTGTAGTCGATTGATTGATGTGTGATTGAGAGATCTCCATAGGCTTTTCTTGAGATACATTTGTAGCAGTTGAGTTTTTAAACATATTTTGAATAGTTGTAGAAGTAGAAGTTTTATGTGGATTGATCTTTGAACTAATTGAGTCCACCCAGTGTGATCCGGACATCTGAATGGGTTGGACTTGGTGTTCGATTGGAGCAGTTGGGATATTAATAGTATCTTGATGGATTATGAATTGATGTTTGTTTGATTTGACTGCTTGATTGATATGTGATTGAGTGACCTTCATGTCTTCAGAAACGATTGAAGAAGTTGGGATCTTGAACGCATGCTGAGTGTGTTTGGGTTGATTGATTTTAGATTTTGTATCGTGATTGGTGTGTGATTGAGAGGTTTGGATCGGTTTACCTTGAGAAACGTTTGGAGTGGTTAAGATCTTGAGAATTCTTTGAGCAGTTGTAAGTTGATTGTCGTTTGAGTTTGCTGATTGACTGATGAGCGAGTGAGAAGTCTGCATGTGTTTGTCTTGATTGATGAGTGTCTTAGAGTCCTGCATAGGATTGTTTTCAGGCACAATTGCTGTTGAAATATTAGCAATATTTCGAGTTGTGTGTTGAGTGATCAATGGTTTTGTAGGCTTAGCTTTATCCAGCGATACCAAGTCAGTTTTGGGAACTGTTGGTGTCTTGAAAATTTCTTGACAAGTCGAGATTTGACCGCCATTTATTTGAGCTACAGATTTGGCTGACTTGGATTCTATAGTTCTAACGGTTTCTCTAACCGAATTAAACGGAATCGATGATGAATATAAAACTTGCTTGCCAAATGCTCTTGATTTTCTGGCAGCTATCTCCGCTCGAGAATTTTGTGTGATTTCACTAGCCGATTTAGCTGTTGTGTCTTGCTTCCCATTCTGGAATGCATTAGCTGTAATTTGGTTGGTATCTGAAAGGAGTTGCTTGTCAGCATGTACGATGAGTGTATTGGACACTAACGGAGTTGTCTTCGGTTTCATTTCAGCATTTGATTCAAATGTTTCAAAGTCCTTACCAGAATTGGCATTGTCTTCCGTTATTTTGGAAACATTTTCAACTGCTTTTTTTGGCTTCTCCTTGACAGTTTTAGAATCCGATGCAATTTCTTTAGTAGAATAGAAGTTTTGATTTGTTTGCTCCGATTGTACTTCAGTAGATTTCCAATTTCTGTTGTGCATATTTGGAGCTACCTCAGTTTTTTTCTGTATTCCAGTTTTAGTATTATCCTGTGCATATGGTTGACTCTTTGTCGATTCATCACGAGTCGTAAGCTTGGTCTTTGCTGCACGTTCAGCATTTTGTATATTTTTGGGTTTTATGGTTAGCATACGTACAACATCAACAATTGAGGAAGCATTATTATTTTCATCACTTGTTGCACTGCTTTTAGGTGCATCCAATTTGTAAATGTTGTGTGGAATTGTTGATTGATGATTGATGACACGACGTGGGGCACGAAAATGCTCCAATTCCGGCTTTGCATCCATATTCGAATGTTTTGAATTTTTTACCATATCGTTGACAAGTTGTTCCGATTTTAGTTTCTGATCTGAATATTCCAGCAAAGTTGACGGACTTATAACATTAAATGCCTTGAAACCTGGGGTTAACTGATCCATTGAAGTTCTACGAGTATTGTCGAGATCCTTTGACTCTGTCGACTCTTCAGAAATTGAACGATTCTCGGTGTCCTTGAACTCTAAAGTTTCCTCCGAAGTTGAACGATTCTCGGTGTCCTTAAATTCTGTAATTTCCTCCGAAGTTGAACGATACTCGATGTCCTTTACCTGCATATATTAACAATTAACTGTTAAATAGAAATAAAAATATATATATATAGAAATATAGTTTCATTTACATTTTCCTGTGGTTCGTATGCTTCCTCGCTGATGTTCTCAGTGCTTAAAGTTTCCTAAAATTAGTCAATCAATTAAAATCATATTCAATCATGGATATATTTCATTTTTGACTACTTTACCTCCTCCGATTGAGGCTGAACGACATCTACGACTTCAGTTATATTTTCGAAATTTTCGGAATTTTCTGCATTCAAATTTTCATTCTGCTGGACTTCTGCATTTAGTTTCGTATTGATTTCATTGAGTGATTCACCGTTGATCAGTACTTTTTTGGTCATATCGGGCTGCTCCATGCCGCGCTGCTTGTATATGGTGATCACAAGCTTTATAGGTGTTCTGGTGATGTACACCTCCGAGGCGGTGGATATATCGATTTCAATAACATTCGGATCGATTGTTTTTGGCATTGAATTAGCGTCGACTACTGTGGGTGTCACCGCATAGTGTGTGGCCTGCGGTGATGGCATCAGTTGTAGACGTTGTGTATCGACTTGGGGTGGTGCTGCTGGGGCTGGCGGTGGCGGCGGTGGCGGTGGTGGTGGCACTGGCTCTGCTTGTGGCGTTGACTCCTCCGTTGGTGTGTTCATCTGATAGTCGTAGGGCTGCAAAGCATATGCCTGATAGTAGGTGCCATCAATGTGCTGCTGTTGTTGTTGCTGCTCCGTTGCTGCCTCCTCCTCCTCCTGCACCTGCTCCACAATTTGTTGCATTATATGTATTGGTTGCTGTTGTACCATTTGTTGATATGGATACGCCTGATATTGGTACTGTGGCGGCGAATTTGTCTCGAGCTGATGTACCACAGGTAGCTGCTGCACCGGCTGCATCTGCTGTACCGGCTGCATCTGCTGTACAGGCTGTATCTGCTGTACCGGCTGCATCTGTTGTACCGGGTTCATTTGCTGTACCTGCTGCACTGGTAGCACTTGTATCTGCTGCACGGGCTGGACATGCTGTACCGTCTGCATGGGAGTGCATTGTACGTGCTGTACCGGCTGCACATGCTGTACCGGCTGGACATGCTGTACCGGTTGGACATGTTGTACCGGCTGGACATGCTGTACCGGCTGGACATGTACCGGTTGGACATGCTGTACAGGTTGAACCGTTTGCATCTGCTGTACCGGTGGCACCGAAGGTACCGCTTGATAGCTGTACGGCTGATAGTAGTACGCCTGCTCGTTGAGGATTGGTGGACTGCGCACCGCTTGTACCGGATAATTGTACGGCTGATAGTTGTAAGCACGAGCACTGTTCATCTGCGGTTCAACTAGATAGGTTGGAGAGCAATTGGTTTGTGGATTGTATGGCTGAGCTCCAAATGGCATACCCTCCGAGTAGTGTTGTTGTGGGTGTCGCTGTCGTTGTTGTAGGTGGTGTTGGCGTTGCTGTTGTTGGTAGTGTTGAGGCTGGTGTTGCTGTTGTTGTTGTTGTTGTGGTGGTGGCGATGGAGTCTCATAGTTGTAGCCCTGATAGGGCTGTGAGTTGTACCAAGTGCCATTGTGATAAATACCTCGTGGATTTACTGCTTCGGGTACTTGCTGCATTTGCACATGCCCAGTGCCTGTGGGCACCACGTGCTGCACGTACTGCACCGGTCCAAAGCTCTGCGTACCGAATCTTTGTCCATCGTATCTTGGACTCGGAAATTTGCGCATTGTGCTCACAGATTTAGACGCGTTGCAAAACCCAAGAAAATAATCACAAAATTTTAACACTGACAAAAACAAAAAAAAATTCAGAAACAAAATTTTCACACCAAGAAATTGCACGTGTTTTTGGCTTAAAAGTGAGTTGGAGTTGCCAAATTTTGAAGTTAGTTATTTTAGTGCTGCCAGTCGCCAATTGTAATGGCCTGGACACTTTACCAACACTGGTTGGTGTGTCAAACCAAATTTTTCTGTGTATTTTAATTTTTTTTATTATAAATTGTTAAACAAACAGTTCTCGTTTGACAATTACCCTGTAACACAGTTTCAATTGATCCTTTCAAAGAAAAATGGATTTTTTCTTGTACTAAAACCTTAATTCGATTTTTAAGTAATCGGAAACTGTGTGCGGGGCACCCTGTATATGAAGCTTTAGGCTAGAGGTGGACACGGGCTGGGTTTTTGTCGGGTAGCCCTGGGTACCCGCGATTACCCGTGGGTATGGGCTGCAAAATTTAATATGGGTTGGATCGCTCAAGCTGAAAATATGAGAACGTAATTGTGAAATTTTTAAATATTGAAAAGACGCACAAGCTTGTCCAGCGCAAATCTCGATATGTTACTGTTTTGGAAACGCACAAAAAATTTAATTTTTATTCCTACTATTCCTTAATAAAACTAATGTCATTTAAGTGCTGTTTTGGAAGCAAGCATAAAAAAAATTTATTTTTTTTTAATATTTTCGGTCGGGTTATTTTTTTGTACAAAATTTCGGCCCATGTCCACCTCTACTTTAGACTAAAATAATATCGAAATGCATTTTTGGGCATTGGAATTTTTTGTTTAAAATTTTCAATTCTCATACTTCACATTTTCAAGAGGATTTTTCTGAAAACTAGAGTAAATGAGTTGAAAATAATAAAAGTGCAGCCTGCAAATTGTTCATTGTCCTTTTTAGGGTCAATACAGAGTTAGACAAATACTAGAAAGCACGGTCAGGGTAGGGCCAAAAGGTGCAGGGCAAAGCAAGGGCCATGGGTAACACCGGGGGCTAATCTGCGAAATGACAATAACAAACGCCTTAAAAAAATAACATTGAACGCTAAACGTTTAGCGGCATTTGCATATTTAATTGTTAAGAAAATTACCAAGAAAAGTTTTGAAAATAAAGAAAATCCAATTTTTACATGGAAATGCACCCAAAAAAAAAGGGTTTTCTGCCGCGAGGTAAAAGGTAAAAAAGGGGGAAGATCAGCGTTCAACCTTTAATGTTATTGTTGTTGTTGCTCATAAATCTAAGGTGGAAATTGCCGGTCGGTCGTGTCGAGACGCGTTGTGTCATGTCGCGACGCGTCGCAGCGCGTCACATCGCGTCTTTCTGGCGTTCGCGCTTTTTCCAACCGCAAAGTCACCCCCTTTTCTTAACCAAGCCCAAAATGCAAATGAGGGAAAATCATTAGAATGGAAGAAAATTTTAGTCCAGGTCCACAAACGGGACGCACATCAGAATTGTCAGGGAATCGTCGTCGTATCGCTATTTTTTTGACTTGAAGTTTGTCAAACATTTGACAGGGAAGGCGATCAGGTTCCCAGTCCAAGAGGTGCGCCTGTTCTCGGGTCTACGAGGCCAACAAAATTAATGCATGCCAGCAATTAAATTTGAATAAAATTTTTAAGTTTATTGAGTATTACCAGGACGGTGTCTAACCCTTTTCTTTTCAATCTATTTCAATGTTTCTCCACTGACATTGCGTAATTGATTAGCCTGCGGCAAGAAATCAGCTAGATTTCATCATGGGATCGGAATTTCTGGCGATAAACTAGCAACTGGTTCACTAAAGAGGCTTACCAGCACTGTTTAAGTAGTGTTTTAAAAGCTAGCTAGCGTTGCCAGCTTTCAAAAGCTGAAATATAAACAGTGACTGCTTTTTGGCAGTTCAGTTTCATAAAATTTGGCCCAGAGTTTAAGCCTTATTGAAATGATTGTGCGAATTTCCGATTTTATTTTAATGATGACAAGTAAGACACATTTTTGTACAACTCCCGGTAGGAGTAACTTATATTTTAATATATTAAGTGGAGACGCTACGTGTCCTGGTCTGGTGCAACATGAGATTCAGCGAAAACAGCGGTGTTAGAGACAAATTCTCCAATCTGTTGGTGGAGCACAATGTGGATTGGACTCACAGGATCATCGCTATGAATTGCACCACGAATTACAAGTAGTGCAATACGCAACGAATTTGTAACTAACAATAAAACTTAATGAATATGTAACCCTTTTTTATTCCAGTCGGACGGACCTAAGATACGATCCGTTTGGTGGTCAGCTGTGATTTATTTAAGTTTGAACGACTAGCGCGTGCTAATTTGATTTATTTCTATTTACTAAAGTTAACCACCTAGTGACGAAAGCGTGTGCCGCGAAAGCTTGCAAAAACCGTCTTGAAAAGACTTTAAATTAGTTGCTAAAAGTGTTTTCTTCTTTTCACTTTAGGATTGTGCGTTTAAAACATAACTACAGATCAACTCTGTACTATATTAAACCTATACTATATTAAAGCCATAACCACTGACTACACTTGTATTGCATGAGCAGTGCTCTAACTCTATTTGCTCACGTAATACAATTTATAATGAGGGGAGTCCTCGAGTGAGCTTAGATTAGTTTTGGATTATGTTTACCAAATGAACGTTTGCTTAAGTTAAACATTTTAAAAATTATATATAGTTGTGCGGCATAATAAAAATCAGTTCGAGTAGGTATTTAATTAAAAATTGCAAAATAATTAATACATCACTCAGATTAATTCATTAATTGATAATTTAAATAACTAATTTACTTTAATACTTCCAGTTAAAATAAATTTTTTTAATTTAATTATTATTTATATGTTTAAATACCTGATTAATACTGGCAACTGCTTTTAGTTTGCGTAAATAAATAATTAAAAAGCTTTGATAGAAAAGTTAATATTTTAATTTTTATCAAACTCAAGACTTTTGAACACACCCATCTAGTCAGCGCAGCTTATTGAATAAAAAAATATGGAATACAAAAATATATACACACCAAAGTACATGTGTATATGCTATCAAAAATAGCATTATATTATTTTTTGAAAATCATTACCGAAAAGTTTGTTAAAAGCGAAATGATAATACTGCTGCGAATTTCCGACTTTCTTTTAAGGATGATCCGTAAGTCAATGAGCTGTGAGCTATGTTTAGTACTTAAGTATAATGATATATATTTTTATTCAATGTACAGAGGATGCTGTAATTGTCGGCATTTGCTATCATTTGAGATTTCGTGATGAGATTGACGTTGGAACCACTCTGTCGGATATGATACTGAACTTTACTAAGTGCCTGCATCAAATAAACCCCGACCATGAAAACAATCAGAATCAAATCGTATCCATCTATTAGGAGTAGCTTTATTTTTGTTTACAATGTGGCCAGCGGTATTGCTTTACCAAAATCATATACTTTTATACCACATAAGTTTCAATAAAAATAAAGCTAACATTTAAGAACTTAAAGGCGCTTAAAACTCATTGTCCTTAATGACCATCGTGGAGCTGTGGAGCAAAAATGAAAAAAGGCTATCAAAAGTTATTTTCGTACTCATTGATGTGTCTCTTTATGTCCTATTCAGTCAGATAATCAACATTTTAAAGATGAACATTCATTTCATGTACTCCGCCAATTTTACAGTATTTAACAAAGAAGGTACACAAAATAACATTTTTTATTTTTCACTGCAAAAGTTTAATTTTTATTAGGACTAAAAAAAATTAAATCTAAAAAGAACATTTTATAGTGCTTTTTCTGATTTGAACCGATTTTCTTATTTAAAATAAACTTTCCAGTATCGCTATTCTGTACAATTTTCGTTTAAAAGGTTCAAATTTATTAAAAATATCCTCCAAAAGTTTAATTAAATACTTTTTGTTTTTATTACATTTTTCATTGAATATATAGTATAATACAACAATTTAGATAATCAGAAATGGTTATTATGCATATGTAAATACAGTAAAAACTTTACTTGCGGACAGCTTCCTTAGCCGGACGAATTTTATAGTCCCAAGTAGCATGATTTTCATACAAAATTCGTTCCCTAAAGCGGCAAAAGTACTGATACCGTCCAAGAGAGCTTTCACTGAATATGGTAGACCTTTTATAGAATTTATACCAAAAAGATTTTTTTATTTTAAATTAAATTAATTACTAAACTAACACTAGTCTAAAGAGCAATTGCTAACACTATACTGTTCAAATTATTGAATATGTGTCTCAAATATATTTTAAAATAAACTATAAATATAGTGTAGCCATAACATTTGCGCAAGGATTTGCAGCTATTTGCTAAATTTGCGATCCATTTTGATTTATATGATTTTCGCATAGTTACTGACAGTTGGGAACCCACAGAAAGACCCGAATCGGAAGTATACCATTGAAATTTGTGCAATTTCATGTCTGTGTCCTGTGTGTATGTGTGTGGTATGTGTGATGTGATGTGTGTGTTTATTTGCGCTGCTTTTGGGTTCGAGATCAACCCTTTTTTTTTTCGTTATACTTGGGTCGATCGGTCGGTCGCTTGTCAGCTGATTTTAAACGTATTAACCCATGACCGCTTTAGCCATTGTTTATTGCCTAATTTGCGGTTAAATTTTTAATATTGCCACAATGATTTGATTTTTTTTTCACAATTCACAATTCAACATTTCTTTCCCAGACAGATTGAGATTTATGTGTTATGTTTGTGCCAATAAATCTTGACACAGACTGTGCGAAACTTTTGGCGCGCTGTGCAGCGATGAGGAAAAACAAAGAAAAGCCAAAAACAAATTTGAAAGGTAACAGAAGAAGGTTGAAGAATTTTTAGAGAAGAACAAAAGCATGGGGCGAGTACCAAACAATTATAAGTAAAGCATTTATCATAAAACTACGAAAAAAAAATAATAATAAGAAAGAAAAACAAGCTAATGGTGCGGTACGACTTGGAACGGTTTTGAGTTTGGTTCGGTTGGGTTTATCATCGTTTACAGATCTGCTAATGACGTCTGCAGAAAATCAATTAAATACGAAAGAACAAAATAAAAACCCCAACTAATATGTTTACATATAATGACCTCGACCACCCGAAAATTGTAGCACTGACCCCGCTACCGTCAGGAGCAACCCTCTAGGCTGGTTCAAGGATCACAAAGAAGGAGGAAGAGGAGGAGTGCGAGGTCATACCGGGCCATAATGATAAACTGTCAAAAGTGCACGACTAGATGCATATCAGAGACCAATTGCAGCGCAAACTTCTACCACCACCGACCCACGCGTCTATCACATTAACACGACCGCACGGCACTACTACACTCTACCCGCCACCAGTGCTGCCCGTCGATCACAAAAAGGCTTACATGTAGGCACCGTTTTGAAAAATTTCCTAATTCATTTTAATAAAGGGACAGATCTGTCCTCAAAAGAGCTCTTATGCCAACACTGTTCAGCACTACACCACAAGGACGGCTTGAAAAACTGGTGAGGGCGTTGCTGCTGTTTTCATGTCGATTGGAAACTTTATGACATTTTTCCAAAATTTGTGCATATGTTTTTTTTGCCTCTTTTCCATAGGGTTAATTTTGGGTAACCGTTTACCGTTTTGGTGAGGGTATGCCAAGTTTGTAGACAGTATATAAGAGGCAGAAAGGTGACTTCGTTGGAAATATAAAACAATAATATATTCTGGACGTTGTTTAAGCTAAGGATCTCTAAGAAAGGAAATCAGAGATGGTATGATCAAATAACAGCAAGAAGCACTGGGTATATTAAGGTCGGGTGAGCTTAACTGCACTTTTGTCAGTTGTTTTATTTTTGGTTTTTTACGACTCTACGTTGACAGTTTTCAATTAGGTTTAGCTATCGAGCGACGGTTTTCCGTGTGGCATGTTGCATTGTCATTTGTGGCCTGTGGCAATGGCAGGAAGTCAGCAACTAGCTTTAATTCGAGTCAGAACTTTAATGATCTCGAGATTGGCATCAGTTCAACTAATGATCATTAGCCAAGCACCAAAAGTCATAAAATCAAAGTCAAATCGGGGGTGCAGATACCCTGTAGTTTTATCTGAAAGTTTACTATATAAAACAAGACTTTATGCTAAATATTTTAGACATAAAAACGAAATAAATTTTTATAGTAGTTTATACAGATACTTTAAAATAGTGCAATCCTATCTAGACACAAAATGTACCAAAGTTCGATACGAAAACAAAAGGCGGGGTGGGTTTTTGGCCCTATCTATTATTAAGATACAATTGACGAAGCTAAATTTATGACCGACTTCAGGTTTTGAACAGTGTAGAATGCCCAGAGAGAACTATTGTAGTCTGCGCACTGATTTACAGCCGACAACTCAATTTCGGGAAACTGACCAAGGCTGTTTACACTAAATTTATGTCACAAAATCAATTGTCCGACATAAAAACAACACAAAACAAGATTAGAGCAGAGCAAAAGGGGGTGTGGAGAGTTGGGAATACTTTTAAAAACGGGTCACGGCCAAAGTTCGCTGATCGAACGGAACGGACCGGACACATGGAATCTTTAGCGCTAATCCTTACGATGTGTGCGTTGCATAATTTTCCAGTTCAGTGAACTCGACGATGTCGCAATGTCGCGTTTATTTCCCTGACCTACTAAAAGAAGGTTCATGTCCTTGTCCGCGTTCTCGTTTTCGTCCTCCTTCTCGACTTTATCCTTCACGACACGGAAATGCATAATGAAGAGGTCAGTTTCGCACGCTCGTGAGGCCCCATGTCGTTTGTTGTGTTTGTTTATGTTGTTGATTTCGATGTTTGATGGCAGCTAAAGGATTACGAGACCCGCAACATAGGCGCGAACTTTGTGGTTGTGCTGCCTTGATTGTCCTTTCACCAGCTGCGAATCGTCGCGCATTCGTTACGTGTTTTCTTCTTTCCTCATCCTGCTGATTTGTTTTGTTTTTTTTTTTTTACCCTGTTTATTGTCCTGTTTCGCTTGCTTTTTGGGCCACCACAACAATCAGTTGTGACCAGTCACATCCTGTCACATATTCTGTGTGCATCTCCTGCATGATAAATGAATTGACTTTGATGCTCGCCCATTCAGCCCACAACATTCCCAGGCTGCCCAACAAAAAAGAAAATACTTATATAAAACGGGAGCATTACCAAATCTGAACCATAGAAAATCACTTACATGCTACGGAACAACAACAATCGCATCAAAAAAAAGGAAGCAGCGAGCAGCTGTCATCACTGGATCATCAAGTTGAACAGTTTTTTAGGCCGTCGAGGATGTAATGCCTTCCGATATTAAATGGATCATTCGTGTTTGCTGACACCAAAAGAAAAAGTAATCGATTCTGTTCACACAAATTTATACTTTCTTTACAGAGTATTTTACCTTTATCAATTTTTCCACTTGGTCATTTTTTTAAATTATAAAAACAAGATTTAAAAAAATGCGCTTTTAGTAAAAAGTTGCAAATAAAACTTATCACGTTACACAACACCATATAATTCCCTTAGTCAAATTCCAGCTCAAGACTTCCAGCTTCTGTAACAAAAACAACACCGAACGCAGCTTCCAATGAGCTTCCAGTCACATCATGTGGTCCGTTGCCCAATTGAAGGCAATTGTAAAGGGTAACGGAATGTAAATTGTAAAAAAAAAATAGAAAAACAAAACTTAATGGAATTACGTGCATACACTAAATAAATGTATGGATGAATGTGCGCTCATGTGAATGGATATAACTTACATGTAATAAAAATCAGCCTTCGTTATGGGACAGCAATGCGGACAAGCGGGACATGGGTCGAAGAGTCGTGAAACGAAGATGGGGTGGGGAGGGCAAAGGGCAGGAGGCTGGTGGCCCGCGGGCTTCGGTTTGACGGACAACCTCAGAAAGAGCATCACTGATCTGAAGGCTGAACTGCGTTTTTCCAGGCGCAGCTCTTAATTAATTTCCATACTGTTTTCTTTTCGTCTTTTTTTTTTTTTTGGTATATTGAAAAGGGTTTGCTTTCTTGATTAGCCTGGAAACCTGCCAAGGGGTCGTCTACGATGTTCTTGTTGTTGTTGCCTGGCTTTAATCCCATTACATCAATTGACCGCGCGTAATGCCACGCCTGTAACCGCCTGCAAAGATGTTCGGCTGTTGTTGCCGCCCATGATGATGATGATGATGACGTCAATGCTGTGCTGCAAGCAGACAGCTGTCCTTTGGGTGTTATTTGCGCTAAGATTTTTCTCCACATTGCCATTGTTATGCAGCCGCCTTCTGTCTATGAATCTTATTTTTTTTGCTTCTACTTCTACTTCTTCCTCTTGGTTTTTTTTTTTTTTTTTTGTTTTCGTTTTGTGGCATGCGTCGTCTTCGTTTTCGTCTTTTGTCGCCTGCAGCTGCCGTTCGCTGTTGCTGCATTGTTACGCATCGAGTTATTGTTCAATTTCTGTAAAATGTGCCAATTATGCCAATTATTACCGTTAGGAATCGAAAACAAACGACAAACGAACAAACGTCGAAAGAGCGTGCCCAACAAGGAGCAAGCGAGCGAGCGAGAGAGCGTAGCAGTAGAGCTAAAGAGCATAATTCAGCTGCAGCAGCAGCATTTAATTCCAGTGCGCAGTGCGCACATTCCAACACCCACACACGCAGACGCTCAGGCACACGCATACGCACACGCGCACGCGCACATACACACACATGTTTACAGCTTCAAAAAAGTCAGCACTCAAGCAGCCAGTGTTGCCAAAAGCACAACAGACACCATGCCGATAAAGCATGCGTGGGGCTGTCAACTTGCTCAAAGGCTTGACATGTGAATGTCACTCAAGCAGCTTAAGCAGCTCCTTTCATTTGGAAACTGACTGCAAACCCGAATTGTTTAGTCAAAAAGCAAATTTGTGTAAGTTCTAAACTGTCTAATTAAAAACGAAAAAAAATAAAATAAAATAAAGTAAAAAGAAGGGTTTTTCAATATCACTTCCAATTGAGCGTGTGCGCGCAGTCCCGTGTGGGAATTATTATACGGCTCACCGTAGCCCCCTTGCTAACCAAACCTTCCAATTTTTATTTTATTTAATTTTTTCTTCGGTGTCGTCGTCGGCCCTTCTAATAACGCCATCGAAGTTCTTAATCAATATTTGAGCTAGAATTTTCACTTAAGCCCTCAAAACAGCAGCACAATTCGAACTCCGGATGGGAATCAATGGTAACTACCCCGAAGAGCGGAAAATTTGTTTAAACAACTGTGCAAATAGCGGGTACTCCAGTGTGTGGATGGAATAATCATTTTCCTCGCTTCATTTCTTTTTTTTTTTTTTGGTAAGTTTTTCACGAAAAAAATGAAAAGAGTAAAAAACACACACTAAGCTGGCAATCAAAATACAAACAATGTGAATTGCACAAGGGAAATTTGAATGGTGAATGTTTTGTATTGTCCCAAAATTGAAGCACCTGAATTGTTTCATTCCCCCGTTCACTTCACCCTAAACCCCTCCACCGCCTGGTGGCAACAAGCTGACTTTGTTTAATTGTGCATTTTGCAACATTTAGTTTTCACTTTTTTCCATTTATTTTTTTATTTTTGAAATGCCTATTTTAATCCCTTTGTTGTCCTATTAACTGTTCACAGTTTCCATTGCTAACCGGTCTCTTCGATGCTTTACTTCTGCTCCAAATAGCATTTTCCGACTCGCTGCACTTTCATAAAAAAATTATTTCTAAAAAGTATTGCCTTCCGGTTTTGCCGTCAATTGCACAATTCCTAAAGATTTAGAATCCAAGTATAAGCTTTGGGCTAATTTGTCCGCACTAAACTAAAGGTACACTTTAAAAACTAGTAAGTCGAACCGGCTGACTGTAAAAGACCCTGTAAGTAATATTTGACCAATTTGTCCTCTAGGAGCTATAGGATATAGTTATTTGATTCAAATCAAATTTCGTGAGTATAGTTATATTGGCATCATATACTAAATGTATGACTTTGGTTGCGATAGCTCTATTGGTACTACTTGTCTTCATACGAATGTCCTATTTTTTTGCACTATGGCAGCTATAGGCTATAGTTGTCCGACCCTGATCAAAGGTGGTGGGGATTGTTATAATGGTAACGTATACATATATTGTTTAAATTTGATTATGTGAGCTCTAATAGTTTATAAATACAATGTGCGGCTGCTCTAAGCGGCATGGTACCAATTTGATAAAAAGAAACTTGTTCTCCGTCCCTGAGACATTTCAAATTTGGTGTTTCTAGCTGTTATACTTCTTGAGATCCAGGTGTTCAAACGGACAGACAGACGGACGGACAGGCAGACTCGGCTGTTGATGCTGATCAAGAATATAAATGCGTTATGGTTGTTACGAACCTTATATATTCTCAATAAGTACGGGGTCTGACAATCATTGAACGTAAACTTTTTATTAAAAATTAGTAGCAAAGGAAGTAGAGCACGTCATGTATACTCCTTCAAAACGAAGCCCCTTTTCTTTGGAATTAGCTTTCAAACTGAACATTTTGTTGTGGAATCAAAAAGTTGTCATAAATTAAGTCAGAAAAGCTGAGAGCCAGTTAATCTGCGTACACACCAAGCGGCAATAGCTGCAAGCTTCAAACATTCGCCCAAAAATGTAAAATCTTCAATTTAGTTTTAGATAAAATTCCAGAAAACATTTTTGTCATTTTTTATTCTTTTTTTTTACATTTCAAAGCAATACAAAATTCGTTTGAGCTGCTATAAAAAAATTTGAGATCGAAATAGGCGTGTGTTTTTGTGTAGTGCTAAATTGGATTTTGAGGTGCCAGGAATTGTTAAGCTCATAAAATTTCAGCATCTACATCTATTTATATAAAATATATTCCAATACAAGTAAATATAAAACATAAAACCGCAAGAAGAAATAGCAAAACAATTAAAATAAAAGATTCCCAGAATAGTTTACTGTAAGTTAACATTTAAAACAGAGCAAAACAAAACTAACAAATAACCAAAATACTTTGAAATGCAAATTTTTGTTTAATTAAGTAAATTTTATTTTATTTATTTTGTTCCGCCTGAAGATGTCGAACGTTACCTTCTGTAAAATGTCATCGGGATCATCCTCATCTGGCTCAGGCTCTGACTCTGACTCGGAATCCAACTCCGGTTCGGGCTCTGGTTCTGCCTCTGGTTCTGGCTCTGGCTCCGGCTCCGGCTCTGAGTCCGAGGACTCCGAGTCTCCGGAGAACCCAACACCAGCGGAGACCAAAAATGGAACGATCCATGGGGAAATTGATTATAATAATTTTAGTCGCATGTTTGTCAATGAGGATGACGATGAATATGATGATGAGGAGGAGGATAATAATGCCGATGATGCTGAAAATGTTGATGATGATGATGAGGAGGAGGAGGAAGTCAATATTACAAGCATAGCGATGTCCACTTGGAATTTGAAGCCAAAGGAATATCGTAGTAAATCGGCTGAAACGAGCAGAGTTGCTGCCAATGGACGTCACTTTGAGATGCGTTCAGCAGGGGAGGAGGAAGATGAAGATGAGGAAGACGACGATGAGGAAGACGAGGATGAAGATGAAGTGGGGGTTGGTGTTGCTGTTATGAATGAAGAGTATGATGAGCGTGGCTATGAAGCCGATAACGACTATGACACGGATGCAGCAGCCGTGGATGACGAGGAGGAGGAACCTAACGTAATCAGTGATAATACTCATTACGAGAACACCAATGACAACGATTACGATAGCAGCGGTGAAGCCGTCACTCAAGACTACGGCAGTAATTACGATTACTCCGACTACGATGAGGAAAATGTTGAATTTCCCGAGTCGGACAATGAAGGCAGCATCGATAATGCTGGCGATATGGAGCAGAATAACAACATGGAAGCCGAAGACGAAGACGAAGTCGATCCCGATGTGGTGGTTCATGTGCGTGCCCATAACGATAACGATGACGAAGATGGCCACACTACGGTGACGTATGCCAGTGAGAGCATTACGGAATACCGTCCGGGTGGCTACCATCCCGTCGCCGTGGGTGATCGCTACCAAAGGCGCTACTATGTGATCAGTAAAATGGGTTGGGGACACTACTCGACCGTTTGGCTATGCTTCGATGTTGTACTGTGTCGCTACTGTGCCATTAAGTTTGTCAAATCCGCCGGAATCTATACGTATTCGGCAAAGCATGAGATCAAGTTACTGAAGCGTCTTAACAAATTCTATCGTCATCCGTTGCGTGATCGGGTCGTACGTCTTACGGATAATTTCACCACTACGGGTGAGAATGGAGAGCATCAGTGTCTGGTCTTTGATGTGCTCGGCGATAACATGTTAATGCTGATCCAACGTTCCGGTTATCGTGGTCTACCGCTCTACAATGTCAAGCAGATTGCACGTCAGGTGCTGCAGGGATTACTGCTGCTCCATTTGACCGCAAACATGATACACACGGACTTAAAGCCGGAGAACGTGCTGCTCGTGCCGGATGACATACAGAATCGTAGAAATGATACCAAGTCTTCGCACGAATATTTGACCAAATTTATGCCCGCATTGGTCGATTCCGAACAGTTGGGCGATGTCAATTCGAATGATCCGGAGAAGATTAAGTTACGTCAGAAGGCGAAAATTGCCGTGAAGTTCTTTCAATCCCATCGCCGTTGGCTACGGGACCGTGGCATCAGTGATCTCCGTGTTCTGGGCAAACATGGCATGTTAAACGAACGTCGAGTCATTAAAGCCGTACTCGGTCTATTGTCCTTTATGCCCTTCGATGGACCCAACATCTTCACGGATGCCGAGTTGGAACTGCTGAGGCAACAAGAGAGCGGTGAGCTTGTGGGTGATGTGGTGGTCAGAGATCCACACGGAGCCAGCAATAACGAGGACGCCGGAGAGTACCAGCCTTCGCTGTCGGGACGCAAGCGTCGTGCACATGGAGATCACGACAATGAACGGCATAGAAGGAAGTCATCCACAGCATGGCGTAAACTTCACACTGATCTGGAGAAATTCTTGGTCTATGTGGAGCACCGTGTGCGTAAGCTGGAAAAAAATGTCAGGCTCAAGGATAACGGTCCATATCACTCAGCCCACAAGCGTTGCAAGTTGCGCAAACTGAAGAAAATCCATGAACGCTTCAACAAATACCACACACGTGTGTCGGAACAGCAGGCTGAGAATCCGGAGCAGAATCCGGATCAGAATCCGGATGAGAATCCGGATGAGAATGCGGAAGAGAAACCCAATCTTAGTATTTTTGATTACAAGGATCCGGCCACGGAGCGCTGTCGTGTCAATGTAGTCATTGCCGATGTGGGCAATGCCTGTGCCATCGATCGCCATATCACGGAAGATATACAGACCCGCGAGTATCGGGCTGTAGAGGTGATATTGGGCGCTGGTTATGATATTGCAGCGGATATGTGGAGCGCCGCCTGCCTCTTCTGGGAGCTGGCCACCGGCGAGTACCTCTTCGAGCCGAGCAAGTGGCGCGAAAATGCTTCACCAGATGAGGTGCATATTGCTAGCATTATCGAGACTTGTGGTCGCATCGACCAAAGTCTCATCAATAGTGGTCGCTACTCATACGAGATCTTTGATGAGAATCACCAGCTGCATAACATACGCAATTTGGAGAAACGATCGCTGCGCAAAGTGCTTATAGAGCGGTTCAACTGGCCGCGAAAGGAGGCCAAAGAGTTTGCGGCATTCCTAAAGCCGATGCTTAACACAAATCCCAAACGTCGTGCATCGGCGTTTACATCCATCATACATCCATGGCTCATTGTCAATCACAATACACAGACCTAACTGCACACTGCTAACGAAAACAACAAAAATCGAAAGAAAACATTCAAAACATTCGTAAAACTTTCCTCCGTTTACACATTACATAATTACACGAAATTTGAGTGTCCCGTGATTTTAAAAGACAGAACAACATATATTCATATATATCCCGTATTTAGCATTGCAGGGAAATTAAGTAACATGTATTGCCGTAAACACATTAATCAATATTCGTATCTTCTCGGTAGGACACAAAAAACACATTCGTCTTCTATTTACTTTGGGAATATTAACATTTATAAGCTAATATACATCAGCATATTACCCAATTTAACATATTAAACCATTAATTATATATGCATATATCTCTACATATTTATGTTACACCTGAACATTAAACTTACACATTTCACGTCAAACATAAATATGTAAACTTGTTCTGTATATTCAAATTAAAAATAAAATCGCGCCTCACACACAATCGCTCGACTTATCGACAGTTTTTTAATTTTCTAATGGGCAGCACTGGCAGAAGCAGGGTGACCGCATGGAATTGCTGCTTAACAGCTTGCTTACACTGTTAACACCTTACGATCTGGGCACACTGCGACACTATGATCGCAACTGATCAAAACAATGGAAATAATTCAAAAATGAATTCTATAAAATGAAATAAGCTTAGCAATATTAATCGTTGCCAAAAACATAGAACAGAGTTTGTCATTACAAGGCTGTTATTTCATATTTTTACATATTGTCATGTTTACCGACTATTAAACTACAGGTTTGATGAGTCGATATTTGTCTATGCAGCATTCGGTCACACTGTACGTACAGTTGTGGGCTTTGTAACGTTTAATAAACAATTCTGGCGCGAGTTCGTAAGTGTAAATAAAATAATTACTATAAGCACATGTTGTGGTCAGTAGGAACTTTGCGTAGACTGCACTCGCCATCGCACTTTAGCACGTGAATGTGGGTTACATAAAACGAGCATAATACAGTAATACCGCCTGATAAACAACAACAAAGCTCGCTGCAATACGGAAACATTTGTCGCTCTCTCTTTCTCTTTCTCTCTTACTCTGTAGTATGCTATGCTCTCTGTGTAACACACATTAGGCAGTCATTGTCATTCAAGGTTGCCGCCAGATTTGACTTTAATTGTTGAATGCGTGTTGCTGAGTGTGTATTTGTGTGTGCAAAGGGCAAACGCCGTCTGTTTGTGAAATTTGTGGTCACCGCGGGAGGGAAAAGGGGTGCGCTTATCAATTGCAAGTTGGAAGTTTCAATTGTGATAATAATAACAATAGTGCGCGCATAGAAAACAGATTAAATTAGTTTAGTCCACTTCAAGAGAGGGTAATGACTACGTAAAAGGACTAAAATACTATATTATTTTAGTATTTTTTTGGAATACCATATTTTTAATTACGAACATAAAACCGCTTAATAAATAACCGCAAATTTATTTATTGCTTTATTAATAAATACAGTTTTATATTATTATTTACAAACAGCATGCGCTGTAAATATTTGAAATTCTATTATTTGAAAAATAGCAAATAGAGAAAGTGGAAAAGCCAAGAAAAAACAACAAGAACCGTCACATTGTTAGTTATTTAATGTCGCCGGTCGTATTATTGAATCGCAGCAATTGTTTAATGTTAAACGTCTTCAATGCATGGAGAAAGGTAAACATTGTGGCAGCAACAACAACACACAACTACAGCACAAACAGCAGCAACAAAAACAACCAGAGATTTACCGCTAATCAACAACAAATTCCAATCAGAAACAATTATCGCACTTATCAATCGTGAGTCTGCAATTTGATCATATCACATACACTATTTAGCTGATAAACTGATAATTATATGTCTTTTGTTATAGCTTCAAATCCATGGACGCTCCGCCAGATGTATTCCATGGTCAGACGGATCGCTTCAGCGGCGTTACCGTGGATGGCAAGCAGGAGACCTCAATCACTAATGAGCAATTCCAGAAAAAGCTAAAAAGTAAAGTTCTGTTTAGACCCTGTATGTGAAAACGGCAAAGGGTTTTAGTTTAGTTTAGTTTGAATCCAATTAAAGTAATTAAAGATAAATTTATATAGTAAGCACAATTTTAGAATTTTTCTGAAGAATTTGGTTTTTAAATTTAAAAAATAATTGTGATTAGCTTAAGCATAACACGCTAAAATTATTAATTATTTAATCAAAAACTATGTAAAGACAGTATGTAGTACCAAAGTATAGTGTCTCTTGCTGCACTCTACGCTCTTGTTAAACTCTAAATAATAATGTTTTTTTCTGCTTGCAGATTCCTTGGACTTTTGGATTGCATCGAAAAAGCGCACAATTTGGTTTCGTGTCTATAAGGATCAAGCGGATTGGGTTCCCATTTTGGCCGCATCCGGTTTCGATTTCCATCATGCGAGAACCGGTGTTGTGATCATGTACCGTTGGCTGCCCACCGACGAGACACCTAATTTGCCACATTATGCCCACACATTGTTGGGCGTGGGCGGTTTGGTGATCAACGAGAAAAACGAGGTTCTGGTCGTCTCCGATCGAAATGCATTGGTTAACAATATTTGGAAACTTCCGGGTGGATATGTGGAACCTAACGAAAATCTCATCGATGCCGCTGTCCGCGAGGTGGCAGAGGAGACGGGCATACGCACCACATTCGTATCAATGATTTGCTTGAGGCATTCTCATAGCGGTAACTTTGGTTGCTCCGACATCTATGTTGTCATGGGCCTGAAACCACAAAATTTGGAACTGAATCGTTGCAATCGCGAGATCGAGCGCATACGATGGATGCCACTCGATGAATACTTTGAACATCCGCAGGTTCTTGAAGCGAATCGTCTATTTGCCCGCACTTATCTGGACAATCGGAAGCGTGGAGTGGACTTCACGTGTGCCAATATGGTGCATCAAGTGCTCAAAAAGGAATATCAACTGTATTACGTTGAACAACAGAACAAAGCTCTCGATAAAGTGCCCAATAAATAGTTCAATTAAAAGTAAAAAAAAATAACTGTCTAAGTTTTAATATGTACATAAAAAAAACATTTTGTAGGTAAAATTTATTTAGTAAATGATTAGTTTTTGGTCCTACAACTATTACAAGCTCTTTTGTTCATTACTACATTTAACAACTTAAACTAGACAATAATATTTTAATGTTTTTTTTATAAAATTTGTGTTTTGTCCGACTATAGGCCTTCTTTATACATTTTTTTTCATGAATTTTATGAGAAAAACTAGAATTTTTTAATTAAATAAGCTGAAATTAGTACAATTTAAAGTTTGTAATAAAAATTAAAATATTGTTTCTTTATTTCTTAATTGTATTTGTTTTTAAATAAAAAATACACAATATAAAATAAATAAAAATACAAATAAATAATGTTTAACTAAAGAAAAATTTAATTTCATTATAAATATATTTCTTTACATTTTAAATAGTAATAAGTACACTTAAGTTGTCTAAAATTATACCAATCTGAAATACAGTAAAATACTGCATAATTAAGTAATTTTTTTAATAAAAAACAACGCAGTTTTTTAAGCAAAAACCAACTTTATTAAAGTTTATGCGCAAACAACAGCATATGTTTATAATAATGTTTTGTTTTCAGATCAAACTTATGATAGAATTTATTCCAAATCTTCATAAAAATAATATTTAAGTTAAAATTATAACACCTCTTTTTTAAATTAATATTTTCCAATTTTGTTTCAGATGTTATCTAGTTAAACTTTAAATAAATTAACAATTTGCCATAGATGGATTTTCTATATCTTTCAGAAAGTTTTTTAGGTTTATGATATTTGACACTTACCTTGAATTGGCCATTCCGCGAGAGTGCAACAACAATGGAGCCAATTCTTTAGATCAATCACAATAATTTACTAATTTACTGCTCGTTAAATTACAATGAAATGGGGAAAATTAGAAAATAACAACTACAAATTTGTTTGTTTGAAAATAATAATTAGTTGCATCTGCTAAAGTCCCGTTAGTTCCGATAATGGCCAAATGCGACACACAACACGACTGCGAATTAGGCCCAATGGTATAGGGCCATAATAACGTGAATCGGAGCTATTACCCTTATTATCGCCCTCTATCCAAACGCAACCATGTGGCACATAATCCGTCACCATTGTCATTTCGTTGGTCAACTTTGATGCGGATTCAGCCTCAAGCGGATGGGGCTTAAGTGTTGTGATCTTCTCCCCGGATACGGCCACAATACGTTTGCATATATATTGGCTAGCATTGACGGGTGATACGGCAATGATGATATCACCGGATTGATATTTACGCCAATATTTGGATAAACGTTCCGTTAGCAGCACATTATCTGAGAAGAGTGTGGGCTCCATCGAGGGCCCCTTGCACTATAATATAATGCTTGTTGTTAGTATGCTAAATAGAGCGGTGTTTTCCATATTTACCAAAACAAAATCACCCACATACTCAAAGGTGCAGTGCGTTATACAAGCGTAGGCGATTGTATAGCGTGCCAAGGTGCGCAAACGCGATAACACTGTGTAGCCCATTCCCATCTTCATGATGACTTGCTGCTAGGCTGAGCTGCTAAGCTTAGCCGAGCTGAGAGCTTATCACTCGCTTTTAATCACTCCGATAGGTTCTGTTTTTACCCATTCATATATCCATTGTTAAAGAATAAAAAAATAAGCCATTTAATAACAAATAAATGTGGCACAATATTGTGGTGGTCGACATTACCAGGGCTACACAGCAATTTTGCGTCAGCTGTTCGCTCTTGGGGGCTTCTGTCAACCAGGGCTGCTGATGCTCTTTCTCCTATCGTTTGGCGCGCAATTTAAATGTATTTGCTATTATTTGGGATGTATTAAAAAATTAACTATTTTACTTGTAATTTAGCAAATGAAAATTTTAACTTAATTTCTTATCTTACAATAATGACAGGTTCTGTAGATCTATTTTTGTAATTTTGACTAGTTAGCCAGGGCTGCAAATTCGGTGTTTTATATTAATTGGAGCGTCAATTGAAAAGTTATTATTAGTAAGTTAATGGTCTGGCAAACAACAGTAAATTGTACCTTGTAATTAATATTGTTAAAATTTCGCCATACACGTATCAGCTGGTCGCTTGGTCATCTATTAGCCAGGGCTGCACACACCGTTTTTCAGCTATTGGGCGCGCAATTTAAATATGATTATTTAATAGTTAAACAAGGATTTTCATTTTGCACACAAAACTATATAATTTATTTCTCATATTCGCCAATGACAAACAATTTCTACTTTTTTTTTTTTTTTTTGTGGTTTTACTTTTTTGAACAATGTTTTTCAGCGATTTCAATTAAATAACGCCAATGTTTTTCTGCTTTTTAATAGTTTAATTAACAGGTCACGCCTTTTTAGTAAGTAATAGGTACCAATTGATACTATGACTTATGTTAAATACACATACATTGATTTTTTTGGTTATTAGTTAAGAAATTCATTTAAAATGGATGAAATCAATTATGGGTCCATCTTATAAGTTCTGCACAAATTTGTATTCATATATTTGTAAATATATATATAATTATATATATAATATATATTCATGCATCTGTCTGTGTGTGTGTTCGTTTGTATAAGCGTCACAGAAATTTAAAAATTAACTTTATTTTTAACTTAGGCAAATAAATATATATATTTTATATAATAATTATAATGCTTGAAATCACTTGTGATAAATATTGACGCAAGTGTCGCCCGCCCAAACTCGAATTAAATGTTATAAATAGTAACTAAAAATACAAAAATAAAAGTCAACAAATTAGCAATATAAAGTGCACATTAATAACTAAAAATTGACTATCATAAGTTAGTTTTCTTTTCTTACATTTCTTTCACATAGTTTTTCTTTTCTTTCCGTTCTTTGCTTGTTTTTAGTTTAGTTGTTCAGTTTGTTTTAAATTATTTGGAATCAAAAGTGTTGCTTCGTACTTTTAGTTTAGTTATTGTTTTGGTTTTTTTTTTTTGCGATTTTTTCTTTTTACTCCAGCTTCTTGCCAGCAACAACTGGTTCGGCTTTTTGACGCTTCTCCTGGCGTTCACGCACATCAACAGCCGCCAAATCTACGCCAGCCACATAAGCGTGCATAACAGAGATCAGGGCCTTCAGCACCGCAAAGGGCCCGGTGAGAACGGCCAGTATTTTGAACAATGAGACGCCAAGTACTGAAAGAAAAAAGGTATTCAAACAATTAAAGGTTAAGTACACATAAAATGCTAAGAAGACAATCATGACTTTAAATAATTACTATAAGTCAAACATAAACTTTCAAAAACTCGACTGTAAAACACCCTGTGCACAGTAATTCTAAGTGTGACAATACGTTTGTCCGGTTTTAATTTATACGAATTGTAAGATTATAGATAGTATTTAGGTGGCATTTTCTTGGAGCCTTAAGCTGTCTCCGAGTTCAAAACTATATAGAATTTATATATATCTACCTGTAGCATATACCAAACACATAACATATACCCATTAATCGAAAAATGACGGGTATGTGTTAAAATTAGAATTTAAAATTTAGATTAGATTAAATGGGTATTACGTACTCAAGGGTCCATAGGTGAAATGCAAGAGATATAGACAAACGTAGAAGAGCTCGTTCACGCAGCACATAAAGGTGAGAACGTCCTTCTGATAATAGATGCGCATCACAAAGTTATCATTGACCTTGTGCGAGACACGGCCGACCACAACGCTCCTGCAAATCAAATCCAATCAAATCAAGTCAGATATATGTATTATCTATAAATTAAAAGTCATTGTCTTACGTCTGCATGTAGAGCCAATGGCAGGCCACGTCAATAGCGATCGACAGCTGGAACCAGAACATATAGCTTGGATAGAAATAGGCCAAGGTAACTAGTAATCCCGTAGTGCCACAACGATCCGTTAGCTGATCCAACATAGCGCCAAAACGTGTGCCTGCAAAGCATATGAAAGTTTGATTAATATAATATGTAATAAGTTATGTTTTTGAGTGGTTAACTTTAGTTACAATAATTAGTTTATGGATATAAATATTTTACATAGTTAAAGTTGTAGAATTTTGTAAATAATCAGACAACTTGGTACAGAATTGATGAAGCAAACGAAAGTCCAAGAAGGTTTAGGCTTACGGTTTACTATAAGCAATATTGTTGGATAAATATATGAGTAATAAAATATTACTTGAATGCATAATTTCAAACGATCTTAAGGATCGCGTTCTGACGTAGTGCCATTTGTTGAGAAAAGGTGTCTAATAAATAATTTGCGGCATTTAATTGTTTAAATTCCATTGCGGGACACGTAAGAATAAAGTGCGCTCTAAAGTACACGAACACATAGATACATATATATCTTATATATAGATATGCATATGTATAGATAAAAAGCATTGTGTGATTTTGAGATAAGCATTTGCCGGCACATGAGTCATAACATTCATACAGAAATTGTTGATTGACGTTGGCCAAATGATTTCCCTGTTGTACTGTCGGCTTGCTACCGTTAGTTACTTACTCTGATTGAAAGCGCGTGCAGCGTGTCCATCGACGGCATCCAATAGTGCACTAATTATATAACACCAACCGGCGATCACATAGTTTGTGGACATAAACCAAAACGCAATGAGGGCCAAAACGATGCGTGCATAACCTGCAAATGTCAAACAACAAATTAACACTCAATTGGTCAATCATGAAATGCATTTTCAAACATCAAACATCAATCAATAAATCAGTGCACACTGTACACAGATGACGTAGTGTTAGTAGGTGACATTGCCGCTAGAGTGTGTGTCGCGGGGGAGGTGCTGTGTGGTGTTTCTCTTGCATTTGACAGGTTGCAACGCTAGCGCCATCCACAAGTACCGCTAATTGAATTAAGTCGCTGCCAAAACAACAACAGCATATCCCCATGTAGTATACACACACATTTGTTGTTTGTGTTATACACAAACTAGATAAGAGATGCACAGTGTGACGCACGGAGTACTCACACCCAATTCTTATTGACCAAAATCGTATTTGCCATACAGGTATTTATCAACGTGGCTATGCTTAATTGGCATAATTTTGTTACTTTTATATTGCAATTGCACACACACACACACATAAATATTTGTTGTTATTATAGATTGCTTTTTTTTTGTTTGGAAATAGTTGCAATCAATTGTGGACCACTATGCACCATTTGTTTACCTAACGAAACTTACCAATTAAATTTGGTACAAATATGAAAACGTTATCGTGTTCGACGTTAGCCATTTTGAATACCGCTTAGTTAACGAATACAATTAAAAAAACAAATTGTTTTATGTATGTAATAATTCTCTCTACTTAAATGCGTTGCGGCGCGTGAACGTGGCGTGCGCTGCAATATTTTTCTACGTTCTGTTCTACCGTTGTGCAAAAAAATGGCGCTGTATTTATAGGTGTAAACAGCTGTCAGCGCCAGTGTTGCCTTACGCACACAAACAAGGTGTGTTCATTATAGAGGTAGCTACACGAAATATATGGAAAACTGTTTTACTAAATTTACTATATTTTAAACACAAATTTAAACTCTCTTACTGTCATGATTAAAGTGCTATACAGCTAATTAACTGGATTTTGTGCATTGCTTTTAATAAAATAGGTTTTAATGTATACGTGACATTGAATGACGTCAGGAACGTTTCGGAATTAATCTTTTCATGGTGCAGCCATTTCTGTTTTAAGCGTTTTTCAATACTGCTTTCGCCGCTGCTGATTTTTGTTTTGATAATTTTAATAATAGTTTGCAGCAAACAATTATGCAGAGCACTTAATAAGCATGGACAAGCTACGCAGCAGCAGTGCAGGCAGCGGATCGCTGGGAGATCAGCAACAGGATCAATTGCAGCAGTACCCCAGAAACTCTATAGAGCAATACCTGCGTGCCTCGACAAAGATCAAAAAAATCGAACGAGTTGTCTTCAAGTAAGTAAATTGTAGACAATTCGACACTAAATGGCATACTGGTGCTGTTGTCCTGTATCTTACGGGCTTATCAGATATTCCTGCATTGTATTCACCTCTCCCTTTATCCGATAGACGGTTTGCACCCAGTGTGGCCGATGTGCAGGCGGATTTCCAACGACTGGCTTACAGTTTTGAAGAATCTGGGATAATGCAATATGCGGCAATGTGTCACATTGGTTATGCCAAATGTGAATCCTTTGGTGGTTCACCGCAACGCGAAGCCGAAGCGTATTTGCGTGCCGCTCGTGACTTTCTATTGGCCCACAAGGAGTTTCGTTTGCTTCATCTGCGCACCGGACACGACGGCTTCCGGGAGGGCGCACTTCACTGTTATAACAACGCTGCGGAGCGTGTTACGGATAGCGGTGTCTTCAAGGCGACCGTCTTGCGGGAACTTAAGCAACTGCAACGTCAGTTGGAACGTACCAGCAGCTTTGCTTCGCCCACCCATCAGATACATGATCTGGAAATGAACGCAGAGATGAGTATACAGCGTGAGGATTATCGCACGGCGCTGCTGCAATTGGATGACATTGTGGACAATGTATACGAAAGACGAGCCCCCCTAATGTACGGCGAACTGTTGCGACGTGTGGAAGTGTTACGTCTGTTGCTTTTGGTCCATCTCAATTTGCCACCTGGACGCCAATCGCCGGCTCACATAAAACTCATTGAATACTACTATACGTTGGCCCAGTTTGAGCAGAGCATTACGTCTCTTGGATATAACAATGAGCCCGTGGAGCGGCCTGGTGTCTTTGTGCCTCTGCAGCAGCAGTACGCTTTAGCCGAGATCGTTTGTGCCTGGATCGAGCATAAAATGTGCGATTTAAAGCATCTCCTCATCGATTTTGGCAATAAAAATAGTTCGCTTAGTCAAACGGAGCAACAATTGCTTGAAATCATATACAACGAACTATCCAAAGTCTATTAGACAAGTATTCTCCCTCCCTTTCTTACACATACAGCTGTATATTATAGAATATATATACATATTCCAAACTAAGTTAGTATAAGTATAATCAAGTCTACCAATTAACTACATATGCATAACCTTTTCAACGTGCCTACGCCTTTAAGGTTAAAGGTTGGTCAAGTTGGTCAAGTAATTTTTGTGAAAAGATTTAACGAAATTTGCATTCCCCCCCGTTTGTCATTTCATAAAATAAATTTATTTGGCTAACAATTAACTTACTTTGAACCGCTGTTCATAAAGGAACGCAATAAATCTTTTAGTTCTTACCAAACAAAAACTGAGTTTCATCTCCAAAGTTCGTTAAAAAACACATTTCAATTGATTTATCTATTTTTATTTTAGCTCCAATTATTTATTTCACTTTACAGCACACTTTATGCATTTTACTTTTAAACAAATTCTTTTCGAACACATACATACATACATATTTAAATATGATCCTAAGATATTTTGGTTTTTTTTTTTAATATAACCGCATGAGCGTAAAAAAAACATTGCTGCGCTTTATACTTGCATACATACATACATATGTATTTCCAATTGTTTATAGCCTATAAAATCAGTTAATTTATTATGTTTTCATATACATGCATTCATACATGTATGCGTGTACATACCTAGATAAATGCATGCGTGTACTTACATACAGACATGTATGCGTGTACATACATCCATATATTTAGAATTTTTAAGCATCTGCTGTCTCAGTCTAACCCATGCACTCTTGGGCTTGACTTTTGTTACGACCAATTGCCGTTGCTTGGGGAAAGGGGGGGTAGGCAAGTCACAGTAATGTTAACTGTACTTGCTATTTCAATACATATTTATATGTATTTGTATATTTTCTGTTTTGTTTTTTTATCTGTATTTGTGTAAATAAATTTGAAACCTAGCAAAGGAATTAATCAACAAAATCAATTTAAATTATTTATGTTAATAAATAATTAAAAGGCAAAGCCGCGTTTTCATCGAGCTCAAAATCCAAGGACTAGAATATCTCTGTGTATGTGTGTGTCGTCTGTTGTAAAAGAGGTGAAAGTGTGTGCGTGTGTACATATGTGATAAAAATTTGGCTTACGCTCAAGATCACAAGCAGTTTTTAGTTGTAGTTGTATTTGTATTGTTTCATAATTTGTTTTCGTCTCACATATTTATTAAATTTAAATCGACACAAAATGAAAAAAATTCACCTAAAAATTTGTTTTGATTTAGTATTTGTGTTTGTATATATATGTTTGTGTGTGTGTGTAAGTGTGAACTGTTTGCTGCTATGTATGTGTATTCTGTTTGCTGCGCTATATGTGTGAGTGAGTGTTGGTGTCTGTGCCTGTATGTGTTCGCAGTTGTTATTGTTGTTGTTGACGTTATTGTTGTGTATTTAATATAGTTACAGTTTACATGACTTGACTATAGCGTAGTGTAAACTTCAAACTATTTTCGCATATTGTACACAATTGTTATACGCTCACTGAACCAAATGAGAGCGCCATGTTTCTTTGAGAGTGTTTCAGATAACATATGCCTGTATGTGTGCTCGTCTGTTTTGTGTGTCCGTGTGTCCATCTGTTTTGTTTGTATTTGTATGTGTATGTGTGAATATCAATTTATTTCGCCGCCTTCGCCTTCCTCTCGTTCTCCGAGACAATCTTGTTCTTTAGGTGATCCTTGTAGTCCAAAATGCCGCCCTTCCATTTGGTTACCGTCTCCTTTTCGCACACCCAAATCTCCTCAGCAACCTAGAGATGGCAAGTAGAAAAGTCTCGAAATTAATCGATATTTCGCAGAGTTAAATAGTAATTGGCATACCTGATTGATGAGACGGAAATCGTGACTAACTAGCACCATACCACCATCAAAATCATTGATAGCATCCGCAAGCGCATCAATGGTCTCCATATCCAAGTGATTGGTAGGTTCATCAAGCAGCAGCAGATGTGGCACCTGCCAGGCCAACCAGGCGAACACAACACGACAACGCTGTCCATCCGACAGCTGACGTATGGGACAGACTTGCTGACGGCCTGTCAAACCATATCGTCCAATAATCTTACGCATCTCTTCCTTCTCCTTGACATCAGGGAAGGCGCGCATCATATACTCAAGCGGACTGGCATCCAAGTCAAGGAGCTCATGCAAATGCTGATGATAGCGTGCAATGCGCAGATGCGAATTCTTGCGGATCATGCCAGATGTGGGCACCAGATCACCATAAAGCAGCTTTAGCAGGGTCGATTTGCCAGCACCATTAGGCCCCACCAGCGCCAGACGTGTGTCCAGATCAATGCCAAACTCTAAGTTCTTGTATATCCAAGGCGTCTCATCGTTGTAACGGAAGTTGACGTTCTAAAGAGTAAAACAATAAATAATTTTTAACTTTTTCTATGTAGTTAAAAGCATGTGTAAAATTGTTACACAACACTGTTGTAATGTGTATTTCACAAACCAACACTGTTGTGGCGTATATTTGTCAACTCACCTGAACCATAATCACAGGCGGTGGCACTTTACCACAGGATGGGAAGTAGAAATTCAAGATCTTGTCGTCGGTGACCTTTTCGGTCAGACCCTGAGCAACCATTTTGGCCAATGTCTTCTCCTTAGATTGGGCTTGACGTGCCAATTTGGCGGAACCGTGACCGAAACGTGCAATATAGTTCTTCATATTCGATATTTGATCTTGCTCCCAATTGTATTGTTTCATTTGATTCTCCAACAGTTCCATGCGTGTGCGAACGAATGCCTCATAGTTGCCGGTATAATATTTCAGACGTTTGCTGGTCAAATGAATGATATTTGTGCACACACCGTTAAGGAAATCCTGTGAATGCGAGATTAGCACCAAGATACGTTTATAGGTCTTCAATTCTTCCTCCAGCCAGACACAAGCATCCAAATCTAAATGATTTGTGGGCTCATCCAAAAGTAAGAGATGAGGCTTTACAAATAGAGCGCGCGCCAAAGCGATTCTCATGCGCCAACCACCTGCAAGGCGAGCAGAAAAAAAGGTTAATTTTAAGAGCGTGAAAAAAGGAATAGTAGTCCCAATACAACTTACCGGAAAAGTCCTTGGCTTGCTTCTGTTGCATGGCCTTGTCAAAACCCAGACCATGAAGGATGCGCGCTGCCTTGGCTTCAGCCAGATCGGCAGACATATCATCGAGACGCTCATAGATATCCATAAGCTGCTCCTGGGCATCATCTTCATCACTCATGGTCAGCTCCTCAGCGAGCTTCTCCAATTTAATACGCTCCTCATCTACCTCCATCACACATTGGAGAGCACTCTTTGTGCTAGCCGGTATCTCGCGTGTCAAATGGAATATATCAATGTGTGGCGGTATGGGAACCTCACGACCACCAAGTACCGATAACAATGATGATTTACCACAACCATTCAGACCGATAAGACCATAACGACGACCGCAATTTAACTCGAGCATTGTGTCCTGCAGCAGCTCAGAGCCAAAGAACGTTATCGAAAAGTTGGCAATTTTCACATCACGTGATCGCGGATGCACGGCTAATGAACCGGTGCAGGAGCGTGCTTCGGCACTAATGCGTGCCTCCTCTTCCAATTTGGCGCATAATTTCTCCTCCTCGGTCATTTCACGATCCACTTGACCGTTGGTCTTCTTTGTGGATGGTATTTGTTGGATCTTCTTGTTGCGTGCATCCTTCTTGCGTTGCGCATCACGTTTCTTAGCGTCCGACGGCATTTTTAATTATATTCCTTTCTTTTTTTCTTGGACTAAGTTAACAATACTTTATTTTTTGGAGGTTTCCAATTGAAATGTGTGTGGCTGTCTGTGTGTGATTTGCCTAAAAATATATGTATATGTTTGTTATAATTTCCCCAGCCTGTGCGTGCTTGATTTTCGAATGTATGTGTACGTGCGCGTGTGTGTTTGCTAAAATTGTCAAAACGAAAGAAAAAAAAAACAAACAAAAAAAAAGATATAAAATATTTATACGAACATTTCAATCGATTTAGATGTCAGATTACACAAATATCGCTACGCAATCAATATTTGTATGAATGAACTTTTTTTGCTGCATAATTATTAGGACTTTGGTTCGATTCGGTTCTATCGGACAGGCGTGCACGAGACTACGCGAAAGTACATAAGCCGATGAAGAGTTGAAGCTAGAAAATTAATATTTCAACCGATCCGCAATACATGCGCGCAAATTTATCGCCCTCTCTTTCTTTCGTTTATTCGCTATATCTTGTTTCAATGAACACATGGGATGAACGAACGGAAACTTAATGCGTGTACGGACGCTGCAATTTGTCGAGTAAGAAGCTGACGACACCCACTGTGCGCAACTGTTTCAATAAAAAAAAAAGAAGAAAAAATGCTTTTTTTTTTTTTTGGTAATGATGCCTCAATGTGACGCGTTACGATTTTCAGTTTAACACTTTTCTGAGAACTTTTTGCGACGTTGGCTCTTTTTTTTTTTTTAGGTTTCGTTGGCTGTTGCCGAGAGCCACATTTCACCTTCATTAACGCAATTTTATGAATCACTGTTGTTGGGGAACGCCGCGCGCTCGTTTTTAGTGAATGTGTGCACACAATACAAAGAAATTCCGTTGCAGCTGATAGATGTTAGATGATAGGAGCAGGAGTATGCCAAGATATAAGGGGAAGTGGGACAGAAATTGCAACACATACACGCGCTAGACAACACTAACACACTTGTCTGATATTACACCATACACGCGCGCGCACACATACACACATGCACACTTATACGCATTCGCATAGTTATATATATGTATGCATGTGCACATTATTGAATTTTCCACGACTCTTTTAATACAAAAGCAAACCACATCTCACCTTTTAATTGATGAAATTTAAAAAAGAAAGTGTCACGCACAAGAATTGAAACCAATTTGCATTTGTTGGGTTGTTAATGCTGGTCCGGGCTTCTGGGGGGCTGCTGCTATACGGGCTGCTGCTTTACAACGGAACAGGAACACACCGAACACACACACTCCAACAGCAGCTGCAAAAAGTGCTGCTACTTTCTGCCTTTACCGTTTTCGCGGCCGCACACGTGTTACGTTGAATTAATCGAGATTCGATTATTTCGCGTGAATTACCATATCGATAAGAACATATATTTTTTTAAATTATTAAACTAATTTATTTTTGTTTAAATTTAGGGCACACCTTTAAGAAGCAACTAAAAATGTTAAGGAACGTTAGTTGAATTTGTAAAGCATCGTTTTTGAAGTATTTGTCTGTGATATTCTGTGGTATACAAAGTTGTATCGATAGCATATAAAGTTTAAGTTCCTTAAAAAAAATAAAATTGGAGTGTATATTAAAAAAAGCAACTCAAACCGTTATTTAATCAAAGTAACTTGTATGTACTGTGTTTATTACGCAATAATGTTTAAATTTCCTTTAAAAATGTAGTTTGGCGGCAAAATATCGACTCTTCCTCATTAGAAATTGACATTCGCGTTGAAAAAACACACGAACTATCGATAGTGGGCCTCATTTAGAGCGTTGTCAACACTGTCGCAACTAATTCAAAATGGTGCGCATTATCTAAGTGAGAACAATTGTGTTTGATACATTATTGTTTATTGCGTTTAATAATTGTCAACAAGACAAAATAATCAATTTGAAGGAGAAAGAAGTTATTAGTTAAAGTGTTATTAAATAAATAACTATTTAAAATGCTGGAAACAAAGAGTATCGCTGCATTAGCATTCAATGAGACGCCGCGCAAACGCAAAAGGGAAACTGCATATATGCCACCCTTAAAAAATGACGATGATGCAGCTGTCGCTGTCAATGCGGCAACCGCTGCGACAACTGCGTCATGCTTCACCAACGCTGCCTTTAGTTCGACGCCAAAGCAATTGATTGGTCGCCGTCGTCTGGCCAAAGAGCGTGAAAATCTGAATCCATTTGCCGGCTCTCTTCCTGGCCTGGAAGTCAAATCCATTGCGGCTTTGGCTACTGTGCCAACAAAGCAGCCGGAAAAGCAAATTTCCACAAATCCCTTTGAAGTTGTACGTCAGCCGACAAAGAAAAAGAAACGCGAACATGCGTGCTTTGAGAATCCAGCACTTAATCTGGAGCTGCCGGAACGACAATTTAATCCATACGAGGTAGGAATTATTTTTTTTATATATATGTTATATTCTATAGAGCATATAAGAACTCTAATTTTGTCTGCAGGTGGTACGCTGCATGGCTACCCCACCTTCCAAGGGATTTGTTAATGAGGCACTCAACGTTCGCGGCAGCGATGCACCAGCTTCGCTCAATCCCTTCGAGATCCATCGTCCCAGCGAGATCTCAGCGGCTGCCAGCAATCCCGCTGGCGTAGAGAATCCAGCACTGCTGCAAGAACCGCTGCCGACAAGTCTTAAAATTGGCTTACCATTTGCCCCAACAATTGGCTGTCGCATTGACTTCACTGGCATGGAATTGGACAATTTGACACCAAGTAAATTGTTGGCCGAGAAGCTTGTCTTCTCACCGGTGACGCCAGTAACGCCCATGACACCGATGACACCATTGCCCAAGTTTGAGAAACGTGCACTGCGTGCCATTTATGAGGAGAGTCCCATGGATATTGGCAAGGAATTGGATCGCTATCAGCTGGAGCTGGAGAATAGCATAAATGAGGCAAAGCTGCGCAAAAAGGGCATATTCGACGAGGAAAATGAACAGAAGCAGCAAACGGATCAGCAGCCGGATCGACGAGTTGTTTGTACGATGCGCAGGCGCACGTTAACAGAGATTACCGAGGTGACTATCGAGGAGCCACAACGGGAAGTGGAGGAGGAATCGGAAGTGGAATCGGAAATAGAAGAAGAAGAACTGGAGTCCGAAGTAGACGTAGAAGCGAAGGTGGAAGCCAAAACGGAACCGGATGTGCAGGAAGAAATATTTATGCCAGTTAAACCAGTTTGCCTTTTGCCTGCTCTGGAAAGCGCAGACGTCGCTTATGCTTCTGAATCGGAACCAGAATCGGAGCCGGAGCAAGCAGATGAGGATGAGGTGGACTTCAAAGCACCGCCCCGTTTTGTGCGCTCCTATCGACCAGCTGCCACTGTTGCTCCACAAAGAGTCAACTCAATTGCCGGCAGCAAGGAATCATTACAATCGAATGCCTCTAGCAAATCCTCCAAATCCGGCGAGTTGAGAGCCAGCCACGCTGGACATGGTGTTCGCAATATGATACGCAAATCCATTCGCCGGCTTATCCATCCCAAACAGCAGTCAACGGCGGAGGAGGAGCCAGATGAACCGGAAGAGAAGGAGAAACTAGGCAATATAATAAGTAGCATTCGTCATAGTTTGCGTCGCAAACCGCATAAATCGCAGGAATTTCTGGCTCAATCTCGTCCAGCGGATATCTCCATTGTGGACAGCAGCGAGCGTACATTAAAGCTACACTCCAATGTGCTACAAACGGAATATATGCGTATTGAGCAGTTAACCAACGAAAGGAAACACACGCTGCGAAATAGCATTCGTCGCTCCACACGCGATGTCCTGCGTCATGTGTTCCACAAAAACCAAGACGGCTATGCGACTTCCAAGTGAATCAGATAAATTGCATTAATATGATCTTAATCATTATTATTATCACCAGCACATCACACATGTCCTTTCAAGCACCCAAAGATTGTCTACAAAAACTGCAAAAGTTTGTCGTCATTGCTACTATATAGCTTATATTTTCTTATAAATATATGATGTATGATATATGATATATATATCAGTTTTTATATACCTATGCATAGTTTAAACTTTTTTTCAATCAAATTTTGTACGATCCATTTTTAAGTTATATATAAGTAATATTTATATATGAAGCTTTTTTTCCAATTTTTTTTTGGTATCATTTTATTGAACTTTTTTTTTACCTATTTTATTGCAATTTTTCTTTTAAAAGAATTCTCTCAGAAAACATATAGTTCTATAAGCTACTATCTCGCGAAAGCAAATTAAATTTTGATACTTACCAAATATTAAACATAGTCTAAAACAAGTACAAGCTGAAATTTAAGCAGATGTCCCATTTTTAAAAGGATTTAAATTAAAGATTTGTTAAATTTTCCTGTTAAATATTTATCTATAAACTCCAAAGGTTTTTTGAATTGATTAATTGTAAAATTTTGCGTTCTAACATTAATCTATAAATTGTCAAACAATCGATTGTCTTTATCTGTTACAGTTTCTCGATAGGTTGTCTCAAAACTACTACAAATCGATCGTCTTTATCTGTTATATATGCACCAACCATAAAAACAACTGTAAACTTGGCTTTTACTATTATATTGCCAGTTAACTGAACGTTTATTTAAATGCACTTTTTTGCTATATAATAATAAGATTTTTTTAGCCTAGTTATTTAATGTTTTGCACGTTTATTTATACAAATATGTATGTGTAAGTATTTAACTTTTATACACATGTTTTTTTTTTTTTACATAAAAATTATGTATGCACAATAATCTGAACGATTTTTAATTGGGTTTTTTTTTTTATAAACTATTTCAAGGATAATTGTCGACTTAAACATGTTCTTATACTTATGAGAACGCTTGGGTTCTGTACGATTTGGTTCTGACTTATTAGTTATTGATATATACTTAAGTACTACCATATGAAGTGTTTCTAATAACAACAAATTTTAATAAAAAAAAAATGAGTTCTTATAATATAAAGACGGTTTTATGTTAAAGTTTGGATCAGAATTTAACTGAGAGATCTATAAACTCCAAAGTGTAGAACTTTCAAATGTTTTTAAGAGAATTCAAAGGGATTCATTTCCGAAAATTTCGAATCATATCCTTTCAATTAAGTTTTTATTATATTATACAATTTTTTTTTTTAAATTTTCTTAATAATTTTTTGGTGTTTTTTAAATATATTCGGATTTAGCCGATTTTCTTTGAAAATTTCTATATTTTTAACTTTTTTTGTAGAATTTAACTAAAGACCGCCATTTTGTTCTAGTTCTTTGTTCTAGTTCTAGTTCTTTTCTAAGACTTAAAACTATTTGAAACGCTTTTTAAGTAAACTATGAGATAGGGATAAGTTTTGCGAAATTTTTATTATTTCTGGACAGGATTGGGAAGAGTGGCTTGGTAAATTTCAATAGCAAATGTTTTCAAAGCGTAGAAACGATGGAAATCAATGGATTACAGTATTTGTTTTTGGTTTTAAGAACTCTTTTATGATATCTGAAAATGTTCCCGAAAAAAGATTTCTTTTTTTTTTTTTGAAGATTTCAAATGTTTCTAGTTTGTAAGCCAAGTTTTGGCATTTTTCGCCTTTGCTGGCATAAGATGCTATATACTTTAGCTATACTTTAAGTACTATATTCTCTAAAAGCGCTAAATCAAATCTGGAAATCTCTACCGATTGGAAGCTGATACTTCTACATGTTTTCTAGGGAGGAGTAGGAGTAGGAGTGTGGTTTCCGTATTTTCAGAATTTTCTAACATCTTAAGTCAATGCAATGAGTTTACACCGAAAAGGCAAAACTCGACTTTAAACTTGAACAGTTTCTGTCGGGGACCGGTGATTACTTGTAGACTGTTTGCAGCAGCGGACGCCGCCGCTGGTCGATGGGCTTGTAGGCGTGCTGATAGACACTGGCCAGACGCCAGTGCTCCGGATAGCCGCCCTGTCCTGCGCCGCCTCCCTCGCTGCGAAACGGTGGTACCAGCGTATCGATGTCGTAGTTTTTCTTTGCGTACGGCTGTCGAGGGCGTGGCACCACCAGAACACGCCCGGCAGCACCACCAGAGCCACTGCAGCCCACAAAGTCTCCGGAAGCATTCAGTTTGGGAACACCGGCACGAAAGGCAGCCTTACTGGTCAGACAGTGACCATGACCATGTCCGCGGCCGTGTCCATGACCATGCCCATGTCCATGGGCAGATGGACAGCAATTGGGAGCCGGTGCTACCTTGTGGCAAAGTCTACGTGCTGGACGCCGCAGCAGCTGATCCCGCTTGCAAATGGGACCAGGTGAGGATGGACCAGGGCAGTGATCGTTGTCTGGTCCCAGATACTTCTCGCGCAGTGCCAGATAGGCCTTGTCGCCCAACATGGGCGAGGACTGATACTGTTTGGCCAAACGATTCTGTGGCAAGCCGAAGCTAACTCCGCCGGCACCGCCTCCGGCTCCAGCTGCTGAGCCTCCTAGTCCGCCTAGGACGGGAGCACGACGACAATGGGAGGCGCTGGAGTCCCGGGAGACGCTGCGTGCTCGCACCGCTGGCGGTGCATAGTCGCAGGCACAGTTCTCCTCGCGTCCAATGGTGCGCCCGGCGAAATCCGTCTTTCTTCTTAGTATGTCCTTGTCAAAGAAATCCGGCTCACCCAGTGTGCTGGTAAAGACGCCCGCGGAGCGTCCCAACTCGGCATTGGACTGATCCTCGCGTGGAGTTTTCACGCAGGTAAACACTGCGGGTCCGGCGGAGTCATTGGAGCCATCAATGTGCCGCGCCAGACGTGGCTCATCCGACGGATTGGCGGGCTTAAAGTCCCAACCAATGGCCAGATCCATGGCACCCATTTTCTTACTGGGTGCCGAACCAATACCACGACAATTGTCGGCCCCAATAGCCTTGGGCAAGATGCCGCCACCGGTTTTGGGGCGAAAGACCTTCATCTTGGTGCAGTGCGTTGGTCCCGCATTGTGTGTCTTTACGCCCACACCCGTGGCAATCGGATCAATGTCCAGCGAGAGCCCGCCATGCCCCCCGGTAATCTGTGCCTTCCGAAAGGCCAAATCTGCCACGCAATCCGGCAATGGCTGATGATCCAAATTGTCCTGGTGCATGCGCTTGGCGAGCTCAAAGTTGGCATAGGCCGGCACCACCGGCGATGGACAACGCTCGTTGGGCTTCTCGGTGATCGAATGTAATGGCATTTTCTTTAGCAGATCCGGCTCTGCTCCGGTCCCGGTTCCACTTGTAAATCCTCCCGGCGCTACAATGGGCAACGAAATCAGATCCTTTCCGGGTGAAAACTCAAATTCAGAAAGGTCCAAACTCTGATTCTGATTCAATTGTCCTGTGTACTTGGCTTGCGCTGCGGCCAAAGCCGGAAATTGTCTGCCCGCCGCCGAGGTAATCTCCCGTGACGTAGTCCTCTCCGCCGTACTCCGATATTTGTCGTCGTTATCGCTCAGATAGAGACGATTTAGTGGCAACTTGCTACCAAGTGCATCGGAATCTTGTTCGGAATTGAAACGATCGTGGATTGGTTGCTGCGGCAGACGATACTCCGGCTCGGTAAGGTCTCCGGGTGTATAGCTTAGGTCCGGCAACTTGTAGTTGCCCGTACTGGCAACAGCTGCTTGCGACATCATTGGGGCAGTGGATTTGTTTTTTTTTTTATGGTTTTTGTTAATCACACAATTGATCTCTAATTAAACATATTGAATGGAATGCAAAATGGACTTGAAAATGAGCGATGATCAATGAGGATGAAGATGAGTTGGAAGATAAATGGTCTGAAGAGTGAACGGTGTAACGTGCGGCTTCGTGTGCTTCGAAGGAGTAGTTTCTTCGTTTCCAGTTATCAAATCATAAAGCTACGGAATTAACATAACTGAAAGATTTTATAACAGGTAGTATCTTCTCTCCAGAAATGTTGTCTACTCTTAAGATTTATTGATCAAGCGATGGGGCACGTAAAGTCGTACAAATTATAAAATTACCTGATTAAAATCAATTCAAAACTGCTTCAGAAGTAAGGTTATCTCTATATTAAATTTCTGGTACTCTTTTCTATGTTCGTGAATAATTTTCATAGGAATCAATCATGCACAAAATGTACCATTTAGAAAATGTTTTATGTACCAACGGTACAATATGTAAAAGCTTTCAAACTAAAAGGTACACGTACAAAAAACATAAATAAAGTTGTACCAAAGTAATCAGTAATTAGTTTTGGTACAAATGCATTAAAAGTACAACATGTAAACACTCAAAAAAACGTGCCAACGGTACAAAATAAAGAATGTTTCTTCAAAACAACGCTACCAGTTGTAGAACTTCTTTAAAAAATGTGCCAACGAAACAAAATACCGAATATTTTATTTGTATAATGTAGAATTTCTAGTATATCATATATATTCATCGGTAAAAATGTACCAAATATGGAATAATTCTTAGTAAATGTACCAGTCGTACAGTAAAAAATAATACTTGTGGCAACTCCAGGTACCGATGGTATAAAATAGCAAATGTTTTATAATAATGTACCTAAAGTACAAAATGTATTTTTGTTCCAATGGTACAAAATGTACAATTTTCGGTACAAAGTACCAGAAGTGGCAACCCTAAAAGTATTTGCAATGCTACAGATTTTAGAGGACTAGCGAATAAAGCGATTTATTGACGAATTTTGTAGATAAGAAAAGTGCAGAGGAATCACTTCTGCTTGGACTTAGCTTTGGGTGGGGCATGAGTGGGTGACTTGGCTGTGGATTTGTTCGATGTCGTCGCCTTGGGTGCCTCCTTGCTGGGGCTCTTCGTTTTGCTCTTCTCCGCTAGAGCACCCGCCTGCTCCTCCAGCTGGGTGCTTGTGGAACGTGTGCGATTGTACTCAAAGGCAGTCACCGGACGCTTGCGGAGACGCTTACGATTCCTCATGGAAGAGTCACCCACGCGTGGTATTAACTTCTCATTGCTCTGTGCAAATTGGTGCAAAATTGTGCATGAGCGTGCCTGTTGCCACATGTATTTTGAGTGAACTTACCTTGGGCTGACACTTGGCGTGCTTGCAACGGCGATGCAGTGCATCAATATCCAGCATTTGCTGCAATCCCTCACACTTGGTCTGACATTTGGGCTTCTCCCACAATGGATCACCCTTCTTGCCGAGCGTCTCGCGCCAACCGCACTGATTCTTCTCCGTCTTCTTCTGGCAGCAGCACAGATCTCTCGGATACTTGGCGTACTTGTGCTGCCCACTCAAACAGCAGTTGTACAGTGTGGCAAAGCTGCGTGTTATCCTCAGTGGCAGATGGTAAGTGCCCCGAAATTGACCCAGAAAGTGTCCTTGGCTGTAGTGAGATCGGAATTAAAATCTTAGATTAAAATTCAACTTAGATTTTATTGGCTAAGTGGTGGGAAAAGTACATACGATAATCTAGTTTATTTATCGTTTAAATTGAAACAAATCGTTGAAATCGTACAAATTTGAAACAAACTTTTTCTACCTGACAAATTGGCAGACATTCACTCCAAATTTAGTGACTCTAGCTCTTATGGTCTCTGAGATCAAGGTGTTATTACAAACGGACGCACAGACGGACAAACGGACATCGCTAGCTCTTATGGTCTCTGAGATCAAGGTGTTATTACAAACGGACGCACAGACGGACAAACGGACATCGCTATCTGCACATGATGGTGATCTAGAATATATACGCACATTTCGTTTCTGACAACACAAAACAGACCTCTGCACTCTATTTGAATACAGGGTCTAATAATATTACTAATAAAACTTTTGAAAAACCTCCTGTTCTACGTACAAGGCATTACTTTAAGTATATGCATATAGTATTTATTCTTTATGTGTAACAGTAATCGATGTACCATAATCTGCCATAGTAAGCCCGCTTTTTAAATAGATTTTTAGTTTTGAACTCACCGCTGTGCAGAGGGCAACAAATGTCCGTTCTTTTCGCAAATCGGCGTCGAATTTTTCTTAAGCGTTCGTGGGCGTGGTGGGAAGAAGCGTTGATACTCCCAGTTGCTTAGGCTTCGAGCCCGAAAACTGCGTTCGTACTGCAATATGGTAAAGAATGAGTTACAACTACTTATGGAACGAAAGTCGTGCAAGCCGACTGTAAAAGACTTTTTACTTGTTCTAAAACAATCATGTATACTTATCATATAACCAATAGTTTAACCTACTGATTACTGAGTTTAGAAGGAATTTTTAATCCGATTCTGGTGCTGCATACTTATGTACTTATATAGAAAGTTTTAAAGAAGATATCGACAATATATTAAGTAAGGACACGTGTTAAAAAATACTACTGTAATGTACGACTTATTTCTATACAATTGATATTAGTTTAAAATCCCACAGATCCCCATTAGCTCAAAAAATAAATATAATAAAACAAAAGATTAAACTTTTGAAAATTTCATGGATTCATTCAGATCTGGCATTAGCTAATAACAAAAGAATTTCAAATAAATTTGAAAGCAGTTTAGCTGCTAAAGTTTTTAAATTCAAAAAATAAAAAAAAATTTTATAATTTTAAACTCCATGATTTATGGTTTTAGCGGAGTAGTTGATTTTGTTTGACAGTGCAGCATGGAAACGGCATAAAGTTAAGCTAGGTGGACAGTCGTAGCCACCTGTTTCAATTGTGGATGGACCAGTAAAGCCCAATAAGGAGCTAAAACCGTTATTTATGGGCGCTAAGCAAACCAATTGATAAAAACGAGAAACCAAAGCGAAATCAAATGAAACAAAACGAGACAAGACTAGACGAGATGAGACGAGTTGAGACGAGTTCAACCATAACGAAATCCACCCCTTGGGGGAAGTACCACCCCTCCGCTCTGAAGGTCGTCGTCGAGTGTAGTTTTTGGGCATACAAGAAACGATTACACGGCGTAATCGTAATCTCTGTGTTGCAACATGTGTAAAAAAGGCATTTTGTCTAATGCCACTTAATGCGTCTGTTTGTGTTTGCCTTTTTAAAGGACGAGCCTATAAAAAACTAGCAGTAACAGTTGGTATACGACCCTGTAATACCCTGGAAATATTGCTTGAAAAAGTAAAAAGAGAGCGGATGATTTCAAGCACAACTTCAACATAGTGGATTCTGAATTTTAAGGTTATGTGACTCTTTTCAAAAGCTCAGAAAAATAATTGAACTCGAAAAACAACCGAACAACAAGAATTTTGAAGATTCACTTTGATAAAGTTGTTTCCCTTTCCGGTGTGTATCTCGATACACAATATATCTAAATTTTTTTATGTTTACAGATATTTAATATTATTTTTTTTTAGGTTATGTTTAAAAATTGAATTTTTCTTCAAAAAGTTTCAACGAAATTTATGTAGGAAATAAAATATTCAAACTGTAACTAGCTAGTCGGAATACTATATTTTTTTTAATGTTTTTTAGGTTATGTGTACGCCAATTTAACCAATTTCAAAGGTAAAGCTACTTCTAAGTGTCTTCGAAACCTTTTAAAAAAGAATAAATGCTTATAAATAAAAATTTGTTGGCATAATAACTAATACCCTATTTATGTTAGGTACAGGGTATGAAACAGGAACTGCGAATTGCTGGCAGACGTTAAGTCCTAGCTACTCGATCTGAGCCGGGATCAAAGTCATGTGCAATCATTTATCAGTCAAACTGCTGCAGCTGCAGCACCCAACTCTCTCCCTGCGCGTCCACTCAGTTCTAACCTCTAAATATTTCCCCACTGCAGCTCCATCAACTGAAGACGCTTCCCACGCAAATTTTCCAGTTTCAATTAAATTCCTGATGGAACGAGAAAAAAAACTTGGGAAATGCAAATTGCGGCGAGTAATACAATACTGTCCAGCCACGCCTACACACCCACAAGCCCGCAAGCACGTGGCAGGTTGTCAACACTTGATTGAAGAGCAGAAGCTGAGGCTGAAGCTGGCGCTAAAGGCGTTGGCATTGCAGGGCGTGGCTTGATTGAGTGCGTGCGAACCAAAAGCAAAGCAGATGCTACAAAGTGGGTGGGGTAGAGCTGGTGGTGGTGGTGGGTGGGGGCGTGTAGTAGTCAAGCAGCGTGTGTGGCGTTGCTAGTGTAATTAAATTTGCACGGCAATTACACAACACTGCGCCAAGTGAGGTTAAGTTGATCGATGCGAGAGTTTATCTTCTTTTCTTTCATTCTATTCTATTTCTTTTCTTTTTTTTGCAAACTTCAACGAGGCGTAAAATACAAATTGATTTTAAACTCAATTAGCAGCAATGCCCACAAAGGCGAGAGATAGTTGTAAAACTCAATTGCATTCAGATCCCATCACACGCTTCACGCCTCTCCCTTTTCATTCGCCCCCTACCCTAGCACGCACTAACTCCCCTCGCATTGAGGCTGTGACAATGATTTCGTTGTGTGCAACCCTCAGGGGTGCAATTTATCACATGGTGCGCGCGTCGACGGATTAGACAGTCAAAAAGCTACTAGCAGAAATGGAACGCACGTGCAATACAATGTTGCTGCTGCTGGTGTTTGTTGCACTTGTGATACACTCACACCAACACACACCCCACCTTCAGTCCCCGTCTTCTGCCTCTTATTCTACTCACACTCTCGCTCTCACTCTCCCCACTCGTACTCGCACTTGCACTTGTGGTCCAGCGCTGGCGTCTTTTTCTTCCTCCTTTATCTCCTTTTTTTTGTTTTTCACTTAAGCTAATTTCACGCACTGGCAGCAAGTTTGTCTCATTTTTCTGCCGTTTTCGCTGCTTTTCCAATCAAATTTTCTTGCAGCGAACAGCTGTCAATTTGTTCAATTGCAATTGAAATGCCATTAAATTGATGCTGAAGGGTGTTCCGAGCAGCTACAACAACAACAACAGCAACAACACTTTAGCACAGCAAGAGATTTTTCTTTCTTTGTTTTTATTTGGCGAGAGAAATTCCGTTAGATATATTTCCATTATCGTTTGCATAAAGCAAATGAATAATATGAAAATAACTGTAAACGAGTTGCGTGGCAATTGCACTGGTTGTGTGGGAGCATCAACGGAAGGGGAGAAGGAGAGAGGCATGCGGCAGCGTTACCTATCGTTACCAAGTAAATAAACTTCACTGTCGCTATTTTGCAATATTTACAGTTATTGGGAGAGCGAGTGAGAGCACGCACACACACATGTACAAATGTACACACTAGGTGACAAGCACGAAACAATGGAATGGGTGGGGGAGCCATAAGGAGAAATAGAAACAGGAATTGTAACGGAAGCGGGAATAAGTAAAGAGCTGCGTAACTAAGAAGCAGCACAGTTGGCAGGCGACAAAAATGTCAATAACGCATAAAAGTATGCACTTACAAGTAAGAGCTGGGATTTTTCATAAAATACTAATCTCTTACAAATGAAAACAAGCTAGTGGAACTCGACATACATTAGTAAACTTAGCTATAAACCACACTTTAACTTTCAACAATATTTTCAAAAATAAACACTTAATTGTTTAATATAAAATATATGAAAGTCTTTGTCGCCTGTATTTGTTTACTTTTTTTTTTCTTTTGTGTATGTAAAAGCAAACTCAAGGCACTCAAAACAATAGAGACACAGACATGCAGAAAGAGACAGAGATACACAGAACATTCAGGTTGTCGGAATTTTGACTGTTTGTTGTGATGGTTATTCGTAGCACAGATTGAGGCCATTTTTTGATTTTTTTTGCTTTTTTGGTTGTTCCGGGTCGTCAGGTCGTTTGTTGTACTTGTTGTATTTGTCTTTGATGGATATGTACGCAGAAATAAAAGCTTAAAAATGTTTAATTTTTTAAGTATTAGGTGTATTTACAATTAAGTCGTTTAAGGTTTAATGGTATTAAAGTCTCTCAATCAATCTAACCTCACTTAAAATTATTTAGGGTATTTACAAGTCTAAGGAGCCGTTTTCTCGCATAATGTGATATTTTTAGCCCGTACCAAGCGGTTTACTGTACATACGGAAATAGACCAAAAACAAGATGGTGTCTGAAATTACACCTGAGTCTTTTTTAGTAACAAATTTACGTAAAATGCAAAGATTCTTAGCTAGACTAACCCCCCACTATGAAAATAGACAGTTAATCGGGTCAACGGGCTGGTTGCCTTGACAGGTGGCAACGCTGTGGAACTTCTCACCTGCATCGCGCTGAAGTTAAACGACATGTCGTCCTTTAATTTCGAATTTTTAACGCGTTTTAAGCCAAAAAGTAAAATCAGACTTTACAGAAATTTTAAAAATGAATTTTCCATAAATTTGTAGATAAAATGCTTGGAAATGCTCGAAAAGCAAATGCCACTTGGATGCCCTATCAGCTTGATTTTAGTGTAGGCAGGGGGCGTGGCCTTGCGCAGCAAAGGATACATATTTTATTCATATGTATGTATATACATATATGCAGTGGGGGCGGTCGAACAAATTGTGGGCGGGGTTTTGGACGCTAAGACGCAGCTGGCGCTTTGTTGGCAGACGGAAAAGCAAATGGAAAACTTGGTAACGCCAGCTGAGGACCAAAGCGACCCACAGAATAACAAATAAAGGTACAAGCTGTAGCAGCATGCTAGACTAATGGATACCCTTACCCTTAAATACTTATTTCTAAAATTATATTATATTTATTTCAATATAAAATACAAAATTTTAATTTTTGTTTAAAACTTGTATTTATTTTTAATATTTTAAGTTCTCTAAAATAGAGCAAACTTTATAAGTTCAAAATCCTTTCAAAGCCTTTATCCTATGTCCTAAAAAATTACTTTCTAGATGACTTTTTTAATTAATTTAATTTTTAAGCGTTTTAAAAATGAGAAAAAAAGATTTTTCCATTAAAATAAGCATAGTTGGGTGTTCTTTTAAGAGATTCAATCGAATGTTAAAATACTTATAATCGTAAATTAAAATTGAAGTTTCTAAATATAAAATTGTATTCAAAAAAGGACTAAAACGTAGGACCACCCCTACCAAATTTATTGTAAGCTTAAAATAGTTAAGAGAGGAAGAAATGTGCGATTCGATTAAATATATTTCAAACCTTATGGATGTGCTTATAGTGACCGATTTTTAAAACACATTGAGAATAAAGAAAACTCGGTTGATTATCTGTACAATATATACACATATGATATATTTATTTCTGGACTTTTTAATATATATATACACAAATATCACGTATTAGATGGTAACAAAAAAAAAAACTTTAAGATTAACTAGAACTAGATTTATGTTAATAGAGCTAGGTAACTATAATTGAATAGAGCTATCAGATGAATTATACGAGTACACCTATGTGAGGGGTCTATCGAATTAACCGTTGGATTTAGACTATCATGATGGAACATAATTTTCGTTTTTAAGCCAATTAAAATTATGATAGATCCATCGATTCGATCGACTATATTTTCCATCGAGTGGAACCCAAATGGGCTACGGCAATTGGAGAATCTGTTTTTAGTTCTGATCAAAGTCGGATGAGGGAAGCGTTAGAAACATGGCGCCTGGCAACTGGCTGCAGCTGGAGGCGTTGGCGGTGTCTCAGGGTGTCTCCAGTACATGATTCAGATAAGCTATATAACAGATGGCCAGCTTAAGGATCTCGATTTTCGACAGTTTCTTGTCTGGCGGCAACGTAGGCAAAAGTTTGCGTAATTCGGCGAATGAAACATTGAAGGCCTCGACCCGTATACGCTCCCTTGTGGCATGCGCCGTGCGATACTTGAGCGTGGCACGACGCCGACGACGTCGCTCCTCGCGCGACAAACCCACCAGCTCCGATGGATCTAGATGGGCAATGGGCGTGGTTCGACGACGCGGTGCTGGTGTCGGTGGGGGCGGTGGTGCCGGCTGTGCTGCTGTCTCACATGCGATCCTCGCTTGAAACCTTTGATCCAAATCCAATGTGGTACTAGCCGCATAATCCTCGCCAGCCACATGACCATGTCCGTTGGCGAGCACATTATTGGCCGCTGTCATGTCATCATCCTGCTCTATATAATAGCGACTCAGGGAGATGCTCTGTGGCGGCGCCGGTGCCAAATGAGTCATATCATAGACCATTGTGAGAGCTCTACGGTACCGAAACCAGTTCTTACTCCTGTCCCTCTGATTTCCTACAAGAATTCAGAAAAATATGATTAAATATATATATGTAAATAATATATATTAAAGCTATGCAACTAAGAAAGGCTACAGTCGAGTGAGCCGACTGTATGCATTTTTCCTTACAAATAATTAATTTTCAACCGATTTGTCCAATAGTTGTCCCATTCGGAAAAAACTAAATCTGCCTGATACATAAACGAACCTTTATTTAAGATTTGGTGTCTCTAGCTCTTATAGACTTTGAGATCTAGGGCACATACGGACGGACTGGCAGACACACATACGTACGTTGCTATATCGACTCCGCTAATGATGCTGATTGAACAAATACATATGTATATACTAATTGGAGTCCGAAAAGCCTCCCTTCTTATCCTTTTAAGTACTGGCTCTAATCCATAATTATTAAAAAATTGAAAAGAAATTTAATTGACATCAGGGTTACTAACGCTTTCCTTTACAAGAACAAATTTAGAAGATGTTTTCCTGTCATTATACTCTTTTTTATTACAATTTCCTTTTTCCCTTCTGCTATCTTTAAACCAACCAACAATTTCCTATATGTTATTATTATACTTAGAAGTTCATAAAAACTCTTTTCCTTCTTTATGTAAGAGGGGCTCGGAGACTATAAGAGCTATAGTTTTTAAGATTTTCAGTTAAAAATATAACGACCTGTTAAAAATCGTATAACAAAGAAAAAAGAACACGAAATTGCGGTTAGTTGCCAAAAACTTGCATTATTGATGGGTACTCAAAGGGTGCACACGACTTGTTAACCCCTTACTTCCCCCCCCCCCCCCCCCTTCACTGCCTTTTATCCCCTTCAGTTGCAACCGTTAGGAAGGGAATGCGACCCTTTTGCTTTTGGTCACGTGTCACGTGTCTTCTGTTTGCGTTTCCTATTATTTTCATTTGTTTTTATTGTGCTTATTGTATTTATTGTTAGTACACCCTTTGCCAATGGGTGTATTAATATTGTCAACAAATTTCTAATGCATAAAAGTATATAAATTTCTCATAAGTTGAACTCGTTTTAGTCAGAAATTTGAAAACTTGTTCAAATATTTTAATATTTGAGACATCTACAGACATTTAAAGTCTACAATAAAATTTTATTATAATTTAAAAATATTTATATTATCTAGTGACTTTTTAGTAAAGAACTGAGTTATCACAAAGTCAATCGATTTCAAATTAAACACAAAAATTCTTAATTTATTAAGCTAAAATAAAAATTTCTCGTACTAAAATCAAGTATTCCAAACTGAATGTTCGGGATTATCTACTACTTTTGACAGTGTTTTCTATATAGCCAAATGAAATAATAATATTTTCTAGAGAAAATCCGCTAAAATTAAAAAAAAAAAATCTGTGATTTAAATTACTTTACTTTTAAAATTAAAAATTAAGTAAATTCATTTTTTTTATAATTTCCAGAAGTGTAACAAATCTTCGGTGCGTAGCTCATAAATTTTCCCTCCCAAACTCATTTGCTCTCATTGTATTTATTATTATTGTTTATTCGCAACATATTTTTACACCTACACAAATAACTGAACAATCGTCACGTTTTTATTTATTTACGCCCGCGGGATTTGGTCGAAACTAACGGCGGGGAAAAGGGTGTGAATGCCGGGAGTGGGATACGAACCCTTCAATATTATTTGCGGTTTACACTCGATTTAGTATTCCTTTAATGGGCTGCACAAAATCAAAGCAGCGCGACATGTAATCCTTATAAATATCGTTTACTTTAAACTTAAAAAAAAATAACATATGTATGTCAATTCTCAACACATTGACGTGAACTTAAAAAAAAAGTTGTTTACTAATCATCATTTGATTAACTTACAGCAGAAGAAAAACACTGGAGATTTTTTTTATTTATATCTATTTTTATTGGTCAAAGTTGTAGAATTTGCAAAAATTGAAGTTCTGGTCTCGTAAAGCTTTGCCGACGAACTGAATGAATTCCAGGATGTTGCAGCATCATTTATATAGATGTTTTGGGCATAGACTTGTGCTTAAGGGTGTGCAACCCCTATGAATGGCACAAAGGCGTCCAATAACGGTACAGCATCCCAGCCAATCAGAAGAAACAAAATGGCGACGGTAAAGTAGAACCGCCCCCGATGAACAGCAATTCATCATCAGGCCCACAAAATAATTTAATGTACATATATACTAGCATTTAAATTCTGACAAACAAAGTGGACCCTAACTTACCAACTATAATTACAAAATTTAAATTGCTCTACTTAGAGCTAATTATACGACTTTACATATTGCTCGCAATTGTTAAAAGAACTGCTATTTCAAATATTTAAAAATAACCGCCATCGACTATTTTGTGTGCTTTCCAGCACTGCACAATCTATCGATAACAAATTATACTTGGTGCAATGTGTGAATGGCAAATCAGGGTCCATGCAGCCCTGGCACGCTTTCATAACCAGGCAGACAGCTGGTCTCATTTCTCCCAAAATAAATGTGTATTTTGAATAATTCTGTAATAAAATGAACACATTAAAGTTATTGTCGCCAATGCAGCTAAGTCTGACTGCAGTACGCAGCTATGGCAAGCACAATAAGAAGTTTTTGTACAAAGACGGCAAGAAATACGAGAACATCATCTATTATCCCAGGTGAGTGGTGTATGGGGAGGTAAAACAGCCGGTTTACAGAATTTTCCATGCCCACAAAATGTTGAACATTAATTAAAATTTGCAGGACAGCCGATCATGTGGATCCTGTCGTTGAACCCGCTAAGCTGTTTCGTGTACAACGCATAAAGCCAGTCAAAGGTAATCCGTATTGGGAGAAACGTTTGTTGAAAGATCTCGGCTTGGATGGCAAGCAAAGTGATTTTACTGTTGTTAAAAATATTCCCGAAAATAATGCACGATTGTGGAAAATCAAGCACTTGATCAAAGTAACGCCCATAACATTTCCATATGGTGAACCCACGGCACAGGATATCAAGCATACGATACTCAAGGAAAACGGCGAGTGCTTGGTGACAAAGGACATTGGTCCAGCATTGGAAACACAGCGTGAGGCACGCGAAACATTTGAGCAGCAGCCAAAACGCTTGGACACAGATCTTTTACGCAAGGATTCTCGTCTTAAGTGGCTCAATCCCTGGTAGCAAGACTTTTACATTACACATCGTTTGTTTGTTTAATTTTATAAAAGCAGAAGGAAAATAAAAAACAAATCTGTTCATAAATATTAAGATAGACTATTAAAATTTTGTCTACTCTCGGCGGCAAGCATTGCGACCTTCTTCTCGATCGTTTTGCAACCGGATGTGGCAAACATGCTGTGCACAGGCTCAAAGACAACTGCACTATCGACCACTTTGTCAATCATATCCTTTTTGGGAATAATATACCAATTCCAGAACTCCTCCTTTATACACTTAACAACATGCGCTTTCTCGAGCGCTAGAAATGGTACATAATGATCGATGACGTGGGCTTCAATCAAATTGGTCATTTTAAGGCCTCCTTCGGCATTGTATGCTGAAATTTTAAGCATCTCCTCAAAGTCCGAGAGACGCGTATCCTCACGCCTTTTACCCTTTTTCATTAATGCAGCCAGGTGATCAGAAATACGTACACCGGCTGTATTCGATAAGAATATGAATATTGCCTTTGTGTAGTCGGCGGATTTCTCATTGCCAGCGTAATCGACTAACGATGTGAGCATATCAAATATACCCGGTGGCATCTTGTCCACCTCATCGAATATGAACAACGAGTATGGGCACTCCGCAATGCTTTCGCGCACTTCTCGAGTAATCCGCTCTTTATACTGACCGACTCGTGCTGGATGCGAAAAATCGGCACGTCCGAGATAACGATGCACGTACTTTGATTTTTTTCCCTCTGTGTACAGAGCTTCGGCAATTTTGTCGGCGACAAAACTTTTGCCCGTTCCCGGCGTCCCATGGAAACTCATTACAAGCGGCTTACGTGAAGGACTGTTGGATCGTAGATGAGCAGTTAATGCGGCAACAACATGTTGCTGCACAATGTGTTGACCAAACAGTTTCTCGCTCAGTGCTTGACTTAGACCTATGAGAAAACAATATTAATTCAGATGAAAAACATTTTAAGTATGATCTCAATTCATATACACATACTGTTGATATTTAATGGTACGCTTCGATCATCGCAGCATTCATAAAACCGGCAATAAGTCTGACCCTTTAAAAAGTCTTTGCCCCATAAGCCGGCGCCAACGCTAAGTAGGCTCACGCCTATTGTAATTGGCTCTATGGAATGTGTCGGTATATGGCATAAGTAAACAACAAGTAAAAATAGTAACAGTTTTAAATAACTCGGTGCTCTTTTGCCCTCCATATTGACCATTTATGTTTAAGCAACTGATTTCTGCGTTTATCGATATATAAAATACTTACATTATAAACTATCGATGCCAATATGCAGTTGATATTTTGCATTGTGTGGTAGACGATATAATTTGCAGTAAATGATATTTTATGCAATTGGCAACCATGTTAATTATTGTACATGACAACTCTTTCGTCAAAACAATCGTGGCGCAATCTTATAAATTCGATAATTAATCGATATTTACAATAATAAACAAGCGTCGTCGTTGCAATTTGTATTTTGGACAAACATTTGATTAGTTCCTTGAAAAATTCCAACCGCCATTGAGTAGGAAAAAACACATATATACAAATATATAATTGCCGTTGTTATGGTGGAAACCAAAATGCTGCTCGAGACATTCCAAGAACAAGGCAACAATGCGGTCTCAATTGAATCCGTGAAATCGTCAATTGCAAAAATGGTTGTGCGAACAGAACGCTTTCAAGGCCGCGTACGCAAGCATATTGATGACAACTATACCGAATTTATGACAAACCATACAACGCCGGACATTTTTCTGGACAAATGCAGTTCACTGTGCGACGAGATCAATGATCTGCTCTTGTCTGTTGGTAATGAGGGACTCGGCGCTTTAACCGATGCCAGCGCTGAGCTGGCCAATAGCAGCCGAGATCTTCGAGAGCTGTTGCTTGGACTGCGAGTTAGCGAACATATACTGAAGCTGGACGATTTGTTTCAGTGTATCGAAGAGGCCAAAGCGACCAAAGATTGCCTGGCTGTGCTCGATTTGATGAGCCGCCTGCGGTGTCTGATCTACAGTGATAATAATGGTAATGATAATGACAAGGATACCAAAGTACCACATGATGTGGAGCGTATCTTTCAGTCCCTTGACTGCTATGAATCCATCAAGGTCAAGTATCATGTGCAGGCGCATCTTTTGCAACAGAATCTTCAAGAGCGTTTTGATCGTTTAATGCAATTAAATTGCAAATCGTTTCAAACATCCAAATGTGTCACATTGGTGGTTAGCAAGGATGAGGTACAGCTGCAGGACATTGTAATGGCACTCTTCCAGGAGCGCTACAATCCGTCCAAACTATGCGCATTCCTTTTGGAACAATGCATTGAGCCATTAATACAAAAACCCGTCTCGGTGGACTACAATGACAATGCCAAAGATGGTTCACACATAGAGCTAACACTATCGTATTCCATCAAGGATCAGGAATCATCTCAACTGCTGCGACCCAACTATGCGGATGTCTTCAAGAACTTTCGTCTTTTGCTGCAGACACTGAGCAGCATCAATTGCAGTGTTAATGAAACACAGCATGTCTTCACCATTATTGGGGATCATATCAAGGATCGCATGCTCGAGCTGCTTGTCGAGGAGTGCCTTATTCCGGCCGTACCCGAGAGCATGGAGGAATATCAAAAGTCAACACTTTGCGAAGATGTGGCACAATTCGAAATATATCTCGCCGATACATTTCTCATAAATCCCGAGCATGATTTGGCACTCAGCAAGTTTCTCAAACTCTTTGATACTTATTATCGTAATCGTCTATCTGCTCGTGTATTGGCCACGGCACGAGAGATAATACATCGTGATCTACAGGATATGATATTGGTGGCACCTGGAAATCTACCCGCCAATGTTGCCAGTAATCCGTTCATCTTTCCGCGTTGCATGATCTCCAAGAGCACACATGTAAGTAATTGAAGTCATTGTTTAAAGACACCACAAAGTCCAGATAGAATCATTATATTCAAAATAAGTTGATCTCTCTAGCTGAAAAAACTTGAACTTTAAATTACCAAATTCCATTCATTTCTTATATCGTTTTAGGACTTTGGTAAACTGATGGAGCGCATATTGCGGCAACCGACGGATAATGGAGCTGATGATGCACCAGATCCATTGAACGGCGTGGTTGGACTACTGCTTGAAACGTACATCGATGAGGTGCCCAAGGTGCACAAGAAGCTGCTGCAGAGCATACCACAACAATCGGCATTGTTTCACAACAATTGCATGTATCTGGCCCACTGGGTCTCTCAGAATGCCAACAAGGGCATCGACAGTTTTCCATCGCTAGTTAAAATGCTGCAGACCACGGCAGCCAAATATCTGCGTGTGCAGATTAGCTATCAGGAGTCCATACTCATGGAAATTATGAGCGGTTTTGGTAAGATTCAAATATCGAAGCCTATAGTAGATCCTGCATTCTTATGCTCATTTTCTACGCCTTTCGACACAGAATTCGATAGTCCACACACATTGGGAACGGTACCACTGAAACTGGTGCGTCAGTGTCTCCGGCAACTGGAGCTACTTAAGAATGTATGGCAGCAGGTGCTGCCTGAGAAAGTCTACAATTCTAGCTTCTGTGAGCTACTGCATCCGTTTATCAATGAGCTGGTTAATCGTGTGTTTAAATTGCGTGACATTTCGGCAACTATGGCTAGTGAATTGAGTGATCTTATCGCTGTGGTGCTGGAGAAGGCACCACTGTTGTTCCATGATCCCAACGAGGTGGTTCAGGTGCGTTCCTGGCAAAAACTACAACAGCTCAAGACCATGATGAATGCCTCGCTAAAGGAAATCACTGAGCTCTGGTGTGATGGCGCCGGTCCATTAACTGCTAACTATCAGGCTAGTGATATAAAGCATCTGATTCGTGCACTCTTCCAGGACACGGATCGACGAGCTAAGGCCATTACCCAAATTGTTTAAATCATTTAAATTTATAGTCTTATGTAATTTTTTTTAATCTTAATACAATGAATTAAATCATGCTAAAAAATTTAACTAACGCTAACTCATTTCGTGCCTCGCCTGCAGCATGAGTGGACGCAGTTGCTCCAGTAGCAAGCGATGATCCCGTCCATGGGTGACAGTCAAAATGCGCTGTGCTTCCTGCAAATGATGCACGGCTTGCTTATAGCTACGCTCGTACAGCTGAATCTTGCCCAATTTCATGTGTAGCAATCCCAACAGCGGATTCCATTCACCATGATACTTTACATAGCCGGGTAGCAATTGTTGTCCATACTCCAGTGCATCCGACCATTTGCCAACGTCAATGGATGCCTCAAATGCCGCATCCAAAGTTTTCACATGCCACACGTTCAACGGATGCAAGATTCCCGCCTGTTTCTGTAAGCAAATCTTGCACATGTCCAAATCTAAAAGCAGTAAAAAAAAAGTGGTAAGCAAATATTGGCCCAAAACTTGTGCCTCCGGGACTAGGACTAGGATTGAAATAGATAAGCTGACCAATTTGGCTTCGGATCGGACTAAAATTCTTATATCTGTCATATGATTAAGTTCTGTTGGTTTTTCAGATATGTATTTTTAGTTTAACCCACTAGGAGAGCTTGTAGGGTAACTACTTACATGCCACCTCCTTCATGGAATCCAAACTAGTTTTTGTGAGGGTCATAATCTCTTGGTAAGCATCCTGAAGCTCTATCGTCACCTCGGTACCACAATGACGACACTTCTTGTCCAGATCAATGCTAATGCTGCCGTTGCAATTACGGTTAGGACAAACGGCGGCATTCATCTGTTGGGCTTCCAGCTGATCACCGCATCTACTGCACTCACAGAGGAAGTAATAATGCTCGCTGAGATCTAAACGTCGCTGTTCTGTTGTATTGAGCAGATCAATGTAACTTATAAAGATTTTGGACCAGTCCAGACATGGCAAATCCTCAATAACATGAACATGCAGTTCATTGCCCTCGAAGGTGGCCACCGCATTGGGTTGACAGCTGTGATCCGTTATGGAGACGCCCAAATAAATGGCAGTAGCTATTGAATTCATCTCTGCGTCCAGCACATTAAAACCGTTCGTTATAAGCTGCAATTAATTTTAAATTTAATTAAGCCATTTACTTCTACATTTTGAAACTGTAAATTATTTAAATTGTTTAGCATTTGAAAAATGTGGGCTTTAAATAAGCTCAAGTGTTTAACAACTCTGTTTACATAGAATGCATGTAGAAACCAGGGCTACATGCAAGTCCTGTGCTCACACTGATTACTCACACGTCCATAAATGCTCATCAGTTCCGTTTTATTGGGAACTGTGCTGCTGCTGTTGCTATATGACATCATGTCCGTGAGCACTGCATGCAGTGACTCCAAATGCTCCAAACGCTTTGAGTCATTTTTAATCTCCGCATAATCTGCAACAGCAACAAATAAATGCAAATGAAATTACTTTTTTTTAAAAATATTTTTCAAACTTACGCGACATCAAATCACGAAACTTGCGCGAACCATGTTCTGTGTAATAACCACGCTCCAAGTCACCACCATGCTCGAGACGCAGTATAAGCCGACAGAGCATACGCGCTGCATCGGGTACAATGCGGGGATGGATGCGTTTCAGGAAGGGGCACTCGTGCTTGTGGAGTGACCATGCTTGTTGCTGGCAGGCACGATTGCAATAGGACACATAACGACAGTTGGAGCACTTTAATACTTTGACCCTGCAACAGGTGAAAGTTAATGGTACGTTTACATGGTGAGAGAGAATTTTTTAAATGTTCACACTGCCGTCACTGAATGCTGGAATTTTATTAACAAATTGTCACATTAATATTCAATGTGACGCAATCTACTCACGCCTCCAGACAATTATCGCAACGCTCCAATCGATACTTGGACTTCAATACGTAGGTAAATGGCTTTTCGGTGAGAATACGTGTCCCGCGCTTTATTTTGCCCACCAATGGGGCCACTGATGTGGTTGTGGTTGATGCGGATGATGTTGATGAGGCCATTGGCATTATTGATTCCATTGCGTACGCCGTTCGATGATCAGAGCATAACTAACGAAATGGGCACACACACCTGCCAGTATCTCAAAAATATTGCATATTTCGAATATGTGTGTTCTCAGTCCAATTCAAATTTGAATGTTTTTGCGGCACCTATTTGCTAAATTTAGACCACGGCACAAACAAATACAATTTACGCAAGCAAAACAAATCAACTATTGCAATGCTCGCACTCTGAGCTACCCTGCAAAATGTGCGTTAAGCTATCGATTGAGGTGGCGATAGTTTCAGGCTATATCATAAAGAATTATGGTAAAGATCGGTTAAGTGCAACTATACACCCTTCCGTCTAGTGTGTACAGGGTAATTTATAAATACATATATATGAACACATTCATATATCACAAACTAGAGGCATTCCTGCATCTAGGTATTTCGAATTACACCTTTTTTTTATAACACATTACTTTAACTGTTTATTTATATATTTTTTTTAAACTGTCACACAGCTTTATTTGTTGTGAATTTATTTTGATGACGCATTTTGTGAAATTGTTTGTGTACAAGCAGGACTGACCCGAATGTCGACAAGCCCCTTTGTGCAACAGGCTGGCAACGCCAAACGATTGCTCACTGACGTCACACGTCAATGTTGCCTATTCCATGCAAAAGTAAACGATGCAACTTTTTTTTTATTGGTAGCCCGTCAGACCATTTTATTTTTGTATTTTAGCAAACTTATAGCTTAGATACCATGTATTATTTACTTTAACACATGCGGTATGCTTCAGGCTTTCTACAAGTGGAAATAAAAAAAAAATTTGATGTTAAGCTTTTAAATCAATGCTCCTTCTCCGCTCTTAGGTAGCCTTGTCACGCCTACTTCATTAGCACACACACACATATACCCGTCCGTCATTTAATTGTTTTGTGGCTTGGACCATTCGACACTCAGAATTAAATGATCATAACCGTGACCATTAAGGATTTCAATGGCCGCTGCCGCATCCTTGCGCTGTTTGAAGTGAACGTAGGCGAATCCTTTGCAAAGACCGGTATTTTTATCGCGGGCCAGGTACATCTTACTCTGTGGTCCAATCTTTTTGACCAGCTCCTCTAAATCGGCTTCGGTCATCGATTCGGACAAGTTGGAGATGCGAATGGCAGCTGTATCATCGCGTCCGCGCATACCCATGCCACCCTTTTGACTGTCCTTAAGGAATGGTGGCACATACTTTCCAGACTTGGGCGCATCGACGGCTGCCGAAGCTGCTGCAGCGGCCTTTTTCTCCATAAGATTCGTATCCATAGCAGTTCCTTTGTATGGGCAATTGACGGACCAATGCTCACCATTACAAATACGGCACTTGGCAATGTTCTTGGTGGGATCCAGTAAAGGATCGTTGGCTTTCTCATCCTCCTTAGAGTTCAGGAATTGCATTATGATTTCTTCGGACACCATTGTGGTTTGCGAATTTGGACCGGGCTTATCGTTCTTCGATTCACCAAATTTGGTCCAGGTGCGACGCTTGGCAACCGTTTTGGGTACCACCTGCTTCGAAATTTTATAGGTGCGAACCACTTTTGTTTTCTTGTCATCCTTGTTGTATTTGTATTCGGTCACATATTTGTGGCCATTTTCAATGGTCTCCGTTGTTGGTGGCAAGCCGCCGTAATCCAACTCCACCTCATCGGCCCAACTGGACTTGATTGTTTCAACGCCAGGCATCTGCAATTCACAAAATGTTTATTAACACCGCGTTATTTTTATGTGTTTATTTATCACAATTAACCTTGTTTTGCTATGCAAATAGACAACGAAAATTTAATACAAAAATTCGCCACGAGTTTGCAGATTGCGTCCACACCAGGGAAAGAGCCAGAGTTGCATTGCATCGTTCAGAATAAGTTCAATTGAACCGTTCATTTGGGTGATCGAGCGAACTACACACTGACAGCACAATTCAGCTGATTTGTTCGTTCTTTTTGGACCCACCACCGGTATATGATGTTTAGGGGGCACCCAGAGAAAGGGACGGCAGTTATTCGGTTCGTTCACCGGTTCAACGGCCACCGGCTCATAGAAATAACGAGCAAGCAGCGTAAATTTCACAACACTAATTTCTGTCATTGTTCAGCACAAGCAGAGCTATTTAAATTGTGTTCTCTTGAGAAAACAAACAAGTTAAATTATTCTGAAATTGAAGTACGGTTGTTAAAAAAAATACTAGTAGGTTTATTTTAATTTAATTTTCTTATATTTCAGGGTTGCTTATCAGTTGAAAATTACTGAAACTATCGAAACTATTATTACAAATCTATAACACACATGAACTGAACTAAATTGGAAGCAAAATAAATGGTCTATGTGACAGACTAATAATTAATTATCACATGAGCAATTAATAAAAAGCTTAATGAATAATTTAATTAATAAAATTGTATTTATGTTGTCATCTCTAGCTTAAAGTTCTTGAACAAGCTCAGTTCATTTCAACGACTGTGTAATTGAACTTGTTCTAAATAAGTGCGACACAACTCAGCCCACAGCAATTAAAAACATTCAACTTCTTAAAATACAGCAAAATAACTGTGGTAGTTATGCAAACTAAAGCCGCTTGTCAACTTAACTGTTAGGCGGTTTCAATTGTTGATGCAACTTGCATAATGTGCATGGATTACAAGAGAAATCAGAGTGCCCAAGAAGTGGTACGCAAATCGTATGAAATCAACACACACACGACGGAGGTAAAAGAGAAATAAATAATTAAGTGGACCACAACAAAAACGCACTAGAAACTGTTGTTAAATTAATAGCAAAGTAGGTAAGTAGTTCGAATGAAATGAACCATGATTATTAACTGTAAATCATTTGTCTCTTCTACGATACTATGTATACAAATGCAATTATTCTGCACATAAACGCACACAAATACATTGATATACTATATGTGCATAAATGCAATAGTTATTCAACAAAACAACAACAAAGTGAGCAATGAGCAGCCAGGGACACCATAAGATGCACGGTTGTGCCGGCAGCATGGCAACACTGGCCAGTGCAAAACTTAACACGGATTCGACAACGGAATACACAGATGAAATTGATCTTGGTGATCGCTTTTCAACGGATATTGCACGTCTCTGCATGAACGATCGCTATTCGGATGTTGAATTTGTCGTCGAGGGACAACGTTTGCCGGCACATCGCGCCATACTTGCCGCACGCAGCGATTACTTTCGTGCCCTGCTCTATGGCGGCATGTCCGAGACAACTCAGCGTCAGGTTACATTGGAAGTGCCGTTGGATCTATTCAAGGTACTCCTGCGTTACATTTACTCAGGCACGCTATCGCTGGCCACCTTGGATGAGGACGCTGTTATCGGCATTTTAGGCATGGCCAATCAATATGGATTTCAAGATCTAGAAATGGCAATATCAAAATATCTACGTCAATATCTGGCATTAAATAATGTCTGCATGATATTGGATGCAGCCCGGCTGTATAATCTCGAGGAGCTGACACAGGTTTGCCTGATGTTCATGGATCGCAATGCAGCCGAATTGCTTCAACATGATTCCTTTAAAATGCTTTCCAAGGTAAGTTGGTCGCAAGTTAAAAGATTGCGCCAAATGAGTAAGCACGAAGCAGAGCGAGACCGCAACAGTCCTCTGTCTCGCTCGCACATATAGAAATTCAAGTAGCAAACGCAATCTGACGACATGGGTTAAGATCGCGTGAGCTCTACTCTACAAACATTTCTTGATTTTGTCAATGGTTTTGTTTTATTTTGTAGGAATCCCTGCAGGAAGTGCTGCGACGCGATTGCTTTTTTGCGCCAGAGGTTCAGATCTTTTTGGCCGTCTGGAAGTGGAGTAGATACAACTCCGATATTGATATTAAAACTGTTGTACCCTTTGTTCGTCTGCCTCTTATGGATGTTAAGGATCTGATGAAAGTGGTGCGCCCATCGGGCATACTTGATCCGAATAACATACTCGATGCGATCGATGAGCTAAGCACCTCAAAGGCATTACCATATAGGGCTGCTCTTTGGCCGGAGGAGAATGTGGCCACCGTCAAGTATATGTCCCGTTGCATTCAGGGCGAATGTCGTTCCGCATTATTGGATGGCGATGTCACCTCTTATGACATGGAACATGGTTATACACGTCACTGCATCACCGATAGCTCGGATGTGGGCATTGTTGTTGAATTGGGCACCATGTGCATGATCAATCACATTCGAATGTTACTCTGGGATCGGGATAGTCGAGCATATTCATATTTTATCGAAGTGTCGGGCAACCAAGAGCATTGGGAGCGTGTCATTGACTATAGCGAATATCATTGCCGATCCTGGCAGTATCTATATTTTGAGGCAAGACCCGTGCGCTACATCCGTCTCGTGGGTGTACAAAACACAGTGAATCGGGTAAGAAACACTTTATTTATACAGTTACTAGAGAGCTGGCTAATAAGAACTGTTTCTTTCAGGTTTTCCATCTGGTCGGCTTGGAGGCAATGCATACAACAAAGGTGCCGAGGCTGGTTGATGGTTTTGTGGCGCCGGAGGCGAATGTGGCGACCATTGAGATGAGTGCAATTGTGACCGATGGCGTAAGTCACACACGAAACGGTCTGATCAATGGTGATTATTCGCGTTACGATTGGGATTCCGGGTATACGTGTCATCAATTGGGTAGCGGTGAGATTGTGGTTAGATTGGGACAACCTTACTATGTGGGATCGATGCGTCTGTTGTTGTGGGATTGCGATGATCGTACCTATAGTTTTTACATTGAGACCTCAACGAATCGCAAGAATTGGCAAATGGTTGTGGATAAACGTGCGGAGAAAGCAAGATCCTGGCAAAATTTACATTTTACCCCAAGACCAATTGTATTCATACGCATCGTGGGCACAAGGAACACAGCAAACGAAGTGAGCAGCTGAAAATTAATATGGATATAACTTCTATAATAACTGTTAAATTTTTCTTAATTATTTTTAGATCTTTCATTGCGTGCATCTTGAGTGTCCATCGCAGGACAAGGTTTATTTTAAGAAAATCACCGAATTACAAAAGGAACGCAAGGAGAAAAATCGCTTGGAACTAGATGATGACATTGCGACCACATCACGAGCGGCAGCGGCATTATCTTTGTCAGCCACAAGCTCATCCAGTGCTTTGGCACGTTGGTCCCAGACGCCAACAGTTGCTTCTAACGATGCTGTTGATACCAATCCCGATCAACTGGATAACTCGGGAACATCTACAACGCCGTCAACGCCAAGATCACCACGATTAACGCCACAGCGACAACAGGAACAAGAACAGGACTTAACGCCTCTAGTGGAGCTGGACATTGAGCCAGTCCCAGAACCGGATCCGGAGCAGGACCGAAAGCCACAACCATTGCCAGAACCAGACCCAGAGATGGAACCGCAAAAGCACGAAAAAAAGCAGTTGGAAAAGTCTAATCGCAGCACGAGTAGCGAATAGATCAGGAACAATTCAAATTTTATAAGTGATGTTTTTTATAATTGTCGCAATTCGAAATACTCCTGTGGTCAAATACGCTGCTTATTTTATACTTATACACATGCAACTTTAACGATTTGTTGCTTACGAGTCTATAAATCAGCGTAATTTATATATAAGAAAATACTTATTAATTTTAATGTATATATGCTTCTTTGATTCATATAAATATTCTTCACATATTTATATTTATGCAACCCAATTGAATTGTTTTCACGAATCCTGCATCAATATAACCATCCCAATGCCAGACGTCCTTATTACTACTTAATGTACAAATTATGTTAAATTCAAGGTATTTTAATTGTTACAATTATCATACCTTTTATTTTGTTGATGCCGTTTTCTTGTTACGTTCAATTTAATTCCTAAATATATTATTGTATATGTATCTTATGGTTGCAATTGTTTATTTCTGTACACACCTTAAATTTAACTTAAGATAATCAATTTTTGTTACAACTTGTAATTCACTTAATAAAATAATAATCCACTAAAGTAAATGGCTTGCTCTAATAAGTTTTAAATTGGAAGAAGGCGCGCAAGTGCTACAATCGAAGCCTATCGATAACACATATAGTGTATTCCTATTGACAATTGGTTTAAAAGCACCTGCAACAGAGTGGCAACACTGGTTGGCTGGCAACAGCTGTCTATCGATAAGTCATGTCAAAAATTCATTAGCATTTAGGCGTCTTAAGAGAGTCGAATATATGTTTATATATTTCACAATATTGTAGACATGAGTGATATGGTGCCTTCGTTGCCATTTCCCATGCATCCCAAGATGCATGAGGATCAGGCGCTTGCTTTCACGGCCAAACAGGACGAGGAGGAGAGACGTCACATACGGAAAGTGCAGAATGCCTTTCAGTACTACAGGTAAGTGCACGTACTGCTGATTTGTTTACAAACGGTTATTAAATGCAAGCACGCCAATACAGCAAGCAGTCCGCACACCCTTCTCCCCCTAACCTACACGCCATGCGACATGTACATACTTATGTATGTATATGTGTGTGCTTCATATGCTGATAACAAAAATCAATTGTAGCGGCTTTGCCGCTTTTGTGTGTGCGGAAATGTAGGACACTCGCTCTAATCTCTCGGCCTCTTTCTCTCGCCCCCCTACAGACGCTATGCCTATTTGAGGCTTAATAGAAAAGAGGATTATCTGCAGAGCTTGTCAGCTGACGATCAACGATTGCTCTCAAAGTATCGAACGCATTTGGATATCGTTCGTCACTGCATTGACTGTAATCAGGCTGTGATTCGTGAAATTCTTCGTGATCGTGTGCTTTATCCAACCGGCGGTGATGCGGACCATGAAAGTGATGAGGCCCCCTCCCATGTGCGTCACGGCGACATGGACCAAGTGAGTACAATCCAATACCGCCCCTCTCTCACTCTCTCTCTCTCTCTGTCTTTTTGAACATGTCGCAGCATGTTCAGTTTAATGCTGATGCATTTAAAATGTTGCATTGTGCAGTGATTGATATCATGATTGAACATGATTTATCACCTTTAATTTGCCAATCATTTGTGTCGAGCATGTCGCAGCATGTTCGCATTGTCGTTGAATTTTTCTCCAACGGTAACTAGGTGTAAGCATGATTGAGCATGTTCAAGCATGCCACTTTTTTGTGTTTATAACCGATATGCTAAGTTTTTTTTTAGGTTTATTTAAATATTTGTTTTGCTAATTTATTTAAACTGATAAGTCGAAATACTATTGATAGTTGAATCATTCCCAATTTGCATATGAAATCGATACGATTGTTAAGCAAAATTTGTATTTGTTTAGATATGTTAAGTATTTCGACCCGGTACATTTCAAAAGTGAAAAGGTCTATGGTTTTTGTCGGTAAAAAGGATTTTTTTTTAAGCGCAATGCATGTTTTTGTTTCATGATAAACCGTCTGGCCATTTAAAATATATGTAAACCCAGGGTATTTTTAAGTTTGACTCACTTTTATAAGTTCGTTTAGAGTTACTAGATTACTTCTAGTCTTAATTTCGTTGAAACTTGTTTAAAGGGTAACTCATAGTCGCTTGCATTCGAAGCTTTAAGTCGTTACGGGGTGACATTTAGCCGTTCAATTTCTTTACCTTTCGAATTCCAACTGATTGGCCAATTTTCTTTCTCAATCCAAAATTGCCTGCAACTCGATACCAAACTATCAAAATTCGAATGAAAAACAAAATTTCTCATTCAGACTAAGTTTCTTTTTGATGGTGGTAATAATGGGGAGGATGATGATGATGATGATGATGATGGTGATGATGATGTTGTTGAACCTCTTAAAATTTTAAAGGCTCAATCGACATTGAAATTGATTGCACGTGACTGGAGCGCCGAATGCGCACTCGAACGTGAACAGTCCTATAAACCGATTATCGATAGCATCGAGGAGTATTTTAAGCCAGGCGATTTGTAAGTAATGCTCATATAATACCCAATATACTCTATAGTTAAACATTTACGCTTTATACTTTTAGCAAACTGAATGAGATTAAGATTTTGGTACCAGGTGCTGGTCTGGGAAGGCTTACCTATGAGCTCGCCTGTCGTGGCTACGCCTGTGAGGGCAATGAGTTCTCCTACTTCATGTTGATCGCCTCCAATTTTGTGCTCAATCTCTGCGACTACGAGAATAAGCATGTTTTGTATCCATGGGTTCATCAGTATGTTAATAATATGCGACGAGCTGATCAAGTGGCCTTTGTACGCTTTCCCGACGTTTGTCCCGTTCGTAATCCGCCCAAGGGGAACATTGAGATGGCAGCCGGAGATTTCCTTGAGGTCTACAAAACTCCGGATGCCTACAATTGTGTGGCCACCTGTTTCTTTATCGATTGTGCCAACAATGTCATAGACTTTATACGAACTATTTATAAGTGAGTACGCGATATATATACTATATAAAATCAATTAAAAACTTTAAACTTTTTCGCAGAATTCTTGTGCCTGGTGGAATTTGGGTGAATCTCGGACCATTGCTGTATCATTATAGCGATGTCAATGGTCACAATAGCATTGAGCCGACCTATGAGGATCTGATTATCATTATGGAAAGCATTGGCTTTGATATACTGAAATCGCGCACTGGAATTCGCACAAAGTATGCACAAAATCCGCAATCGATGAAGCAAAGTGAATATCAGAGTCTTTTTTGGGTTTGTCGCAAGACTCTGCCAAATGAACAGCAACAACAACAACGTAACCAACATGAACCACCCGATTTGATAGTCAATGAAAGTGATCTTGATGTAGATCAGGAGTCAGAGCTAGAGACTGATAACGTTGATTAAGACGAGCCAAGAGAAACGTGATAAATCTTCAAAAAAAAAAAAAAGAAGATCAAAACATGGTATAAAATCATATCACAGCATCAAAGACAACAAAAACGACATTGAACAGACACCACCACAGATACCACCGGATAAATACTTTCATTATTTCATCTCGTTCTGCAATTGCACACATCTATTCATTTAACAATGCTTTTAAGTAGTTACAACTACTTTTGACAGCGAAGACGCCAAATAAAACGAATTTAAACTGCAGTACAAATGCAAATGTTATAAATAAATTAATAAATGCATTTTTTTATTCTGCTAGAACTTAAAACTTTTGGTTATGTGCAGATTAATCGGAAAATCTAATGTAAAGTGAATTTCTTTACTTTAAATGGCTTGTGAAAGTAAAACTTTGAATTTAGTTTTTAAAAAGATTCACTTAGTTAAAGTTCGTTTTAAATTTATAATAATTTAGCAATCGACCAACTTTGTATCTGCTAAAACACCGAGATTTTAATCATAAATCATCGATTCAAACATCGTGTTTTATCTCAGCTAAAATTTCTACATCTGCTAGAATTTTTTTTATGTTTGGTAATTCCATGGAAACTGTCAAAGACCCTGTACTCATTCTAGCGCGCTTTTTTCAATGCAAATAATCAATTTACGACCGATTTGTCCTAAGACAGCTATAAGAAATTGTTGTCCGACCATGAACGGACAATCGAAGAATAATTATAATGATACCATACACAAAATCTGTAAATTTGGTTAGGATAGCTCTAGTAGTTTCTAAACTATGGTTGTTAGAAAAAGTTTTTTCTTGATTTGCGGTTGCCAGTCGACGGCGTGGCAAAAATTTTAAATTCATTTGATGTGCTAGATACCTAGACGACCTTTCATTCCAAATTTGATGGCCTTAACTCTTATACTCTGTGAGATCTAGGACAGAGGTACATCGCTTTATCGACTCGGCTGTTGAAACTGATCAAGAATGTTGTACTTTATGGGGTCGGAAAAGTCTCTTCTTACGTGTTAAGCACATTTCGATACTAGAAAGACTTATATACACCTGTACCGTTTTCGATCACGGGGTCTATAATGAGCAGCCTTCCCATTTATTGAAAAACTATCGATAAAATCGATTTTTTTGCCTAGCTCTGAAACATAAATCGCTAATCGAATGTACGATTTTGCTCAACTATTTTTGAACTATATCTCAAACCGGATGAATCCATACATGGTGTAGGACTAGGATGTCTCCTCCACGCTAAAAAGCATAAACTTGTGTGTTAACTTGTGTTTAATGTCTATTTTGTAGTGTACTATAGCTATCCCTATCATTAGGCTATCGCCATTTCGTTTGGAACCATGGTGAAGTGTTTAGCTTAGGATTCACTGCGCCAATTGGAATCGCTGCGCCACTTGGCACGTGTCTCCACATGACGCTGCCTGATCTCGGCAAGAGTTTTGTCAAAATGTTGACTGCTCGCATTGCATTTGCGTGCAGTCTCCGTGAGCAGATCAAACCAGAGGAGCTCGGTGAAGTCATTGCACTGGGACATGGGCTGACGGATGATGGTGAAGACACGTTCGCGGAACTGTCGGATCAATTCGAAGAGATTGACATGATGAGCAGTCGCCGCATTGCTGTGCACCTCCGGCATGACAAAACTGTTGAGCATTCGTGCTTCGCTGCGTCCACGATGTATGTTCAATCCAGTGCCCTGGAAGAGCAGCTCAAGTTGCTTGTCAAAGGATTCCCGCCATGTGGTCTCAAAGTGTGCACGTTGGGCACGTGTGCGCACGAACATCAGCTGCGGCAGATAGCCATGGATGTAGCCCTTGAGTGGAGCACGCGGCCGAAGACGCAGTGCAGCATTCAGCAGACGCAGCTGCTCCAAGCTCAACTCATCCAAAGCCAAGATTAACACATGACACACACTTAGCAATTGCATCATTGTGGACATGGTCTGCAGCTCCTGTAGTTGATCCGTCTCCTTGCCCGCCAACATGGGCACTGCATCCAGCAGAATATACCGTTCCCGTGTTATAAAGAACTGCAAGTATTCACCACGAGAGCGAGCGCCTTGCTTGGATTGATTGGCTGGCGTCTGTTGTTTGGCACGATGCGGTACTGTGGGAAATGTACATTCATCGGCATCCGGTGCAAACAGATGCTGATAGTAATCATAGCTACTGTCACGTTCCATAGCCAGCAGATTGAGCAGCGTGGATTTGCCAACGGATTGGGCTCCAAGCACACCGATGACCGTAAAATCGGTGTTGCTCTTGTGGAACAGTTTGCGGGCATTGGCATTGAGCAGCGATGAGGGACGTGTCATGCGCAGCGGCACCAGCGAATCTCCTCCAGCAGCCGCAACGCCACCTGAGCTCGTTGTGCCATTTGATTTGTCCTTATTGCCAGCAGCTGTGTAATTGGCGCTAGCCAAGGCAGCGCACACGGAGCCGCCTGTAGCACCTGTTGCTGGAGATGGGCCGCTGGCCATGTGATTGCCACGCTCGCCGCTGCCACGTGCATCGCTGCGATTAATGATGATCGTCTTGATGGATGTGAGTATCTCATTGTTGCTGCCACTGCTTCCACTGGCTGTCTGGCACTCTGGCTCCTTCTTCAAAAGAATTCTCGGTTGGACGACGTTGCTGCGCGAATCCTCGCGCCTTGCAATGATCACAGGTGTGGTGGGTGCTCCGCCATGGCGCGCCTCATCCTGCAGCATAAGTTTTTTGTTTTCACACAATTAATGCCACTTTTCAGCGCTTGTGTTCACTTACCCGCTTTTTGTTGCGAAAACGTTTGCGGTTTTCCGCCATCAGCGGGCGTTTATTAAATCCTTGTTTTGATTAAACGCCGAAATGCCGACGCAGTGCATCAACAATACTTGAACAGCTGACAGCTGTTTGTGTGCCGGTGATGCCAGATAACAAAACAACTAGCACTAACAACAAGGGGATTCCTGTGAGTAATTAAGATTATTATTAGATTTAGCAATCGGTTGTATTTTGCCAAAAATTAATACTACCCAAAAATTTGTTTGCCGTTAAATTAAAATAATCAGCCTAAGCTTAATAAAATGGGCTAATTTTTAATGATAATAGTGAATGCTAATAGTGAAAATTAATATAAACAAATGACTGAAATACAAATTAATCTTAACACCTTTTTAGGACTCACACTATTTTTATTATGTGATCTTTTTGTTGTTGTATCGGTTGTCCCCCAATTTGTGATGTACCGTTGGCGCTGAACGAAAATACTGGTGGCAACGCCTATCGATACATTGTGCGATAAAAACGACCAGACACTTCACAACACTGCACATTTAATACACGCATGGAATATCACACAAAACTAGTAAATAAATAATAAATAATAATATTAACGTAAGCAAGCATGCCAATTGTGATAATAAGCGGACTGCCGGCAAGTGGCAAGTCGACAAGAGCTAAACAGTTGCAGGAATACGTGGCAGAAAAAGGCAAAAAGGTGCATTTGATAAGTGAGAATGAAGCGGTGCCCAAGGCGCTATACGAGAAGAACGCGTTCTTCGCTGACTCCCAAAAGGAGAAGATTGTTCGCAGCGATTTAAAGTCGGAGGCATCGCGGCACCTCAATAAAGACGATCTGGTGATACTCGATGCCGGCAACTACATCAAAGGTGAGCGAGTAGTAAATCCACTTGTTTATATAACGAAATAAATTTGTTTTTAGGTTTCCGCTATGAACTGTATTGCATGACGAAAGCGGCACGCACCACGCAGTGCACACTGTTTAGTTGCATACCACAGGAGCAGGCGTGGGCATTTAACACACAGCGCACAGCATCCGATACCATAAAGGATGCTGCGTTGAATAACTCAAATATACCCTACACCCGCGAGATCTTTGATGCGCTGTGCATGCGGTATGAAGAACCGCACAGCAACAATCGCTGGGACAGTCCCTTGGTTGTTGTCCTGCCCGAGGATACCCTAGATTTAGAGAGCATCTACAAAGCGCTCTATGAAACGAAACCACTGCCACCCAATCAGAGCACACAGAACGTAAGAAAATTATTTCTATTATCACTTTTCCATTCATTTTTAATTAATTTAATTTTAGCCACCGCTGGGTGCTACCAATTATCTCTTCGAGCTGGATGTTATAATGCAGGATATTATTAAGGAGATTTTGGGTGCCAGTAAAATAGGCGCTTTTGGCCAGTTGCGTATTAAAGGCAGCTCCAGCACGGTGAAGGTAACAACGTCCATGAATGCCCTGCAATTAAATAGATTGCGTCAAAAGTTCATTACGAGCACATGTAGGGCTAGTCAAACGACGCCGGCGCCGCTGGAACAGGTGCCACAATTGTTTGTGCAATTCATCAATGCCAATACGACTGGTTGTTAGAAACAGAACTTATTAAAATAAAAAGAAAAAAATACAAAAATAAAGAAAATTCAAATTGCACGCGCTTACATTTTGAATGCGGTCACACTGTGTACGATTAAGTATATTACTGTCACACTGCGCTCTGTTAATAGAGATCGCATGTAAATTAACCGAGACTTGTTAGGCACAATATCGCGTTGGCGAGTGGTTATTCATTACATATGATAAATTTCTGCATGTAATAAATATTATAGTCCTATAATCAGTGCACTTAAAAGCACAGCACAATCAACATAAAGAAATTTAAGTACTGATATTTACCAGCGCTTTAACATAAGCACTTAACAGCATCAATGTCAGTATCGATATTGGCAAGCGAATCATCGATATCTGCAGGTTGGCATCGATATCTTTTCCAGTTAATATCGTCATTGTCGCAGCGCTCATATTTGTAAAAATCACAATTGAGAGCGGACGTGTTTTTTCTGGTTTGCTGCACAAAAACAAAGGTGCAAAACGTGCCAGGATATTTACAACTCGTATTTTTTAAGTTTAGTTTTGTGCATTTCGTTAAATACGGGATCAGCAGCAAAGTAAGCTTCAACAGTGTGATTGTGTTGTGATTAAAATTTTGAGTTTGTTTTTTTTTTTTAATTTTGAAACGAAACATTTTTGATCGAAAACAAGTAGGCGGCGACAAGTTATTAAATCTTTTATTTTTATCTGCGGAATTTTGTTTGCAATTTATATTAAATTTGTATGCCTCTAAGTATTTTTTTATTGTGTTTTAAAAGGTTTTTGCTTACAATACACAGAATATATATAAATATTTTTTTGAATTCAAATAAGTCAAATTGTTTGTGGAGTGCGCGTGCTTAGCATCTAGCGCGGGAATTTTCGAAGCGTAAATTTTGTTGTGAACGTTATATTCTTACGAGATTCAAAGAGAATCCGCTAAACTCAATTTCAAATAAGCGCGTATTGGGCACAACAACAGCTCCGCACATCAATAAAATACATACAATATATTCCAATAAACCATTTTCGAAACCCAAAAAGACCCAAACACATAAGATCCGATGAGAAAGACAAAAAGGCACAGGAGGACTTGCATAAAATAAGAGAATCTATATGTGTATATAAAAACCAACGGCAATAACAAAGTCAGCCTTTTTTTTGCCTGCTTGCGCAGCAACAAAATTCTATACACACACACACACACATATGCACAAACACACACTGACAGAGACAGACATGTGATTTGAGCTGAAATACGACCACCACTAGCAGGGCACATAACATACACACAACACATACAAATACAGACCCAATCACACTTGCGCTGTGTGTGAGTAAAGACACGATCGAACGACGAGACGACGACAAGCTTATCTCTTACTGCTGCTGCGCTGCGCTGCTTTAAGAACGAGAACGATAAAAGCAAAGCAAATAACAACAACGATCGGCTGTTTTGGAATAAAAATAAAAACAAGAATACAAAAAAAGGGACAAAGCAAACGCAAGAAATTTTCAAGTCTCTCTGCTATCTCTGTCTTCCTCTCTATCTCTCGTTCTTTCGTCTTTTTTGAATGTTTGACACATGCGCGTGAAAATCCTTTTTTGAGAGAGCCGGCTAAGCACTTGCACACACACACTCAAAGACTTACGACAACCACGCACACGTACGGTCAGAGCACGTGTATTTGTATTTGTATTAGTGTGTGTGTTTGTATTTTATTTTATTTTTTTATTTTCTGCCTGTTCCCGCGAGTCGCACACAGTTTTTCGGTCTGTCTGAGAATTCTTTTTAACGTCGTTGCTTTTCGTTTCTCTTCTTCTTCTAGCCTGTTGATTGAAATGCAACACGCGCAAAGCAATAACAATAACAACAACCACCACCACAACTACAACAACAATTACGAACTACAACTTAACTAGCAAATATCAAAATTTTCACGAAGCCATAACAACAACAACAAGCGTTCAACTAGTGCAAATAAAACTAAACACAATTACAAAAAAAAAAGTTATAAAGTTAAAAAAAAAATACCCAAAACAAAATTCAACGCAATAATAACTACAAACGTCACAGTCAGCAAAAAATAACGTACATACATAAAAAACACGAAACGTCCAGCAAATAATAAGAGGCAGCAAGAAAAAACAAAACAAAGATAAAGAATTTGATTTTCTTTCATTATTTTTTTTTTTTGCGCTGTCCAGTGAAATACGAGAGAGCGGCCAAATTGACGGAGTAGAAGAAATAGAACTGTATCAGGAGTAGCACCAACAATAACAAAATAATATCAAGTAATTTAAAAGTTAAAACACCAATAACATGTCTGCGACAGTAGCTCAAAAATCACCAACTCCAAAGATCATGAGCTTCTACGAGTGCGCCGAAATGTTTCATGCGGTAAGTCTAAAAAAAAAAAAAAAAAAAAAAAAAAAACTACTTAAGTAGACTCTCGGCTTACGAATACCCTTTAACTCTATTTAAAGTAAACGTTTAGTTAAGTGCAGAATTTTAAAAAAACTAAATTTGAAATACACATTTCAAACACTTTACTATAACATATAGTAGTCTGATTTGTACAAAAGCTGATCAGTATGTTGTTTATAAACATAGTTTGAAACTCCGACAGGTTTTGACTGATGATATACACGTTAACAGCACACCCTTTAACTTTACCACTAATGGGTATCAAAAGTCTACACTTTTTTATATCCTGCAACGGTAAAACTGCTCTCAATTGCAGTTGAATTTTAATTTAAGAATTTTGTTTTTCATTTATTGCATTTAGTTAGCTGTCGTTTTGTGTTTACTGTTTTTTTTCGCTTAGTTTTCATTTCCGTTTCGTTAGACTTTTTTTTTGTTTTTATTATTCGCTGATTCATAATTATTTTTGTGGGCAAATACTCAGTTATTTTATAGGCCGCGTCAAAACAGGCTGATAAGACATAGAGTTGTGCATTGTGATAAGTGAATAGGAGTGGGTGGGAATGGACACACACACACGCACACACCCAGGTAACAAATGTCCACTCTTCTTCGCTCTTACTTCATGCTACTTTGTGTAACTGTAAAACAGTTTGCATTGTCGTCATCAACAGTCAAAGCATCATTAAAAATTATATATATATTAGTATATAAGTATATGTGAAAAAGCTCATGATCATATGTATTTAAGTGTTTGCTGTGACGTCGACGTCGCTGCCAGCATCAACAGCAGCAGCAGCAGCAGCAACTGTTGTTGTTGCTGCTTTGGCCGTTGATCGACAACAAATTCGATTAAGTCAGTAAGTTCCGGGTTTGGATTTTCGTTTAGTGATTTTTTGCCTTTTGCTTTCAGTACGAAGAGATCAGATGAGAGGGGAATTGTGTGGTGGTGTGTTGGATTATTGTGTGGAGAGAAGCGAGACAGCAAAAAACAAAGCAACAAAAGGCGGCTTCAAGTTTAAAGTTATCGATTGCGGTTACGTGCAAAGCGTCAAGAGTTGGGGGCTGCTTTAGCTGGTTTTTGGGGTGGTGGGGGGTTAATTACTTCAAAGTAGAATTTGTGTTTTTATTTTGTTGTCGCTAATTTGCGTAAAAAACTAAATGCAATGTCCGGGCAGCGACGGGTCAAGTAGAACCAACTATGTACAACGGAACAGCAACAGTCAGATACACATACACGTACACACACACACACACACACTCATATAAACACGCTCGGGCATTTGTCACAGGTTGATGTCCGATAAAAGTTGGCAAAGCATTGTTTCCCTCTCTGTCTCACTTTAAGTAAATTGCCTGAACTTTGCTTGCACACAGTTTTTGGTGTCTATTTCGTTTGTATTTTGTTTTATCGTCTATCGGTATCGATATCGATATCGAAACGCCGGCAGCTATTGACTTAGCTGCGGATTAATGCAATGCCAAGAAAATAATTTGCTTTTTTTTTTGTTTTCAACCATTTTTTGTTTGTCGTATGCATTTTTATTAATTGCAATCGCCTGTCATTACACAGCAGCTTTTTTTTTGTTTTGGTTTCGGCTGCAGCAGAGCAGTAGGCAAAGGCAATAGCAACAAATTGCTGCCGAAAGCGAAAGGGCGCAACACACACAGACAGACAGACACGCAGAGATAAACTCAATATACACATACATATACACACACACACACACACACACAACTATGGTATAACTGAAACTGAAACTGCTGCAACAAGCGATCAGCGCGCTTTGGTTGTTGTTGTTGCTTGCTTGCTTATTGTGCTTTTGTTTTCTTGCGGTCGCTGCTTCTGTGTTTTGCTATCCCCCCGCCCCTTCGCTGATGTTGCTGCTGTGCGCGACAGGCGACAAGTTTGTCCCCAACGATATCTTGCAATGCGCTTGTGGCTTTGGACAGCAACAAACACGTTTCGTATTCATTCACTCACTTTACTGCTTTGCATGTTGTTTCTGTGCGTGTGTGTGTGTGTGTGTGCGCGCAAAATGCGTTCACTTTTTACTTTTTTTTTTCCTCTCTTCTTCGGCACTCTTAATTTTTTTTTGGTTGTATTATTTGTTGTCAGGTGGATGAAGCTGCCGCAGAGCTAAAATTCACTTTTTCGCATAACTTTTGATTTCGTCGTCGTCGTTGTTGTTGTTGTTGTTGTCTCATAGTTGTTGCTGCCGTTTCGTTACTTTTATTATGAAATTTATATGCACAGCTCTTATTGTTGTTGTTGCTGGCTTGCTTGGTTGGTTAGTTAGCTTTTGTTGTTGTTATTGCTGGTATATATATAATTTTTTTTTGCTTGCGCCCAAAAGCAAAATGCTTAGTTTGTTATATCAAATCCTCATCGCTTCGTAATCATATTACGTTTCAACTTCACTAAACACACATACAAACAGGCACACTTGCACATTAAGTGGATGCGAGGCCAAGGGGCAAAGGGGCAGTCAGCGTCTTTCCTCTTGCTTTATGAGTGTCGACCACTTTTTACGAATATAATTCCATTTCCTGCCAAGGCGATAACAACGCTGCATTGTAGACATGCTTACAAACCACACATACAAACAAGTCCATGTGTTAGTGTGTGTTGGTATTTGTGTGCATGTCCCGACGACGTCGCCATTGCTACGGAGTGTCTACGTCTGCCTACCTAAGCAGGCAGAAGAAGCAGAAGTAGTGGAGAAAATACAAAATAAAGAAAGAGCACCACTGGTGGTGGAGGGAGGAGGTTAGCTCCTCCATACAGGCTTTTCAACATCAATTCATTTCGTTTCATTCGATTCCGATTGAATACAATTCGATTAATATGCAGTCCCTGGCCTCAGTCGCAGTCCTCAGTCCAGCTACCTATGTATACGTACATGCATATGTATTTATTTGTGTGTGTGTGTGTGTGTGTAGAGTTTGAAGCCTCACTGAGTTCACCCACACATGTTCACATACACACACGAGAGCAACATGTTGCCAAAGTTGACGCCATATGCAAGTTGCCGAATGTGCAAGCAAGCTTTGTAAGCTCTTTTTTCTCGTTTTGTTTTTGTTTTTTTTTTTTTTTTTTGTGATTTTTGTATTTTCGCTGTTTTCCATGCAAGTTAACAGAAATACAAATTATAAATAAATTATTTGCGTGCTACGCTACTGACTGGCGTTGCGCTGCTGCTGTGAGTGCTTATTATTATTATTAATATTATTATCGTTGTTGAGTTGTAAAAAAAGAAGAAAAATAAATAAATAATAAACGAATGGCAAACGAGCTGAGCGAAATAAATATGTATGAGTTAAGTTGTTAGTGTGTGTGTGTGTGTGTGTGTGAGTGAGTGTTTGTGTGTATCAATACCATGAAACGTCTACGTCTGCCTGTATGTCAGTCTGTCCGGCCAGTGTGTGCACTCGTGCGATGTCGTCGTCGTCGCTCAACGGTCGCTATCTCCCACACCAACAATAATAACAGCAACAGCGTCAAACAGCAACAACAGCTATAAGCTCCACTTGCGCTCTCTTTCTCTCTCACACGCGCTCTCTTACGATCTTGAGGGCGACGCGCTTTTTGTGCGAGAGGAGCAAAACCGAGCGCCTTCCTGCCTGCCTGCCTGCCTACCAGTCTCTGCCACCTTCTTCTTCATGTTGTTGTTCTTTTTTGCCTTTCTGCCTTCCACTTCATATTCTATTGTCATTGCCTGTGGCGGCGACGCTGTTGTTGTAATCTTAAAATTGTCTTCATATGCGCCTCATGATCATGTTGTTTTTGTTGTTGTTGCTGCCTTGCTAATGGCCGCTCAATTGAGTGCCAAAGTACATACAAGCAAGCATACATACATATATACAGTTGCGAGCAAAAAAATAGTAACGCTTAACATCCAAACATTTTAAACTATATCTAGCAAGACAATAATAAAAGGATTTTATCGAAATTTTCATCTCTGATGAGCTCTCGCTGTTTTTAGATATGCATACAAAGAACCCCAATGTACAGTTGATTGAGAAAACTATAATAAGGCAGGAGTAGGACTAATAGAGTGACCCTTATAGTCATTCAATCTTAACCCGATTGAATATTTGTAACTGATTTTTTACTAAACTTGGTAAATATTCACAACTATTACTTTTATGCCAGTTTAAATAAAGGGAATGTAGTACTATTTTCGGGCTCACTGCTGTACGCACGCATTTGTATGCATGTCTCCGCGTGCGTGCATGTGTATGTGTGTGTGTGTTTGTGCGTATCTGTTATTTCTTGCGGTGGGGTCGTCATTTCTGGCAGTGATATGGGGGTGGGACAGGAGAGGCGGAAGGTGGGGTGGGATTTAAATCTATCAAAACTAAATGAAAATATCGAATCTTGAGCTTAAAATACCATTACTCGCAAATACTTTGTGGGGGTCAAGCATAGAGAACGCTTATTTTCAGTAAACAACTGTAAATACACGTATACATACATACATGTGTGTGTATGTGTGTGGGTTATCACTGTGATGAATACCAAAAGGTAAAAAGGTTAAATATAGTTTGATTGCTTTGGAAACACATTAAAACTGATTTGATTTTAATACAAATTCATTAAATAAATAGAGAATTTCAAAAGTGATGAACTAACTAACATTTTAACCGTTTTTAGTATTTCTACAGATTGAAGTTGTTTTCTTAAACTACTTTACTTCCCTTACTACAGTTTTTCTTATCGCTGGACGTAAAAAGTTCAAGAAGTTCGTTGAAAAATGTTTGAGATATTTGGTGATTTTAGTTTTTTTTTTTTTTTTTTTTTGAATGCAGTTGAACTTGAGTTTAGATCGTTCGTTCATATCTTGACTTATTGACAATGATCAGTTTTGGTGGGGAAACGACATAGCTACAAAAATTATCAGCTATGAAAAGTATTCGAAATTTAAAATATTTACGATTTGTAATAATTGTGAGTTTTTGACAGTTGGAAAAGTTGTAAAATTGTGACATGAGTGTTGACCCCGTTTGTAGTTGTTGTTATGCTGTGGCTGTTGGTTTTTCTTTTCAGGGGGTTTTTTCCGTTGCAATTATTTTAATGATTATTAAGTATTATTACAATATGCGACTATTTATTATTATTAATTTTTGTTGTTGTATATTTCATTGGTGGATGAAACTTTGTTTAGTTTATTTTTATTTGATGCGGGCATCCAGCGACACATAACGGTGCATTGCCAGATAGAGAAGACAATACTGAAGCGAGTAAGATAGACCGAGGGAGAGAAAAAAAAAACCCAAAAGGCAGGCAACATTTATTAATATTTCTTTATTTAATTTTTGCTTGCAACATCACTTTTCTCCTGTCTGTCTCTCTTTCTCTCTTTGCTGCTCTCTCACTCTTCTCATTCGATTCGCTTGCCAATCCAAAAAAGTTAAATAAAAATAACAACAACAACATTCCAATCGCAATCGAATTCGAATCGAATCGAATCTATTATATAATGAAGTCGACAGCGACTGCGACGCCGCCAGTGCCAGTGGCAGCGACGTCGACTGTGCGGTTTGCCGTTTGCTTAGTAGATTTCCATTCACATTCACTGTCGCTTTTTGATTACTTGTTGCCCGCTGTTGTTGTTGTTGTTGCTGCTGCTGCCGCTGTTTTGCTTTTGTGCGGGCAACCAATGTTGTCGTCGTCTGCTCTTTCAACTGGTTTTTACAGCAGGACAACAACATAAGCAGCAACAGCCGCAGCAAAAAAAAAAAAAACATGTGAGCAGCGTAGCATAGAGTCGACACTAGCGTGTAGAGATTGAAGTGTGTGTGTTTGTGTGTGGAGAGTTGTGTTTTGTGTGTAGAGTTTATAAGCGAAAGATCAACAGAGTGCCGTGTTCTGGTTGTAACAACCCTGTAATTGCAGTCCCCCTCCCACACTCAGCTTCCCCCAACCACTCAGCTACCCTAGATAGAGAAAGAGAGAGGTAGATAAAGAAACCCAAAATCAAGTCCACGAAACCCAAACTCCCTTGGTTCTTCGACCACGTGTTCAACACATTCTCAACATGTTGGAAGCAACTTTAATTGCCCCATCCCCTACTTCTGCCACTACCCCTTCCCCACCTCTTGTTTGCTGCCAATGCCCTTTTTTCGTTGCCTTTTCGTTTGCCTGCATTGGTTGCCTGTTGTTTTTTTTATTTATTTTTTTTTTTTTATATATTATAGTGTGACGTTGTTAAGCGTTTTTGGGTTGCGGGTTATCAAATAGCCGATGTACACACACATACATATAGTATAAATTTATGTGTTTGTGTATTATTGCCTGCGCTAATGCAACAGGAAGAATACGAAACAGAAAAAGAAGCAGAAAGATGCGCTTGACTAAGGGATGGGGTAGTTTATAGGCACACTGTGAAATATTTATTTCTTTCGTGTTGACCAACATTGAAATACCCTATCCATTTTCTAAAATATTGAAGGGTATTTCATTTTCTTAAGAAAATTTAAAAATATTTCTTATCATTATGATATACTGTGGTAACACCCACCACCCCCTTTTTTTTGTGTAAACAGTATACTTCCCATCTAATCCACTGTGATCTCATTTTACTCTCGTTTAGACTTTCAAGTTTTATCCTGAGTTTTTCTGTTGATAAAGCTTTCGTTTACAGTTGGCTTTGTTGATAAATGCATGTGTGTATGTGTACACTAACAACACGCGAGTACTTGCTTTTTTGTGAATGTGAATGTGAATGTAAGTGTGGTGCGTATTTGTGTTTGTGCCTGTTGATCTTCTCCTTTTGCCTGTCCTCTGTCTCTTTCTCTCTCGGACTCTCTCTCTTGCTTTTACGGTGTGTGCTTCTTTATTTGTGCTCACAGTTCGGTTTTCAGTTTTGCTTATCGCAACAACAACAAACAGCGAACAGTAGAAGAAAAAATAAAAACGAATGAAAGAAAGAACAAAAAAGAAAAAAAAAAAGATTATTATTATGTGAACTAACTAACCCAATAATAAGTATTCTTATCGAATTAAATCACACACATACACATACACATAACAAGAGGGAGAGACAGTTATGTAAGTGTGTGTGTGTGTGTGTGTTTGTTTTGTAGATATGTGTGTGTATGTCTGTGTTAAATAAAAAGTGTCAGCAAGGGGTCTCGGAGTTGGCAGATAAAGATATGTAGATGATTGGAGCAAAGAGGGGATAGAGAGGCGATGGCTCAGGATGGAAGTAGTGGAGAGGTTTAGAGGAGGGCTAGTTGTAGCTGTGACGGCGACAACAACAACAACTCATGTGCACATGTTTTCTTCCCCTTAAAATGCATTTTTGTTTTTATAACTTATGCATGTGTGTGTAAAGTATCCAAATAGAGTGAGCAAGCAAAGAGGGGAAGCAGCAGGAGAGTGCAAACAGTCAAAGTCAGATTGAGTGCAGCTAGTTTCTCTCTGCGTGTGTGAGCGACACATGGCAACACATACACAAACATAAAAAAGCTGTTTGCTGATAAGCATTAAGAACTTTGATATGAAGCAACGACAACAACAATTGCTACAACAAGTGGTTGGTGTCTGACAGAAGGAGAAAAGGGTGATTGACGAACACTGTAGGTGAAAGAGGAGAGATAGAAGAAAATCAAGAAAGGTGCAAGGGGAAGAAAGATCGTATGTAAGGGGACAATGTAAATGGAGAAGCACGAGCTTAGCTTTCATTGAAAATGAATTAAAAGCTTCTCAATTACTTTCGATGACGATGGCTGCTGATGTCGATGACGATAACGATGTGATGTCGTAAATTTGCTTGTCTCTGACATACATACAGCTGCGAGCAAAAAAATAGTAGTGGCTATTTTATATTTATTCAACATGTACAAAATAGTGTTTTCTGTTCAAGTTTTTGGGGTTTTTTGATGCACACTTGTTTAGTAGGTTGTAGTTGTTTAGTTTCAGAAAAAAAATGAGAGGTCCTTTATCCTTATCCGAAAATATGACCTTATTCAGAAAAAAATCCATTTTCTTAACGAGCAAAATAATAGTAGTGAATTTATTTAAGTTCAATAAAAGAATAATTTGGAACTTTTATTGCAAGGAAAATGTTATAAATGTAAGATCCGATAATTATTTATAAATTTTGGTTAACTTGGATGATATTTGGTGTCAAAAACAGGTGCACAGCCCCATGACATGGAGTCTACTAAGGATTAGGACTTTTAAGGAACAGTAGGCATCCGTTTGCGGTCTACTTTAGTCCAACGACCTTATTTGGTTGTTGGATTGGCAGTAGATACACTAAACTTTATATAAGAACACATAATTTTAATTGGGGGCACACTGGGAGCCTGCGAGGGTCACTTCATCAGTTCTAGTCTTGCGTTTTTAAAGAAATTTTTCCTAACTTGATGTGGTTTTGGGAGCGTAGTCATGTTTGAAGACCTTGAAATGGGGAATACCATCCCTGGCACAGAGTGCAAATGATTTTCCAATGATTTGAAGGTAATCATCTCGATCTATAGCATCTTGGACAGAATATACAGACCAAGCCACAAAATAAGAAAAGCATGTCCAGGCCATAACAGTGCGTTTTAAGATATAAATCATCTATTTATTGCATTTGGCACCTATTCCGGGTTTTTTGCTCATAAATCATACAACCGTGATCCCTTACATAACAACAATTCAATTTTGGACCCATCTGACCACCGTTTAATGGACTACTCCACTACTGGCCGATCCTAGCCAATTTACGTGTATTATAAAATACTCAGTTCGTTGGTTTATGGTCTTCCACAATATTTTGGGGGCTTTCCGTATGCTATAAATAGTTAAATAATTTTCTATCAACATTCGCGGCTCTGACCAAACCTTTAAAGACACTTCCAGTGCTTCCTGGGTCATCCCAGTGGATCCCAAAGAATGAGGACTTATAGATCCCGATCTAACTTTTTATAATTTCAACTAAATTTATCGCAATTGCCCGATAGTTTCTTTCTTATATTAGATATTGAAAGTCAGGTTAGGGAGTACATTCATATTTTTGCCATTCTGGATAGAATCTGATAGAATCCTTTTCTCAAGGAAAGTGCGTTTACCACTGTCCGTTAAAGCTACTAAATTCTAAAAATTTAATTAAATTTGTATAGGAGTCTTTAAAAATACATAATACAATGCAGAAAATTTAAATTAATCGGAAAAGATTTGGGTTTTTTGCGTTTGTAGCGTCACCACTACTATTATTTTGCTCGCCCGAAATTCGTCCTGTGGACTTAAAACAGAATTTGTAAAGTGGTAGAAGCTTAAAGTGCCGTTATAATGAATTGGACACGTAATACATACATCAAATAATCAAAATAAATTAGAGTTTTAAGCAGATCAGACTATTATCATGCGAAATCACGACCATAATATTGAAGGGATCAACCACTACTATTTTTTTGCTCGTAACTGTACATATGTATGTGTGTGTGTGTGTGTGTGAGTACTTTTTGTGCTTGTGTGTGAACACATGTTTGTACATAAACAAATATTGTAAGTGCGCGGACAGAGTGAGGCCCCGATAAGGTTTGACACTCCGACAGAGCACTGATAGCCAGCCAAGCCAATGTCCAACAACAACAGCATCGTCAAAGAGGGGTTAGCGTAGGGGAAGGTGAAAGGGAAGGGGGGCCTGCTGATAGTATTGAGTATTGACTGCTAAACAAGCAAAGCATAAATGGTTTATCGATTGTAGTTTGCATTCGATAAATATGCAAAATCTGACACAGATGCGAAAACACATGCACATGCAAATGTAGATCACAGCTCTCTTCAATGTGTGTGTGTGAGAGATAATGGATAAAAAGAGCGGGAGCTTTCACGCAGACAAAATGTTTCCAACTAAAACACTGAAGCGGTTAAAGAGATGTAACAAAAAAAGACAAACAGACACAGCAAAGAAATTTTGTTTATTGATTAAAATTAATCTTAAATAAAACCTGTAATCACTAACTAAAATTCAAATTAAATAAAAAAAAATAAAAATAAAACGAGGCTAAATTTAAATGTATGTCAGTTTTAGTCATAAAATAGTTAAGATGACAACACAGTTAATTAAATCAACAATTGTTGTTTCTCGTAGCGAATGTTCACTGTACTTCTGTATAACGAAGATCGCGTTTTTCTATTCAAGATGAAACGTCAAAAATTTGCATCCAATTTTGAATGCAACTGAACCACATGCATAAATACAATACACACACACACACACTTACACACCGACACAAACGCATGTTAATATGTAAACGAAGTTGACATTTTACCATACATGCAAACTAAACTTAAATACACATACACATAGCAGTCGCTCACATTCACTAGAGCCTCTTCCCATTATAAATTGCCCTCATTTCTCGTGCCCTTTTCCTCTGTTGTTTTTTTTTTTTGTTTTGTTAGTTCCTTTTCTTTACGCTCATTCACATACGCAACTTGCAATTTCGATTACAACTTTAATTTCTACTCGGAAACTGCAATCGATTGCATAACATTTCTTTATTTGTATGAATGTAAGAGTAAGAGTTGCAAAGAGAGCGGCGGCATGAAGAGAGAGAAGAGAGCGCAGACTGCTTAATTGCACGCTTTACTTAAGCGAAACAATTGCAACACTTTTGGCTCTCCGTGAGTGTATGTAAGTGTGTGTGTGTGTGTGTGTGTGTGTGTGTGTGTGTGTGTGTGTAGAGGGCAAATCCAAAATGGCAAAATGCGAAAACTGCGCAAACGCAGCAGCTGAAGCAGCGGCAGCGACAGCGACAGCAGCAATAACAGTGCTCCCTGTGCATTGCGACAGCGCAGCGACAAAGAGACGCAGCCAAGAAGAAGAAGAATAAGCTTTCAAGCAGCAAACAGCTACAAAAATCAAAAACAAAAACAACGAAAACAAACGAATAATATTTAATTTATTATATGAAAACCCTTCGACTTTGTGTGGCGGATTTGCTTGTTGTTGCTTTTTCTTCTCCGTCTGTTTTTGTTTTTTTTTCTGTTTTCTGTTTTTTTTTTTTGTTGAGTTTTTTTTTTGTTTTTAATGATTGCTGTGCTCCGAATTTAGCAAGGCCAAGTCGTTGTTGTTGCGCTTAATGTTTGTGAAGTTTTCTTTTATTGTATTTTATTATGTGTGTTGTGTTATTATTATGTATTGTGGATTGTGTATATTGTATGTGTGTGTGTGTGTGTTTGTATGTGTTTGTATGTGCTTTGAAGCCGGTTCGGCCAACGGCTGCGAAAGAGGAAGCCAAGCCAGCGTCGCTAAGACGTCGACGTCAACGTCAGCGGCAGCGTCGACGTTAACGATTGGCAATGAAACGAAACTGGCACGCCGCGAAGCCAACAGCAGCAGCAGAAACGCATGCGTCGACGCGTCTTCGTATCATTGCTTAACATTTTGTGTCTCGCTTGCGCAGGCGCAAAGCTTGGATCACTTGTATGCTTGCTCTCGCTTTCTCTTTCTCGCCTCCACGTGTTTGTCTGTCGCTGTAAGCATGTATGAGTGTATGTGTGTGTGCGCTTACCAAATATTAACAACGGTCGAACAATGAAAACGACACGAAAATGTGAAATGCTTAAATCCGACCTAGACCTCAATCGATGGATGGATGGTTGGGCCAAGTTGGTCGCTTGCGCCCTAACTCCCCTCTCTCGTCACCATCCCATTGTGCCCTTCCTCTTAGCCATTTACTACCTTTTTTTGGTTGTTACTTGCGTTGCGTTTCAAGCCTTTGGCAACATATTATGTAAATTATAACGTGGCAATTGCTATTGTTGCTTTTATTGTTATTGCTGCTTAGCTGGTTATTTGTTTTTGTTTTTGTTTTTTTTTTTCTTCATTTTTTGCTTGGGTTTTTCATTTGACATTATTGTTGTTGTATTTGACTGTCGAAACTCAAGTTGGAGACGTCATTGAGTGAACATATTGCGAAAGCTTACGATACAATACAATACAATTACAATGCTTACAGTTAGCCGAATAAAAGCTCTTACTTTTTTTTGTTTTTGCAATTTGCTTTCTCACACGCAGTGGAATACATACACATATGCATACACACTTACACTTTACCCTTTGCCTATCCTGTTCTACTGCACCAATACTAGCACAGCCAGATGCACACACACACACACACACGCATGCGTTCATAGACACGCATTAACCGCGTCATATCGCATTGTTTGCTTTATCAGTTTGAGTTGAGTTTTATTTATTTCAAATTGCAATTTGTTTGTGTGTGTGTGTGTGTGTGTGTGTGTGTATTTGTCAGTGAGTGCATTGATTACACGCCAACTGGATGACGGCGGATGGGGACACGAATTAGAAACCAACGACATGCGATTGGGACTCTACACGCGGCTGTTGATCGATTGAGAAACGTTCACAGTTTGTTGTTGCCCTTCTCCACCTCCTGCCTCAACTCTTTACTCTTTGTGCGCTTTCATCGCTGCAATTCCGTTTCATTCCACACATTAGCTGCTGACCAGTTGTGAAGTATGTATAATAAACAGCCCTACAGTAAACTAACTCTACAGTGGTGGCGGTAAAAGTTGCTTATCTCTAAGTCGAGAACAAATTCGCAGTAACACCTTTGCGTTTCGTCAAAAATCCGGCAAGAAAATTTCCCATTGGAAATTCCCTGTTAGAAAAGTTAATGCAATGAAGCAGTGAATAAACAACTAATAACGAATAAGACTTTTCAGTATCAGTTTGCTGCGCTAAGAACGCAAATTTTTCGCTCGATTTCCAAAGGGCAGTTGTGTTGAAGTAAGGGGAGCAGCGGTGGGGGGGTTTGCTAAGAAGGGGATAGAATAAACATGTAAACGATGAAGCTGCTGTTGTTTGTGTCGTCGTCATTATTATTGTTGTTGTTGTTGTTGGAGTTGTAGTTGTTGTCTGACTGGGCGCTCCATGTGTTAATTACCAAGTCAAATTTGCCTTGCGACAATTAAAACGATCGACGTGTAGAACGTGAGTGGACAGTAAAGGAGAGAAGGAGAAGACGGTGGAGAGCAGCATTGTAGAGATGGTGTAGACTTAAAGAAGGGGTAAGCGAGAAGTGTTGTGGATTGAGTAAAATTACTGTCATAGTGCAAGGAGCTTTTGGTTATTGACATTGCAATTGTGGAGACTATCTCTCTCTCTCTCTTTCGTTCGTTTTATCTCGCTTATCTGAAGATTAACTGTGCTTTCGTGTGCATTTTGTAACAAACTGTGTGTGTGTGTGTGATAGATTATTCAAGTTTATCGTTGCACTCGACAGTTTATCGATTAGTTCATTTGTTTATATTTAATTTCAATACAATAATAATATTTATATTTTTCGTTCTCTTGTTGTGTGAGTTGTGATTTTAGTTATTTTCATAGCGAACTTCCAGTTTGTATAGTATGTAAATTAATATAGATGTAGTCGTAACTAATTGCTAATGTTATTCCCCCTTCCAAAACAGCTATGTATTTGTATGTAGATGTGATGTGCTGTATATAAAGCTTCAATTCCCCTATCAACCTTTTTGTTACCTGGTCGTGCAGGTTGATTTTACCTTAGCATTATAAATAACACCTATATTAACTATGTATTCATTTTCAATTCGCATATACGTTGCGTGCGTGTGTGCGTGTGTATGTGTGATTATATATAGTTACCTCTTCCGCCCCCTACAACACGGTTTGTAGACAAAAGCTGTATGATCTGTGAGCAGAATAAAGAGCGCGACTTTGTACCTCGCGCTGTCTCTTTCGCACGCTCCCTCACTGTGAGTGTATGTGTGTGTTGGGCCTGTGACTGTATTAGTGTTAGCTCATCGAGGTTATGGATATTGCGTCGTCGTTGTTGTTGTTGTTATTGGCTTTATAAACCAGTTAGTCTTCAGCATCACAAACACACACATAGACACACCTTGCTTTCTGCTTGTGTGAGTGTGTACGAACGTGTTTACGAGACAACCAAAGGCAGCAGCCAAGACAACCAACAAAAACAACAACAGCATCAGCAGCAACAACAACTACAGCACAAATCTTACCTAACAGCCACCAAATTATATTTACATACATAATGTAATCCACAAATGTGTGTGTATTGTATGTGGAATATATGCTTTGAATTAATGAAATGTCAATTGCCAAAAATCCAACCGGAACTTAAGCTCTCCTCAAAGCAGCAGAAAAAAAAAAACAAAAGCTTAGCGCATTTGCAACAACAGAATTGAGCAAGAATCAAGGCAAGGTCTTTCTGCCAATAAAAGCTTAAAGCACAGAATTAACAACAACAGCAGTAGTAGCGCAATAAACAAAACAAGAAAAGAAAATGTTTTTATTGCTAGCATAATTCTAAAGAAACAGTTGTAGAAGCACAAGTGGAAGAAGAGAAAAAGGAAGCGAAATCGCACGCAAAAAGCCTTCGAGATAGACAAGAAAGAAGACTGCAAAGAAAAGTAAACTTATTTTCATTTTCAAATGAAAGGGAAATTCTCACCTAGATGAAAGATGTAGAGAGCGAGACGCTTACACACATACACATGCACGCAAAGCACACGTATACGCACACACATGCGCACCTAGACAAAACTTGCCCCCATACATATACACACAAGCGACTTGACTTTACTTAACTCTCACACAAACACACATACATATGTACGTACACACGTATGGCGCAAAAAGCAAAAGCAAAAACAACTCTGCTAGCGTCGCTGCCGGCGCTCTGATCTATTTTGTCTGTTTTCTTTGTACGCGCGCGACTTGAGTGGAGTCCCAAGTGCCCCTTCCACCACTTCATGGGCAGTCAGTTCCAGGTAGCGTGTCTGCTTGCCGAATTGGGCACTGGGTACATGCCTTGTGTATGTATGTGTGTGTAAAGACAAGATAAACAGGAGTATACACACAGACACAGGCAAAGCCAACTTGAAGTTGCTTTTGAACACGTTTAAGCGTTGTCTTCCCTCCATCCTCCTCCGTCTACCCCTTCAGCACCAACATCTCTCTTGATTGCCAGCCTGACTGTGTGTGTGTGTATTTGTGTGGTACTTTATGCAAGCGAAGCTTAAGCGGCCAGCGACGATGCCGTAAGCGCAAAGTTGGTCATAACAGTCGTAAAAGTTTGCTAACTTGTTGCGCAGACTGTGTATCGTTGCCAGCGTTGCCACCCCGTTGACAATAACAGCTGAGTTCAGTTGAGAAGCAATAAAATATAAATGTTTTTTTAGTAATAGAAAATATTTGAAATAGAATCCAGGAAATGGAATGGATGGGAAGCAGGCCATTTTAACACCGGTGCTGATAAGAATAGGTGCATAGCACTCAGAAGCTCCTTTTGTTAATAGTTGTTATAAATTAATGAATCATGATAATAATAATGAAATGAATCGATAAGTGGAGTGAAATTACTAGAATTCAGATAAAGTTGCTGAATCAGCTCTAGCAATTTCTAAAATGTTCAGAAGTAATATTTGTTTGGACAATCTGGCAACGCCTAAAAGCAAGTCCACCGGCCGCGCACGCGTCTGTTTTTGCTCTCTCGCCAAGCTCCGCTCTTTGCTTTTTTATTTTGTTTTGTGGCGCTCTAAGTGTATGAGTAAACATGTGTCTGTGTGTGTGTGATGGAGTTTCTGCGTGTGTATGTGCGTGTTAACCAACCAGTTTTGTTTTTGGCTGCTGCTGCTGCTGTTGTTATTTTTTTTGGGGAGCCCAAAAATAAAGTTTGGTTTTTTGGCCGCGACGGCGACTTGCGCTCAAATGCGTCTCCGCATTCGTCTCTGCTTCAACGGCTTGTCCCATTTGCTTTTTCGGTTGTTTGCCATTGTTGTTGTTGTTGCTGGCTTGAACTTGAGCTCTATACATATGTAATTGCTGTTGTTGTTGCTGCTGTTAGTGGAGCCATACACTTCTCTGCCTCCATCTTTAGTGCACTCTCTTCTCTCTCTCTTTCTGCCTCTCTCTTTCTTGCGTGTGCTTGTTGCTTCGCTGGTTGCATAACGTGTTACAGCATCGCACGAAAATGAACAACAACAACAACAATAAAACAAAAACCGAAACTGATGACGACACACGCAAAGTCGGTTTCGAGTGGGCTGTGCCAAAGAGGTGCGAGCGAGATAGTGAGGAATGAAAGGAGTAAAAGGGGTGGAGGGGAAGAGTGGGAGTGGGGGACATGCGGGAGATTGAGCAGCTGTGCTGTTGGATGAAGCTTTTGCAGTCGACGGCGACTGCGCTGTCGCCTTTGTCCATGTCCGTGTGCGTGTTGTTAATGTTTGTTATTGTTGTTGTTGTTGTATTGGTTAATGGCTGGAAAATTACATTTATATAAATAACATTTGGTTTTTTTGTCTTTATTTTTGTTGTTGTTTATTTTTGCAAAATCATTTCATTAACATTACAAGTGAATGACGGACCAGCAATAATAACTGATGACTGCGCTGTCAGCATCGGCAGCGACGTCGACGTTAGCGTTGACGTTAACGTCAACGTTGGCTAGACAAGAAGCAACTGAAGCGCCTTTTGCTTTTGCTCTTTACTCTTTTTACACTGTTTGCTTATAGGTCAAGTTAAAAGTAAAAGTATTATGTAGTCTACTAAGCTTTGTGACTGTGTGAGTAAATTTGTGCATGTATATGTGTGTGTGGTGACCATTTGAGCGCATTTATTTTTTTTGTACTTCTTGTGCCTCCTTTGCCATTTGCGCTTGTAACAGCGAGTGCGAGCGAGAGCGAATGAGTTGAAGCAGCTGCGGGTGTTGTGCAGATAATGAAAGACAGAGAGAGACGAGTTTTTGTGTGTGTGTGTGTGTGTTTGTGCCAAAAAAAAGCTCTCGGACTTGATTTTAATTGTTTGCTTTATTTTGCTTTGCTTTTAGCAACTTGTCAGTGATCTACAGCAGCAGCAGCAAACGGATCACATCCTGATCGATGCCAACATGGAGCAACAACAACAACAACAACAACAACAGCTTAGTGACAAGGATCATCAACAGTTAGTTCATCAGCAGCAGCAGCAGCAGCAGCAAAATCAGCATCGCTTGCATGGTGCACTCACACGCACAATTTCACAGCCAACACAGCGTCAGGTGAATCAATTGAATCAACAACAGCAACAACAACAACAACAACAACAACAACAGCAGCAGCAGGCTCCAAATGCCTCCCTTGTAACAATCATTGAGGATCTGAACAGCATGAATCTGCATCGCAAGCTGGAGCGCACACAGTCGGAGCCGTTGCCCCCGCAGCAGCCCATGAACACATCGCGGTGAGTAAAAGCTTCAAAGAGAGCTTGTGAGAGAGCAAGTGTCCTGTTATATCGAAAAACAAAGCAAGAGAATCGTGGTCAGTGTTGGTAAATTACCTTTTTTTTTTTAGCGGGGAAAAGTTAGAAATAGTGAAAAAAGTAAAAAGTACACTGAAGAAAAATGAAGAAACTCTTAAAGTAAAGTTTTACCGTTAGTTAAGCTCTGTTTTTTATCTGTAAGTTTTAAAAATAGTTCAGGCTCCGTAAAAAAGCGTAGCTAGCCAAGCTGAAGGATAACGTCAAAAAGAAAATGTTAATCAATTAAACTTAATCCAAATTTTCTTCGATTATAATAATTTGTGTAGTAATTATACAGCAGATTAAATGTGTGTTTATTTTTTTTTTAGCTTTAGTTATTAAATTAATAATAATAGCCATTAGATCGCTATACTAGTGTTGCTCATTTTAGTGTTTTAGTGTTGCAAAATCACCGCTTTTGTGACACAAGCTGTATTTTAAGCATAAAGAGCTTAAAAATATTAAATTAAACTAGTCATGGCAGTACTTATAACGATTTTTGTAGTAAAAAATTTAAATAAAAAGAAAACAAATTACAAAATTGATTTCTTTTTTAGAAAAAATATTTTTAAATTTTTGCAATAACAACATGTTGCAACAACTGCGTCAATATCAACATTGTTGCATCAACATATAATGTACACCCAACAAAATGGTCGTAAATGTTCTTTTTTAGTGTAGTAAAACACAATTTGGGGTAAACAAATGTTTTATTTCTTCTTACATGCCCCCATTGTATGATAACAAATTAATTAGTTGAAAAAAATGTAATATCTTGAATTAATTTTTTGAGCTAAAGTTCTCAAATGTCTCCAAGCCAAGTCAAGTTCATCTTTAGAACTGGCGGGAAAAACTAGCGCTTAAAAAATATGCCATAACTTAAGCCAGTGATGTGAGTTCCAATATCGATAACACTGTGCGATATACTTGCAAAAATCGATTTAACATAGACTATCGATGCTTCGTTGTGATTGTTCACATCACTAATTTAAAAGCTAAATACACAGCACTAATGTTAACTCTCCCTATCTTTTTCTCCCTCTTCCTCTTTCTCTACAGTTACAAGACGGAGCTTTGTCGTCCCTACGAGGAGGCCGGCGAATGCAAATACGGTGAAAAGTGTCAATTCGCGCACGGATATCACGAATTGCGCAATTTGCAGCGTCATCCCAAATATAAAACCGAATATTGTCGCACTTTTCACAGTGTTGGCTTCTGTCCCTACGGACCACGTTGTCACTTCGTGCATAATGCGGACGAGGCACGTGCACAGCAGCAACAACAGCAACAGCAGCAACAGCAGCAGCAGCAACAACAACAGGCAGCACAGGGAAAGACATTCCAAAAGCCAACGCAGCTAAACAACAGCAGCAGCAACAACAACAATAACAGCAGCAACAACAACAATGGAATCAACAGCAACATTAGTCAATACTTTTTACCGTTGAGTCCGCCATTGAGCATGAGCACAGGATCGGATCGGGAATCTCCCACTGGTTCTCTTTCATTGTCCCCAACAAATTCGCTTACGAATTTTCCATTTCACGATGCAACTGCATTTCTAAATATGCCCAACAACAACAGCAGCAACAATAGCAACAACAACAGCAACAATGCCAACAACAATCTGGGCAATTGCTCATCATCGGCATCGTCTACGTCATCGGCTTGTGGCTTAACACCAGCCACGCCCCCAGATAGTCCAAATGCGCCCATATCGCCGGTACATACGCCGCCACCAACAAACCAGTACGATGGCAGCAATCGTTTGAAGTTGAAGCAATTGCTGCAGAAGAGCATGAGCACACCAATGCAACAACATCATCTGCAACACCAGCAACACCTGAACAACCTCCAGCAACAGCAACAACACGAGGAGGCACCTCGATTGCCAGTCTTCAATCGTTTGAGTTCAGCGGTTGAACTTAACCAGCAGCACTCCAATTTGGGGCTGTAGGCGACATTTACTCCAGTTCCAAGCCTTATCCATCCCCCATCACATCCCTCACACACCCACATACACCCCTCAATCCAATCTCATCATTTGAAATGTTTCATTCAATCAGTCAATCATGCAAATTGACTAAATCTCAAATTAATTTCCCGCATTTGGACATTGTTTTCCCAATCTACTTCCCCTTTGACCTTGAATACTTTTCCATTACAATCAATCAATCAATCAATCAATCATGCATTCAATCAATCAATCTTTTCTATCTCACACTGCTTGTTAAGCTTAAAGATCTTTTGGCAAGCCACAAAGTGCATAAATGTGACTCTAACTGTTGATCGATAACCCAATCGATACATACGCATATCGATAACATATATTTACTATTTATTTTGCTATAGCTATACCCCTCAGTTTGCTCAATCTGTTGCGCATATGTTTATCGATCTATCGATATACACAATATATATTTATTGAAATATGTTTGTACAAAATCTACTGGACTTTGCTCAATTTACATATATGATTTTTACGCAATTTGCATTTATCGATTATTTATCGATATGACATTCCCCTACCCCACTTGCTTATACAAGTAAATTATGCACTTTGTCGCTTTATAAATATATATATATATATATATATTTCTATAAAAGACAAACAAATGATTAGTTTAGTAGATTTTAAGTTAAAGTCAGCGCTTAAACTAAAATTAATCGCGCGTCTTCCAACAACGATAACAACAACATATAACAAAGAAACACACCGACACACACACACACATACCCACAACATAAGCAACGAAAAGTAAACTTTTTTTTTATTTATTACTAAATTTTATGCAATAAAACAAATTATACATTTTTTGTAAATACATATAGAAGTAGAAGAAGAGAAAGTGAGAGAGATGCGTTTTTCGATAACGATAACGATTACGATAACGTTTACGATAGCGACAAGTTTATGATATACCTCTGAAAGTTGATAAATGTAAAAACAATTTTAAATTCATTTAATTTTTTGTTTTGAAATTTCATTTAATTTTTTATTTTCTTTTATTTTTTTTTTTTTGCTCAACTTTATTTTTTTTTTATCGAAAACACAAAAACATAATTTATTATTTCATGCCACAAACAATTTACTGTTAATAATTTATGAAACACACGCATACAAACACACACACACACACCCACATACACACGACATTTTTTGACCATTGATAATTTTTATATACATAAATATTTATGTATCTTGATAACGAATAACGCGTAATGATAATTTTTTTGTTAATTATATTATTATTTCTTGTAATTTATTTTTTTTATGCCACATTTCTTATTTCTTGGTGCAGAGTTAAATTTATAATTTAAACTATTTATATTGTCAAAAAAAAAAAAACAAAAAAAATCTTGTGTATATCGATAGCCACATCGATAACAATCGATTTCTCCACTTTTTGTATTTAACTCAACTGTAAAAAAAAAACAGAAAGCACAAAGAAAGGGAAAACTGAGTACAGTGTTAAATACTATTATTAAGCATTCAGTTTTTGTCGATGCAAAAACGCATGAGGAAAACGAGAAGTGAAAGAAAAAGAGAAAGAAACCAACAACTACAAAAAAAAAGGAAAAAAAACACGCAAACTTAAAGCAATTAATTAATGAATGAATTAATTGTTAATTAAATTATTATTCTTTTTGTAAACATTTTTACGAGTTGCCTTTAAAAATTAGTTATACACAAATACATATATGTATGTATATAAATATACAACTACTTTTTAGTATATAATAAACCGATCTATTTCTATATCCATTTATATATGTGTAGAAACAACTTACGAAACTGTTCAATTAATTTATATAAAACAACTACCAATCAAATGCGTTAAGCAAAAGCTACAAAAAACAACTAAATCAAATATTTAAATCTTCTATTTATTATTGTTTTTTTTTTTTTTTTTTATTTGTATTTGTATAAACTATTAATGTCAAGTTGTCGAAATTGCTTGAAGAAAATGGGTGTAAATCAAATTCTCAAAGTGCCTTAAATAATAATTTTATACCGAAAACAAAAAGTTAAAAAAGAAAAAACAAAACAAAAACACAAAAAAAAAAAAAGTGAATGAAAACGCATAAAAAAATCAGGAGAAAACATAAGAAATAAATGCAAGCGGCATATTTATTATTTATTATTACATTATATAATATTATATTATTTTCATTATTATTATTATATTTTTATATTTAAATAATTTTTTTTGGTATGTATTTAAAATGAAAGGTTACGTTTAAATTCTAATTTAATGCAGACATTACGAAACAATACAATTTACATTGTTCATTGTTTATTGTATATTTTATTTTTCTATTTAACTTGTAAGCCGAGTTTTTTGGTTCTTCCATTCATTATATAATATTTTTTCTTTTGTACAACAAAAACAAAAACAAAAACAAAAAACGAATACGAAATTTGAAATGCGCGCCAAAATTGAACTGACGTCTTCCCTTAAAAGCTTTATCGATAACTTATCGAATCGATGAAGCACAAACAGCAAAGCAAGTTTTTCCTCGTCTCTAATGCCAGTTTTCTTATTTTTATTTTTTCTTATTTTATTTACGTTAATCACACATGCCTTTAAATATATATAAACATTATGCTATACTTTATACTATATATAAATGCTATGTACAAAAAAAACACAACAAAAGACAATATGTAACTGCAAAATTCGTATGCAAGTGAAATATACATTTTAACTGTAAATTATATGAATTTTGATGTACTTTGATGAAGTGAAACAAGCAAACAGAACAGTTATATGCTTCCATTTAACACTAATTATTATGTGTGCGTATTTTTATATAGTTAATTTACCAATACTACAATAATTATATGAAGAAACAGTTTAGTTTATGCCGAATTTTAAGTTGACTAGCAATTAAAATACCGAAAATGTTACAAAAATAAATAAAACAAAAGAAATTGTGAATTCATTTTTTGGTGAAGGGGGCTTAAATGCTTGAAACGTGTTGCATACTTTGGGGCAGCTGTGGCAAGATGGCGTCCCAAATTACGATGCTGCAGCTGCCCAAAGGTGGCGCCACAAATTATCGTTGCAGCAACTGCCCAGAGATGGCGACACAAAATATCGTAGCAAGTGATGAGAGATGACGCCACAAATTATCGCCTTTTAGTAATTCATATTACTAATTAAGTTTATTTATTTATTAACTCTAATATTAAAAGTTAAACAAGAAAAGATTTTTAGATTTTGAATAAACTGATGCTTCGAGTCGACGCTTGCGTGAGTGAGTGAGTTTTATCGAGTTCCACTATTCGATATCAATTTGGTGTTGCCACAGATACAACAAGCCTGATTTGGTACTTTTATATCCTATTTGACACCTTAGTTTGTCGATGGCATATAGCTATTTCTAAAGCCGACTTTGTTCCTGAGTTAATTCCACTAGTTAAACCCTGACTAACTAGTTATTAACAAACTTGCTGCTGAAATAAAGATATAACAAATAGTTGTGTTTTAAGAGCGCTTTATTTATGCAAATATCAAATTGATAACAATAGATACATGAGCTACAATATATGTACGTACATTAAATCAGATATTATTGTGGATTTGTATATAAAAAAAATGTTTTACATATACGGGTTATATTGTATATCTGGTATTTATGTATATTATTTATATACCAATTAACCGCGCGACTTAGGATTACGATTAAAAAAAAATATATGTATATATATTTAAAAAAAAAAAATGCAACTTTAAATTGTGTATTTCGATTTGTTCGCGTTTGTCTTGAGCTAAAAAAAACATGTGTATCTTTAGAGATATACATGGAATATGTGTATAAGCTAATCTATAGATACATATAGATGTAGATATATATAGATATATATATGCATATGCATATGTATGTATGTACGCATATAAAACATATTTAGAAGGCACATAATTACAGGCGCTTGCCTTGCAGGCACTCGGGCGCATGGATTGGGTTTCTTTCTCACTTTCTCTTTCTTTTTCTCCATCTCTCTCTTTCTCTCTGGTGTGTGTGTAATTTACAGTACAGTTGAGTATATTCTATGTCAAGTGTTTAGTAGGGATTAACGGCAGCAAGTCCAACTCTTCCCCCGGAGCGTGCAAAAACCGGCTCTGCGTAGCTGTGACGATACCCTTTGGGCAGACTGGAGAGGGGCTTGCCCGACGCTGTGGTGGCCACACCGCCGCTGTGATTGCTACTGGGCGTTGGGGCTGGCGATGGATAACGCTCGGCATGATGTGCTGGCACACGGGATGAGGTCGATTTGGCCACGTTAATGGGCTCCGCAGACTGCAGATATTCCCGCGAATTGGCGCGCAGCTGATGACGCGAATGGGCGCGTTCTCGTTCCCGTTCGCGTTCTCTTTCCCTCTCACGCTCCCGCTCTCTTTCTCGCTCACGTTCCCGCTCCCGTTCTCTCTCATGGCGATAGACGTCGTGGGCGTCTTCAGCGCGTCGCACGGGATAATCCCGTTCACGTCGATCCCTCTCCCTCTCTCTTTCCCTCTCCCTATCCTGCCCGTGCCTCGGCTGCTGCTGTAGCTGCTGCTGCTCCCAGTGCTCGCGTGAGCGTGCTCTCGAGCGGCTCATAATTTGCTCTGTCGGCTGCATGGCATCCTCCTCATCCTCCTCGCTCCAGTGCTCCACATAGCTAGGCGGCTCGACACTACCACGACGACGTCGCGACGATGAGCGGTAATCGCTGCTGCTGTTGGGTGCCATCACCGCAGCACTACCACCGGCATTACCCGAGTCGCGTTCATCCAGCTCATAGCGGCTGCCGCTCGTGCGTTCCATGGCCCGGAATTTATCCTTGGCATCGTGGAAACGGTCGCGTGGCGATACTTGACTACCAGCGGTGTAATCACCGCCACCGCCATCACGACGACTGGCTATGGGAGCAGCAATACGTGGTGGCTCCTCGCCGTACCGTATGCCCGTGGACTTCATCATCTTCTCCATGCTCTGGATGTACGGCAGACTCTCTGCCTCGCGATACGGATTGCGATCTCGGGAATGTTCCCGTTCGCGTTCCCTTTCTCGCTCCCTCTCTCGCTCCCTCTCACGCTCCCTCTCACGATCTCTGTGCGTCGGCTCGGTTGCTCCACGATGCACGGCTGCGTATTTGTTGTGCTGTCCCACTGGCAGCTGTGGCTCAAAGGGCAGCTCGGCAGGATCCACATAACGATGACGGCTTCCTCCGTACCTTTGTGCCTCCTCAGCCGCATAGGACTTGAGTTGTTGTTGTTGCTGCTTCTTGGATGCGTATTCCATAAACTTCTGCTTATCGGTTAGATTCTCCTTGCGATAACCACCGATGGAATGCGGCTGCTGCTGTGGCTCACTGCACGGATCCGAATCATCAAAATCATCCAGTTCGTCGTCGTGCAGCGAACGCTGCTTCACGCGCTCCCGTTCCCTGTCCCGTTCGCGTTCCCGTTCACGCTCTCTGTCGTGGCCGGAGGAGAGCTTCTTGTTGAGCAACCGATTGATCTCGTTGTATTTGTCCGTGTCCCGCAATTTGTTGGCCACTTCGTGCTTCAATGTCGGCGGCTCCTGTTGCATGACTCGATTGAATTTTGCATCGTAGTCCGCTGGTCGCATTATAATCGGTTTAATTTCATCCTCTCGTGACCAGGATTTGCTTGACGATGCCGGCGTCTTGGTGCGTTCCCTATCTCGCTCCCTTTCACGCTCTCGCTCTCGCTCTCGCTCCCGATCGCGGTCGCTTTGACGCGGTACGTACGGTTTTGCTGGCAGATCCCGTAGATAACTGTCCTCTGGCGGTTGCACGGCGCTCTTCCTCTTCAGCTGCGCATGCGGTGGCAGCGCAATTTGTGACGGCTTCAGGGCAATCACAGAATTGTCTGCCTCATTCGACCAGTGCTCGTCATCTGTTTGGAAAACATTACAAATATTGTACAAAGTTAAATAAACTACAAGTAGGTAAGGTTACAGTCGACTCTAAAAGACCCTGTACTCAAAGAAATAAGCGATTTTCAACTGATTGGTCTTATGGCAGCTATAAAATATAGTTATACGATCTGGATTAAACTTGATGAGAATAGTTGTAACTATAATGTACACATAATGTGTGAATTTCGTTGCGATCGCTTAACTGGCTCCATATATAACTCATATAAATCTACTATTTTCCTACGATTTGCCCTAAGGAAACTATAGGATAGAATTATTTGATTCAGATTAAATTTGTGGTAGGGATATTGAATAAACTTTGTTATTAACTGGATAAACCCGACGAATAGACGGACTTTTATTCCAACTTGGGTTGCGCTCTTATAGTCTCCGATATCTGGGTGCCCATACTTTCTGGGGTCAAGAACGCCTCCTTCTGTCTGTTACGCATATTTAGGATCGTGTTTGACAACAACATTATAACTCTCCTCAACCAGTTGGATTCGGATTGGACAACTATATTCGGTAGCTTCCATAAATCGGTATATACATATATATGCATATATCTTTGAGCTGTCTTAGGCCCAATCGGCTTAAAACCTCAATGCATAAGGACTATTATATGACTAGTTCTTTAAATTACTCACCACTTGAACTATTGAGCTCCTGTCGCTCCGGACTTGGTGCCAGATCGGAGCCAATGCCTGAGGATCCTCGGGAGGAAACCTGTTTGCCATTCGCATTGGTTGGAGGCGGTGCCGTAGCTGCCGCTCCAGTGCCAGTTGTTGCTGCTACTCCTGCTGCCGGTCCAGTACCGACGCCACCTTTGGGCGTGCCCGCACCACCCACAATCAAAGCATTGCGACAGCGACGCAGCTCAATGGCCGTTAGATTTCCCTTGGAACGATGAACAGTGTCATAGTCACGAGGTGGCAACAACAATGGAGGACCATTTCCATTTAACTTGGCCCTCAACTCGGCGGCCAAGGAATCAAAGAGGTCGCTATTTTGTTGTGCGGTCAGCGGAGGGTGTAGATGATGTGAGTGCTGTGAGTGTTGTGAATGCTGTGAGTGTTGTGAATGCAGTTGTGCATGATGTTTGCCGTTGTTGTTGTTGTTGTTGCTGCTGCTGCTGTTGTTGCCATGTGGCGGTGACCTTGACACCGGTGATCCAGCCAATCCCACATGCTCCTCACTGCACTCCGACTCCCTTGTGCTGTTGCCCGTGTCGCTACCCAAGGAGCTACTAAATCGTTTTGGCGACGTCTCGTGACGCCGTTGCTGCTGATGATGTTGTTGTTGTTGCTGCTGTGAATAGTTGCCACCGCCGTTTGAGTGGTGCTGCTGTGACGTCATATGATGTGAAGACTTGTGTGTGACGTCATGACGCTTGTCTGTTCCACTGTTGCTGCTGTGTCCTTGCATTCCGCCAGCGGGCAGAGGCGGTAAAATGCCCAACCTAAGAGATCCGAAAAAATGGAAGAAATTTCAGATTTATGCTTGCAATAAAAACTTAAATTTATGAGAGAATCAAACGTGACTCGTGTGCAAAAACATCGCACAAGGAATTCCGTCTGTTTTGGAACGAAATAAGGCTTAAAGTATTCGGGATCAGAGTAGATTTAGTGGGTACGGCACTCAGTATAAGCAACTGGATCTCAGAGTCTACGAGAGCTAGAGCCACTAAATTTAATAACAAAATTTGTCTATGTTTTCTGCATTTCAAGCTTGTTTTAGATATTTCACACGCCATTTAAGTCTCGCCATTCATTCACAACTAGTATCATAACACGAAAACTTGGGAAACTTCTAATGCGGCCTTATTTATTTACTTACTTTGGATCGGACAACTATATCAATACAGATAAGCTGATGTAAACGAGCATATCAAATTTTTTAGGGGTAGAACAACTGTATTATATATTTGCTATAGGATAAATCGGTAATGGATATTATAATGATATTATGTGCTCATCATAATTCTTACGATCTCCATCTATTTTGAACCCGATGGGACAACTATATCCTATAGCTCTCATATAACAAATCGCTCGAAAACTTCTTATTTGCGTGGAAAATTTCGCACAAAATAAAGTACGAAGTCTTTTACAGTCGGTTCGCTTGATAGTAGTCTTTCTTACATGCTTTTTTTTAGCAACCTATGTCGCTTAACACTTATTGAAAACTTATTGTTTAAATTCAGTTAAAAATGTAATTAAATTGATTGATTTTTATGTTAAAAATAAAACTCGCCTTAAATTAACATGGCTATAAACAACTTTTCTCTTAGTCATTCGATTAACTTTCTATACAAATCAAATATATCAGTTTAATGAGTCGCACAATAAAGAATGGGCGTTAAAAATCTCTGGAAATGCCAATTTCCTTCAAATACTTAATTTTATATCGTGGGAAACTCTGGAAAGTAGTAGTGCCCTCTTCAGTGTTAAGTTAAGCTTCAAGTTCAACTTTGACATTAACTTTAATGCTAACTGTATCTGCAACTGCATCATTAACATTAGTGGCAAATCGTAACGATCTGATGCAGCTGCAATTGGCTAATGGAGTGTCTAAGCGGGAAAGTTACTCGCTTGCCACTTAACTTACTCCACAAGTTGCTACTTGCCACTTGCCACTCGCTTCCTGCTCTCGGTTGGATGCGGCATGCAATTAATTTCCACTTGCGGTACATTTTGAGGACCCCCCTCGAAGCATTCGAAAAGTGCTCGTAAGTTGTAGCTTTTGAGAGATATGTGTATACCAATTACAGCTGGCTGGAAAGGTTGCAGTTAAGCGCACACGACTGTGTAAGCTTCTGTACTTGTTTTGTCTTAGAAGGAAGGAGAACAGATGGGTAAGCTCGGCTTTTAAAGCACCTGTACTTGAAGTTATGATTCAACTGTACCGCACAAGGTATAGACGAGCGACATTGATTATGTTTGACACTGTACTCTTTATGCAACTTGTAGAAAGGCATGAAAAGAGTGACATTGACTGTAAGATACCCTGTACGCATAGTTGTAACTTATAGAAAAGACCTTGGGTGATCAAAACCGATCTTTTACTTAAAAAAATGTAACTGTACAAAACTGTTAATATTTGATAGAGCTCGACTGTGAAACACTCTGTACTTATGCTAATTATGGTAGAAAAATTTGTGGGTATAAGTTTAATTATGGTACATCTGTTTGGTATTGGTTATCCACATGAACAAACATTTTAAATACAAGAAACTTTTCTAGTACAGGGTCTAAAATACTTTGCTGATCTACCAAATCCAAAATAATTTGCGTTTCCTTCACTTAGGATTGATTTTAAGATTGTAAGACTCACCTAGTTTCTAGCTCCTCGAAGCGCTTCTGATTGTCCGGTCGATTGATTAGGATTTGCAGTTGTAGGTGCAGCGCCTCCGCCGTTGTCTCCGAGTCGCAACGATAGGCGTGCACATGCAGAGGACACTTGGTGGCCGGATTATAGAGGAGCAGGACACAGGCAACAATGTCATCGGTTTGCACGGAGCTGGTTATGGCACTGTGTGGTATTAAATGCTTCGATGCGCCCTATTTTTATTTATTTTTAACCAAGTTTGGAATGTGGTTCAGAAGTTAAGAGCATTAGGAGTGGGTGAGGCGTGAACTGAAGTGGAAATTCTTCACTTACCTGCAAGATTTTGATGCCTTTGTGCGAAACCTGCAGCGTCACCTTGAGAGGCTCCTGGCCCCGTGATCTGTCCACCAGATATGGCAGCACTGAGTTAATGACGCGTGCACCTCGCAGACCCTTCGCCTCCTCGGCGCCCAGAAACCACACATAGTAGGAGGCCTTTTGGACGTCCCGACGCAAACGTAGCGCCATTTTGTTCGATCAATTTAGATAATACAGCTCAGACCAAGATTTATCGATTGTCTCCCTCTCTCTCTCTCTCTTCTGTCTCTCTCTCTCAGAAGCAGCTAGTTCTGTGCATCTGCAAAGAGGATCGACTATTAAAATGTGCATAAAATTGTGTTGAGGCTACAGAATCGGAGTCGAGATCTTCAGTGCCTAGATTATGGCCTTAAATTATGTACAGGATAAGATTTACTGTCATCCATTTAGTCTACAAAAACTATCGATAAATTATGAAATCGCTTTAAAGTTGCAATAATGTATTCAAGTCATAAAAGCATTAACTAAAGATAAAACACTGTCCAAGTTTAATTGGATGCTTCTTTTCAAAGCAGGGGAACCATTGATTCATTATAAATTCGATTTGGTATTTACAGAACCCAGAAAAACTCAGATAATTTTTTTGAATTCTGGTGCTTAAAGTTTGACCTTCAGTTTACCTTAAGTAATAGATTTTTAGAAGGTTGATTTGAACTATTAGTATAGGTTATTTATGTATAAATTACTATCGATTAATTATGAGTTTTAGAACTTAATAAAGTTGATTTTACATTTTAGTTAAAACATCTTTAACTTTAAGATAAAAGTTTGTCAGAACAAAATTGGTTTCGTAACTTTCGATTAACGTTTTTTTAGACCTCGTACTCTTTAAAAAAAAGTAGAGGGGTCTATTAAGTTTGTCAGAAGCGAAATGTGCGTAACAGGTAGAAGGAGGCGTGGCCGACCTCCTAAAGTATATATATTCTTGATCAGCATCAATGTCCGTCTGTCTGTCTGCCGTCCGTCCGTAGGAACACCTGGATCTTTTAAACTATAAAAGCTAGAGCCACAAAATTTGGAATGAAAGTCCGTCTATATGTCAAGCAGATTAAGTTTATTTCAAATTTTTGCCACGCCTCCTACCGCCCCCGCAAATTGTAAAAAACTATTTTCATTATACTACAACTTGCAAGCTATCGTTTATCGTGACGAAATTTGCACATTATGTGTATGGAACCATTATAACTGTCTCCACCAAGTTTCATCCGGATAGGACAACTATAGCCTATAGCTCCCATAGGACAAACCGGTCGAAAACAGGACATTTGTATGGAAAAATTCTCACTAGAAGGAGTACGGGGACTTTTACAGTCGGCTCGCTCGACTGTAGTCTTTCTTACTTGTTTTAACTAAAATATTTTCTGTAAAATATGAAATCTGTTTAAAAAAATTAAATTAAATTTTATTGTTTTAAAATTTTCCTAAGTTTTGGCTTAAGATATATGATTAATATTGTCGAAAGTTTATTAGAACTAACAATAACTTTTGTCTTTAAAACTAAACAATGAAAAACAAATAAGATATCTGTATAGAACAAATGAAACCAAATTTTTAGAAAGTAAAGAAAAAAGTAAAGTAAAATTTAATGTTAGTTAAAAATTTAGAAAAATTCAAAGTTTGTTAAATATAAAAACATTTAAATAAATGAAGTAAATTGATCACTTTTGTAGTCAAAAAATTGTGCTAAGTCCAATGTTTTTTCCTTAAATAAGTTTAGAAAAGAATTTCACGTTTAATTTCCCAGAAATAATCTGCGATGAAAGCAGCTTAGAGTTGGATCAGAACCCATTAGAAAACAAGCGTTTTAAATGCAAATCCAATTTGAAATATGCGTTTATATTATGGGATCAGCATGCAAGCGGATCATCATCAATCAGAGATACTTGTACGACTTGTACGGGATTGGATGAAATCGGTCATAACTGTTGGAATTTGCGTCATTTGGGGGGGAATTATGTGAGAGCAGCGGGAAGAACACGAATGTGTGCATGTGAATGCGGAATGTTAAGTGATCAGGAACTTGTCTTGTATAGCAAACACCTTGGAATACTGATACATACTAAGTGCTTAATATTTATGCTTATGTTAGCCACGCTTACGGGCCACTCTAACGGCATTTGTTTAGACAAATTTGAATCCCAAAAACCCGCAAGACAGCACAGCCGGTTCGGTGTGTCATAATATCATTCCAGTCTCTGGGGATTTAAAAAAAAATCAAATGTGTCTAAAGTTAGATACACACACATAGATACAGATACACAGATACACCGTGGAAGCAGCAAGAAGAAGAACATGCCAACAACGGTATTAATATTGTAGATATACTCGTATATCTTCTCAATAATATTCATAATCGATGAGCTGGTACAACTTGTTGTGCGACATTTTCATCTCCAACTCGCGTAGGCCAAAAAGAATCTTGTTTTATTTTTTAGTATTTTTGTTTTTTTTTTTTGTCTCTCTTTTTTTCTGTTTTGTTATTTTTTTTTCAAGATATTTATCAATGTTATATGGCAGCCATAATGTGTGCTTTTTAAATTTACATATGGCACAAAAGCGGCCCACAGCACGGCAATATCACAAAAGCTGCTAAACAAACGATATTATTAACCTCAAAAGCAAAAAAAAAAAAAAAAAAAAAATAGAAAAAAAAACTAAATAAACAAATTTGAAATTTATTTCTTTGGAAAAGTACCAAAAGAACATAACAAAGTGGGAAAAAAACAGCAACTTGAGGGAAGTACTTAATATCATCCTTTTCTAAACTGGTTTTTGAGCCTTGGTTTTACCAATTTGTTTAGGGGAGCTTTAGCAAAAGATCTACATTTTTTTATAGTGGAGTGTCAACTATATAATTTGTCGAAAATAAAGCTATAAATAGTTTATTCTATAACTAGATTTTCAGGGTCTACATTAATCACTAGCTAAAACTGCCGTTTAAGGTAATAAACTAATGATTTTTTTTTACTTTTGTATTGATTCAATTTAGTTTTATACTGTCAAAAATAACGAATTATTGAGTGTTTCATACCGCAGAATGCGAATCATTTGCAAACATATAGTGCTAATTTAGCGTTTAAACTGTTCTGGGTATTATAAAACAGTATTTTAGGAGTAACACAATAAATTTAGTTTATATCTTGATTGTCAAGATAATCGAGATCATAAAATAAATTAACTAAAAGAACTTAACTCAATCTTTATTAAAAATGGTATTGTTTTTAGTTATAGCTATAGCTATATTTAGCTATAAATTATTTGTGAAATGTGCATTTCTTTTTAAAATAATTGTAAAATTCTAGTACTTGAATAAGAACTAAGCAGAGAATTAACAATTTTTATATAATGTCTACAAAAGAAACAAAAACTTTATAAAATTCAATTTACTGTCAAAAGTATTTTTTTTTTTCGATCGTTAAATTCTCAGTTTAGAAAAAAATAAAAACAATTTTCTATTGTTTTGACTGTTGAAATTCAATTGTTGTTTTGTATGCAGTGGCTAGAAGTGTAGTTAAAATTTTTAATTTATGTCTTGCCCCGTATAATTGTGCAAAATTAGCGAGTAATCAAAGTAGATAGAGCTTTTGATGTGGATTGTGACTGGAATTAATGATATTGCATGTACTTTGTGAGTAAGTGTAGTTTTGAGCGCTTCTTGCATCTAAATAAAGTAGAAGTCGAAATTCATAAATTTGCTTATATTTTTTAGCGATGCAATCTAGAAGCTTAGCAGGCATTATGCCCAAAGAAATATATTATTCACTGCAGCAGTAAATCAAAGTCTAAAATTGCGCTTTTATAAACCAAGCGTATACTTTTCCCCATAAGTGTAAATTAGCATGGAATGAGTTTCTTATTGGATTTAGCTGTTTTTTTTTTTTTTTGGGCGCAGTCGCAACTGTTTTGCTTGTTGTTGTTTTTATTGTTATCGCTGGCGCTGTCACTGCTGCTACTGTTGTTGTTGTTGTTAAAGCGCCCTCTTTGGGTTAGCACTAATAAGCAGACGCAATTGTCATTCTTTAGGTGTTCTCTTATTGGATTTTTCTTTGCGCAGACACACAAAGTGTTCACATTAAAATGGGTTAAGCGCATTTGGAGAAGAAGAAGCAGCAGCAGCCAATTGGTGGCGCACACACATACACACACGCATACGCAGACATAAAAGTACGCGCGGCACTTGCACTGTTTTTTTCTGCTTGTTTTTATTTTTAACTCTCTTTGCGTTTGTTTGGCTGCTTTTGCTGTGTGTTTTGTTGTTTTTGTTGCTGGCATTTGCTCCATTTTAGCTGAACTCGATCAATGAACCGTTTAATACACAAACACACACACACACTTATACACTTGCACCTACATACATATATACTTATACAGTCGCAAGTTGTAGCGTTTAAATTTCTACAAAACTTATTTGATTAACGGTAATTGCAAGAGAGCGAGAGCAGCTAGAAATTGTGCTCTCACCCGTTGCCTCTCATCACTTTGCGCACAGATCGTAAAGGGGGGCGAAAGAAAAAGAGAGAGAGAGAGAAGAGAGGGAGACACATACACACACACACACAAACACACCTTCGCTTGCACAGAAACAAAAAGTAATAAAAAGAGCGACTTTGTGAGCTTTTTGTTTAAGCTCTCCGCGTTGTTTGTTGTTGTTGGTATATAAGCTTTGCTTTAATGCTTTTTGCCGTTGTTGTTGTTCTTCTTCTTGATTCGTTTTTGTTTTACGTTATATTCGTACGTTTTAAAAACGCGTCGCGCAACTGACGACGTCTCAACGCTTTGAACGCCTGCTATCGACTGACTTTAGACTAAAAACTGGTGGCACCGCTGACGCTAACTCTGCTGTCGTTGCTGTCGCTGCTGCCGTTGCCTGGCTAACTGCTGGACAGGTATGCACACACACACACACACACACTAACACTCGTACACAGCGATACTTGCTAGTTGCTGTTGTTGTTGTTGTTACTGTGGTTGTTTTTAAGCCGCCGCAAAGAAAGTCAAGTCGCACGTACAGAGTCGCTGTCGCCTCTGCTGCCGCGGCTGCTGCCAACTGCGACGCTGTTCGCGCTGCTGCCGTAAAGTCTTTGACTGGAATGTTTTGAAATTAAAAGTTGTTGGGTTTTTGGGCGCAGCGTCGCAGTCGCAGTCGCAGACGTTGTTGTTACTGCTGGCCCTGGCCAACAGGCAAGACAGTCAAGTAGTATGTTGTTGCCGCTTATTTTTTTTGGCTTAGACAGGTGTACGCGGTGGCCAACAGCGGCGGCTGCAGTTGTTGTTGTTGTTGTTGGTGTTGGTGTTTTTGTTGTTATTGATATAGCATTGAGCACTTTGAAAAGCCGTCGTCGTTTCTATGCATTCTACAAGTTTTCCATCCACACACACACACACACACACACAAACTGTGCCTGCAAAATTGAAAAACTTGGCATTTAACTTGGCGTCTCTTGTTAGCCAGGCCAAGTGAAATCTGCAAAAATTATTCTATATGTCTATGATCAAACAATTTCTTGTTGTTGCTATTCGTATTTTTGTGATTATTATTGCTCTTGTTGTAGTTGTTGTAGTCGCCTTTGGGCACGGAAACGGAAATGTTCAAAATTTAGTAAGTTTGCCGCCAAAAGGTGCCGATATTCATACAATTTGTTGCTTGGCCCACATTTTCCAACTCACTTTCGAAATGCGTTTTAGCATTTTTAAACTTTAAGATTTAAAAATTTAAAATAAATCAGATTTGAAGTAAGGTTTAGTTGTAAAAGTGTGAGGAAAGTAAGATTATAATTGAAAGTTTAGTCTTAGAAAAACTCGGTTTCAAATAATTATTTTTAAGATTTAAAAAATTCAATTAAATGTCAAATTTAAATTTCTTTAATCTTAAGAAATTCTACCTACTTTTAAAATTGTAATATGTAGTCGATTTTTAAGACAATTTCTTACAAATGAAATAAACATTTTTTGTTTTTAATGATTTCAGAAAATAGACTTTTAATCTCAAGTTTTTTTGCCCAATCTTAGACACCATTCGCCATTTGGTTTCCGGGCCATTTGCTGCTGTTTATTTTGCTTTTCCTCTAGTTGGCATAACTGTTTTCAGGTAAATTCATTGCTTAATTACGTGTACGTCTTTAAGATGAGACACAAACTTAATTGCTTTTATCTTATCGCATCTGATGTTCTGCTAAGTAGAAAATGTCATCGAGTTTTGTAAACTTTTCAGTATTTTCTGATTTTATTTATTTTTTTCGTTTGTGGTTCAATGATTTTGGGCTTATCAAATAATGTGCCATACTTGTTGTATTTGTTGTTGTTGTTTTTCTATACTTTTTGTGGTCTCTTTTGTTGTACAGAATTAAGTGCTGCGCATTTCCGCAATTAATGTTGTTAGTTTTACAACCGTTTTGATATATATTCAGACCTTTAACGCGTTAAATGGCTATAAGAGGCTACAACAATGCACTGGAAATGCAGTGTAATGATGCTGTGCCACAAAGAAGAAGAAAGAGAAGAAAAAGTAGTAGAGGAAGTAGAAAAAATAGAATGATTTTGGTATGCTTTAAATTTGGTTTGAATTTTTCTGTAGTTTCCTGTCTTTTTTCTAGATTTTCAAAAAAAAAAAAAAAAACTAAAACAAAAAAATATAAATAAATAAATAAATAAAAATTACATTCGTTTCTGATTTATTTAAATATAAAAACAATTTTCTTTCAAACTTTGAGACCCATAGAAATTATAGAAACAAAAAATGCTTCAAAAATATATTTTTTTAATATAGTAATATTGAAATCATTCAAAAAACTAAATAGTTCATGTTCTTTGAGATCCATGGAGTGTATAAAAATGTTTGCTTCAAAACAGATTATTTTTATTTACTTAAAGCATTAAAGTGTAATTCATTTGAAGTGTAATTTCTGTCACAAAATCAAAAGGATTCGACTTAAAAATACTTTGTTGACTAGTGTTGTTTTGTCATTTTATTGATGAAAAATTGAAAACATGCTAAAGTTGAAAAGAATAAATAAATAAAATAATAAATACTGCAATATAGAAGCGTGTTCGGCTTTCAATTGATATGCATACCAGTGATATCTCATGTGAATACACTCATAAATACACTCGTGTATGCTTGTTGTTGTACTCATTGTAGTTGTTGCTGTTATTGTTTTTTATCGTAAATGCCAGAGCGTTAATTCGTGTTCGACCTTGGTCAGCAAATTTGCGATTATTTTTGGCCTCATACAAATTTTGTTATTAAATGTTGAAATGCATTTGTAGCACGTTTTTGGCCAATAACAACAGCAACAAAAAACAGCTACAGCACTCTGAGAGATTTCTCCAGCTATTTTTGACAAATCCCTGCTAACCTGCTGACATGCTATCGGTCCAAGACCAAAGACCACGCCTACCCGACAAAATATATATAATCACACGTCTGTCGAGACCCGAGAGAGCCACATCAATGAAATTTCACTTTTCACTCATGGAAAAACTAAAAGTAAAAATGTAAATACCCCCCCACTCCACACAAAAAATATAAAGAAGAAGAAAAAATAAAAAATAATAATAACAATAAAAAGTTTATACGAATAATTTGCAATTAAATTGGTCGAGCATCGTCTGGGAACTGGTTACCCACTTAAATACATGCTAGCTGCTATAGGGTATGCTGGTTTATAGGGTGTGTTTGACTTGTCATTGCCTACACTTTAATTGTTTCAAGTTTTACGCATTTATTATTAATACATTTATTATAAATATTTAAAGTTTAATAAAAAACACAAATATTTCTGAATTTATTATGAATAAATGAATTAAAATGTATGGAAAAATAAATTATAAAAAAAATATTATTATAAATTTGCGATCTTTTAAAGTAAAGAGTTTTTCCATCAGTTCTTCATCATATACTGATTCAAATAAATTGTTTTCATAGATATATCTAAAGATTACTAAATATACATATATACAGTACTCGCGGCCTGCTCCCTCAGGCGGACATTTTTACTAGCCGAACAAATTTTATTTTTAGAATACTTTTGTTTTACACGCATCGCTATGAAAACAGTTTCCGTTTCTGCCAAATTCTTTTTCCAAGTAGAGTATTTTTGCTTCGGTTTGTTAAATGTTTTTCGCTTGTCTTTTATTTTTTGGTGAAATTGCACAGCGCAAAAATCGAAATTGTTTTCTATAGTAAAGTTTTGCGTGTGTTCCCCATGCTGCTCAGACTCCACCTGCTCTGGCCCTCGGCCCCGACCCTACTACTGCCAAGTTACAATTTTCCACTGAAGGTAGAGCCAAGGCCGTGTTGGATCAATGCGAAACCGATCGACGCGTCTCTGCTGTGCCATTAAATCAAAAAGGAAGAAGCGAACAACTGCCACGCCCCACGGCAATGCATGCTAGCTGCCACATGTGGTGGCAGTTTTAGCCACTCAATGTCGCTACAACTACCAATAAAAAGCAGCAACGACAGCAACGCGGCCTCGGAACAAGTGGCTTTCTTTTGGGTGCGACGACTTGCAAGAGATCTGAGAGATTGCAGACTGTAGAGAGTAGAGAGTCGTAGGGGCAGGAGGGGGGCCGGGGTACAGTGGGGTGAATTGGCATTGCAGCTGAGCTAAGCGTTTTTAATTGAATTGCAATGAAAAGAGTTTCGAGAAACGCGTTAAACCGCTTTTGATTTTTATATGCTTACACACACACACACACACAAACACACACACAAAAGTATATAGATATGAGCCTGGGTAAAAGTGGGTAATCATCATTAGCCAGGTTGAGTCGGTCGTCTGTGCAGCATGGCCAAAACCAATCAGCCACATTTGCCGGACAATCTTACAGTTCCCCCACCACTACCCACTGCCCACTGTTGTAGTTGTTGCAATCTTTCAGTTCCAGTTCCAGTTCCAGTTTTAGTTCCAAACAACATTTTCAATTCCCATAGATTAGGCGGTGAGAGTGCGACAAAAGCCGCAAAAGAAGAAAAACTAAAAATTAAAACATTTTAACTGTCTGGTTATAAGTTGGCAACCCACACACGCACGCACACAGACACATGCCACACACATACACATACAGTTAGCTTGGCAGCAAGTGAAATTCCGTTAATGCGCTCAGCTCCCCATCCACATGAGCGAAGATCGCTTCGCTTTGCTACGCTTTACTTTACTTTGCTTTGCTTTCCGCTGCTCTCAGCCTCTCTCTCTCTCTCAGTCTCTCCGCTTTGATCTTTCGCTCTTTTGCTCTTTGATTCATCCCCTCCTTTGGTCAGCCGACAAAAGTAGAAATTTGATCTATTTCATGTGATTAGCGCATATAAATTGACTGCGCTCTCAATTTATTGATCATTCCGATTGATTGGGTGAAAACGCATGTGGGTGTGTCCCACACACACACACACACACAGAGAGACCTTATGCACACTTACACTACACCATGTTCGCTTTGTAGTGGCATTTGGGGCGTGGCAGCTGCTGCTCCTGGCAGTGTAGGAAATCGGTGCCTTTTTAATCGCTTGGGAGCGTCAATGATGAATCGTTGCTACCCTTTACGGGCTGTGCAGTCGGTGTAGCCGCCTCTTAATACCCTGTAATCTGTGCAGTTCATTGTAATTGAAAGGTGCGAATCAAATGAGTCAGGCTGATTATGCGTTTGTATCTTTTGTAAAGCTATGTATCTGCTTCATTCAAGGTGTGTCTTTGATTTGTATTCTGCTATTTGTATCTTTGTATCTTTGTGTCTGTTTCCTTTCGGTGTAGCTTCATGTGATTATTTTTGATTTGTGTAGTTATTTATCGGCATCTTTTCAGTGTGTATCTCTACATTATTTTGGTCATCTACGACTGTTTGGCCCTTATGACTGTGTCTATTTATAATTGTATTTTTTGTATTCATTTCTACCTTTGATTTTTAAGGGATAAAAATCAATTTTTTTTTTTTTGCATTTAATTGTAGTAGAACACTTCAAAAATACCGTGTTAAAATTTTAAGTCAAACCAAGCAATACTTTTCAAGATATAGAGCATAAAGCCGAGCCGCCTCAGTTGCTCGCGTAGTCCGTTACAAACTTTAAACGCGGTTTTCTCGAATCTTTTTTTTGAAAGTGCGTAGGCATTGGCATTTGAAAACTACTTAACCGATCCTTTTGAAATTTTGTACACATATTCTACATATAAAAAACCTCCCCCCAACGTTTTTTTTTGCCATTTTTTTTTTATATTGAGGTGGTTTTACACCAACAAAATGGCGGAATTTGTTCGAAAAAGGTCACTTTTTGCTTTAAACGACTACCAAATGGCTGAAAATGAAAATAAATCGTCAAACTAAACGTTGGGGGGAAGTTTAATTCATACTTTAACTAAATTATTCGATTTTTTTGATTTCGGATGATTCTACGCCAAGATATGCTGCCTACCGCAAAATGAATTTTTGAAAAGACGCCCACGTAAATGTGCTCTCATTCGCTCATTTTGCAATATTTTTACATGCAAATTTTATCAAATATTCTTGAAATGTTAATTTATAATACGCAGTAACTTTTAATAAATTGACTTAAACCGTTTCGCTACAATAAATCCATGAAAATGGCGTTTTTTTTTTAGCGTTTATCCCTTACCCCCCCCTTAATCGAATGTTTTTTTTATTTATTTATAAATTTGTATTTAATTTTCAATTTAGTTTACAATAATATATAAAAAAAAATAAAACTAAATGTATTTATGAAATTATTTTGAATATTTTAGTACGTCTAAATCAACGTATCTTTTATCTGTGTGTTTTTTTTTTTTACCATTTTCACAAAATTTTTTCTTTATTTCATCTCTTGAACTGCTTCCTATGCCTTTATATCTTTGGAAATGTATTTTACATATGTTTAACTATCTTTCAGTTTGCCTATCTTTGTATCTGCGACTGTTGATGCCGCTCACATTAATCTATACATATTTCAATCTGTATCTTTGAGCTCGTAGTTGTTCATTTATATGTAAATATCTAATAATGTACCTTTTCCTCTCTTTTTAACTAACCAATTAACAAACTGCTGCTACGTGTGATAAATTGAATAGTTTAATGTACAACTGAGTCCACCTGGTGGCACATGGGGCATGTGCTGTCAATTGTAAAGTTTCCTGGAAATTGCAAACTGTTTAAGCTACTTAACAAGAAAAACTCAAGAACAGAAACACAAAAGCAAAAAAAAAGTGGAGAAAAAGTCATAATGTCTGTTGTACTCTGACCCTTGTTGAAAGACACGCGCCCAAAACAGTACAGGAAAAAAGAATTCTTGAAGCAAAGCAGCGAAAGAGCAAGAAACAAGATAAAGAGTATTTTTTTTATTGGGTTGACGTATAGTAGGAAGTATAAAAAGGAACCGTAATTATATCATTTAATTTTAGTAAAGCCACAAAGAGCAGTTAAAGCTCAGATAGAGTTTAGATAGATGCAAGCTGTACAAAGTACTACGACAAGAAGTTTTGGAGTTCTCTTTTTTTTTTGGTTTTTTTTTGTAATTACAAAAGTTTCGAAGCGTTAACATCGCGTAAAGATTGCCCAACTTGATAGTGCTCGAAAATGGCTCTAGAAACTGAAACTTCCTTTTTTTCCTCACCCGCTCTCTATGAAGCCCCTGTAGAGTTACATAAAAACGCCATCTAGCGGCAACGATTGATCGCAGACAGACTCAATTAATGGCCACTTGATTGATGTGTCTTCGTCTGCGTGTCTGCTTATCAATCAATTTATCTACGGCTGCCCTCGAAGGCGCTGCGCCTTAAAGGGGGCGTAACTCTATTGTATCTCATCGATTGTATATGCAGCATTTGCATTAAGGCCTAAAAATGAGATAAATATATATTTAGATGTGCATAAAAATCGCAGAGCTTTAATCATTTGAATGCCAAATGGACTCTCAAGTTAATCACACAGCATCAGGTGTCACTCACGTATAATTTTAGCCTCTAACTATGTCATAGAAATTAATTGTTATGTGCATGCATAAACACAGACTTTATATATAAACCTAAATAGCCGCTATATGGTTGATGTGTGGCTTTTAGTAGACAAAGTATCTTTTCGTTTGCTGTGTCTGCGCTTTTAAGCTTATGATACTGTTGACTATAGTTTATCTAATCACAGGTATTAGTTTAGTGGCAGCTTGCACTCTCTTTTGAAACTTGTCTTTATAAAAGTAGTAGAAACCAGATTTAGTATATGCCTTTTAAAAATCAAGTTCAGTTAAGTTTTTAACGAATTTCTATACTTAAAATAATTTATGCAAATTTAAGAGGTGCCATTGCTAATTGACTTTGTATTTCCTTATTGAATGAGATAATTTTATCGTTTTAATATAGTTTAAAGGATTTTTTAAACCATTTTTGCTTTTAATAACAATAATAATGTTTCATTTTAGCGAGCGAGCTGACTATAAAGACCCCGTACTCGTGTTAGTGCCCATTTTCCTTACAAATTAGTTATTTTTAAACGATTTTTTTCTATGGGAGCTATAGGATATAGTTGTCCGATCTGAACCAAACTTATTGAGGATAATTATAATTATGATATACACAAAATATTTGATTTTGGTTACGAGTTTTCTTACAAATACTCTATTTTTGACCGAATTGTTGTGTGGGAGCTATGGGCAATAGTAGTCCGATCCGGATCAAACATGGTTAGCATAGTTAAAATGGTTCCAGACACGTACAAAATGAATTAGGCCACGATAGCTCTGATAGTTTCGAAGTTGTAGTGCAATGAAAACAGTTTTTTACAATTTTCGAGGGCGGTTAGGGGCGTGGCAAAAATGTGATCTAAACTTAACCAGCCTGACATACAGATGGACTCTCAATCCGAATTTGGTGACTCTAGCTCTTATAGTCTCGAAAATCAAGGTGATCATACGGACGGACAGTGAGACGGACAAACGGACTTGATACTGTTCAAGAATATATTTGCTTTCTGGGGTCGGCCACGCCTCCTTTTGCCAATAATTTTGATCTCTAAAAAGATATAAAGTTCTTTTTTTTCTGAACATTTAATGGTAATCCTATTAAAATTATATTACTGAAGCACTTTTAATGAGATAATTCTCAGTACATCCTCTTTGAGTCTTAAGTTTCGCATTGTCTTTTGTCTATTCATCAATAGTTCATTCATTGAACTATTTTTAGATCTTTTTGTTTGCCTTCCTCTCTCTCCTTGTTTTCTCCCCAACAATAATTATTTAAACATTATGATGATTGTACTTATATTAACTGTGGTTATTACCAATTGTGCGGGCACTACAAACGAACCGATCGTGAAATTTGCTATAGCGAATTGTAAATCCCACACACAGTTGTACAGCAAATAATAAATGATAAATCAATAATATAAACACTTTTAAGTAGTATATTTGTACTTGTGCATGTGTAAACTTGGGAGCACTCTTCAAATACAGTTACTTAGTAAGCAAATAAATTTGCTCGTGTCAGTAAACAGAAATTGATTTGTCGGCATTTGTCTCTCTCCCTCTATGTGTGTGGAGATCGATCAATGCACTTTCACTCAATAATTTTTTATATAAATAGAAATTTGTATGTTTAACAACACTAATTTCTATTAATGTTTCAGCAAAAAGCGCCATTCGTTGAATACTCACAGTAAATTTTGTTTGGTTACTCCAACCATCTTTAGTCAAAAAACATTATAGTTTAGCATAAATTAATATTGCTACTATGGTGTTTTAAGGTTTAGTTTTCTTTTTATTATTGATAATAATAATTAACAACTTTTTTAAGCTCTTAAACGTTAATTGAAATTTGGTTTTTTTATGACAATCACACAGTGTAATGATTACTTTGAAACTTTAATTATTTTCCATACAAAATAAACGATAAATATATAGTTTCAATACTTAAAAATAAAAAATGTAATTTATTGTTTAACAAGTGTATAACACAGAAATTTTAATTAAGTTTGAATGTAAAAATTTAACAAACTTTAAAAAACAGTAGAGGGGACTATTAAGTTTGTCAGAAGCGAAATGTGCGTAATAGGAAGAAAGAAGCGTGGCCGACCCATTAAAGTATATATATTCTTGATCAGCATCAACAGCCGAGACGATGTAGCAATGTCCGTCTGTCCGTCTGCCTGTGTCCGTCCGTCCGTATGAAAACCTCGATCTTTTAAACTACAAAAGCTAGAGTCACCAAATTTGGAATCAAAATCCGTCTATATGCCATGCCCCCTACCAGCCCCGTAAATTGTAAAAAGCTATTTTCACTACTTTACAACTTGCAAACTATCGGAGCTATCGTGACCAAAACTTGACAGAGTACCATTGTAACTATTTCCACCACTGTAGCCTTTCTTACTTGTTTTTATGCTATAAATAAATTCTTTTAAAATGCTAACTGAACAATTTGTTTTATTTCCGCTAAGCCGAAATAGCCTAAATAATTTTAAATGGCTTTTGTCTTAGAAATAAACTTAACCTCTATTGACGGAAACTAAAATTAATTAATCTTTTTATACCATTAATATAGGCTTAGAGTAATAAATAACCTGAGGAGAGTAAGCACTATAATTTACCATATAGACTCGACAATGGTTTTACCATAACATGCTACCAATTGGTAATAATTAGTGCATAAATAGTATCAATGTTTCCACAATTCTAATGAGCTGTCGTTGCTAATAAATGCGTTTAGTAAAATGTATATACGCGTACAAGTTTCCAGGTTGTAAAAGTTTCTGGTTTGTGGTTTCTGGTAAGTCTATGTCAGTTGGCAGTTAAAGCAAATTAGCAAAGTATTGGGCGAGAGTCCATTAGTTATCTATTGATGTGTCTGGTCATTGATGGGTGGGGTCATACAGTTGTTGCCATTTTTAGCTGCCTCACTGCCTGGTATCCCATATAAGCATTACATCATGACATGCGCCGTCTGTACGTAAGCCCATAAAAAACTAAAATAACTAAAGAAAAAAAAATATAGCTATAGCTAATCACATCGTATCGTGGGCTGAACAGCAGGAGGAGCTACAGAGTCTCAGGCCCCGCCACAGGCCACATTATGGTTACTGCAACTGAAGACTGACTGTGGACTATAGACATTTACAGACTGCAGACTGCAGAATGGGCTGGAGTCTGAGCTGGGTGTGTGTGTGTGTTGTGGGTTAGGTTTTTGTTTTTGCTTCCTGATTGCGTTGCACGCATGACAGGTGCTGATTAGTTGGCTGACACCGAGACGATGAATGCATCCATCCAAATTGCTGCTGCATTTACTAGGTTTATTTTCTTGATTTTTAGTTTTTCTGCTCGTCATTCTCTATGTTGGCCCATAAATAACTGGCCAAGATTTTGAACTAACTTATATAACTAATATCGTTGAGTTTACTGCTTGCGGCAGAGGCAGAAAAATATCTACAAAAATTAAGATATTTAACAAAAAAAAAAAAAAAAAGAAATGAGTAAAAATAAAAACAAAAGACTTAAGACACAAACTTGAATATTTTCGGGCCCATTGTAACTGTAACCAGACGTAGACTCTGAGCCAGACTCGAGCTCAGCTTCAATTTCAGTCTGTGACTTGCCATGCGCTCTTTCTACTCATTTCCTATTAATTTATGTTAATTATTTGTTAAAGAAAGGCCCACTGTACCTTCCCTTTGCCCATAGCCCTGGTATTCCGGTACCCCCATAGCCCATTTGCTTGGCTGCCTTTACACACGTTAAGCATATGTGTGTGTGTGTGTGGCTGTTGGCCCTCTTCTGAGCGCTGTACCATACCGCGTTTAGAGGTGGCGCACTGCGCACACAAGTTCACTGACTTGTTGACAATGAATTGACAAAAGCCAAAAAGCCAGACATCAACTGTGAACAAAAAGACGCAGCAAAAAACATATGCTGTATAAGCCAAAAAAAAGGGGCAAGTGGAAAAGCCGTAATAAAGATAGGCAACAGTCTTAGAGACAGTCATAGAGAAAGAGATAGAGATGAAGACAAAGACGGCGTCAAGAAATAAAGATGATACCATGACATGGGCATAAGTACATTACAAATGTGTCTGGCGAGTATAATAGAAATCAAGTGTGTAAGCTACACAGCGAGGGCTGTAAGCAAAGTTTGTCGTAAGTTGAGCGAAGGTAGAATAAGGGCAGTGAAGCGCACTGACAGTATAAAACAAATAAGAAAGGCTAAAGTCGAGTGAGCCGACTGTAAAATACCCCGTACTACATCTAGTGCGAACTTTTCCATCCAAAATGGACCTTTCTACCGATTTGTCCTATGGGAGCTATAGGCTATAGTTGTCTGATCTAGATTAAACTTGGTAATGATAGTTATAACTACAATGTACACACAATGTGTGAGTTTGGTTGCAATCGTTCAACTAATACTACATGTCTTCATACAAATGTCCCATTGTCGATCGATTTGTCTTATAGGAGCTATAGGCTACAGTTGCCTCATCCAGTTTAAACTTGGTGGGAATATTTACAATAGTAACATACACACAATTTGTAAATTTGATCAAGATAGCTTTAATAGTTTTCAAGTTATGGTGTTATGAATATGTTTTTTTGCAATTTGCGGAAGTGGTAAGGGGCGTGGCAACAATTTGAAATAAACTTTTTCTGCTTGCAAAGTAGATGGACTTTCATTCCAAATTTGGTGGCTCTAGCTCTAATAGTTTCTGAGATACGGACGGACATACGGACAGACGGACATACGGACACACGGACACACGGACATCGCTATGTCGACTCGGCTTTTGATGCTAATCAGGAATATGTATACTTTATGGGGTCGGAAAAGCTTCCTTCTGCCGGTTACGCACATTTAGCTACTCTTCTTTAACTCTGCGTTTAAACAAACTTTGGTGGCAGCCCTCGAACTGCAGGCATATGCTTGCCACTATAAGCAGTTATTATTTATGAGGCATAACTGCAAAACTGTATATTCAGTACTACATATGTGAAACTGTTACAGTACTTATAAGGTAAGTTTAAAAAGTTTGTCAGTCCCAATGGAAACTTTATTTGTAAAATATTCGTTTGTTGACTGCCAACCCTCGTGCTATCAGCACACACTTGGCATCATCTTTAACCGTAAGTATTTAAGTTTCATAGCTGGCAAAATTAAGACGATTTGTTGTCGAACGAAGACGAATCCAAAAATTCTTTTCGACTAAACAATTTGCCCCACGGCAATCAGTAAATTAAAAACATGTCTTTCAATTTTTTTTTTGTATTTATACATTTTAAAGGTTGTTTTTCTTTTCGTTGTTCTCTTTAGTTTTGTGTTGTTGCTAATTTTGGAATTTATATATATTTTTTTTCATTAAGCGCTTAGAAATTGATGCCGATAATGATGATGATTATTGGTTTGGCTGTGCGACTGTTGATGGGTTTCAGTTTCTTGATGTCTTCACCATATCTGATGTCATGACAGGATTTAGAGCCGGTTTTTCTTATTCTTAAAATTTTATAATTAAATTTTGTTTGGTTTTGTTTGTTTCAGTTTTGTATGCGTCAGAGACTAAGCTCATAAAACCTCTGCAATTGTATTTAAAACTAAAGTGGTAAAACAATAAGTGGAAAAATAAATAAAATATTATTTTTTATCGAAAACGTGTGTATGTATTTTATTTTTAGTATGCATTTATGGTTTATTTACTTATTATTTACTTTACTGTACATTCAATTAATGTCTTTGGTTGAAGTTCTTGTCTATTAATTATACATTCATTTAAACATAAAAAGCCAATTAATATATTTTTGAAGCTAATAAATTGATTTGCTTTGACAAAGAAAACAAAAATAACTTTTTTTTCGGCATTCTGAGCGATGACAGCTGCTATGAGTAATTTTTATGATACCAATCAACGGTTTGTAGCTGTTCTATGAAACATAAGTAATGAAATCTTAGAGTTCCCAATAAATATTTTAAAATTAGCAAATAAGAAACAAAATTCTGAAACATTAATAAATATTCCCGCGATAAACAGTTAACAATTATACAAAGTTATAGACGTTTAGCTGTTTAAATTGGCTTCTGGTTAAGTTTCGTTTTGCAACCGGTTTTCTCAAGTCTCAATTTTTTAGCTTATTGTGCAACAAACATTTAAACTTCTTTGGCCGCTTGCCGACCATTTCCGCTAAGCTGTGCTAACTATGGAGTTCTAGCAACAACACCTGATGGAGGTACAACCCACTTCCTCTTACCCCCTTCACGGTGTGCGAAATTGCTTATTTTTTGGAATGGACAATGGTCGCACAGTTTTTGGCACACACTGGTCTCGAACACTCTGTGAGCTGGTCGATGATATTTGCCCTGAATTGAAGCGATTTAATTTTTTTTTTTGGTTCGTATTTTTATTTTTTACCTTCTTTGTACTTGAAATGACTTCATTTGCACGACTTTTGTGGTTTTGTTTCAGGCGGCTATAGTGTGTGTGTTTTTCTTTGTTTTATTTATTTTGTACGTCTAACACTCGCATTGCAAATCAAGGTTAATTGTGTTTATAATTGTCTCTCCCCGAACCACTTCTTAGTCTCATTTAGTTGACTGCGTGCGCACCTTTCCAATCAATCAGAGTCCAGTGTTTGTAAGTTAAGCTTTTGTTGCTGTCATGCACGCAATTTGCATGCGTTGTTAGCCCGGCCAGAAGTAACTGTAAACCCGGCTAACAACCATAAATGGAACCCACAAAACAGTCACGACACGTCGCCCACACTTAACGTTTTTGTGTTTTGGTAGCAGCTTAAGTTGGTTCACTGGTCTGCTAAGTATTTCTTTAGCCGGAAAAGTTCTCTTCAAAAACAGCAAATAATAAAAATAAATAAATATATTTTAAAACAAATTGTTTATTTAATTTATTAACGTCTGTCCATCAATAGTCGTAGATCATTTTTAATGACTCTTAAGATCAAGAGCAAAAACTTATCTCATAATATCCATCAAAATTTCTTAGCATTCCAAAACTATGATGACAACATAATTGTCTTTTGCCTGATAATTATGCTTTTAGGTCTATCTACTAACTGTGCAATTAAATGTTGTACATTTGAGGGCTTTGCATAATGTTATTTAACAACCAAATGGACACAAGTGATGTAATTTTGGGTAGAAAAATGTTAAGAGCTAAATTTTTATGCCAGCGGAGTCATTTTTTAGCCGTATCTGATGGGGTTATCTGCTAGAGTATTTGAGTGAAAGAAACTTTTAAAATTCTAGTATAAATTTGTTAAGTTAGTCATGGAAATTCCAAACGAATTCGATTCTTAATTTAATATTTATAAAAACAGTTAATAATTTAAATTTCTAATTTTCAAAATAAACATATATAATTAAGTTGAAATATTCATTAAAAGTGATTTTTATCAGCTGCAAAATTGATCAAATTAGCACCGAAAAAATGTTCAACTTAAATAAAATTCTCAGTTTAAGCGTGATTTATGGACGTGATTTGGCAAGTCCAATTAAGAGCACGTTTTGTTATAGCCAACTTTCTATATTACAGTAGCCAATAATAGCAACAGCAACTGAACCCTAAACAATTGCAGGACACTCAATGTTGGTGGCAAACAAAAGACTTAGGCGACAAACTTGCTGGCATTAAAAGCTCCGCACGATTTACCAACTGTTAGTGGAGGGGGAAACTGTCGCGCCTGTTGGCAAGACAATGAAAAGTGAAATTGTCTCGATTGGTTTTCAGTTTTCAGTTTTCAGTGGCGGGCACGTTTGTTTGTTTTTCCACACACACACACAGGCAGCAAATCAATGAAAGTCAACGCCGAAATGTATGTGGGCTTCCAGCCAAAGAGATAGCCAACTGAAACTCAGCTAAAAACCTGGTAGGCAATTTCCAATGCTCGCATAATCAAGCCAAAAATGGCTACAAAAAAAAAAACCTATCGAAAAAATTAACCGAAAAAATAAACAAAAGCTGAAAATGTGGCAGGAGAAAGGCGACAACTTGTCGTAGTGTAGAATTTGCAATGATGCTCGACACCTGATCATATGTACACCCAAGCTAGCACACCTTTTGAAGGACATGGCCCAAAAGGTCATGCTGTAACTAATGATGCACACAGCAGCCGCTGGATAAGCCAAATGAGCAATTAAACATTTAACAAGGTCTCCAAATGACAGGCTAACAACTTTCACCGTACGCCTGCCATTGACATAAAAAAAAGAAATAAATAAAAAAAACTAAAAAAAAAAACCAAACAAATAAAATCTCATGTCATAGTTGGCTTCTCTCCTGTGGGGGGAATATTTTAACGACAAAATTACAAGACAGGCAGACATCAGCTAGTCGGCCGGCCAACAATGTCAATCAGAAATGCCAAACACAAAACTGCACACAGCATTGATTTGTTTTTTGTTTTTTTTTTTTTTTTGGTTTTATTTGTCTTTTTGATGAAATTTCATTGAGAAATGTTGAAGGTTAAAATGCAATTGAAGACATGAGTGGAAAGTTAAGTTAAGTGCCTCGAAAACAAATATGGCATGCTCTTGTAAAAGAGTGTTTCATCAGCTTGATAATTGGGCAGCCATGTAACTGAGTAGTTGTCGTTTTATTGAGTGTTTTTCAGGTGTTTGAATACTTTTCAATGGGTTTTGAAAAGTTGTTTACGAAACTTTAGGATAGATTCATATTTATGGAGGTTACACTAAGAATAGCTATTTATAAACAAATAAAATATATAATTTGGGCAGTTGGCAGCTACATATATTATATTTTTAGACCCTGTACTCTAAAAAAGAGCTGAGGGGACTAAATAAGATTTTTCGACAATAATTGTTGATTAGCATCAACAGCCGAGTCGATATAGCGTTGTCCGTCTGTTTGTCTGTCCATTGTCCGGATGAACATCTAGACCTTCGAGATTATAAGAGCTAGAATCGCAACCAAGCTGACATATAATGTGTATATGATGATTGTAACTATTTTTACAAAGTTTGTTTTGGATCGGTCAACTATATTCAGTAGCTTCCATAGGATAGATCGGTCAAGAATTGCTTATTTATATAGAAGAATAAGTACGGGTACGACTTCACTATATATTTAATGTACAAGGGGACAAATTTTATATTTGTTTTTTTAATATTAAAATACTAACTTTATAGCTTTAATATTTAAATTTAAAAAAAATCCCCAGAAATAATATTTTGTAGTTTAAATTCTATTTTAAGTTTTTTACTATTTTAATATATATTTTTTTTACATTATTTTTAGGGTCGTCTGTGTGTAATTAATTTAATTTTTGATCGTTTTATTTTATATGTTTCAGGCATGAAAAGTTTCTACTTAAAATGATTCGATATTCATAACTATTCTTAACTCATATTCATAAATCAATTGCAATCAGCATTAGATAAACTTGTGCTATTAACAAGTTGTGTCTATAAGTGCTAGACAGTCGAATGGTTTATGTTATTATTTCTGATTAGCTCTGAGAATTCTTGAGCTATAAATTTGAATGGCGTTTTGATTTATTAATTAAATGATTTTTATATACATAAATTTCTAGTTTGAGCTAGTTTTTAAGAAACGACTTCTTAACCTTAAGTTAGTTTATTACATATAAATGAAATGTTTTAAATTCCATATACTTTGGATATGTATCGGGTATAAACAACGTCTAAAGGTACTACAAAATTGTTAAGTGTTTTATTGTGCAAGTTGTTGCTGTTAATTTGTTGTAGTGACTTTCAAGTGTCCATTTGGCGCCTCCTCAAGGGGGGTTACCCATTACCCACCGTTCCTCCCACTTACCCGCTCTTCTTGCACTTTTGTTTTTAACAAATTGAACTTCAAATTTAAATGCGCAGAGTTGCTTTTGTTGTTGTAGTTGTTGTTGCTGTTACTCTGCATTTTTTATTTGATTTTATTTTTTTTTGATTATCATTTAGCGCACATTTTCAGCTATTTGTTGCTATTGTTGTTGCTTTTAAAAAATGGTTCATTAACATTAGCTTTCTACACGTTGTTGGGCCACTATTGCGGTTGCTGTTGTTGTTGCTTTGGTTGTTTCAACAACATGAAGGCCCAAATATTTTGTATGTCATTTTAATGCTCCCTTTGTGTTGCCCACAAATGTTGCATTATTGTGAGTATTTGTTGTTATTGTTGCCGCATTTGTCGAATGCATTTTGAAAATCATGTGAAAATATGCGATAAACAACAGCGACAACAACAACAAAGTACAAACATGACAACAGCACAATATATGCAAAATGCATTTAAAAATGCATAAAACATTTTTTTATTTCTAATTTTTTGTTGTTGTCTTTCTTAATTTGTTGCATGACATTTCAAACATTTTTCCAGTTGTCATACGAACTGTGAGTTATTGTTGGGAAAGTGAGTAGATAAATAAACGATATGGTGCTTGTCATACTCATGTGACAAGTTGTATGAAACAGTTAAATATTTGCTTAAAATATACGATAATTTATCAAGTTATGTTTTTGACTTTTGTTGTGGGGACAGGTAAGAACGGCTACATACCCCGCACTCATTCTAGTGCTCATTTTTCTTACAAATATGTAATTTTCGACCGACTTGCCGCGACTCGCGGGGGCGTGCCAAAAATTTGAAATAAACTTAACCCGCCTGGCATATAGTTGGACTTTCATTCCAAATTTGGAGACTCTTGCTCTTATAGTCTCACAAGTCTCGAAAATCTAGGAGTAGGCAGGATAGACAGGCGGACAAACGGACAGACGGACATATATAGTTTTTGAATCTGATAAAAATGAATACAAATTTCGTTTTTTTTAAGTGTAGCCTTTCCTGAGCATATTTTTAGAAAGGTAAAAAATATTTTAAACTTTTCAAACCTAATTAAATTTAAAGACTGACTAGTTAATACTATTTTTAATAAACATTTTTACTTACATGCTGCTGTTTTAAACAAATGCCCTTTCGTATCTGCAAAATAAAGGAAAAACAGCCAAATGTATTAATAAAATATTTGTCGATTAAGCGATTGCAATCTAAAAATGACAAAATGTCAGGCAATCATTCAAATGCCACGACAAAGACAAAAAAACCAAAACAAATATCAAATAAATGGCAGTAAAAAATGTCATAACAACGAGCCCAGAAAAAAACTAGAAAAAAATGCAGAATTGCAAATGGCAAAGCAACTCAAAACAGGAAAAAAAAAATGAAGTAAAAAAAAACGAAACAAAAAATATTTAAAAAATTGTCTACAAAAATAAACAAACCGACAACAATTATATTCTGGCTGGCACAACCCAGCAACAGCAACAGCAGCAACAACAACAACAGCTGCTGCTGTGACCCGCAAAGGTGTAGCAGAGAGAGAAGTGGGGAGGGGGAGGATGTGTCTTAAAGGGGCGGAGGGAGTATTTGTTGGAACAAAGACATTTGGCAAGTCGGCTGGCGAGGAAGCTGCCAAAGTTAAAGCCAAAAGAAGCAATTGGCAACAAGCAAAAAAAAAGTCTCAGTTTGTTGTTGTTAGATAATTGCGGCATTTTAAAACGTTGGCATTGTTTTCTTGCTGTTGTTATTGTTGTTGGCGGTGGTGCTGCCACAGCCGCAGCCGCTGCGGCTGCTGTTGTTGTTGTTGTTGCTGATGGATTATGCAACCGCACGAGTGGCAAACATGAAGAAACAGTTATCTGTGAAATTGCATCGACAAACGTGATGAACGTTACCCCAATACACAAAAAGACAACAACAACAACCATTGGAATAACTAGCACAAGTTTTCTTCCGACTTTGACTGCGCTTTTGTGCCTAATTCTCATGTTGGCAGACAATGCCAACTGCTATGGAAAAAGATGCTGCACTTTTACTGCACTTTTCCCACACACCCACCTCCAGTCCCATCCCTCACCGCTCAACCCACTCCCATTCCCATTCCCCAACCAACGACTTGACACAGTCTCAAATATACATACGCCATGGGATAGTCATTTACTTAGCCAGTAACTTAGTTAGCCACTCTGCAAGTCAGCTAGTTAGTTAGCTGTAAATGCGAGTCTTGCTTACAGACACAAAGCAGACAATTAGCTGAAATCTCTGTAATCTCACAACTACTACAAATGGTTACATACTTACACACACGACTGTAAATCGCCTGACACTTGAACTATTTGGGAATCTTTAGTTAGACTCTCTGGAGGCTGCTTGCCAATAATAAATCAGCTTAGAATGCGCTTTCATGTTGGCTAATAGCGTTGTTAGTTTATTTTAAACACTGATTATATAAATTATTTCTTGTTTACTTAAATATGAAATATTCATTAGAGTAATAAATTTGAAATATTAATTGGTTTACTTTGCAATTGTTTTATGCTCATCGTCTGTTTAGAACTTGTGAGAACATAAGCTAAGCCAGTTATAGTCGAATGAGTTACATTAAATATAAGTGGGATATTTCAGATTTGGCTTGCAATATAATACAAATAAATTTAACATAAAATCTATATATAAATATAATGTTTACATGAAATTTTTTACATAAAATTGAATGTCAAAAACTAACTAGTTAACATATCTCTCTCAAACTCTGCCTCGTTATAGTGGACAGTTGGGTTTGCAAACCAGATAAGAAAATTTAGACTTATGTGAGGCACGCATCAGTTGTTCTTATGGCAGCTATATGATATGGAAGTCGGATTTGGATGAAATTTTAGCGTATAAAGAATGATATAATGATATGATACATATTGAGTAAATTTGGTTGAAATGGCTCCATAGACACTGCATGTTTTCATAGTAAGCTTTTTCGATCGGTTGTTCCTATGACAGCTGTATGATATAGTCAACTGATCTGGCCGATTTTAATATATGCGTGAATACATATGAACTGCGTGCCAAGTTTCATCAAGATAGCTTTAAAACTGAGAAACTAGTTCGTATAGAAACAGACGGACATACGGACAGGCAGACAGACGGACAAACGGACATGGCTATATCGACTCGGTTGTTGATGCTGATCAACAAACGCCACCTTCAATGCGATACAAACCCTTTGACTATATATATTCTATACAAAAAAATTTTAATCAAATATTCATTACTAAAATTAAAGAAAGTTTTAAGAAAACTTGACACATATTTATTAAGAACTTATGCAAGATCTGAGTAATACAATAAAAAAATCCAATGATTTAATATTAGTTAGTTAGTTGTAATTACAATCACTTAATAAATAAATTATATATTTTTATTGGTGTTTATTAAATGCATCAGCTTGGCATAAAACATTTTGAGTATATAAAATGCAAATTTAATTTTTAAATAATGTATAGAATAAGCAGCTTAAAGTAAGAAAAATATAAAACACTTTTGGTAAAGCATATATGTATATGTATATATACACAGCACTTTAGTTGAGCTGTCAATGCTGTAATGCAATAAATTGAATCAGCCTCTAATGCAGTTTCTGGTGGCTGCGAACAGAGCGTGGGATACAAGAATTGCGAGCCTTGAACTCAACGCATAACAAAATATTTGCACAAACTTCCTACGCAGTGCCATGCACAACAAGTGTGTGTGTGTGTGTGTGTGTGTGTGTGTGTGTAGGGTATTTGTGTTGACATTAAAGTTGCGACTTTAGTCGGCTAATTACATACCAACAATTACACTGTCTTACTGTAGTTGCGTTTACTGCGCTTAATGAGCAGTTTGTTCTGCTGCAACAACACAAACGACACCAACAACAACAACAACTAATGCACCAATAAGGCGAGCAACAAACATGCAACTAATTCACTGCTGCATTTTGTTCCTATTCACATTTTGTTATTTGTTGTTGTGGCTGCTGTGCCACATTTATTTTTGCCTCACTTGTCTTGGGGGCAAGTTCGTTTCCTAAGTCTTTTGTTTTGTCTATGGCGTGGGTAAAAGAAAAAAAACTTAAATCAAATCCAAAACCGAAAAAACAACGAAAACAAACAACAACTCGCCTTGCGCTGATTTCGTTTGCTCGACGGCCCCTCCCTAACCGACACTTGCCACGCCCACATTGCGGTGTGTCAGCTGAACAGAATTCTATGAAATATTTGGCATGGGTGAGCAGATGGTATGTAACGGAGTTTGGGGTGGTTTAAGTTCACACAGTTGAAACACTGTTAAAAATTTTCATACTCTTACGACACACATTCGATTATGAAATTTTGTAGGCGAAACCTATTCGATTTCGAGCGACTTGCTGTTATTGTTTGAGTGCATTGAAAGGCACAAGTCACGCTTTCTTTCAAATCTATAACAATAACCACAAGAAACAACAACAACAACAACAACAATAAACAAAACCACAACAACAGCAACAACTTTAACACATTTGCACTAATTAAAAGTCAAGTGTTAATTAAATCAAATAACAATTTGCCAAGGATGACAGTCGTTGCAAGACCTTTAATAAATTTATATATCTGTATATATAAACAATACGAAGACCGTGATGCGTGGGGAGTTTTCGTGTTTGTTATTATAATGACAGAGCTGTTAGACCATAGCCGACTTACAAATTGTGAATTACAGCATTTGCTGTTGAAGCTTATGGTATATGCATAAGATCTACAAAATATTGCAATAGTTTATTTGTTATAAACTTGAATTAAAATTATAACCAATTTATTTATTGTGTGTAAATAATACTTAATAAATATATACATTTTAAACTTTGATTAAGCTTGTTAATAAAATAATTAAAATAAATTCATTCAAAGAAACACTTATTTTTAATCTAAAGTAATTATGAAATAAATAAAACTATATATATTTTTTTCTTTTTAAAATTATGTTATTAATATTTAAGTCTGCTTAAATTAAAAAACATATTTTTGTCATCGTTTGTAATGTCCTAATTAAATAATAAAATTTTTAAAAGTAAAATATTGGAAAAACTGAGTTTTAAACTGCAAAAATGTTTTTCGAAAAGTATTTGTAAATTATTTAAAATAAAAAAAATAAAATTTATACTCATTTTTAGACAGTGTAAATTATAATATATTTTTTAATTTACTTGGTTTTTTCCTTTTATATTTTTTTTTTAAATTAAAATTTTTGACAGTAAAATTGTTAAAAATTTGTTAAAAATATTTTAATCAAAGCTTTTCTCTTTGCAAACTCTTACATTTATTTGCATTATATTTCCTCTGGTAATTAAATTGCACTTGTAACAATTTCCACATGAAATAACTGAATTTAAATGTCATAAAGCGAACAAGTTTTCGATTTATTTGCTGGAAAAAAACATTTTGTTAGTTGTCATATTAGTTTTTATTTATTTTTAGTGGCAAGTGCATACAGTTAACACCATAAAATTATATATGTTTGACGATAGAAATCAAAAGCTAAAGAAACTGAACTGGAACTGACAGCAACCAAAATAATAAAATTATAAAAAAAAACTAAAGGAAGTCAACAAGTGACGCGACACTGCATTGGGGGTAAACAAATTAAGCAAAGTTGTTTAGTTTTAGTTTTTTTTTTATAGTTTTTTATTTGTGTTGTTTTAGTTGCTGCTGCTGCTGCTGCTGGTTACGTGGCCAGGGCCTGAGATTATTACATCATCCATTGGCGTCACATCATTATAATCGAAGAGCCGCAAAAAAAAAAATCAGAGACAATGGAAGGTAACTCAACAGATCTGATGCTCAGACATTATTTCCATCTCATCATTTGTCTCTCAGTTTTAGGTCTCAGCGCCTCGACACGTTTTTGTTTTTGTTTTCATTTCGTTTCTTTCTTTCACAGCTGGGTGTGTGCCAAAAACAAAAAAAAAAAATATTTGCAATGCTTCAATGGAGCGACTTGCGGTCATATGATAGCCCTGCCTGGAACTGGAACAGACGATTCACTACTCACAACTGACTCGACTCAGTACTCACTCTACTCACTACTCACTCTACTCACTATACACTACTGATGACTGTTGACTGGGTCTGAGGTTTTGCTTGACTTCATTTGCAGTTGTTGTTGTAATTAAGGTTTTTCTTGCGTACACTTTGCGTTTTGGTTTCGGTTTCGATATGTATATATATATACACTATATATAGTCTTTTTTTTTTTTTTTGTGTTCACTCGAGTTGAACCCTGCCTGCAGTTTAAGTAAACTGCAACTGAAACTGAAATTGGGACTTGAGAGCTTATGCATACGGGCATATTATCGTATAGGGAAGTATTTGCCAGCTTGGTAATCGATATACTTAGTTGACTGGGTTTTATTAGCAATTTGTTTGGGCCAAAAGGCAGTTGGAGTAGTGAGGGGGGGGGGGGGTGCTGCACTTTTATCTAATCACACTAATTGTCTAGCATTAGATGTTGCATTCAACCGCAGATGATTTCATAGCTAATCCAACTTTTAATGCAGTTTCTCCTCTAACCAACTCTATGCTCCCCGCAGTGTGTGTGTGTGTGTGTGTTTGTGTAGTCAATGATTGGCGCTGGCGCATTGTTTATGGCTCGTTATTATGTCACACGTTTGCTTTTCGCTTCCTGATCTTCAAATAGTACTTTGCAACGCGATTCGAATTGCGACACATGTCGATAATACGGCAAAAGTGGCTACAACTAGACAGTGCTATAAAAGTCAATGCGGTTTTTGCAGATTCCAAAAACTTATAATACACACAGAGCCAACAAAACAGCATTAAACTAAGCAAATTTGATTTTTCAATTAGGTACAGAATTTTAATTAAGAAAAATCATTTTAAATCAATTCAAAAATCAAACAAAGCACTATTTTTGTCTTGTTTAAGCAGCGACCAAATTGTTAATTAAATTAAAATATTATTTTCAAATTAAAGTCTAAGTTAAATATATTAAATATATTATATTAAATTAAATATAATGTGTGGCGATCACAATGCACACCTCAGCCGCTATGCAGCATGATGATGCGTTTAGTCACATCCCACAGCCTGACAGCTTACGAATCAGGAACTGATGAAACATTAGAACGCCTTAAGTGCCATTGTCAAGCCTTAGCCTGCTCGAGGCTAACTACACTCACTCAAGGAGGCCTCAAAAAGGGAATCTGCTGGTATTAAGCATTTCCGCATCATTGAAGATCTCAAGTAAAGAATTCCTCTGCGAGGGGATCACTAAGCGGCACCAAGTGGCCTCCGTGAAGAGTGTCAGGCTTAACTTTACCTATTCTAAGTTCATATGGGATTTGTAGACAACTCATTAAAGACTTTGTCTAAAAAGACAAAGACTAATATTTAAACCAATAATTCTATGCCCATTTAATGTAAGTAATAATTGTAAACTCTAATAAGCACATTAAAAAGCAATGTTTAATAAACTTTTACACACTCAAATAAATATGTATTATTTAAGCTTCATGGCTAAATTTGGTCTTATCGTGAGTATAGCAACGGATAGTAATGATAATTTTATTTATTTAATTTTACTGTTGTTCCTTCACAACTTGAATTAAACTATTTATATTATTAACAATTAGAGTTATAACTACAGGTACAGGGTCTACATCCAGGTTCGAACTTCACATAGCATGTTTAGTTCTATTTGTGACACGTCGGCAACATAGAGCTCTAAGCTATTGACACAGCCAATAGTATTTCTGGATCGATTTAAATCGTTTTTATATGATTATCGACATGTTAATATAAATATTAATTGCATTTTTAACCATTGCCTAATATTCTCTACTATATTTTGAGTAAGTTTGTTTACTACCATTTAGGAAATGCAAAGGATTCTATGCCAAATTAACATTCTTAACTGAAGTCTACTACGAAGACTCGAAGTTTACATCACTTAAAATGTTAACCGATGTTTAGATAAATTCTTACATCGTGTTATCTGAGAAATCTGTGTAAGTTATTTGTATCTCTGTCTCTGTCTCTGTCTCTTTGACAGGTGCAATGCCCTCGAGACATTGAGGGCTTCAAATTCCGTTACGGAAGTGCTCGCTTTAATTGCACGTGTGGGCTGCAACTTGGCTACTGTAGTTGTACGTCATACACGTACACGTACAGTGAACACTCCTTGGTGTACTAACAAAGGTTTGTAGCCAGTTTGTAGACAGTACACACAAGCTAACTGAACTTAGATTGTTTGTGCTAAATACTTGTCTTTAATCAGTATACCCTGTAATATGGCGCAAGGTGGTGTGCTAGAATAACAGTTTAATTGACTTTATGGCCAAAAATTGTAGTTCTCAGTTTGGAAAAATAAAAAACAGAGAACAGATTTATTTATGAAATATTTTTAACAAGTACAGGGTAGTTTTTGTTGTTGGTATGCCTTCTCTATATAAATTTTTATACTCTCTGCAAGAGTATATTGGGTTTGTGCAAATGTATGTAACAGGCAGAAGGAGGCGTGGCAGACCCCATAAAGTATATATATTCTTGATCAGCATCACAAGCCGAGTCGATATAGCCATGTCCGTCTGTCCGTCTGTCTGTCCGTCTGTCCGTCTGTCTGTCTGTCTGTCTGTCCGTCCGTATGAACAAACAGATTTCAGAGATGGTAAGAGCTACAAGTTCGAGTTTGGTCTCAATCGACTCGATATTTAGTCAGTCAATACAAGAATCTTTTTTTTTTTCGATGCCACGCCCCATTCGCCCACAATGACCAAAAAACTAGACATACCTCGAAAAAAATCTATGTTTTCGGCTAATATCTCAGTAACTATGGCACTTAGGAATACCAATTTTGGTACACGTGTTCCTAGAAACCGCATAAATGAAATGGCATCAAAAGTTTTGGGCTGCCACGCCCCTTTTTTCCGCAAGGAATAAAAGAAAATTTCAAACTTGCATGCCGTTTTTAAAGCATTTATTCTTATTGTACAGTGTTGTTATTTATGATTCGTTTGAAGACGTATCATGTCAAACTCTTCTGAAAGTTTCATAAGAATCCGACAATAAACAAGAAAGAAATGAAGCAACAAAGATTTTATTCGAGAGCAATGAGTGCGAGAGAGACAGCGCTAGTCATGCCGACCAATAGTATTCATACACACATATGTATGTGCATACATTAACATCAAACGAATTTGTATGTACATACAGACAAACACATGTATGCTCGATTATGCTTAGCTTTTTTTTTGTTTTAACGTGTTCTAATACAAGAACTATCTATTGTAATATCTGGATACCGATTTTAACATTATAATTGGGAATAAAAGCAGAGAATATTATACGGTCGGGCTCGTTCGACTGTACTTTTCTTACTTGTTATTTCAATGTTTCCTCAACACAAAAATACAGTGCCTGTATGAATATATTTAATCGGCTCCTGAAATGTTAATTACAGGGTATTCCAACGAGTATCATTTGTCATGTTTACATAACAATTCGTTGTTGATTTGTCTCTTTTAAAGTTGAGTCGTACTTCAACTCCAGCAACTTTGTAGCCTTCGTGCATTTGTAGTTGCTGTCGTTTTTATTTATTTATTTTTTATAATGTTTTTTTTTTTTTTTTGATAATTTGTTTTACGCAGTGTCCCCTTCCCCCTTGTTGGCACACCCCCTTTGCACAGTGAGCACCCTTCGCTGTCATTGAAAGGTTTCGCCTTGAAATCGCATTCGAAGCGGGAAATGATTTGTTGTCGTTGTTGGGTATCTTTATAAGTATATTATTTTTGGCGTCTCTCTCTCTCTCTCTCTCGGTCTGTGGGAACTTTTCAATTACGATCTGTATCTGGTCAAGGTAACGACATGCGTAATACATAACACCAATAACAACAACAGCAACAAACACAAATTTAACTGGTTCTATAAATCATCATTATAATAATTGAAAATTGTGATGCCTAAACACTTTGAAAAGTCAAGAGTTAAAAGTTTGCTTTGCACTGCTGATTATAGGTATTATCTCATTTGTGTTTAATAATTGTTTTGTATTTTTTGCATATATTAAATATTCATTTCTTGGGGTATTTTTTTTTTTTTTTTGCTTATAAAGTCGTGAGAGCGAAACATTTTAATATACTAGCTGTAGAGTCGTTACTAATGGAATTTTTAGAATATAAGAGATTGGTATTATAATGTTTTAGTCACACACATGGGGCTAAAAATATTTTAGTAACTACTGGATTATGGAAACTGGATTGTGCAACGCTCGCTATGAAAATATGAATTTTAAAACCCAAAAATGAAATATTTTAAGTACTTTTAATGTTAAAAAAAAACCTTAGAACTAAAAAATAAATTAAAATGAAGTTCAACAGCGTTAAATTGTTACCATCCTCAGGTAAAGTGTTAAGGATAAAATTTAAAATACTTATATAAAAAAAAAAAAAAAATGAATTTAAAATTGAACACACATTGTGTCATTTTTAAGCAAAGTGTTAAGCATAATATTCAAAACGCTTGCATAAAAAAAAATCTAAATCATAAATTGCATACAATCCTTAAGCCTAAATTTTCTGGGCTAAATTGTTTCTATTATAAAAACGCTAATCATGTATATTAAGTACATTGCGGTTAAAAATCATGAATCATGCTCCGACTTGGTCTGCTAGTATTGCCAAATTTTCCATTATAAATTTGAATTGCGGAAGCTGAAAATTATGGCATAAAAAGCACCGACTACAATGGGGATTATTAATTGTTACTGTCGGTGAAATAGAGGAACAAAATATAAAATATACGGGATTATAAAGTGCGCTAAATTAGTTTACCATTATTATTGTTATTAACTTTTTTTAAAATTTTTTTTTTTAATTGCGCAAATTCTTTTAAATGGAGCATACATAATTCGTGCAACAAATGCGGTAATTATGTTGTTGAACCTCACAGTTAACTTGGCCCATAAAAGCATAGAGATACAATAGATTGAAAAGTCATTAAGATATAATGCCATGAAATATTGTTATTCGGATATGAATAATGCTCTTCTATGCACAAAAGAATGAGTTATCTACTGAAATGTTTGCGAATATAATTAAGATAGTTTTTATCTTCAAGTTTAAGTATGAATATCATATAATAATAATTTAAGCACACAATCGATGTGAGAAAACAAAGAGTTGGCTTGTTGTCCACTTCCGTGCTCGATGCCTCCAGTTAGTGGGTCATTGCAGAAATGTTCAACAACAACAACAAAAGGTAACAACCAAAACTACAACAACAACGATTGCACGACTCATTTGATTGGCCTTTTATGTCTGTGAGATTGAAAGAAGAAAAAAAAAAATCCAATTTGTTTAATGCGCCGAAAAGGTCAAAATATGATACGTTCGATTTCATTATACTCCAATATAGTATGCCCTACACTTGACTTTAGTTTTAGCCAAAAGGCTTACTTCAACGGAGTCGATAAGCTGCAACCCAGCGGGGTCAAAAAATTGATTGGCTTTGAGCTCAAGTCAAAAACTAAATGAGTTTATTATTTTGCTGAGGCGATCAATGTAAACTTGTCACAAAGCGATGATAGAAAAATATAAAATATAATGATAATAGACCAATTTGGATAAATTATGAAGTTTAAATTGTTGAGATTGGGCTGGCATTGTTATGGTCAATACTTTTGAAAGGAAACTGAAATATAAAGCTATTGATATCACAACAACAATTAATATAATTAACTGAAGTGCTAAAATTAAAAGTATTGGCATCTCAAATTTTGAATTATTCCTAAAAAAAAAAAAAAAACTTTAAATATTACTTTTATAGTATAAATTAAACACTGCGTATCAAATAGATCAACTTTTTACAAGTTGACACATATAGAATAATTCTTGAGTCACCAACTTAGTACAAAATTAAATTAAATTAAATGCATGTTTTGTTTCTTTTTTAACGACCTTAAAATATTTCTTTGTTATCTTGTTTGATTTTTCTCTTAAGTGTCAATAAAAGCTTAAACAAAGTAAAGTTTTTTGATAGCTCTCGTTACACTTCCCATTGCAGTGCCCAAATGCCCTTAATTTTGAAGTTTTTCGTTTTCATTTTCGTTTCTTTGCTGTAACTGAAACTTGTTTCACATTGTCAAGTGGCAATGGGAGCTGTAAAATACGAAAATGAAAAACAAAAACAAAAACATAAAAATCACAAGTTTGAATACATGTGAATTGTGAGTTTTGGAGTATAAGTTTGAGTGGCAGACTGGAAGACATGTTCGGAGCGGGTCAACTAGTTCTCCAAGTGATCGCCGGGCGCTGGGCGCTGGTCGCTGGTCGACCGCCAAAAGACAATGCGAAATATAATCATAATAATGGCAGTCACAGTAACAACAGCCACTACAACAACAATGTTGTTAATAAAAATAACAAGCTGCAGAGCCACAACAACAACAACAACAACAACAAACAAGATTAATGTCGCATGACATTAATGACGGAAATCTGAAGCAGCAGCCAAAGTAGCCGCCAAATGGACGAACTGAGTCGCCTGCTCAAGAAAAAGTAAAACAAAAAAATTGTACAACACTTTCAATTGTCGCATGAACAACATAGAAATGTACGCACTCCCCCCTTTTTCCCCTCTGCTGCTCTCGCCAACGCTGCCACCACTCCCTTGCTCAGCTCTATCGAGTTACCTTCCTGGCTACCTGTCCATTTTGACTTGTTTAAACTGCACAACACAAAGCGAGCAAAATTGTTATAGCTGAGAGTACGCGACAGTAAAATACCCTGTATAAATATATATGTTTTATAAGTGTTTTTTTTAGTTACAAATTTATTTTTTATCTATTGCTGAAAATTGTCCTATAACATTTTGAGAGCTTCGTTAAGATTGAGAGTTTTCTGTGTGATTGTAAAGAATTTTTTAAGTTTTAATATCAACATTTATAGTTAACATTTTTAACTAATTTTGGTTTGAATGCTAAGCGATGGCCAAAATTAGGTCGGAGTCAAGCCTTTGATCGTAATGAAATTTTTGCCACAAATCAACAAATATATTTTTATTAAATAAAAAAAAAAAAACAATGTAGATTCTAAATATATAAAAAATGATTTGATTTCTGATTCGAATATAGAAATACATAAATATACCCTTTAGAACTGTTTTTACCTTATTTTACCACCAACACACCCTACACAAACTGATTATACCCTTTACTAGCGTACACAACTCACAGCCAACAGTAACAACAGCAATTTTTAATGGTTTTTAATGAAAACAAAAGTGAAACACACACAACTTGGCCTCACTTAATGGCTAAAATAAAGTAAAATAAAAAAAAAGTTAAACAAAATGAAATAAAACTGTCGTTGTCCGGATTCGGATTATGGTTTGGATTCGTGAGCCCTGTAAAACCAAAAGTGGTTGTATTAACATTTAATTAAGGCGCAAAGTTCACAGTTAACTAACTGGTCTGCCTGCCACATTTGCAGAGACCAGTTACGGCCCGATACGGACATGGCCAAGTCCATAAACGGCCATACAACATCTCAATTTCATTCAATTTACGTATCTGAATCTTAAGTATTATAATTTATTAGCATTATAAAATAATTTATTAAAGATTCTTAAAGCGAACGAATTTTGGGCAAATTGAACTGTGACTTTGAGATTGAAAAATCTGATGATCCAATTTGGAAGTCAAACATTTTGGACAGACCATTAAATAAATGAGATAACTCTTAAGTGGGAAGTAGTAGTGTGGAGCATACTACGCTAATAGATACCCTGTAAGATAGATAAAAATTGTTCAACTTGAACAAGATGCGACCAAAACAAAGTTTGACTTTTATTTTTTTACCCTGAAAAGTAATAGGGTATACTGTAGTCGTTGAAATGTATGTTACGCGAAGAGTTAGGCGTGACAGACCCTATAAAGTATATACGTATGTTCCGGATCAGTAACAATAGCCGACTTGATATGGCCATGTTCGTGTGTCCGTCTGTCCGGCTGTATGAACAAATTGATCTCAGAGACTATAAGAGCTAGAAAGGCGCCAGAGGTCGCAAATGAAAGATAAAAAGTCTTAGCAGTAAGAGCATTCTATGTTCTTGCAAAGGTAGAATCTGGTACCATGTTTTAGTGTAAAAAACAAATAACTCCGAGCAGTGTCGCATTTAGAAAATCATAAGTCAAATTTAAGTGTCGAAAAGCATGAATTTAGTGAATTAATTAATTGAAAAATGATGCTTTAATTTAGGAAATGAAAACAGAAAACAAAATGGTTAACAATGATTGACATATGAGTAAGTTTAACACAAATTAGTTGGCAATTGAGTTAACTGATTGTTGTTTGGGCCAATTTCACAGTGTGTCTCATTGTAATGACTTGAGAAAAGGAGAAAAAAAAAATGAATTATGAACTATGAACTCAGAGAGAGAGAGGGAGAGAGAAAAAGATTGTCTGTAATTTGATTGGACATAAAATTGAGGAGCATTAAATTGCCGAAAAGCAAAACGAATCCGTTGACAATGCATTTAACATGGGAGCGGCTTTCTTGGCCAGGTCAAAAGATCATTACGTTTAGGTAGACACAAATAAACAGCAAAGTTTTTTCTTTTATTTTTGGAACTTTTTATGTTTATTCCAAAATGTTTGTTAATTTGCATTTAATTTATTTGGCCATTAAATGCAGACAGAGCTGCTCATAAATTGTTCATTGCTACCGTTGCCTTTGGCAATACCTCATACCCTTCTGCTACCCTCTGCCCCCCTCCAGTATGCCACAAACACTTGTGCTGGTTACAGCCAAAAACTGACTTCATCTTTCAAGTTGGTCCGAACCAAGTCTGACTGCCAGGTTTCCAACCGAAGCGAATCAATTTGGCATTTATTTTTCTCTTCTTTTTTTCGCGTCTTTTTTTTTTTTTTGAACATTTCTCAGTTTGCTCTCTCGTTAAGAGAAAGGTGCTGCTGATCAGTCAGCAAAACCAGTAACAACTCCAACAACACACGCGCAATTCACTTTCTAATGATGCACATAAAATATATATATACCTCTCTATAAATATATATATGTATGTACATGTAAAAAAAAATAAATAAAATCTCTTTTTCATTTGCAATATATAAAAATGTTGTCGCCTTTGGCACAAAAAGCAACTACAAATCGAAAAAAAAAATACTTATAAAATAAAATCGAAAAAAATTACAAAAAAAAAAAAATGTCCTGTCATAAAATTGCTAAATTTATGAGCGAAATTAATATGAGAAACTTGAAAAAATAAAAAAAATAATTTTTTATTGAATTATGTGCGTTGTGTTGGACCGACATTCCAATTAGCAAATCGGATTTGTATACTATATAGTGCATACACATGTACACACAGCACGGCGATCAGTCAATTACAAAAAATTAAAAATTAAATATTTATTTCGTCTGTTTAAATTAAAAACAGCGATGTGGTGACACTCCAATACCTTACAAAATGTTAAATGGAAAATTGAATAAATTATTATAAATACAAACACATATAATAAATTTAATACTAAAACTTGCATAAATTAATTATTTTTTTTTTAAACATTTTTATGTGCTAAATTCTTAGCTAATTTAAGTTTACTTAGCCGAAATATAGGCTCGTTTTTAATTAACTAATTAATTGCTATGTGCTAAAATTCGGCACACCCCAGACAGACGCTTAAAAATAGGCTCTTAGGGAAAGCTATAGAAACTTATTAAAGACTTTTGAAAAATTCCATTGTTAGGATATTTCCGTGGCTTGAATAATTAAAGTAAACAATTTTTATTGCACTGCCAAGTTGTTGGTAAGCAAAAGAAAAGCTATTTACACTTGCATATTGAAGAGTTTTTTTTTTTTTTTTTTTAACGCTCGAAACGGGTTTAAGTGTTTGGCCTTTTTGGCGGGTTTTTCGTTACCATTTAGATGAGTTATAGGTGAAAATTGTCGCGAAAGTCGTGAGTTATGATTTGGTTGCTGTTACAACTTTTGCGGTTGTTGCGAATGGTAATGTTGTTGTTGTTGTTGCGCAAAAGAAAACAGAGCCGTGAAGGTCAAGAAACTTTTAAGCGCTTCGTTGGCTGCTGCTCGACTTCATTTTCCATATCATAGCGTCTGTTTCTGCTTCTTCCTCCACAGGTTTATATTGCTGTTGTTGTTGTTGTATCTCTCGCCATTTAATTAATTAAAGTAAATCACTTTTGGTCCGCGAGCCGCATAAAACGCATTAATCATTCAAAAATTAGCTCACATTTCCGTTCACCTTCAATAAATTGTATTTGCATGTAACTTATAGCTGAAAAACTGAGATAGAAAGGCTAAAGAAACAACTCTCATTCGCCCATACTACCTATACTTGTATATGCGGGTGTAACACCTGGCAACCCAATGGATTAGGACTGTGAAATCATTTCGAAAACACTCATAATACAAATCTGTATACAACAACTACAGTTATTCATAGGGGCTACAAAAGGCGGTACTACCCAGCTCATGACTGGGGCTAAAAATACAGAGAACGCACCCATTTTCTCTGAAAGACATTCCCAAAAACATCGTTTTCAAAAGTTTATTTAAGTTTATTTTTGGGTTTATGCGTTCTACTTTCTTGGAGTTGTCAAAAATGTGTAAGATTTTGAATGTAAATATTACAGATGAAAGCTTTAAGAATTTCTTAACGTCCTCCATATTGTTCTAAATACCCTGCTTAACCGGTTAAGCGTTAAAGGAACTAATCTAAAAACCTGCGTTGCTGTCAAAAATGGATAAGACAACAAAAGCTAATCGAAGTCAAAAATAGTTTTGAATGAGAACAATATTTAAAAATATGAAATAATTAAATTTTAGTTTAAACGAAGAAGGCAAGATGGATTTAAAAAAATAAATTTAAACAAACGGTACTAATAATAAACTACACAAATTATTTTTAAAAAATGGTATAAAAAACAGACAAGATTTGAAAATTAAAATTTATATCCATAATTTCAAACCTCAACTATCAATTCTACATAATTATATCCACTCACCTACTTTATTACCAATTGTTTTTATAACGTTATTTTAATTTAATATATTCATTAATTTAATGGTACTTTTGTAGCTTTTCAGAATAAATTAAATCAAAAGAAACATTTTTATAAAAAAAAGAACAGCTTTTGAAAAATGAAACAATTCTAAAATTTAAAAAAGGCTAGAACTAACCGTAAGCAGGCTAACACGACAGCACTGTTAAGTAGAGCAAACTTAGAAAAATTCTAAGTCAGTTCAAAGAAAGTAAATTAAAGTGCTTGCTATAGTTAAGTGAATTTCTACTTTTAATTAATTTATAATTATATTAATTTATAAATACTTGCAAGAAACCGTTTCTACAGCCACTGTGTGTCGGTGTGTCGGTGTGTTTGTGTGTCTGTGTATGTGTGTCGGTGTGTCATTGTGTGTATTGTCTCTTTTGTGTTGTCTCATACACTTTGACTTAACTGTTTAACTGACAGCGCTGTCAAATTTGTTGTTGCTATTGTTAAAGTTGCGTTTCACACGCGCGTTAATTAAATTGATGAACCTCGCGCAGTTAGCGTAGCCGTTGCTGTCGACGTTGACGTCGCTGTCTCCGTCACCGTCGCCATCACCAGCACAGCTGTTGGCGGCTTCACTGTCTTCGTCAGCTTCCTCTGCTGAGAGCTTTCGGTCTTTTGGGTGCGTGAGCGTAAGCTTATTATTTTATTTTATTTCTTCTTTCTTTTTAATTTTTTTCTGCTTTTGCATTCTTTTCACTTTTGCTCGTTGAGAGTGTGAAATTACAATAACAACAATAGCACCTGCGGCGCGCCTACAACCACCACGAAAGCTCAAGCTGTGAGAGCAGGTGGACAAGAGCGTGAGTCGGTAACAAGATAAAGAGTAGAAGAGGGAGTGCTAGAAAAGGCGAATGGGAGGAAGAGAGCGCGAGAGAGAGAGAGAGAGAGAGAGGGAGTGCGCGCAAGTAAAAGAGGCGACTGCATTGTTCGATTAAACTTTCACTGATTGCCCGTTGACAATGCGACGACGCGACGACGCGACGTTGACGTTGGCGTTGGCGCAGACCTTTGGCATTGTTATTGCTGTTGCTTGCTGCAGGTGTAGGTCGTTGTGTTTGTCAGTGTATCTGTATGTGTGTGTGTATATATTAACAAGTGAGTACACGGCCTCTCTTCATGCATCTATGGCAATTATTTTGCACAGAAATTTCATTTACTTTCTATATGGAAATATTTGCACACTTTTAAAAATCTTGAAAGCTTAGAAAGTTTACACCGATAAGGTAACGCCCAGGCGTTGCCACAGACTCAGACCCAGACCCAGACCCAAACTCAGACTCTCTTAAAGAAGCACCGACTCCCAAAGCAGACAATTTCAATTTTATTTTCGCGTTGTTGATCTTTTTGTTTTTGTTGTTGTGTTTTTTATAGCGTGCGGAAGTTGGCGTCCTCGTTTCTTCATCTTCTTGACTATCGGATTTTAGTAACTGTTGGTTTGGTTGCTAATTAAATGATTGTTTGATTTGATTTTGACAGATCAACGTGAATAGATTATAAAATTCAAACACACACACACACTCATACACACTTGAAAATCTATGCGAAAGTTTTGTTTGATTTGTCATCTTAAGTTAAGTGAGCGTTGATGGATTGGTGAAATGTGTCAAATCCAGTTAAAAGCCCAAGACTCTTGGGTGTGTGGGCTAAATTTCCCCTGGAGCTGATTTCATTTCGATATGTTAATGGCAGCATTCCAAAACTGAGTGAAATTAAGCTATGACGCGTGTTTATCATCTTAAATTTAATAATTTTAAGAGTGGAAAATTTGATGTTGATATAAAATTATATCATTTTAAATGCCAGCACTCTAAGCTCAGCAAAGTAAGGGTATTCCGAGTGTATAAAACGCAAAAATTATTGAAATTGTTAATGATAAACTTAGGAGTGAAAAAAAAGAAAAAACAAATTAAAGGATTTTTAGAAATAATAAAGTTTTACTTAAGAAAATGTTCTTAAAAAAAAGTTTGATCTAAACAACAAATTTTTTATTAATAATGCTATACTCACAAAGAAATTTTTGGGAATTTTAAAGTTTTGCACTTAAAAATGTTTTTTTTTTTTTTAAATCTAATATTAAAAGCTACAAGCCTTTTTTATAAACAATTCTGTTTTTCTTCTGTTTATTTGAAACATAATTGTATTTTTTCTGAACAGAAACTATTTATATAAACAATTTTGCAGTTTTTTCTTAATTAACCAGATGCCTAATAAATATTTCCTCAACACTCAACTAGAAAGTGCGCATCAGGTCGCCCATATCTTAGCAGATATTTATACATGTAGATATTTATCAATGATATTTTAATTGACTGCTCAACCGTAAAAGTTGAATTTATCTGACTGAGAACAAGATTCTTTACGCTTTTTGCATCGAGAGATACTTGTTTAACACTGAATCACTACTAGCAGTGATTGTGTGGCTGTCTACAAAGAATTCAATCGAAATTAGCATAAGAACAGAAATGGAATTAAATAAAAAGTAGAAACCCGAATCGAAACTCGATCGTCAAGTTGCCAAAGAAGCAGAAAATTTGCTGATCGCATGATTTATTTGACAGTTTCAGCAGAGCAATAATAATAATAGTAATGATAATGGCAATAATTATAATAATAACAATAAAAATAAAATGTTTGTTGTTGTGCCTTCTACCAAGCGGCATTAAATTCCAGGCAACAACATCAACGAAGCGCAAAAGACACGATGTAGTTGGATTTATCAGCAGAACTGAAAAGCTCCAAATGAAAAACTGGAAAACTTGTTTTTTCGCCGCACTCAAGAAAAATGCTGATAAAAATAAATAACGAAAACTGTCGAGAAGGCACACACACATACACAAACTGTGTGTGCATGCGGAGTCGAAGTTTCTACACTGATAAAAACACCAGGTTCTAAAATTCATCCCAACTTTCTGCCTCCAAGAAGGACTACTTTTAAACAGTTAGCGATTTTAAATTAATAGTTTCTAGCCATTTTAGACCGCGTATTCTAAAAAAGAGTAGAGGGGACTATTAAGTTTGTCAGAAGCGAAAATAAAAAAACATAAAATATATAAATTCTTGATCAGCATCAGCAGCCGAGACGATATAGCAATTTTCGTCTGTCTGTCTGTCTGTCTGCCCGTCCGTCCGTATGAACACCTAGATCTTTTAAACTACAAAAGCTTGAGCCACCAAATTTGGAATAAAAGTCCGTCTATATGTCGCGCAGATTAAGTTTATTTCAAATTTTTGCCTTGCCCCCTACCGCCCCCCGCAAAGTGTAAAAGACTATTTTCATTACCTTACAACTTGCAAACTATCTGAGTTATCGTAACCAAATTTACCCAGTACGTGTATGGTACCATTTTACCTACCCTTACCAAGTTTGGTATAGATCGGACAACTATAGCCTATAGCTCCCATAGGACAAATCGGTCGAAAATTGCACATTTGTATGATGGTTTGTAGTATTAGTTAAGCTATCGTGACTAAATTTAAACATTGTGTATACGGTACCATTATAACTATCTCCATTAAGTTTGATCCGGATCGGGCAGCTATAGCGTATAGCTCCCATAGGACAAACCGGTCGAAAACGGGACATTTGTATGGAAAAATTCTCACTAAAAGGAGTACGGGGTCTTTTACAGTCGGCTCGCTCGACTATAGCTTTTCTAACTAGTTTTTAACTAAATTTGAAGCACCAAACTTGCAATTTTTATCAGTGTACGGCCCTCGAGTTTACTTGAGTCGAAGAATTTTCCAGGCCTTCTTGGCAACAACATCTTGATTTCGCAGCGTTGTTTCTCCTTCAGCACTCTGCGGCAATTGCACAGTAAATTGCTTTACCCACTGGACATGCCACAGACCCACTGCCCCTTGCCTGCTCTCCCCCCAGTCGTCACTCCCTTCCCCTCTCCCTATCACTCGCTGGTAAAGCAAACGTTGCTGCAGCTGCTGCTAAACTTGATTTCTATGTTGTTTATGAATTTTTCGCCAATGCCGTGCAGCATCTGACATCGGACCAGAAGCTGTGGCAATAAGTACGTACACCCTTCTTGCTGATCTATGTGGCAAGGCCCCTTCCATTCCCCTTACACTACTGATTGCTGGTCAAGTCATAAATAAATCTTGCAACGCATCGCGGTGGCAGCAACGTTAAGCAGCCACAGCAGCAGCAATGCCTGTGAATTGAACTGCAGATGTTGTCTGTTTAATTACCCACACATCACACACACACACACACACACACTCTACACACAGCCAAGTAAACCTTAATAGACAAAGATTTCTTGCCTTAATGCGACGAACGACAATGTTACTGTTGCTGTTGCTGCTGCTGCTGCTGCAATTGCTATTGCTGTTGCCCCTTTTGGCTGCAACACTTTTGCAGTTACCAACTCATTCACTGACATCGTTCAGTTCACTTGGCGCGCAAAACCTGAGAGCCAAGAGCTCAGATCCAAGAGCCAAACGCCGAGAAGCGTGAAAAGCAACAAAGCAAAATAAAACCAAAGAAGCAAAGAGAAATAAGAAAATCCAAAAGCAAAAAGAAATGAAAAGAAAAAAAAACAAAAAATGTGAAAGAAAAACCTGCAAACTACAAACTACAAGCAGCAAAGCAGCAAAACACAGCAACAACCCAAAAATCCAGGCCAACTGTCTCAAGTCAAAGTCATAGTGGCAAACTCTTGGGATTTTTCAGCGGCATTTGCCGCCTCTCTATGCAATTCTCAATGTGTCGAGATGCTCAGCTTAGCAACTGTTTCAATTGTTGTTGTTGTTGTTGTTGTTTCTCTTCGTCTCTCTCTCCTTCCACTCTATCGCTATTTTCCACTCTGCTGTTTTTTACATCAATTTGCATAGCATCAAGTTCCGTAGTGTTTGGTATTTTTTTTTTTTTTTTTGGTCTACCTTAAGCCGGTGCTGCTGCTACCTTATGCATTGGACCTACATACGAGCATAAATCTCCATATGGTATATGGGCAAGTGCAACTTTCTAGGCACTTTATATTCTGTAATATATCTTCCATAGCCTCAAATCCGAAAAAAAAGAACACTCGTACGCTCTGCATTAACATATATTCATGGACCGCAGCATTATTTAGTGCCTCTATTTGCAGCAGAAATAAACAACAAGAAGTTCTTGTTCTCCATGCACACGTTGGGCGCCATTTTAACTCACGACGTGTTTGCTAATTTGTCAAAATGTTTAAGAGATTTCTATAATTTTAATTTTCAGACTGAATTAATTTTATTGCTTAAATTTATTTCGTTGCTGTTTTGAAATTTCATAGAAGTTATAGCGCTACCAAAAATGGCTAAAAAAAAACAGCAAATTAGAATAAATGATTTTTTTTGTGCTTCATTTCTATTTTGATTTCTGCTAAATTGGCATTATAGTTAATAATTTATCTGTATCTTTATTTTTATTTTATTTATTTTTTCAATATTTGCTATAAATATTGTAGATATAATCTACTGTTGTATATTGTTAAATTTCTTAAAGATTGAGCGTTGAAATCAGTAGTACAGTGAGTTCATACATAATTCTATTAAAAAAGTCTTTTATAATACTAGATATTCTTAGATAAACAGCTAAAATAAGCTATTTTCGACATGAGATCTCTATACTTAGTTGTCCGATCCGTTACAAACTTAGGAAGGATAGATATAAAAGTGTCATGCACATAGTGTGTAAATTTGGTCTGGATGGCTGTAGTAGTTTCCAAGTTAAGGTTATATGAATAAGTTTTTTAAAATTTGTGGAGACCGGAGGAAGTATGACAAACAACTGGAAATAAACTTGATCTACGTACACTACAGACGGACTTTCATTCAAAATTTGGTGGCTCTAGACTTTATAATCTCTCAGATTTAGGTGTTTAAACAGACGGACGGACAAACGGACAGACGGACATTGCTACATTGACTGAGCTGTAGATGCCGAACAAGAATATTGATACTGCATTGGGGTACCTGTTAAGCACATTTCGCTTGTGGCCAAACCTAATAGATCCCTGTAATTTTTTTGAGTACAGGGCTTAAAACTGACTATATCTGCTCTATAAAATATATGGTAATGATAACTAAACTGAAAAACAGTTTCTTTTTCTTCCCTAATACATTTTAATTAGCTTAAGCTAAAGAATTTTGATTGCAACAAATAATATACAATTGGCTACAGATTAACTATGAATACGTCGCCTTTCTATGCAATTCTCATGTGGGTTGCACACTTGATACTTCATTCATAAGCTTTGCGGTCTGGTTTTCCACCTAGAAAGTGGGCGTGTTTGACAACAAACGAAGATTTTTCACCCGTTGCAACTTGCAACCACAAGATTCACATGTTGAGCTCTACTTTTTGCAAATGTGAGGTAGTTGTATGTGGCACACACACACACACACACACATACAGAAACACACACACACTTTCATATACAACAACACTATTGCCATCAAATTTAGATCATGTTCTGTCATAAATGTGAGCACAACAACACAGCGTTGCCACACATTTCAAAATTGGCTTAACAAATATTTGAGTGCCTAACGGTATTTTTGGTTGATTTGGCTTACCTGTTCTTCTCTGGTCTCCTCACCTCCCCTTGATCGTTCACCGTTTACCACGCGATTTTTTTGCACTCGCGATTGAATTTCTATTTCGATTTCTTTTTTGTTCAGATCACTGATATTCCCTCCTTGCAGATTTGCAGGATATTAGAATTCAATAAACAAAGTAAAACAAAACAAAAAAAAATTTAAATTGTAATTTGAGAACGCAAAAAAAAAGAGTAACAGTTTTTATTTTGAAATTTGCTTGTGTTTTTGGTGTTTTGAATTTGTTTTTGGTGCAACAACCAACGTCGTCAAGTAGCGCGCACAAACTAACAAAAGCGGCTAACAACAATAACAACAAGCGACACCAAAGACACCACAGATACCAAAGACACTAACAACGTTGGCAGAGAGAAAACAAGTAACAGAACTGTTAACTTGGCTCTAACCGAACAGCAAATGGTCTTTGCTCGAGTCGTTAAGAAAATTTTAGAAAATAGGCTTGATATTTGGGGGCATAATATGATTTAAAATATTGTAAAAATATTATAAAATATTCAAAAAATTTCATTTTAATTTAAAATTATTTGCGTTGTTTTTTGTAGATTGTTTTAAAAATGTTAATTTATATTCGGTAATAATTAGTTAATTTTATAACCCAGTGATTGTGTTTAAATAAACATGTTTCAAAGCATAGTTACTCACCTGCTTAAAACACATACATACCCTGCATATTGTAGTGTAGAAAAACCGGTTGGCTTTGGTGTCGCCGTTGCTCTCTTCGTCTTCGTCTTCGGTATCTTTAAGTTCAGAGGCAGCGAGCGTTAGGTTTGTCTTTACTTTTTAGATGGCACACAGAACATCGGTTAGAGTATTGCCTTAACGGCTTTTTGAACAGAAGTACTTCTTAAATTCCACGGTTTAAAGCAAAAACATTTAATTAAATGATTTTTATGCAGGGATGCAGGATTTAAAACGTAATTAAAAATTTAATAAATATTAATTAATAATTTTTAAATATAAGTTTAAGATAAAAACTGCGTTTAATAGTGAATCGCTTGAATAGTTTTGTTAGTTGACACATTAGCCAATGTGTAACAGTGGATCACCGGCCGGGAGTATGGTAAGTGGCCACACCGGCCGGGAGCATCTTAAGTGGCCATACCGGCCTATTTGTAACGAGAGACATGCAGACCGCTGGAGAGAAACCCAAACAAGGATCAACACCATCTGCACGCACCCGTCGTGACCCTTTTTCTAATTATAGATCTACCCATGCGCAGACATCGTATTACCATCTGGTGTAAACTGATGTAGGCGCACTTGTATCCTTAAGTTTTAATCGTTACCACATGTTTGTTAGTTCTAAGATACTCACCCTATGTAATATTTGATCCTTAGACTGTAAGCAAAAGGGTATATAAGCCCATACATTGCTCCAATAAAATCAGTACTCAAGAAACATTCTTAGCGTGCAATACACTCTCTGAACATTCTGATACTCATCCGAATAACTGGCTCAAAGTGCTAGGTATTTGAAAAACCCTCTGGTCTTACTCAAAGTGTAAGAACAGAAAACTCACTGACAAGTGAACAAGTTTTAAAAAACTAACGGACTTTGGCAAATTGTGTGTTAAAAGTTGTATCGTAAAATTTAGCTCACAGTTTGGTTGATGTATTGGCTAAGTTTTCATATCTTTAAACGCAACCAATTGTCTTGTTTTGTATACAACAGATGGCGCTTTCGCTAAACAGAATTTCAGTGCACAGTCATAAGCCGAAGTTAATTTGAACACTAATAAAAATAATTAATAATGAAAACTGAAGGCAGCTCTTAGACAGACGGAGATGGCTATCGACTTGCCTTGTGATGCTGATACGTTTAGGGGGTTTGCCACGCCTTATTCTTTCTGTTACATGCTTTATACAAACACAACAAATTCTGGCTGAGCACTAGATTGAGTACAGGGTCTTTTACAGTCGGCTCGCTCGTATTTTTTTTTGCGTTGGCCAGAACTTTTTTCTCCTCCCTCCTCTATTCTTACTATATCCATTCGTCGTGACGAAAACTTTTCCTCTTCACAAACAAAAAGTTAAAAGAAGTTAACTACACTTAAAGTAATAAATTTATTTATTAACTACAACTAAAAGAATACAAAATTAGCTCAAAAATCGTTAAACTTTATTGGCTAATGGTCGGAATGGTGCCATCGTTAAGCCAACGGACGTTGAGCTGTTCGATCTGATGCTTCATGAAGATAATGCCATACACCTCGTACTGTATATCCAATAACTTGGTGTTATGCGTTCTGGGCACCTTCATGCCCACGACGAGAGCCACCAGCGCTGTGATGATCATAAAAACGAATCCCTGAGCCATCAAAGTGTTTTCATCAACGGCATAGAAATAGGAGTTATTGCCATTGGCCACAAAATAGTAGTAAACGACACTGGTGCTGATCAGTTTCATGACATAGGACACGGAGATAATGCACTCGGTATAGCGGAGATGAGTGACCTCCAAGAGCACGATCTGTTGACTGGAGTAGGACATGCCAAAGAGCAGCAAAAGGAACCAAAATGTCACTTTCGATCCCGTTGTACCGTAGATAATCATGCCGAGCACTGTGATTACCAGCAGCGATATTTGAGTGCTAACAAATTGCACTTTGGCCGAAATGAAACGCAGACAAATGATGGCCAAAATACTGCCAGCAAATATAACCCACATGATGGCATCAATGTGGGCCAAATCATTCAGTCGCATCGCTTTGTTCAGCGCAAACCAAAAGACCAAAAATATGAAAAGTGCATACTGAACGGCTTCCGTGAAGAGCAGCAAACATGTCACATGCCATTGTTGGTTCTTTGTCACATAGAAGAATTGTAGTTTCTTGATGACGTCATCGCGTGGCTCAAAAATGCTGCCATTTGCATTGGCAATTCGCAGTTCGTTGTCCAAACTATTTGTAATGTCCACAGTGCCCAGTACATGCAAGACTTTAAGGCCAATGAGTATGGCCAACATAACGGCCGATATCGATAAATAAGTGCCGGCAAAATTCACGTAAATGCCATCGATTAATTGCTCTGTAGTCGCATTTTGTCCGGCGTATTTATTCAAATTGTCCACGTAAGATGCGCCGATAAGACTCACCGCCGAGGCCACGCCCATCAAGTAGCAGCTACAGCAACCGGATATCAACAGGGCACGACTTCCTTTCGAGCTAATGGTCAACAGAAAACCGTATCCGGCCACAAAGGTCAGGCTGTGTGCCACATACGACATGTAGGCACCCACGTGATCTAGAAGGAGAAAGCAATATAGTTTGTTTAGAGTTAGAGAGAGCGAGAGAGAGAGAGAGAGAGAGAGAGGGCAGCTTTGTGCGCATCATTTCGCTAGTTTCTAAATTATAAATGTCATGTTTTTGTGAAGTTCAGATAACTCTCGAGATCTTATCTGATAAGCCGGTAGCTTTCGGCTCTGAAATCAACTGTTTAATGGTAAAATAACCATTTTCAAACTATTATAACTTGGAAACTACTAAAGCTGTGTTGACCAAGTGAAGACATTATGTGGTAAGGGCTACTGTCGACTGTAAAAGACGCTGTAGCCGTTTAAGAAATCATTTTTTACGCTATATGAAATCACTACTGATTTTCGGCCTCTCAGTTCTGTTGATTCACCGACTTGGACTAACATATATTAAGTCATGCAGTACACTTAATGGTACTGCACTTAAAAGGAGTAATCCGCACTGAACACTGGCTTATAACAGAGGCTACCTGGATTTTTTTGCTAAAGTCTACTCCTATTCTGTTAGCATTGAAAAAAATATCTTGAATCTTACCAAAACCATCCGCAAAGTAGAAGCAGCTAGAAATCAAATTAAAAACTCCAGTTGCAATCAGCAACAACGGCTGCCAGTAGACAATGCATTTCTTCACAAATTTAAGAACGAGAAAGAAAATTGCGCAGACCAGAGCCAAACAGGCGCCCAGAATCAAAGGTCCATAATCGATGAGATTTCCGTCAACATTGCGTTCTGCTATGAAGGAGCAGATGGTGTAGCCAAAGATGAAGCCAGCGGGCAGAAAGCACAAACACACTGCAAAAAAAAACAATAAGTTTAGTTACACTGTAAAAGACTCTACAAATAAATAGAAAATAACTCGGAAATATGACAATAAAGTAAGCTGATCTTTATAATCAATACAGCAGTTAACAACAATCGAATTTGGTATATATCCGAGCCTGCTTTGTCCGCTGTTTAGAAAACTTACCCACATAGCTGGGAGCGTATTTGAAAAACTTAATCACACAAGTGCTCCATAAATTCGACATGTTTGCGAGTCGTTTAAGCGTTATTTTGTTCGATTTAATGCATATTTTGGTAACGTATTGTGATTAATTAATGAATATTTAGCTAAACGATCTCATGGGTTTGACAAATGCGACACAAATGCGAGCAAAGATTGCGTATACTTAATGTCCAAGTTGATAGACGCCGGAGAAAGATAAGATAAGAGAACAAGGCACCTGCATGATGACTAATCCTATCAAGGGTCCAAATGAGGCCTCAGTCAGAGAAAGCGAGAGAGGGGAATAGAGAGAGAGAGAGAGAGAGAGAGTGCATGTGGATAAATTGTGGAATTGCTTAGCTGATAAGCCTGATAACACTCAGTTAGCACTTCCCCGTTTTCTCTCTCCCACATATAAAGGGATTTGAAATCGATGCGAGGGAATCTCCCACAATAATAGCACCGAAAAGCTTTAAAGCTGATAATAAACTTAATCTTAATTGTTCCGTTGCCTCGTTGATTGTAATGTGAAGCACTCACTTAAGCTTCATCGTTGGCCAAAAAGCTCCCTGGGGTGCGTCTAAAGTGAACGCTGCTTAAGTGCCGCAAACATTCGCCTGTCACTTCCCATCACTATCTTCAAAGGGGAAGTGCAAGGGGAAGGGGCTGAGGTAGGAGCAGGTCGAGCAGGTGCTGACACTTTTGTTTACTTTTGAGCAAACCTCTTAGCTAGCGTTGCGGCGCTTTCATGGGGTAAGCTAAACAAGATTGCTTTCAGCTGACAAAAGCTCTCTCCAATATTTCAGTGTATTTTCAGGCAGAGTTTCGGTTTCCTTGGAAAAAATTACTTTTAGTTTTGGAATTTAAGGCTGTCGAGTCGATATGACCATGTCCGTTTGTCCGCTTGTCTGCCTGTCTGTCTGTCCGTCTGTTTCTATGCGAACTAGTGTCTCAGTTTTGAAGAAACTTGGTACAGCACACATTTCATATGTTAAAATCGGCTAGATAAGCTCACTATATCATATCGCTGCCATAGAAACAATCGGTAGGAATGCTTATTATGCAAATTTTCAGTGCCTATTGAGCGATTTCAACCAAATTTGCACAATATATACGTGCTATCGTTCTCTATTTTCTGACCAAATTTTATCCGAATCGGACTAGTATATTATATAGCTGCCATTGGAAAAATCAGTTATTGAAAGCCCCTTTTTTTAATTTTCTTTTTTTTTTAAATATTATTTACTGTGCCCTGAGAAATCAAGTTTTCACAGGAATTCTTGACTTGTGACGTCACGAACGTTCCTTCAGTACTGCCAACAAAGCTTTTGCCTACCTTCTGCAGCAGCCAATGGGCAATTGCATAAGCCACAAAAGCGTCTCACGGGAGAGCGTCAAAGCTCAAGGCAGCGCGCACGAAAGAGACGGAGCGAGAGCAGAGCCTGCGCCTGTGGACTTAGTAGGGGAAAAATACAGGGATAAGAAAGAGAGGGCGGTAATGGGAGAGCACAGAACTTTGGGAGAGCATTTTGTTTGCCTTTGGCATTTAATGGAGAGAGACGGTTTGAACTGCGTTTACGTTTACTTCCGGAATTCAATTGGTAAAGATAACAACATTGAAGTGACACTCGAAACATTTTGGACTTTGGACTAGGAAGCAGCACGCAAAGCAGCTGATGCTGATGCTGATAATGAAACTGTAAACATTTGGAACAATCGCCGGCTGGCATGGAGCAATAAACTCCTTACCTGGCGGCTCAACACAGTCCCTCTGTGTGTGTGTGTGTGTGGGTGTGTGTGTGAGTCCAATCGTGTATGTGTGTCCTAGCGCCATGTATATGAGCATTTGGTGCCACAATCTAAATCTGAGTAGCCGCAGTTTGGTCATCGCTCTGGTGATCTGTGTGACACTCGTGTATTTCTCCTACAGCTTCAATGCCTGCCTCTTTGCCAGTCTCACACGCACACTGCAGCAGGTAAATGCGCCAACGTGGCCAAAACTTCAATATACTAACTGATTTTTCCCCTTTCAGAGCAACTTGCGCAATTTGTTGACGTTGCAGCAACAAAACAATGACACGGACAAATTACAACTCGCCGCTGGCCTTAAACTTGCCACAGACGTGGCTAGCACCATTTCCATATCGACGGTGTCCATTTTGAATGACACTACCACCGGTTTGGGTCACGGCCTGCCCAGCATCGATGGTGCACCCAAATATCAAATGTTACGTCAACAGGGACTTCGTCCATCGCGTCACCTGCCCGACACCCTCATCATTGGCGTCAAAAAGAGCGGCACGCGAGCTCTGCTCGAGTTCATCCGCCTCCATCCGGATGTCCGTGCAGCCGGTTCGGAGGTGCATTTCTTTGATCGCCACTATCAGCGTGGACTGCGTTGGTATCGTCACCATATGCCCTATACCATCGAGGGACAGATTACCATGGAGAAGACGCCCAGCTACTTTGTGACCAAGGAGGTGCCTCAGCGGGTCTATCACATGAACACGTCCACCAAGTGAGTTAACTGAGCTGACAAAGTGGTAGGAAAGTCTGAAGTCGACCGACATGACTTCGAAATATCATACAAACCAAATTAGTTATCTAAACTGAATACAGAATTGAAGTAAGGGTAGACCTCGGTTAGAGGAGTCTATTAGGTTCTCACTGAAGCGTCACAGGTAAAAGGAGGCTTTTCCGACTTCATTAGGTGTATATATTCTTGATCAGCATCAAAAGTCGTAACAATACGGCGATGTCCGTGTGTCCGTGCGTTTATATAAACACCTAGATTTTAGAAACTATAAGAGCTAGCGCTACCAAATGAATGAAAGTGCGTCTATGGTGTACACTGTACGCAGATCAAGTTTATATCAAATTTTTGCCACTCCCGCTACCAACCCTGAAAGTTGTAAGAAACTCTTTTCATAACTTCGAAACTGTTAGAGCTAACAACAAATTTACACATTATATGTATGGTACCATTGTAAATATCCTTCAAGTCAAGGACAAATCGGTCGAAATGTAGTAGTAGTATATAAGTTACGCTCTCACCAAAGTCACCAATTATGAGCACAACATAATTATAACTATCGCCAGTAAGTTTAGTTCGGATCTATATATCCTATAGCTCACATAGAACAAATCCGTCCAAAAGGGTTATTTTACAGTCAGCTCACTCGCTTGTAGCTTTTCTTACTAGCTTAACACTAAATCGAATCGAAACCGTATCTAAAATCCTTTTAGCCTATAATATATAGAACACTAAATTAAATTATTTACCCTGTAGACTGCTGATTGTGGTGCGTGATCCTGTGACGCGGGCCATTTCGGATTACACGCAGGCAGCGAGCAAAAAGGCGGACATGAAGCGCTTCGAGCAGTTGGCCTTTGTGAACGGAAGTTACTCCGTAGTGGACACCAACTGGGGGCCCGTTAAAATCGGAGTCTATGCGCGGTACTTGGAGCGTTGGTTGCTATACTTTCCGCTGTCGCAGTTGCTGTTCATAAGCGGCGAAAGATTGATTATGGATCCGGCGTATGAGATTGGACGTGTACAGGACTTTTTGGGCTTGAAACGTGTTGTGACCGAGAAGCATTTTTATTTTAATGCCACCAAGGGATTTCCATGTTTATTCAAATCGGAGGCACGATCAACGCCACACTGTTTGGGGAAGACAAAGGGACGAAATCATCCGCATATCGATGAGAGTGCCATCGAACGTCTTAGAGAATTTTATAGGCCATTTAATAATAAGTTTTATCAGCTAACTGGCATCAATTTTGCCTGGCCCTGAACAAAGACAAGCACACATACATATACACATACAGCCATGAATATTAATCAATCAAATTGTGAACGATATGTAAGGGGAGTGAGAGAGATGTTGTTGTTGCAAGTTTATATAATATGTACTATATATATGTATATGTATATGTATGTGCAACAGACTGATATTGTTGATTGCATTTTTTTTTATATATATACATACCATTGTACTTATACATAGTTGTTCTACATAAATATATAGTATACACACATATATAGCCAACTGATATACATTTATATATAGTATACTATATAGATAAATCGTTACGTATTATTGTAACGTTTATTGCTCAATTAATTGTAGCTTTATGAAATTATATACATATACTCCTCACACACCATGAATAAATAACGGTTCCTTCACTTAAAACACATACAAACACACACAGATACACATGCACACTACCACTATAACTTCTTATACTACTTCTACTACTATTACCTACTTTATATATATCACATATATACATATATATTATATACTACATATAAACGCATATAGAACACTTAGAGCTTACTACGAATTCCTACTGAGAACGGGAGCAATTTTGATCCCATCTCGCCAACTACTTACACAAGATGTACTGATAGCATTCCACACACTTAGGCACAACAATTATACACACAAACAGACCTACACCCACACCCACACACACGCACACTTGCATTTATATACATACAAACCTAGTTCAAGATCTAAAATTGCATGAGCATAGCTAAAGAAAACAATTTTCAAAAAGAGACAAACTCAATTATTAAAATTTAAAATTTAAATAAATTGATTACTTAAACAAATTGCAAACTTTTATGTGTGTAACTCAATTATTTGCTTATTTTTCAGTTAGTAAAGCCGAGACTACGTTTTTGTTATAAAAACAAGTAAGAAAGTCTACAGTCGAGTGAACCGACTGTATAAGGCCTCTTACTCATTCTAGTGCTCATTTTCCTTAAAAATAAGTCATTTTATTGCTATAGGCTATAGTTGTTCGATCCGGATCAAATTTGGTGAAGGTATTTAGCATGGGGCCATACATATACTGTGTCCGTCCTGATAGCTTTAGTCGTTTTCAAGTTATGACGCTTTCAACAATTTTCGGGGGCAGTAGGGGGCGTGGCACCAATTTAAAATGAACTTGATTTGCTCGAAAAGTAGACAGACTTTCATTTCAAATTTGGTCTTTCTAGCTCAAATAGTCCCTGAGATCCTGGTGTTCATAGGGACGGACAGACAAACGGACACACGGACATCACTATATCGACTCGGCTGTTGATGCTGATCAAGCTGCCTGTTACGCACATTTTGCTTCTGACAAACTTAATAGACCCCTTTACTCTTTTGTAGAGAAAATTATTTCTATAATTTGAATTTTACACATAAAGATTATAATTTCTGTTTTTTTAATTATGAAAAGATGTAGCAGAAGACTTTTATTAACTAAGTTTGTTAATGAAGTAATTTTTATATATATTTTTTTCAGTTTATACACCCGCAGTGCGTATAACAATTGAACAATATACTAAGTACTGCTGTTTAAGGTTTTTAGTAAAAATATTAAAATATTTTGTACCCAAAATATTAATATTTTTCTGAAAATTTAACGTTGATTTATTAATTAAATTTACTATTTTTCTATTTATCTATTTATTTATGTCAAATAGTTTATGCTTTTGACAATGTTATTTCCTTTTTTCCCCTTTTCTTTTTAATTCACATTTTAGCTACTAAAAACCCGCAACACCACCCAATTTCCTGTAATCCGAATTAACAGTTAGTCCTTTTTTGTCATTGGCAATGCCACAAATGACTGATCCGCGGTTTCGATAGCGTTCACACTGATGCCCCTTTGACTGCAGACTGTCCACATCGGACTGCAACAAGCCGTACTCGTATTGCAGGACATTGGGCAACATCTGATGATGAAAACGCGACGCATCGATGGCATTTTTTATATCCGCACCTTGCCACAACATGCGCACCAGTAGCGGCACAAGTGCAGTAATGATTTTCGTGCCACCAGCGGCTCCAACCACAAGACGCACTGCTCCCGTGCTACGTTCGGTCACAATTAACGGTGACATGGAGGACATTGGTCGGCTGGTGCGATCAATCGTATTGCGTCCCTCAATAAAGGGCAGGTCAAAGTAGTTCTTTAAGTGTCGCAGCGAAAAGTCACTCATGGCATTATTGAAGAGCACTCCGGTGCGTTTGCCCATGCGTCCGCTGCCAAAACTAAAGGGTATTTTTGAGCATATAAAAATTAATAATTTATAAACAGGACACACTATTAGATCCTACTACTCCGTGTGAGTACAGGGTCTAAATATGTACCTAACTATATCTCTTGACTACTTGAACCTGTTAACATATAGTCTTCGGTGCTACTCACTAGAAATTAATGGAACTGGTGACGGACACTGCATCACCGTTGTGCAACACTGAAATGTGGGATGTTCCATGCTCATTGCGTGCTGAGATTTCTTCAGTTACTCCATAATGCTCAGAACTGTTGTGCGTTTTTGTGTCATCAATCAATTGTGCAATTTTAGCAGCAATTACTGAACTGGTCAGATTGCGCAGCAACTAAATGAATACAGAAAAGTTTAGTAATAAATTTAATATCACTTTAGGGCGGTATTTTAGCTTAGAGCAAGATATTCAAGGGCTTATTGATCAGAGGAAATCCGAGCACTAAAAACTCCAAGATAAAGTGTTCAGTGACCATTAAAAGAGGCAAATAATTACACGCATAAAACAAGGATAGACAGCAGAAAATCATGTAAATAAGAGAGAGAAAGAGCGAGAGAGAGTGTGTGTATCGCACCTGCTCATCGGCAGCATCATCCAATTGCCAACGCTGAACAAAGCCAAATTTCATGGCCTCCACAATGCGATGAATTGCCAATGAGTCCAAATGATTCTTGGCAGCGAAATCTTGTCGATACTCCCGCAAAATGTTCAGAATAAAACCTAGTATGTGTCCACTTCCGGGTGGTGGCAACAAATGCAAATCGAACTCATCCAAAGGTAAAACAATTGATTCCTTTAGCTCTGCTGTTGCATCTCTTAGATCGGCTTTTGTTATATTGCTGCCGATGTCCTTTAAATCGGCGTGGAGTTTAGCCAGCATGGATCCTTGGTAGAAACTGCGAGGTCCTTCCTTGGCGAGGATTTCATAGGTTTCGCATAATACCAGCGGCAACTGTATGTGACTTCCAATGTGCCGAAATTGTCCCGTACTTGGATCCACAAACATTTCTCGCAACATTGAATCGCTTTTGATCATCTGCTCGTTGATGAGAAGCGCATCGTACTGATGTTTATATAGCGTGTACCCACTGTGGCACAACTTTAGAGTTGGTGCCACCAAATCCTGCCACAAGAGTTTCCCGTAACGTTCATGGGCCAGTGCATAACCCAACATTTCCGTGGGCACAGCTATTGACCAACCGGATTGCTTCAGTTCCCGCTCGTTTTTGAATATGTTAAAGTTTGCACCTCTGAGCGCTCGTGGCGACAATTCCCGACTGAGTATGCTGAAGGATCGACGCTCCTCGTGCATATATATGTTCATTAACATGCCACCGCCCAATCCCATGCTCTGCATTCCAATCAATCCATTGCAGAGCAGTGCGGCAAGTGCTGCATCCACCACGCTGCCACCGCGTTTCAGTGTGTCTCTAAATATATATAAAAAGAAAAACATTGTTTATTTAATGGAGTCTTTAACAAATCAAACATTTTTTAATTAAATGCGCTTAAAGCATTTGTCCTGCCACTGCGACGATTTGGTTCGTCCTTTCATACAAGTTTTTATGGGGTTATGTATGGTTAAAGCGGCTACCGGATATAACAACGTAATATCGTCGGCCCCTGGAGTGTCGTTATAACCGGATTATTTAACTGGATTACTTAACTACTAGATACCTGCTAAGGATACCCGTTGGTCAGCTGTTAAACCTTATTAATATGAAATTGTTTAGCTAAGGAACGCTAGAGTTGACTTTGAAAGGAATCTATAATAACAGTGAAAGCTTCCTTGGCCGGACAGCCACGGTTTCAGTATTTTTGTACGCCCAAGGGAGTTGTCCGTCAAGGGAAACGGATTTGGGACTTGGGACTATACAATTCGTTCGGCTAAGGGAGCTGTCCGCTTGAGGGAGCTGTCCGCAAGTAGAGCTTTTATTGTATATCTTATATAACTATAGAAGACTGCTTTTTAAATTTAATAGTTGATTTTTAAGCATTATAGACGCCTTTTGCTTAAAGGTCGAAATGCGTGTAAAAAGAGTGATGTTTGGGACCATGATAATTTACTAATATATGGGGATATGAAATATCTTAACCCTGTACTCAAAAAGAGTTCTATTTAGTAGCTCACGAAATCTAGATCGGATCGGACAACTATATCCAATAGCTCCCATAGGACAAGTCGATGGGATTTTTAACAGTCAGACTGTGGACTGTCTTACAAGTTTAGCATTCATTTTAAAGATTGTGGCTTATACAAATTTTTTATATTTTTTTTATATGTTAAATCATTAGGTGCTGAGACCACTTTTATAACGCATTAAGAAATGTGTTGCTCAGAGCTAAACGTTCCAAGCTGAAAAATAGCTAGCTTATTTATCTTTTGGCGTAAAAGCATTTGCTGTGCGTATAAATAGACCGCTGCAGTTCTCTGTTACTGGTACTAACCTGGCTATGAGACTGCACTCATTGCTGTCGGAGCAAATTGCCGCTGCTGGAAAGTGCTGCAACTTGGAGCTGGACGGCGGAAGCGGCACCTCAGGATTGGGCGGACTTCTGGCCACATGTCGCTTACCTAAAATAAGTTTAATTTAGTTGTAATAAAACAAATGGAATTAATAACAATTTTCTGCTGCCGACTTACCGCTGCTCTGCAGCTGCCCATAGTAATAAACTGCGAATATCAGTGATATTACTCCAAATAAAGATACAAAACGATTACAAATCCATTGCAATAGTATCATAATCAGATATTTCTTTAATATTTCGTTTTAATTTCACATTTTGTTAAAATATGCAGCGTTTTGTTTATCTGCAAATGTAAACAAGATTTTGCGTTATCGATAAATCGAAACACACCATACAACAGCCAAGTAGTAGTTTTCGATAAGTTTCTGTGCGACTCTGAACTGAACGAAACTTTTGCTTACGTCATTGAGATTGGCGCTAAATTTAAAACTCAACGGCATGTTAAAATAATTGAAGTGCAAGTAAATTGTGGACTTAATAAATTTTTTATAAAATTGTTTTAGTTTTTATAAAAATAGTAAAGTAAAGTTTAATTTATAAATTAGCATAGACAAATAAATTAGCTTAAAAATATAAAGTTAGTTTGAGTGAGATTTCACATTTGTTAATTAATTTACATTTTTCTTTAATTAACAATGAGCAGATATTTTTATATGCTATTATTTAGAATATTATTATGCCATTTAATAAACTAAAATTTTATTTTATTCATGTATTTATTTATTAACGCCAACTAAAAGCTGTAAAAGCAGCGAGTATTTAACTGAATAATTAAGTTTTATACAGAAAAATAATGAAAATGAATAATTATATTAAAAATTAATTTCTTTAAATTAAAATTAACTGGAACTATAAAAGTATATAATTAATCAATTAATCTAGGTATGAAAGCATTAATACAAATAATGCTTGAGACTTGATTAAATATTATATCATAGCTATGAGGTGGGATTTTAGGATTTGTTGAGGAATTTTCTATGAATTTAGTTATTCAAAATGAAATTTTTGATTAAGTTTTGATAGTATGTTTTGAGAACTGTTGGCATTCATAGTTTTTAAGTTAATCCACAATAAAAATTTGTTATTTTATATTTAAGTTCATTCGTTAATTCCCTAAACACCTTATCGTAATTGTTAAAATCCATTTCTTGGGCTTACAAAATTTGTGAAAGTTTTATGCAGCTTTCAGCCAAACTTGTCTAATTCAATTTCTTAAAGAAGTTTTTGAACTTTTAAGTTAATTTAAAACTGATAATATTGCGCTCTTGGAGCCACTCCGATTATATTTAAAAATTCGGCTAAAGTTGTAAGCTCCTAAGTGATTTTAAGTACAATTCTAAGAAATTATTGCACTAACAAATGTTCAAATTAATCCAATACACAGTTAAGATTGCAACCCTGTAAGTAACTGACCCCTGGCAGCGACTGCACTTCTATGCAAATTGAAGTCGTGACGTCGCAATGCAGATTTAATAAATAAATGTAATGGCACCTTTTGAAATTGGATTTTCTCTCTTTTTTTCAGTATTTTTGTAGTTGTTGTTGTTGTGATCTTTGGTCAGAATTAGCAGTTAAGATTCTCATGACAGGGAATGTAATTGATTTGTGCATCCGCTTGCCGTATTATTATTATGGCACTCGGTAAATAGTCGAGAGTCCAGGAGTTAGGGAGTCAGGAGTTTGAGATCGGTAGTAAGAGATCGGTATATATATATATATATATACACACATATAGTCGTAGTATTACTATCTCGGACATGTAGCAATCAGCATGAACATGAATGAAATTTAAAAGCCATAAATCTTACGGTTTTATATCGCACTATGTGCCAGGCCTGGCTGGCAATCAAATGAACAAATCAACTGATCCAACAAAAACAGGAAGAGACAGGCGGCGGTTCGTTGATCGTTTGGCTACAACTTCATCATCATTGTCATTAACTAAATGATCATCAACATGAATCTCAATGGATGCCAAATGAATGAATGTATTCAACTTTTAGGTATTGTGCATCCGTTGATCTCTGCATTTACCAGCTCCAATTGCATAGAGTTTTCTCTTTGTTGTTCTTGTTGTTTTGGAATGTCAACTCATCGGTGCTAACATGGCTAACTAATTCCAGCACGCGCCTCTCAAACTATGATGAAATGTACACATGGAATTCCTATATCATCATCGCACCTGTCAGACGTCAGGCGGCGGCTTAACTGCTTAAATGACTCAACCCAAAGAGCAGGCGGTGGGGAAGAGCGGCGTGGGGTAGTAGGGATAGAGGGAGCTCTGCTCCAGTTTGTCAAGAGCTTCAACACCTCGAACAGCATCCAACAACTTAGCCAACATAATTTGCCTCAAGTATTTCTATGTGATGCATTTATTTTTAACAACACCAAGCAACAAAATTCAGTACAAGTTCGTATTTAATTTAAACGAATTTACACTACATTTTTAATATATTTTAAAGTAATAAAGCAAAACATAATTACATTAAATTCTGTATATTTAATTAATTTAAAATAATGCTATTTTATAATTCCTTTATTTAATTTTTTGTGTTAGTTCTACGCATATTTAAATGCTGTTTCGTACTAGCATTTCTTTAAAACTATTTTATTTCAATGAAAAGTACTATAAATACAATATTTATTTATTTATGTTTAATATTTATACGACCAAATCAAGCTAAACTTATTTAAAATTATTTTAAACAAATTTTTGTAATATATTTTAATATTTTTGTATTTTAGTTTCCTAGCTATTAACAGTCTATTAAGTGTTAACTTAACTTTTTTTTTAACTTTTTGTGTTACCAAAATTCAACATTTGTTTTAAAGATTTTTTTATCTTAAAGTTTTCTTAAATAAATTCCTATACACCGAAGAAATTTCCACAAAAGTTTCCTTAGCACCTGTTTTAAGCAGGAAAAAAAAAGAAAAGTAGAAAAGCTTTGAAATATTTAGCTGTAATTTGATATGTACAACAAAGCTGTTAATTTTGCAATATTTTTTAAATTAAAGGGAAATTATTGTGAGTTTTGTAAGCGAAATAGGTAGCTAACTCTTGTCCAAAGCGCACACTCCTGAGATCTTCCTGCCAAATCTAGTTTTCTGCAGGACAGTGTTGTCACGCAGCATTGACAGCATTGCTGCTGAAGTCCAGACGGCAGGTGCAAACAGACGCATTGTTGGAATTACCTTTTAATTGTGTTTGGGGCTCTCTGCTGCTTTGATGTTGAGTTGATGGTATAAAAAGCAGATTCAGTTAATCTAGGCTGGCTTAGCGGGCACTTTTCCTGTTTCTCTTGGACACATATCGGATGTGATTCAGGCACACGACACTAGATACACTGAAGGAAATATGTCAACGTACACTTAGAAAGAAGCTCTGAAAATCTCTCTAGGTGGAGATAAAAAAAGTTTCAGTCTACACTTAAAAAAAAATAGGGAAAACGATTTGTTGAAATTTTGATTACATGCACTCAAAGTCTTTAAAATTTGGGAGTGTATGTGAACTTCTTTGCTTGACTGTAAGTGTTTTCAAAATAAATACTGTCCGTTAGTTATACAGATGGCAAGGGATTTGGAATGAGATCGAATTGATGCCAAGTGACAACATTCTTTATTTCGCATACAAGATTCCTGATTCGAAAACTCGACAGCGTGTTGAGTTTTATTTTTGTAAAACACAGACAAAATCAAGAAAGAAATAGCAAAAGACAGAGAGAGGAAAAGGAAGAGGGGGTACGATTGCACCCATTCCAGAACAATTGTTGCGACGCATTTGTCGGGTGTCGTATTTATTTATAGAACTGGCCCTGAGACCGTTTTCACAGTTGGTTTCATTCACTTTGCTCCCTGATTTTTCCCTGATCTTTCCCTAATCATGTGTGTTGACGCCCTTCGAATTTGAATCTTGGCACAGACATGACTGTGCATGTCCATGTCTGCATCTGCTCTCTACTCTCTCCCCAATTGTACAACATATTTTCATTTAATTGCATTTAATTAGAAAATTACAAACATTCAATTTGATCTGTTGATTTCCATAGCTCAACAGTTTCCTATGAAAATAAAACAAGCTAACAGCAACATAAATAATATTTATATTTACTTCAGCTCTCCGATGTCTATAAGTACCACAAATAAACAGAGCGTACTTGCTCTGAGTGTAGTGCGCTCTAATTTGTTGATCTTTTGATAGAGGATTTGAAATTGTTGATTTTGTTTTTTGGTTTAAAAAGTTTGTTAAACTTTTAGATTTTTTCACTTGTTTAATCCACCACTATTCGCCACTAAATCCACACAATAAAGTTCTCAAATTCAGTTTTAATTGAGCTAATTCCAGTGAAGTGTTTATTCCTCTCGTTTGAATCTCTGCTTGAAATCATATTTCAAGAGGGTTTCACTTATAAATAGATTTTCATACGAAATATAACAATAATTTTCACAAAAATGTAAATATATTTTCTCCTAAGCCAAACAGATAGAGATAAGCAGTTTGGTTTGTAATAAAATTAATTGTAAACTAAAATGCTTTAATTTAATAGAAATAAAAGACATATAAATATTTTGCTAGACAAAAGTAGCCGTGGCAGATCGCAAAAATAAACCTGTCCTACCGGTCATAATGACGGACTTTCATTCCACATTTGTTTGCTCTTGCTATTATAGTCTTCGAGATCCATGAGTTCATAAAAATATACGGACGGACAGACGGGCACACGGACAGACGAACACACGGACAGACGGGCATGCGGACAGACGGACACATGGACAGACGGGCATGCGGACAGACGGACACATGGACAGACGGTCACGCAGACAGACGGGCACACGGACAGACGGACACACGGACACACGGACAGACGGACATTACTATATCGACTTGGCTGCTGATGCTAATCAAGAATATATATACCTACTTTATGGGGTCGGAAAGCCTCCTTCTATGTGTAACATACATACATTTGGCTTGTGACTCCTGTATTCTTTTTGTGTACGGGGTCTAAAGGCTAAACATCGTATAAGAATTTGGAATTACTTACTTTTACCACAATTTTTGATTGATTTAAATCGAATTTTCTTTTTTCTTTGTAAAGGAACACTAGCTGGACATCAGTGGTAACTTAATTGATTCCTGAATTATCTTACAAGTCACTTGGAGTGGTATTCGATATTAATGTGTTTTTAAGTTCGGGGAATTTTAGGCTGCTTTCGACAGAAAATCAAAAAGTTACTAGACGACAACGTTTGTTCCCAAAAACTTCTTAGTGCTAAAAAATTGTTAATCTAGTAATCACTGGAAGGCAGATTTTGTTAGATGCTCTAGTAGAGCGCTACGAACAATCAGTATTATTTCTAAACTCGCACGGGAAACAACTACACATACACACATGTATACACACAATAACCCATTTGAAAAAGTCAAAATTTTGATAAATATTAACTAAATATTATTCGTGGGAATTTTTAATTTTTATCGTGTTTTTTTTTTTCGACTTTTTGTTATTGTTTTTTTTTTTTTTTTTTGTTTGTTTGAGCATAAAATGCTGCGACTTGTGAGGGCCTTGCGCAACGTGCCGCATTTGTTGCGCTGCCAGGTGGCAAGGACTTATGCGCTGGTAACTGCGTTGCCTAATCGCGTGGTGCCCCAGTGGCGAAAGGAATCGTCTGCCATCTGGGCAGAGAAGACTCGTGCGTATTGCAAATCGTCGGGCGAGAATGAAGAGGAGAGCAAGAAAGAAGCCAAACGAGCGGTCAAGGAGGCAGTCAAAGGTGCAGAAAAAGCAGCAGCAAAGGGTGTGGAAAAAGGTGCAGATAAAGCTGCAGCAGCCAAGGAGGCAGCCAAGGATGCAGTCAAGGCCGTCAAGCCTAGCAAGCGCGATGATTTAAAGGACTTAAAGCCACCGATTGCTGTGGTAAGACCCGTCGGGGAGAAAATTAAAACCTTTGAGATCTACCGTTGGAAGCCCGGCGACAAGCCCTCAATGCAGAAATATCGTGTGAATCTGAATGAATGCGGTACTATGGTATTGGATGCACTGATCAAGATCAAAAATGAAGTGGATGCAACGTTGACTTTCCGTCGTTCGTGTCGTGAAGGCATTTGTGGCTCCTGTTCAATGAATATCGATGGTCTTAATTCATTATCATGCATAACGGCTATTGATAGGAATTTGGCAAAACCTTGTCGGATATATCCATTACCTCATCTATATGTGAAGCGTGATCTTGTAGCAGATTTATCGCAATTTTATGATCAATATCGTTCCATTCAGCCCTGGTTGCAGCGCAAGCAAACCAATCGGGAGATCGGTAAAGCTCAGTATCTACAGGCTGTTGAGGATCGCGATCAATTGGATGGACTATACGAGTGCATCTTGTGTGCCTGCTGTCAGGCATCATGTCCGTCCTACTGGTGGAATAGCGATAAATATCTGGGACCTGCTATACTAATGCAGGCATTTCGTTGGGTCATCGACTCTCGGGATGAGAACACCGAACAGCGTCTCTGTCAATTGATGGATCCATATAAAGTCTATCGTTGCCATACCATTCTCAACTGTACCAACACCTGTCCCAAGAATCTTAATCCGGCCAAGGCGATTATTCAGCTTAAACAATTGTTGGTTGGCATGATGAAGAAGCAAAAACCGAAGCTGCAAACTGATCAACTGTTTCCACCTCAAAAGTAGAGTGCTAAATCGAATTTGGATTGAGAACATACACATACAAACACACACAGTTTGCACGTTGATGAGGCAATACAGGCGCACACACACACACACACACATATATAACTAGAGAGCAAATGCACACACAAACACTACTGCACACACAAGATCGCACGCACATACAACCCCCCAAACACTTCCCCACACACACCCCTCACACGTTTCAAGTTTTAAACAATTTCCTAACATTGTTGAACATAACGTTTTTTGGGACTTGACACTTTACATCGTCAAATTCCATTTTATAATTGTGAATTTTAGACAGACCCTTTTGGAATGAGCACCACTAAAAACTACACTATCAAAAAAAAAAAAACCACTGAACTGATCTGCATACTGTCCAAAGAAAATGTCCAAACATTCAGATGAGAGCTCCGACTTAACGCGCTGCCATTATTGTAATCAACTGTACGAATAAAAATTATATAAATTGTACAGACGAAAGTCATATAAGATCGTCGAAGATAGGTCAAAAATAAGATGAAAGAGAAATAGGTCGAAAATGGGCCAAAGATGAAGGATAGTAGGTCGAAATGGGCTAAAGATAAAGAAAAATAGGTAAACAATTGGCCGAAAATGAAAGAAAAAAGTCGAAAATGGGCTAAATATAAAAAATAGGTCGAAAAGGGGTAAAAGAGGAGACAAAATAGGTCGAAAATGGGTCAAAGATGAAGGAAAACTAGGTCGAAAATGGGCTAAGGGTAAAGAAAAATAGGTTGAAAATAGGTGAAAAAATGAAGGCAAAATAGGTCGAAAATGAGCTAAAGACAATGAAAAATACGTCAAAATTAGTCGAAGATGAAAGAAAAATATGTCTGAAATGGGTTAAAAATGAAGGCAAAAAAGGTCGAAAGTGGATAATATATGAACGCAAATTAGGTCGATAATGGGTAAAAGGTGAAGGCAAAATAGGTCGAAAAGTTACAAATAAAAGAGTATAACTGATTATATTTCGTCAGATTTATCAGATAATTATATATGTTACATATTTATAATGAAACTGAGTTCCCTTTTACTTTAATTCAAGATTTTCTTTTTTAATATCGATACTTTTGTTTAAATATTTTTCTACTATAGAAATTTTCAAGGGGTTATAGCTACTTGAAGTATTTCTATTTTAAGCTTTCATTTGTTTGTTGCTTTTTAGAATTTTTTCTTTTAATTATAAAATAAGCAATTTAATAAATCAATTCACTTTCTTTTTTGTTTTACCAATAGACTTAAATGATATAAAAATTATAGAACTTTCATTCAACATGTAAAAAGGATTCACCCAAAAGAGTACACATAAAAATTAAATAAAAAACGATATACACAACTTAACAGTAGGTTTTCCCCCTATGAATCTACTTATTTTTAAGTATAATTTTTTTCTTAAATCGTACGAAGCGGAAACCCTTGAAAATATGTGAATCATTTGGCTGAAATGACTGAAAGCAGTCGATTCAACAAGTACAGTTCTCCCTCTCACTCAATTGTGAGTTCTATTTTCGCAACGCGCAGTAATTAATTGATACACATAACAATAATTTAACAGATATGCCATGTAGTATTAATAAATAAATGCTCTCTATACGCTTAAGTGCAAATTGTGCTCGCATTTTGTTTTTCGCATTTAATTTTTTTTTCCCCTCTTTTCAATCATTTAACTCAAAGCCAAAGAAAAAAGCTTACGATGCGCGTGAATCATGTGTGGGATGATCTTGAAATTCTTCTATTGAGGTACTTTTATTTATTTTGCTTACCTCAGTGCAGCAGCGACGGCAGCAACTTACATTGGCTTACATTTGTTTGCTGGCAGCTAAAAGCTCTGCTCTCGCATCTTAGGCGCACTCTCTCTCTCTCTTTATCTGTGTACCTTGCGCTCTCCCTTTGGCAATTGTGCTCGCTGTTGCGCTCTCACGAACTCGTAGGCAAAACAATACAATAACAAAAATATTTACATATGCGTAAGTGAGCGGCACTCAATGTGTGTGAGTGTAGGTGTGTTTAGCCTAGGGTTCCGCAAAGCGTCACCACGTGCGGCGGCAACGACGGCGGCGGCGTCAAAAGGCAAACGACAAACAGCAAACAGTGCAAACGAAATCAAAGCTGAGCGGCAGCAGCAGCGGCTGAGTCCGAAAGCTTTTCGTTGTACGTCACCGACGCGTCGCACCGATGATGGTGGCCCGAATGAAGCTTTCGGACGCCTACAAAAAACCAACCCCCAATGCGAAAGCCGCTTTGCAAATCAGTCGCAAAAAGTACGTCGCCAGAACGCAAAAACCAAAAACTGGCCCGCTGCTAAAAATTGTAATCAAATATTTCAACAAATACCAAAGAGATTTCAATCAAAATATAATAAAAAAAAATATAAATAAAATCAAGAAAAATCACAATCAAAATAGTAAATTAGAAATCAAGAATATTTGAAATTGTTTTTAATTGAAAGCCTGTGGTTTTATTCGTAGGTGCGTTCATTGACTGATTGTTGTCTATATATTTCAATTTTGTTTTGGTGTGTGTGCGTTTGTGTGCAAAAGCTTTGCAAAAAGATTTGTTGTCATTCACAAAAAAAGATATTAAAAAAAAAAAAATAAATAAAAAATAAAAACAAAGTGCAACATTATTTTGCAAATTGTTGTTGCTTTCCCGTACATGTTGTTGTATTTCATCTATTATTTATATTTACTCAACACCTGAACACAAAACAAACACGAAGGTAGCCACAGCAACGCATAGCGGGAGCAACGAACGGAGCCCAGAGCAGGAACAGGAATAGCTAGAAGCAAGGAGCAAGGAGCAAGAAGCTAGAAGTGGAAAGCAGCAAAAAGTAGCCGAAAGCAGCAAATCAGGCAGTTGGAAAAGCGGAAGCAAACACACAATTTACAAAGATGTCATGGAGATATGCGGTAAGTGACAGCGCAAGAAAATTATCTCTTCTGCTTCCTTTTGGCTTCTTCCTTTGGTCAACTGTCAGCAGTAGCAGCTGATGATAAGCAGATGTTGCTGATGATAACGCTGCTGATGACCTTGAATGCAATTGTGAGCATGAAACTGACCCAATTTGATGCAAAGACAGGGCCACTAACACTTTACCTGCTCACATCCGTATTCGTATTATTCATAGGTGTGTGCGCATGTGTGTGTGTGTGTGTGTGCCATTTTCCAGCTGGCAGTCAGCTTGCACATGAGAAGCCTTGGCACATGCCCAAGCAAACTTAGTACTCAACCCGACAACCCGACAACCCTACGAACATACAAGAACTACACTAAACCAAATTAATAGCGCCATTTGGCGGATTTCAGGCCAAAATCAATACAAAAAGTGGCTTAGTTCAGGATATATCTTAACTTAATACTTGATTGAAGTAGTAATTTTCTTAACAAATATTTTATTCTTGCAAAAGTTGATAAAAAAATACTTTTACTTGATAAAAGATTTCAGTTTAATTTGTTATGCGGTACGAAATTTAAAAACTTTATTTTTGTAATCAAGAAAAATATTTGTTAATACTAAAGAAATTTTAGTTGATATCATAATTGTGCTTCAAAAAATTGGCATTATTTTTCTTAATTAAAAAATATTCATTAAAAAATTTAAGTTAAGCTAGGGCTTAATTTAAGTAGAAAGTTTTCAAGCAAAAAGTTGGTTGAAAAAACTTGTAATTAAATAAAATATTTCAGTTTTAGTGTTGATTTAAGAGTTGCTAAGAGTTTGCTTAAAAAAATTGTTCAAAAATTTTCAAAAAATCTAGCTGAAATTATTTTCGTTCGTTTGGTTTTTCTCAGTGTAGCCACACAAGGCCTGAGCTCGTAAATGCAAATGTTCTATATGGCCAAAGCAAAGTTCAAGTGCCTTTTGCACAATGTTACTTGCACACACACACACACACACACACACACACACACACACACACACTTGGGCACACACATGTAGGTCGTCTCCAAGAACAACAAGCAGTAGCATTATATGATTTCTGTGTTGTCATTAGCAGTTAATGAACACACTTTTATTGCATTGGCGCCCAATTTTTTGAAGCTTCCAAAAAAGCTTCAAGTTTATATCTATGCTATTTATAGCTGAGCAAACACAGTGGCATATTATGACATAGCTGTGCATTTAATGCCATTTATGCATATTTTGAGTTTTGGCGCCCAACGTGCCTCGATTTGTTTGGTCGTTTTGTGCTGTAATCAGCGCACACTTATGCAGAAAGCAACTATTATGTGTAGTTTATGACAGTCAAAAGTTTGTGGGAGTGGTAAGTAAGTGGAGCAGGGTGAAGATTTGGATAGAAAGAGTGGTAGGGGAAGGGGTTGACTATGCAGTAATCCCAATTTGATTATCTAAATATATAAACGCTGTTACCTCCTTGGTAATGTAATACTAATTTCATTTTTGTGTTCTACTTTTGCATATGGTAACTGTTTTATTCTGGGCGCCCAACGTGGGACGGACTAGTTCAATTTGGTAGCAGTTGATAGGTAGTGTAGTAAAAAGGTTGGTACTGCCTGCATTACAAGTATTGCAGTTCGTCGCCTGACCCTAAAATGGCTAAATGTAATACGCTTTTAGGGCTAAGCTTAAGCAGATTACTCATACGTCGCGTGGTCCAATTAACTTAATTATAAACGAAATTTTTTCGTTAAAAATGCCACCCCGAAGAGCACAAACATGTTTGCTAGCCTCAAGGCTAATCTATTGCGTCTCAAACTTGAAGGGTGGCATGGGTAAGGAAGGAAATTTAGAGGGGAAATGCGTGGAATGTATAGATGGAGTTGGATAGAGGAAGAAAAACAAAATTAAGCAAATGCAAAATTAATTAAACAACATTTTGCGTTTTCCTTCTATTTTTTTTTGGGGACTGAGCCACCTTTGCTGGCAAGGTGAGTGGGCGGCAGTCGTTATGGGTGTGGCAATAACCACTGAAGCGAACCAAGCGCCCCCCAGGGGCGTGCATTTAATTGGCCAGTCGTTTGCTTCGCTTCCGTGTAATGTGCATTAAAAAATTCTCAAAAACGGTAGAAAAATAAAAATACAAAGCCCAATAGCTGAGCTAAAATGTCAATGTCAGTGCTAGCTGTCATTTATAGCCTTTTTTGTTGTTGTCGCTAATTGAACGATCGATAGAGCGTTGTACATCTCCGATATGGTATGGCCCAGCCAGGTCTGGTTTGGTATGGTCTATATACACGGCCTATATATGGCCTATATATAGAAACGGTGTGCACACTTAACAATTATGCGAACACTCTATGTGTGTGTGTGGGGGCGTTTGGGGCTCTTGTGGGCGTGGAGCAATAGACAATAGTCGTCACTCGTCGATTGGCAGCTGTTGCGCCTCATTGAGCAAAAGCGAAAGGCAAAAATAACTCAAAAAAAAAAAAAAAAAATGTTAGAAAAATTGTTAGTCGAGTCGGCCACTTAAAAGCCAATAGTTGTCGCTGTTGTTGTTGTAGCTCCATTGTTTAGCAGAAACTAAAAAACAATTATCACCAAAAATGTAATTTGTTGAACAATGGACAGTGTCAGCTCTTAACTCACGAGTGGCATAGAATTGGGTGTATGAAAGCAAAGGGCATGCTCAAAAGCACCCAACTGGTATTTACAGGGTATGCAAAAGCTATGCACAAAAACTTTTAAGCCTTTTTTTCTTAGTTTTATACACCTATAACATTTTTAAGTTATGTTAGTGTGTTCTAATCACTATATGCAACTAGTTACAGGGTATATTTAAGGACTAGCATTTTACTTATTTTCTTATATCAACTTTACCTATTAACTTTTTGTTTTAGATTTTTTCAGTGCCGTTTTGTTTTACTTTTTCCAGCGTATCAGCTATGCTTGGCCGTTATTAGTGCAGTTCAGAGGGTATATATAAGTCGATCATCTGTTATATTCGGCACTTTATCACTTGTTTTTTACTTTTCAGTCTCTTTGTCACTTTGAAAATTTTTTCCCAGTGTCTGACTCATACGTAATAGTATGTTCCAACTCACTACAGGGTATTTTCAAGGTTATGTGAGCATTCCAAAAACTTATAGTTTTGTCTGCGATGAGATTAGTCGTGCAAATGCATCTAGGTTGGCTTTTGCAAAAAATTACATGTGCAGGGTATACCTCAGTCGATCAAGCGTTCACTTTACTTTATTTGTACTTCCCAAATTATTGACTGCGATACAGTTAACTATAGTACATGTCATGTGCATGATAATAAATAATTACAGGGTATATTTATAGTCGTGCTTGCTACAAATTCCATCTATTGAGCTCAGTCACGACTTTTTATAGATTGTCACTCACGATCGTATCACGTGCTCATCGCCAGCTTCTGTTTGGATACATTTCGAACGCGCCCCCTTTTTGGGGCACCCTGTATCTATCAGTTAACCTTGAGTGATCGGCCAGATCAATTCGCATTAGCTGCATACATTTTGTGAACGACAACAACTGTGATTTGTATTAACAATTTGATGAACAGTTTGCAATCCGTTTGCCCTTCCCCCTGAACGTATCACCCCTGACCGTACCTACCCCGACCGTACCTCCGCTTTCAATAAACGTGCACACCTTAAACGACAAATTAAAAGAAAAAAAAAAAAAAAATACTGCGCATTTAATTTGCACAATTTGCATTTGGTAGCATTTTCATTTATAGTCATCGGGAAATGAGGAAAATGTGGAAAATGGGAAAACTTGGGAATGCGACAAAATTAGCAAGTTTTTGGGTTGATCCGTCAGCACGTGATTTTAACCATCTCTTTGTCACTGTCGAAAAATTCTTAAATATTTTTTTTATTTTTTTTCTTTACATTTTGTTTTGTTTGAGTTGATTTTGTTGTAATTCTTTTTTTTTTTTTTTTGGCAAATTGTTTAATCAATAAATTTGTCTGCATGGCTTGCATGTCAATGCATGTCGGTTGTCTTTTTATTTTTACAGGGTATATGTCTGCTCTGTCAGTATAAGTAGGATGTGGGTGTGCTTAAAAAGGCTGAAATAATTGTCCAGTAAACTGATTAATTCTGAGTTTTATAAACTTAATCTTACAGATTTTGAAACTATGTTAACAAAATCCTATTATAAATATTTCTCAGTAGTGTTAATGCTAGGAAATTAGTTATTAAAGTCTTACACTAAAAGCTTCCCATTGCTCTATGCTGCAAATTTCTAAGAAATCGAATTACGTTTTGAAATTTCATCTCCAAACGGAGTAGACTATTTGAAGCAAATTGCTTTTAAAAAAAGGGTATATATAGCTTTTAACTGGAACTGAAATAATTCCTTTAGTGTGTGATACAAATGTAGCAGAATTACAAGAGTTACGAGTTATAGAATTAAAGAACTGTCTTTAAAGTGTTGAGTTTTTTTATAAGAGAAAATATATTCCTTTTAGCCAATACAAGATAAAGGCAAAATACGCTTACAAACAACTGGATTTTTTATATATGTTTTAGGGTATCTCTTAGTCAGCCACAGCTATATTGAACATGCTCAAACATACATATGTTTAATAAACCTTTGGGAATCTGCTTATTTTTATCGATAGGAAAATTGTTTTGGTAAAGCCGTTTTGGCCATTTTTGACTTATTGGGTCAATGTAAACACAGCAAAAACACAAACACACAAACACACACACACACACACACACACACACACACACACACACACACACACACACACACACACACACACACAGATATTTGATTTCTATGGTGTACTGTTGTGTCTATAACTTTCAGCATGCTTGGCAATTTTTCACACTTGTTAGGCATTTTTGATAATCACTTTTCAGAATTTTCCTATTTGCGCTTTTGTGTAAAAATCTTGTTGTTCGGTTTGTTGTTGTTTTGGTTTATTTTTTTCTGACTGTGCAAGGCCAATGAACAACAAATATATGTGACTACTTATATTCATTTTCATTTGCACATTCTTTTAGATATGTGGAAGTATCTGCTCAATTTAGTATTAAGTAAGTGCTTTTGAGTGCCAACGAACTGATTTCATAATTTATTAGTTCCAAACATCTCAAATGTTTTGCTATAAACATTTTTGAACTAGTTTTTGGCAGAGGCCACATGAGTATTGAGTATTTGTGCCAGAGCAGTTCAACTAGACTCATAAAACATTGTGAACTACAATTTAAAGTTGAATTTACAATGAATCAGTGTTTCTTGACCTCGTTTGAAACTCAGTGAAACTGGTTTAATTGAAGCTATATGAGAGTTATATTAAAAATGAACTAGTTCATGAAAGTGAACTGGAAAGGTTTGACAAGTTAATAAATAACTCTTGTCTTGTTCTAAAAACCATTTTTAAACAAATTTTGCGGAACTAGTTCATATAAAAGTTAAATTATAAATGAACTAGTTCGTGAAAGTGAACTAGAAAGGTGCGACAAGTTCATAAATAACTGTTGTCTTGTTCTAAAAACCATTATTTAACAAATTTTGCGGAACTAGTTCATATGAAAGTTATATTAAAAATGAACTAGTTAGTGAAAGTGAACTAGAAAGGTACGACAAGTTCATAAATAACTCTTGTCTTCTTCTAAAAACCATTTTTAAACAAATTTTGCGGAACTAGTTCATATAAAAGTTAAATTATAAAAGAACTAGTTCATGAAAGTGAACTGAAAAGGTGCGACAAGTTCATAAATAACTCTTGTCTTGTTTTAAGAACCTTTTTTAAACAAATTTGCGGAACTAGTTTGGCAGAATAATACCAATTCTTTTGTTCCAAAGAACTAGCATTCTAGCTAACTAGACTAGTTTTTGTGGAATTTTAAATTGTGTGGAACTAGTTAATTTATTATATTGTGAACTGTTTTATTAATAATGCTCTATAAGATTCAATAAAAAACATGCTGAACTAGTTCGACTGAACTTGTTCATTATTAATTGCATAGTTTGTTTGACTCAATTGATGGCACTCACGATATGTTCTGGGTGTTATCTATGAGGGCAAGTGGTCTGTGGCAGTTTGAAGAAACGTGACACATCTGCGCACATTGCAGGCAGTTTTTGTATACCCATTACTGGTGTGGATAGGGTATATATGAACACTATCAACTAAATTTGGTTACAAATTTGTAATTTAACTTTTAAGGGAGTTTTGAAAATATTTACAGATTTACAGAAAGTTATAGCACAAGCGCCTTGAAGTATGCTACAGTTTTTGTGCTGTGCACAAAAGTTCAAAATTGATTTTAAACTCATACTAACGGGTATCTTCAAGTTGTCAGTCAACAAACTGGCACTTAACTTTACTTTTTTGTTGGTGTTTGTTGGTTGACCTCCAAAGTGCCAACGGCAACAGTTAGAGGCAACAAACCTGCAGTTGCTGTGGCTGCTGCTGTTGCTGTTGCTGTTGCAGTTGAGTGGTCAATGCTTGACCTGACCTGAGCTCAACTCGGCTCAGTTCAGTTCAGAACGATTGACACAGTTTTTTAGCTTTGTTTTTTTTTCCAGCCTTTTTGGTTTTGTCCGTCCATCGTGCAGGAAGTGCTGAGCTGTAAATGGAGGCGAGTTGAATTGAATATAGTAGAGTAAAATAGAATATAAAAGAATAATGGTGTCAGCTTTGTGGCAACGCATGTTGCACGTTCCACGTGGCACGTTGCAATCAGCAATCAGCACTGACTAATAGATGCAACAATGCGATCATGTAGGTGTTTCAATACAGTCAACAAAAAGAGAATCAGGTATATATCTATGGGTCAATTTCTGTTGGCACTGTGGTCTATTAAAAGCCAAATCGAGTGGACACCACTACAGATAGCAAGAGAACGTGAAAGAGTGGCAAAGAGGCGCAAAGGGGGAGAGTGGGGGAGACAAGGTCCGAGGCTAAGTGCCAATAAATGCGCTGCGATACAACAGAAATAGACAGAGAAGTAAGTCTGACGTGTTGATGATTAAGTTCTCTTGATTAACATTTAAAACACCGACTAAGTTCTATAGTCTTTTATTTTGCTTTTCTAGCGTTCTTTTTTAGCTGCTTTCCAGCTAATTGCCTTGGCATGCGGGCATTGGACTGACTCATGTTGTTATGTTCGTGCTGTCGTAAAGCTTTTGCTCATTTCAAATTTTCCAATTTATTTCACTTGATTTTTGAATTTTTCCAACGTCAAAAGGAATGTGTCGAAAATGTGGGTGTGTGTGTGCATGTGTGTGTGTGTGTGTGTGTGTGTGTGTGGTTTCTCACCAATTTTTAATTTGCTGTGCGCTTTTCACAGCATTTAATGCATGTACTGAGTATTTTTAGCTGCACACACACAACCACATATATATTTATTTAAATATCTACATATATACAACTTATATATGTATTTGGTGTACATGTTGTTGTTTTTGTAGCGCTACGGAACAAGGTCAAGGCGTCGACAGTGGCCAAAACCACTAGCGTCAACAAGCAAATGGCTAACGCCAACGCCTTTTTGGTTGCACCTGAAGGCAAAATGCTTTTTTTCTTGTCTCCTCTTTGGCTCTTGTTTATCCCCCTAGATGTGATGCCAACCCACCTGCAAAAATGGCCTCAAAGACCATTTTATATATATTTATATTATATTACGTATACGCAGACATCAAAATAAAAGAGCAGAAAATAAATAAAAACGTGCGTTCGTATTTCCGTTCGCCTGTTTTGCTACTTACATATATTATAAAAATAAATATATATATACCTATATATAAAAATATATCTGAGACTCCTACGTGTACAAGTTCTGCTGTTATTCATTTTTCTACTCGAGATTGATTTCATTTTGATGATAAGCATTTTATTTATTATTTTTTAGTTTATTTTGAGCTATAAAGTATTGATAACACAACGTGATGCTAACTTTATAAATAGTTTGCAGCTACGTTGTCATCTATTAAATGAAACTTGTTTAGTGGAAGTGAAGAAAAATGTTTTGTCTTGGATTTAGTTTTAATTAACTTATTGAAAACAATCACGAATGCCTGAAAATCTATGAAATTTTATTTACTTAAAGCAAATAGTTCTGAAAACCTCTTTGGACTCCTTCTGTTTTGGTTAACAAATTTATTTAAAATTGATTTAATAGCGGTATTAAGTTTTTAGCTTTTTTACTACAATATTTTAACTATTTTTAAAGTTCAATAAATTATAAATTAAAGAACTTTCTAATATAATAAATTGATTAGTCTGTCCTCTAAATTTAAGAACTCTTTTCGTTTTTTCAAGATATTATTTTATTTATTAAATATCAAGTTTATGAAACTGCATTAATAATTAAAATATTAAATGGACTTTTGAAAAGTAAAAGATTTTCCTTAAAAAAGAAAAACAAGTAAGCAAGGCAACAGTTAAGCGAGCCGACTGTATAACAACCCGTACTTCTTCTAGTGCGAAGGACTTCTTCTGGGAGCTATAGGCTATAATTGTCTGATCCGGATTAAACTTACTAAGAATAGTTATAACTACATACACATAATGTGTAAATTTGGTTACAATAGCTCTAATAGTTTCCAAGTTATGGTAATGTCAAAATAGTTTTTTACAATTTGCGGGGGCAGTTTGAGGCGTGGCAAAAATTTAAAATAAACTTGTTCTGCTTGCGAAATAGATGGACTTTAGTTTCAAATTTCAAGGCTCTAGCTCTTATAGTCACTGAGATCTAGGTGTTCAAACGGACGAACAGACAGACGGACAGAGGGACATTGCTATATCGACTCGGCTGTTGATGCTGATCAAGAGTATGTATACTTAATGGGTTCGGAAAAGCTTCTTTCTGCCTGTTACGCACATCTCGCTTTTGACAAACTTAGTGTACACCTCTACTCTTTTTTAGAGTACGCGGTCTAAAAACCTTTAACAATTTTTAAGAGCTATTTGTGTTCCTTATTATTAAGATCTTTTTAAGGTTTTAGGTCAAAAATGTTGACTTAAGAATATGTTTTTAAAGAGAAACTTAAATTTATTTGTTGTTTTTCTAAATATACTACTCTTATTTTAAGTTATTTATGTTAAGCTTAACATAATTAAATTTTTATTTCCATCTGTTATTTATCACTTTATTTTACAGCTTCTCACCGACAGGTACAGCAGCAGCATTGGCGATAGATATAGTCCGCATTATTATCAGGTTTGTCGCAAAGTTGTTGAAAGTTTTGCGCTGCATATGCATGCCGTGCAGTGTTGGAAAATGACGCGTTTTTTGAAAAGCTTCTTAACTGAATTTAGCAGACTTGAACTAACATTTACTTGTTTTACTGAAACTTAATATATGCATAATGCCTGAACAACTGTAATTTCATGTCTTATGTGGTAGATACGTCAAGGCCATCTCCAAAGAATTGCCATTAAATCTATAAACTACACGATTTTCATTTGATATACCAAACAGAAAAATCAGAAAACATTCGCAAATTGTGTATAGAAATAGATAAATTGTCGTGTCTTGAATGTTTTTTTGTTGTTTAAATAATTCTATATAAATACTTGCATATATATGTTTGTGTATATGTACGTCAGATCAGTCACAATAGATCAAAATCAGACAAGAAAAGTGAAAGAACTTTTGCCTGTGATGATTATTCTTTTGGCTTTTGCTTTTTGGCTTCTGTGTCTCAGGGTCGAATGCCGTAGTAAAAGCAAAAGTTTTGCTATTCTCTGTCTTTCTCCCTATCTCTATCACTTTCTCTTGCTTTTGGTACTACTTCTCCTGCCGCGTTTGGCGCCTGACTGTCGCTGATTTTATTTGAATATGTTATGACAAAGCAGACAACCGATAAGCAAAACTAAACTAAAAAAAAATTACAGAAAAGAGAAGAATAAAAATAAAGAAAAGAAAAAGCAGAAAAGTTTCACTTTCCCCATTGACTTTGCCTGCTGTCCCTGAAATTGACAAAACAGACAAGGACGAGGCTCGTGGGGTGCCTCCCATTCTCTCACTCTCTCTTTCTCGTCCGCTGTATGCTCTGGGGCGACCTTCGCCTTTGCACATAAATTTACTGGCCAAGCTTTTTAGCAACAAAAGCCCAAGCTCAATTGTCGCCTAGGCATAACTTGATGCCCATAAATAATTTCAGCTGCCAAAACATACAACAAATTTACATTTCCGCAAACGCGAAATCTGAAACTCAAGTTCAGAGATTCCCCCAACACACCCCCTTTTACCGCCCTGCAAAAGAAAAACTACTCGAGTCTCTTTAGCTGACAACTGAGACAAATGATGCCCAAATCGCTGTCAGAGACAGAAGCATCCTTTCATACTTCAGTTATGCCATATTTGTTTTTACTTTGTTCCTTCTTATTTATCATCTTAAGTATTTTTTCTTTTTGTTGATGGGGTGCCTAATGTTCTGCTTGGTTCTCCTAAAATTCAATTGTTTTCCTTAAGATTTGTTTATGACATGTTATTACTAACTTAAAATGACTTACCTTTATTTCAAAGCTATAGACAAGCTCAGCATTAAATTTTTTGTTAAATTACTTACATTTATATTTATATGTTATTTTTTAACACTTTTTTTGGTCAATTTGTAAGTCAAAAGCTGTTTTTTTACTACTTATACTTTTTGCAGCGTTGCCATAGAGCTTAACAGTGCATTTCAAAGTGTTAGACCAAGTGGCCACACACTTAAAAGCCTTGCATTCTAAAAATAACTAATAAAATCTCGAATTTGTTTTTAATGCATAGAATTAAGTCACACCTTCATACTCTGCTCCAGAAAAACTTTAGCTTGTACCCACTTTTAATACCCGAAGTTTGTTGTTTACTTAGTTTTATAACTGCATTAGCATGGGGTGCGTAGCTAAAGCTATAGCTGCTTTAAGTTTATAGACTGCGTGGGCGCCTGCACGTATGCAACACTTTTTTAACTTGAGTTTAATGCTTACACTGAAGTGTGTGGCCTGTAAGTCTCTCTCTTTGCAACTAAAAAAAGTTTTTTTTTAATGAACGCCGACTGAAAACTTTTTTTTTTTAAATTTCTTGTCAAGTTTAGTAACTTTATTTAAAAAATTTGTAATTTTTTAGTCGCCCAGTCGGTTGGAAACCTCAGAACAGACGACAGGACGCCAATTGCAACGTGTGCTTCATTATTCGATGGCTCCATGTCGTAGTCTTCCAGGTCTGAGACGTGCTGAGTGCGCTATACACGATGTTGACTGTGATGAAGTCTATCCGGGCATTTACATAGGCGATGCGTGAGTCTCTCGCTCTCTCTCTCTCTCTCTCTCTCTTTCTGTCCCACTGCTTTCTTTTCCTACTTATCTCTGTTTCTCTTGCAGCGCGGCGGCTAAAAACAAAACCTATTTGAGAATGATGGGCTTTACACATGTGCTGAATGCCGCGGAGGGCTGTCGTTATGGCCAGGTGGATACTGGGCATAGCTATTACCGGGATATGCCGAGTGTCAGGTGAGTGTCTGCTAGTAAAAGATCATGATAAATCATTGGCAAACATTATTTATCGATTATTTTTTACAATTTGGTTTTTGAAATCACTCGAAATTTGTTTTTTTTACCCAAAATTTTTCTCTTCACTTTCTTTCTTTTTTTAAACGCACTTTTTGTATATACACATACATATTTTACGCACACACGCACACACACATTGTCATTGTCTCACCGTGGGCCATTGTTGTTGTTGTTGTGTTTTGTGGGGAACAAAACGAAACAAAATTGTTTTGTGTGTACAGACGCCAACATAAGGTTTGCTTTTTTAGATATATGGGATTCCCCATGATCGATGCACCCACGACAGATATTTCCCGTTACTTCTATGTGGCAGCCAAATTCATTGACGATGCCATCAGCAGCGGCGGTAAGCTAAAGTCTACTTTCGTCACCAGCAAAGTGCCTGAAAAGAACGTTTCTTTATTACAAACAAATTTGTTTTTTTTTAACTTGTAGGTAAGATTCTGGTGCACTGCCTGGTGGGCATGTCGCGTTCGGCAACCTGTGTTTTGGCTTATCTGATGATTTGCCGTAAAATGTCCGCCGTAGATGCGATACGTACGGTGCGCATGCGCCGTGAAATTCGACCAAATGATGGCTTCCTGCAGCAACTGGCTGAACTCGATATGGAGCTGAAGCGCAAGAATCTTTATCCCTACTAAGGCATAACACAAATCCCCAACACAACCAAAGATACACACACAAACACACATACACATTTAAGTTATTGACAAAATGTTAAAAAATAAATAAATACACGAAGCCGATGAGTGCTGAAAAACATAAAATCAATTTGATTTTATGGTAAGCTCAGGCATAACACTCACACACACACACACCTATATACCCCTACACACAAATACACACACACACACACATGTAAACCACAAGAAAAGCGTTGTTCTAAACTATTTATAAAGATAAAGCTAACGACTTAATGGTAACTTGGTCTTCTGATTCAAATAAAACCAAAACACAACATTTAAAAACTGTTCAACTGATCAACTGTATAATCGAGGCAACTAGATATATATATATATATATCTCAAATATATACCAAACATTATTTCATTTAGTGGGAAACAAAATTGACACTAGTTACACTAGAAACTTTACAGAATTACATTGTGACCTAGGCGTTACGCGATCCCCGATCTTCAACAATAAAATTACATGGAAATACAACAAATAATCGAGCTGACATTTTACCATATATACACATACATAAAAATATATATATATAGTTATGTATGGATATATGCATATATCTAATCTATAATAAATACATCTTTATATACATGTATTCCTATATAAAACGACTTTTTTTTGTATGCGAAAAGTGTTTCGATTTATGGTTCATTTCCTACCTGCATATAGCCCATATACAAGAACATATATCTACACATATATATACAATATTTGTATGTGTAAGTGTATGTGCATACATATATAGTTAAGAGCATATGTATTTAGGTGTCTAAGAAGAGCTGAAACAACATAAACAAAACAAAAAAAACAACACAATGAAACAATGTATAGAACACAAGAAATGCATATATATACCATACATCTAGATATATTTAAACTGATATATAAAAAATGTGTATTGTATAATAAGTATATACAAGCTGCGTTATATACACCCCCCTATATATACATATATATATTACTATATACTACTTATATACAAGCAAATGTATATTCAACTATTGTACAATGAAATAGCAAAGCTAAATCAACCAGATAAAAACAAAAAGATCTAAATGAACAACAACCGAACTCGAAAACAGCAAGAAGAAAACTATATAATGAAAAAAAAAAAAACCAAATTAATATTTTCTAGAACATGTATGAGCAAAAAAAACAAAACGAAATGAAAATGAAAAGCAAAATCAAAAAATAAACTAAAAGAAAAATAATAAATCAAAAACAAAAACCAAAAACCAAAAACTAAAAACTTGTCTCAAAGAAGTGATTAATAAAAACCAAAAAATTATAAAACATTAAAAACTAACTTTTTTTGATATAGTCACCAATGTTGAAATTAAGTGGGCAAAGTAAGTTTTCAAAAATAATAAACAATAACATTTTATATTAGGTAATGTATGGAAATTGATTTAAATTTCCAACTGATCTGATCTGATTTTAAAACGATTACAACATTTTAAAAACGACTTTTAAAGAATGCTTTTAAACCAGTTACTCGTAGAGAAAAAGGGTACACAGTAGTCGATATAGCCATATCCGTTGTCCGTCTGTCCTTCTGTCCGTCAGTCCTACTGTCCGTCTGTCCATCCGTCAGTTACTCGTAGAGTAAGAGGGTATACTGTAGTCGCTATATAGCCATGTCCGTCTGTCCTTCTGTCCGTCTGTCCACCCGTCAGTTACTCGTAGAGTAAGAGGGTATACGGTAGGCGATATAGCCATGTCCGTCTGTCCTTTTGTCCGTCTGTCCATCCGCCAGTTACTCGTAGAGTAAGAGGGTATCCTGTAGGCGATATAGCCATGTCCGTCTGTCCTTCTGTCCGTCAGTCCTTCTGTCCGTCTGTCTACCCGTCAGTTACTCGTAGAGTAAGAGGGTATACTGTAGTCGCTATAGCCATGTCCGTCTGTCCGTCTGCCCGTCAGTCCTTCTGTCCGTATGTCATTCCGTCAGTTACTCGTAGAGTAAGTGGGTATACTGTAGTCGATATAGTCATGTCCGTCTGTCCGTTTGTCCTTCAGTACGTCTGTCCATCCGTCCGTCTGATCAAAAAGCTCTCAGTGACTATAAAAGTTAGAAAGGCCCCAGATGTCCAAGCAAGTCCAAGTTTGTTTTTGTTGGCACGTTCGCTTTAGGGACAAAAAAACAGCTTAAAATAGCATGTTTTAGTGCAGAAACCTTTGTTGTTAGCTACATGGTTATGGCCCAAAAATTGTTAATTTTTAGTTTTCTATAAACGTTAAGAATAAGTACAGTGTCTTTAACAAACGGCTGGCCGACTCTTGCATTTCTACAAGTGTTTTTGAAGCCAGTTAAAAATGCTTATACTCATTACTGCACATTGGATTCGTTGGTGGTAAACACGAGGGCTGCCTAAGTACTAAACATAATTACGACAAATTTGATAGTTTAAAATGAGCACATTAAGAATCATTCTGGCAGCAGCACAACATAACTTTTAATGATCTATAAAAATAACAAATAGACATATGAGTTTCTACTCGTAATATTAACCGGATTCCATAGTTTCCGCCACCAGCTGAGGAAAACGTTATGCGTAGTAGCCCTAATACACTAATAGAAAACAGGACTGAGTTATGAAAAGAAGTTGTGGGCTATGATATTTATTTAACAAGAAGAAAGTTTTAAATTAAAAATTTCTAGAATGTATTAATTTTGAAGTTCTCTTAACATTTAAAATACAGAGATGAAGACAGAGAAAGATTGAGTTAGAGTGAAATGGATGGGACAGAGAGCGATGAAAACAGAGTAAGATAAATGGCGAGACAGAGAGAGGGAGACAAAGAGACTGAGATAGGGAGAGAGTTAGATAGGTAGTAAAAGTGAGAGCGCGAATCAGAAAAACACTTGTTTTGGTTGATTTAAAATTATAAATTTGTTGCTTTAAAATGTCAACTAAATTTCTTTTAAATGTACGAACTAAAGGGGTTAAAGGGGTTAAGGGGTTAAGAGTTTTCTTAAAAATCTATTGAAAAATAATACATTATGTCTTTTATATTCTCAAATATTTTCAGGCCGATGCAAGTTAAATTGCAAGAGATAGAGCCTTTAGAAGTTCAGTTCATTTGAGCATTTCATCGTAGTCCCACAGGACATAGGGTCTCGACGGACCAATTTCGAACATTTTTTTGATTGACTAAAGAAATGTGAATCTTTTTTACTGTAATTTGTTTCAATTATACATTCCACTGTAAGCAAATGAAAACAAATTTAGAAGAACAGTATTTTTTCAGACTCTGAAACCCACTTAACCCCTTAAAAACTGTATAGGATCAGTCTTCTGGGATTTAGTAGTAACTTTATCTAGTGATAACAAGTAAGAAAGGCTACAGTCGAGCGCGCCGACTGTAAAAGACCCCGTACTCTCCTTGTATTCGAAACTAATATTTGAATACGACTGTAATTTAAAATTTAAGTTATAAAATTAAATTGAAAAAAAAAATTTGAATCAGTCACTGATGGGAATCGAACCCGCGCTTACTGACGCAAGTTCCATATCATGCTGCACCCCTACTAGTTACACAACACCATTCATTTGGCAGAAATTTGATTATTTTCATTTACATATAATAATGAAGTTATTTAAAAAATAAAAAAATAACTAAATTTCTGGGTCTGTGCCGGGTTCGAACCGCAGACCATTGGCTGTTGCACCAGTTAAAATTCTTTATTTACATTTTTGTTTGAAATTTAAAAAAGTAAATTCCACTGTCGGGAATTGAACCTGCGAACATATACGCAGCTTGCATGACGCGTCACAACCCTATCAGTCGCACCACGCCCCACATCAGACAGAGATCCGATTATTTTCATTTACATGTAATAATGTTATTATACAAGAAGCACAAAAAACAAAATTTTATTTCTGAGTCTGCGCCGGGTTCGAACCGCAGACCATTGGATGTTGCACCAGTTAAAATTCTTTATTTACATTTTTGTTTAAATTTAAAAAAGTAAATTCCACTGTCGGGAATTGAACCTGCGAACTTATACTCAACTTGCAGAACACGCCGCAACACTACTAATTGCACCAACCCCTTCTTATGAAACGGTACCGATTATTTTCATTAAGATATAATAGTGCTAAATAATAAAAAAAAAAAAAAAAAAAAAATTTAATTTCTGAGTCCGTGCCGTGGTTCGAACCGCAGGTCTTGTGTTTACAAAGGAGTGCGTTGCCCACCCGGACCACGCTCTCTTTGCAAAGTTTTGCGGCTAATGTATATATACACATACAGTTATCTCTTTTCTTTTAACCACGTGCATTCACAACGCGCTTCATGGGCTACTTTGTTGTTTAATTGCTCAGTTGTTTATAGTTGGATTTTTATGCAACTTTCAGGGTAGTTTAATATGATTTGTCTTTAAACAAATTTTGAATTACAATACTGTACTGTATTAGTAAATGCTTTAAAAACGACATGTAAGATTTGAAAAGTTTTTTAGTTCGTGTGGGAAAAGGGGGCGTGGCAGGCCAAAACTTTTAATGGCGTTGCATTTGTGCTGTTTCTAGGAACCTGTGTACCAGAATTGGTGTTCCTAAGTTCCATGGTTACGGAGATATTCGCAGAAAACATCGTTTTTTTCCGAGGTGTGTCTAGTTTTTTGCTTATTGCGGGGGCGGTGGGGGGCGTGGCGCAGATTTGAAATAAACTTGATCTGCTCGAGAAAGTTACGGAATTTTTATTACAAATTTGGTGTCTCTAGCTCTTATAGTCTCTGAGATCCAGGTGTTCATACGGACGGACGGACAGACGGACAGACGGACAGACGGACATTGCTATATCGACTCGGCTGTTGATGCTGATCAAGAATATATATACTTTATGGGGTCGGAAAAGCTTCCTTCTGCCTGTTACGCACATTTGGCTTCTGACAAACCTAATAGACCCCTATACTCTTTTTTAAAGAGTACGGGGTCTAAAAATGCATATTTAATTAAATATTTGTAGATATCGATAAGTGAAATATAAGTAACTTTTGTAAGGTCTGAAACAAAGTAAGAATTCTAAAAACTTTAGTCGTTTTTATCAGTGTACTTACAAATTGCCACTGTTAATTCAATTGAGGTTACACGTGTGTAGGTCAGGGTGTTGAAGGTGGCAGGAGTCGGTGTCAGAGTCAGTGTCGGTGTCGGTGTCGGACTCTGAGTCGAAGTCGGTGTCGGTGTCGATGTCGGGGTCAGTGGGGCCATTATCTAGACATTAGTTGCGCCTGCTAACTGCCTGGCAACACCTGCAGCGGCGTCGACTGATTAACGCAGTAGTGTAAGCAAGAGACAGATAGAAAGAGAAAGAGAAAGGTAGAGTTAGAGCAAGAAAACGGTAGAAAAAGAGTTTGTTTGTAATTAAAAGAAATTGCTACCTGGAGCATGCCGAGAGCTGGTTAAATTCAAAAATATTGAAGTAGGTGAACAATATAAAAAACAACTGGTAAAGGGACAAAACGACGGACGGACGGTCGAACGGACGCTCCACCGCATTGTTGACCCTAATTTAAAACTATCAATAACTGCGCCACAAGAAACACTCAAAGAATTCAAGATTTCGATCTCGCGCGCGCAGTCTAAACAATAAAATTAATGTCTTCGGCGACTTTGGCTGACCAGCAGGCACTTAAGAGAACTCCCAGCTCCTAACACAGAACACCAAATAACCAAACAGGTAGCAGTCGTAAAAGGTCGTTAGAAAAACAAAAACAAAAATAGAAAAACAGCAAGTAAAGCAGAGCAACAAAGTAAACCGTACTGTGTATACCCTTTTTTATAGGGGACCAGAGTAGTGCTGTCGGTGTCTTGTTAGCTACCGACTGATGGGATACTTTTAGTATTAAATTCGCAATATTTTCAGTAATCTCAAAAGAGTAGAGGGGTCAGACAGAAGGAGGCGTAGCCGTCCCATAAAGCATATATATTCTTGATCAGCATTAACAGCCGTGTCGATATAGCAATGTCCGTCTGTCCGTTCGTCTGCATGAAATCCTGGATCTCAGAGACTCTAAGAGTTACAGCCACCAAATTTGGAATAAAAGTCCGTCTCGGGTGTACGCTGGCTAAGTTTATTTAAAATTGTTGCCACGCCCTCTACCGCCCCCGCAAATTGCAAAAAGCCCCCATAGAACAAATCGGTCGGAAATAGGATATTTATATGAAGACATGTAGTATTAGTTGAGCTATCGCTACCAAGCTTATAACTATCCATTATCCAATATCCACCATTATAACTATTCACACCAAGGTTGATCCGGATCGGGTAATAATATCCCATAGCTCCCATAGAACGCATAAGTGTGAATACGATGTGTTTTACAGTCGGCTCGCTTAACTGTAAAATTTATTAGTGGTTTATTTATTTTTTATTATTTACGACAAATTAAATTCAAATTAAGAATTTTTTATAATATCTCCAGTTAAATTAACATAAATATTAAATAAATTAGATGAATAGAAATAACATTTAATAATTTCGTTCATTTTAATTACTAAACAAGACAAATAAAGTCGATAAAATTTTAAATAATTTTACGGCTTGATTATGAAATGAAATGTTCCATTAATGAGACCAATAAGTGTAAGTCGTATTTTCAGTTGCCTATTTTGGACTTCAACGAAAGAAGCAGATATTTCTAAAAGATTAAAATTTAGTTGATGACTAAAAAAATTAATAGAAATAAACCTTAATTTTTTCAAAATTGTTTTGTTTTTAATTGTTTGTCAATCAGCACGTTTTCTGTTTTTCATCTCGAAAAAAATTTGTACAATATATTAAATAAATTCAAATATTGTGCGTGCAAATTGTACCCTTTTATAGGAACGGTAGATCAAAAATCATTACTTTAAGTATTAAACATTTTATATTTTTAAAGTATCTCATAAACTCCAAGTGTATTTAAATTTTTTATATGTTATATACTATTGTATTTTTAATATATTATGTTACTATTTGTCTACTTTACTCTTACAAGTCTGTCCAAAAATGATTGTAGAGTATTTGTATTATATTTTCATTGAGTCTGGTCACATGACAAGGGTATCCTGCAGCGTAAACTTGTTACAGTATGTAATATTTTTTATTTTAGTTTTTTTTTTTTTTTTTGTATTTTTTGTATTTTTTGGTGGTTTGAGTTGGTCTGCGCCAAGTTGCTTTTCCAGGTTTCCCGGGCAGCAAACGGACCTAACCTAGCTTAGCCTTGAGTTGAGTTGAGTTGAGTTGAGTGAAATTCTTCGGTTTAAGCTGCTAAAAATCATTTTTCAAAAACACACAAACACACACACGGACAGAAACACATTTAAGCCCCGTTGTGAGCCGAGTGATTCCCCAACTGTGACACATGTTCCGGCTGGCAAATATACAGCTATTTGGACAGGGTCGGTTGTAAGGGTTGGGGTAAGTCGCCAGCGCAGGAGGTAATAAACTGTGAGGACGCACATGAAACAATTATTATTATTAATAAGTTAGTTTTACTCCACAGCCTGTCAAAAAGTGTAAAGGGAAAAGTTAAGCAGGCGTGGCAGGGGCATCGTGGAAAGTGGGCGGGGGGTGTATTATAGTAGTGTTGATGCGCGCCAAGATTAAGCATGAAAAATGTTACGAATTTTCCTGTAATTAATCTTCATCTGCGCTAAATGGACGCGGCCAGACACGAAACACACACAGAGAGAGAGAGAGAGAGAGAGAGAGAGAGAGACCCGGGAACGCATGCAAAAGAGTTAAATAATAAGTACACACACTCGCCCCACATTGGCAGACAGGAACTACCCTTTTGGGTGCGTGTTGCCAATTCGAATTGTCCTTTGGCTCAGCACAAATAGTTAAGGGGCAACAGCTGTGTCCTGCAGACCATCAAAAGCCCTCTCGGGGGTGTACTCTCTTAGCCAGGTTAATGGCAATGCAAATACGTTTTCGTAACACACATATGTAGCACATAACATGCATAACTGTCATACACTGAAAAAAATTAGTAACTTTAAAATGTTGGTATTTATTTTTAATTATTATATAATTATTTATTTTATATATAATAGTCTCTACTAACATAAACATGATAAAAAAAGCAATGCCAAATTTTTTTGTTATAAATTTTAACTCTTAATTAACTTTTATTTTAATTATTTTAGTTATTTTGTAGTAAAATTTTAACAATAATCAGAATTTTACAGCTAAAGTTTAAATACATTTTATATTTTGTTTCCATGCATTTGTTTACAGTAAATTATTTAATTTATTTAACAATTAATGGACTTAAAAAAAATTATAAATCTCAGATACTTCAATGTTGGAAAGTTATTTAGTTTTAGCAGTGTATCACCATGCAAACAGTCAGCTTTTGCACATATATAACATACTTATATGGGCGCCACAGCAAGTGCCAAGGCTGTTAGCAATTGTAACAACTGCAATTTCTTACCATCTTATAGCCTCTAATTGTTCTTTGGCTGTAAAATACTGCAGCAAAGTTAACGTTTTCGAATGCAAGTGCAGTAAAGACAAAAAAAAAAGAGAAAAATATCTGTTGAGGTGCAAAAAGTGTAGGGAAATTAAGAAAAGTATTTCAGGAAGTGTCAATTGAGGCTTAGCCGAACTTATGTTTGTATCAACTAATAACCAAACAAGTACATATATGCTTATAGTACATACAACCCCTATCTATTTTGTTTTAATATAAAACTCCATTTTATTATTAAGAAATGTATTTTCAAAGTTAATTTTTAGTAAGAGCAACGATTTAAAATTCACGCTATCTATAAACTGTGTACTTTAAGACAAATACTTTATGTTAGATATTTGATACTTAAAATTTATGGCTGAATATTTATCTATAACCCGTAACTGAGTTCAGTCACCCGCGAAACAAGTGTCTCGTTAGAAAGTAATCGTATCATTTGGATAAAATGTATCAACTGCAAATAATAAATGGTAACAAAAATGTATCGAAGCCAAATGAAACTAGCCATAAATCCAATGGATACATATTTATGGTAGCTACTTAATATGGATAACTGGGCTATTTGCCTGTGACAAGCGCTTTCATTTGGTGTGAATCTATTAATACCGAGTGTATTTATGTAGACAATGAACTCGAATTTGCATTAAATCTATTTACAGTTCTTTCAACTGCACCCAGCAGAGTGCTGAGTCAGCTCAGCAGCAGCAGCTACAGCTACAATGATACGAGTACATAAATTATGCCATTCATTGGCTACTGAAACTTATACTGAATATGAGTTGTATAAATGCCAGAGCCAATAAACAAATTAATATGCCAATTTTTGCTACAATTTATGACAGTTATAAAACCGTTTATTTCTACGATAAATAAGAAAATAAATAATATTATTATCATTATCATTATTATTATTATTGCTTGGCTACAACTGAAAGATACAATATTATTGTATCTCTACAGTTGAAAGCAAAGCGCTGACAGCCCATGTTCATGTGAACTCTGAGAAGTATACACATGTGTATTGTTTAAATATTTATGTTTCAATTAAAGTTGCTTTAAAGGAATTTATTTGCAATAGTAATTAATTTATTTGTGTTTTTCATTGTAGTTAATTTAAACACCTGAACTAAAAGGCGCGTAAATTAAGTCTTTAAGTTACTTTATATTTATTTATAGATTTCAAATTTTTATTTAACTTGAAAACTTTTTAGTTAAATCATTTTTAGACCACGTAGTCTAGAGGGAAGCGGTCTATTAGGTTTGTGAGGAGCGCAATGTGCGTAACATGCAATAGGAGACGTCACTGAACCCATAAAGTACATATACTTTAGATCAGCGTGAAAAGCGGAGTCGATATAGCCATGTCCGTCTGTCCGTGTATCTGTCCGTCTGCAGGAACATTTAGATCTCAGAGACTATAAGAGCTAGAGCCACCAAATTTGAAATGAAAGTTCGTCTACTTCACGAGCAGTTCAAGTTTATTTCAAATTTATGCCACGCCCCCTATCGCTCCCGAAAAAATGTGAAAAACTATTTTCATATCATTATAACTTGGAAACGACTAAAGTTATCTAGGCTTAATTTGCACATCATGTGTATGCTAACATTAAAAAATATTCTCAACAAGTTTGGTCTGCATGGGACAACTATAGCTTCTAGAGTTCGTAGGTCCCATCGGTCAAAAATTGAATACTTTGTATGGAAAAAATTCAATCCGCTCGCTCGACTGTAGCCTTTCTTACTTGTTATATATAATATTAGCTGGCAAATATAGAAGACTTAAAACAATACAGAATGCAGCTGAACACGCTAGTGACATAAGTATGTTAAATAATAAATGTAAAGGCTGCTGTAATCTTTACATGGCTTGAACAAGTTTTTGGCAAGCAATTTTGGCAAATATTAAATGTGATTTTTGAAGTGCACTAGAAACAATTGCGGTGAGTTGTTCAACTGAAAGGGGAGGCTGGGTGCGGGATGTGAGGGGGGGTAAAAATGTGGAAAGTGGAATGTGGTCGCCGTTGGCAGTTCGACGAAGTGAAAAACAATAAATAATGCAGCCAATTAAAACTTTGGCTGTTTGCTTCGCACGCACGGCAGCAAGAGCAACAACAACAGCAACTATAGTAACAACAATAACAACAACAATATAAACTATAGTAACAACAACAATAACAACACCCACATGCGGGTAGAAGAGTTTGCCGAGCGACTAATTGACAAACAACAGCAAATTGAATGCAATAAAGCACACACTCTCACACACACACACACACACTCGTTTTGGTTGTGCATGTTATATAGTATGCTGGGCATGTGCATTAACAATGTGATTGACTGACAACAATCAATTAAAATCGAAAAATCAATGCAGTTTGGCATCTGAATGCGCCGAAGCAACAGAAAACTACAAAAAAAAAAAGTAAACAACAACAACAACTGACGAAACTAAAAAAAAGTAAAAAAAAAAAAAATACAGAATAAAACTGAACACAGTGCATGAAAGTCTGCAGCATGAAGCATGGATTTTTATCCAATTGGAATTGAAAGTTGGCCTGGTTGGTGTGGTATGAATCGTTGATCTGGTAGGGACGCCTTTTGTCCAATCCACATACCACCACCATACGATACTGGCAGTTCAAATTATTATAAACTTCTTCACTTTAATGGAATTGTTATCAAAACACATTATAAAAAGCAACGAGCGCCAATAAATGCACTTTGTCAATGCCAATTCACACAATAAATCTACAGTCAGATAGCAGCTCGACTGGACGGTACACAGATGTAGACTGGGTCGCTATATGCAGTTGTAGCTGTAGCTGTAGCTGTAGCTATATAGCTATAGCTATAGCTAGTTCTCAGTTCGAGTCTGGAAACTGGAGTCGGGAGTCGAGAGTCTGGGGCAAAGCAGTTCGCAGCTTGCAGCTTGCAGCTTTCATCTCTCGGCTCTTGACTCACTATCTCCCTTACTCACTCTCTCTCTCTCTCTCTCTGTCTCTCTTGCGCTGTTGTACTGGCAACGCAGATCCAGGAAGCCAGTCAGCCAGTCAGACAGTTGGACACACAGACAGACAGACAGTCGCTGTGAGTTTGACAGCCCAACAGGCAACAGCAACTGGCAGTCAAATTGTTTCTTACAGCAAAACGAATCACAAATACACTAAAAACTGACTAAATTTACAACTAAATTAAATTAAAAAACTCTTAAAATTAAAAAAAACATAATCTATTAAAAAGTATTAAATTTAACATTTCATAAATATTTTTTAAAATATATTTTTATAATTCTATAAAATATACAGCGATTAAAGTAGATTAAAATAAATTTTTCTTTTTAAAAATGTGTACAGTGAAAGCTCTACTCGCGGACAGCTCCCTCAGGCGGACAGCTTTATTAGCCGTACACATTTTACAGTCTCAAGCGCATGATTTTCATACAAAATCCGTTCACTTAAGTGGAAATCTCACTTGGACGGCAAAAATACTAAAACCATGACTGTCCGGCCAAGGGAACTTTCACTGTATATAGTAGTGCTGAAGTCCATACTTGTTACTAGCAGCGAAATCATAAATATAAAAATTTCTTAATTAAATAAAAAATTTATTTCAAAGCTAATGACAAAATTGTATTAAAAATAAAAGTTGTTTTTTAGCAAAATACAAATTTGAAAAGATTTCAGTTAATGCAGAAATTTTCTAAAATATCGTTACCTATTCGTTAAAATAATCAAAGTATCTGAAGCTTGGATTATTCTGTTTGGGACATTGAAACAAAGCCGATATGAAACAGACTTTTGCCATGCAAGGAAGGCCAACAACAACAAAAAAAAAAAAAAAAAAAAAAAATAAGGAAAAGAAAAACACAAAAAAAAATGCACAACGAGTTTTGGGTTTCGTTTTCGAAGTTCAATCGTTGTGGCATTGTCTGGAAATGCTGTTGTTGCTGGCTTTTGGTAAGCTTCGATTTCCGGCGCACAGTTCACGCAAAAGCATCTTTGAGATACATTTGTATCTGTGTCTATGCAAAGCCATTAGCCAACATCCCGCAATGGCATTTTGTGTGAGCTGGCAAAGCTCTTAACGATCAACGCGCAAATAACAAAAAAGAAAAAAAACAGAAAATCTGTCAAGAAAGCCAAATAAAAAGCAATTTCAATTGATTGCAAAAATCTTAATACTTGCATTAAATTAAGCTAAGATTTTGCTGTTGTTGTTGTTGAGGGATTAATATTGTAATGCACGCATTTATGGCGCAGAACGTACCACAACTGTGTGGCATTGACCTCACAAAGCCACGCACTGCATTGCTACACTCTACACTCTTTGGCCACGTGCCTCTTGGCCAAAGCTAAGAGAGGTAGAGAGCTCCAATTGGAAGACTGTGCAGCTTCTGCTTCAGCTTCAGCTTCAGCTTCTTTGGCTACCTGCAGCATCTTGGCCAAATTGCAGCCACGCCCCACAGCAAATTGCCACAGCTAAAAAACATGGCACGCACAGCAGTTGGATGAGAGTTCTGCTTGTTCTTGTTGCTGCTTCTTCGTCTTCTGGCTCTTCTGGGCATGTCAATTGGCAGCACTTGAGAGCTGAGTTTACCTGCTTCCAAGATCAGCCTGCTGACACCTTCAATTTACTGCATCGTTGCGACTTGAATCCTGTGTGCGGCAGTTGCAAGTTCCAAGTTGCAACCATTAGAGCTCATTATGCTTGTCCTCTTCGGTCGACACTTTGTTGATTTTCTCAGCTGACATTCTGTGGTTTTTTCCATGCTTCTAACAAACTATTTATTCGTTGTTGTCTTTAATCATTGGACATTTTTTTTTTGGCATACCCGTTAAGCGTGAAGTTAGGGTATATTATGTTTGAGGCAGACTCAATTGATTTTATTTTAATGTCAATTTGGGAATTACTTTAATTACTAAATTCAAGGCACATATTTTGAAAACTTCATGTTCCTTTTCATAAGTTAAGATAAAGTATTTAATACAGTAACGGGTAGTTTAGAGTTGGAATCTGAAATTCTAAATGTTACTCTTGTTTTTGGCTTGTCGTTTTGTTTTCTTATTTTAATTTTTTTTTTTTTCGGAGTCGCCACGCTTCGTCGCCTGTGCGCCATCGTGCGAAATAGAAGAATTGTCTAAATTAAAGTTGAAAATTAAAAACTTCACACGCACCTCTCGCAGTGCTCCCCATGGCAAAGCTGAACGAATCAAATAGATAGTGGCAACCAGATACTGATGCAAACAAAGACAAACTTAGAGAGCGATAGAGATAAGGCGAGAAGTTGCAAGTTGGTGTGAATTGAGTAGGGAAAAACACCAAAATTAAAACCAGAATAAAAAGAGAAAGGGGAAAGGGTAAGGTAGTGGAAGAGGAAGAGGAAGACAGTGAGACCCACGCAAGTCGATTCAAGTCAACGCATTTTGATTGACGACAGAGTTAAAGTTTTGATAAGAGGTGCTCGTAAAACACGGCCAAAAAGTAATTAAATTTAAATCTAAATTTAACAAGGGGCCACAAGCTGAAATGCTCTCTTAGCTGCAAAGTTAATTATTTTTTACGCTCCGAATTCATTGAAATTGTTTGAAAGTGGAAGACTTTAAACTAGAATCACGCTTGTTAATTAACAGAACTTTTGTCTCTTGCATCTAGGAGGGTAACTTTAATTTACTTGATAAATTCATGATTTTATGTAGTGCATTTCATTGCTGTTGCTAATGGGCATTTGTAATTTCGATGGCAATGATTATTCTAATAAAGATCTTAATGTATTACAATAATTACAATAGCACTCTGCTAATGGTAATGTTAATGCTAATGCTAATGCTAATGCTAATGCTAATGCTAATGCTAATGTTAATGCTAATGCCAATGCTAATGCTAATGCTAATGCTAATGCTAATGCTAATGCTAATGCTAATGCTAATGCTAATGCTAATGCTAATGCTAATGCTAATGATAATGCTAATGCTAATGCTAATGCTAATGCTAATGCTAATGCTAATGCTAATGCTAATGCTAATGCTAATGCTAATGCTAATGCTAATGCTAATGCTAATGCTAATGCTAATGCTAATGCTAATGCTAATGCTAATGCTAATGCTAATGCTAATGGTAATGCTAATGCTAATGCTAATGCTAATGCTAATGCTAATGCTAATGCTAATGCTAATGCTAATGCTAATGATTATGCTTATGCTTATGATAATGCTAATGTTAATGCTAATGCTAATGCTAATGCAAATGCAAATGCTAAAGCTAATGCTAATGCTAATGCTAATGCTAATGCTAATGCTAATGCTAATGCTAATGCTAATGCTAATGCTAATGCTAATGCTAATGCTAATGCTAATGCTAATGCTAATGCTAATGCTAATGCTAATGCTAATGCTAATGCTAATGGCAATGATAATGGTAATGGCAATGACAATGGTAATGGTAATGGCAATGCTAATGCTAATGCTAATGCTAATGCTAATGCTAATGCTAATGCTAATGCTAATGCTAATGCTAATGCTAATGCTAATGCTAATGCAAATGCAAATGCTAAAGCTAATGCTAATGCTAATGCTAATGCTAATGCTAATGCTAATGCTAATGCTAATGCTAATGCTAATGCTAATGCTAATGCTAATGCTAATGCTAATGCTAATGCTAATGCTAATGCTAATGCTAATGCTAATGCAAATGCAAATGCTAAAGCTAATGCTAATGCTAATGCTAATGCTAATGCTAATGCTAATGCTAATGCTAATGCTAATGCTAATGCTAATGCTAATGCTAATGCTAATGCTAATGCTAATGCTAATGCTAATGCTAATGCTAATGCTAATGCTAATGCTAATCCCAATGCTTTTGCTGATGTTAATGCTAATGCTAATGGCAATGAAAATTTTAATGGTAATGGTAATGATAATGGTAATGGTAATGCTAATGCTAATGCTAATGCTAATGCTAATGCTAATGCTAATGCTAATGCTAATGCTAATGCTAATGCTAATGCTAATGCTAATGCTAATGCTAATGCTAATGCTAATGCTAATGCTAATGCTAATGCTAATGCTAATGCTAATGCTAATGCTAATGCTAATGCTAATGCTAATCCCAATGCTTTTGCTAATGCTAATGCTAATGTTAATGCTAATGGCAATGATAATGGTAATGGCAATGCTAATGCTAATGCTAATGCTAATGCTAATGCTAATGCTAATGCTAATGCTAATGCTAATGCTAATGCTAATGCTAATGCTAATACTAATGCTAATGGCAATGCTAATGCTTATGCTTATGATAATGCTAATGTTAATCCCAATACTAATGCTAATGGTGATGTTTATGCTAATACTAATGCTAATATAATACTAATACTAATGCTAATTATAATTTTAATACCAAATCAAATATTTTAATTTCAATATTTAAATTTATATTTAATGATAATACCAAATCTAATTGAATTTATAACAGTGAACTCCACTGTGTAATAATGAATGTTGAGTGCATCAAAAGACTGCATTCGGCAAGTGCCCTACACTAACACTCGAATGCCAAAGGTTCGCTCAACTGTGGTCTTCTGCAGACTGCAGACTGTAGAATTCTGTAGATTGTAGAATTCGCCGCGAGTGTTGTTTCGTCTTACACTTTACCAATTAAGCAAATCGAGGCGAATGCGTGTTCCGCATATGCGTCCAGTACATCCGCATCAACATCCGCAAATGTACTCAACAAAAATTATAAAACAAAGGGGTATGAGTTAAAGGTGTTGAGGAGAAAAAGAATGAGGGTGTCATGCGTGAGCGAATAAAATGGAAATGAAGGAAACTGAACAACAATGAGAGTGCGTGGCTGATGAATTACTTGAAGCGAGGCCAAAATAGAATTTGGTCAAGTGGTCAAAACACCAAATGGCAAAAAAGTAATAGAGTGAGTCCCCAACCTTTCTCCCTCTACAGCTCTACCATCTCCTCACGCTCTTGGTTCTTCATGCAGAGTGACGAATTGCTGTGCTGCCCCTGAAAACTGAAGTGCAGCCAAAAAGAAGTGCAGCCAAGGGTTGAGACACTAATGGTGATCAATCTTGAGAGCTTGCATATTGCTCGATGCAAGCGACAGAGAAAGAGTGTGAGAGAGAGCGAGAGAGAAAGGTAGCGAAGGAGTGTGAGCTAGTGCGTAAGCTGCTCTCAACCTCCCGCTCTCTTTCTTCCCTCTGCTTTTACGAAACATATTTCACATGTCTGGCAGCGCTTAATAATTTGACAGCTCGTTTGACAGATGAGCCCGCCTGAAATCCAGCCAGTGCGAGTAGAAGAAAGCGTAAAAGAGAGAGAGGGAGAGAGTAGTCTTTCTCCCTTGCCGCCCATTCCAATAATAAATTAGCCCAAAAACTGTAAATGCAATTTGACTGGGAAAAAAAAAAATAAAACGCAAAGTCGAAGTTGAAGTCGAAGTTGCAATTGCTTGTTGCCTTAATAGCCATTAGCTGGACACACACACACACACATTCGAACACATTCGCTCACACGCATGAAAAATTGTCGAGAAACGCATTCAGAAATAAACAGCAATACGCCAAGAACAACAACTAATGGAAAAGGCTTCAATATGTAGAGCCCAACTGCCAGAGACCCTGTGCATGCCTTTAATTCTAAGCAGCGTGTTTGACTAGGGATAAATATGAAAAGCTACCACTTTGGGGCCAGAAGTGCTTCTAGATCTTAGATACTTCAAATTCAGTTCAAGAAATGGTTTATCTAGGACCCCTTAGATCATTTTATAAAGAGTTTACACTTAAATATTACCTTATATAGTCACTTGGGGTGATTTATAGTCAAATCTGACAGATAGAAAAACTTGGCTATAGAAACTAACATAAATAATAACTTATTAAACATCAAATACCGTTAAACATTTTTAAGTACAGGGTCTAACAACAACAAAGTCGCTCGTTAAATGTTTTTGCATGTGAACTCGCAAGTTGAAAAGCGAAATGAGAGAACAGACCAGCTGCAATCTATCAAGAGGCAAAACGCCTGCAGACAAACCAGAAGGAAGCAGCCACATGCAACAACAACACCACAACACACCCAAACACACACCACACACACGCTACACACACATATGCTCCTGGAGGGCGTGGGGAAACGCGTCAAAAACTCCAAAAAACGCGTGAAACAATTCACGAAAATATAAAACTGAAAATGCACTGAAAATTAAAAAGGAATAAAAAAATACGTGAAGCATGTTAAAAGTGATTGACTTGCTAGTTACCCTGTACACAGTTTGGCTTCAAAAGAGACGACTAAATTTGTTTTCTTCTTTAGTTAAGGCACACTTAAAATATTTATAATTTTATTTTAGTACAATAAAAATGAATTAAATTATTTAAATCGCAGCTACCCTTTATGCTCTTGTCAATGTGCAAGTTGACTGAGTTATGCAGTTCAAGCACAGTTTTTTAGTCAAATAAATTACTAAAAAAAAAAAAATGACAAAAGTTATAAATGCTGGACTGGCAGATACTCAGTAAATGGATTTGAGCTATAATTTTAAATTTAAAAAATTTTTGAAAATATACATTTTTATCACAATAAAAAATTAATTGAATTAATTTAAAATTTTAATGTGAAAAATATAACTTTTAAAGATAAAAAATAATGTAAAAAAATGACAATAAAATAATTAATTAAATAAATTTAATATTTTTATGTAAAAATTATGATTGTAAAAAATAAAAATTAATTTAAAAAAAAATAATAATAAAGAAATTAAAAAAAAATTAATTAAATTTTTTTACAACAATATTATTTATTAAAGTATTAATAAAAACTTAATTAAATTAATTCAATCTTGTAATGCGAAAAGTATAATTGCAAAAAGTTAAAATTTAATTTAAAAAAAATTAATGAAAAAATAATTAAAAAATTGATTGAATGAATTTAATATTTTAACGTAAAAAAAAAATTACTATAAAAAATTTGTCAATTAAAAAAAGTATACAAATTTATTTTAAAAATATTACTTAAATAATTGTTACATTTTTTCGTAAAAATATGTAACATACGTATATTTTGTATAAAAAAAACTTAAGAATGCTGTTCTTATTTAAAATATAATTAAATGATTTTTTATGTAAATAAATAATTATAGAAGCTAAAATAAATTTGTAATTAAATTTTATTAAAGTTTAAAATTTTAAATTATTATTATTCTTGGATTCTGTGTAAATAGTTTCAGTCTCTAAAATATTTCGTAGTTTCTTATTTAGTTTTAACACTTAAAACATGCGGTATAAAAAAGTCATGCTGATTCACTGCTCGTTAGCTTTGCTGGGTATTCAAATTGCGGTGGACAAATGGATTTATGTAAATATTAATAATAAAAAAAGAAACCAGCCATTACAATTTGTTTTAAACGTGTCACGGCTTGCGCTCACTCCGTTACCCCGTCTCTATCTCTGTGCCCCGGAGTGTACGCGTGTGTGTGTGACAAATTTACCAATTAAATAAATGCCAAATATAAAAGGGATTAATGCCCAAAGAATATGGTCAGCTTATTGGGCTAAATAATAAATACTTATGTGTGCTCATAAAAATAAAAAACATAAAAAAATGATAATAAATAAAATGCTCAATAAACAAGCGAATAAAAGATTAAATTAACAAAAATATTATGATATTTGAAAATGTTATGAATATTATTTCAATTCCGACTCTTTTGTGGCTCAACTCTAAGCCACTCGCAACGGATTAAAGCCCAATTCCAAGCGTATATAAAACGCTATTCAGATTTTTTTTATTTTCATTTGTGTTGTGACATTATGAAGAGCACCTGCTCTGCTAACCAGTCAAATAAATCCCAGATATTTTCGAATAAAAATTCGGGGAGCGGTTCATTGATGTGTTTCTCGGCATGTGGGTTTGCTCACTTTGCGTTTAGTATTTATGGGCATTTATGGCCTAATGGGGCTATGGTTTGTATTGTTACTTCGAGTTGCCAAATTCATGTTTGTGGAATTTAAGTTTATTTTTTTTTATTGATTTTTATACTTATGTGATCAGAATGCGCAGATTATGCGAAGAAGCAGCTTAATGACTTTATAACTTTCATTATTGTTAAGTGATTATTTGGGGGAAGTTTTTGGGAAATTGCTTTGTGGGAAGCGCTTAAAACTATGTAGTTCAGTAGAGTGAAATGAGTATGAAATGAGTTGTTAGCTAACTACAGAATTTACTAATAGGTAGCGCTACAATTGAGCTGGCTGACTGTAAAAGACCCAAATAATGTGGTATTTCGAAGAATTATTTTTGTTTATTTATTTAAACAATGACCTGTTTGAACATCTGAAGCTCAGAGACTACAAGAGCAGAAATCAGCAAGTTTGGTCAACAAACTTCTCACCTGCACACTAATAAAACTTAAAAATAAATTAAAAAATCTGCATAACACAAACAGTTTTAAGACGCTGTCATAAAAATGAACGTGCGTTTTAATTGGTTAATAAGCACATTTTGGGGATTAACTTTTGTGATGACGTCATGGAAAAGCTGCTGTTTATGGTAATTAACCCTTCAGTGGGCAAAGGTAACAGTTTTGAGCCCTTCTTATTTTGAAAACGAATTAATTCTGTTGATTTTAAATACTTTACATGATAAACTTAAGGAAGAAAGAAATTTTAGACAATATATTTTATATTTTAAACAAATACTTAAATATATTTATGTTTAAAATGGAAAAAAAAATTAGATTGTTTAATTTAAAAATATTTAAAAATATTTTAAGCACATTTTGGGGATTAACTTTTGTGATGACGTCATGGAAAAGCTGCTGTTTATGGTAATTAACCCTTCAGTGGGCAAAGGTAACAATTTTGTGCCCTTCTTATTTTGAAAGCGAATTAATTCTGTTGATTTTAAATACTTTACATGATAAACTTTAAGAAGAAAGAAATTTCAGACAATATATTTTATTTTTTAAACAAATACTTTAATATATTTATGTACAAAATGGCAAAAAAAATTAGATTGTTTAATTTAAAAATATTTTAAAGCAAAAATTGTTTTGAAAGTGAGCATCTAGTGAACAAAAATTACCGGTTAAATAATATTCAGCTGCTTTAAGTTGATTGACGCATCAAAAGTTAGTTATTCACTAATTTTGTATAAACTTTTGAAGCTTTAAATTTGATTACATTAATATTTTATTAAAAATTAACCAAGCTGAAGTAAAAAAGTAAACATAATTTACATTTTGATCGATTTAAGAAGCCTTTCTCACTAATCGAGCAGCTCTAATTGAGCCTCATCTACTTGTAAAACAAAATTGTTTTCATTTTTCTTTATCGAACTCGACTTCAAATGGATAAAGTGGTGCATGTGTGTCTGTATGATTACAACAATTACAAGAATTATTGTTGCAAGTGCCGCAAGTTCGCATCTGAAAGGTGTGAAGTGCTCTGTCCATAGAAGGACAGGTGAGCCGGTGGGCTGGTGGGCAGGTGGGCAGGTGGGCACCGGTGGAGGTAAATCAATTACGATGAAATCATTGTTCTTATCTTTTTGGGTCGCTCCAAATGCACGTGACAAATGAAGCTGCTTGTTAGGCAAGTAAAGTGGAAAGGGGGAGGGGCAAAGGGGCGGTTGAGGGGCATGGGTTGACTGCACTTTGCCTAAGTGCGTCCGCGGCAGGCAATAAAAGTAATAAAAAATTGTGTGTAAGAGACACAGTGAGTGAGAGAGGGAGAGAGGAGTAGGGAGAGTGAGCGAAGACACGAGAGTAAAGTGGCAGCAACAAGAGACTGCGACAGCGACGGCGACTGCGACAGCGACAGCGACTGAGTCGCAGTTTGAGCCAGAAAGCAACCCATAAATTGGACACATTGTTGATAAAGCGCAACTTTATATGTTTTATATGAAGCTGTTCATATGTGTGTCCACAACATACACACACGCACCAATACACACACGCACACACACAGTACACTATGGGTGTAATGCTCTAACAACTGATCAAACCTAAATTCTATTCAGTATAATGTTAATGTTAATGTTATGATCCAAATAATGTTTACAGCAGCGTACTCTGTTAAGTTAACAGCTCTCTAACAGCAGCACATAATAGCATCGAGAGTAAACATTTTATTAAGGTTTTTAAGCCCAAAATATGTAGCTTAAAATTAATTTTTATTTTTAAAATAGTTTTAATTAATGCTTTAACAACATTTTTATGATTTTTCTTAACAAAAAAAGAACTTAAATTGAGTAATTAATTAATAACAGTACTCAATATTAACCTGCTTTTGATATGATGTCATTTTGGGTGTAGTTTTAGTCGACAAAATGCACTAATTTACAACTGTTGGTATTAAGAAAGGGCGGGAAGGGCGTGCCACAGTCACTTTTCTTAGCAGTAATTTCAATTTCTTTTAAGAAAGGCAACTTTTCTTTGCGTTTTCGGGCACAGTGATTTCTTGAAAATGTCCATTTGACCCATAGTGCACTGAGACACACACAAACACACACACATACACACTCAGTCAGCTTGAGCGTCATCATCACAGCTCACATCAATGGCTTTCATCATCAACATTGTTATCAGCGTTGATGGCAACAACAACACTTGTCTCTGCCCGCGACAGCGATTCCAACTCCTACTCCTACTTCAAGCCACTCTCTCACTCCTCTCTCCCTCTCCTCTCTTTCTCTTTCTCTCGCTGTTTAACTGGCTGTGGCGGCTATGAAATTACGCTGGAAAATAGCGAAATAAAAACCAAGAAGAATAAATGCTGATAATGTTGAATGTGGCGCATAAATGCTGCTCAAATGACACACACACACACACACACACACACAACACAGACTATAAGACCATAGACTATATGCGACATACGACATTGAATCGTCTACAACTCAGACTTCTAGCACAGCTAATGCGATGCTGTCTATGCAACGTAGCGTGAGAGAGATGTTAAGAGAGAAAGGGAGACACTGAGAGTCTGGGTGAAAGCGAGAGATATATATGTAGACAGAGACAGAGAGTTGGACTAACGCGACTTCTGGGTAATTGAGCGTTGACGCAACGCCTTCAGTTAGTCGCTCTCTCTAATCTGTTGGCATAACTAAGTACACCTACACTGCAAAAAAAAAAAACCGAGCAAAAGAAATATAGAAGTAAGAATAGGCTTAAGAGTAAATTAGCAAAAGATAGAAAGAATGAGAAAGGAAGTGAGAGAGAGATAAAGTGAGACAAACTATCAGAACAGTCGAGCCCTGTTCCAAAGGCCCTGTACTCTATACAAATGGGAGCTATATAATATAGTTATTTGATCTGCATCAAACTTTGTGAAAATGTTTATAAATTATGTAAGTTTGGTGGCAATATCTCAACTAACACGAATTCTTTAATATCCAATCTAATATCTACCATTTCATTCCAAATTTTGTCTCTGTAGTTCTTATAGTCTCTGAGATCCAGGTGTTCATACGAACGGACAGACAGACGGACAGACGGACATTGCTATATCGACGCCTCTACTATTTTTTTAAAGTACGGGGTCAAAATACTCATCGAAATGAAAAGAAATATCTTGTTAAACATAACCTATACTATACCCTGCTTTAAATAAATTAATATTTTGTACAAAATAATAAAAATCATAATTTTATACAATTTTTTTAACACATTACTTCTTTGTATGCTCTAAAAATCATTAGTTTCTGTCAGTGTACTTTTGTCTTTTGTTTCGCTTTTCGTTTCCATTTCCTTTCGGGGTTTTTTTGTTCTTTGGCACAAGAAATTTAATATCTTAGCGATAAGCAGATATTGGCAACAGCCCATCTAGTGCATCTCGAAACTGAATTGGCCATCAATTTTATGAGTTAGTTTTTGGAAGAAGCTGGCAACTATTGCGGCAACATGTTGTACAGTGTTGGAAAACAATGAAAAGAATTAAGCTTGGTTCTCTTTTTGGGGTTGTGTTTTGAATATAATATGAAAATATTTCATTTAAGTTCATTCATGAAAATAATAGTATAAAGTGGTATAGAAATAGTAACTCATAGATAATAAAATAGCGTAAGTAAATGAGAAATTTATTTGTGCTTAGAAGACATTACTAAAAAACTTGTATGAGTATTATAGGAATATATGTATAAGAAATTACTTGTGGAAAACTACTTGTGGAAATATTTTAATGATTTTCTGCTTATACTGAAGAAACAGTTTTTAGACCCAGTACTATAAAAAAGAGTAGAGCGATCTATTAAGTTTTTCAGGAGCGAAATTTGCGTAACAGGGAGAGGAAGGCGTGGCCGAACCCATAACATGTAGAGTGTGGTAACTTGGGATTCGTTTGAAGACAAATCATATTAAACTATCTTAAAAGTTGCATAAGAATCCAACAAACAACAGAGCTGCCAGGTAACAAAGTTTATGTTTAAGCGCAATGTCAATGCAAGAGTGCAAGTGAAACAGAACAGATTAAGTTTATTATAAATTGTTGTTTAAGTTGTAAAATTTTGAAATTGTAATGTAATAATTATGAAGCAAAGTGTGGCTCAAGTGGTTGAGATGTATCACTTTACCCTCACTTCCTTTGTTAATAATCGTGTTATTATTTTTCGTATTTGTATGAAAACCAGTGGTATGCGGTTCGAATCCAGGCAAGGACAGGCATTTACTTTTTGTTTTGTTCTATAACATGATATTATTATGTGTAAATGAAAATAATCGGGGATATATCAAGTGTAAGGCGTGGTGCAGCTAGTAGGGCTGCAGCATGTTTTGGAACCGAGTCTGAGGACGCTAGCTTAAATACTATCAGTGACTTGATTTTCATTTATTATATTAATTTAATTTTAAAACTCATATTTTAAATTAATTACAGTCAAATTCAAACATTAACTTCGAATTAGAATACAAGGAGAGTACGGGGTCTTTTACAGTCGGCTCGCCCGACTGTAGCCTTTCTAAATTGTTTTATCTATCAAAAATATCAACAAATTATGTTATTTTAAATAGTTTTATTTAATTTAATTGTTTACAAAAAGTTTTTTTTTAACTTTCGAACAGTTGAAAGTATTTATGTTAAACTTAGAAATAGATTTTTAAAATGTAAGTAAGTTTTTTTGTCAAGTTTTGAGTGACTCGCTTATGAAAATTTGTCATTTTCAAGTTTCTTTGCTCTTTCCTTTCACTCAAAATTGACAACTTAAGTGAAAACGGACACAGTGTCATGGAAATATATTTTTTAGTTTATGGTAATACTTAACTCTAACATAAGTAACTTTGCTTTAAAATTAAAAACTGACAGTTCGAAAACGAAACTTTTTTTTATCTTAAATAATTATTTTTTTAAGCTTAAAACTAAAATAAATAATTTATATTTAAATGCGCATTACAAAGTTTATTTTAACGATAAATGTGCTGAAGTAAAAATTAAGATTTGTATAAAATTTAGATTTTTATTTTATAAATTTTAAATATATTTGTTGTATGTTAAATTATGAACAGTAAGTATTTTAAGTTTACAAAGAATATTATTTTTAAATGTATATTTTAATTTTATTTTTTTAGTTGTTTTTTTTTTTTATTTAAAATGTATAGTTATTAGGCTGTGCTAAAAAAATAAAATAATCAGTAAATTTGTTACCTTTAAAAGAAAAAAAAAATAAAAAATATATTCTATAAATAAAATAATAAAATAATTACTAACTTTACACTTAAATTAAAAACAAATTAAATATATTATGAACACATGATTTTTATTTTTAATTTAAGTTATATACTTTTTTATTTCTATGTGATTTCATAGGCTGCTTTTAAAAACAAAACAAAAATAATTAGCCCCTTCATCGTCTCTCTATGCGCTTCTCAGGGACAGCAATTGTGAAGGGTGTCTGTATGTGTGTGTGTGTCTGATCGTGGGCATCAACATTTGACTTACCTGTTGCTGCTGCTGCCGCTGCGCACAATCACATCAGGTGGCATCAACACTTGTGACTGCCACTTCCGTTGCAACAACAGACTAAATGATCTGTGAATGTACGATGACGGGGCCAACGCCCAGTTCATAGGAGTGTCTATATATATGTATATATATATATAGTATATATATATTCACGTACTGTGAGCTCTGACATCTTCAAACATGCACATGAAAAACTATTTATAAATTCAAATTTCGTTCTCAAAGTAAGAAACTCGGAATTGTGACTCGTGTGCTGTTTACACGTTCACACCAGCAGCCACAACAACAACAACAACAACAACAGCAACTGCTACAACAACAACAACAATGTGAACAAGTTGTTAGTGGCCGCTTTTGTCATTAGATTTGCTCTTTCAATTATTTGTCTGCCTTTTGTTGTTGTTGTTTTTGTTTTTATTAGTGCCATTCACTAAATTTAGTCACAGTCAGTTTGGAGCACTTGTTAAATGACAACAGCTGAATTTTCCCCTTCCCCTTCCCCTTCCCCTTCCCCTTCCCCTTCAACTTCCCTTTCCTTCCCCGTGCGCAGTGCGGAATGGGGAAGTGACAAGTGAAGCAGCTGCTTAAAAGGCATTTATTGGCGCTCGTTTCGTAGTCATTTTTGGAGCTGGCAAAGCAATTAACGATAAACGATAAGTATGCGATAAACGATAAACGACAGACGATATACGATGGCCAAACTACGATAAACGTTGCCTCAGAAATGTTTAATGATCTTTGGTAGATGATTAATGATCGGCGATAAACGTAGGCCCAAATGTTTTTGTTTAATTTACTAAATAAATAAAATTAAATTAAAATTATAGATGCTAATCAAATAATTATTGTTGTGAATGTAGGAAAAACTCGCAAGAAATGCTACAGTAGAGCATACAGACTGTAAAAGACCCCGTACCTACTCGAGAGTGCATTTTACCTTACAAATAAGTAATTTTCGATTAAATTGTCCTATGGAAGCTACAGAATATAGTTGTCCGATCCAGATCAAACTTGGTGAGGATAGTTATAACCATTATATACACATAATATGTGAGGTTCGTTGCGATAGCTCAAATAACAGTGCATGTCTTCATACAAATTTCCCATATGTGACCGAATTGTACTATGGAAGCTATAAAATATAGTTGTCCGATCCGGATTAAACTTAATAAAGATAATTATATTAGAGTCATACACAAAATATATAAATTTGGTTATGATAGCTCTAATTGTTTCCAAGTTTTGGTGGAACAAAAATAGTTTTTTTTTAATTTAAGGTTTGGTATGGGGCGTGTCAACAAGATGAAATACACATGATATGTGTACCAGATAGACGGACTTTCATTCCAAATTTGGTGTCTTTAGCTCTTAGAGTCTCTGAGATTTAGGTATTATTACGGACGGACGGACAGACGGACACCGCTATATCGACTCGGCTGTCGATGCAGCCCAACAATATATATTCTTTATGGGGTCGACCTTCGTTACTGACAAAACTAAAGCTATCAAATTTGAAAATTTACTAACATTTTAATTAAAATACTTAAAGCAAGACAATAAACTTTATATCAAAAAATATAAATTCTATTCATTTAAAATATTTGCTTTTACTTTTCTGCAAACTGACAATTTTGATTTGATTTTTCTTTGCTCTGTTTTCCTCTAAAGAGTGTGAATAAATGAATACTTTAGCGCATAAGAATTCGAGTTGTCAGTATTTATTTTTAATTATACAGTTTTATGTTTTTTGACCAGCTTGGGAGTGAACAATTTTTATTAAGCTATACACTGAAAAAAAAAATGGTTTAAAATAAGTTGAGTAAAGCAATTTTTTTTTTTAGTAGCAGTTTAAGAACTTGAACTAAATTAAATGATTTTGAACGTGAAACTTGAAATGTTTTTAAAATAAAATAAAAAATTAAATAAATAAATAAATATTGTTTTTTGGGGAAAAAAGTATTTTTGTAAGTTATTAAATGATTACTTGGTGTAATATATTTTTCTAAACTTACTATTAGAAATTTTAAATAATAAAGCATACAAAAATATACATTTTTTTTGTAAACTAATCGATATTTTTGAGATTTTAAACTATTTAAATTTAAAAAAAAACTTTAACAACTTTAAGCCCGAAGCGATTAATTTTTTTATTATACTCTCTGCAAGAGTATATTGGGTTTGTGCAAATGTATGTAACAGGCAGAAGGAGGCGTGGCAGACCCCATAAAGTATATATATTCTTGATCAGCATCACAAGCCGAGTCGATATAGCCATGTCCGTCTGTCCGTCTGTCCGTCTGACCGTCTGTCTGTCCGTATGAACACACAGATTTCAGAGATGGTAAGAGCTACAAGTTCGAATTTGGTCTCTATCGACTCAATATTTAGTCAGTCAATACAAGAATCTTTTTTTTTTCGATGCCACGCCCCATTCGCCCACAATAAGCAAAAAACTAGACATACCTCGGAAAAAAAAAATAGATGTTTTCGGCTAATATCTCAGTAACTATGGCACTTAGGAATACCAAGAGACCGCATAAATGCAATGACATCAAAAGTTTTGGGCTGCCACACCCCCTTTTTCCGCAAGAAATAAAAAAAAATTTCAAACTTGCATGCCGTGTTTAAAGCATTTATCCTTATCGTACAGTGTTGTTATTTATGATTCGTTTGAAGACGTATCATGTCAAACTCTGCTGAAAGTTTCATAAGAATCCGACAATAAACAAGAAAGAAATGAAGCAACAAAGATTTTATTCGAGAGCAATGAGTGCGAGAGAGACAGCGCTAGTCGTGCCGACCAATGGTATTCATACACACATTTGTACAGGCAAACACATGTATGCTCGATTATGCTTAGCTTTTTTTAGTTTTAACGTGTTCTAATACAAGAACTATCTATTGTAATATCTGGATACCGATTTAAGCATTATAATTGGGAATAAAAGCAGAGAGTATTATACGGTCGGGCGTGTTCGACTGTACTTTTCTTTCTTGTTTTTTGTTGAAAACGTAATGACAATTAACATTAAATGGCAACACTAGTAATAAGTTGAATAATGTACTCGATACTTCACTTTTTGAAACTCACTTTTGATTAAACGTTTAACCGAACCACTCGTGCTACTTATTGCTCTGCATAATATATATAGGTATAAGTTTTATCACAACACTTTTAATTTTGCACTGTGTAGGGAGTTGGGAATCGCTGTTTGGTCGCTGGTCGGTAGCTGGACTATAACTGGACAATCTGTTTAATTAGATACTCGCATCGAAATTCCCATTAGGGGCAGCCATTGGGCTCTCCTTAACTGCCACTTGGTTGCTTGATTATGCCAATTGCCACAGCGTCGCGTCGCTTAATTGCAACCAGTGCGGCAGTTGTTGCAGTTGCGGTTGCAGTTGCAATTGTTGTCGTTGTTGTTGTTGCTACTCTCGTTGCTGCTGCTGCTGCTGCTGGTGCTGTTGTGGCAGCAACAATTGTGCCCATAGTTGGATATCGCTGTTGCAGTTGCAGTTGCAGTTGTCTAAATTTGACAGTCGTATGAGATTTATGACGCCGCACACTCGATCATATTTGACTTAATTGACAGCGGCAGCCACGACAAACTGCCACCAGAAGTCACTCAGAGTCGAGATTTGCGACTCTAAAGTCTTCACTCTCAGCTGCTAGGGCGTCTCTTATTGTTTTGGGGGCACGGCTCGGCATTATAAAACCACGCGACGTTAATAGTTTTTTATTTATTTATATTTTTGCTTCTTTTTACACCTCTTTCAATAAAAATGTTGCCAACTTTTGAGGCTGGGCTGGCTATGTGTGTGGGCCGCCCCTTATGGCGACACGCCCACACCAACAACAACCCACAAGTATCTTAAACTTTCATGTCATGCTTAAAGTAACAGAAGAATTGCACACTGAGCATCTAAATCCGGGATTAAGTTTTAAAACTAATCGATATGTCAAGCAAAACATTCAACTGGTTTCTCTGTTAGCGAGTTAACAGTGCGCTGTTAACATATACATGCTATCACTAACCACACCACACATAGAAGCTTCAAACTCCCGCCCCTTATGGCGACACGCCCACACCAACAACAACCCGCAAGTATCTTAAACTTTCATGTCATGCTTAAAGTAACAGAAGAATTGCACACTAAGCATCTAAATCCGGGATTAAGTTTTAAAACTAATCGATATGTCAAGCAAAACATTCAACTGGTTTCTCTGTTAGCGAGTTAACAGAGCGCTGTTAACATATACATGCTATCACTAACCACACCACACATAGAAGCTTCAAACTTCCGATTCGCGTATTCAGTGACAAACAGTTTGCTTCGGCAAAAACCCGAACGCTCATTGGGCACCGGAGAGCGATCTGCCACTCAGCAAACTGAACGATTGCTCACTGCCTCAGTTCGCGATTCGCGAAACGATGAGCCAGGCTATGCCGCTTGCGCTCTTGTTTCGTTTCTATATGATTGCCTCTGTCTGCCATTGTCAGATCTTCTCGTAAAGTCCTGGAATGGCAAAGTCCTGGTTCACGCAAGTGACAAGTAAGAAATGCTAAAGTCGAACGCGCCGACTGTTAAATACCCCGTACTCTCCTTGTGTTCTAATTCGAAGTTAATATTTGAATTAGACTGTATTTAATTTAAAATTTAAATTTTAAAATGAAATTAAAAAACAAATTAAATGGAAGTCACTGATAGGACTCGAAACTGCATCCTCAGACTCGATTATAAAACATGCTGCAGCCCTACTAGCTGCACCACGCCTTACACTTGATATATCATTTACACATATAATATCATGTTATAGAACAAAACAAAAAGTAAATGCCTGCCTTTGCCTGGATTCGAACGGCATACTACTGGTTTTCATACAAATACGAAAAATAATAACACGATTATTAACAAAGGAAGTGTGGGTAAAGTGGAACATCTCAACCACTTGAGCCACACTTCGTTTCAAAATTATTCTGGCTAATATAGAGTTATCTCGTTTCTTTCAATCACGTGTACATTTACATTACAATTTCAAAATTTTACAACTTAAACAACAATTTATAATAAACTTAATCTGCCTGACAAAAGTACAGTCGAGCACGCCTGTCCATGTAATACTCTCTGCTTTTATTCCCAATTAAATTAATTCAATCGGTGTCCAGGTATTACAATGGATAGTACCTGTATTAGAACACGTTTCTGTTTCACTTGCACTCTTGCATTGGCATTGCGCTTAAACATAAACTTTGTCACCTGGTAGCTCTGTTGTTTGTTGGATTCTTAAGCAACTTTTAGGATAGTTTGATATGATTTGTCTTCAAACGAATCCCAAGTTACCACACTCTACGTTTTAATGGGGTCGGCCACGCCTCCTTCTCCCTGTTACGCACATTTCGCTTGTCACAAATTAATAGACTCCTTTACTCTTTTTTAGAGTGCGGCGTCTAAACATAATAATAAAAGCTAATTAAAATTCAGTTGGTTACTAAAAGAAGTTTTCAATGTTTAAATAAACTTTAAATAAAAGTTAAAAAATCATGATTTGTCATTCGAAAAATGCAGTTGATACAAATCTTGAACTACCAATTACTCAAAAGCACTAGGTACAGTGAAGCACACTTGTAAGGGACAAACAATGGGAATGACTTGCTTGCTGAATCATTTGAACCGAACTGAATGGTGCAAGTGACTGCCTTTGTTCCAATTACAATTCAGGCAAAATTTAAAACAAAAAAATAAAATAAAAAAAAATAAATAAAAGAGGTTGAAAACTAGTGTCCGCACATGCTGTGTGTAGTTTCGAATACTTGACGCTTCGAAAAACAAATTAAAAATTAGTTTTTGGAATACACGAAAAGCGAATTCGAATAGGAATACGAATACAAATTTCAAAGTCGAAATTCAAACTGAGATTTTGATGATTTGAATTGAAAAACGCTTTTGTCGTTGACGTTTGTTTGAATATTTGTTGGCAATGCAATGCGCTCTCGTTGTTGTTGTTGTCTGCCTGCTGCTGGGAACAGCATGATGCCATCAGCAGATTTTGACCACGGTCAAAAGCAACCACTGCACTCTGGCAAAAAATATTTCTTTTGTGGCCAAAAGGAAAAAACAAAAATTTTTAATAGAATAGATTAAATGTCTTTTTTGTCATGTGGTATTGTGGCACTTCTCCTGCTATTTGACAGCTAATCTATAAGCGCTAAAACCTTTAAAAGCTTTGCATTGATACAAATTTACTATTTTTATAAATTATAAATTATATTAAACTAATTATCAATTTTTTAAAATTAAAATAGTTTTATAAATTTTCAGTAATTATATTTTTATGTCAAAATTCTTATTAACACTTCGAGAGAATTTATTATATATATTTTTTTAATTGAATACCAATTTAAATATATTATATAAGTTCCAAAAAAAAATTACATTTATTTTTTAAATTACAAAGAATGTCAATTTATATTTTTAAATTACTAAATTAATTTTTTTGAGGCAAAATATATAAAATATATTCTTTTTTAAATAAAAACTTTAAAATTTAGAAAAAATTAATATGTTATTAAAAAAATAAACCAAATTAGCCTTAGAAGATTAAATAAAATTGTTTAAAAAATTCGAATTTAATTTAAAAGTCACTCTACTTCAAAGGAAACAAGAAAAAAAGGTTATCTTCGGCTAGCCGAAGATTAAATACCCTTGCAGACACGCATATTTTATTTTAATCGCTAATTGTTCCAACAGTAGCTATATGATATAGTAGTCCGATTTGAATGAACTTTTTCGAGCATATAGGGAATGATAATAAATGCACATTGTGCGAATTTGGTTAAAATCGGTCAATAGACATAGAAAATTTTCATACTAAGCATTTCAACCGATTGTTCCTATGGCAGCTATATGATATAGTAGTCCGATTTGAATGAAATTTGGTCAACACATTGGGAATGATACCAAATGCATATTGCGTGAATTTGGATGAAATCGCTCAATAGACATAGAAAATTTTCATACTAAGCATTTCAACAGATTGTTCCTATGGCAGCTATATGATATAGTGGTCCGATCTGGATAAAATTTGGTCAGCTGATGGAAAATGGTAAAGAATGCATATTGCGAGAATTTGGTTCAAATCGTTCAAGAGACACTGAAAATTTTCATACTAAGCATTTTCGGCATTTTTAACCGATTGTTCCTATGACAGCTATATGATATAGTGGTCCGATCTGGATGAAATTTGGTTTGCACGTGGGATTTAGTACTAAATGCATATAGGCTGAGTTTGGTGGAGCTAGCTCAAAAAAAATTTTTTTTTGAACCGATTGTTCCTATGGGAGCTATATGATATAGTGATCCGATCTGGCCGATTTTAACATATGAACTGCGTGCAGAGAGAATACACATGTGTACCAAGTTTCATCACGATAGCTTTAAAACTGAGAGACTAGTTCGCATAGAAACAGACGGACAGACGGACAGACGGACAGACGGACATGGCTATATCGACTCGGCTGTTGATGCTGATCAAGAATATATATACTTTATGGGGTCTGCCACGCCTCCTTCAATGCGTTACAAACATCGTGACAAAAACAATATACCCTCTGCAAGGGTATAAAAATACTGTATTGTTATTAAACAATTAAACAAAAAAATACCAGAGCTGAAAGTTCTTAAAAATTTAATTTTTTTTTTTATGTGTTGCAACTTTTTTTTATTGATTTTATTTTACTTATAACAAATTTAGTAAATAATAAAAGAATATTTTTTATGTAGCTACTTTAAATATTTTAAACAAAATTAGTTCTTATATGCCAGAGTGGAGATGTAATGTATTGACTGTCAAATACCCTGTAGAAATGCTTTTGCTTGAAATTTTTACCCAATTTTTCCAGAAAGTCAGTCACTCTGACCCCATAGTACACGCGCCAGTGTTGTATAGACTACAACTTCACAGTTTTTACACAGTTCAGCTTGAAGCTGGAGTTGTAAGTGGAACTGGAACTGAAGCTGAAGCTGAAGCGTTATCTGTGCATTTAGTCTGGCCTTCAATCTATGCGGAGAATGAAATGAATTGTAGGCAACGCGAAGGCAAATACCCAACTATGACCTGACCCCCTCCGTACACACCCCCTGCCTGCCTGGCTGCCTGGCTGCCAAGACTTGTAACTCCCCTTGAGCCCAGCAGCCGTCGTTTCTCCTGTGCCAGCTGAAAAACGTGGCCTTGTCTTGGCCAGCTTGTTGGCCATGGAACGTCGCGCACCGTTATCGCACTGGCATATTTGCATAACTATAACTGCCACGCCTACCTCTTTGCCGCCTTACGCCAGCCCCTGGCCACATTCCATTCACCTGGCCTTTAAGGGCAATAGATGTTTGCTGTTGTAATTTTTATACCCGTTAACTGTGGCTCAAAAGGGTCTGCTATTACTGTGGGCTGGTGTTCAAAGGGAGCAAATTTAGGCTGACTAAAGCGTATAGAAAAGTCGTGTGTACTCCCTATTAAACACTTTTTTGAAGTTAACCGCTTTGTTGCATTCGCAATTTGAGATACTTTATTTGCAAGATACATTTATTTTGTGCTCGCTGCTCTTTTAAATAATTGCCTGTATCATTGATTCATTAATTCATGCATTCACCAAGTACTCACATTTAATGCACTTATTCACACCCCTCGACATTCACAATTTTTGTTTTTTTTTGCAGATACCAAAAATCTGCATCTGCATTTAAATTTTGATACGAAATCGAAATGGAAATCAACATGGGGCAAAAAATAGTAAAAGGGAGAGTGAGAAAAGTGTGGGGAGAGAGGAAGTGAGAAGCAAATAGCAAATGAAGCGAAACAACAACACAACATTCAAAACACTTAAAAGCAGTCAAAGCAGTTGCCAAATGATTCATAGGACTACCGATAAGCGATTCAACATTCAACATTCGCCGTCACGGAATTCATAGTTGTGCACACTGGTACACAAGCAATTTGTATGCAATTCAATATGCACTGCCTACTAAAAAACTTTACTTAAACTTATTTAAGTTAAAGTTCCTAAATATTTGAAAGTTAATCACACAAACTATTCGTGAATACTCTGTATTTATTTTTAAGCGCAATGTCTAACACAAGTACTGTCAATTGTAATACCTGAATACCGATTAAATTAATTTAATCGCGAATAAAAGTAAAGATTATTACATGGACAGGCGTGCTCGACTGTAATATTCTCTGTTGTAAGCATAGAGGTACTTATGTCAGGCAGATCAAGTTTATTTGAAATTGTTGCCACTCAAATTGTTAAATTCTGAAATTGTAATTCATGTGCAGGTGTTGGAAAGCAAAGAGATAGATGTTTAGATAGATGTTTATCTATATTAGCCAGAATAATTATGAAACGAAGTGTGGCTCAAGTAGTTGAGATGTACCACGTTACCCACACTTCCTTTGTTAATTATCGTGTTATTATTTTTCGTATTTGTATGAAAACCAATGGTATGCGGTTCGAATCCAGGCAAAGGCAGGCATTTACTTTTTGTTTTGATCTATAACATGATATTATTATGTGTAAATGAAAATAATCGGGGATATAACAAAAGTAAGGCGTGTTGCAGCTAGTAGCGCTGCAGCATGCTTTGGAACCGAGTCTCAGGACGCAGGTTTGACTCCCATCAGTGACTTAATTTAAATTCATTTTTTAATTTCATTTTTAAATTTAAATTTTAAATTGAATTAGAGTGTATTTACTCTAATTCAAATATTAACTTCGAATAATAATACAAGGAGAGTACGGAGTCTTTTGCAGTCTTGTTTCCCCTGAATATTTTTAAATTCAAGGCAAGACAATTTTAATTAAAAGTCTATTTTTTAATTGTTAACTAAAAGAGTAACTAGGTATATAAAAATAGACTTCTATTAAATAAATACTTGAACTACTAACTAAACACTGTTTGCAGTTTACAATTTATAATTAAATATAAAAACTAAGAATATTTTCACTTAAAAACTGTTATGCTTTTGTATTCAAAGTTGACTTCGTTTTCATGACAGCCAGTGACCACTGTGCGTACTGTGGCATCGCCTGTGGCAGTTGCACAAAGTGCCCTTGAAAATGGCAAAAACACATGCTCCTCTTTTATTTATTTTTTTTATTTGTTGTTTTCGTTTCTTTTCAGTATTTTTTTTAGTATTTATTTTTTTTTTTTTGCTTTTCTTTTGTGCGCCGTTTAAAGTGGAGTCGAGTGCGGTGGCGGTTGTGTATATAGACTGCTGCACAGTGGTGCGGTGGTGCTGGCGGTGGTGAACTGAATGAAGAGAGCACAAAAGGCTCAACTGACCAGGCCACAAAACGGCAATTACGTCGAGACGTGGCAATGTCTCCACGTCTCCAAAATGTTAAGCTCAGCCCCCTTGGCACGCCCCTCATGCGGCGTCTGAAAACAAATACAATCATAAATAATATGATTATGATACGTTCTTTATATGTTTTGCTTTTTTTCCCCTTTTTTTTTCCTTTTCTTTCCCCTTTTTTGTTGCTTTTGTTTTGCAGTCGCCGCCTTGGATCGCAGACGATAATGATGATTAAGTTGCCCATGATGATGATCATTTTGCGCATGCGCATGTCTTGCGCATGAGAAGCTTCAAAATCCTCAAAAAAAAGCTAAAAAAAAAAAAAAGAAAAATAGCTATAAAAAAGCTGCGTTGCTGGCATTCTGCAGATCGCAGTGAGAAGTCGAATCGAACTCGGAGTCGTTTGACAAAAGGAATGCGACGCGTTGTTGCACGTTGCACGCTGCACGCTGCATTTGCCACAACAACAAGATCAGTTGGTAGAAGAAGGCAACAGTCGAGTGAGACGACTCTTGTAGACCCTGTACTTAGAAACTGTCCGCAAAAGTTTTTATACTTGTTACTTCCTTTAGACCGTTAGTTTCAATGACAGCTACATATTATAGCTATTTGATTCTTGTCAAATTTGGTGAGCACACAGCAAGTACTGCTTCAAAAACATAGTGAGAGTTTGTTTGAGTTATATTAATAACTTCGTACTGTCTACTGATTTTCTACCTTTCGCTACTATGGAAGCTACATGACAAACGTGTTCGATCCTGTCTAAATTTGGCCAAAACACACCTAATACTACCACGCATACAACTTGCTAGTTTGATTGAATTAGCTTTAGTAGTTTTGAAGTTATGATGATTTGAAAATATTTGTATGCCTTAAAAAAAAAATAATTAACTTATATTAACGTCTCGACTTCTGAAACCGATCGAATATACTTTTAAGGCTCGATTATGCCTTCTGCTGCCTGTGCTGCACTTTCTTGCTGTCAAATCGTTTAGACCCTTCTAGTCTTCTTGAGTACAGGGTCTAGAAACTATGCACCTTCTATAACTCTAAACCGTTTCTTGCCTCCTACCGCACCATATTAAATGCAACCTCAATACTTCAACAACGGCAACTGCCACAGCCACAGCCACAGCAACCACAACAACAAAAACAACAACCACAACAACAACAACAACAACAACGACAACAAGCTTATTTCATTATCGTGCCGTGACAATCAGTCAAAACCGCTGCGACTGCATTTTCGACGCGTTTTTTTCAGTTTTTTCTTTTTACCCCTTATGCGGGGTATTACATTTTGTGGCACACTAGAATATATATCATATAGTTTAAATGGAAATAAATTATGTATTATTATTTTTTTTTTTTTTTTAAATGGGCGGAAACAATAAAATTTTTATAAGTATTTTTAAAAAATGGGTTAAACTTTGTTTTTACTTTGTGATTTTTTATAAAATTTTTGAAATTCTTTTAAGCTTTGAAATAAACGGAATTATTTACCTCTAAGAAATAAGCTTAAAAAAGTTTAAACATTTAATATTTAAACATTTTATACTTAAAATTAGTCAGTTCTAATTTTTTTAATTTAGGGCTTTAAAATATGTGCATATTTGAGCCTTTTTAATACAATTTTCTTTTAACAAATGTTTACAAAAAATAAAACTTTTTTACTTTGCGTTTTGAGTAGTAAAAAGTCTATTAAAAATTGATTTAGTTTACTTAAAAAACAAAAACAAACAAAAAAAAACATTGTAATTAAATCATCTGTTGTTTGGAATTTATTTTTAAAATTTGCCAACAATTAAAAAAAAATTATTTTATTTTTATTGTTACTAATTAAAATTAAAATATTAAGTAATAAAAATTTCTCAAAAGTAATTATTAAAAATAGTAAGAACTCCGCGCGACTAAAAATAAAATTTGTAAATAAATTTTTTCTTACAGGGTATTTGTGGGTTGCTCAGCACTCGCCAGCTGCTTGCTTACTTGTTTTGGGTTCGGTTTGGTTTCGGTTCGATTCGCTCGTCGTCACGTTGTTCTTGGGTGTTAGCAATGCTGTACAACATGACCAGGCCAACAATCATAGGCCAGGCCAAAACAAAAACAAAAAAAAAAAAAACAAAATAAAAAAACAAAAAATTAAAAGAAACGCAGGCCAGTTCCACTTTAGACCTGGCCATGAGTAATATTTGTTTAACAACTACAACAACAACGCCCTTTTTTGTCGAGCCGCCGCCCGCACTGAATTTTTTTTTTTTTTTGTCTTTTGTTGGCCATTAGCAAGTTTTGGAGCGCCGGCTTTTCGATTTCTTTACGGCCCCAAAAACTATAATTTTCGGATTGGTATTTTTAATTTATTTTGGCCATAAGCCGTGTTGACCAAGCACATTAGCTATTAGCCAATGAGTGTGTGACAATCAAACATTAATTTGTACATAAATTATGATTATTCATTTCAAAGGAAATCAAACAGGAAGCCAATGGGGAATTTGCTCAGTACATTAATTTTTTATTTATCGTTAGTAATACAGTGAGTACTGTTATAAAAATTTAATAAAAAAAATAAATAAAAAATAATAATAATAATAATAATAATAATAATAATAATAATAATAATAATAATAATAATAATAATAATAATAATATTAATATTAATAATAGTAATAATAATAATAATAATAATAAAGTTAATAGTAATAAAAATAATTACAATATTAATGCAATAATGGAAACAATTAATACATAAGTTAAATTAATCAAATAAAATTCAATATTTTTTAGGACATCAAAATAATAAATAATTAAACTAATAAAAACATAACTAACAATTGAAAAAAATTATTGTATTAAAAACTAATAAAAATTAAAAAAAAATCTTTATTTTGTTACTTTATTTCTAATTTACCTGTAGTAGTATTAAAATATAAATTAAATTTGATGAACAAAATGATTAAATTGTTTTATGCCAATTTTACAGTTAATCTGTTCAACTGCAGTATGAACTGTGGTCAACTGGCGACTTTCAACACATTTCTTGCCAATATTTAACAGCGGAAATCAGAAATTTATTTTCTTTTTATTTTATTTTATTTTTATTTTAAAACTTTATGCTGAATATGCAGCTTTGGGCTGTTTGCATTTAAGTTTGTTGAGAATTTATTGCTTTGTTTCTGCCTTAAATTTGTTTCGTATTTCTCAATGACTTTTAGACGCCAGTAACGCCCGCACTTTCGGTGGTTTTAAGGGGGAGGGAGGTACAGCTGGTAGGGCGGTACCTGGGAAAATGGGCTGCAAGTTTCAAAAAAAAAAAAAAAAAAAAACTGCAGCTGTTACTATTGTTGTCGACGTATTCTTAGCGTAGCTGTTGCCATTTCTTAGACCCTGTACTCAGTAAAGGTTATGGAGTATATAAATATATGTAAATATGAAAAAAGTAAGAATTTTTTTTTTTTAACTTTATAACTCGGAAACTTTTAAAACTATCTAAACCAAATTTATAAATTATATGTAAATTTATGCTTATTGTAAGCTGACTAAATTTAGTAAGCATCGCATAACTATAATACATAGCTCTCATAGGACTAATCGGGCGACAATCACAGACTAGTACAAAAATACGGCAAATAATCCAACCAAACTCAAACTTTATTCACTTTGTTACCACATGAAACAACTACAGGGTCTTTTAAAGTCGACTCATTGCACTGCAACTCATACAACTAGTTAAATTTGCGCATTTGTCTGCGCTTTGCATAATTTTGCACAGCTATCCAAAAAAAAATTATTTTTTTTGGGTCAAATTTGTGCTGGTCGAGTGTTTTATTGTGCGGTTTCTAAGTAGCAACAATAAGAAACCCAATCTAGGCCCCAGTCGACAATAAACAACACAAAGTGACTAAAAACTAAACAAAAAAGTTCAGAGTTCGTTTGTCAAATGAAAAATGCAAGAGAACAAAACAAAAAAAATTAAATTACAAAAAAAAAAAAAAAAAAACACACAAAAGCACTGAAGATCTATTCGAGCTATTCGAATGGTAAGAGGAACAATTCTCAGGGTCGATCAGTCGAAATGCTAGGAACTCTGAGTTGATCTAATCTCATGTTCTGGCCAAGTTTGTTGTTAACACAAGAGTCAGTGCTGTGTACTGCCAACAAATTAGAATTCTTTGTTTATGGCGAATTTCGGTAACCTTGAACTGTTGTTTTTTGTCTTTACCAAATTTACTACATTTAAAGAAGAAATAACAAAGTTTAACCAAAGGGATTTGTAAGATTTCTCTATCTTCAGAGTCTTTGCATAACTTAAAACATAATGTTATTTATATAATTAATTAAACACATGATAAAATCAAATTAAGTTAAAATAAAAATTTATTTATTAATATTGTTTTAAAAAAAATTATTTTATAAATATATTAAATAAAAATGCTGTTTAAAATAAAAGTTTTAAATTTGTTTTTAACACAAAAACAATTTTTCTTTCATAAATTTTACATTTCGGCTATACATTTTTTAAAAATTAATTCTAAAATTTTAAAATAAAAAATTTTATAAATTTTATAATACAATATTTATTTTTTTAAATAATTTATTATTAAATGCTGGCTGTTTATATAAAATAAATTAGTTAGAGGCTTAATAGTTTTTGATAATGAGCAGCACATTAAAAAAAAATTAATATACTTATATATAAATAATAAAAAAATTTAATTATTTTTGTAAGTTTATGAATTTATTTGAAAATGTTACCAAAGTTGATGAGTTTGTAAACAATAAGTTTTTATACCAATTTATATTTTTATTAACTATATCAAAAATAACAACTTTAAAAATTATTTAAAAAAAAAAATAATGTAATTTTTTTGTATGTTATACATTTTATATTAAATTTTATATATTTTATAAATTATAATTAATTATTTTCCTTAAAAAATCTTAGTTTTCTTTTATACAATATATTTTAAAAATTGTTTACCTGATTATTTCTGTTTGTTCTTAGCCGATTTCCACTAATCATTTACTATAGAAGCTTTACTACAACAACTTAATTACCTTTAATTTAATTTAAAATATTATTATATTTAAAAAATAGTTTTTGCCTAACCGCTTTGTAAAAATATTTAGCAAAAATTTTCTTTAATCAATTTTTCGTAAAAAATTGAATTGTATTTTGATGCGATTTCGCTGACTGACCCTTTTTGTGCAAATCATATGGCCCAAAAGGTCTTGTGGCCAATGCCAGTGCTGCTGGTACCGTTATGCTCGCCGGTTGGCAGCTTACAGATTTCAGTTTGCAAGTTGACTTATTTTTACATATATAAATGTTTTTTTTTTCTCTGTATTTTTTTGTGTTGGTAGTTGTTAGTTGGTAGCTGGCAGTTGCCACTTAGCCTGGCCCCGTGTAACAGTAATCCAGTTGCAGCCTTGCCTCAGTGGCAGTCGCAGTCGCAGCGCCACGTTCGTCGCTTAAGTCTTTTGTTTGCCACGCAGATTTATGTCATTTAGGCAGCAGCAGCAGCAGCGACGACGCCGAGAGCGACGGCGACGGCGACAGCGACGGTGACAGCGACGGCGACAGCGACACGTACAGCAGCCACTTAGGTCCCAACATCCAGATTCCACAACTTATACCCGTTTTCCAGTTACAACTTCCAGTTGCAAGTTTTTTTCTGCAAAACTCTTTGATTTTTGTTTGTTTCTTTGTTTGTTTTGTTGTTGTCCGTTTTGGGCTTAGTTGATTGCATTGCACTGCAGTTGTTGTTGTTGTTGTTGTTGTTGTTTTTGGTATATTGTACATTCCTGCGCAGCGAACCGGTTTTTCCAGCAGCGTTGCCATTTTCGCTGCTAACAGAGCAGAGCAGCAAAAAAAATAAAAAATTGTTGCCCGTTTACTTCAGAGCGAAAAACCCGAATAAAAATTAAAAGAACTCTTGCAATTGCTGCTCTCGTTGTTGTTGTTGTTGTTGTTGCTTTATTTTCGTCTTTTGTTTTGGTAGCATATTTTGCAGACTACAACTGTCTTGCTCTAACTCACGCTTTCGCTCTTCTTCCTGCTCTAACTCGCTGTCTGTTAACGGCCTGCATCCTGTCGAACCGGTTCAGTTAAAGCCTTTCTTTCAATAGCCAAATAGCGCCCACATTCAGCTCCAACTTCCTTCTAACAGCAAGACGGAAAACAAAACTTTATTCATTATAATTTCAGTTAATTTTTTAATTAAATGCATTTAATTAAAATTATTTAACATTTGTTTCAACTACTTTAATACAACTCCAATTTGCTTGCGTACACACATGTTCGATGTCCACATGCGTTCCACAACGAACTTCGAACGCATGCCGTCTCGCTGTTACTCTGTGTGCGCTGTGCGACCAACAGTGCGTTAACAGACGCAGCATGTTGGCTGCCAACATATTTGATGCTCGTAACAGCCGGTCGTGGCTGTTGAGCGCCAGCAGTGGCCTAACATTGAAATGTTAAGCGAATGCCGCGAACAGAAGCAAAAGCAAAGCCGAACGAGGCGGTCGTGTGCAACGGACGGTGCGGGTTTGAGAACACAAAATATATTTTGTGTGAGATTCACAACATATAAAACGTTGCCATCAAACAACAACAAAGCGAAATACAAAAACACTCGACAATTTCGGTGCAATTGTAAATGCCGGTCGCTGCCTCCGCTCCAGACGTGTAAATGTAAACCGGTTTATTCTGCCACTCGCGACGTCTCTCCAGTGTCTCTGTCGGAGTCGGTCTCGGTGTCGGTGTGTGTGTGTGTGTTTTTTTTTATATATTTTTTGTTTCTTCTCCTTCCCAACATACAAATTTTTATTTATTTACACATTTTTGGACTGTCCGCTGCATCGTGCATCGGTGTGTGCTTGTGTGTGTGTTGTGTGTGTGTGTGTAAGAGCGTATGTTTCTGCGTGTGTGTGTGTGTGTGTGCTGACTCCCACGCGCATTTCTGGCCAAGGATCAACCAAATCGTCAGATCGAAATTGGAATTGAAATCGGTATAGTTTCAGTTCAGAAACGCGTATCGAAAACGAATCGAAAACGGTTACGCGCATTGCAACGCAATTTTTTTTCTGGTGTGTGTTCCATAAATGAAATTTTTCAAGTGCTCTAAATCCGCAAAAGGATAGAAAAAGGAAGTGCAACAAATCAAAAATAAATAAAAAGAATCGCAAAATTCAAAGCAAAAGCGAAGAAGAAAAATATAAGTAAAGAAAATAAAAGCATAGAAAAGCAAAGAGTCAAATGCAAATACAACATATGCAAAACCTGTGAATTACAACAACAACAACGACAACAACAGAAAACACACACAAACAAAAAAGAAAGCAAGTGTAAAATCAAGAAACGCAAGAATAAATTAAAAGGCAAGGAGAATCAAGTATAAGAAACAAGTATAAACAAAAACCGAAAACGCACGCATGAGATAACGAAAAAGGTAAAGAAAATGTAAAAGAAACAAATGCAATTTCTAACTGTTGTTGTTGCTGGTGGTGTTGCTGGTGCTGCTGCGACTGCGGCTCATTCACTTTGCGTGGGCAAAAAAAGGGAAGCAAGAAGAACCGCAGTTACCTGCGCCTGTTACGCTATCTCCCTCTCACTTGTCCAGCCTAGCGCACAAGAGAGAGTGCAATTACAGGCACTCGCTCTCTCTTGGGCGCTCTCACGCTGTGAATGCATGTGTGCAGCTGTGTGCGTATATGCGTGTGTACGTGTGCGTGTGCGTGTGTGTGTGTGGTGATCGGTTCATGCTAAGCGTCGGTATTATCATATTGTCATTACAATATATCATTGCTGTTGTTGTAGTTTATGCTGCTGTGGCTGTTCTTTTTGTTGTTGCTGCTGCTGTTTTGTGGTTTTTGCTGCACCCCCTTAAAACAACAGCAACTGTAATAGCAAAAAAAAAAAAAACTATTTTGTATGTACTGTAATTGAGCGTCAGGCCAATAAAACTCTGTTCTCTCACTCCCTCTCACACACACACACACACACACAGACACTTTTTAACTGTGTTTTTGGTAGTTTTGCAACAGCGCCGCATTGGAAAATTGGTTTTAGTTTTTAGTCGCGCCAAGTGCATGACATTTTAATGTTTTCTCTCTCGCTCACTCATTCACAAGTTGTTGCTGTGGTGTGGGGGAAAGGCTACAAACGTTTGACAATGTTAAGTGCCCTAATGTGTGTGTGTGTGTGTGTGTGTGTGAGTATGTTTGTGTGCGGGAGGAGGTGGTAAACGGACAGTTGGCTCAAATTGTGGAGGGGGCTAAGCTGGTCATGTACTTGTGGAACTTGGGGATTGTGGATTGTGGATTGGGGTTTACTCTTAATGAGCCGCAGCATTTTCAAGTGCCACTAAAATAAAAAAAGGCAAGAATAAAAAAAAAATAGACAACTTTAATTTTAGTGTCACACAATGCGGTTCAGTTCGCTACGAACTCGAACTCCAAATTGGATTCGGTTTCGTTTTACAGTTTTGAGTTTTGCATTCGTTGTGGTTTTTACAACAACGCATTTTATCAGCGAATTTCAACTAAAATGTGCACACATTTTTCAAAACTATGAAAACTAGTCAAATATTTTAGAAATTATGTTAAACGTTTTGTAATGTAAGAAACTGTTTAATATTATTAATAATTAAACCCGTTTTAGCTTGGAAAAGAAATTTATTGAAAATAGTATTTAAAATATAAAGCGAATTTTGAAAAAATTACTAAATTTATCAAGAGCTCTTAGAAAAATATATATTTTTTATAAAAAGCAGCAAATTTACATTAAAAAATGTTGTGCTTTCAATGGAACCATTTATTAACATAAGAAATTAAGTAAAATAATCCTAGAAAAATTATTTATTTATTTGGTTGAGAAAAGATTGCCCAAAATATTACCTAAAAAATATATAAACATTTTATATATATATAATATATAAAAAGAGGGCTTGCCACCTAAAAGTAGTAAAAATTCTATAAATTTTGAGCTGCTCTACAAAAATATTTGCGTAAAAAAAATAAATAAAAAATAAAAAGTTTCAACACTTCCTACAACTTACATGTTACTTAAAGTAATTAAAAATACATTAAACTTTATAAAAATTATGAATTAAACTTTAAATTTATTTTCAAACTGTTTTCTGTTTTCTGTCTTCTGTGTACTTCTATGCCATATGCAGTTATTTGTTTGCTCAACTTCCTCAATTCCAATTCAGTTCTCATAACTTTTTTCATCGACTTATTAGTTTACTTATTTCTCACTTTTTTCTTATAATTTTCGTTATTTTCTTTTTTTTGCTTATGATTTGTTAAGCGCTTTAAAAACGTTAGCAACTTTTTTAAGCCCGTTACTCTAAAAAAGAGCGTGGTCGACCCCATAAAGTTTATATATTCTTGATCAGCGTCCACATGCGAGTCGAGCAATGTCCGTATGTCCATTGTCCGCATGAATAACTGGGTCTTTCAGACTAAGAGCTAGAGCCACCAAATTTGTAATAAAAGTCCGTCAGGTAGAAAAAAAAATATATGTAACTGTAAATATAAAGCGTAGTGCAACTAGTAGGGTTGCTGCATGTTCTGGAACCTCTGTCTGAGGGCGCAGGTTCGAATCTTGGCAATGCCTATAGTTAATTTGCTTTTCTTATTTCAATTGAAAAATTAAATTTTAAATTAAATACAGTCAAGACAAAATATTAATTTCGAAGAAGAGTACAGGGTCTTTTCAAGTCGGCGCACTCGACTGTAGCCTTTCTTACTTGTTTGTTTTTGTTTTTCCCATCGTTTTCTGAATTTAAGAAAATGTCTTAGGAATCGTTTTGAATTTTATTGAGATTTGCAATTACTTTTGACTTTATTCTCTTGTCGCAAAACTTTGCTGCTCATTAGCTATCAACGATGCGCTCTCCCCCCTCTCACTCTATTCGTTTCTCCTTCCTTAACTGAAATGTATCTGCTGTCATTTTCCTTTCTTAGCTCAATTTCAGCTGCAATTTAACTTCTTTTCAGTTAGTATTTCTATAAATAAATTTGTTTTTTTTTCCTTCTGTTTTTTCCTTTTTTTAGGTCTGTCTCAGTTTTCTCTTCTTTCTCCACTGTCTCCTTTTTCGCTCTCTGTTGTTATTATATCTTTTTCCTTTCGCTTAACGACTAACGACTGTTTATACAACTTTTATTACCAAGCGTACGCGTGCGACAAACTAAAAAACAAGTTAAAAAAAAAAAATAAAAATTTAATAATAATAATTTCACTTTTATGGCGAATTAAAAGTGCCATCTTTAAATTTCCTAAGCCAGTTGGGTGAATAGGTCAAACTAACTAACTGAATTTCTAGTTTAAACTGTTGTGCACTTTTTTTCGATGACTTTTTAGTTTGTTGACTAACAGTTTTTACTTAAAAATTAATTGAAATTAACTAAATCAACTTTTTCGCTTAAAACAATTGTTTTAAAATCCATTTTTAATCCAACTAAAAGTTGGAAAACTTTTAAACTTTATTTAAAATTAAATTTTTATGTTCTATGTGAATTCTATGCTAAGAAACAATAATTGCTATTGTTTTACTAAAAGAAAATACAAAAATAATTTTTTTTTTAAATTTTTCAATGCTGTGGGAAATGGAAAATGCGTTGTGGGAAGAAAAAACAGTTGGCTCAAAGAAAAATGCTCACCTTACAGCTGTCCTAGCAACGCGACCAAAACCAAAAAAAAACACACAGAAAGGGTGGCCAACAAAAAGTACTGGAAAAAGAAGAAAAAGGGGTAAATAAGGGAGAAAGAGAGAGAGATAGAGAGCACTTGTTATTATTATTGGCCAATTGACAGTTAGCTGCAGTTTATCCTATTAATTGAACGGACTTGGCTTATTACCTAAAAGCCAAACGATATTACATTTCAATGAGAGTGACAAGGTGGGAAGGAGTAGCGGAAGGATAGAAGTAGGAGTAGGGGAAAGGGAAGGCGCAGTGAGTTGCCTTTGATTGCTGATAACTGAAAGAGGACTAGCAGAAAGAGCTAACAGCGAGTAAGCTGACTGTTGACCCTGTATTCACTGAAATTGGCTTGTTTGGGGTCTTATATAGCTGCACATTTCTAAATCGCTTCAAAAATGAAATTAATTTTATCCGGCGACCATCGCATTAAAAAAAAACATTTGTCCACACCTCATACTACACATTTATTCTTCCAAGCCATACTCTTTTTGACTACAGGGTCTAAAAAGGCATGACAAATTATTATCTTTTTCCTGATGGCAAAATGACTCTCTGCTCGGCTGCTCACAAAAGAGTTTTGTCATCTTTCCGCACTATCTCAACAATTCTCCACTTCCTCTTCCTTCTCTCCCGCTCTGTTTTTGGCCTGGTTTTTTGCCAATTCACTGTCAGACACTTGACCAAAGCATTTTCCCCTGTTACTTTTAATTTTGTTTTGTTGTATTTTCGATTCTGATGTCTTAATAATTTTGTCATCGCATCTGCGGTCGCTAAACTTGAATAATTGTGAAACGATGGTAACTTGAAACGCCTCGTTGATCAAATAATAGACACCCTGTAACATTGTTGGGAGCATAGGGAGCAAGAGGGAAATGGAATACACTAGAGTGGAAAATGTGTCATTCTCAAAATTTATTACAATTTATTTGGAAATTTGTTTAAGTTTTATGTTGAGCACGAAACACAAAACCACAAATTATTTTCAAGGAATTTTCTTGAATTTAATTTCATTTATTTTTTAAACAAAAAGCATAAAAAAAGTTTAAATAACCGAATTGTGTAAAATAATCATATTGAGGGACTTTATTTAATTTATATTTAACGTTTAGTTATTTTAAAAATAAAATTATAAAATGTGAAACACTGTCAGCTCAGTAAAATACATAAATAAAAATTAATTTAAAAATTATGCACTTAAAATAATTTCTATTTATTCACTTAAGGAGACCTTCTCATGATTAGAAAGATTGCTATGTGTAGGACATGTGTGCAAAAGGATTTTCCGATCGGACAATTATTTCCGTCAATTAAACCCGTCAGCTCCTAAGTCTTCACATTGTACCACAAAAACCCACTACATGAGCAAGTCAAAGACTTCAAGTAACAAATGATTCATAAATAAATGATTTCATTCAACCAAAAATGACTCAGAAACGTGTGACATAGGCGAATAAAGAAAACGTTGGGAAAATAAGTTGTAATTATTTAAAAGAAAAGTGTTTAAAGAGTAAATTTAAATAGAATGTGCTTAAATAAACTATCAAACACTACGCGAATAATTTAATTCATTCAACTGACAAATTAATGTGCGAAATGAATGAATTGAAAGACATTTGGTAAACGAGTTAAACAAAGACGATTTTCAAAACGATTTTTATAACCCCAAAAACTAATTGAAAACGATTTCGGTGAACAAAGAAAATCAAAAGCGAAGCCATGAATGTCATTTAAAGCTTTTTAACTGTGTATCGAATCTGGAAAGGTTTGTTACGCTTTAAATGAATTTTCTAGTCTGATTGGAAATAAAATTTTAAAATGATTGGAGATTTAATCTCAAGTCAAACAAAAGCCAAAAAGCCAAAAAGCTGTCATTCAAATACAAAGCAATCGATTAGCCAAATGGCCCAATATATATAGGTATACTATATATCTATATATGCTTATTAACATGCTAATGATGCTGTTCATAATCATGATAATGATGATAATTTGGTAAGCTGACAAAATGTATCAGCGAATGCCTTAAAAATGTCACCCATGTGAAATCTCAGCAGCTCAAAACAAAAGAACAAACCGAATGTAATAATAATCATGAAAAAAAAATTACAAAAAAAAAAGACAAAAAAAAAATAAAAAGAAAAATAATAAATTGTATAAAGTGCTGTGCCCCCGACCCTGGCAACATAAGAAATCACAGCGTTTAATCATTTAAAAGCATCTTTGTAAGCCAAGAGCAAAAAAAGCTAAAAAAGCCAAAAAACAAAACGCGGCGAATGAGCGTTCAAAGCAAAGCGGCCAAAAAGCTGCGTCTTGATCTGGAACAGAAATGCTTTTCAAAAAAAAAAAAAAAAACACGGAAAGGGCAACCGAATTGTACCAGATGGGTGGGCATGGCCAGGAGTAACAGCAGGCGAAGGGCGTGTGGCGGGAGGTGTGCCAGAGGCAGAGACACAGGAAGACGTGCTGTGCGGGGTTGCAGGCGGTTCAGATGACAACAAAGAAAGTCAGCTCGATTTTTATTTGGACGAAATCTAAAATAACGCACAAAAAAGATGAAGTAACAATTGTAGTCGACTGGAGACTTAAAGATACCCATTAAATATGATTTAAACTGGGGAAAAAAAGACAGATTAAATCATTAACAACTGCTGTATCTAAAACGATTGTTACTACAAATTATAGTAGTTTGATTTGACTGAAATTTAGCTAGTATGTCTAAAATGTTGGCTACTTTAAGTGGCTTAGTAAACAGAAAAGTTAAAGCTTAATTTTCAGCAGTTTATAGCTAAAAAAGAGTAAGATATAGTAAACCGATTTGCAGAAATTAGCTTAGTATGTTTGGCGTGTTATTTTCCTTAATTTTATGAGTTGGACAGAAGTGATATATGTTCCTACTCATGCCGCACATTCAGCATACCCTTTATCCCATTACATGCAGGGTATAGCAACAAAAAAAAAAAAAAGGTTTCCGGCCAAAAGATTGAGGTCAGGCAAGGAAATGCGTCGCAGTAGGCGCGTGTCGTGCGTCTTCTTCGCCTGCCCACTCCCCCTGCCGCCCAACTGAACCCAGTTTGAACCGCGCCCCCGGCTTGATAGTAACGCCCCCTTAACGCACCACGCCCCCCTCTGCCATCGCCCATTCGAAGCTGCCTTTCAAGCGATATTGTCGTCGCAGCTGCGGGCAAAGTTACAATAACTTTTGCCACAGTTTAAGCCGCTGTCGCTGTCGCTGTCGGTTGGCGTATCTTATATCTATAGCTGGCACGCCCGCTCCCTCCTCTGGTTTCGTTTTTGGCAGTGTCAGTGTCATTGCTACTCGAATGCATTTTAATTCGATTGAGTATCTTTTGGGCCGCCTCTTCTTCTTCGTCTTCTTTTTCTTCTTTCTTTTCATTACTTTTTTTTTTCTTGCGGCTTCTTTCACTTCGCACTTTTCCCACGTCCCCCCATTCGTTTGGGGAATTTTCGCAAAAGTTTCAACTTTATTTCGTAGCTTTTTATTTATTTATTTTTATTTTTTTACTGCATTCTTTCTTATTTTTTAAATGTATTAAAACACGAACAAAGAAATTGAACTTGAAGTTGTTTCTCCATTTCTTTTTTTGTGTGTGTAATTTTCTTATAAAAAAGTTGATTTTTATGCGCTCAAAAGACATGGTTTAAATGGGTAAAACTAAACCAGATAGAAATATTTGCGAATTAAAGAAAAAAACTTAAATTAGGGGTAATAAATATATAATAAAATAAGAAAAAAACTGAAACTATCATTAAAAAACCGATTTAGTGGGGTAATTTTTATTAATTTTTATGTCTAATAAACTTTTTAGCTTAAAAAAAAACTGAAAATTATTTACAGAAATAAACAACATTTGATGGTTTATTTTACAAATTTTAAAACATATTTATTGTTAAAGTTCTCAAGCCAAAAGTTGTCTGAAAATTTTATTGATGCCCCTAAGATAGCTATAAATATTTAAACATTATTCCTAGTATTATATTTAAACAACGCTTTGTTTTATTTTTTTTATGTATAATTTTAATCTGAAGTAAACAAAACTCAAACTAAAAATAAAAAAATTAATGCTTTTTCTATCTCTTTGGTTTCATCTTACAGGTAACTTGAGCTACAACGAAGAAACAAAAAAAAAACTAAGCTGAACAATGGAATAAAAAAATTAAAAGAAAGAAAAAGTGAAGAAGGCTAAGAAAGAGACAAAGATACAGAGAGGAAGAAAAGAGAGAGAAAGATAGCAAGTGGGAAAAACTCATTTGCAGCAAAGGTAAGTGGACAGTGGGCAGGTGGTCTGATATCTTGAGACTGAGACTGTTTAGAATTGCCACCTGTTGTCAACCAACAGCGACGGGGGCGCCATTTGCCATTTGCCACTTACCACTTACCAGTTGGCCAGTTTGCCAGTTTGCCAGTTAGCCCCGTTTACCTCCGTGTACCTCCGCTTACTCGTTTGACCGTTTTAGCCCAGTTGCTACTTGTCAGTTGTTGGTTGTTTGGCAGTTCCCAGTTCGCAGTACTCAGTACTCAGCTCCCCGTCTGTATCTGTATCTTCGTTTGGTGTTTTTTAGTATCTTTGGCGCCGCTTTGTTTGCTTCGGGCTCTATCTAATGGCCAAAGCTAAGCACACGTCAAAAGTGAGCGCAAAAGTTTGCGCTTCAACTTGTTCGCATTCGCATTCGCGTTCGCGTTTGCGTTCTTGTTGTTCTCGTTCTTATGCAGCGTCTTTGCTTTGTTGTTATTGTTGTAGTTTTTCTTATACCCGTTAATCGTGCTACATTTGGGTTACATTAGTTGGGTACTGTCAGAGAGGCAAACTTAGGAAAACGCAGCTTAAAATCACTTGTGATTTATTTATAAACTAAAAAAAAAGGCTGAAATAAATTAATTTAAGGAGTCTAATAAAATAATATATTACTGATACTCTATTTTAAAATTTTTTTAGTAGCATAAAATTATTAATTATTTAATTCCTGAGAATAAATTCTTTTATTTAGTATTTAAAGCATTTTTAATGAGCTGCTAATTGTTTTATTTATTTATGGAAATGCTATAACTAATGCTTATGTTTCTTAGCTAACTTGTCAAAAATTTAATAATTCCCCCAGACAAATAATAATAGTTTTAAATAAGAAAATCTGAAATTAGTAAACTTCAGTCTTGAGTTTCGCCTAGAATTCAGGACTCTTTACTTTCTGCGTATTAAAAATCAAATCCCAAAGTCAGTATTTCCATAAAAAATAAGTCAGTCAAAGACAACCAGAGATTTAAAAGTTTTATTTCATTTAAAATATTAAACTATAAAAAACTTAAGAGGTAAATAATAAAATCTACATTTATGATCTATATACATAGCCTTTACTATAGTTATACACTTAATGCCATTAATATAGCAAAAGTTATAATTGTTTTTAGCTTTAAGAAATATTAAAAAATTATAAATATACAGCAAAGTTTTTGCAGTTTATATTATATTTACTAACTCTACGTAGCTGCTTTGAAAATTGTAGCACCACTTCTTCATACCCATTTTACTAACGAGTGTTACAGAGTCGGTGCTACCTGTTTTTCCGCGCACTTTTTTAGCTGCTGTTAAATGGACCGCTGCTGACATCCGTTCGTTCTCCTTGTCTTTTGTTGTTATGTTTTGGCTTCACATTTTGTATCTTTAAGTTACTTTTGTGGTCCGTCGGTCCATCGGATCGTCTGTCTGTTCCTCCGTCCCTCTGTCCGTTTGTCCGTCTTTCTTGCTGCATTTTGCGCTCTGAACTTTTGCCACAGCTTCCCGCAGATGTTTTGCTGCTCTTTTTTTTTTATTTATTTATTTTTTTTTGTTTTACTATCGCAACTTTGCATCTCTAGCATTTTGCTGTCTTCTTTTTCTTTTACTTTTTTTCTTGTATCTCCACAAAGTTTATTTTTTCTTCGCTGCATGAAATTTAAGCACGAAAAGCGCTTAAAACCATTCTTGCAATATGATGATCATTAATTATTTCATTTGATTTCATTTAAATGCCACAAAAAGTCAACAAATTATTTTGATTTCATTTCTGTTCGAATTCCACAAGCATTTACTTGGCTATCTTTTAAGTGTAGAAAATTTGTATACCCTTTAATAGTAGAGTATATGTAAAAGAGTATAATGGAATATTAAAGATACTAAAGTATAGTGCTGTATTATATCTCCAAGCTGTCAGCAAATTCAGAATTGAAACCTTTTTTGATTAATTTATTGAAAATAAACTTACAGAACAATTTTCTCCCAAAGTGGAGTATACTATAGTATATAGTATCTTATAGGCTATAGGATATTAGTAAATTTAAAAAAAGTTTCCGTTTATTTAGCTTTTTGAAACAAATTGAACTACTATAACTTATAGCTACGATTGGAACAATCAGTAGGAAATCGATCAACACTTGATTCTTTACACTTTAAATCATATACTGAAAATGCTTAATGGGTATCTTAAAGTCGCCCATTGACTAGATCATTTCTATTTGATTTTTTCAAAATTTGCATATCACTCAAGAGAATTTCTGTTTGTTGTCTCTTTGTTCACTTAATGGTCAGCAAAGAGCTAACCTTTTGCTCGTTCAGGGTTCAGGTGTCAGGGGTCAGTAATCAAAGAAACCCTGGAGATGTGAAGCTGTTGAGTGCATTAGTCTACTAGGGAATACCAAGAGATAAAGTTACTATCTCTAGTTCTCTCTTATCGCTATCCAACTCACCCTTTAGTCGAGTATTTGCTGAATTAGTTCAATTACCAATACGATTACATATGTAATTATGTGTGCCATACTTGTACCTAAGTCAATACCTTAACAATTAGCATGTGCATGTTATGGAAAAATTGTTGATTTTTTTTTAAGCCAACAAATGAAAAAAAAAATGCCTTACAAATTATATGGAAACTTCATTTGCATTTCATTTTGTTTTTCTTGATTTTCTTTTTACGTTTCCCCCTTTTTTTTACCTTTTTCAGGTGTTGTTTACCTGATTTTCCATAACAATAGGTAGTTCGTGATTTACATACGATTGTAAGCGATGTGAAATTCGGTTTCAAATAACTGAATGTTTGAAATGTTCAAAGTTTTTGGGGGCTGCCAACTTGTTGCAAACATGATTTATGCTCGGAAGTTTCAGGCAATGATTTTTTACTTTTTTGCCTAAATTTTGCTAACTTTAGTGCTCCCAAACTAATAACGGCCACAGCGGTCTTTTACAGTCGGTTCACACACCTGTAGACCGTTTTTTCTATAACTTTTTGTAGGTTATGCAAATCTACATCAGATAAACTTTTATTTTGTTGGAAAATAGTCCAAATAATAACAGCTAGGTTGACCCTGCTTATCGGGTTTTCTCACTTTGCTGCCTTTTTTTTGAAGACCCTGTAATTGGGAAGTGTGTAGGGGTGTATAAAGTGTGTGGGAAAATGAAAGTGAATAATTTTGTTCGGTTTGAAATCTGTAATTATTTTAGCATAATTTTAATTAGTTTCTAAAATAGTTTACTTCAAGTACGCGGTCTTTTACAGTCGTTTCGCTTGCCTGTTTCTGTACCCACTTGTTTCCTTACAGTTTGCTCACCTTTTATGCCCCCTTCCCCTTCTCCGAACTTTTCGTTCTCTTTGTTGTTCCTCAAACGCACTTTACTCATCGAACCATTCAAATTTAAATCAATTTGATTCTGATTAGCCACACACGCAGTTTCTCCAACTGTTTTGTCGTTTGATTTTGGATCTCAGTTATTTTTCTGTGGTCTCTTTATTTTTTGTCAGTCATTTTGAAGTTACAGATGTGTGTTTTGTACCTACTACACCTAGTAAATAAATTAGTTTTTTATTATTTGAGAACTGGTTTCTTTGCTGCCTTTACACACCATCGCGACTCCCGATGCTCGATGCCCGTTGCCCGATTCTTCAATATTCCAATTCCGACTCAGAGTCGGACTCGAACTCGAACTTAAACTCGGACTTCAGGCAGGTTAAAAATTCTTCACAGTTCGCTGACAGAACCTGTTTAGAGTCCGGTTCTCTAGGGTTTGCATACACACTTATAAATGTACTACATAAATAAATGTATACACACATACATATACATATATCTATGGTTATATGTATGGGTTTAGTGTATGCCTGGTTTTGCCTGTTTGCTTTCTTAACACTTTCATGATTTGAATTTCAAAGTCTTTTGACTCCTCGACTTGTGAGTCAAGTTGTAAAATCAATTAAATTGAGGCCTCATAAATTGTTAATCATTCAATAGTTGCTTCCTTTTTGGCCTAACAAATTTATGAAAAATATTTGAACCAACTACGGTGGTAGAAAATGACAAATAAAGTGTGGAAAAAAAACTATTCGCTCTGTTTGTTCGCATTGTGGTGACTCTTTCTCCTCCGCTTCTTCTTGTTGTTATTGAAGTTTATGCGCCGTGTCTAATGACAGTTTTGTAGTCATTAAATGTAATATATAGTCCCTCACACACACACACACTCACACACACAAACACTCACTATGTTTGTGTATAAATTCTATAAAATATGCAATGTTTTTTAGGCTCGTTGCGCATCTGTGCCAATTTCTTCATGTTGTGAAAGGACAAATTTGCAATTAAATGTCGCCCATAAATTAAATGGCGTTTGGGTCAACAATAAATATGTGGCAAATAAAAGCGAACAACAAAAACAATAAAAATAAAAATACAAAAACAATAACAAGAACAAAAAAAAAAGCGTAAAACAAATTTTATTATAGTTAATTTTTATTGAAAAAATTGAAATACTCTACAAAGCAGGTCGCTTAAACTACTATTTAAATGGCTAAAGCCAGAAATATAATGTAATATAATTTTTTTGGTTCACAATTTGTAAAAGAAATTAATAAAAAAAAGGTTTGCTTATTTTTAAAGTAAAGTGAAATTCGTTGACATTTTTTGAAATAAATTTAAAATATTTTTAAAATATAAATTCTTTGCAACTTTTTTCGGAATACTTTAAAAATTGAAGATTTTTAGATTAATTTTCTATCTGCATTATTATATTATGTTGGAACTAGAAAATATAAATATTTGTTTAAAATAAATAAATATTCTTAGCAGACTTGATTCTTCATAAAGTAAGTTATATCTTATATATAAGTTATATCTTCTACAAACTGATAGTTTTTTAAAAAGACGCAGAATATCACTTGTTGTCTATGTTTAATGTTATTAATAGCTAATCAATGTCTTTACTTATACCCCCATTAGTTGTTAATACCCAACAGTTTTTAGGGTATACCAATCCATTCCAAATAAAAACAGCGCGAAAACACCAAAAACCAGAGCCGATAATAAGCATGTCGCCTTTGGGGAAATAGCGCACTATATAATCATCAGCTACAAACAGATCTATATGAATGTGTGTGCTTATGAATATGTATGCGATTAAGCCCATGCTAGTGAATATGATGTGAATATGAATGTATATACAGTGGTAGTGGTAGTGGTAGTAGATGTTAATGTTGAGGTTGTTGCTGATGCTGATGCTGATGTTGAGCCTATGCTCTCTATATAAATGATGATGCTGCTCATTTCTTGTGCATTGACGCGTAGTTTGAATTGTTGGTTGTTGGTTGTTGTATGTGGGCCGCTTTTGTTGTTGAAATGCCGCTGATAAATGAGTTTTGGCTTTTTTGTTGAAACGAAGCGACGTGGGAAAATGTGCGTTGATTTACATACAAACAGACATCCGAACTTACTATTGGTTATAGACATATAAACACACTCACAATAAACACACTCGAAACACTCACACACACACACACACACACACACACGAGTGGGCATCTTGAGACTGTCTAGACTGTAGACCAGGCCAAAATGTGCTGTCAAATCAAGCTTGGCTAAAATGTATTGAACAATTTGATTCAATGAATCATGCAATTGGTTTTCTTTTTCTCTCGATTTTGATATAAATGCTTTTGATTTAAACCGAAGAATTCAGTTCATTTTATTGCAAATAATTGCGTGAGTACCCCCAACACTCAGCTGGCCCAATTACTCAGCTGTCTGTCACGTGTGTTTGAGTGCACTCCAGTTTGACATTTCCAATGGTTCCAAAAAAAAAAAAAAAAAAATTGATTGCAACTGGAGTGTAATGAATTGGTGTATTAGTCGTTTGTACTTGAACCCTTTTTTTCAGCTTTGAGTGCACTCATGAATACTGTGAGTGCACTCATGACTGTATTCACAACTTAAAATGGGGTTATGAATACTCTTTAAACAAAATATATTTTAATTAGTTTATTTGCGAATAATTTGAGTGCACTCATGAGTGTATTCACAGTTGCTGTTGGGCTTAAAATTCGTAAAGGTTTATAAACAGATTTTAGTTAGTTGTTTGCAGGCCAACATGAATGCATTTGTGAATAATGTGAAAGTATTCATGAGTGTTTTCATGAATCAAATTTTGATTCACAAATTTACATAGAAAATAACTTTTTTCTACTTAATAAAAAGTTGTATATACTCACTGTGAGTACACTCGTGAACACTTCGAGTTCATTCACTACGGGTTTTATAGCTTAGTTACCATTTAAAATTCCCATTTATTTTTAATAGTTCAAACATTAATATATTCTTGAATAATGTGAATGCACTCGTAAATTTATACGTGAGTGTTTTTACATTTTTTGCAAACTTTCCAATAATTAAATTAGCAAAAACTAATTAAGTTCGTTATTCAAATGACTATTGAGTTTTGTGACTCAAAAGTATTCACACACTTTTCTAAGCCTTTTCCATTGGCACTCAAACTGCAGTTGGGCGTTTGCGATTCCCGGAATGTTGCCCACAAAAATGAAAGCAATTTAAAAAAAAATATAAATAAAATAAAATAAAAATAAAAATAATAAAAAATAAAATAAAGAAAAGAAACCACTTAAAAAAGTGGCAGACGCATGACTTGGCTTTGGCCTGGCCTGGCCTGGCTTTGGCTTGGCTTGACTTGGATTGCCCAATGTTGGGCATTTCCCATTGCCCATTAAGCATTACCCCATTACCCATTATCCATTATCCATTACCCATTACAGCATACCCATTACCCATTAGCATTGCCATTACCTTATTACCTACGTGGATTTAGCGCTGCACGCTTCAGTTCAAGTGTCTGCCGCGCCCCTCATCAAATTTCGCAGTTGTTGGCTTTCAGTTTATGTTATGGTTTCATTTCTCGCTGTGATCGGTTGGGATGTAGGGGTGGTGGTGTGGTGGAAGGCTTAAAGGGGGCCCAACACCTTTGGGCAACACCTTTTGCCAACCCGTCGAAGCACTTAACATTCCAATCTGCCGCAAATGTGCCGTCAAACTTGCGACGCACGCGCAACAAATCGCAAAAAGGGTTTTTTTTTCACTCATTCACTCACGAATCACGAATATATATGAATACCCGACACGACCCAACACCAACACCGACACCCCATATACGTGTAGTAGCCGTACATCAAGGATCGTATCTTTTAAATTCCAAACACTCGACGAACTTCACTAATTAGCTGTAAATGATGTGTGAGAAATTAGGAAGACCTCTGAGTGACTACACTTGAGTAATTTCACAAGGATCGTGCTGAAAGGGACTTGAAAATTCAAGCTAAGAACAAGAAATGAATAATAATATTTAACGGGTAGTACTAAATAGAGAAATTTCTAGACTTAGCATACATTTTTGAAGTATTTATGTTTTCAAAATAAACGAAATTTTTTTTTAGAAACTTTCACACAGCTTAGAATTGAAATCCTGATCCAATAGCAGCAATATGAGCTTTAAAAATGCTTCAGACTGATGTTTTCTATGGTTTTCAATACTTTACAGATATATACTGCTGTTGAGGACAACAAAAGCATGAAAAGCTGAGTGCTATGCATACTCTAAGCTATTTATTGCGTTGAACAAACTAATATCAAATACTTTTTTATAGCTTCAAGTTTTTTTATGCCAACAATGCTGACTAAAAACTAAAAAAAATATCTAATTGTTGGTTTAAGCTTGAATTGTTGCAACCAACTCTAAGCTGATTGCTATGAATACTTGCAAAAAGTTATCGAGTAATTGTGTGTGCGAGTGTGTGTGTGTGTTTTATCAACTGCATTCGACGCGACTTGCAAGCGTCTTGCTGGCGACTTAAATCGCTAGGCGCTAAACTGATTTGTGTGCCAAGCGAAACAGTTTCCCCTACTACCCCCGGGTAAATCTCTATATCCTGGCAAGCAATTTTTTCGCCATCTCCGACTTTGCAGTTCCTGTCAGGCCATAAATTGCGCACTTTCACTTTTGTTGTTGTCCCGTTTGCGAAGTTTATCATTAGTCGCGCGCGTTTTGGTCGCGTTTTTTTTTTTTTTTTTTTTTGGCTCTCGATTTTGGCTAAAACGCTTGTCTCTTCCTGCGCCCAATGCCAGCTAAATTGCCATTTGGCCATGTTGCTGTTGCTGTTGCTGAAACCGGAAATTTTTGTCATTAGCTGGAAATTTTATTTTCGCTTCGTTTCGTTGGGATAAATTTCGCTTGTTTGTGTTTTTTTCTCCTTCAATTTTTTTCTGCTCTTCTATTTTCCTTTTTTTTTTTTTTTTGGCTACTTTTCGACTATGTTTTGGATGCTTTTCCTGACCTTTTTATGTGCTTCTTCTCGTGATGTGTATACACACTCGTACTTTTCTTTCGTTTCGTTTGGTTTCGTTACGTTTCGCTTTGTGTATTAGCCACACGACAAAGCCGTCTTCTGGTGGGTCTTGGTCGTGGGTATAATAACTTTATAAAGATGTTTGCACACATAATTAAATGGGGTATTAAAAAGTTATTACCGGTAATTGCATATACATATTTTAATTATCATTACTCAAGTAATTACACTTTAATGTTGGCACTAATTTATTAACTAATTGTTTTTGATCATTAATGAATGCCCTGGGCAACAGAATGACATATTGTAATCTTAAGATTATTTGAAATAAAATGAGTAATTTTTAAGTGAATTAAAGTTTTTAAGATTGAGTTAGTTTTTTTTTTGTAGCAAACCCGGCTTTACCAACACTGGTGTATTGTCAACACTAGACCAAACCATACTAAATGGTGTTTTTAATAAAGTAAATATTTTTTTTTAATTTTATTTAATTTTTATGTCGATTTTTTATTGAGTTCCTAAATTTGGCACAACTATTTATACCTTTTTTGAAGCAGTTAAATCACAAGGGTATAGAAAACATGAGCAATTTCGTTGTCAACTTTTCCCAGCTTGTTTTCTTTATTTTCTACTATATTTTTTCTATTTTTTCCGTTTCATTTTTCTTTCTTTTTTTTTTTTTTAAATGTATTTTCATTTTGGCTCTGCTGACTTTGGGCGTCTTTGCTGCTTTTCCGCCAACAATTTTTATCGAGCTATGCGAATACTCTTTGTGGCAATACCCCCCAGTAGCCCCACCCACCTCTTTAGCGCTCACTTGCTCCCTGGTCTGTTGCTTTATCATTTTTCTTCGTCTGCCTTTCAGTTTTTAGGGCTTAGTTCGTGGCGACTTCCTTTACAGTAGCAACTGTTTGGGACACACACACACACATTGCGATTCAAATTCGCATTCACAGCATTCACTGTGTATGTGTGTGTGTGTGTGTGTGTGTGTATGACGACAAATGATAAATGAATTTGTGATAAATGAAGCATGTGGCCAAAAGTTGAAAATACTTTTTACACAGTCCAACAGAGCAGGACAGCAGAGAGAAAGAGTGAGAGACACAGAGAGAGAGAGCAACGATAGGAGCCAACTATTTAGGTCTGTTTGAATTCCCAACTCTCCTGTCTCCAGTTTATGATGGCATCTGTATCGAATTATGAATGGAAAAGCGACTTTTTCCCCAAACAATGACAAAGACTCATTAACATTGTCCCCTCACCTCAGCTTTTCCTCTCTGTTTCTCTTACTTATTGGCCATTGCTTTTTTATCTATCGTTTCAGTTAGTTTTTTTTTTTTTTTTTTTGTTATGCAAAACTTTGTGGAGTGATTGGCGTGATTTACTCTGGAATTGTTAAGGCGGAGGCGTGTACGCCACTGTCTTAGTTCTTCCTCTTTGCCTCTCAGTCTCTCATCCATCTATCTATCTTTATCTAACCATTTATCTTGCTGTCCCCCTCTTTATGGTCCAGTGCATGAATAGTTATTCCACGAGAAAGTAGCCAAGCAAGTGATTCACATCCAAATTCAGACTTTGTCTCGAGTCAGGTGGACAGACGGAGTTAAACTATTTCTGTTTATTTTAAGTTTTTTTTTTTTATGGGGAGTGAATGTTTTTTTTTTTATTTGTATTTTTTTTAGAGCTTTGTGTAATGCGGGCAACCCATTAATTAGACGAGTCGTCATTGTTTTGGGGGCCAAAAGCATTTAAAAGTGACTCACAATTTGAGCTTAAGAGCAATTTGTTAGTTTAACAAATGCCTCAATGAATTATTTATGCAAATTAATTAACAATCATTTAAAAAATATTTATTTGAATTTAATAATTAATTTTCATGAATTTTGAAACTGGTTCAAAAATCAACTTGAATTTGTAGTTAATAATTAATTTAATATTTTAAGAAGCTGCTTTAACGTGACTTACAGTAATCTGCTCATCTATCAAAATTCAAGATAAATTATGATTAAATAATTAACTTTATATTTTAAACATTATTGATTGGAAGCTTCACTAACTTAGTTAGCATATTTTAGTTATTTATCTCTGTTATCCACTGCTCTAAAGTGACTCACACCTAGAAATTTGAATTTGTATCAAATTTTTCATTAAATTGTGAATTTTTTATAATTTATTGAGTATTTTAGTTTAATTTTTTGTAAGATTTAATATTAAAAAAAGGAAATGTAATTTAAAATCATTTATTTTTGCTTTAAATAAATTTTAAAATTAATTGAATCGCCATTAAACTAATACAGTTAGCTGTTTATGTAAAGAGTATTTTTCAAAATTTATTTTAAAATATTTTTTAATGACTTTTTCTGTTGTTTTTTGCAGTATTTTAGTGTTTACACTCGTGCACTTCACTTGACAATTTGTTGTTAGAATTTTCTATACTTTTGAGTACATTTTAAATAAAGTTTTCAGTTTTATGCACATTTATAAAATAAATTAATTTTTATTGTATTTAAGTGAGTGTATTTGAAGACTGTTTACTAAATAAACTCCATAAATTTGTACACATAACTAAGCTCGAAAAATTTGTTAATTCACTCGTATTCATAACGGTAATAAATGTATTCAAATTTCGAGTACTAGTTTTTTGAAATCTTTGAATACACTCACGGGTAATTTACACACATTGACAGTTGTCGAGTGCTTTTCACTGTTTTTGGCTAAATGCAGTGTGAATGGCAAATAATATTCATACACTCGTTGGTATTCATAGGTGAGCATGTGTGTGTGTGTGTGTTGGTGTGTTCACATTCGCATTCACATTTACATTCATTAACAATGGACTCCAATTAATGTCAACATCTGTTGTTGCCAATTTAGAAAACAGCTTTCAATTTCGGGCTGCCACCGAAAGCTCCACACGCATAACACACACACAGACACACACACACACACACACACATTTATACACATTTATACACCTACACACACGTTGACAAAGTTTCCCTCTCATTGCAGTAGTCGCTGCACTTAATTTTCATAATTAAAAAAGTTTACCTTGACAACCCCAATGCACGGCAATCCCTAGCACTACCTTTCCCCCCCTGCCACATCCCCCCAGTCTTACGCTACTTCTGTTAATGTGCGCACCCCGCCCCTTTTTGCCATCTAATATACAATTCCCGCCTTTTGCTGCTGCTGCTACGCACATTTGGACTTGAACACAGTCAACGTTGACTGCGGCAGCGTTTTGTAATTAATTTATGCAAATAATCCAATGCTCCGCTGCTGCAGGTGCTAGGGGTAGCTAAAGTAGGTGGAAGGGGGTGTGGCAACGTGGGCCAATTGCTTTGTGGCACTTTGGGGGGTTCGCCTGATGTCGCCGTCGCTGGCCATGCGTGCATCGTGTGGCATATTAAAATGAATGACCCTTTAAGTTTGTGCCTTGGTGTTAACACTCCCCCACGGTGGATTAAGTAGACAAGTTGGCAAAACAGTGACCCCATGCAACCTCTACACCCCACCACTCCTTCCTCTACCACTCCACTTGTCATCAGCATATAATATCGTGCACTGCAAAGCGACTTGCAACTTTTTCCCTTTGCCACTTGCAACAAACACACACAAACATATTTATTTACATACTCTACTTATGCCCATTACTTTAGAGCAGCGGGTATACACTCTGCACCGGAAGACTTACAATTTTAGCTAATAAACACTGAAATTTACAGCCAAAAAGTCTAAACTGTGAGCCAAAAACTTTTCCATCTTATTGCTGTTGCTTTCCTTGAACTGTTGGCCAACATTCTACTTAAAATCATTCAAATTGGTCAGTTGAAACGAAGTTTATGGCTGTTTAAAGTCTGGCAACGCAAGCAGCTATAAAATTTTAAGTTGCTATAATTTCTATTAGCTTTAAATTAAAAGTCTAGCCTTAAATTGGCTAACGGGTATATAGAAGTCGTTAATTTAGCGCAAATGTTTCTACTTGTAATGTTGTTGTCCTTGCGTTGTGTTTAGGCGACCACGCCCTTTGCGCCCAAGTATTTTATTTATTTTTCTCTGTTTTTTTTTTTTTTTTTTTAGAATTTTTGTTGTTTTTTGAATTTATTATAATATTTTTGATGTAATTCAGCCGTCAGGTTGGCGCTTGACTTGCTATTGCTGACTTTTTGGCTCCTTTCAGGGCGTTCTCGCATGAACAAAAAATTAAGCGCGCTGACATTTGCTTCCTGGCGACGCCCACGCCCACACACACAACCACAAACACACACACACACACACGCACACACATGCACCCCTCAGTTAGTCGTGTCTGTTTTTGTTGTTGTTGTTTTGTTACTTGCTTCTTTTTTGGCCAGGTTAAGACACATACAATGACTGCACGGTTTTGTTTCGCTTTCATGCTGTTTTGATTTTTTTTTCTACTTGCTGCTTTTTCGGCACAAAATTGTCAAACAAAGGACGACGACTAGGACGACTACGAGCCTAATGACTTGAGTCCGGGACCCCAAGTCAACGGCAAACGTATCACAGAAAGAATATCCCGAGTCACAAGTTCTTCACTTCGTCACAGGTTGCTCCATACTCCAGCTAAAGCGGTACTACCCCTAACGTAGTACACACCCTCTCACTCTTTGCCACCCCGCTCAGGTCCTTAGCGCCGCTTTTGTGTGTTGGGGCTGCCACGGCTGCTGTTGCCTCTCAATCAAAGCCACGACTTTGGGCTCCCCCAAGTGAGGCAACACAAAACACAAAATCGTACCACTGTAGAGGGTAGAGCAAGACAGCGCGCGAATTAGAAAGGGAACACAAGAGGAATAGGGAGTAAAAAAAAGCGAAATAAAGAAGGGAAACTAGCGAAACCTGCAACTGCGGTTGTTGGCCCCTTTTTATAGCCCCCGGGTGGGTATTATGATGGTGTCAGGCAGCAGCAGCAGCAGCAGCTGCAAAACTGCACACAACGCAAAGCAAAGCAAAGCAAAGCGAAACGAAGCAGCGCAAAGCAAGAGGTACGCCAAAGTCAGGCAGCTTTGATTTCACGCAAAACGGGGTAAATCCCCGGCAACATCATCTGTAACTCCCTTAACTACAACAGGAAATGTGAGAATTCCATCAAAAGTTGACATTTTTCTTCATGTTTGAACATGTTCGAAATTGCATAAATTCTTTTTGTTATAACAAACGTTGTTAGTGTAATCGATAGCTAAACTTATTGATTAGTCGCTACAGGAGCATTAAATGCAGTAGTTTAAACAAAAGTTAGGAGTAAACAATATAATTATTTATAGTTTTTACCATATTTAGGTATACATTTCTTATATATAAAGTTTAATAAAGAATTACAGAATATTTTTTACTGCTAAAAACTGTAGAATCATATAACTTTCCATAGTAAAACATACATCACTTGTAGGAGAATATCTCCACAAGTTCCTGACTAAAATGACTTTAAAACCGAGTAAAATTTAGGCAATAAACGTTAAGTATTAATTGCTATGTGCAGAAATAATGATTAAGGAGCGTAAATAATAGATTTGAAAATGAGAGCAACGTCACGTCGGTCTCTACACGTAGAAACCCTTGTCAGCCCTTGTGGTCGCTTTGTTAGCCCCCTCATTCAGTGGGGTTAATGCACTGCACCCTCCCGAAAATGCAAAAAAAAAAAAAAAAATAGAAACAAAAAAAAAAAAAAGAAATAATGAAACAAGCAGAAGAACACTGTAAAGAGTAAAAGCAGCAGCGCACGAACAAGAAGAAGAAAAAGAAGAGAAAGTGTAGAAGGAGAGAGGAATAGAGAGCGAAGGGGAAATAGAGGAAAGAATTATATGCACCCCGCACTGAGTCAGTTGGAGTACTTGAAAGTGTGTTGCACCCAAAATGGCAGCTCCCCTTTTTTTGCTAAAGAGCAAAAACATGAGGGAGGAATGAACAGGGAAGCAAGAGCAGCAAACGATTGGAAGGAGGAGTGCGCAGAAAACTGAAGGGTGCTGAAACAGGACTCATATTAAAGGCTAGCAAACTAGCAGAGCAGTGAGGAAGTCAGGGAGAAATGCAGCAGGCAGTAGGCAGCAGGCAGCAGGCAGCGAGTCACCAGTCAGTAGTCACCAGGAGGGCCAATGTTTATTTTGCGTGCCAAGGCACTTAGCGCAATTTCCGTTCACAGGCCGTACGTTTGTAAATGTATCTTTATCTTTGTATCTGTAGCTAAAGTATATGTATGCTACATGTGAAGTAGTTGTTCTTGCTCGTCTTCATCGTGTTGTTGCGGCTGTGCGTATCTGTTGCCGCATCCGCATCCTTAAGGCCAACAAACGCCAGTGGCACAGCTTAATGCTTCATTAACAACTTTTACACTGCTCAAAAAGGCTAGAGAGAAAAAAATTCAATTTAATCTGTAAAAATATAAATTTGTGTCTTTATAAACGGAAATATCTTTAATTTTGTTAGAATTCCCAACTACTTCTAGAGGAACGGACATTAAAATTGATTTTTTTTCTTCTAAAAATTTATTTTTCTTTTATTTTTTAAATGTTTATAAAAAAATGCTGTTCTATTTTTAGTATTGCTTATTTTTGCATACTCAAAATATTAATAAAACCAATTTAATTCTTAAATTTATTGTGGGAACGGGAGTTTTAATCCCATTGAATTCATGCTCTTTTAAGGAAATTTATGTTTGTTTAGCCAGAAAACCTTAAAAGAGGTCTTAAATCTATATGTATTTTTTGTCAGTGTATGAATGTGTGTGTGTGTTGTTTCTCGTCCCACGCATCGTTGGCTACCTGCGTACAGTGTATCAAATGGCAGTTAACCATTGGCATAAGTAAGCAAATCGCCAGACTACTATTTTTGCCCGACCTTTATAGCCATCTCTTTTTCGGCTTTTGTCTCTTTCTGGGTCTGATTCTGTTACCATCTTTGCTCAAGTGGCTGCCACATTTGAGGCAAGAGGCATTAGTCTCATTGTCATTGTGGCACTCGGTGAAATTTGAGGCACACAGCTTCAAAGCAACATCAAATGTCAAGCGACAGACGCCGCAGCAAACGCCCGCGGTCTATTTTTCCCAAAAAAACAAAAAAGAAAAACAAAAAACCAAAAAGAAAAGAGAAAAGAAGAGGAAACAAAAATATAGAAAGAAGTAAATCAAAATACAACTAGTAGAAGACGGCTAAAGTCGAGTGAGTCAACTCTGAAAGACCCCGTAGAGCTCAACTAATCACAGAATACTAATCCGAGCGAAACTTACTTGGTTTATCACATATAACATTGTGTTATATATAGAAAGTGTTAAATTTCAACTGCTTTCCATGCTAATCAGTGTTTTTCGACCGATTTTCCTATGGTTTCTATCAAATCCTGATCAAATTTAGTGATATGGTACTATACATATAATATGCAAATTTTACTGAGGTAGCTTCAGAAAATTTCCAGAGGACGTGTCAGAGATTCCAAAAAAAAAACTTTACTTTTTACAATCCTAAGCGACCCCTGAGTTTATATACGGGTACGTGGTCCAAATGAGGAATGCAGAGTAAAGAGCAGCAAGGAAAACAACAACAATAAGTAGAAATAGCAGAGGAAGAAGAGGCAGCGGTGAGAGCTCTTTGACAAAAGGCTCATTGTTTTGCCATATGACCCACGTAATCAAATATCAATGAAAGGGTCTTCCCCGCTCTACTCCCCACTCCATTTCGCTGACTCCGATTTGGCCCAGCATCAGCTCTTCTTCTATGCTTTTCGTGGGCTAATTAGGCTCCGAGCCTAACTAGCATTGAGCAAGCTACGAGGTAAAAGCCAAAATGAAACAAAAAAAACAAAAAAAATCAAATACAAAAGGAAAAAAAAAACAGCTAAAAACCTCTGTTTCAGCCCCCAGAGATTGCCACAGCTTTGGTTATGCTTTGAGTTAGCTTTTTGTCTTGCCACAAGGGTTGTGTGTGTGCCAGTGTGTGTGCGAGTGTGTGTAAACATTGCGGAAGCGCCTGTCAATTTGCAGTTGTTGAGCAAATTATATCATAAAACTTTTCATATGTCGCAATCGACTGATTTTCAAGCTAACAAAAGATTTAAAAAATTTTTAAGTTAAGCTTAGAAATTTTCTTAAAGACAACATGGCTGTAGACACGCCCAAACTTGTCTAAAAAATATCATAAATTTTTTAATCTTTGAAATATTTTTTACACATAACTTTTCAACTAAAAAAGGGTTTGGTTAGCGTTTTTAAGCTTTAACTGCTAAAGGCTTCTTTATGTCAACTACTTAATAATTCTCAACTGGTTCTAACGTTAACCGTAAAACGAACTGAAACAAGCATCCCAATACTATGAAAACTTGTACATATATTTTTTTTTTTAACAAAAAGTGGCAACTCTACGCTGATTATGCGCCATTTCCAGAAGCTCCAGAACTTTTTCGAGTTTTATGCCATAGAACGAACAAACGCTTTAAATTTTACAAAAACTTTTTTCGAGTCCAACAAAAAATATACAAAAAATAAAGAGGAAAAAGAAGAAGCACAAAATATATATATATGTATATATAACAGAAAAATAAAAAAAAAATAAATGTAAATAAAGAAAGCACGCTATGAAAATTGCAGTCGTAAAGTTTAATTGTGGCCACGCAGACATGAAAGTAGCGACAGAGTGGGAGAGAAAGAGACGCCAAATGGAGGGGACATGAGCGGGACAAAGAGGAAGAAAAATATGCAAATTTTAACAAACAGTCAACAGCAACAACAACATCGGCAGGAAAAGTTCACAACAGAAGCAAAAAGAGGAAGCAAAATGAAGGAGAAAAAATGGCAAAAAACGACAGGAAAAAATGCATAAAATTTGCACAAGAAGTGTTAAAAATTGCGCATAAGACGCATGCAACTTTTGCCCAGGGGGCAAACCAGGCAGTGCACAGCCAAGGGGGCGTGGCATGGTCAAATTTTCTGACTAAAGAACTTTTTCGCGATACAATGAAACAAAAAATTGTCAAATAAATATTTTTTTCAATACCAGAAATGTGAGGAAATTTTGTAAACTGCTCTGAGCTGCCACTGAGCGGAAAACTCTGGCAGGAAAAGTGTCAAAGGGAAGCAAAAGATGATGCGAAAAACTTTTTGTGATATTTTTTTTTTTTTTTTGCTTAGCCAGGTGTACAGAAGTCCGTGTGCAAGTCCATTGCGAGTCCATCAATGCCTATGCAAAAATTTGCCCAGTGACATAAAAATTTATATTTTCACTCAAAGTGAGGGAGGGCAGCAAAAAATTGAAATGGTAGCAAGGAAAAGAGGAAAATGGCAGAACAAAGGGGAAAGAAAATATTATAGAGAGATGCCAAATCGAAGGAACAAACGCAAAGTAAACGAAATAAAGTGACGATGGAATGCAACGAGAGGGAAGCACAGTGGTGTAGCTTAAAGGGGTTTGAAGGGGAGTGGGGAGTCGTGGTAGGTGTGACTGCTTTGCAGCGTCTCTGGGCCATGTGCAAAGTGCAGGCAAACAAAGTTGGCAATAAGTGCAACTGACCGTCCAGTGGAGGCGTTGTAAATGCCAAAAGAGCAAAAAGTACAAAAAAATAAAAATAAAACAGAAAAAAAAATACATAAAAGCAACGCCAAAAGGGGCAAGTAATGAAAGAGCAGCAGGCAAACTAAAAGAAAAGAGGTGACTGCAAAAGACCCTGTACACACGCTGTGAAGGCTTTTAAGATAACCAAATTAGTTAAGCTACAGAACTATATAGACTCTAATGCACAGACGTGAAGCTGATCAGAAATAAATATATATAAACATAGAAACATAATCCACTTAAACCCCCCTTTGCTATTTTTATGTGCAGGGTCTAAAAAGGGGGCAGCACTGCGAATTGAGTTAGTAAGTAAAGTAGTAGTCACGAGCACGAGAACGTCGAGAGCTCACTCGCAACTGAACTGACATTTATGGCCCTGCATTTATGTAATAACTCCACACTCCGTTTTCTTCTACTTCCTCCTTCTTTTTTCTGTTGCCAGTCTCGTATTTTTCTACAATATTTTGTGCCAGTCTTTTCTCTAGTTTATTTTATTTTCATTTCATTTGATTTGATTTGATTTGATTTTTTGCAAAATAAAAAAATATAAAAACAAAAAAATAAAACACAAATAAAAAGCAAAAGAAAAAAATAAAAAATATTTTTGCATTTTTCATTTGGCGACGACAAGTCATAAATGTGTAAATACTTAAATGCGAGAATTTTTTATGTTGAACTTTGAGTTGGAAATTTTTGTTTGAAATTAAAATACTGCACTCTGAGTGTAGTGACTGTAGCAGAAGCTCAAAAGATTTCTTGGCTGTGTCTCAAGTGTTTCAAAGAACATTTTTTTTATATTTTTTTTTGTGATTTATGAACGTTTACTAATTCAAGAACATAGTTGCAGCCCATATATTGCAATTTTTAGCTCTTAAATTTGTTTTGATATACGATTTAGCTGTGTTACAGTTGTTACAGTCAAGGAGATGTGGCTGTGTGGGAGACTCCTATTTATGATGGAGTATTAGCAAAATAATGTTATTGAAATAATGAATGAATTAATGGCATTTAGTCTAATTTATTTAATCATATGGTAAATCAATTATATCGCATTTACAGTAAAGGCTCCACTCGGGGACAGTTCCCTTAGCCGGACGAATTTTACAGTCCCAAGTTGCATGAGTTTCATACAAAGTTCGTTCCCTTTGCCGGACATCTCCCTTCGACGAGGAAATTTCTTTTGTAGAGCTTTAAATAAATTTAAAAAAATTTTTTTAAATTAATTTAAATGGAATAAATATACAATTTTATATTTCTTAAACACTGTTAAGAATTATTTCCGTAAATTTCGTAGATTTGTAATATTTTCTCATTTTTTGTTTTTAATGAAATTTTAAAATTTTATTACTTAACTTTTCAATAAAAATTAATCTCCTGCTGCTCTTTATTTAAAACTCTTTAAAGAAATACAAGTTCGTATAACTTATAGTTTTGTGTACGCACTGATCAGTCAGTAACTCTGTAAGACAAACAGTTTTCAATGTATTGATTTGTGCTGTTTATAGGGTATTTAGCAGCTGCTTCCCGTTGTTGTTCTTGCTCATTTGTATGTGCTCCGTTTTCGTATCTTAAAGTGTTTGATTTGCGCTTGATTTATGCGCTTTTTAAATGGCAAAGATTAGACATTTGTTTAGCAATTAATTTCAGATGACACTTTGCCATCGAGCATAAATAAAAACGGCGCAAAAAACGAAAACGAAAACAAAATAAACGATGTAGTGGAGACGAACTGCAAGCTAAAGCCAACAGACGCTTAAAGACCCTGTATTTAATTTAAATGATTAAAAGCATATGACCAAAAATATTAGTAGTTTTTTTTTATACTATTAACTGATTTCAAGCCGCATATACCTATGGCAGCTTAATGGATATTTACTGCCACGCCTCCCTCTGCCTGTTACACACTAGCCTAGCACACTCTCACACTCTTCTTGATTACAGAGCTGCTTAAAATGAGGCAATGCGACAAAGTTGATGGTGTTGGAGACCCACGCGACAAGAGACGCCCACAGTCTTGACTCTCTGCTTGCCACATGCCACATGCTACATTCTCCGTTCAGAACACACTATACAAAATACTTTATACTGAATACTCAATTCTCGTTTTCCTGTCTGCCCGTCCACCCGATTTTTCCGCTATCCACAGACAATTTTTTGTTGTTTTTCTTTTTCTTACTCGTCTGCATTTTTGGTGGCTTTTGGTGGCAGGCCAAGCGGCCAGGCGCTAATTAATTTTCTTTTAAATGGGCTGAAAGGGGCGGAAAGGTGAGCAGATCGTAGGAGTTGGGGCAGCAGTGGGGGAAGGGGACGACAGTCAGTGCCACACCTCATCAATTTCGAGTCCCTTCGTTTTCTGTTTTTTTTTTTTTTTTTTTCTGTTTTTATGACTTTGTCGCTGTCGTTATGATTGAATGCCTCTTGCAGGTGGATGGAAGTCGGAAAAACACTTGATGATTATGGTTGAGATGGACTGAAGAGCCCGAAGAAAATGTGGGACGGGTGGGGAAAGAAAAAGGGAAGGGGAAAAACTGCTGCTGCTAGAGTGAAATTAATTTTACAACGAAAATCCTACTTAAAATGAAATAATATAAATAAATGTTGAACGAAAGACAAAAAAAAAAAGAAGGGAAATGAAGAGGAAGAGGAAAAAGAATGGAAAAATTTCGAAAGCATTTTACGAAACATTTTAAAATGTTTGCATTTGGCTTAATTAGCTTAAAAGCTGCAATATGGCACAAACTTTTCTCACTCACTGTGCCTCTCTCTCTCTCTTTCACTCTATGCCTTTAGCTATCTTTCTCTCTCTCTCTCACTCTCTTTGCTCTTTATTTATTCCTTTAAAAACAGTAATGACTGTTGCATTGCATTTGCACAAAAGACAAACACAAGCAACAGCTTGAAAGCCTGCACAGTGGTGCCAAAACCTCTAAAAAAATCACTTTGTATATCTAACTTATAATTAACCCTCAAAAATTTATAAATATAATTTTATTTTTAATTTTTAAAATAATTTTTTAGCTATATTTTATTTGATACTTTTCAACTGCTTGCGAATCAGTGTGCCTGTGCTCAAGTCTGTTGCTTAAAGTAGTCAAAAGTCAAACAAAACTTCAATTAAATAAATTATTTTATGAAATTAATTATGTATGAGCAACAAAAAATACACAAAAATAAAAAAAAAAACATATGCAAATGGCAAAAAGAAAAAAAAAGAAAATAAAACAAGAAAAGCTAAAGGAAAACAAGAAAAATAAAATGAAAATTTATGTAAATTACATTAACTTGACAAACAGTAAATATAAAAAAATAAAATTTGTTTTAATTTCTGCCTCAAAGATCGAAATCGAAATCAGTTTGAAGTGAAATGTGCGAATGAAAAATGTATGAAATGTGCAAATGATACAAATAAATGAATGAGTATCTGTTTATTTGATGCCTTTTTAACAGTTTTTCTTTTCGTATATAACTTTGAAACGAACATAAACTACAATCAAAATCAGGCGATTGACAATCAGAGATTCCATTTCGCCAGAGATTCTCCATTTCGCAGACACATGAGTGTTATTCGCCATCGTATTCACATTGCCAATTGCCACTTGTCTGTTAAAAGAATGAGAGAATGGTAGGAAAAAGAGGGAGAGCGTCAGAGAAAAATAAATTCATTGATAGGCTACCAGACTCAACCGCAATTCCAATACCAATTCCAATCCCAATTCCAAAAATGTGAATCCCTTGACCCTTTGCAGTTGCCACTTTTGCTGCTTTTTCTCCTTTTTATTTTTTTTTTTGGGGCATGCCAACATTTATTTTTACACAACAAAAATGTCAATGTACTGAACGAATAAAGTTACACACAGAGAAGTAGGGAGCGAAAAGGGGAGAGCGGCAGGAAGAGAAGGTAGGAGGCAGGGAGACGAAAAAGAGTGCTAGGGAGTGAGAAAGGTTGCATATAAGTATTTTGTTGGCAATTTTAAATGCGACTTCGGATCGAATGAACCATTACGCACACATTACTTTGTAGTACACTGTGCAAAATAATTTCAAATAAGGCTTTTTTTTTTAAAGGTTTAGAAAAAAAACGATGATTCTAGAGGAAAAATATTAGCTCGTTAAAAAAAATTCAATAGTATGAATAATTCCAATAAATTACTATGAAAACTAACGGTAAAACAATAAAAAAAAATATAAAAAAAAAATTGCTTGTGCTTTAGCTATAACGCTACCTAAACTAGTTGAGAATTATAAGGGTTTATCAAGAGTTTTTGCTTATAATAAAATATGAAGTCTTTCTTTTTTTTAACATCTTTTATAGCAGTGTATATGTATATATAGTAACGAATTTGTAATGGCAGCACTATTTGGCAGAGGAAACGGACAGGGGGTGTGGTGGTGTGGGGGTTGGGGGATACTTGGGGGAGTTTTTAGCCGTAGTTTTAGCTGTAGTTGGAGTTGTAGTTTGACTGTGTGGCGTGTAGTTTATTTATTTCATAGTTTTTGTGCTGCATCATCTTCATTTCCGGCAATAGCTCGAGGCCGACAACTTGCCGACTCTTGGCCTAGAGTTGCCTAACTTGGCTACCTCTACCCCCTAACTTCTCTCTCTCTCACTCTCTTCGCTTGGCCTTCCTTCACTCTCCTTGTGGGGCAAACATTTTGTTTTTATGCGCCACTTGCGTGTGGCAGCTGCATTAAAAGCGGCATCGGGCTTGGCCTTTTTTTTTAGACCCTGTAGACATAAAGAACAAAGGGATTTATAGAGGTTGTGGGCAAGAGTGTGTGTAAAAGGCAGCAGGAGGCTAAATAGAGCTTAAGAATTCTGTATATTCTTAATTAGACAGTACGATTAACTGAATTTCGCTTAACTCAGAGTCTATAAGAGCTAGGGGTTTTAAATTTGGTTTAGCAAATGTCGTTTAAGCATTTAAAAACTTTATTGTCGAGTACAGGGTCTTTTTAAGACGTCTTCTTTTTCTTTTACTTCTTTTTTCGACTGCGGAGGGTCCAAAATAATAAAAAAGACGAAGGAAAAACTGGGTGGGTGACAAAGTGGCTGTGATTATATGGCCCTGGCCAACAGTCGTCTAAACAAAAAAAAAAAAAACAGTGTGTTTAATTGAAATTGCGGTACGCACGCCACGGCCATTCCAAGGTGCCGCATTAGTCGTCAGTTTCAACGCCGACAACGGCAACGACAACGACAACGACAGCGGCTTCATAATGACAATTATAAACAATTTTGATTGGCCTGGCCATTTATCAGCAACAACAACCAGTAGAGCAAAAAATGACATTGGAGGAGGGTTAAGGGGTGTACGAAAAATACTATAAAAAACAGACATCGATGGCAATTTAACTCAAGATTCTTTTTAACGCTTTTCTGGCCATTTTTCACTTTAAGCTCAGAGCTGCCAACAGCAACAACAACAATAATAAGAAAGAAAATGACAAATATGCTTTAGAGTCGAGTGTTTGCTTTAGTTCAGTGTTCAGTGTTCACTGTTCAGTGCTCAGTGGGTGGTAAGTGGTTTTTTCCAGTGGCCCTGTCCCATTGGGACCTTGCTGCCAATGATGTTGCAATAAAATTGTGTTGATGATGGCGATTATGTGGCGCATTTTTACTTTTAGTGCATAAATTTAGCCAGCAAAATTTTACCAAAATTTGAAAAAGGTAGGAGAAGAGGTGAGAGTGGGCGTGGCAAAGTGTTTGGTCGCTGATAAGCATGCAGAAAAGTTCAGTGGCAGCTTTGAAAATTCAATTAAAAAGGCAGCAACAACGACAACCAAAACGCGTCATGCATCAATCAATGGCATCATCAATCATAAACCAACACACACACACATTTGTTTATACTCTCTGTGTGTGTGTGTATCAATATATGAGAATATATTTCAATATATTACACTGTATTTGATATCCATTCATGGTTTATATGCTCATGTCGCGTGGCAAAACTTTTACTTGGCAAGTCATTGGCTATAATCTACCCTGCCGCAACCCCATACCCTCTACACCCCTTTCCATCAACTTTTTACCCCCTCTTAACGCTTATCAACTTCCTCCCCTTTTAGCCACACTTAGCCTTTCTTCTGCTTTGCTTATTGACAACCTCAAATTGATTAGACCTTGTTTATTTGTTTTGGCCAGCTTATATAGCTGCGCTCTGGCTCTTTCGCTCGCTTTCTCTCTCTCTCTCTTGCTCTGTCTTTCTTCCTCTTTGTGCAAGTGTTGCGTTATTGCAACCACAGCATTATGAAACCACAAACCATAAACGGATCTAATGTGCTTGCTCTTGTCTCTGCCTGCCCCTCTCTCACTCTCTCGCTACATCTACCCCTCTATATCTCTTGCTTTCTGTGATAAAAGCTGATTTTGTCACTTGACACGCAAAATAACGCAATTTTTATGACAACTTTCTTTAAAGATACGTGCCCACAACACCTAAAGGTGTGGCAGTGTAGAGGTGTGTGTGTGTGCAGGTGTAGGAAAATGAGTAAAATACACACACACCTATTTGAAATTTTTATTACGAGTAGCTGAGTCAAAAAAATGTCTTAAAAAATGAGAAAAGAAAATTAAATTTAAGAAATTAAAATTAAGAAAAATTAAAAAATTTTAATTTAAGAAAATTTTGCAATTAAGCAAAATAAACCATAATATGTTTGAATATTTAAGCCAAGATCTAAGCCTAAATTTTAATTGAAAACATTGCAAAATAATTATTGTTGTTAGTAATAGAAATTTTTAAATTAATAACAAAATTTAAACTTTGGTGGTTTTATATAAAATTTTAAAAATTAAAAAAAAAAATTGTTGATAAAAAATTCTCTAAAAAGTATCTACAAAGCTAATTAAATGAGTTTGTTTGTCAATTTTTTCATTTAAAAGAAGATTTACATCAAAATTTGGTTTACGTTTTGAAGTAAAATATTTTGTAAAATTATTAAATTAAATTCAAGTTATTAATTTAAGTTATAAAATGATAAATTTTAGATTTTAGCAAAAAACGATTTAATAAGTGCAGTTTAAGGCTTTATAAAATTAGTTTAGAGTGAAGTACAAACTTTTGTTGAATACAAATGAAAGCTCAAACGATAGACAACAGAAGTGTGTACAGGAGAAAGGACATGAAAGACTTGGGTGCTGGCTGGTGGTAGAGGAGAGTAGTAGGTTCAGTAAAAGGGGGAATCAGCAGAGCATTAAAGATTTGCTGATGATAATTTAATCGTACAATTCGCAGTCGTACTATGTCTGGGCGTAGTTCCTTTGATTACGGCTTAATTGCTTTATCTTTTTGTGTGCTCGATGTGAATGAAAGTCAATACTCATATAAATATACGTATATGTGTATATATATCTGGCAACAATTAGTGGCAAGTGAAACGGAAGCCATTTGATAGGCTTTGCACAGTCAGCAGATACAAATTTGTATCTGTTACTGTCACTGTATTTGTATCTGTAGCTGTAGCTGTAGCTGTATCTGTATCTTTAACTGTTACTTTAAGTTGAAGTTTAGCTCATCTGTATTAACTCACGATTATTTCTGTTCCTTTCTTTGCAGGTATGTAAAATGCACAACAAAGTTACGCAAATATTTTGCTGTAAGTATCTTTCTTAGTTGCTCCCAGTGTATGCGTGTATGTGTGTGTGTGTGTGTGTAACCAAATTAACAGCAAAGTGTTGTAATGCAGCTGAGGACGGAAGAGAAAAGTTGAGTCGAAGACTCGGAGCCAACAATTTTTTTTTCTTTTCTGTTTTTTTTTTTTTTTTCTTTTTTTGCATTCCTTTGCCTTATTCTTGTGTCGCTTTTTTCGGGTTTTGGCTTTGGCCATCATCATCATCAACAACAACAGAGGGGTGGCAGGGGGTTTTGCGGGGATCTGGAGGTGAGGTGCAGTAAAACCGGCAACAATCTTTGTCGCACACAACTATCTGGCTTCTCACATCGTTTAGCTTTTGTTGTGCTGCCCAGACACTCGCGGTTTTAATGTGTTTTTAATGTTATTTCCATGACATGCCGCCAACATTTAAGCTCGAGCCCACAGACAAACATAGTACTACAAACGGGCTACTAGGGGTTGGTGGAAAGGGGAGTGGGAGAAGGGAGAGGCATGTGGCATGAGCGAGATGAACGCATAGTTTGTTGCACGTTTCTCGCATAGCTTTTTTGCTGCTTCGAAAGGTTTTCAGTTTTTAGTTTGTAGACCCTGTATATTTTTGCATATAGTGTGTAGTTTAGGTTTATGAAAAGAAGCAATTTTTAAACCTTAAGGAAGCTTAATACATGTGCCAGTTAGTTAAGTAGTTGTAGAAAAAGATAGTATACAAATTTTAACAGTACAGGGTGGTTCGCAGTCTAGCAGACTTCATGCTTGGCGCTGCTACTAGTTGGCTTTCAGTTTTAGCCGTGCGCCCACATTGCCACCGACAGCTGAGTGACGACCTGGGCCCTTATGCCACAATCCAAGGCAGGTTGTCCCGAGTGGTGGGGGGGTGTGGCATGGGGAAGAGGCGGTGCAGAGGCGGAAGAAAGGCAGGCAAGGAAGACAAGCCAGCGAAGCGAGTCTACAACTTTGCACAGTTGCACCAGAGTCGCCAGAGAGCTCTTGATGCATTAATGTGGTACGAAGAAATATTTTGCATATTTACTTTGAAATCTGTGCGAAATAAGTTTAGTTTTCTCCTCTCTCCTCTTTCCTCTCTCTTCACTCTTCACTCTTCACTCTGCTCTCTACTCTCTACTCTCTTATCTCTGCAGATTTGGAGTAAGAAAATTAGCAACAATTTCAATTTATTGGCCATGTCTGTTGTCTGTTTTCTGTCGCCATTTCCGGCTTCAACATTGTCAATTGGTGGCATGCCACTTCAAAGGCGCTGTAAAAATCTGTTTCTGATTTTGTTCTACATCTCATACTATTTGTGTCTCTCTCCAGTCTCTCCCGCCTTGTCTCTCTCTTTGTCTGTCTGTTTGTCTGTCTGTCTGTTTAGCATATGCCCAGGGATTTGGCAACGCTTGGCTGACTTGACTCCAAGATGTCAGCCTCTGATGTCTGGGGCATGCCACCAAAAGGGGCAAACACCGCACTACATTTGTATTTATAAGTATGCAACTAATTGCATGCAACCGACAAGCATTAAACATTAGGGAGACCATATTATGTACTACCAGAAGCAAGGCATTCCTTTTTTTTTTTAATTAACTAAATTAATATTTATTAATTTCATTAGCTTTATATATGTAAATTGTCAGGCAGCAATACAGAAATTTATTTAATTAACATTTACAGAGCTGAAAACTGAATTCCACGAAAATTGTACAAGGTTTTTTGCAGTGTATTTGAGTTTTTTTGTAATTAAGGTGTAAGAAATTTATGGTGTGGAAATTATTAAGACTTTATTAATTGAACTAGCACACAAATTAGAAGTAATTCGTTTAGTATTGCTGACTAGTTCATTAAAAAATAATAATCTATAGACTGGTTCAGTTATAAACTTATGACTTTAAATAATTTATGGCAAAAACTAGCTTAATTTTAATATGAATACGAAAAGCCATAACTTAATGAAAATAAATATTGGTTAAGTTCTTTGCTACAAATTAATCAAACAGGGAACTAGTTCACTTGGTAAGAAGGCTAAGCGTTTGGTAAAAAATAATTGTCTTTAAACAGTATAAATTAATTCAAAAGTTGTTTATAAAAAATGCAGAACGCTGTTTTGACCGCTGATTCTGAATTGAACTAGTTCCACTTTAAAAAAAATTAACTAGTTCCGTTTTAATAAAAAGCCAACTAGTTCCACTTTGAAAACAAAAACTAGTTCCACTTTGATTAAAAACGAACTAGTTCCACTTTTATAACAAAAAAACAAATTAGTTCCACTTTGATAAAAAATGAATTAGTTCCATTTTAATAAAAACGAACTAGTTCCACTTTGACAAAAAATGGACTAGTTTCATTTTGATTAAAAATAAACTAGTTCCACTTTGATTAAAAACGAACTAGTTCCACTTTTATAAAAAAAAAACAAACTAGTTCCACTTTGATAAAAAAAAATAATCAGTTCCACTTTGACAAAAAACGAACAAGTTCTATTTGAATAAAAAACGAACAAGTTCCACTTGCATAAAAAATAAACTAGTTCCAATTTGAGAAAATTCAGTTATAAAACAAAAATCGTTTGACATAACCAAAGCTTAAAAGAAAACGAAGAAGTGAGTGGGAAATATGAGTATGAATGTGAATGTGAATGATTCCAAGTTGAAATTGATTTCAATGAAAGCGCTTAACGAATTGATTGGGAAACCGAACAAATGAGCAACTTTTGTGCTCAATACGATTTGTCAGGGTTACGCTTCAATTGCATGTCCTTCCAGGGTTTCGAAAGGAAATTGTTGGGTGGCAGACTAGGGGACTGGGCAGAGAGTAGAGGTTTAGTAGGGGCAATGGGGGGTAAGTCTTTATTGTTCGCCGCATTTACGAGTCCTTGCAAATTGCCTACAAAAGTGTTTGCACAACAGTCTCGCTCTCTCTCTCTCTCCCTTTGTCGCTGTCTCTCAATCTTTTTTTGGACTCAAATGAAAATATAAAGAAAGAAAAAATATTTCTTGTTCGACTTTGCGCTTTCGCTTTTCTTTTGGTCAGTCACGCAATTAATTTTGCACGCTACGTTTGTGGCTGCCCTCGCTGCAATGTATATGTGTTGATCTACCCTCTTTACACCACTACACTCTCCTGACCTCTGACCCGTACAGTGGGAACGAGCTCATTGCCAGCTGCTTATCCTTATTATTAGAAAAGTTTTATGCACATATTTTTCTTGTTCTTTTGCATGTTGTTGTTATCTGTGTGTGTGTGTGTGGGTGTGTGTGTATATTTCACCTACAAAATGCTAACACGCCCCCGAACGCCCCTTTGTCGTTTTGGGCTACGTGACTTGTTTGCCAGATGAATGCAAAACAGAAACAAACAAAAATCGAATAGAAGTTGTAGAAACAGAAAGAGAAGAAGATATGGATAAAGCAAGATGGAGCATAGATATATCCCCACACAAATATGATGTGGGTGGATGGAGGGTTTTTAGCTAGAAGTACGACGGCTGGAAAAACAGCGGAAAAATCAACAGCAGCAGTGGCATAAGTAGAGTGGGACAGAGAGAGAGAGAGAGAGGAGAATAGACTGCCGCTCATTTTCATAATGAGTTGAAATTGTGGGCCAATAATTGGTAGCAAGATGATGATTACTTGCCACAATTTTTACTAGCGGCCTTAATCATTTTATCGATTCAAATTATTCACACACATATTCACATGTTCAGATATTCAGATATTCATATACATATTTATATTCATATATAAATAAAATATTTTTGTTGCCGCTTTTAATGCATATTAAACAGATGTTAAAATTTACACTTGAATTACAAGCAACTTGAGCATGAAATAAAATGGATAAATGACAGCAACAATGTAGATGAAAATGAGAAAGAGATTGGGAATGAAAATGGATATGAAAATGTTAATGAAAAGCGAATGTTTCAAGGAAAATCACATTTAAAGCGAAAAACGTTAACAAAACAAAACTTGGCAAGAAAAGAAAGCAAATGAGTAAGAAAAGAAAACAGTAGAAAAGAAAACGCAAAGGAAACAACAACAATAGCATAATTTATTGAAATTAGCTAAAGAGTGACAGAGATAGAGACAGAAAGAGGGATGAACTATCGAAAAAGTATAGCAAATCGGCGGAAAATGATGCCAAACGATGATGCATTTAACTGGGGAGTATTTTAGGCAATTCCGCTCCTGCAAATGGTGAGAATTCACGCATACATGCACTTACACACACAGACGCACACATGTGTGTGTGGAGGGTTGAGACGATGGCTAGAGATGACACGATCAGTACTCAAATTTGTTTAAATTTGTCGATAGTTTATTTCTCATAAACAAATTAGTATGAATACTGCTGTGAGTACTTAGAAAAACTTAGTAAAATTTAAATTTAACATAGGACCTAATGTGAGGTTATCGATAGTTATCGATAAGCAAAACTTCGTTGCACAGCGCCCAAAAATTGTTTGATAAATATTAAAATATTAACAACAAATAAAAAAGTTAAACTGAGTATTAAACTATCGATATTTATCGAAAATTCATGTGATTTAATTCAGTTCATAACAGATATTTGTGCCTAAATAGCTATTAAAAGTAAATGACACTTTGTGAGAAACCCATGCCAAGTATTCCTCAATTTTCATAAACAAATTTGCGATATGATGTCATCGATCAATTAATATTATTGACTTGTCCTACAAATCAAACAAATGTCGAACACATGTTAAGTGTTAGATAGTTATTTGAGGGAATAACTAGTAACGTTGCTAATAATGTTTATACGAAAAGAGTAAATATTATTACTGAGCTGCATTTGTTTATTATGATTACAAGGGTAGAGTTTGTTTATGCTTAAGTTGATATGTCTATTTATATCGTAACTATTGGCTATTAAGTATTGTATCACGTTGCCATCTCTAAGCAGTGCCTCATTTACCTGTCTCAGTCGGTGGCTCTTTAAAATACAAGTAGGCAGGGCTGTAGCCGAGCAAGGCGACTGTAAGAGACCCTGTACTTTACTTAGAGAGAAATTATTATTTGTATTGAAGTTTTAGGGGTAAAGGTGAAGGGGCGTATAACGCATTAGATTGATTTTCAACGAAATTTAAGTGTCTTTAGCTCTTATAGACTCTGAGATCTAGCATACAACGCTACAACGACGCACACTTTTTCCCAACAAACCCAATACCCTCTACTTCTACTGAGCACAGGGTCTGGAAAAAAGGGAACGCTTATAAGTTGTTGTTGCGGCTAAAATTACAAGTAATTGAACCGAAGCAAACAGCAGTGGAGTGTGTTTGTGTGTGGCTGTGTGTGTGTGGGTGTGTGTGTATTGAAACATGTGTGCGGCATCAGTTAAGGAAGAGTTTTGAAAACAAAAAGGAAAGAGGAAAAACAGCAGGCACAGGATGCAGTTGCCGCCTTTGGATCTGTCTGTGAACCCAATGCTAAATTCCCCGTGACCTGCGCCCTCGTCAACAACAACAAGAGGAGGAAGAAAAATAACAACAAACACATTATCATTTACAATAACAACAACAAGATAAACATGCATAAATAACCCAACAAAATATATATATAAACGTTGTCTGGAGATACAAGTACATGATTTTTTCTTGTTTTTCTGTTTTTTTTTCTGTTTTTTTTTTGCCAATACTTACACACGATCTCGCGCTGATCAATTAGCCAAGACACGCACCAGCTGCAGCCAAGGATTGTGTAACGGTAAAGGTAACACTAAACCCAAAGGCAACGCCTTTCTGTAAGATGAGCTACTTCGATACATCTTTTCTCCTGCTGGTAATAAACCATAAACATCAGAGAGAAGAGTAGAAAAAATATATACGAAAACATTTCGAATATCACGGGAATTTGAGAAACATCAGGTGAAATAATTCAGCGAAGGGAAAAGAGTTGTGGGAGAGAAAGATAAAGAAAAAGTAAAGGTGAGTAGAGTTAAAAAAGGAAGCGGAGTTTCATGTAGCAAACACGTTTGGCAAAATGTTGTGGAAATAGGCACGGAAAAGTGTGTAATTATCATTTGAAAAAGAAGGAAGTAGGAACACTTTATAGGGATTGCTGGAAAATACGGTGTTCTTCAGAAAAATATAATAAAATATTTGAAACAAACGAGAATAATTCATAATTTTTGATCAGGAAATTTGGGCTATAAATGAATATTTTTTAATCATATTAAATAAAAAGGAAAACTAGAGTGCGACTGTGATTTTATGTAGCTGAGTCAGTTGACGCTTAGTGTGACTTATATATATTATTTTATGCTATATCTTCAAACTAACCTTTGTATAACTTTCTTCTGAAGTTATTTCAGCAGTTTTTCAGCCAGAACTTAACTTATTTAGTTTTGTGTCTTGAAATTGCGTTCAGGTCGTCGTGTTTTTTGTGTCCAGTTGCCGAGGACATTGCAATTCTTATTGCATTTTGTTGCACTGCCACGCCCACTTTGGCAGAGGCTGTTTTCGGTTCTGTTGGAATGAGGACGCATATTTCACGCTCAATTAAATTGGCGTTGCTGTTTTTGTGCAACATTTTTGCGGCCACCTTGCACCCAGAAAGCCATTTTGACCCTAGAGACGGATAGAGGGGATAGGGCGAGCTGGCAGCCAAAAAGCGCAAACTGAGCGAAGACCTCAGTTGACCAAACAAACTGGCCCAGTTGACCCAACTGTACGCCCACCTGACCCATCTGGCCCACCTGTCTATCTGGTTAGTTGTGGGCTGCACTCTTTTCGCTTAAATTCTCTGTCTTTCCCCATCACTTTCTCGCATTGCTGACTCTCCGAACTGACTGCAATTTCTTTGGCTACAAGCCGGGAATTTAATTCACATTGATTGCATTTCGAGCGTCGCATTGCGTTGCATTTTAAATAATGCCAACGGCTTTTCGAAAATATTTTGTGGCTCCCAATTGCGAAAGGAGAAACCCAAACAGAGAGAGAGAGAGAGTGAGAGAGAGAGACGTAAATAGCAAGAGAGAGTTGAATTGAGAAATGAGAAATGGTCGCTTCGTTTGGTATAGTGTTGTGCATCACTTTAATTAAACAAATGCCAGGCGAAATGGCAAAATGGCGTCAGTTCAATGCAGGCATCCCAAAAAGGATATGCAATATGAGCAATATCCTGCCAGTTGCCCATTCTTCCTTCTTGCCTCCATAGCCAACAAACTGGACACGCAATTATGAGCTATGCTGCCTGCTGCTTCTTTTTTCCTCACACTCGCTCCTCTTCCCCTCTGCCCCCACGTTTTCATCCTTCTCCCTGCTGCTGCGTCCCTGATTAAGGGCAATTGCATAATCACTGAGCAGAACGGCTCGCCGGATAGACGTTATCATTTATCAGACGCTGGTGCTAATAAACAAAAAGTCCTTTTAAGCATCCTTGTGCAGAGTCTGTTTTTCTGCGCTTTTCAGCTTAATGAATGAAAATATGAAATGCGCTCTAAACGACTATCGAATACTCTATGATTTAACAATAAAATTAAACTATTTTCATAAAAACTTATTTTTTTGAGTATTTTAAAGGTTCAGTACAAATCAATTGTTGTATAATAGCTCTGGCTAAAGGTTTAAAAATTAAATTAAAATCCAAAAAAAAATTCTACTTGTTCAGAAATTTCAAATTCTTTTGGGTTTGATTATAGGAACTTTTTCTCTTCAATAAAAAATCTTTATTTGTAAAGGCAATTTCTTTATTTTCTATTACTTACCACTAAACATTTTTATTATTAGCATTATTTAAGCTGATATATTTGAATTTATTGTCCACCAAGATAAAAAATTCAAAATAAATAAACTTGTTTACAAATTTGTGAAATATTGAACATTTCTGCATAAAAATTGTGTTGACAGAACACAAGACTTGGAGCCAAATTTTATGTTTATTATTAAAATTATTGTTTTGAATTTCTTAAGCTTTCTTAAACATTATTTTATTTAGGAAAGTTTTCTATCTGTATAATAAATAAGTGTTTTTTTTATAAATAATGTCTTTACTAAGGCTGTGTGCCTGTTACTTTAAACAAAAAAATTTAATTTCTTTTTTATATTAGACCATAAAAATAATGTATATTATTTACAAGTAAGATAACTAGTTTTTCTGTAAAGTACTTTGAGTATTAATTGAATGCTTCATTTTTAGCTTTATTTTCAATAATTATTCTCTTATTAGCATTTCAGAACTTTTTTTTTTGTTTCAAATTAAAAATTTGTTATTTTTTGTTTAAGTATCGGATAAAATAATTTTTATGGAAAAATGGTGGCAAATGAATTTCACTCGAAATCTGTCATCTTGTGTGTTGGCCATGGTAACACGCGTCAGTTAGCAGAGATAGTGTTACAGTTACACTTACTTAGAAATGGGATCGGACTGTGTGTGCGTGTCGCTTGCTGTCTCTTTTACACCGTGCTTGTCTCTGTCTCCCTCTAGAGAGTTTCACAGTTTTGCAGCTACTTTTTAATAAGATTATCTGATGGATTCCAGGGTATATAATTATGGTCATGCAAGGCAAACGAGTGCTTGTGAACCATACTGGTCAAAGTTTTCGACTCGAAGAGACAAAGACAGAGTGAGAGAGACTGAAAGAGAGGCAGAACCAGTTCAGGCAGCTGTCTACTTGGATTTTAATTATGGACATAATTATTTAATGAATACGTATGTGTGTGTACATGTGTGTGCACATGTGTGTGTGTGTAATGTGGGTGTATAATTATATGCTCTGGGCGTTGTAAATTGGCGAGTTGAAAAATTGTAAAAAAAATGGGGAAAAAAACTGAAAAATTACAGAGAAAAAAGAGGAAAATCAATTTAATTTTGATGGAAATGAAATCATCTTAAAATTCATGCAACGTTTTTCATAAATTGTCGGCCGTTGTATAATTTTAATCATCAACAACAACAAGTAAATAACAACAAAATATTAACAACAACATCGACAGCAAAAGCGACAAAGAAATAATAATAAATAAACATATAATAATTGAAAATACAATTAGCATAATTGCAGTGCGGCAACAGTACGGGGCGGCAAAAGGCGTTAACACGCCCACAACAACAGAAAAAAAGCTAGCAATAAAAAAAATTAAATATAATTAACATAATTTATATTTACACATATTTAGCCAACGTTGAGAGAGTTAATACAATGTTTTTTTTTTTTTCTTTTGTATTTTTATCTTTCATTTTTTATTTCAACGCGTTTTTTGCGCTGTCCCGGAAATAATAGTGAAATATAGTTGTAGGTAATTGGCAATAAGCCGAGTTAATTTGCAAAAGGTTACAATTGTCAGTGAACAACTGAAAGTTCAGCTAACTGTTGCGATATCGAAGTGGAAAGTAAATAAATAAATAAACTGATTGATCCCCAAAGGAAGACAAGTGGCAAGCGCCAAAGGCCTGAAAATTATGCATAAAATTGCGGTTGAATTGTAAAATTCATTTCAAAATATATTAAAAGTTGGAAAATATTACAAATTATAGAAAATTGTAGTCAACAAAATGTTCAAAGGGTAAACAAATATTTTCTTAGATTTGTTTTAGTTAGTATATTGTGTATTTAATTAACAAAAGCCATCATTAAACTACTATAAGAAGCATAAGCATTGCAACCATAGAAAAAATCTGTCAAAATTATATATAAAAACCCTTTTTTCTGCCTAACTTTTCTACCAAATTCTCTGTTAAAAAATGCAGTTTGATTTATAATATTATAATCCGATATGTTTGACTACACACTTTGATTACAATTTTCTACGGTACTTTACTATTAAAGTTATATATTTTAGTCAATTGCTAGTGATATTGTTTATCTTTGCTGGCAGCACAAAATCACATATCAAGTTAGTCATTATTTTTGTGAAAAAAAGAGCTAAAAAACGAGAAAAACAAAATTTCTAAACATCGAAACGAAAGGAAATAAAAGCAATAACTGTTTGAAAATAAATACCACGAAATGTTGCCCATAAATTTGGTGCACAATTTTTCATACATTCATTCTTGACTGCGACCGATAAATTTTTATGAAATTTGCCTTTGCCGCTAAATCAACAAATCGCATATTGAACAGTTATAACCACAGCAAATAAATAAATAAATAAATGTGTAGAGCAAAAAACAAATACAGCAAAAAACCAGAAAATAAATAAGCAACAAATATTGTGTAACGTAGAAATTTATAATGTTTATCGATAATGCGATTGGGAAATGCGTTTGAAGCGAATACAAACAGTAAATCATATTGAGGCAAAAAAATTTTAAAAATGTTAAAATCAAATAAATAAAAACAGAAAAGAAATCGAAGCGAACATTTTTTACATTTTTTGAAAGTATTTCAAATAGTTTGGCAAGGGTTTCTCTCTCTCTGGTTGTTTTCTTTACCGTTAAGTGAATCATGTATTGGTAAACATCATTTAATCGAAATCATTGCCAAATGCGCATTTAAAGTCATTGCAGGAAACAGTTTTAATACCCTAACAAAGGGTATATTGACTTTGTTACAAAGTTTGGTTTGGGTTTTATGGGAGCTGGGAGTCGGGCAGTTAAATTATATATGTTTCTGATCAGTTTGGATTAACGAGTTGATATAGGTAGGTTTGACTGCGTCTATGGAATGCAGTCTTCCATTTTAAGGGTAAAATTTAGTACTGGCTTTAGGCTCAGACCGGATTACTATATATTACTTTAATATTAGTTTGAAAATCTTTTCTGTAAATCATTAAAAATCATGCAGAAAGTTCAAGTTGTGTTGCTAAACGTATTAACCAAATTTCGATCATATTGTATTACTAGTTTATATAGCTGTCATAGGAACTCTAGGATGAAAATAAAGTTTAAGTTTGAAAACTTGTTTATATTATAGAAATGTATACAGCAGACAGTTATGAATATTTCTAAATACATATGTATAACATAACATACTATAAAACTTAGTTAACAAAGAGTATCGATGCTTTTCCGTGCCAAAGATACTGCGGTTTTATTGTGAAACGCACTTGCACCTCATTTGGCCCGAAGGTTGAAACCTGCTGGACTAACGTTCTTTCTCCCTGTGTCGCAAGTCCGTACGTGAGCCGAAAATACCAAAAACAAGACAAAACACAAAACAAAAATCAACAAAAAAAATAAAAAAATAAACGAAACGAAACGAAATGCCTGAAACTTTTGAATAACAAATGAAGGCTGCGACTGCGGCACTGAAAGAGACCTGAGCGGACTTTTTAAGCAGCAGCAAACAGTGAAAGATTTGCAGTTGTTATTGTTGTAGTTGCTGTTGTTGTTGTGGATGCTGCCGCAGCAGAAGCCACATCCAAAGTCAAAAAGTTAAGCACACAACGCGGCGTATACGTAATCTGCGGCTGTCTGATCACTCACACAGCTGCCTTCATTTGCCATTCGTCTCTCTCTCTCTCTCTCTTTTGCGTTCTGTCTCTCACTGTTTGTTTCTCTGTCTGTCTGTTTATCTATCTGTCTGCTAGTCCATCTGTTCGCTCGTCCGTCCGTCTGTCTGTCTGTTTGTTTGTTCGGTGGCATGCTGCTTAGCTTGATACGCCACTGAGTAGCAGATTAGTAGCGCTTATGCTTGCACCTACTACGTGGCCGCTACGCAAACACACACACACACATAGAGTGGTACCCACAGCCAGTTGAAGCAGGAGTAGGTGGACTCCACCAGGTCGGGTTGAGAACCCACACACATACCCTACATCAACCGAATTCAACTTCAATTCATCTTGATACGTATCAAGTGCTTAGCTCAAATGTGTTTATCGATAGGCATGCTTAACTTATCGATAGTGTAGACGTAACCTAAGCTCTCTGCTATCTTCTGTCACTCGTTTGCTTGGCTACAAATGTTACCGACTGAATTTCTTATTAGAAAATTGTAAAAGTTAAAGTATTGCTTGTATTAGATTATTTTTAGTGTTTAAATGAAAGTTTAGGCTTTAAAAACAAGCAAATTAATTTTTAAAGATTTTTATAAAATTTTTATTAAAATATATTAAGTTAATTTAAAATAATTATATGAACTCTTCAGAGTTTAATAAATAAATTAAAAGCATGTTAAATGTGGCCAGATTAGGCCATAAGCTTGATTAATCTGTTTAGAATAGTTTAAAAAAATTTTAAAAAATTATTTTTTAATTTAAAAAATTAATCTTAATTTGAAAATAAATTAGTCTTAATAATTTACGTATATTTTACACGTAAAGCATAATAACAGTTTAATTTATAATTAATTTTTTTTTTTTTAATTTAGTTTTTAGCTAAAAACAGGGAACATTTTATTTTAAATATTTACTATATTTTATTTAAAAAAAAAAGTCTTAAATCTGGCTTCTAAAATGCTAATGTGTTAACTACATAAAGTGAGAGCATTTGTAGTGCGTCGTGTTGTATTTTTGTTAAAAAAAAATAAATAATTTTTTTTTTGATTTCTTCCACATTTGGCGGTTTTTTGCCTGCCTGTTATCCTGCCACGTTGGCGATGTCTTCTTGCTGTCATCTGATCTCTGGCGTTGCTAAGTGGCCTGTTTCGCTACGTACCGCCCTCCCCATCACCAAACTTAGTGCCCTCCCTCGCCTTCGCTTGAGCATACGCCCGCCATGACATGACTCGTTTTGGCTCCATCTTCTTTGGCTCCATCGTCGTCGTCGTCGTTGTCGTTGTCGTTGTCTTCTTCTTCTTGGTCGTCATGCTTGTCTGTCGTATGCGTTTGGAATTTTTGATTTTGCCACATTGCAGACTGCAGTCAATATGCAGTGCCTGCCACTGCCCCGCCCCCTTTAACCCGCCTGCGTTTCCCCTTTTGCACTGAATTCTACTCGTTTGCTCTGCAAGCAATGACTACTGTGTTGTTGGCCAGCGGTATTTTTTTTAGTATTTTTTTTACTTACTGTGTTTGTTTTTCGCTTGACTTTTTTTTGGTTGTTTTTTGTTGCCAGCAGATTGAATTTTGATTTGGCGGGTAATTCAACTTTTACTACATCAGTAGCAAACCACTTCGATTCCTCAGTGGCTCACTGGACTTGCTGCAACGCTACTCCAACCCTCTCTGGCACTACCTTTCTTCCTCTGTTTGTGCTTCTCTCTCCACTCTCTTGCCACCTGCCTCTTGGCAGCGGTTGCTGTTGGTTCGACTCTGGCGGCATGATTAATGGCTGGCAATGCGCAACGCACGATCTACGTTTTTGGCCTCATCATAAATTATTAAACAAGTCCACTTGACACATGCACACACACACACACACACACACACACACACACATATATACACATAAGGAAGAGAGCAATATAAATGACCAGAACGAGAAAAGCCAACAGCAACAACAACAACAACAACAACAACAACAACAAAACTGTACAAAACGCTAAGACGTTCACAACATTTTTGGCATGCCCCATGCACCGAAAACGGTAAAAACGACATGGCTAAGTAGCCACATAGCCATGGTCGCCAGAGGGCCTAAAGGCCTCAAGGCCCAAAGGCTTTTCCAGTTGTAGCTCTACACTGTTCAAAACAGGATCAAATGTTTTAAATGTTTTCAACTAACATAGAAACTTTAATTAATAATTTTATTTATTTTTTATTATTTAAATAAAATCAGAAAAAAATTAAAAAGAATTTCTAAATTGTTAACAAAAAAATGTTTTTAAACATTTACTCAAAACTATTAAACTATAAAATGTTTTAAACTTAAACTAAATCCTAGAGAAATTTTATTTTATTAATAATTTAATTTTTTTTTAGCTGAAATATTTTTGAGAAACTTGACTCATTTTGGGAATATATTTTAAAAGTAAAGTATGTTCTTGATTTTTAAGAGTTTAATGTTTTTTCATTTACCTGTTGAAAATGTTTCGCTTAGTGTAACTATTTTTGTGACAGTGTAGTGCTCCATTCGTGAATCGCATTGACTTGAATTGAAATGGAGTCGAAATCGAAGTTGGAGTCTCGATTGCAACTGCATGTATAAATGATGATATACTTACTTATAAAGTGATCAACGTTTTGTATAAATTGGCAAACGGACTAAAGGCGAAACCCAAGGAATCTATAAGAAGCAAACCGAAGCAATGACTCGCCCATTTTTCCCAGTTCGCAGTTTGCAATTCGCAATTCGCAGTTCTGAGTTCTGCGTTCTCAGTTTGCCAGTTTCTGTTCCCGTTGCCGTTCATGTTCCCAGTTGGCAGTTGATTCTTTCTATACCTATTGCTGTATTGCTTCCTTCTTGACTTTGGCCAACGCAAACCGGCCGTAAAAACTGCATTGAGGACGTGTTTTTATATCTGTTGTGCGTGTGTAAGTGTGTGTGTGTGTGTATGTCCAGGCTAATGTCATTTGATGCCACATCTACTACGTCTTGTTTCTGTTAAATATCTGTACTTGCAGCATCTTTAATGTGGCATTTATGAAAATGAACTAGACAGAGAGAAAGAGCCAGAGAGAGAGAGGGAAAGAAATATAAAATTCAGTCCCCAATGCCAAAGATGTCAGCTCAGCTGTGAGTCCATTGTTAGTTTAGCTTCACTTTAACTTCTCCAACTTCTTGCTCTATTCCCTTTTAGCTTCACGATTAAAGTACAAATTATGTTGCACATGGGAATCAGAATTGGCATTGGCTTTTCAAGTCTAAGATAACGCACAAAGAGGGAATGGGAGATTGGAGAGTTGATGGCCATAGAGATTAGCCAAAACGAGCTAAAATGTCAGCTTGATTACAGCCAAGTTGTGGAGCAATAGCAACAATTCAATTGTTTAATTTATGAACTGCATAATAACACAAGAAAATTGTCGTTGAATGCAGCGGAAAACGTTTTTTAAGCTTCATTTGTTTACAGAAAACAATTCGATTATTTTGGAAATAAACTACAATATTTTGTTGAGAATCGCAGAGAAAGGAGAAGTGTAGAAAAGAGCAGTTTGAGTTATCGGTGTAGTTAATTTGTTTTTAAATAGAGAAAATAGTTTGTACAACTCCTAAATATACAAATTCATTAGGAATCTTATTAAAAGTTTGCTTACAACGAGATTCACATTTTCTGGCATAAAAATAATCACTTTAGTGCTATATAGTCCCTTTAACAAATACTTTATCAAGTCTTTGAGAATTGCAAAAACAGCTCAAATCGCTATCGAATATTTGAATCAGTTTTTATAAACACAAAACTGTTTAAGCGTTGAATAAACTAAAAGTTGTACAACTTTAATTGTTTGGTAATCAACTAGCCCCGTTGCATGTGCTTAAGTAGTTACTAACTAAACTTTAAGCACAAGGAGAATTCACTTTGGTAGCTGAAAAATGAGCTAATTAAAGCCATTATCGAATTATAAACTCTGACTTGGCAGAAAGACAACTCAAATAGTTTAATAGAGATAAACTCGTGTGGATTTCCGTTGACATTGAAGACATGAGGAAGAAAAGAAGGTGAGGGAATGGCAGAGGTAGTGTCAAGACGGTTGCAATGACATATGAGGGGCGTGTCTCTCTCTACTCGCTCTTTACCTCCCCTCTCTACCCCTCTCTCTCTCTGTTTATTTGCTGTCGCAACTATTTAGTTTCATATCTTACGCTTTGCTTGGCTATCATAGCCGATCAGACCAGCACCTTTTGAGATGATATCCAATTGATAGCTGCCCCAAAGGCAACGGAGCAAACGTGATGAAGAAGGAGAAAAAAACGAGCAGCAAGCATGCACAGACGCGTTGCATTCGTGTTGCAACATGAACAAGATAAGAGTCAGCGTCTGGTGTAATGATGATGGCAACAGAAGCAGCAACAACATGAAGTAGACAGCGGAACCGTCACTAAATTGTTGCCGTTGCAAACTTGTGTTGTTGTTGTTGCCTCCTCTGGACGGTTGCTGTTGTTGTTGTTGTTCTCGGTTGTTTACCTAAGCGTTAACGCTGCCCAATGACTGAGAACTATGCGAATATTTTGCAATGCTAACGACAATGGGGCGCGACAAGATAAGAAGCTGAAGCAAAACTCGCTGATGATTTCACCAAGACATTAAAAAACACAAACAAAAAAATTAAATAAAAACAACAACAACATCTATAATAATAATGAGGAATGCATAATGAACAATCTGAAAATTTATAGTAGCAAGAAGGACTAAAAAACACCCGTTAAATTTGATACAGCTTGAACTGTGTTAAACATAATTTTAAATCGTAATCAGCTGTTAGTAGCTATAACTTTCTTAAATTATTCAAATTATTAAATTTAATTAAATTTATTTTCAAAATTTTTTCTTTTTTCAGGTATGTGCTGGAATTGTTTTTAAAGTTTGACTCTCTAAAGGTTCAACCGGTGAGTCAATAAAAATATTTTTTACTATAGGAAAATTTAATAGAAATATTGTGACTATAGCTCTCCCTTTTTGAAGAAGCATACCCTAGCTTTACGCTTAGACTAGACGGGTATATGGGGTATGAGTAGCGAAGCGAAGCGAAGGCAGCTAAAGAATGTGCAAGAGCTGTGTGCATAGAGCAGGTGATAATGGATGACAGCTAAAGTTTTGTGTCCTGTGCTGTGTCCTTGCACTCGCTGGGTCTCCTTTGCTCTCTGCCTGTCTCTTTCGCACACATACTGGCACTCATACTTGTTGTCGTTATGTGGAATGCCAATTTAAATTGTATCCCAAAGGACAAAACAGTCTGTGGCAGGTGGTTACCTGATGATGTCCAATCGTAGCCAGCTCTCTTCTTCTCCCCTTTACCTTCTCCCGTTACGTCTCGTTTTCCTTGGCTCTAGTGAACACAGATTTGTTGCCTCCATAGACAAGCTTGCCGCTTGCCACTTGCGGCTCAAACGTCTGCATCTTGACAGGACGCCCCCTCTTTCTCCCCTCACCAACCCGCCAACCCGCCCCACGAGCCGTTCTCCTTTTAGTTGGCAACGTCTGATCCCATCTTTCTACAATTCTCATCAGCGTCTTTGTCGTGTATGTACACTGAAAAAAATGTCATGTTTTACTAAAAAGAGAATTAAATATATTTTAGCTTCATTAAAGTAAACATTTAGCATTTATTTTCAAAATTTATATATTTCTGTTTACTCTACTGTTTAAGAAAACTTTTAAAAACTTGTTTTAACAATATTGGACCGATTTCTCTTAGTGTACGCCTGTCTACCTGTGGAGCTGTCGGCGTGTCCTCTACCTTGTCCTGTTTCTGTCCTGTCTCTGTCTGTCTCCGTCTCTGTCTCCTTGTCTCCTTGTCTGACCTGTCCGGCGTTGTCTGGACGCTTGAATTTATGGGAAAATAACTTGCTGGGAATTTATGAAAACTGCGACGCCGTAATAACAATAATCAGACTAAGTAGTGACCGCTGTCAGACATAAACTCTGCCCAGATAAACCTCAAGTGCCTCCCGCTCCCTTTCTCTCTCTCTCTCTCTCTCTCTCTCTCTTTCCTTTACTCCATGTCCTGTCTTTTTCTTTCATAAAATGCTAATGGTGCAAGAATTTTAACGTGACCCGCACAGCTTAATTAGCAAAATGTCGCGACAACTAACTTGAAGCTTCTTACTAGTATAGCATGCTTAGGGTTCAGGGTTGCCTAGCTAATGTAAAGCAGTTGAATTGCTACTACAAAGACAGTAGGACAGTTAGTGAAAGGGAGAGGAAGAGACACAGCAGTTTGATAGAGAAAGACATACCAACTAATTGTATTTGTTTATGGGGTCAACGTTGGCGACGCTTCGACTGGCGACATTTTCACAAGAAAATTGAAAAAGACTGAGATGAGAATACAAAGCGAGACAGAGACAAAGGCAAAAGGAGAAGGATCGGTAGAGGTAGAGGTAGAAAGAGTTAGTCGCAAACTTAACTGCTTAATGCAATTTGATTAGTCAACTTCATGGAGCTAGTTAAACGAATCGTTTCCCATTTAATTGCAACATATTTTCAACACAAAGATTTCCACAATTGTTCAATTATTTTAAATGCAATTACTGAACATTTATGTAAACTAAATTCTAGAAAATTTTTAATTAATTTCCATAGCCTTTGAGAACTTTTAAATTGTTTATTTTATACTCGAAATTGAACTAACCGTTTTGAATTTTGCATTTACTGCACAAAGAAATATTATTTATATTACTTATATTTGTAGTAGTCCAAAGAGTATTTAATTAGATTTTTGAAAGTGATCAGCTACATTTTCTGTACTGTAAAAGGAATTTTTCTTCATGAAAAAAATAAAAAAATTCGATAAATTGCAATTTGAGTCGATTTGTAGACTTTTTGGCTCCACAAGTTTCATTTCTGTGTAATTTTGTTTTATTACAACAATTTATTGCAATTCAAAATGGAAATTATTAAAAATTTGTTGGAAAAAAACATCAGTGAAGCTAGTCGACTGTAAAGGACTCTGTATGTGTAGCCTTTAAGTCATATTGGTTTTTCTGTCTATGAAACTTTGTTCAGTTTTATTTAAGTACAAGGTCTAAAAACCTAATAAAAATTTTTTAAAAATTCTAATAAATTCTGACAATGAAATTATGTTGAAATCACAGGTTTTGAGCTCAAAATTTTGTACTCTGTGTCAGTGTACACTTCTTCTATCCCGCTGCCCAACCTTCTCTCTTGGGAACTTGGTTGATTAGCCAAGCATAACTCCGTTTGCGATTAGTGTTTCCAAATCTGTATCTGTATCTGAATCTGCGACTTGTAGTCATTTGTATTTTTGACAGTCGTGTGTGTGCTCACCTGTGTACGTACCCCCCTTACCACTCACCTACTGACTCCTGCAGCACGCTCCAGCAAATCGCTCAGCCTTGACTGGTGTGTGTGTTTGTTTGATTGCGCTGTTTCTATGCAAAAAGTCAAGACATGAAAAATTATTATAATGACCAGACAGGCAAATGTACAAAACTGACGACAGGGAAAACCAGTTGAAGAAAGAATAGGGAGACCGTACGTGAAAGACGGTGAGTGACTGAAAATGTGACAAATTTTTCGTGCACTTTCAGCACCCTTTTTACTGTTTCTGTTTTGTTTTATATTTTATTTATTTTTTTGGAAGTTGTCAGGTCGCTGGCCTTGTAGTTTTCAGTTGCATTTAAGCGCAAATTTTCAGTCGTTCTTGACATTCATTGTCGACAAATGGACAGAAAGACAGGCAGACAAACGGAGTGGTGCTGGTGATGGTGATGGGGGCAGTGCCACTACTGTGGTGCTACTCGGGTGGTGTTCTTTGCCAAACTGACTGGCACTTGACATGGCTCGCAAACGTGTTGACTCCGTTCATGCATTTGTATGTGTCGCAACTTTTAATGAGCAAGCAAATGAAGTGGCTGCCACCGCAGAAGCTGAGGCACACACCAGCAAGCGAACGGACAGACAGAGCAGTAGGGAGAGCAGGAGAGAGGCAGTAGTTCTCCTTCTGCTCATCCCAACCCACTTGTCCCCAATTCCTACACTTGCTGGCTCTGCATCTCTATGAAACTTTTTTGTGACAGTTTTTGCATTGCCTTTTTTTCTCACTTTGCTTTTCTTTGTTTCCCTGCTCCTCTGCTCTATGCGTCTACTTAGTTTTTCCTTTTCCTTTTCCTTTCCCTTTTTTCTCTTTTCTCTTTCATTTTTTCGTTCATTTCTTCTTTTTTTACGCTTTTCAAAGTCAAATTGTGTGTGCGCGTGTGTGTTTGGCAGCCGCAGAAATAGAAGTGAAAAGACGGTAGCAAATGCTACAATCGATAGAGCACGACTTTAAAAAGCCCAGCACAAAGTATTTAGTAAGGTTCAGGGGTCTTTTAATCTACTTCCTATAGAAAAAGAAGTTATATGTCTATGTTATCTTTTAGGAAATAATTTCTGTGTGCTGCACGCAGATCAAGCTTGATTAACAAAGCTAATTAATAATTTTTACCCATTCGCTTTTTAAAGCGCACATTTTGGTACACAACTAGGTACATAGAGCAGATCTTACTTAGCTTTCAACTACAGGGTCTACAAAAAAAAAGGGTGAAACTGAGTTTTAATAGAAAAAACTGCAACTTTTTAGGACGCGTAAGCAAAAACAAAAGTTTCTTGCATGTGTGTGTGAATGTGTGTGAATATGTGTGTATAGTTGCCACTTGATAATGCCCTTTCGCCTGCTCCTTACCTCTTACCCCTTCCCACACTGCGCCCTTTTCCACTGCCTTCTTGCCATTTTGCTCCATTGCCATCGCGCAAAATGACAAATTAATGCGACGCTTGGCTTTGGTGTTGGCATTTCGTTTCATTTCATTTCGTTCCATTTCATTTCGCAACGTTCCCCACTGCTCTTCGCTGACTCCGCCAGTCCCTGTTATACCCACTGATTATGATCGCTATTTGGGTGGGCGTTGCAACTGTTTATGACACTGCATGTTGCAACTAAAAATACACACGCAAAAAAAAATGTGTGTGCGTCTGTGCTTTGTTTTGTGGCGCCATCTGTCGACACAACATAAAGTAGACAATATAAATTTTTGCAATAAAAACAGTTTTCACAGCATAACAAATGCAGTATTTATCAAATATTTAAAACAACTGCAGTTAAATAAGTAAAAAAAAAACTTTAAAAAATTAGAAAAATAAAAAAAATTTATTGTTAGATCCACAGTAATACAACGGACAACGGACAACGAACAACGGACACAGGACAAACATCAAACAAATTCCAATACAGTTTTCTTACCTCATATTTTGGGCTATTATATTAATAAACTTTATCTACTCCACAGTTTTTCTGTCAAAACTTCTTCGCTTTGAAAACTTAATCGTTTCCAATAAATTTTTTTTATCAGCGTGTAGTTTTGAAGTAGTTTTCAAGCATTCTGAGCTTATCACATTGTATAAGTAAATGAAATTATCTTTATTGGGCCCATACTTTTGAAGCTACTTAACATATATCTTTTGATATTATGCGCCCAAAGTCGCACTTGCGCACCCCAACCCCACCAACCATTCATATCCCAAACAAACTGAAGCTTCATTTGTGTCTAAATGTATGAATATTTATGTGGAACACTGTTTGGTTGCTCAAGTGCCACTTTGCCAGCATTTCCACACACGATACGACAGTCAAATCAATTTGTTGGGTTCAAAAGCAAAGCTCAAGTATCTCAGATATGTCCCCATATATCATAATGATGAGCATCCGCAACAAAAGACCCCCAAAAAAAATTTAGATATGTTTACCATATACATTGTAGTATAATTCCCTCTCTGCTCTTTCAATCTGCCCGAAAAAAAAAAGAATTTATACAAAAATCTCTTCAGCACATTTTGTGTTCTTTGTTTGGTTTCTTTAATGTTTTCTTTATTTTCTTTTTTTTTTTTGTTATATATTTTCGGGGTCTCTTGAGAGATCTTTGTGACTGAAGGAGTCTTAATAGATTAAGCGTGAAATAATTTCTTTTGATTGACTTCAATTGAAATGAATTATTCTTTAATTGGCTGCAGCGACTTCGAAGCTTCGGACAACGGACAACGGACAACGGACAACAGACATTGTATGCTTAAAGCGACATGCGCCTGCGCCCAAAATGCCACACCCCCACCCACCGCCCCATTTTAGTGCTGTCATCAATATGAATTGTGTCTATGTAGCAGCAGCAGCAACAATAACTTTGATTTGCTGCCGACGCCTACTTCAAAAAATGTTGCAAAATTTGTAGGAAAAAAAAGAATATTAGAAAAAGGTACAGTAAGAAGAACAGACTATAAAATACCCTGTACTTATGTCAAGGCACTAAAAGAATTATGATCAAAAGTTTTCCATGTTAGTTACGCTACTATTTGGACCGAAAAGTCCTATCGGTGCTATATGACAAAGTTGTGCGATCTGAAGCGTATATGATTACTAATTTTGGTTGACGTCTCTGCAGTATTTTCCTAGTTGTAAGTATTTTAAAAACAGTACTTTAAAACTTCACAAACAAATCAGACCTGCTTACTTTTTTGGAGTACTGGGTCTTAAAAAAAAATACAGAAAAATAAGGAAAATCAACTCAAAACAGACAAGGCTGCCGTTTTTGGATACTTGTGCTTCTTCAGCAGGCTACCGACTGCTAGAACCAGACCTCATATATCCAGAGACCCCTCCATAGTCTCCTACTCCCGGCTTGTGCTAACGCTACCCCTTGTTTGCCACGCCTCTGTGGCTGTTGTCGTTGTCAAGAACAAAAATAATAATAAAATTTGCTGTCGCTGCGAATATAAACAGGCAATTTTTGTGCGCTCCGCTCCAAAAATGCCACAACAGCAACAACGAGAACAACTTCAGCAACAGCAAGAACAACAAGAGCAGCAACAACAGCAGTAACAACAACAACAACAACAACAACAATGACAACGACAACGACAATGGCAGCTGTTTTTAATGTCTGCACAGTCCGCCTAATGGCGCTCAACGGCCGCCAAACTGAACGAAGGACTACGACAAAGCCGTTGATGGTGACGACCCCATTGCCACTTGGACTCGTACTCTTCCGCTCCCTCTTTTCCCTCTTTTACCCTCTTTCTATCCCTTTTATTCCCACTTCGTTGGCTGTCTACGCCAGATCCATTCCTGCCCAAATTGTATCGACGTAGGCGTTGAGCCACCAGATTGTGACCGGAACGAAAGCTATACAAAAAATATAATAAATAAAAAATATATATAGTCTACTTGTAGCAAAAGTAGCAGCTCGACTGCATAGCGCCCAGTATGCAGTCATTAAAAATACTTCAAAAATAGAAAAATGAAAACATTTTAAAAGTTTTTCAAAAGGGAATTGAGCAAGTTTTTTGTACTTAAGAAAATCACTTTTAACTCATAAACTCTCCACTCGTATATAACTTTCTGAAGTAAAGCATATTCTACGATTTTTTTTACAGAGATCAATACATAAGATTTTAAACGTTTTTATTAATTTTTTATTTATTTGAAATAAATTTAAATTAATTTTCTATACGACTGTTTTTGTTAGCTTTACCTTTTTGGGCAATCAAATATGCCATTTAAAGCTTTTGGTACAGGGATCAAAATGAAAACAGAACAGAACTTTAGCCTGGCGTCTGTCTGGGCCATGGATTTGTGGCTTAAATTGAAAATCATATGCTACACACCAGTTGTCACTCTGCTGACCCGTAGTGCCTCCATAACTTCATCCCCTCTTTAAGCTCCCTCTCCTCATCTCCTCCTTTCCCACTTTAACTTTTTGCCTTTATCTTCAGCATCGCCTGCTTCATCCTCATTGTCAGTTTCATAACCGTCAGAGACTTGTTAAGTGCCAAGGAATTTCCACACCAAACGATTTTTTAATTGAGTATCCACTGAGTTCGCTCATGTGTGAACTAATTCGCATATTTTACTAGTTCCATTTGCATTTGGATTCGCAATTGTTTTGCATTCGATTTGAGTCTAATTGGAACTTATGTTTATTTTTGAGAAACTTGGAAAGTTTTATTGTTATAACAAGAATTATTTTGATAGCTTTATAAAGGCCAAAAAGTATGATATATTAGGAATAAGTATAAAAAAATTATATAGAAAGTTTTGCAAGAGGTTTTTCCATAACTTACCAATGTTAAGTGTACATTTACCACTTTATTTATAGCTTAATTATTGTTTTAATATGTTTAAACTTGAAAACAATTATTTTAAAAATCCTTAAAAGTAAATATAAACTTAAAACTTTAAACTTAATAGTTACTTTAGCTGAAAATCAATAACAAATTTAACTTTAATTTGGTAGTCAAGTTGAAATTGTCAAAGTAAATTTTGAATTCCCCAAAGTAAGTCCCCAAATCCCAGAAAACATAACCTCCAAGCCGAGTGCATAATTAGAGTTAACCGTTTATAAATTATGAAGTTGGTAACAAAAATGAAAGGCGGTCAAATTTGATGGGCGTAACAATTGCCGAGCAGGAAATTTAATGAAATGGCTAGTAGAGGGAATGAAGGTAAAGGGTGGAGGGTAGGGTACAAAGAGGCGTACAAAGGGGGTACCTAAGAGTGTATAAAATGGGGACTGTCATGACATAAGCGTTTAAATAAAACAAAAAGACAAAATTCAAACACAGAAAAACTCTTGAAACTGCAGGGTAACATTGCATTGCATGAGTACGAGTGGGCAGTACGAGGGGACATGAGGGGTGTACTGTGGGCAGACTAAAATGAAAGCAAACATGTGACATATGCGGCAATTAATGCCGTTAATTATTAAAGTTAACACCCAAAAGCGACATGCACAAGTCAAATAAATAAACACGCAGCCAAGCGAGAGTGGGAAAGAGGGCTATATAGGGAGAAAGAGAGAGGGAAAGTCTTTGGCTTGAGTACCCCCAATCTAAACACACACACACACTCATGCACACACCCCTGAAAACCCAAAAATGTCCCAACAATTAAGGACAATGCGTGCTAATTTCAAACGAAAAGTCTCCCGGAAAACAGCCACGGACTGTTCACCTTAAAAATGCCAACACACAGTGTCACAGCACTGCTAGCAGGCACTGTGCTAGTGGGTGTTGCTTGCTGCGTTGGGGCATCAGTAATAATGATTTTTATTTATAAACTGTGCCGCAGGACGAGACAGAGGAACAGGAAGAGGCAGCGGCAGAGGAGTCGCTGTTTTTGAAGCCATGCGTGCTACATTGGGATTATGTGGTATTGGGTGTAGCGAGGGGTAGGAGGAACGGAGAGGCGATAGGGGGACTCGGGGCAAGGACAGTTGCCACATAAATAATTTACACGCTTTGCCCAAAGGCAGCAATTCTCCTGTTGTTCCTGTTGCTGTTGTTGTTATTGTTAGCACTGCTGACATAATTTTATATATATATATAATTTTTTTTCTGGTTTTTAGACCTCGTACTTAAAAGCGGTATAGAAGTCTATAAGGTTTTAAAGCAGAAAGTGATTATATTATAAATAATAACAAAATCTGTTTCGAAACCCTCAAACTTAACAAATTTTTGAAACGATCTTACCAAGATATAGTTGGATATAACCCGACGAAGTTTGGTTTAGATCGGGCAATTACTATATCATATAGCTTGCATGGGTTTAGTGGGTAGGAAGCAGTGCTTAGTATGGAAAAATGTTATGTTCATAAGGACATAAGTTATAACTTTTAAAAACGTTTTATTAAATTGATTTTAAGCACTTTTTGAGCACTTGTTTGTTTAAAAATAAGTACAGGGTCTTTTATAGTCGTCTCTCCCGACTTGAGCTATTGCTACTAAATATTTTTTTCATTGGTAACAGGAAAGCAAACAAAACTTTGGCAATTTTGTGCAACTTTTTGGCTTCCACACTTGTTTTATTTTCTATTTTTTCCTGTTGTGCTGAAATTATGTTTTCTTACTTACACACACACACACGCACACACACACAAAGTAGAAAAACATTAATATGTGTGTAAACTGGGTTAAAGTTAAGTGTTGAACTCAGCTAACTGCAGTTAATTCCGGTTGGAAAAAAGTATTTTGTTGAAACTTATCAATTGAGTTTTGAATCTTCGATTTCTTTAAAACTCAGCTAACAAATTGAAGTGAATTTAAGTAATCAATACTTAAAAATTCCTTAAAAACCCAACAAATTAATTTAAGTTTAATCCCAGAAAAATATTTTAGGGATTGCACTATTTAAAGTCATTTATCTGTGTCTCTGTTGATTGTAGATTACGTTGATAATTCCAACAGATCTATTAAGAAAATTTGAGATGCTTGACAAAACTATCAATTCCAAAGTTATCAATCTCTAAAGACACTTTCTTCAGAAACCAAAAAGGAAAACAATCTTTAAGCCGCATTAAGATTATCAGATACAAGCTAAAAGCTGAAGATTTTTGTATCTTTTTGAAACCATTTGTCATGCCCATGCAGTGAGCAGGGAAAGAAGGGGGAATTGTCGTTTAGAGTTTCGGGTGATCAAGTTTTTTTTTTGGAACTGCATTCGCTGCAATCCAATCAACTTGTGTGGGTTGAATTCAGTTTCTTTCATTCCTTTTTTTTTGTGGGTTTTTGTTTGTGTTTTGTTAAATATTATTGTTAATTTTTATTGTGCTCTTGTTTTTGTTGAAGAAACATTTCAACGATGAACAAAATTTCAAAACCGGCAGTCGTAATCATCATCATGATGATGCCGATCGAGAGAGTCAAACGCGTTCCATTAGTTCTCATTAAAAGACAACAGTGGAGATGCGAGAAAAATCGAATCAAATGAAATGAATGATAAACGTATTTATAAACAAAACATTTTTCAACCGAAAACCATAACGAACTTACTCTGGAATCCCGGGAGTGAGTGACTGTGAACTGGTTTTATTTCTCGCTCTCTGACTTCTGTCTCATGTCCACTCTTCACGCTGTCTGCAGCCTAATGAACTCTATTAATAATGCTCTACATGCGATACATATATATATATATTTGTGGTATTTCTATATATTTGATTATTGCAATAATTTTTGTTGTCACAGGTCGTGGGTGGGCTGTGGGAACCCATTGATTGGGTTCAATGAGTCGCTATCTTTAAGGCACCGAAAGCTCAAACGAGCCGCAAATGAGGCGAAACATTGTGAAAAAAAAAGACGATAAGAGCTCTTTGGGTACGCTCTTAATTTGAGGTTAAGTTGAGGTGCGTGCGACTTGTGTGGGTGCTTGAGAAGCGCCGAGAAAGGCGCTGCGCTAAACGCAAAGGCAATAAGCGACAATAGCGATAAGAGAATGTGCGTTTTTGTTGAACATTTGCTAAATTGATTCAAATAAAATATAATTTTTATTGTAAATGTTATGAGTGTTGCTTGCGCACGCTAAAAAAGGCTAAATTTTAGAGGTTTTCTCTGAAGTTTGGCTTTGTAGGTGATCTAAATTTGGCTTTAGTTTAAAACAACTTTTTTCCTGCTTTATAGTAAACTAATCTGCGTCAAATCGGGGCAATTTCAAACATTATACTCTAAGAAAAGCTCGTAATTTCTTTGAAAGCTTTGTGGAAACCAAGATCAAAGCTCAAAGAGTACACAACAAGCTTGTTTAAGCATCAAGTGAGTCGAATGTTTGCGAGTAGAGAGACCCCATAAGGGGAAGCCCTCCTCAAATGTTTGTGAGAATCACATAGAGCGGCTGCAAGACTTAAGCGGCAGATGAGATAACTTATTTGTAGTGGACAGCGTCACAAACGAGTGCACCAAAGTGCATTTCAAGTGCACTTCGAGTACTCGTAATCGCACACGCTAGCCGCAATTGAAGTGCGAGCGAAAGGCAAGTAGTAGAAAAGAGATAAAGAGTGGAGTGTAGAGAGTGTAGAGTTAAAATGAGAGAGGAAGAAGACTGCGGAGACTGCAGTCATAGTTGAAGTCGAAGTGCGGGCAATAAACTTGCAATGCTCAGTGTACAAGTGTGCAACACACAAAGGCTGTTTGTGCCACTTGCAACGTGTTGTTGTTGTTGTTGCTGTTGTTGCTGTTGCTGTTATGGCTTTGTCGAATGCATTTTTATAACAATTTAATTATATTTATGTCGTTTATATGCGCCACTGTGGGAAACATCGCAAAACGCATTCAAGCCAAAGTAATGCAAAGGAGTCAATGCAAATCCTCTTACCCTTTGACTACACTCAGAAAAACAAAATTTACTTCAAATACAGCATACCATTTTGGATTTGAGAGGCAACTTTTTAGTTGGGAAATAAGCAGCAAAATTTTATAACAATTAAGTGATCAAATAAAACTGATATTTTTGTGTAAAGTTTAAATTTCTTATAAATCTTATCAGTAAATTATAACTTAAAAAACACTACTAATGACCTTGAGCAGTGCTGTATTTGGTTAAACAGTAAAAGGTACATAAAAGGCAGTTGTGGGAACGATCGTCGCTAGAAAGTTAATCGAATTGTTGAAACGTTTGCATAGACGTTTTGAAAAGACCATAACTTGGAGGCTATGGGAGCTGTCTTAAGCTAGTTTTCATTCAATACTTATGGCAGTATTTGGTATAACCTTTATAAATTTAGTATAAATCAGTTTACTCTAGCTGCTCTAGAAACATTCGATTAAAATTGCCCCACAAGCATGAAAAATGTTAGCTTCAGAACGCATTTGGGCACTTCAGCATTCCCTAAACTAGCTTTAAACCCTAATTTCTTGCCGTGTTCAGCTCTGCTACTACACACAGCGCTGCTTTGAAACTTTACTTACGCCCCACGCTGTCCAAGAGCCAATGCCAATGCACATAACGGCGTCCATTACACGCAACAATGGCAATGGGCAAGAACAACAACAACAACAACAAAGGAAAATGGCGTCTGGCGACAATATACGCGTGTGTGTGTGCGTGAGTGTGTGTCTGGCTGAGTGTGTGTGTGTGTGTGTGTGCTTGGGCGAAATTATTTTTATTATTTTACACAATTTTTATATGGGAGCCAAATGCGATACAACAAAAGAATTTTACAACAAGGCATAAATATTTAGTATATTGCAATTGCTATTGTTGTTATTGCTACTTGTAGTTGTTGTGTTTCTTATTGTTGTTGTTCTTCTTGTTATTGTTGTTGTTGCTTTAGTTGTGGCTGCTCTTGTATTTAATGAGATTTTTGAACTTTTCCATAAGCGCCTTAAGCGTCGCTCTGTCGAACGCACAACAAACTTTATATTTTAATATACGGCACAGACACCCACACATAGTCAGACCACACTCATTTACACAGAGTCACTGACAACTCACATATTGAAATTCAGTTTTATGCATTTGTTAATAAACTTCTTAAATTTCTGTATCGACATTTGTCAAGCGAATTTCAAGTTCGTTCAAGGAAAATCTTAAGCTTATATGCTAAAAATTAAAGCTCTTTAAAAGGCTTTAAACAGGCTCTAAAAAACTTAATAGTTCGCTTATTAGTTTATAAAAACAAATGTAACTTTATTTCTGGATTTTAAGTTATTTAGAAATTTAACGAAATTTCAGTTTTTGTTTGTTATCCCCTATGGAAACCTCTTTCCATATTAATTTGTAACCCTTGTTAAATATAAAATTAATTTAAAAACTAATTGCAGTTGCTTAATTAATTGTTTAATTACCGCAACAATGCCAGCACTCAAAGTTCAAACAGAAACCGCAGCTAAATGTTGGCATATTTCTTTTTTTTTTTTTTAGCATTTGGTTACAAATATGTAAACCAATAAATATGCTCGAAAATAAACTCGAAAGTAATTAATTATTATTTGCATCAATTAAAAAATATGCAATAAAATATTTGAGTTTTTTTCTCACTGCCTTACTGCCTTAAATCATTAACAATCGGCATTGTGTGTGGCCAAGTGTAATTACCACATTGACATAGGGCAATTAAATAGCACTAGCCTCATTGGCATTTGATTAAATACTAAATATCAATATACATATAAATATGTTTATACTTAAATTGTTTGCAATTTCTAAGCATTAATTTTCCAACACACATTTTACTTTGCAGCTACGCATAAATTGTGCTTAAAGTGAATTAAAGAGCGGACACAATAACATTGAGGTAAGTTATGTTCTGTTATTGGCATCAAACATACCCCACCCTCTCTCTGTCTCTCTTCCTCTCTTTCCTACTTTGTCTCACTTGCTCTTTATCTGGCTGTCAGACAGGCCACTGCTTATAATAATAATACGATTTATCAAATGCACGTTAATTACAATAAATTAAAGACGAAATTAATATTAATGGCAAGGACTGGCCAAGACACATACACACAACACACTCGCACAGATACAACGCACATATGCACACACGTGTGTTCTTGTTGTTGTCTTAGACAATTGCCAAATTAAGTGCATAGTTGACTCCTACTCTAAATTACGTATACGCATACGTATACGTATTCTCCATGTGAATTATGTTTGTGTGACTCTCACTCTCTCACGCTCTTTCTCATTCGCTCTGGCTGTGTGTCTGCAATTTGACATCTTAAATATGAAAATCGTTCTTTTGATTGCAAATTTGCTTATTTGCATTGCATTTGTGATGGAGCCGATAGACAGACAGACAGACAGGCAGGCAGACAGGTCCGCAGTTAATAAGCTCCGGATATAATAGTGCAAAACTGCAAAGCCAACAAATCGCCAAAGCGATTGAACTGCAAATAGGGGCGGTATACTGTTAGTGGGCGTTGACGCAATCTAGAGATGCGCAAAATAAAACTAGAGAGAAGCATTTGTGGCAGAAAGTCGTTACATTCAAAGTGGAGTTTAATATTTAAAAATGTGTATGTAGGTTTCATAAATAATTTAAAACTTAAGTACACGATTAAGTGACTATTTATAGTAGAAAAGTTCAAGTTAAAAGCTTACAGTCTTTTTAGAAATTTGAGTGTTATAAACAATAAGCGCAAAAATAATTATTAAATAGACATTTTTATATTAAAACAAAGTTTTGCTGCTTCTTAATGACACTATGTTTCCAATATTACCCAGTCACTGTTACCGATTTCACAGTCACGGTATTTTTGGTTCCGGTGAAATCATCACAATTTGCTCTAGAGCACTGAAACAGGCAAATTTTGCATATTTGATGAGCTTGGTGTATGGGACAAAATGTAGCCACTGCTTTTGTATATATTACTGTCGATGTGTGTGTGTGTGTGTGTGTGTGCGTGTACACCTGTGTGCGATACAGGACTTTGCAGGCTCATCGTTGCTAGCTTGTTGAGTTGCAATTTGGCTAACAAATTATGCAACAGCAACAAGCCAGCACAAAGAAGCAACAACAACACCAACAACAAGAGCAATAATAACAACAGTAGTGACAACAACAACAAAAACAACAGCAAGTGCACCAGTGACCTAACTTGGACCGGAGATCCTGTCCCAGCGAGTTTCAGAGTAATTTTCATACAAGCATTGACTCTACTTTACTCACTGTATTTTCTGTCCCTTTCTGTCCAACTGCCGCATGTTAAATAATTGTAATTTATGGCATTTTACACAAATAAATATATGGAAATCAATAAATTTGAAACACACACAGCACACACACAGCACACACACAACACACCTGCCTGGGTAATTTTGCCCAAAAGACCCGAGTTCAGTTTGGATTTTGGTCAGCAGTTCATTTGCACGCACTATAAATTGCGTTTGTCCAACTCTTCTTTCCTCCTCCTGCTCTTCCCTTCCTCTGCCTCACATTTACTGCCCCTTTCGCCCTTGTTTTCCCCCCTTTTGCTTGGCTTTTTCACACTGCGACTCGTTCGATTTTTGAGTCATGATTTTTGGTTATTGTTATTTTTGGGTCTTTAACAATTATTTGATGTTGTCCGAATTAAAAGCAACTTTTGCATTCACTCTTTGGCATTTTACACACAAACCCACACCACCGCCCCTGGAGTCGAACATTATCAGCGCGTTTTTCCCCTGGGGGCCTCTAGAATAAACCGAATGGGCTGCACCTTTTTTCAATGATTGCATTTTGACTTTTAAATATGCACAATATTTTGCATTTCAATTGCGGTTTTTCACACACACACACACACACACATACCTAACTATACACACACTAACAATCCATAAAAGTTATAATAACTCTGTCAATTTTTGCCGAAGGTTTTTACCCCATGACGAGTTGATAAATCGCGTGGGTGACTTCATCAATTGTTGAAATTTGTTACGACTTTAAAGTTAATCCTCTTTAAAGTATATATCTTTCTCAGTATGATTAATAGACTTGTATGTTCTTCGTTTAGCAGTGATTAATTATATAATATTAATTTATTTTTCATTTAATTAAACAATTTATTTCAAATACTTTGTCAGCTGAAAGACTTTAAACTTCTGTTTTCTTTAATAATTTATTGAGCATAATATTAATACGTTAGCTAACAGACTAAGTAACGAATACGGCTTACGGCTTGTGCTCAAAAAGGGCAACTACCATTTCTATAAAAAAGCCCAAAAGAAAATCACGACATGAAAGCTCAAAAGTTAATAAATGTATTTCAGCGGCTTAAAGGAAAATACATTTGTCAACAAACGACTCTCGTTCTGGGATTTATCATTAATTTTTTCATCATATTTCAACTTTATGTGCGACAAAAGAAGAGAAAAAAACACAAACACTAGTCAAACGTTAAAAAAAGATGCAATATACATATGTATCTTTGTGTATTAAATTGTTTTTTATATTTATATTTTATAAAACAAAAATTGTGCGAAAAGAAATTGGATTTGGTTTGGCTTTTCAATGTTTTGTGTTGTTATTAAAAATCGAAATTAATTAAATTGTGTCAAACCTATTAAATTTTATTGTCATTTGGCAATAAATAAATAAATAAATGTGCAATATGTTTAACACCAACATACAAACACACAAAACACACACACGCACACACATAATTGTTTTTGTAGTTTTATTGAATTTGATTTTCTCTGAATTTATGACTCTTGTGTGCGTGTGTGTGTAAGTGTATTTATGTTGTTTAGACAGCAAGCATACCTTCCGCTCTCTCTCTCTCTCTCTCTTTCTCTCTCTCTGCATACACTGTCAAAACTTAGAGTTAAAGTTATACTTTTAAAATTGCTTTCAAAAACACTTTATTTTAAAAATTTATTTAGCATATCAAAAAATAAACTTAAATTTAATAAATATTGTTTAACTTTAAAATTAATAGTTTCCAGTTTATAAATATAACTTAATTGAATTTTTCTGTGAATTTAAAAGTACTTATATTTAAACGAATAATTCAATTATTAACAAGTTTTAATATATACACAAGTTATGAATTTTAAATTAAAAAAAATACTTCAATTAGGAAAAAAAAAACAAAGGACTGAAAAAATTGAAACAAAGTAAATGAAATAAAAATCATGCAATTTGGGACTATAAAATTCGTCCGCTAAGAAACTAAGGAAGCTGTCCGCCTTAGGGAGCTGTCCGCTAGTAAAGTTCTCACTGTATTCTGATTTAATTTTAAGTTTCCAAAGCTTTAATAACTGTATACTTTCAAGACAAAAGTCTTACTGTTTTTCTGTCAGTGTACACACACGTAGACGCCCTCAACGAGCTCCATTTCCCTCAGTTTCTTATGTAAACATAGGCTCGGTTAGCGCTGACTTGGGCTGGGTTAAAAGGTATCCGAATGTACTGTTAGTCACCCTTTTTGCGGGGCTGTGTGTGTGTGTGTGTGTGTTGTACTTGTGAAAAGTAATTATGGCGCCTTATGACAGCCGCTCAACTTGCAACTTTCAACTTCATTCAACGTCCATTAATTTGGCAGCACACTTCAGTTGAAACAACTCGCACTTCAGGCCCTACCCCCAACGGTTTTCTTTCTCTCTCTCTTCCCTCCTCTTTCCCCCATGCCATCAGTCAGCTGCGCTTGTTGCACTTTTCTCGTCTTGCGGCCACGCCTCAGTTTTTCCGCTACTCAATTTTTGCCTGTCGCGTTTTTGTTTGTTTTGCTTTTCATATACATAAACATATATATAAAGATATATATGACTATATGTTTGTTGGCTCAGCTGGACATTGAGTGCCGCATGTGGCATGTGGCATGCGGCAAGAGGGGCATACAAATTCCGTTGCTGGTCACGTATGATGACCCAAATGTGTGCCTCCTTCAACCTCAACCTCAACTTTAACATAGTGTCGCAGTCTTTCTCTGCTGGCTCTGCTCTCTCCTCCAACTTCTCCTACTCCTACTCCTACTCCCACTCCCACTTCTGCTGCTTCTTCGACGTCGTCTTCTTCTTGTATGTGTTTTTAATAAAATTTATTACACTCTCATATGACAAACCCCCGCGCGCGCTCCCCTCGTATTTGTCTAATAGAAAAATTATGGGCCAAGGCAAGCATGGAGTAGAGGGAGGGATTGCTGGTGGATGGGCGGTATGGGAAGGGGGAGGAAAACCTTAATTTTTATACGCATTCCTCGTTGCGTCTTGAGTTTGCCTCGTTTTTGGCCCCATAATTATAGCATAAAATTTTTTATTGAAATGCTAAGGCATTTTCATTTACGTGTCTGATGGCGATAGCAGGGCGAGAGTAGTGCGTATGCAGGAGAGGTAGGTAGGTGACGAAGGGGAGGAGTAGGGAGGGGCGTCTTTACTAATAACAGTTAACATTTACACGCAACAGACGCATGTGTATTTAGTATTAGCCACACAAATGAAATAAAAGTAATAAACATTAATTTTATTAATTTATTATTGCACAACAGACAGAGAAAGCAAGAGAGAGAAGGAGGGAGAGAAAGATAAGAAGGAATCGAAGTTATATGCAAGTGTAAACGTCAATGGACTGTGTACAGACTGAATGATGGAAGTAAGAGAGAGAAAAAGACAGAATGAGAGAGCGAGTGGGGAATAGAGAAGTTTCTTATGCTACGAGTGACATTAAAAATTAATGCAATAATCAGGCCATTTCAATTTGCCAATGATACTGAAAATAACCGTTAGTTTCAGGGTTGTCGCACTTTGAACGCACCCAAGTAGGAAAGTTAACTTCAGATTAATCCTATTAAAGGCTATAAAAATATGTAGAAACTATAAACTGGAATGCAGAGTTATGTGCTTAAGCATATACATAAAAAAGGCTTAAAAATAATTATATAAAAATCAGATTTAACTTAGCAGTAAATATTTGTTTTATTTAAAGAAATTAAGCTTAATGAAAATTTGCATAAATAGTTTTTTTTAAATAAAATTAAACGAATAAAAGCCGAAGAATTTGTCTATTATAGAATAATTATTTATTTGGCAATAATTTATTTAAAATTATTTCACAGGCGGTTCCACTTAGGCGGTTTCCACTTTAGTTCTATAAAAAAACAAAAAACTTTTGTCGACTAAAAGTGTAGTTCATGTTCATGTCAAAAAAATGCAAACATTGCAGCTAAAAAGTAACAAGAACAATATAGAAAAATTACAATAACAAACGAACAATCCACTACTTTATGTATCTATATATATAACTACAATAACAAGAAGGTTAAATGGTCAAGTGTCACGACAGAGACAACAACCATAAACAATTACGACTGCAAGGAAAATTGAGTGGACTGCAAAAGACCTTGTAGCAATTAAAAACTAAACCAAAGTTAATGAAATATTTATATATTTTTGAGCATATTTATAGACGCTTTATTTAGCTAAGGTACAGGGTCTAAAATGACAACTACACTATGCAATTATTTATGCAGTTAATTTATGCAATTTTAAAACGTTTTGAATTTGTTTGCATTAGAATGTTGAGTATAGAATGGGATATAATCAAATTGAAAATTTACCACTTAGCAGTTTGTCACTGGGTAAATGAGGTTTGAAATTTTCTTTCAAAAGTCTTCATTTTATACTCCACTTTTCTTATATTCAACATACTTATTTTCATGCTATATTTCGCTCTAGTTTACTATTAGATTTTAAACAGCAGTCATTTAAGTTTCTTTAACGAATCGTTAGGGTTTTAGTGAAACATAAAATATGTTTTTTGTTATCAAAACAATTCATATTTTAGTTTATTACTTTTTTTACAACATTATTGTTGCATTAGGAGTTGCTTACATCTGTGGCCCAAACACATGCCAAAACACCTGATGTTAGTCGGCTCATTAGCTGCCACAACTTAGGCGTTGCACGTTGCAACTTCGTTTAATATCTGCCACACACACAATGGAAGTAGTGTGTATTGGTGTGTGGTGTATCTGTGTGTGTGGATCAAATAGCACCGCATTACACACGCCAATGTTGCATTAGCACTACTCACATTTCGCCTCTTGTCACTCCAGCTGTGCAACACAATCACCTGCACGTTCCCTACCAACACTCCCTCCCCTTTTCCAGCCCTTTTTGCTGATCTCGTGTCTGCTAGTTCTTAATGAAAAACTGCCAGGGCGTTATTTGTTTAATGCGCTTCATCAAACAAGCAGCGGTGGGCCTTTTGCCTGTTTGAGACATTGATCCATACCAACCACACCCCCCACCACTCCCCCCTAGGTACTAAGCTAACTCATACACTCCCCCGTTACCGACAGGTGCCAGCTTTCAATTTGCTTTCAATCAAGTAAATAAAACGTAGAAAACTGAAAGCGAAACCGCCAAGTTGTGTCAGTTCCATATTGGAAAAATATGGAAAATCTATGAGCGGAGGTGAAGTGTTAATAAATTACATGCCAGATTATTATTATATGACAATGTGTCATGGAAATTTATGCAAAGGCAGTTTATTCAACGCCTTGTGAAGCGCTCTCAAATGTCACGATAGAAAATCAGTTTCAGTTTGCCCAATGCATACGATTTTCGTTTCTCCTTGTTCATTCGTTCATCTGTTTCTCAGTTGGTTTCTCGATGAATACTTTGTGACGTCTGACATGCGACATAAAGGAACTTCATGTGTAAATAATAATTATAAATCTCACTCTTTATGAAATAGTCGCCAAAACATTATTTGCCAATTTCTTAAATTGACTTTAATGAACAATGTTGGTTTAGCATGCACTGCAGGTGTTAGAAAAGAAAAGCTTAAGTTAGTAATTTGAATGTTATTTCTACTCTGTTCTTTACTTACATGAGAGCGCTACGTTTCCATGCATTTTGTGCTAAAGCAGTTGCAACGAAAGTTTATATTAATAATTAAATAATTATTAATAATAAGTAAAAACTTACTTGTCTTTTCGCCACAATTTAAAAGTTTATTTTCAACAGCTTAACAAATTGCGATTGCTTTTTTACTGAAGAGAAACAAGAGAAATTTAATTAAATCATACAATTCAAAGCATAAAATAATATTTACTTTTACTTACCTTAAAGTGTAGTTAAATTCCCTAATTCAAGACGATAAAAATTAATTTTTTGAAGGACTAAAAATGCCAAAATTGAAGCCCAACCTTTGAAATGCATAAAACACGAATTTAAACATGTAAAATTTTGAAAAGGACTCAAAATAAAATTAAATCCTACAAAGTTTGTTTGACCCTGGAAAGAGAACACATAAAAAACAATTTTTTTTAAATTAAAATTTTAAATATTTATAAAGTTGAAATAGACAAATTTAAAAAATAAATAATAAATAGTAATAAATAGATAATAAATTTAATTTAATTTAAATATTTATAAAGTCGAAGTAAACAAATTTAATAAATAAATAATAAATAATAATAAAAAAAAATAATAAATTTAATTTAATTTAAATATTTATAAAGTCAAAGTAAACAAATTTAATAAATGAATAATAAATAAATAAATAAATTTAATGTAATTTAAATGAAATTAATTTTCAAAATATAAATTATTATATCTATTTGGTTTATTGACTTTCCATAACCGTTGAACTGCTTTTAATTTATTGGACTGAATACCAAAAATCATTTAAATATTTATGGTTAATGGAAATGGTTTCAATCAAAATGAGCTTAGGAAAAATAAAAAATAAATAAATTTTAGTGCTACAACTACTTGAAAGTTGTGTAGGCAAAATATTACAGCAAGGTTTTTGAAATGGAAACTGCAGTTAAGTTTTACCTATAAAGTATTGATTACATGACCATAAATTCCATAGCTATAAATAAATTCTTTTTGCTATAACTGCGTGTGAATTTTAGATCTTTAAGTTGCAGCAATGACTTTGGAAAAACAAATGTAATAATCTTGGGCTCAGTTATAAACCTTAAAGGAGCTAAAGTATAGACGTGTTTTTATAGCATATGTTATATGGTACTACCTGCTAAATGTTACTATTAGATGTGAACTTACTTTGGGGTCGGTGGTTTATAGTGCATGCGTGCCTCCATACGTTGTTTGGCCAAGAGATTGGCCGAAACATTTGCATCGGTAGTGCCGTAGGTAATGAATGGAATTTTGTTGTTGTTCTGACCGCACCATTCCACATGCTTTTCATAAGCCCGCTCGTTGAAAGAGCGATCGCAATAAGGACAACCCTGCAAAGCCCTGTGTGACGTGTGCAAAGCACGTGGACGCTGACTCGCCTCAGCTCGAATAGGTGCTCGGGCTGGAGCATGAACTGGTGCTTTTGCTTGAGCTGGAGCTGCACTTGGAGCTGGAGCCGGAGGTGGAGCTAGACCTGGAATCAGAACTGCAACTGGCACTTCAGCTGCAGCTGGTGGAGGCGTGGCTTCCGCCTCTGGTATTGCTGGTGGACTTGAAGCCCCACTACGTCGAGTGACTCCACCAGCATTGGCTTTTTTAGCCTCACTACGTTGAGTGACTCCACCAGCATTGGCTCTTCTAGCCTCACTACGTTGGGTGACTCCACCAGCATTGGCTTTTCTAGTCGTTGTTGGATTTTTGTTAGCCATTTGTGGCTTACGTGCACCAGTTGGTGACTTTCCTTTGGATGTTGATGCTGATGGCTGAGATGTGGTTGCTTTGTCCTCATCTTGAGCCATCTTTGCGCGTTTGAGAGCTTCGGCAATTTTCTCAGCTTCTAATGAACGTCGCTGTAACGACGAGTCAAAAACATTTCGCTTTTTCGACATCTTCTCACAGATTTTCTCATGCTTCTCCAGTGCCCTCTGATTGAAGGTGCGTTTGCATTTGGAGCATGGAAAAAGCGGCATGGGAATGTTAGCCGCAGCTGTTCCATTAATGTTCATCATTTTGATAGTAAATCTTGGTCTCAAAATGCCGACAATGAAACGGAAGCGATAATAAGCTCTGTAAAGTTGTGGAAATATTATAATATTTATCAAAAATAGAGGAATTTGGTTAATTTATAAACTATAAATTTGTTTCTTCTTTGGTTTTTTTTTTTGGGGTAAAACTTATTGGCCTTAATCGACTGGCTTTATTTGGCTTACCTTAATATTTTAGCCCACATTGTGCAATTGTTAAACAAACTCTTAAAACACAGATAAAATTTATATTTAGACAAAATTTGTAGCTTTAAAAATGTTGAACAATTTCGGAATGAAGTAAGACAATGACTGGAGATGTATAGAGAGCTGGATAGGTATGTCGTATGAATGTTGAAATAAGGCCTACTTTGACTACATAAAACGAACATTTAATTTGTTTGAAGAGGCAAGTCGATTGAGTATTGAAACTGGGCCTACTTTGACCACATAAATCGACGACTAGTTTTTTGAAAAATACAAACGCGCCTACTAAGTTTTTTGAGAAATATATAGTATGAATATTATTTAAAATATATGCAATTGGATAAGCTTAAACTGAAAATTTAATAACGATTAGACAAGTTATTAAAAAGCAATGAAAATATGGAGTTTTGTGAATGTAGTGAAGGAGTAAGTAGTGAAGAACTCTCACATTATTATGTAAAAACCTATGCAAACACTATAACCAAGTTTAATACGGATCAGATGAATATATTGTATTGAACTAGTAAGAAGTCAATGGCATAAAAGTGTACACCAGAGGATTAAAATTTGTTGGTTTATAATATTAATATGAGCAAGTTTTCTGGTGTATATATACGCTTATGTTAATATTGTCCCAAACCACGGTCATTTTACATGACTAAAGCCTCTTGTACAAGTATAAACAGAGCTAAACGACTCGACATTAATAATCTGATGGATATGATATTCAAACACCCATTAAAGCCAAGTTGTCCGTCTCTTTTCCGTGTCTGTGGCCGGTGTCTTAGGCTGTCTCGAGTTGCACTTTGTGGCATAACAGTGTTGCATTTGCCAGCAATCGGAAATCAATTGAAAAGACTTACGAGGAATCGAGTATATATCAAATTTCCTCATCAACGGCTTGTTACGAATTACGTCTTATGTAACCCATTATTTCGCTGAGTGCAGCTGCCAAGAGTTTGCCGGACAAAAGGGGAGAACGAGACAGACAGACGGACAGCTAGAAAGGGGTAGGGAGGGATTAGGGCAGGGAACGCTCGAGGAGACTGACTGAGAACTGCTTGAAGTCGTTCATTGAATCGAATGTTGAAATGAAATTATAAGACAGACAAGGAAGGTTTTATACAAATTATGGGCTGCTTTAGCTTTTGCCCGGCCAAAGCACTTGACAGGGCCGACAGAAAAAGGCCCCACACCCCCTGCTACACTCCTCGCTTATCATTCACTGCCATGTGGCACGTTGCACGTTCCGGGTGCATTTAACGAACGCATTTTTCATCTCTCTCCGCGCTGAACGTTTGTGAAGTGATTTCAAAATGATTATTTTTTGACACATGGGGCAACACCTGCAACGCATTTGATGGCACTCTCTGTCTCTCTCTCTCTACGCTCTCTCACTCGCTCACAGTTGAGCTGCAACACAATGTTGCAGCTGCCACAGATCACAGATGAGTCCGCCTTCAATATGCATAAAATGCCCCCACTATATGTCTATATATACACACGATATGTGTGTGTGTGTGTGTTTGTGTATAATTATATAATTTGACTGCTGCAATTATGTTGTTCTTCGTTAATTGAAATGTAAACGTCATCATTATGTTAAGATGACGTGGAGACTTACCTCAGATCAGTTGATGTGATTGGATGGGATTGTGCCCGGTTTATGTATTCTTCTTGTTGTTGTATTATTTGTATTAGTTGTAGTTCTTCTTGTTGTTGCTTTTTGCTGTAGTTTGTAATTTTTGTTGATTTTTTTTTTGTTACGATATATTCGTGCACAAGTAAAATCTTAAGTATAATAAATTCAATATGTTTTCGTTGGCGATGTAGCAATGAATGCGAGAAAAACTTAGGTGAGCAAAAGCTCGTTAAATTTTTAGGGTTCATCGCCTACTTTGATACAAATTTTATTTGTTAACAATGAAACAAGAGGAAGTTGAAGCTACTAAGTTATTTTGCTATTAAACTAGGCACGATATATTATATTAAATTATACAGTTATATAGTACTTTAAATAGGAGCTTTCTAGAAGGTTTCTAGAAATTTCTTGGTTTGTTAACAAGTTTTTTTTGGTTAAATTGTTAACTCAAATTCTTAAACGCTTTCTTTCTGCTTCCAGCGTTTCTGTCATTTTCTCCTACTCCTTCTCCATCTGATCCCCCTCCTCACACTCTCCCTATTTCCCTCTGTTGCCTTCTTAGTCTTGTCTCGCCAGCTGCTTGTCATTTCCGTTAAAAGCACGTGCATGGAAATCCTAATGACAAACATACAAAATTTCCATAGATCTATACAGAAATGCAGCTACCTCTTTTACATAAGGTATTCATGTGGGGAAATTAAAGAAATACACACATACAATGAGTGTGCATATGTGTACACTGACAAAAATAAGTATGCTCTGAAATTAACGCTAGACTTGAATTCAGAAAATTTCTAACAAAAAAAAGTAGCTTACACTTCAGTACTCAAATTTAATTGAAGTACGTATACATTTTTTTACAGTGTAGCTATATCGATAGGCAAGAAGCAGACAAAGGTAGCTGCAGAAATCAAAAAATGAAGACGACAAAACGAGCGAGTTGTGAGTGTGTGAGTGTGTGTGTGTGTGTGTGTGTGTGTGTGTGTGTGTGTGTGTGGGCGGCAATGCCTTGACTTGCAGCAGTCACGCCCCTTGGCTGGCTTTAACTAAATTCCAATCCTGCTTAATATGCCGCAGACCAACATACACACACGCACACACACTCACACAGCTTTTGTCACCTGTCGTCTGTCGTCTGCTTTTGGTTGCCCAAAAATTTCACTCTAATTCAATTGAAAGTGCGACCAGTTTTGCGTATAGAAAAGGAAAAGGAAATGAAAATGGAAGGAAAAGCGTGAAAAGTTTTTTGCCCAACGCTTGACCGCTGCACAGGGTATGGGCGTGGGCGTAGCTGGGGATGTGGGCGTAACAGGCAGACAGACTATCTTTGTGGCTGCTACGTGGCCTTGTCGACGTCTTTCATTTCTAATAAGTTGCCAGAGAATTGTCTTGCATTGCATTTCACTCGCACTCTGCGCCTTCCCTTCTCTCTCTCACTCTGTCTGCCTTGCCCAAAAAGTGCAATCTCGTAACGAGAGTGCCACGCCTCCAATTGAGCATTTAAACAGCCCAGCATCGGAGCATTTACCTGCAACACCCGCATTGTCTACGTACGTGACATTTGGCGGCGCCACAAAAGCACGTAAAAGAAAATACTCTGTAAATCTGTACGTCATTTTCAGTTTTTCTTTTTTCATTTTTTGCCTCTTTCTTTTGACTTTTTTTTGCAATTTTTCTTCCTCTTTTTTTTTGGTAATTTTTTTTCGCCAAACTTGTGTAGTTTTTGCTGCTTGGCGTCGTCTTTCAAGTCCAGTGGAGTGGCGGTTACGGTGACTTTTCTTCCTGTTTCTTCTGCGAGACGGTTGCTGGCTTCGACCGCTTCTTGTTATGCCCTTTAAAAGGGTGTTATAGGTTTGTGCACAGTATAAAGCAGACAACAAGCAGAGCAAAGAGTTGTTCAAATTGGTATGCAGAAGGAACTTTGGTACTCCTGTGCCTTGTGTCTTACAATTTAATATACCAGAGTATTAAGAAGTCGAGTGTGCTCGACTGCAGCTGGGATACTTGTTTTTCATTGCCGCCTTGTTTACAACTGCGTCGCCGGCCAAGTGCAAAAAAGTGTTTGTTGCCGCAAGACGAGTGTGGGAGCAGGCACAGTGGGCGTGGCAGGGAGAGGCGGGAAACAAGTCGCGTCTACAAGCAATTGGCCTGGTTTTTTGTCTTTCCTTTTTTTGTTTTTTAGGTGCATGGGCTGCTGCTGGAAGTGCCATAAATTTTTGCTTATCTAAACGGAAAAATACAATTTGTAATTGAAAATATTTGTGCGCACTTTTCCAGACACACGACACGACTCGACACATGAAAGTTACAGTTAAGTTTTCCATGTAGTTTCTCTGCACACTTTTCCTCACTTTAGCCAAATAACCGACAGCTTGAGTTGAGTTTTTAGCTATAGCAGGAAAACTGCCAAAATGTCCCGCAGGAGGCATTCAAACAAATGTTCGCTCAATTTTTAATGGCTTTCCGTCTCTTTGTTTAATTGCCAAACTGAATCTACTTCTCGCTCTCTTTCTCACTCTCTCTCTCTCTCTCTCTCTCTCTCTCTCTCTCTCTCTCTCTCTCTCTCTCTCTCTCTCTCTATCTCTTTCGCTCTGTGCTATAAAGTCGAAACTATTTTGCTTTCTACTTAATATTCTCATTTCTTATTCAACGTGTTTTCTTGTTTAACATAAAATCAATTGTTCTGTATTTTTCAGCTACAATTGAAGTGCAGCTAACGACTGACTGATCTTAGTGGATTCCAAACGGTAAGAAATAGTAATATATTTACTTTTTGAATGGCTTTATATTATGTTTTATTATATGAACTACACTTTCTTGGTATTAACATATCAGATAAAGAATCTTATGGTGCTAAATGGGTTCAACATCTTTTTAAAATCCCATTTTTAGACCCCGTACTCTTTAAAAAAGAGTAGAGGGGTCTATTACGTTTATATATTCTTGATCAGCATTAACAGCCGAGACGATATAGCAATGTCCGTCTGTCTGTTCGTATGAACACCTGGATCTTTTAAACTAGAAAAGCTAGAGCCATCAAATTTGTAATGAAAGTCCGTCTACATGTCAAGCAGGTTAAGTTTATTTCAAATTTTTGGCACGCCCCCTACCGCCCCCGCAAATTGTAAAAAACTATTTTCATTACACTACAACTTGCAAACTATCGGACCAAATTTACACAGTACGTGTATGGTACCATAATAACTATCCTCACCAAGTTTGGTCCAGATCGGACAACTATAGCCTATAGCATAGGACAAATCGGTCGAAAATTGTGCATTTGTATGGCAAAATTCTCACTAGAAGGAGTACGGGGTCTTTTACAGTCGGCTCGCTCAACTGTAGTCTTTCTTACTTATTTATTGTTCATTTCGCAATATGTCTTGAATATTCTCCCAAAATTTTAAACCGATTTTTGGAAAATTATAAGAGATACAGCCTTTGGTAGTTAAGCCCCTTAGATCTTTTCTGCTTGCGGAGTTGCAGGCTTTTACGCTTTACTCATAGGTCATTGGGTTCCGGAATTCCAATTTAATCTTATCTTTTTAAGCTCTTAAAACTTAATTTAATTTAAGTTTTACTAGATTAACTAGTGTCAATCCAAACGTTGCTTAGAATTCCCCTCTTAGCAGCAAACTGTTAACAGTGTGACGTTAACAGCAGCCCACTATGTTAAAAATTAACAGTAACGCTACTTTATTTTGGCTGCATGCGTGTGTGTTTATTAATTGTGTGAATTTGGTAACATGACAATAATAATTTAGCAAACTATTGAGACACAATTTTTTTTTTGAGTGCTTTTCTTTTGTGTTGATTGGTAATAATTTGAATTGAACTTTAAATATGGATTTGTTGTGATTGTTGGTAACATGAATTATGTTGTTAACGCTTGGACACGCCCACCATGGCGGGGCGTATGCAACGTTTGTGCAATTTGTAGCCCAATTTGGTTACCTGCACAACCGTATTGGCCTCAACGGTATCGTCTTCGGTCTGGAACAGAGCCTCATGCAAATTGGGATCGAATTTTTGATTGATTGGATCAAGTGACTCGAGACCATGACGTTTGAAGACCTGTAGTAGTGAAGCGCGTGTTAAATTCAGGCCCTCGAAGAGATTCTTGAGGTCATTATTCTGTTGCAACTTGTCCTTGGGCACCGATTGTGTGGCATGGCCCAGGACATCGGCTACTTCGATTAGATCCTTGCAGAATCCTTGAATGCCAAAGATTTTGGCCTCATCGATTTGCTTATTCAAACGCATTCGCATATTCTCACCATCCGCGAGTGCTCGCTTGTATTTCTCCAGGAGATTGCCATGCTCCACTTTGACGGCTGCCAATTCCTGTGTCAGCCATTCCACCTCCGCTGTCAGCGGCTTCTCTTCCTCCTCTAGTTTACCAAGCGACTGTTTCAGTTCCTGCTCCTGCGCAGGCAGTTGCTGCTGCTCTTCCAGCTGGGCTGTCGGCTGCTCCTGCTGCTTCTTTTTGGTGCAGTAGAAGCAGCCGAGTTGCTGCAACAAGTTGAGATTTTGTGGCCTTGCCACGGCTTTAATACGATCCAAACGTTTGCTTAACATTTTCTATTTATTTTGTTGTCCAATTGAGAGTTGAAACCAGGCGTAATAATCTTTTACTTTTACTTTAACTTTTTTTTTATTTTATTTTCTATTTTTTTTTATTTTGCTTGTTTTGCTAAAGAAACCAACGTTTGTTATTTTGAGAAAGTTGTGCGACAGACAAATTTATTTGGAAACAATTCAATGCCTGCTGGCAGCAATTTTAAATGATAAATTTGTGAGCACATTTTGAAGCGTAAGGCAAAGTATAGGCAGTGAGTAGAGTTATCGATTCATTTTGCATCAAGTGCACAAATAAATAATAGTTTAAACATTTCCAAGTAAAATATAAAAGGTTTTTATTAAAAGCCAACACTCATTGATTCCACACCGCTAGAACCTATCAATAAGTTACGTGTATAACAAGTTTTAATTGACTTGTTGTCAATTTTCTTTCAATTAATCAGAATTTATGCTCAGAGTAACGAACTCAATTTCATTTCGCTTGTAATCTTGCATTTGAAATGCTTATCAAAGTCACGCATTCAGTTTCAACGAGGCATCGATACTTAAAGATGTATCGTAACTGTAACCCTTTCAAGTGCTTGTAAGCACCACCTGGTAAAGGGGTACGTCAACCCTACACCTTACCCTCTATCGCTACTTTTAGCCCCCCCCCCCCCACTGTTTCGCTCTCCCACTTTGGCTCGCTATAATGCTTGAACAAATTACTGGCACTTTCTGTCTCAAACTGCAAATCGGTTTTAATGTGTTCTTAATTAGCCAGAGTCGAAGTCGATAGCTGTGATGTGTGTGTGTGTGTGTGTGTGTGTGTGTGTGTGTGTGTGTGTGTGTGTGTGTGTGTGCGTGTGTGTGTGCGTGTGTGTTTGACTGCTGCACTTGCGGCACTTGTGCAACATTTTCAATTGGCCGCATTACTTGAGATGCAACTAAAATGGAGCAGAAAGAGCAGTAGAAAGGGAAGAAGGAGACGGGAAAGAAGTAGAAACCGGAGGCACTACTAGTGAGGTGCCACTTGGCAGCAGTTGCAGTTACACTTAGATCAACGTACACAGAAAAAATAAAATTGAGGATTAAAAACTCCAGAAATTAAGCTAAAAAAAATAAAAAATATTTTTTTTAAGGAAATTAATATGAACACTGTTAATTTTTATAAGCAAATAATTAATTATTAAAATATATTAGACCAAATTTAAGTTGTTAACATTTGAAATAATTTTAGCAGCTAAAAATTCTGCTAATAATTCAAGCATCGATTTTTGTGCTACACTTATGTAAATTTTTTTGGGCTGCCACTTATTGCATTCCAAAATTTCCATTCCTTTGCTATTCTTTTCAATTATTAACTGAAGAATTTCTGGAATTTTCAGTTTAAGTATTTTTTTTTACAGTTTTAGTCTTTAATTTTTGCACAGTGTAATTTGTTCAAAATTCATGTGCTTGCATGTGTGTGTGTGTGTGTGTGTGTGTCAATAAATCCGCAGCTTCGTTCAATGTTGAGCGTTTTAATTGTTTGCCACTTGCAGCAGCCGCAACCGGAAGCTGAAAGTGCAGCAGAAAAGTCGAGTGATGGCAAGAAGGGGGGAAAGCAAAGGAAATATGCTAGGTACGTGGGCGCAGGTAGTGGGCGTGCCAAGTGGCAAGTCAAAGTCGCAGCTTATGGCACCTTGTGCAACAAGTTTAATTTTTTCCTTCTTCTACTTTTGTTGCTGTTTTGCTGTTAGTCAAAGCTTTTAGCGGTACATACACCGAGTGTGTGTGTGTGTGTGTGTGTGCGTGTGTATGTCGGTTGTGTGTGTGGCAGATTATGTATGTACTTATGTGCTTATATTCATATCCATATCCTTTGCCAGCTGCAGCTGCAGCTGCCGCAAATTGCGGCACGACTTGTGGCATGCTCCACTTTTATTAACTTTTTAATGCAGCGTCGCCAGAGTCGAAGTACTACACACACACAAACACACGCACAGTGGTACACATACACACACACACACACTACTATGCCCTGCTGCTGCTGCTTCTTCCTGCCACATGATGTTGCAAGAGTTTTGCTAGCTTTTATAAGTTCATGTCTAGCAGCTGCTGGCAACGCTTGAGTTCCTGTTTCCCCCCTTAGCCAGGCCCCTGCCACAAACTGCAGCTTTTGGCTCCTTGTTTGCCTTCTGCAGTTTTCTGTGGCATTTTCGGTGGCTTTTGGCTCATCCTTGGCATGCAAATGCCGCTGCTGCTGCTGCTGCTGTTTGCTTTATTGGCTGAGGCAAAAGTTTTGCAAATTAATTACATTTTATTGGGTTGCACAGAGAATTAGAGGCAGCAGCACACAGGCAGACAGAAAGAGGTTAACAGAGAGAGAGAGAGATGGAGCTATATAGATCTTGATCTTGGGCAGTGACTGCCGCAAGGGTTAAAGTTCACAGCGGCCATAACAATAATAACTTAATGCCCCCAAAAACAAAACAATAACACTAACAATAACAATCCAATGTGATAACAATAACACGAACAGCAGCAACAACAACGTGTACATGAAAAACATGCAGCTGAATTCAGCTAGAAAGAAGCAGAAGAACACTGAGGAGTCTGCGAGTTAGTGCGCGAGCTGTTAAAATGCATTTTATGACTTTCAAATACGAAAGCTCATAAAAAATGTGGCACGAATCGCTGGCATGTGGCAAGGCGCAAAAGGGGGCAGATAGACAAACGTGGGAAAGAGCAGGAGAGTGCGGAAAGTGGTGGGGAGAAGGGGGGTGGGGGGGCATTGACATAAAATGCCCGGCAACCAACAATCATAGGAACAAGTACTTACTACGTCGACACCAAAATGCTCGTTTTTATGGCTAATCAAACCTTTGCCACAGACACCAAAAATAACAACAACAACAGCAACAATAACATAAACAACAACAAAAACAACATTAACACGATTTACAACAACAACGTTAACAGCTTTGAGACAGCGCGATGAATGCGTCTAACGAAAATAAAGCGTTACCACTGGACAGCATCAACTAGAACGAAAATGGGAACTGAAACAAGAATTTCCCTTGTTGCATCCACAAAGTATCAAAAGCAACAAGATGAATTCGATTCTGTTTTGCAAATGTTTTACAAAACACTTTTTATTGCCAATTTTCAGCGGTTGTTTTGCCGCTTTACAGTTTGTTATGTTCTTAGACCCTTTTCCTTTGGGTTGCAATGCAGTTATTAAAGTTTTCTAAATTCGTTTATATCAAATAAAGATTTCCTTAAAAAAAAATATTGTTAAAATTTAATATTTTATTTTAGTTTTAAACATTTTTTAAATTTTTTATTTACTAGTATTTGCAGAAATAAATGTTTGAGGCTTTAAAAAAAAAATAACTTCACAAAAAAAATTTCTTCCTTATTATTTTGCTGTAAATACAATTTTTTTTTAAGTTTGTGAGACACTTGCAAAGTTTTAAAATTAAATTTATCTTTAAATTGAATGGTAAACTACAATATCCGTAAATGTTATTTAATTTAAATTTCTTTTTAAGCCGTTTCAGCCATTTTTTCGACAACATTTAATGTATAAAAATATATATATTTTTATTTTTAAAATATTTTTTTTTTGTTTTTTTTTTGGTATTTTTACTTTAGCACACATTACGCTCATCTACAGCTTTACTGTCAAGCCAAAATGTCGGCAGATTTTTAAAATTTTTTTTGTTTTGCAAACAATTTGACATTTCAGAGCATGAAAAAATTGTAATAAACTTTTGTCAATTTAAAATTGCTTCTTTGAGGGATTTACTTTTATACATGATATATTTTAATATTTTTGCAGTATTTTGTATTGTTTCCACTTGTCAAATTATTTTTTTTTCTTGCATCCCGCTGCTTTTCACTGGAATCTACTTAAAAAACACGTAAAATAAAAGAAGAAAAAAAAATATGAATATTTATTTTTGTGTGTTGATGATAATGCTGCAGCATGTGTTTCAAAACATACAGATATACCATATAGTATGTATATATAGATATATATCTGTGTGCTCACTGACGTGTCGGCGTGTTTGTGGGAGTGGCAGCTGTTTATGATGCGTTTACGACACGTCACAGGACACGTACACACATTTGGTAGGCCCAGAGTTGGGGGGAGTAGAGTCGTTAAAGGCGCCCTGGTGTGGTATGGCATGGGGATCGTAAAACTAACGGGTGTTGGGCTAAAATAATAGTACGACCGACCGATTGTTGTTCATAATGTTTGTTGTTGTGCGGGTTGTTGTTGTCGTGATTGCAAATTGTTAAAAACTAGCATGGAAAAATAACAGACGAGCAGTCCGACCAGAGAAGACCGCGTAATTCTCATGAAGAGCATTTTAGATATTTTGGGCTATTAAAAAGTTGTGTCATAGGATCATTAGGATTATGAATTTTCAATGATTTGCTGTTAAGGAACTATATGATATAGTTATAGTAATGTTTTAGTCCTTTCGAAGGCGTTAAAGGGCATAGAAAGAAATCTACTGTTGATGCTGATCAGGACAATATGGCTGACAAACCTAATAGACCTTTGAATATTCCTTTAGTAAACGGTCTAATAACAAAAGAAAAGAAATAAAGCATAAATATGTAAGATTTTTCAGGAGCCCACACACACAGACATGCACACGTTGGGCGCCAAGCTTGGCGCATAAAAATGAAAAACGAAGCAGAGGAAGGAAAGGAAAGGAAAGGAAAGTAAAAAAAATACTGAATTTATTTGATTCGTTTGATGCTCGTAAAAATCAATGAAAACATTTTCGGGCAGTCGCTGCCACCTTTTGCCAATCTGTCTATGAGAGCGTGTGTGTGTGTGTGTGTGTGTGTGTGTGTGTGTGTGTGTGTGTGTTTTTGGAGCTATTCCAATGAAATGACGTCGAAAAGTTTTCAACCAAGTTTCGTATGAAATTTGTAACAGCCTCAAAACAAACTATAAAACTTGGAAGTTTGAGTTTCTTTGAAACTGTTTTTAGTTGTTGTTTCTTTCTCTTTTCTTTTCTTTATTTTCATTTGAGTTGTTTTTGTTATAAATGTGTGTATGTGTGTGTGTGTGTGTTTTTGTGCTTTTTTTTTTTGTTTATTTTGTAGGTAGAATGGAATGTGTTTGAAGCCAGTTAATTGGATTAACACTGTCTGTGGGTGAAGTGAAATTCGATTTATGACCGAAATGATTTAATTGCCAAAATGCCAAAGAGATGATGATAATGACAGTGATCATCATGATGATAATGATGACAATGGGAATGAATGATGAAATTTGTTGTTGTCTGTGTTTATTTCACAGTTAACTGACTCAATGAATTAGCTAATGAGATGACATCAAAAAACATCTAAATAAAAATAAAAACAAAGTGATTTGAAAGTAAAATTGTTAAAATAAGTCTGTTACATACTTGAAAGTAAAGTATTAAATTGTAATAAAAAATTAATTAGAGAACATTATTTTCTTTTATGAAAACTATGTAGATTTTTTGAGTTTTTATATACTTAGATTAAAAATTTAACTATTTTAGAGCGCACAAATTGTAAGGAAAGAATGATAAAGAGTCTCATAAGCGTCTTAAATATATTTATTTATTTTTTTTCGATTTTTCACTGCTAATGAAAACTAATTTGTTTCATTGTTTTATGAACATTGAACGTCTTTAATGTCTTTTATGTCTCTATTGTCTCTATGTCTTCAGTTCGCATCTCTACTCTCTCTTTTTCTGCTCATGCCACCACTTGGTAGTAATTAATTTAAGTGAACCTTGGTAAAATTAGTCAAAAGGGACCTAAACATGATTTGGGACTCAAGTGAATCAAAGTTGAGCCAAAGTTGTTTTCGTAATTTGATCAGTGCTTTCTTTTCAGCTAGTTGGCAACTCTGGCCGGTAGTGTACGGTCTGGGGGGGAAGTGGAGTAGCAAAGATTGGTAGTCGGTAGTCGGGAGTCGGAGGTACATCAACACATTTTTCCACATTGTCGAGCATTCGGAGAACTAATAAGTTTTTTTGGTAGCCGGACGACAGGTAAAATTCTCTGGCAAAGGCTTCAACCATTGGCTTTAACTTTAGCTTTGAATTTGGCTTTGGCTTTGGCTTTGGCCTTTTTAAGGTTTTTTTTGTTTTTTTTTTGTTTTTGGCTTTTTGCATATGCCAATGGAATCCCATCAAATGTAAACGTGGCTCAAGTTGCCAGCCTTTTTGTTGTGCGTGTGTGTGTGTGTGTGTGTGTGTGTGTGTGTGCAACAAAATAAAATTAGCTCAATGAGCATTTGTGCAATCAAGTGATTTTAAACAACAAAAATTGGGGAGCGACTGTAATCGAAGTTGAGCAGCAATGGTAGCAACCCTTGAAACCCTGAAAGGGTTGTTGCCGCAACCCTACCCCCTGTCATATCCCTACCCATTCCCATGCCCGTATCCTTACAAGGATCTCAGGCTGTGGCAAATAAATTTCACACATATTTGCACACTCACATGCACCACATGTCTTTCGCAGTGTGTGTGTGTGTGTTGTTGCTGTTGTTGTGTGTTGTGTGCAGTCAATAACTTTTCGCTACAAGGTCGTCGATTCATCGTCTTGGTTGATTGTACTGGAAGAAAATAAAATGAGTGCACCCTCTTCTCATTCAATAGGAAATACTTGTACTCGAACTCATACTTTTCTTGCGCTTCTTAGCATATGAAAATACCATGTTATGTATGCTTAATTTTGTCGTATGTTTTCAGCCTTCTCTGCCCCCTTACTTACCCCCTGAAATGTAAGGGGTTATCTACATGTTTACAGGCGTAGGACAATGCCTTCGTTTTTCTTTGCACGTGACTCATGAGTGGGGGCGATTGATGAAAAAGGGTTTCTACTTGCCAAATGTTTGCCTGTGTCGTTAGACCCTGTACTTCTAAGGCATCAAGTAACACCCACAGAACTAGGAGCGAAATTTGTTACTTGGAGTTCGGAAAAAGTTAATTTTAAGACTAAATAAATAATTTTAAAAATGTTGTGATTAATAAAAGAATTAAACTTTTAGGTTTTACTAAATTTCATATATATTTTTAATAAGTTATTGTAATAATACAAGTATTTGTTAAGTTAATTGCGTTGCTAAACTCATTTTATTTCTAAATTCCTATGTACAGGGTCGAATTAATTCGAATTGTACCCACTGTAGTCCTTTTAAACTAGTTGTTGTTGATATTGGTGTAGAGGTCTTTCCAGGCAACCATGTCACCATACCATACCACCCTATTACCCAATCACTGGGCCATCGAACCACTCACTCGCCTTTGTGTAGGACTTGTGGGACTTCTGAATCGTTCGGTTGTCCTGACGATTATTGCAGTTCAGATCATTGGACAACAATTGTAAATTGATTAGAGCGACAAACTTGGCAATTTGCTACCATATCAAGTTCCACCATCATCATCATCATGTAGGGTCTGTTGGAAACGGGAAGCGGTAAACAAAGCTTTGAAAAACATCTGCATTGAGTCATTGTTAGCAAATTGAACTAGTTTGTTCCTAACATTTTTGTGGGGATTTATGCAATTAGTTTCAGCTATTAATATGAGTTAAATATTCGAATATTTAGTTGAACTAGTTTTATATAGTGTAAATGAACTAGTTCCGGTTGGTATTCCAGTTTAATTTTGTGAATTAAAACTCAAACAAATATTGAGTTGAACTAGTTAAGATTGGCATAAATGAACTGGTTCCGTTTTGTATCATTAGAGAACTAGTTCATAAACTGGTTCATTTGCTAACGATAAATGTTTGTATTTGTGTTAAATTAGTTCTTGTACTTTTTAGAGTTAACTCAGATATTCACAATCAAATTAATGGAACTAGTTCCTAAACTTGGTTCTTTCATAACACGTCATAAAATCTTAATCTTAAAGCTCATTTTGAAGTCTTACCATCTTTGGGAATATTTACACTCATTGCATGCTTAATAAGCGATACTTTAAGACGGATTTTCCAACTCTGATAACTCCAGAAATCTTTTTGGGACTTTAAAAAAATTGTATGGAAAAAATCTGTGAACTTTAGCGGAGGGTGACATATTGAAATGACACTCAAAAAAATGTTCTATGTCAAGTCTTTTGAGGTGTTTTCACTGCTCACCATCATCATCATATTGAGGATTATGATCATAATGATGTTTATTATCGTTGTGGGTTATTTTCATTGCGTTGCCTTTGCTTTTCTACGACATTTTTGTCAATTTGCTGTGAACTCGCGTCATTTGCAAGCAATGCGAATGGCAATAGGAATAGGAAGTATGATAGGTGAAAGTTAAAAAGAGACTGTGAGTGTATGGAAGAATCAAGGGGGGAGAGAGAAGGAAGCAAGTTAGCTTGTCACATTTGCCACAACACGATTTCCTTTGACTGTCAACCTTTTTCCTTCTAGTCTGCGGCTGTTTCTGCTTCTGTTTCTGTTTCTGTACCTCCTGATTTTTCTCCTGCCTGTGGCAGCCAAAAAGCACACACTCACACACACATACAGTCTTATTTATTTCTATTTTTATGTGACACACACGGCAAAAGGAGCTACACGCATTTATTCTGCTGCGCATTTTCACTCCTTTTCTGGTTTTTATACCCTTGGAGAGTGTGTTATAAGTTTGTCACTAAGTTTGTGACAGTGTATATAAAGTATATATATGCTTGATCAGCAAGAATATAGCCTGTTAGTTTGTCTAGGAGCTGTAGATTAAAAGCAGAGTTTAAGTATATAAAAGTTGTTTATTTATTGAATTCTTTCTATCTAAAATGAGCAGAAGTACTTACTTAATTTGGTTATATAGGAGGAATACTGTATCACTCATTAAGCTTTCTATGCAAGGATAAGTATACCTATAAGTTTCATATATCAAAGCAAAGGTAAAATAAATATTATGTACAGGGTATCGAATCTACACCAAGTCATCTTATTTGTTTTTTTTTTTTTTTTCATCTGTGTTTTTTTTTTTGTTGGTCCTTTCAGTTCCTTTGGCATTTTGCACGCGGCACGACAGTCTCCCAATTGTGTTATAAATTCAAAAATGAATAACGCACGTTTGCCTGCGGTTTAAAATTCTATTTTATTTTATTGCCATTCCCATTTCTATTCCTATTCCTATTCCTATTCCCAGTCCCAGTTCCAGTGCCATTTCCATACCCAGTCATTCTATTTCCACTTGTGCTTGAGGTTTTTTTGGTCTGGATTGGTTTGGTTTCCTTTATGAAATGCTTTCACTTTTTTATTCTTTTTTGGAATTTCATTGAGTTGAGAGCAAAATGGGTAAATTGGAAACACTCTTAGACACATTCATAACACTCAACACACTCGTTCAATTAAAACATTTTGCTCTTTTGGCATTTGCGGGGCTTGACTCATTCACCAAAATTTTCAAAACTTAAACTCACAGCTCTCTGTTGTCTCCTCTCTACTCTCTCTACCGTCTGCTTTACCTTTAAGTTTGCACCTCAGTCTACCTCACCTCACCTCATCTTTTGAGCTTCTTCGGCTGCTGTCACATATATCAAAAGGCCTTTTGTGAGCGAGTTTTTAAAGCAGCTTAAAGAGTTGCTTCCATTTTAACCCGCTCTCTGCCGCTCCCCACCGATCGAATCGTGCATTCTGTGGTCTGCACTGACATTTTTTATGAGCTTTACTTGATTTTTTTTTATTCCTACACTTTTTTTGCTTCACTTTTTCACTGACTTAATTTTTTTTTTTTTAGTTTTACTGTGTGAACTTATTTTAGCAGGAAATTTATTAGCCCAACGAGGCTCAATCACATCTTTCGCTGCTTTTTCACTTAAGTGCTCCGTTGCTGATAGTGTGCAGGCGACAAATTTGTCACTTTCACTATGGCAAGTGAGTAATAGCTGTAGACGAACTTGTTTTTGAGCCCCATTAAGAAAATTAACAGAGTTATTCATTATTTTCAAGTGGGAAAGATGGTTAATAGAACAATTTTAAATATGAACAGCAAACTGTTTAAAATAAATAAATAAAAATGATATGAAAAGAAATGTTTATATAAAAAAAACTATTATAAATAAAAGATTTCTATTACTAACTATTTTAAACTTAATTAATACTAAAGTTAAATATAGATAGAAACATAGTAACACAAGAATTTTATTTATTGAAACAGATTTAAAAAAAATAAACAAATGGTTTACAAATATTCAGTTAATAAATTAAATTTAAAATGCCTTGCCTAAAGTTTTATATAAAAAATGTTTAAAATCTTTAAGCCAAAAAAAGGACTGCAAACCTTTACTTAAAAAAAAACACTATCAAAATGGAATACTTTAATCTATTCACAATTCAATTTCAAACTAAAAACTTACATAAATGGCAATAACAATTTGGAAGGGTGAGCAGGCAAAAAGTGTGTAGAAAACTGCATTTAAGCAGTGTTCAGATATTCAAAAATTAATTGAGATAAAGCCAAAAGAAGTCGAAGTTGGCTTAAGATTTAATTACGCATGCAATTCCAATTGATGTCTCATGAAAAAACTTTTTGAATTGTTGGTAGTCGGAAAGTTGCAATTGGGTGTATGCTATTGACAGCCACTGTAAGCTATACTGTTTGAAAATGCTCATCACATATTTTTGTAAAACTCAATTTGAGCTTGGAAAAACATTTGCATTTTACATTGAAGGAGTTTTTCGTTCATCGTTCATCGTTTTTCGTTTTCCATTTTCCATTTTCCATTCTGTGTTATTTTTCTTTTTGTTTTTTTGGCTTTTTGTCTTTTTGGTAGTTTTTGTGATTTGTGATTTCAGTTTGCAGTTCACTTGATATTATTCTCTTTTAACAGTGCCTGTTGAAACTATACACATGCTAATTAAATTCCATTTTTCTTTTCTTCTTACAGCATTTCCATATTCATAAACAGTCGACAAGAAGAGTGGAGAAAAATACGAAAAGAAGCAAAAGATTTCGAGCTGGAAACTCGGAAATTTTGGATTTTTCACTAGCTGGTAAGCTTAAAGCGAGTATATGTGTGTATGTGTGTGTGCACACTTTGTTTATTTTACCGTTTTATCAAAGAACATCACAACAACAATAAACTTATTGGAATTTGAAAATGTCGACATTGACATGCGTTGAAAGCGTTGTCAGTTTCGGTCTCCAAACTGTCCCCAGTAACCTCGCCCCGCACCGACCCTCACTCCGCCCACTCCACACCAGCTAAGCGGGCTCTGTGTTTGTTTTTTTTTTTTTTCCTCATCAGCTTTTTTTTATATCAGTTTTATTGTATTTGATGTCAACCAAAAATCGGCTTAAAATTTCAAGAGCAACAATCCGAAAGATGCGTATCAGAGACCTGCAACGAGTATACTCGAGTATGTTCGAACTTCTCATCAAACGATCGGGTAACGAGTAATTCAACGGGCTGTCCGTAAGCTGTTCGAATCAAAACGATCAGTTGCCCGTTTTGAGAATGATTCGAACCTGATCGTTTGAAGTCAAACATTTTGGTTGCGATCAGAACGATCAGCCCCATAGATTGTTTGCTGATCGTTCGAATACTCGTTTGAATACTCGTTCGACGCAACCTTCTTCAGTACAAAACGTTCGAGTATCAAGCAAGTTCGTTGGTTTGCTTGCGTTGCGTGACGTTCGGAGTGCTGCCATTTATTTAGAGGAAAATATGCTTGTTCTAGCGGAAAAAAGCAAAAAGGCTAAATTCCAATGAAAAACAATAAGAAATGTATATTTTTCTTATTCTTTTATTATTAAAAATTTTAAAAACCCTTGTGAATAATATAAAAAATGAAATATTCGTAATATATGTGCATTAATTTTCCATGCGCAAATAAGTTAAAGCTAGATCTGGCGGGAAACAATTTGGAGAGCATCACAGATGACACGCGCAACAAGCTCGAGACTTGTCTTTGTGTGTATTTGGGCAAGCAAGTATTGATACGTTTGGCATACCACGAATTTTGCTTATATTTTTTTAAACATAGAAAAACCCAAACGGAAGAGTGTCAGACTACCTGCTTGTACAAACAACCCCCTTTACAAATATCAGTGACGTCACATTCTAGCCAAAGGAATTTCCAAAAGGTCAGCCCGTATTCATTTAACAGTTAAGCGTTGCAAAAGGTTTTAATAATTGTAGTTTGCAAAGCGACGCATTTTAATTCTCTAGAATTTCGCATATTATTAAATATTAATTTATTTTAAAAAAATTCTGCAACGCCGTCAAAACATTTACTATAGTACAACCGCTGGAAATATTTCAAGCAAATTATTAAAAGTTTCTGTGTGTCTTGCTTGCAACATGTTGAATAACGGCAAAATACTCGAGTATATACTCGAGTAAAACGAGTATAAGCAGGCCCGCGGTACGCACACAAACGATCGAGTATGAAAATATGTTCGAGTCAAACGATCACGAGTAAGCGTTCGAGTATACTCGAAATTTTTATACTCGTTGCAGGTCTCTGATGCGTATCTTGTATCTTGTAGCTTTTATGCGGCTGCCGCTTGTATTATGAACTGTTTTCCCCTCCATCCTTCCTTCTTCCCCATGAAAAACATTCCGCTGTAGCTAAAGATTTTCATAGAGTGACCAAATTTTTTGTATTTTTTTTATTGATGGGGCCCACAAATGAAGCTGCAAACGTTTTCCACGTAATATCTGCGTTTGTAGCTCTATCTCACTCAGTCGTAGAGATATGCATCTCAGCTGATTGTATGTGTGTATGTGTGAGTGTGTGTGGCATTTTATTGTCATTGTCTGTGGTTTTCGGCCTCCTTGTCTGTTATTCTTTCATTCTTTGGGGCCCTGGCCTTTTTGTTAGGCCAACTAAATCAGTCAACAGTCAGCGGCATCTACAGATACAGATACAAATGCGTTTACAGATACAAATGTATCTGTAATTGTGAGGCGAGCAAAGCAGCTGCGTCGTTTTGTTTATGATTTGTCAAGATTTTAATCCCCCGAAAATGTGTTTTAAATTGCAGCGCCTACGATAAGAATTGGGGCAACAGAGAGTTGGTAAGCAAGGCAGGGAAGAGGCGGGGGAAGTGGAGGAAAAAAAGCAGAAGATGCAACCAAAAAGTATTGGGAAGAAGAGAAACCATATACATACGCATAAAAAACCAGAACTTATTGTTGGCCAACTTGAAAGAGTTGCGTCTGAAATTGAGTAAGGGAGCAAACAAGCGGAGTACACTCGAAAAAAAGAAGAAGATTAACAGCTTACAAAAAAAGCATAAGCCTTAAATAAACTGTGCTGCTTAAATATTAACAAAGCAGCTCAAATTGCTAACTAACAAATTTATACATGAACCGACTTTTTAGGACAGAAGTTACTTACTAATTTTATAAACAACTTGAGTTTTTTCCACTGTAAAAATGGAGTAGTAATTGTAGAAAGAGCAAGCGACGCTTAGAGCGAGATGAAGCCAGCGCAGACAGACATATGGTGACCATAATTTGAAAGCAAGACGAACCGTCTGCGTGGGGAGTGTGCTAATAAATTCACCTTTTATCGCAAAATATTGTCAACATTTGCAAAAGACAAACAACTAAGCCCAATCCACACAGCCACACACCGCAGCTTTTTCCCCCGCCTGTGTATAAGTGTGGGTGTATGTGTATGTATGTGTGTGTGTGTGTGTGGGTGGTTTTTGGCAACATAAATCTCTCTCATGTTGTGTTGGTCTTCAGCGTCTTTCATCCTCGTGGTCTCTCTCACGCTCGCTGACTTCTGATTGAGGAAAATCAACGTAGAAACAGCTTCCTACTTCTTGTACTCCCGCCCTCCACTCCTTCTGCCTGTTCCTGCTACTCGTTCCGACTGGGTGTTGATTTTTGTCAACCTAATACAAAGCGCAAACAAAATTTGTGTTGGCATTTGGTTAGATTTGCCATTTTTTTTCCCAGTTTTTTTTTTCTCGCTTTTCCTTAACATTTATATATATAAATTTTTTTCTGTCTCTGGCGAGGGGAAAATCATCAAAACAATGGGTGGCCCCTAGTGTGTGTGTGTGTGTGTGTTTGTGAATGAGCGACATATTTGACTTGACACTAGCGAAAGCATCAATTCATAGTGTTGAGAAAGGATTCCATTTTGTCTGCAGATTTATATTTGCTATTTGGATTTAAATTCTAGAAAAATATTCAAAGCGCTTTTACAACAGAAAGTTAATGCAAATTAGTGTTAAGTCTGTTTAAACACAAAGTTTGTTTTAGTAGTTACTAAAGCTTAAGTTCAGTAGAAGAGCAGATAAAGAACGAAACTTTAAAAGCAGAGAGCTTGGGGGAAAAGTATAAGTTAATATTTAATGCTTTGAAACCTTTTAAAATTTAAATATTTAACAAACTTATATTTAACACCAACATTTGTATAACTAAACTACTGCGAATTGCTTAAAAAGAAGAATAAATGGACTGTCTTTAGATCAAATAAAAGGACAGCTAACAAGTGCCCAGTCAGTGTAGAAAGTGTCTGTCGATGTTAGATAGTTTTTCTAGCATTTGTGTAATTAATTTCATGCCAATAAAAAATACTAATAAACTACCAACAGCATAAAATAGTTGTTTGCTTAGGTAAAGCTGTTGATTGTCAATCGATAAGACTGTCAATTAATTAACTGATCAATCAAAAGGTTAATTTAGCGTCTATACTGTAATTTGCAAGGTTTGTTTTTATTCTATATATACTAGATAAGGTCAAATAATAGTTCATATAAGCTGCACTATATTCTGTGCACACAAAAGCTGCAGTAAAGTCTGCTCTTTAAACAGAGTATAACAATAAAACATAAACATAAATATACCTACCAAAAAAAAAAAAAGAATATTATGTGAAAAATGTACTCTCATTAAGTTGGTGTTGCAGATGTTGTTTAACTTGTTGTTGTTGTTGTTGTCGTTGTGGCAGACATTTCGTGTTTGAGTTGCAGCAATGGAGCAAAACTTGCACTTGAGGCAGCCACTTGCAGGCACCCACAATTGGAGCAGCACCAACTTAATCCCCACGAAGCACCACCCACTTAAGAGCACTGAGACAGAGGTAGAGACAGGCAGAGAAAGAGGTAGGGAGCTAAAGCTTCAACTGATGTATGTTAATTAAAGTCATTACCTGAAGAGGCAACTGAAGTTTCGATTGTGGGGCAACTCTGAGTGCCACAAAACTCAAATGTGGCTCATAGTCAACCGTCGTCGTCGCGGTTACGTACACCGTTTTCATTGCTGTCAGTTTTCCATTTTCATTTTCATTTTTCCCCAAGCTGAGCTGGCCAATAGAATGCATTGGCAAATTGGCCAATTTTCATCATATATGCATGATGCCAAAGAGCTCAAGGCATATGAATGAGTAAATGAAAAAAGTGAATGAATGATGGATTGATTGTCTGCCTGAATGAATGAATGAATGACTGTGTGTAGAAATGACTGAATGAATAAGTGAATGGGTATGTGAATGAGTGACTAAACGAGTGTCTGAATGCTTGACATTGATATCAATGAATAACCTTTTTTTTTTCAGTGTTTTTTTGGGGCTATGGAAATTTGAAGAGTGTGTGCCACGTGGCGGGAAAAGCATTGTGTCCGTTATAATGAAAAATGCCACATGCCACATACCACATGCCACGCCAACGTCTAGCAGTTAAAAGTTATCAGCTTAGAAACTAGTCTGTGTGTGTGTGTGTGTGTGTGTGCGTGTGCGACTGTGTGTGTGTTTTTTTTTTTTAATGATGTGCAACATGCACAAAATGTGTTAATGAGCAACACGATGATAAAGAGTCCATTGCCACAAGCTCACAAGAAAGAGACAGAGAGAGTAAGAGGTAGAAAGACAGCTAAAGATAAATATACAAATAGAGTGAGATACACCAAGTAGTGTGTTCGCAAATTCATATTTTATTTTGCCAAATTGCACATGTTGCTGAAATTATTTAACTCCAAAAAAATAGATTTTCTATTACAATACAATTTTATTTAAAACTTTTACTAAATTTAACATTTTTAAAATAAAATTAAATATGTTTTTCATGGAAATTTAACTTTTTCATTAGAAAATTTGAGTAAATCTTTTTTAAAGCTCAAATTTGTTTGCATAACTTATTTTATTTATTTTTTACACAAGTGAGTTTTAAAATTATTAATAAATTTTGTATACATTTAGTGAAAAGCGATTTAATAATGTAATTAAATTGAGCGTTAGTGTTTTAAGTAAAAATATTTAATGCTAAAAACAAAGTTAACTTTCTTTTCTACAACATTTTTTAGGCTACAAGTCTAGAGTTAATTTTAAAATAATGTTTGTTAAAAATTCAAATTTGAAGTGTATTTTATTTACTGCTATTTAAATAAAGTTTTAATTGGCAATACAGTAACTTCAATAGCATTAAAAACAATATAGAAAAGTGACTTGTTTATGTAGTTTTTGTCTAAACTTTGGGTTAAGTATACTTCTATAACTTGTCCTTTTTATTTTTTAGTGTAGTTCGATAGACAGACAGTTACAGTTAGAGCGACTCTTTGATTGACTTAAAAAAGAGTAAAAAAAAGAAAACCTGTTGCCTGCTTTGGGCTATCCTTGGGCTAGTTTTTCTCATATGTTTTTTATTTTTTGTGCTGTTCAACTTGTACTTCATAAACGTCGATTGGACAAATCAGACAAATCGGAATTGCATCGGTCGAGTGAAGGCGAAATTGAATTGCAGCATGAAATCGAATTGGCCAACAGCTACGTGTATATATGCATATACATATATATATGTATATGCATACTGTATCCATAAGATACAAGATACATTGGCAAAACACATGCTGCGTTCTACAGTCATTTAAAAATTGCAGCTGCTGCTACGGCTGCAGCAGCTGGAAAAAGGCTAAACAAGAACAAGTAGAAGTAGAAAAAAAAAAATGGAAAAAATGAAAGATAGAGCTACGACTAAATTGCTTTGCTTAAACGCCCACATACACCCACAGCAGGGGGGCGTGTGCAAGCGATAGAGGAATGGCAATTGACTAAGAGAACGCGTCTGAGTTTGGCACTCAACTCGAACAAGTTATCGATAGCAATCGATAATTAACAGTGTTGCTAAAAAACACAAAATATAAGAAATTATGATTTGCAGATAAATATTGTCAGTTACAAAAGTCTAGAAATAAATGCCAAAAAGCAAGAAAATTTCAAGTTAGAAGACATTCGCTAAATTTTCAGTTTCTACTGCCTACTTTTAGGCTTTTAAAGGGTTTTAAGTTTGTACTTAACAATAACTTGCGCTGTATGTAAACTACTTTAGTAAGAATATGAAAATATTTGCTTAAAATAATGATTTAAATTTTAAACTTGTTTTTAAAAATATTTAAAATAAAATTTCATACAGATTGAAATTTTTAATAGGCAATTTTATTTATAAAAATTTTTAATAAAAATGTTCGTTGCTTAAAAAAGTTTATTCTTCAGGTTTCTTCAAGCTAATTGGAGTAGAAAATATATGCAAATTAAGTGCTTCTGTTTTACCATTTAATAAATAGATAAATTGATTTATTTTAGCAAAATTTAATATATAAATTTGGCTTTGAAGACACGGTAGTTAAAGCACTGCCGTTTAGCTAGAATTTTTGCATAGCCGTAAAACTTACACATGTGAAAAATATTAAACAATTTTTGTACACACATATAAACCATCTGTGTGTGTGTGTGTGTGTGTGTGTGTAAGAGTGTATGTGTCCTTTATGTTTTTTATTATTTCGTTCTAATTGAAATATTCACTTCTATGCTGAGTTTTTGCCTATTTCTGCACTGTTATTTCATGTGTTTTGCCCCTCTCCCTTTCCCTCTCCCACTGCTCGCAAACTCAATCAGCCAAAATCAAAATGTTGCCTGCAAATAAACGCCAATTGTTGTTGTAGTCGTTGTTGTTATTACTGTTGGTGAAATGTCCATACCAGACCACAAACAACTCGTTAAAATTTGCATGTGAAATGCAATCGCCTAAAACAAAAACTGGCCCAAAAAAATAAATCCGAAAAAAGTAAAATAAAATAAAATGAAATAGAACAAAAAAAGCTACGCAGTTAGCACACACAAAGCAAAAATAGTGTTTAAAAAGGGGTTGAAATGGGGTTAAGAGGAGCGGGTAGTAGGGCAGGTGGATGGCCAGGAGTGGATTGAGTGGCAGTCGGTGCAATAATAAAAACAGCTTAAACATTTTAGCCAAGGCTATCAAATTGATATATCAATCAGCGTGGGCGAAAAATGATTGCTAGTGTTCCACTACCTTGCTCGCTCAGTCTCTCTCTCCTTCTCTCTCTCTCTCTCTCTGTTTTTCTCTCTCATACCCTCTTTCTGCCTCCCTCTGCTAGAAAAATTCTAGTTTTAGTTGTTGTTTGTAGTTCGTTATTGCTATTTATTGAAAAAAAAAAAACTAGCCTAGACAACCCGACTGAATTAGTCCCGGTAGGTCGATAAGGTTCAACCACTTGCCAAACAATACTGAAATATATAGTCTGCGAAAAACACAGACACAGCAGCTAGATTTATATGCCATTTGTGAACTTAAAATACAGGGTCTGAAAATGTATTTTATACCTATTATTTATAATACCAAAGCTATTAAATTAATACATTTATTTCGTGGATTAAAAAAAATCCAACAAAAAAGTGTATATACCCCTTCTGAAGTTAAAGTACAGGGTCTAAAATATATATTTTATACCCATTGTGTATAATACAAATGTTATAAAATTGATATACTTGTTTCGTATTTTCAAAAAACACAAAACAAAACTTTATGTACCTCTTCTGTTCATAAAATACAGGGTCTAAAAGTATATGTTTTACCCATTATGTATAATACAAATGTTATAAAATTGATATACTTGTTTCGTGGATTAAACAAATCCAACAAAAAAGTGTATATACCCCTTCTGAAGTTAAAGTACAGGGTCTAAAAGTATATTTTTTACCCATTCTGTATAACACAAATGTTATAAAATTGATATACTTGTTTCGTGCATTTAAAAAATTCAACAAGAAATTTATACATCCTTCTGATGTTCAAGTACAGGGTCTTTTAATATATTTTACATCTATTATTTATACTACCAAAGCGAGTAAATTGATACCTTTTTTCGTGATTCCAAAAACACAAACCAAAACTTTATATACCCCTTCTGATGTTCAAGTACAGGGTCTAATAATATATTTTACACCTATTATTTATAATACCAAAGCGAGTAAGTTGATGCCTTTGTTTCGCGGTTCCAAAAATACAAACCAAAACTTTATGTACCCCTTCTGAAGTTAAAGTACAGGGTCTAAAAGTATATTTTATACCCATTGTGTATAATACAAATGTTATAAAATTGATATACTTGTTTCGTATTTTCAAAAAACACAAAACAAAACTTTATGTACCTCTTCTGTTCATAAAGTACAGGGTCTAAAAGTATATGTTTTACCCATTATGTATAATACAAATGTTATAAAATTGATATACTTGTTTCGTGGATTAAACAAATCCAACAAAAAAGTGTATATACCCCTTCTGAAGTTAAAGTACAGGGTCTAAAAGTATATTTTATACCCATTGTGTATAATACAAATGTTATAAAATTGATATACTTGTTTCGTGGATTGGAGCAAACCCCAACAAAAAATCTATATACCCCTTCTGATGTTCAAGTACAGGGTCTAATAATATATTTTACATCTATTATTTATACTACGAAAGCGAGTAAATTGATACCTTTGTGTCGTGGTTCCAAAAAACACAAACCAAAACTTTATATACCCCTTCTGTTGTTAAAGTACAGGGTCTAAGAATCTCAGTGCATGTAGTTGAGTTGCACATTTAATACCAAACGGAATTGCAGCCCATTTCAATTGCAGAAATCAGTATTTTCATCCTTTTTGGCCTTGAGGCCTGAAAAGCTAGACTCAAAGTCAAAGCTGTCTCCGTCTCGGTCTCCGACTCTATCTCTATCTCTATCTCTCTCTGTCTTTGTTGCCGTCTCTGTCACTGCCTCCAGGATTAGTTGACGCTCTTGTTATTGCTGCTGTTTGTGTTTGGTGTTGTTGTGACTGGACCATAAATGGGGATCTGTGCGCCTTCTGTGCTCTGATTGATTTATGATCACGCTCATAAAAATGGGTGGCCAGCGGCGAGTCAGCGGATTACCAGCGGGATACGGATGAACAGGGCAGGGGTGTAGTGTGGGAACGGGGCTCAGCTGGTCGCGAGGCAAAGAAAAGTGACAGTGGAGGAGCAAAAAGTAACAGAGGAAAGATGAAGTGGATCTTATTTTGAGTTTTATTTTTTTCTTTCTCTCTTTGCTATCAGTCACACACGCACGAATACAGGCAGACATGTGGAAAGAGTTGGTAGAGCAACTCGACCATAAAATACCCTGTAAAGAGCCCGCATGCGAGCATTGAAAGAAACAGACAAGGAAGTTTTGAATTCTTGATTTTGGCTTCATCTTTGTAGGCTAGAATTAAGTATAAAAGAGCTTAAATAATTTTTAAAATATTTATTTTTTATTTCATTTTCATTTAAGCAATTGTTTGCTATAGATTGTGCAGCATACTGCGACTGCTTTGTTCCAAAAATACAGGGTATATGCGTAGTAAAACTTTTGGCTCAGCTTCGGTGGCTGTTAATAGCTTTAATGCTGTTTTATGGCATTCGTCGAGTGGCCAGCCAAAGTGGCAAGAGGAGGAGTAGTGAGGAAGGGGCACTAGGGGTAGGGGTGGGGCTAGATGGCGGGGGAGTGCTGTTAACTGGAAACTGGGACTTGGCATGCCAACGCCAAATGTTTTACATGCGTGTTCTTCTTGCTGTTGTTGTTATTGTTGTTGCTGTGGTGGCAACAATGTTTTGTTTGGCGGTCGCATAAATAAATTCGGATTGGAGTTGTGCCCCTGCAACCACGCCCCCCGTTCCCGCTCTCTTCATCCCCCGCTGGGCTGCTGTAGCAAAGCTCATAATTCCAGCTTTTATTTGTGGGATTTTGGCATGGCATGTCAGTCATGTGTCGTTTTCGGGTTGGGGTTTCTCAGTTCTCACTGCTCCGTTTCCCAATTCTCATTTCTCTGCCTTGTGAATTCTTCCCATCCGCCCGCATGCGCATTTGTAATGCTTTCAATTCCAACGCTGATTAATGACTTTGTTTGTCTTTGTCTCTTTTTATCTTTAAGTGCCGTCTCACTCACTCATACACTCAATTTACTGATGCTCTTACTCTTTCTCTTCTTTCACAGATGATGCGCTTTGTCAGCGTTTAAGCATCGTGCACGTCATTAGCTTAAACGATACGAAATACCTACCAATTTGAGCAGACAACAACAACAACAACAACAACAGCAGCAACATGTATCCGGCCAGCGCCAGCAGCAATGCTGCCGCTGCCGCCGCCGCTGCTGCTGCGAGCAAATTTCAGAATCGCTGCGCATCGCCGCAATTTGCCAGCTTTGCACCACCGCCGCCGGCAGAGTACCCACCACAGCAACAACAGCAACAGCAGCAACAGTTGCAGCAACAACAACAACAACAGCAGCAACAGTTGTCGACACAAACGACTGCAGTGGCGGTGCACAGTGCACCAGGACACGGCTCAATGCGTCATCTGCAGCGCAATCAATTGACCATGAGTGGTCACGGTCATGGGCATGGTCATGGACACCCACACGGACACGGACATGGACATGGCACCTCTTTGGGTCATCCACATGCCGCCCATAATGCGGGCATGAGCATGGGCGTCGGCATGGGCGGCATGGGGGGCATGGGACACGGTGCAGCCACTTTGGGTCATCATCATCATGGCCATCATCGTGGCGATCTGATCTTCCCCGATGACATGGACAGCATTGAGTTTTGCATGCCAGCGCCACCATCGTCATCGTCCTCGTCGTCGCAGCAGAACGGGGAGTTGCTTCTGCTCCAAGGCGGACACGGAGAGGCGTTCACGGAGCGAAGACGGAGGGGGCACAGTCGGCGCAGCAATCACAAAATGGATGTGGAACACCAGGTATGCAGATAACAATTCTTCAATTTATAGTCCACTCAATAAAAGACGGCAGAGAAGAAGCCTTTGTTCTCCTTTCTGACTGTCCTTCAAAGAACTTTCCTAAGTAAGGAATCTCATTGGATTAGTCCTTCCTTACTAGAGTTGAACCCTTGAAAATCCTTCCAACTCATTCGAAGTAAAGAATCTCTTTGGATTAGTCCTTCCTTACTAGAGTTGAACCCTTGTAAATCCTTCCAACTCATTTGAAGACCTGTTCTTTCTTCAAACAGTATTTCCCTCCAAAAGAATTAATTTGGATTGTTCCTTCATCTCATTGGTTCCGCATTCCTTTCAGTTTTCTCTGGTTGCTTCCTTTCTTCTACTAGTCTCTTAACTAGAGCATTTCTTTCCTCAATCAACACTATATGGAGATTCCTTCTTCTTCCAATAGTAATTCATGCTGACTCTTCCTTACTACTGTCATCCATTTTCCCTTCTCCTCAAAATTCTTCTTTCTTCCTTCGCCTTTTCCTTTTACTCCACATTTCTTCTACTTAAAAATATTTGTCTTAATGACAATCTTCTTCGATCTCCTTCTTGCTGCAGGTCAAATGGTCGCGGAAGAACATTGCTGCCACCATGGAACGCTTTGAGCCCACCACCAACACACAGTCCTCGTCGTCGACATCCTCGTTGGACTACGGCTTTGCCGCGGGCGTAATGACGCCCAGCAGCAGCAGTGCCACGCCCTCGCATGGTGCTGTCTCTGGCTCCGCTGGCATGTCCTCAACTCCCTCGCTACATGTGGCCTACAATGGTGCCAGTGGGGGTGCAGGCACAGCTTCCAACAGTGGCGCTGCTGGTGGTGCGGTAGGGGCAGGAGGAGGCTCAGCTGCAGCTGCTGCAGGTGCACCCTTTAATCATGTGTACTCGTATGCGTACTACGAACCCGGTGCCGCTAAATGCCATACGAATGTACCCGCCCAGGGTCAGGGCAATGGTCATCATCATGGTCATGGGCATGGTCACTCAAAGAGTCCGCCACGCAACTCCATACGCGCACTGTTGGCCAAAAGTTTTCGCTCCAAGTCGTCATCGCACAGCGGTCAATCGACCTCCTCATCGCCCAGTGCCGAGGAGCGGGATCGTCACACGTACACCACCCGATACGGCACCACCGAGAACCTCTACGAGGAGGTGAGTGATCAAAAGATACGCAAGGTGCTGTCTGACAACAGAATTGCCACCTCTGGTGCTGGAAATGTCAAGGAGGAACTTCGTCGAGTGCAGCACAACCATTTTCGTGTGCTCGACGAACTGAATCTGTCACTGGAGGCGCTCATAATGCCACCCACACCGCCGGACATCAGTCCCAGTCACGGTGGAGTGGTCGGTGGTGTGGGTGTGGGTGTTGGCGTGGCTGGTGTTGCCAGCGCCGGTAGCTCCAACGATGTACAGCACGAGACAGCCACCACGAGCAACAGCAGCGGCAGTGGCAGTGGCAGCGCCAGTGGCAGCGGTAGCGGCATAGGAATGGGCATGGCCATGGGCATGAGCATGACCATGGGCGCCATGGGCAGCGGCTCAGGCGCAGCCTCCACAACGACATCCGCTAAGAATCAAGTGTTGGCCACGGGTCAGAGGCCCCGTCGCGGTGGCTTACTCGGCGGTGCAGCGACCAGTGTCGCCGCCAATTCCAGCAGCGCCTCGCATGCCAGTTTGGAGAACCTGTCGAGCACCCTGAACAGCATGGAACTAAAGGATCATGCGCACAGCAGCTGCATCAATCCCGAGTTCGATGAGGGGGATCTGGACAGTGGATTCAGTGGCAGCGGCAGCAGCAGCGGTGCCAGTTACAATGAAAGTTTGCGGTATTATAAGACCGCCACGCCCACCAGCCATAGCCATAGCCATAGTCATAGCCACAGTCATAGCCACAGTCTCAGCCAATCGGGTCATAATCCCAATCTGATGACCCACAACAACAACAACGGTTGCAGTAACAGCGGCAACAGTGGCAACAGCAGCAACAATGGCACCAGCAACAATAACAACCACATCCACACGTTGCCACACAATTTGAGAAGCTGTCGCTCCTCAACTGCCTCCGGCACATCCACATCCAAGAGCAGCATGGCCAGTTGTGGCGAGGATCAGGGTATTGCTGGCATGGGTATGCCCATGGGACAGGGCATGAGTATGGGCATGAGCATGGGCATGGCGCCGGGTATGGGCATGAGTCTTGCAGAACAGTCGGGTGGCAACTCTGGCTCACCCTTCAACTACCCGCGACGTTGTTCAGCGGATCAGCAACGCGCCTCAGGACGCTCCATTGCCTCTGCCTCTGGTGGTGGCTTGGGCGCGGGCATGGGGGGTGCGCCATCTGGACTGGGCATGGCTGCTGGTACGGCGGTCACAATGGCCACCGGCGCGAAACCCAAAAAGAATTTCTGGACCATGAAACCGTGATGCTACAAAAAGGCCCTGCGACACATATGCAAGAAGTGGAGCATAGTAATGGTAAGTACCGAAAACTGTTAATGGTTTCATGTGTATTAGGTATATAAGATTTATATAGTGCTAGAAATAATCTATGCTATTGGTAAAGCCCTAATCAAGGATCGTTTTAAATATACTTTTTATATAGCATTTAGTATATTAGCTCATATATGAAAAAGCATTTTGAAAATCTATAACTTAATCTATAAGTAGTTATAGTTATATATATATATATATATATATATTCATTCAACTATCGTCTCACAGGTTAATTGCATCTGCTACTTATATATGCTAGTTATAATTGCCAGGCACCCCACGTTGGGCGCCATTTGGCGAGCACTAATAAGCTTTATCCGAAAACACTGAGCTACATAAATCAATTCTTATCTGCCACAATCATTGCAATCACTTTATGCGTTTTGCTTGGCTGCGTTAAATGTTATCGCTATCGTTATCGCTTAACGTTATCGTTATTACTATCTTCAAGTATCTTTGCCACCCCTCGCTCCACCCTTAATACCAGCACAGTCAGTGTGTGTGTGTCTTACTGTTGCAGCATCAATTTCAACTTTTCAACTTTAATCATAATAAATTTGCGGCCTGGCCCAGAGAGAAAAAGCGACCTCAAGCCCCGCGAAACACCCTGTAAAGTGGAGAGAGTCCGTTACACAAAAACCCTCGGCTCCATTTCAAATCAACGAGATACTTCCGTTGTTATTTGCAGCAGAGAATAGAGCGAGTGAAGCACTCGGATATTCCCAAGATAATAAATTTATTAACAGCTTCAAAAAAAAAAAACACAACATCATTATCTGGCGTAGAGGCAGAGACACAACCACTACAACTACCGTTACTCACACCCCTATCACTACTCCCACTCCCACTCCCACCCCTTACTCTTGTGCTGCCTAAACTGCTCCCACCCCGAAATGAATCAATTAAAACTGATTGAACTTTATAGATTTGTTTCAGTTTTATTTTTGCTTTTCGTTTCTCAGTTTTTTTTTTGGTTTTTTCACTTGCAACTGAATCTGGGGTAATACCGGATTCGGACTCAGATCCGTACCGCATCAGCATCATCGTCAGCATGTGCTTTGTGGGAACAGCTTCGGACAGCTCGAAGGCACAGTAGCAGCAACAAAGAGAAAGAGAGAGAGAGAGAGAGAGAGAGACAGAGACAGAGCAACATATGCCCCCATTTCTTGGTCTGCCACAGGGATTACCAGTGACATGTGAGAGTGTGTGTGCGTGTGTGTGCGTGTGTGTTCGGCCATTAAGGCGCCTGTTGAAATCGAAATCCCAATAACAGCATTAAATGTCTTTCGGCCTAAGATGCAATCCCCGCTGCCCTCACCACTCTCCTCTTAGCCCACCAGCCGCTCAACGCTATCGTCCGCAAATCCTATATCGATTTTCAGCTCTTCAACCAATGAATGCCCACACTCGCACTCGTTTTTATACACTGTTACAAATTTATAACATTTAAAACTTAATTTCAATAGTTAAAGTGACAAGTGACTTCTTAAACACTGAATTAAGCGGCATTATAGGACTAACAAAGCAGACTGAGCCTTTAAAATAACAAGGACATGTCAGGTTATTAGAACATGTCTTATTTTCATTAATTTTTCATGCTATTTTATACCTTTAAACAGTATTCAACTGTTAAATAATTCTAATAATACATAAGATATAAAGATTTCTTTATTAAGAACTTTATGTAAGGTTTTACTAGACAAAAATTCACTGTATTTATGTTTTCAGTGTATTTGTTTTCATACCCACTCAATATGCTAGATGAAATTCCCAATTTTGTGCATACCACCCTTGTGAATAATGTGAGTAATGTGAATAATGCTGTTATTCATTGCATTTTTGTTATAAATCTGTCAATTTGCACAATTGTGCGTGCGCTTTGTGCATTCGACAGGGTCAGGCCGGAAAAGGCAGACAGCAGACAGCAGACAGAGTAAAAGAGCGACAGAGAGAGAGCGTAAAAGAGACAGAGGGAGCTGAAGAAGAGCTGAGCATGATAGCCTGTGAGACTGTGACTGAGAAAATGATTATAGCCAAGGCTGCAGAGGGTGATACGCCGCTCTAGTCAGAGGAATCGACTTTGCTGCAGCCGCAGGGTGCACGTTTTTCGGCACAACATAAAAAAATCTGTTGCAAAATGTTGTGGTTGTTGTAGTTGTTGTTGTTGTTGCTGTGCTGTGCGTATTTTGATTTATAGTCGAAATTCTGTCGAGGCGCAACTAATTTGCCTCGAGTGTTAAGTAGCATGAGAAAAACGGGGGGAGAGTTCAGTGAGATGGTCTAAAGGGGGCAGGGGCAGTTGCAGGGGGTATTGAGAGGGTTGGAGTAGAAGTGAAGACATCGACACATGTGTGAGAATAATTGTGGGAGGGTGAAACCTAATGAATTGGAATGATCCTTGATCTATTTTTTCAATAAATATCAAATATTTCGTTGAAACTTTGACCCCTATTTAAATTTTAAGAAATTTAAAATTGGATTTATTAAATTTTACGAGTTATACTATTTTTTATTTACAGTGAACAGACACTGATAAATTAATTTAGCAGATCTAAAAGTCGAAAAATATGGTGGTACATTTAAGAACTTAATTCGTGAATACTTTGACTACTTTCTAATCTTTATTAGCTTACAAACACTTACTAAACAAAAGATAAGAATAGTTATGTTAAATAAAAATATTGCTAAATATTTGTAAAATTTTTCAAAGTTTTCTTTTGGTTTTTTAAACGTTATACTTTTTACTTGTTAGGTAGATTTTCCAATTTTACGTTTTTGAAAATCATGCCAAATAAACGCCTATAGGTATGCCCCAACTTTAATGCTAAAACTAAACTTCCAAAGTAGAGAAGTGAGAAAATTCTATCCTCCACTTGTCTCTCCCTCTAACCGCTCAACTTTCCATTTCCCTCTGTTGAAAATTCGCTTGAATATAACCAAATAGCCAATATAACAAGCAAAATTAGCGTTACGTTAATTAAGCAAATCAGCAACTTAAATGGGAGTTACTCCATTTGGGGTGAGTTAAAAATGAAAGTCAAGGGTAAAAGCGTAGCAAGAAAAGAGTAGCAGAACCACTGGTCTTCGAATGTTGAAAAAAACTCAACTTAATATGAAGTCAGAATTACATTGAATGCCAAAACATGGAAATCAAAAAGGATTTTCAAATGTTTGTAAACGGAGTTGGGATAAAATGAAAGAGGAAACCATTTGGCCGGACAATGCAGTAAGGGGGAAAAGTGTGGGAGTTGGGGATGGTATAGCTATATAGCTATATGTATGCAAGGAAATCGGGCATAAACATTCACTTAGCCAGAATAAAAGAACCAAGCAAATAGCAGAACACAAAATGGCAAACATTTCAATTGCTAAAGCGAAGCAAAACAGCAAATTTGTCAAAGTTTCGCGTTGTTGTTCTCCATGTTGTTGTTGTTGTTGTTGTTGTTGTTGCTGTTGCTGTTGCTGTTGTTGTCGCATTTTCTACCACATATTTTTGCAATCTTTTCAATGTTTTCTGTTGTAATTGTTGGTTTTGTTGTAGTCTCTTTCTTTTGATTTGCTTTGTTTGCCAAATTCGACGCACAAGTTGCCAGTTTCGATAAGCAGCGAAGAGACAGCAGACAGCGAAGAGACAGAAAAGAGCAGTGCTATTTACACTAAAAAAAAATACTTTAAACTAAACTAAATTTGTCAATAAAAATAAATAATTTTTTTAATTTAAAAAAAAAACACATTACTTGAAAAAATTAATTAACTTGAAATATTTGAATTTTTATGCCAACTGAATCACAATTGAATTTTTTGCTGGAATGTCTTAATTTTGTGCAGTGTAACTAGAGTTGGTTTAGTGTAGCGCAGGTGGGGGGAATTGTAGTTCGGACTCCAGAGTCTGGGGCCTGTTTTGGCCAGCGAGATTTAGCCATGCTGATTAAAATTGAATGATGGCCAGAACGACAGCGACAGCGACAGCGAGTGACATAGAAATTGCTATACAGATGAAGCGGGAGATGGAAATAAAGTAGAGGAAGTGGCGGAATAAAGCAGCGGAAGAGCAGGCAGCTAAAGTAGAAGAAGCAGCAGGAGATTGGAAAAAGGGAGATGTGGCTAAAGCAGATCCAAAGAGGAAGGAGCATGTGAAAGGGGAAAGGAAGGAGGACAAGCGATTGGTATTGCGTTTGGCTTGTGCTTTGGTCGTCATGCCCTTCAACAATTACACACAAAATACAATACAAGCACACACACACACACACACACACACACACACATACACACTGACATCTGCATATACATAAAGCAAGAAGAAAAGAAAAATGAAACAAGCAGCAAAAGTAGAAGCAGAGCCAAACCTTAACCCACTGATGGCGCCCGGAACGAAGCCGGAGACATAACATAATAAATTTGCGAGACGTGGCCCCGCAAACGCAACGCATGGCCCACAGTGGGGCAAAAGCTAGCAAAAGTCACTGAAATACTCATCGTTACCTACTGTGGAGTATACGGCACTTACAAATACCCATTATAGCAGTTTTCTTAACCCATTTGTTTACATTTTTTAATCAAACATTTTTGTATAGCTACAACTTTATTTTTTTTACATTTCACAGATTTATTTAATACTTTATTATAGGACATTTACTTTTATTTAATTTAAAACAATTAATAAATTAATTAATTTTATTATTAAACATTTAAAAGTCAAAATTTGTCAGTTTGAGCACCAGTGTGCCTTGCTGGCAGGGCGCCAAGTATTGAGACGGAGTGGGAGGCACTGTAGACAAGCACTGTGGAGATGTGGGGGTAGGAGAGGCGCAGGGGTAGGAGGTATTGCTAAGCGGACAAAGGCAGCCGTAGAGTAATAACATGAGGGTGGCTCAACGGTGGCTCAGCGGTGCTTGGTGGTTGCTGCTGCTGCTGCTGCTGTTGTTGGCGTGACATTGTCAGCCTTGGACTATAACTGCTCCTGTTCTGAGGGTTGTGTCTGCAAATCACCCACCATTTGCTCTTGTTTTTTCTCTTCTTCTTGCTGCTGCTGCTGCTGTTGTTGTTGTTGTGGTTTTTGAAACTGCGTCGTCTGCGGGCGCTAGAAAAACTGTAGTAAATAATTCTTTAAAGATTTAGAGACACTTGGAGAACAGATGCGTTGCCAGCAATTGCAAATTTTTATGAGATATACCAAGAAAGAGAGTGTATCGAGTAAGAGGGTGTGTGTGTGTGTGTGTGTGTGTGTGTGTGTGTGTGTGTGTGTGTGCCTCGTAGTCGATGCGTGCTTGATGCTGCTTTTTAGCTATTTTTGTCAGCGAGCTTCTCTCGCCCATAAGCGGGCCACATATCAAGATTAATTTTTTCCCGAGATAATAAATTCAATGCAGATTAAATGGCAGACCATTAAATTATCGACTCGAGTCGTGGAAGAAGTGAGTGTTGGGAGTTGGAGAGCGGAGTTGAGACTCTAAGGGAGCAGGGAATTAAGCCGGCAATGGCTGCTGGTGTGCGTGTGTGAGCAGCGTGTATAAGCGTTGGAACATAGCGAGTGCACACTGTAATTAAGCCAACAAGTATATCATGGCTTTGGCTAAGTAAATCAAGCTAAATAATCGCTATAAAGCTTTTTAAGAAAGCGTCTCAATTTGAGCATTAAATTAAGCTTCGAGTTTCAAGGGCTTAAAATGTTTTAATCGATGCGTTGCTAAACTATTTGAAGTAACAGTTCAGTTTAATTTGTTGCCAGAATTTGAAGCTGAGGACTTTAGTGTAAAAAGGAATATTTTAATTGATTTATGGGATGTTTAATTATTTAACAAATATTTTTAATAAAATATATGCTCATTCTGAGTCTAGAAAATTAAGGCTATACTAGAGCTTTAAGATATGGCATCAAGCTGTGTACCTGCATCAAGCGAACCAGCTTTTAAAAAGAAATTCTTAGTATGTTTAACTTTTATTTAAATCGCAAAATAATATCATAATTTACATTTCTTTTTACAAACCTGGTAAAAAATCTATTTTTAAATATACTAACAACTTTTAGCTATTAAATAAATTGAACAACTTAAACAGCTTAAAGACTCTTGCTAAAAATATACCCAAAATATAGCAAACAATAACTAAAAAAAAAGCTTAAGAAAACTTATATTTCATGGCTTGTGGCAAAATTAAAAAAAAAAAAACTAACGCCGCTTGGCAGACACAACAAGCAACTCAATTGCACGAAGCAGCAGCTGCAGAGGCAGCAGCAGCAGCGGCACAGAAAAACCAAGTGAAAGTTGAAGAAAAACGAAGGAAAAAACAACGCAGACACATCAATTAAGAATCCAAAGAGTAAAGCAAAAAAAAAAGGGAACAAGAACAAAATGATTGCATACTTTTAGGCAGCTTCAATAGAATGACGTTGCTGCCTCTGTTGCTCTCCCGCTACTACACCCACTGGCTCTCTCTGGCACACTTTGTGTGTGTTGTTTAGCCGTTGGCGTAACAAAAAATAGAGAGCAAAAAAAAAAGACGCTTTTAAGAATGTCGAAGCAGTTAAATGCATGCGACAGCGACAACAATGCAAAACAGACAAAGACAAAAACGATGGCGACAAACCACCACCAACTGATAGCAGCAGCCAGCCAGCCACAGTATCCCAGCCGCGCCCACCCACAGGGCCGACAGGCGGCGACCACAGTGAACACTGTCGCTATCTGGCACATCAATCAGTTCATGCAAAAGCATCTCAAAGTCAATTTTTTGGCAAACAAACAAAACGATTGACGAGATATCGAGGCCGATGTGACAGAGAGTGGCAGCAAGAGGTAGTGAGGCAGGGGGGTGAAAGGGGAAAGTGGGGTAGTGGGGTAGTAAAAAAGTGAGCAGTTTTGTGCGCCACAATCAGAGTCGGCCTCAGTTACCATTACAGCCGCAGTTCGCTTAATCAACGCTTGATAGGCGCAGCAGTGAAAAAAAATACAAGGCGGTGTAGAGGGAACGAAGGGCGTGGCAGTTGAAGCTGTCAAACGGTCGACTGATTGGAAAACCGCGTGCGAAACGCGTGCAAATCGCGCGCGCTTTTAATGAGACGAGATTTGTAGAAAATGCAACATGACAATGCCACAGGCTCCAGGGGAGGGCGTGAAGAGAACACAGGGGGGTGCGTGGCAAAGCCAGGCAAGCCGCGTTGACCGCACAATCAGTTTCCGTTTCCGGTGCCAGCCGCGCCATTTTGTTGTACTTGTTGTTGTTGTTGTTGTTGTTGTGCTGGCTAATAAAACAACAACAAAAATTTCGCGACAATTTTGCGTTGGTTTTTCACTATTTTTTTTGTGGCGCTGTCGCTTAATTTGGCAGTGTGTGCGGTAAAGCTGTGGAGAAGGACGAAAGAAAGGTAAAAGCGAAAAAGGATGAAGCGCAGGGTGGAAGAGGGAGTGCAGGGAGCTCAGGGGGAATGGATACTGACTGTGGCTAAAGGACTTTTGTTGGTTTGGCAACGCAAACTCAAACGCACTCGCAACCTGACGCGCGCTTCATTAACTGCACAGAAAGCAAACTGATGGACTAGCAGTTACTCTATAAAAGTAGAGTACTACGACAGACACAAAAGTTCAAATGAAAATCATTTTATACGTAGAGTTTTGAAATTTTTATTAATTAAATTACACTTTTTGCTTTCATAAATTTAGCAGACTTGCATTGCCTGCCTAAAGGGTATGCTGCGAGTGTTGCCACTTTGTTTGTTGTTATTCTTGTTGCCGTCGTTGTCGTTGTTGGCGCTTCACACCTATATTTGTGCAACGGCTTTTGTTTGGACTGCCTTGCCTTGAAGTGGGAGACGACTTCTTTTTACCCTCTCTCTCTCTACCATGCTTTCCATTTCTCTCTCTCCTATTGCTACTTCTCTGCGCCTTCTCCTCTACTTTGTTGGCACTTCGTTTCGCTGTGAAGCACAAACAACAGCCGCGGCTGCAGCAGCAGACGCAAGCAAACAAACAAACAAACAACAATCATGACCATCTGGTTTGAGCATAGGTGTGTGTGTGTGTGTGTGTGTGTTTATATATTTATTTGGACTTGGCACAGTGCGCATTCCATATAGAGACAATTGTACAACAATTCACTTGCTGCTCCCAAGCCACCGAAAATTCAGAAGCAAACACTAGAATTTGTTGCCGTTCGACCAAGTGGCATTGTCGGTGGTGTTGCAACAATATGTGCAGCACACATTGCGCCAATTTATGGCCTGTCAGAAATTTCCTCTAGTCCGAGATCCTATCGCCTTTTGAAAATGCTTTCACTTCAGCAACGGGGCCCCAAAAAGTGCGCTACGATTATTTTGTTGTGGCGCTGCCCACCAAAGTAGGCAACATTTTTTGTACTTTTCGCTGCAAAATGGCAACGAAGTGGAAAAGAGACAGCACAAGTACAGAGAGAACAGTCGTTATAACTTTATATGGTACAAATAAACTTATCTCATATTTTACTAATTACATTTTATACTAAATTAAACTATTAAAAATCATTGAGCTTAAATTTATTAACTCCAAACTTTTTTTTTTTGAAATTGTTAACAGAAATTAAAAAAGCCAGTGAAAGATTTTCTAAAGAAGAGAAGAATTATTTAAAGAACATTTTAAATATTGATTTTGATTTAGATTTCGCTCAAAGAATGCTTAAAAACAAAATAAAATAAAATTTCTGTAGAAAAAATATTTTTTTTTGTTTGTTTGTTTATTTAAATGTAATTTTCTAGTAAATTTTTCAATTTAGCTGTCAAAGTTCATTGTAATGAATTGAACTGAGTTCAATAGTTGCCCAAAAAATAATCGCAATGTTGCTGCTTCTTCGCTTTTTGCTCATGCCTCTACTTTCCCCTCCTGCGCCAGCCACCACCCACTGCTGTTGCCATGACGCTGTGTCCTTTCATTATACAGATGCCACTTGGCCCTTGGCCCTATGTCACATGTGCCACGCCCCCTCTCACTTCCCCTCTCTGCTATCTATATATTTATTTTTTGCTGAACATAACGGGAAGGAGATGGTTAAAGGTTCAATGACGCATTTTGACGGCTTTTGACTTTTGGCTTTGTTGTTGTCACTTTAATATATTTGTATTGAAGCTTCTGATATTCTATCCATAACAGGTGTGTGTGTGTGTGTGTGTGTGCTTGGGTGTGAAACTGTCTGTGCTTGTCTGTCTGGCCAGTCGATGCAGCAGCACAATGAGTTTTTCGCACTTTTCTTCCCTTCAGACAGAACTTTCCCCAGCTGACAACTGCTACCTGAGCTGAACCTCATCTTTTCAATCATTCAGTCATTCATTCATTCAGTCAGTCAATCAAACCGCCATTCAATTTATCGTTGACTTAACTTTTTGATGGTTACAAAACGAAATTTATGAAGGGCCTCCACTTGGCATAACGCACGAACGACTTCACGAAAAAGCCTAAAATCAGATCGACTTGGCCTCGACCTGTAAGGCATAGTTGAGCTTCTTTTTGGAGTAGCTGTGTGTAGTAAAGTTGCTTTAGATTTTTAGAATTTTAATTCATATATTACTCGAATTATTTAAGAGTTTTTATGTTTTATTTTAAGCATTTAATTTGATTGGAAATGTTTCTTTTAAGCCTGACTTGTTTCTCTTTCTTCCTTAGTTTTTTAAACCACCCTTCAGCTGCCTTGCTTTACAGGGTATAACAAGTTGTTGTAGGTTTATACATATATATATATTTTTATAGAATGTTTTGAAGCCTTCTCATTCATTGTCATTCATAGACATCCATCAGCAGCGCTGCTTGGCACCCAGCACCCACATTTGTATGCCCCTCTCCCTCTGCTAATCTCTCTCTCACTCACTCTTCAGCTCATTTGGAGTCCCTTTCTGTTGCCTGGCAGTGTGTTATCTTTGTGGTCGCATCTATAATGGGTTTTGTCACGTCGCAGACGCGTCTGCCAGCCTCTATCTCTCTCCTTTTCTCTTCGCTTCCTCTCTCTATCTCTTACTCTGTCTGTCCAGCACTCCTGTTGTCCATTCGCTGTCTGCTGAGGCATGAAAAACGCACGTCGACATCAATAAACTTAAAACAAAAAGCAGAAAGGGTGTGAGTGTGTGTGTGTGTGTTTGTGTGTGTACCAACTGGGCCCAGTACATGTGTATGTGTGTGTGTGGGTCGCATTTGTAATACATTTGCCTGCTGCTGCTGTTTAAGCCGCTTTTGGTCTCTACGTTAATAACTTTGGCGCCAAATGTCAAGCGCTCGCCTCAAACAACAAGGACTGACATGTGTGTGTGTGTGTGTGTGTGGGTCTGAGTGTGTGCCTGGCTATGTGTGTGGCAAGTGTATCAAATTGGCAGCCCGTTACGGTGTTGACTTTTCACAAATTTCCAACGTAATTGTTAAAGCTCGCAATGCGGTCAAGTGTTGAATGTCAAGAACTAGAGGAAAAGCGCAGAGAAAAGCGAGGAAAATCGGAAAAGGGAAAGTGGGGGAGGTGTGTAAAGGGTACCAACGAGACAACCAATAAAATGATATTGTACATGCAACAATAAATAAATTAGAACAAGTTGCCACAAGCGGTGGCAGCTGTTGCACCAACGAAGATCAGCAGAGAAAATTGCGGGCCAGAAGCATTTGGTTTTAGCCCTTTTAATAATGGCAACAGCAGCAGAGAGCAGACAATGGACAGGAGAGCACTGTGTGGGCGTAGCAGAGATAGAGAAAGAGATAGATAGAGAGAGAAAGAGAGAGAGAGGGTGTTAAACTAACTGCGTTGTCTACGTTGCCAGTCAGATGCAATTTATTGATAATACTTATGTATGCGGTTTCAGGGCCAACAGCAGAGCAACAACTTCATGCGACCTTTAAGCCCTAACAAACACACACATACACACACACACACACACACGCATGCACAATCATGTGCAGACAGCGCCAGTGGCAGTAACAACAAATGCAACAAAATATTTGGCAATTTGTTGCGACAAAATTTGGCAACATTTTGCTGACCAACGAGAAGCACAAAAGAAAGGCGGGGGAAGGGCGTGACAGCTAGACAGTGGCAGAAAGAAATAGAGAGACGAAAAGAGAGAGAGAAAGGGAGATAGAGAGTGAGAGAGAGAAAAAGAGAGATAGAGACTGAGTGGAGAAGAAAATAAACTGGAAACTGTTGGAAATAGGAAAAGGCAGCTAAACTATTTGTAAATATAAAGAAATTTCATTGATAATCATAAAGAGTTATGGGAAGAGATGTATAGGGAGTGAAAAACAGTTATGAGACATAGAAGAAAAAAAGCAGAGAAAGTAAGAGAGTAAGCAAGAAGCACAGAGTACGAAATGGAGAAGGAAAGACATTAAATCGATGCGATGATTACAAGAAAACTAAAATGTGAACAGAAAAGGTTGATAAAAACTAGAAAAATCAGGAAATTTCATAAAATTATTTTGTATTATACTATAAAATTAATTAATCTTATTACTTAAATGTTAAATAAAATGAAAAATGAAGGCTGCAGTCGAGCAAACCAACTGTAACAGACCCCGTCCCATTTTAGTGCCCATTTTTCCCTTTAAGCAAGAAATTGTTTTATAGATTTGTGCTAAGGGAGCTATACGATAAAGCCTTCCGATCCGGATCAAACTTGGTAAGAAGAGGTGTAGTGGTAACATACATATAATGTGTGAATTTGGTACCGCTTTGCATTGGTCTAGTCTTTTGCAAGTTATGTTGATGTGACATTTTTTTTTAGTAAGGTAAACATAGTTTTTTACAATTTGCGCCAGCAGTAGGGGGCGTGGCAACAATTTGAAATAAACTTGATCTACCTGTTATAAAGACCGACTTTCATTTCAAATTTGGTGACTTTAGCTTTAATAGTCTCTGAGATTCAGGTGTTCATGCGTACGTACGGACACACGGACAGACGGACATTGCTATTTCGACTGGGCTGTTGGTGCTGATCCTACTCCTTCTACTTGTTATGTACATTTCGCCTCTGTTTAACTCATTAGACACGCCTACTCTTTTTAAAAGTGCGGGATCTAAAAAAGACCGATTTATTTTAAGTCTGCAATTTGAATAGGTTCAATAACCCCAAGATTACTAATTAAAAGATATTAATACTCACTTAAAGAGACCTTTTAAAGACTTGTAGATTTAGAGTAAGTTAATCTTTAATTTATAATTACAACTTTGTGTTAAACGAGTGTTTTTAAGCGCTATACTTACTTTAAGCACTTTGATTTAAATTAATGAAATATTTTGGTTTGTTTTTCTCGCTGTTTTTTGCAGGAATACAATACAAAGACTGCCTCATGCCATGCCATCCACTACTATCAACCACATACGCATCCGCATTCGCATTCGCTTCACCGTTATCAGCAGCCACAGAAGCACCACAGCAACAACAACAGTAGTAGCAGCAGCAGCAGCAGCAACAACAACAACAATTCTAGCTATAAACAGCAGCAAAAGCAGCATAAACAAAGATATGGTCACACTGGCTACAGTCGCCACTATAAGTATGATGCCGTCGAGGAGTGTTGTCGTCCGATCTTTCACGAGCATTATGGTTCCTTTGCGGACATGTTGTGAGTGGGAATTGGTGGATTGAGGCGGAACTCAAGGTACCTACAGCAGACAGACTACAAAGTGTTATACTACATAAAGGAGAACGAAACGGAAGCGGAAATGGAAGCGATCAACTTAACACAAAGCGATAACGATAGCGATAACGATAGCGATAACGATACCGAAACGGACACAGATTAAAAACGATGAAAATTTAGTTAGTTTCTGCAGCTCGGCATGAAAAAATAAAATAAAATATAACAAGTAGTAAATTTTATAAACATATATATGTATATCAAACGATTTGGGTGTTGAATATATATATATTTAATATATATATATAGTATATATGTGTTTGTAATCATACGATATGTGTGTGTAATCTTTTCAAGAAATTGTGCACTGGAATAGAATATGTTGAATATAAATGCATATATTTAAAAAATATATGTATTAATCATGGATAACTGGCTGATTGGGCACGCTATATACGTCTATATATACGACATACATATTTATTCATGTATATAATATACACAGTTGATAACCGTACTATATAGAAATATATATTAAAGATATATAACCTAATGTGAAATGCTTTTTTTTTTGGACGGAGCGAAACTCCGATAGATTTAAAGTTGAGTACAGAGAATTGAGAGCAGAGTGCAGAGCTAAGAGAAACGAGAAGAGAATTGTTGATTCTTGTTTTTTTTTTTTTTTTTGAGTAGAACTAGAACTAGTTTTGGCGAAAATAAATACGAAAATATATATAAAAAAAAAATTAAATAAATAAAAAGTTATCATACACACAAAAAAAATAATATACAAATATATTAAAATATTTATATGCGTATAAATCTATAAACTTAAACATATGTATAACAATTTTTTTTTTATTTATAAACTAGCAATGCTTGTACATAGACATAAATGATTAAATATATATTGATGGCAAAACATTTGAATAATAAAAATATATTAAAATAAAATATATTTAAATATATATAATAAATGTTTTTTTTTTTTAAATAATATTATTACTATAACGAAAATTACTTAGTAAAACTTAAGCTCTGAGTGTTAAACAAATGTAAATAAATTGGACACGTTAACAATTTAATTGACGCACAGCCAACAGTAAAAACACGATAACGAAGACGACAAGAAGGTGGAAAGAAAAAGCAAGCTTAAAAGAAGTGAAACTTAAAGCAAAGCGCTTAAATAAATAACAAAATTAATATTTCCAAAAGACAAAATATGTAAAAAATATTAACACACTCACACACACTTACATAGTTGGCGATTTGTTCACTTACTTATTGAAAAATGTGTCTTAAAAAAATTGCATATATATAATCGTATATATAAATATATATATAGATATAGAGAGCTACAGCTAATCGTACATATGATGGATATGCATACATACATACAAACATATTACATATACATAAATAGAGCATTTGTAAAGTTGTCATTAATGTAAATCCCAGCCCAAAACCTATGGAAAAACCCACTTCCCACACGCTCCCCCTTTCATGTGGTGCAAACTAAACGCAGACTACGTTTAAGAACTACACAAGAAACGAAGAAAATTAGAGAAATAAACAAAACAAAGAGAAAAAGAGATAGAAAAACGACAGACAAAGTGAAAGTGAAATTGAAAAGTGGAAAATGGAAAATTGAAAACGAAAAATTCGCCAAAAAATAAAAAAAAAAGAAGAGAAAACTGAATACAAGAACAGCAAACAATGCCAATTTCCATTGCAGATTGCAAATTTAAATAAAATACAATTAATAAAAGAAGGCAAGAAAATAAAAATAAAAAAAAATTGAAATTTTAAAATGAATTTGTAGCAGAAATAAAAAAAAAAATAAATAACAGAAAAAAAGAGAGGAATGCAGAATGCAAAAACCACAGCAGAAAATGAATGAGGATGTTTCAAAGGTAAAATTAACGCAAAAAACATTGCATACTTTTGGGCAGCCTCGCACAGTCACACACATAAGGACACATGCACAAACACTTACACACACACACGAACGATTGTATATCAAATTTAAATTTTAAATTCTCAAAACTGCACTTTGCAGTGTTTTAAATGTCTAACATAAACGTAAAGCATAAATGCAAAACAAATGGTAAAAAAAAAATAAAAGAAAAAACAAAAAATCGAATCGAAAACGAAATCGAAATGAAATGCATAAAATATTGGATTTAAATAAATAATAAAAAGCAAACAAAAAATGATGAACACCACACAACACACTTAGCACAAAGGCAACTACCACTTCCACTTCCACACACACACACACACACACACACACACACACACACACACACACACACACTGACACACACACATGTGAAATGATTTAAGACACAATTTGGCAGCTGCTTGCGTTCATTTGTCGCTATAAATAATTATAATTAATTGTTTAAAAACTTTTCTTCAATTTTTTTTGTACTTTTTTTCTTCACTAAGTTAACTACAGTCTTTGTTTTGTCTTTTACTTACAAAAAAAAAAAAAACAAAAAAAGCTTAAAATGTGATATTTTATAAAAAAAAAGAGAACTATAAACCACAACGGGAATGAGTTAGAAAGGGAGAGAAAGAGAGAGAGAGAGAGAGTGAGCGCAGAGATAGAGACAGAGACAGAGACAGCTACAGTGCACCTAAAGGTCCGCCCGAAATCAGTTAAGAAAACGAAACCGAATTCAACCGTCTGAGAAATAAACAAACAAAAAACAAACAAATTTAAAAGAAGAAGGCAAGAGCGAGAGCGAAAGCGTGAATGAAAGAGAAAGAGTTACACACACACACAAAACAATTAAAAGAATTAAACAAAAGTAAAACGAGAATCGTTTGCGTATCGAAACGAATGAAAACGTTTTTCAAATTATTGTCATTAAATTATGATTATTATTGTATAATTTAAGCAAAAACAAAAACCCAACTGTAAGTAACGTTATGCATATATATAAATATATATATTAATTATTAAAGAAAAACACAACAACGTTTTAAAACTATAATTAATTTAATGAGCATTTTCAACACAACAAAAACAAAAACATACAAAACAAAACAAAATATACAAAAAATAAAAAAAAAAAAACATTAAAAAAACGAAACAAAAACAAATGAAAATCGCATAAAAATTAATAAAGATTTAAAATGCAAAACAAAAACAAAATTGTTTTTATTTATTTCGTATAAGAAATTTTCAGCATTTTGAAAACAGTCTGGTGCCCACTGTAGTCTGTTAACTGCACAGCCATACGCACTGTTAAGTTGCCAACTTCGTTCGGTACGCTGTTGTTGAATGCAATCCACACGCGGCTGTGTTGCATGCAACATGTTCCACAACGAACATGTTTGATTGCATACTTTCGGGCTGCACGCGGTATTACAGGTGTCTGAGCGCATTTTTGCTGCATACTTTCGAGCGCCGCTTACAAATTACTATCTTTAAATGCACTTGCCAGCAATTGTTTATTGAAGCGTACATTTTATTGAATGTGTTGCAGTTTAGCAATTAAATAGTTAACATTATTATGCTGATTATTGTTATTAAATTCAGCCCAAAAGACGTCAATTTAACGGATGAATGGCTCGAAAGGCGGCTTAGCACAATGGCCAATGGCAGCATTGTTTCCTGCCTCCAGCCAGGATCAGACGCAAGCGAAGAGACTTCTCAGCTGCTTGGCCAGCTGGAAAATCCGCTCGACAAGTGCACGACCGAGAGCGTTAAGGGGCCGTTGGACAAGTAGAGGGAGTGGCACTTGTAGTTTGACTAAGACAATTTCGTTAGCAAGGCATTCAAATTATTCATAGCACAACTTGTCTGCCTGCCAGCCCCGCCCAGCCTTTCCCACTTTAGATTACACTTCTATGCATTCTATTATTATTATTATTATTATTATTACTGAGCGCTTTAAATAGTTTCACTTTGTCGCTCATTTTCTTATCTGTGCGTTTTCCCAATTAAAGCAACAACAATTTTGTTGGATTTTAAAGCTTTTGAATTTCTATTTTTTTTGGGTTTTATGTTTGGCTGATAGACTGTGCAGCGCAGGAGTGGTGGTGGGGATGGAGGGGTTACGTTGGGTAAAAGTTTGGTGTTTTTGGTGGCACTGTTGTTTGTATCTGTAAAGCAATTAATAATAATTGGCCCTAAAAACCCCTTTTCACTCTATGTCAAACGGGTGTGTCGTTGTGTGTGTGGGGGTGTGTGTGTGCGAGTGTATCTGTGTGTCTATCAACAACAACAAAGCAGAGCTTTGGGTCAGGAGCGTAGCATTGAGGGGGCAGTAAAAACAGCGGCGGCTATTTGCAAATATTTACAACATCCGCTGCCCGGGCTACACAAACAAAGCCAACGCACACACACATACACACACACACACAGAGGTACACCCACATAGATACACAGTGAGATATAGAGTTAGAGCCACTCACACACACATGTGACTTCTCGTTGGCAAATAAAAGTTCTGAAATGCGATTATCTTGATGAATTGGAATTTGAATTTTAATTCTCTGCTTTTGACCAACAAAAATAGCTACAGATACAGCTACAGTTACAGATACAGTTACAGATACAGTTACAGCTGTAGCTATAGCCAGCGCTGTAGCAACATTTGCTACTGTTACAGCTATAGATACAGTTGGTTATACTACACTGTTAAAAATAAAAATAAAAAATATAGTATTAAAGTCGCTTAAATTAAATTGTTATTAAATTATTAGAAACAAAAGTTGTCAAGACTATTTTAAGAAAGTACAAAATTATCGGCATTGCTTATTTAAAAAGTAAAGATTTACTTAAACAAAAAATAAGTCAAATAATAAATAAATGAAATTTTTAACATGTTTGCTTCAACTTCTAAAAGAACAATTTATATTTATGCATTTTTGTATTTAAAAAAAAGCTTTAAAAGTTTGCTTTACTCAAATGAGTTGGATTTTTCTTATTTAATTGCTTATCTTCATGGGCTTGTTTTTCCACCAAAAGATAAAATAACTAACAATTGAAATGTGTGTATTATTATTTAACAATATATGCATTTAAAGATTTATTTTGTCAACAGGAGATAAAAGTTGATAATAGTTAGTTGCTCTATGAAATTAGTACTGAGTTTCAACTACACAGCTTCAATTTAAATTTGTATTTTAGTTGTGATGTTTTTTTAAGATTTAATTAATTTTATTGCTTAATTTATAGTTTGTTATTTGAAATAAAATGAAAACTTATTATTTTTAGTAAAATGTATTTAAAACTCGGCTTTTTCGCAGTGTATTAAAGCAGCCGCGTGGTATATTTCGCTTGATTCTGCTGCCCCTTCGCTGTGTCCTCTGCTGTCTACCACAACAGTTTGTGTTGCCGCACCCACTCCGCCCAACGCTCTGCGCCCTCACACCCTCCGGGCAATTGGCCGCCACACTTGTTTACCAAAAAGTTCTTGCATTTAGCATTTACATTCGCTGGAAACACCGCACACCCAACACCCCGCACCCAACTACCAATTTTTCCAATTCCCGCAACGCATGCAGCGGTTAAACTCACAGCCGGACGCGATTTTTCGCAGTGCATACGGTTTACGGTACACTTGCTGCATTTGCACTCACCTCCCAGCTGTAGCGGTAGGCGCTAAAGTGGGCGTGGTAGTTGTAGCATCATCGTCAACGGGCATCAAGTGCCAGGCCATTTTCATAGCTCTACTCTGGTAATTGCACGGCTGTCAAGCGCGTTTATTCTTTTACCTATAACTGCACATATATAAAATATATATATATATAAATATATATATAAATATATACTCCACTGTATATATATATATATATACAGCCAGCTAAAGCAAACACCAAGTGCTAACCAGAAACATCTGGTAATTTTAAAATATATGTGTTATTTTATTGCATATTTATTATTTTGTAAAAAATTTAAAAAAAACTCCAAAAATATTGTTAAGATTCTAGCTGAATTTTATAATATTAGTAAAATTATTTTAAACATAGTTACGATCCTTAAAGCAGTTTTCCACAGTTTTTTTTGAAATATATAAAAATGTTTGTGCTCACTGATTCATTGAGTGACTGAATGACTGAATGACTGAACTATCACGCTACAGATCTCATAACTTGTTATTGTAAATCTTAAACTTGAATTAATATGAGAAAGTTTGCTGTTTTTGAAGCTATTTTAGCCAAATTCACAGGAAACATGTAAATTACAGGTTTACACCAATTAACCAACTTTCGTTAGGATCAGGCTACTTTTTGCTACAATAATGTGATGTTGTATCAACGAACATAGTTTTATCAAATATGGCTACGATAAGAACACTAATTAAAACACCTGAATTAGAAACAGGTGAACATTTAATGTGATGTCTATAAGATTGAATGCCTTCAGATTCAGTAGGCGAGTTTTGGTCTTTATTTTATACATTTCGTCCGGTGGAAGTTTCAGCCTGATCGGTTTATAAACAGAGTATATTTAATACTTTTACTTCGATTTAATTGATTGCTCTTAGTTCAGTTAGTTAGAGAAGACGTGTACTCTTCACAAAATATTTATTACTAAATTGTCTATAATTATCATATTTATTAAACTGTAACGCAAGTGAAGCTGGGAAAATAGTGAACTAAATAATAATTAATAAAAAATAAAAAATATTTAATCACACAAAAGTTTTATTTATTTTAAATTATAAATTATATTAAAGGGAACAAATTATTTTTATGCCCGAGGCCGTCTTTTTTCATACTAATAAAAAGCATACCTTTTGAAAAAATACTTTTTGCAACATATAAAGCTCTAAAGAATATAAAAGCCTTAAAAATAAAAAAAATTAAATATTTTTGAACTGTAGAATTTTGACTCCATGTTTAGTACAATAAATTAGCTTAATAAAATATAAGTAACTTTAGTTTTTTTGTTTTTAAAAGCGAAAGTTGTTTTATGTCATTGTATTAAAAATAAAAGCAAACTATTAGAGTTATCAGACTAATAAAAAATAAAAAAAAAACTTCTAAGTACATCATATATTTTTAATCCAAAATGAAAAGACATTTACTGGCAGCCACTTTAGAACTTTTCTTAACACAATATTTTACAGGCAGTTTAGCTTTGAGACTAAAATCTTTGATTTTTAATGAGGTAATTTAATAAAAGCAGCAAAGATGTGACTTTTTGAACAGTGTACTCAGCTCAAACTGTATCTCGCTAACTGTATCTGTATCTGCAGCAGTATCTGTGTCACTGGCAATTCTCAAAAGCATAAAAGTCAAATTTGTCGCATGGCCCATGGAGACGGCAGCCGACGGGTTTTCTATTTTCCCGAGGGGCGTGGCTAAAATGGTAGAAGTGGAGGGAGTACAGGTGTGCGGCGAGACAGGTAATTGGCTTTGCTCTGCATATGGTTTGGCATTTAGCTACGCACATGCTACGTATACGCCACCCAATACAGCATCAGTATCTGTAACTGAATCTAAAACAGATATGCTCAAGGCAAATAAGGGCAGTGCAGTGGGAGGGGTGTAGAAGGGCAGTGCAGGGGTAGTAGAAGCATTCCCTGGGCTCTTGTAGGGTCAGATACACTGCTACGCACGGACCCGACCAAGGGGGAGCTCTGCAGCTGTCCACTTGAGTGAGACACAACATTTATACAACTTGATACAGATACACTGAGAGTTAGTCCCCTTCACACACACATGCACACACACGCACACACACACACACTCCTACACACCCACACAAGGTAGGACAAAAGCCAAGGCGAAAAAGGGAGCGAAAAATAAGAGTAAAAATACAAAATGGGGGAATGTGAACGATATGCATGACTAATGAACCCCGTTTGAGTTGCATTGCGATACTTTCGAGTGTAGTTGCTACATTGTTTGTTGCACTGTATCTGCTTGCTGCTTCTTGCCACCAGCGACAATGCAACACAAGCAGCTCAGCTGTTGAACTCTGAAAAAATACCCTCTTTCTTTGTTTTAAAGCTACTACAAGTGTTAGATACATAAAATATCTATGAAGTACACAGGTATCCAAGGCAGCTAAAAGGGGTTTTTTTTACCTGCATAAATGTAGTCATGGAAATTCGGGGGAGTTTTCTGCGAGTGCCGTCTCTTTCTAACTCTGTTACTATTGCACTTTCTTACAGAATTTGAATTCAAAAGTATTTTTATTTATCTTTTAACAGCAATACCGATGAGCAAATGTATCATAAGACTTGTAGACCGAAATTTGTTTCCAAAAATATACACTTCAGGAGTACGGGGTCTTTTACAGTCGGCTCGCTCGACTGTAGCCTTGCTTACTTGTCCAAGCTGCTGCTGAGATACAAAAGTAACTAAGAAAGTTTGTGAGAGGTTAGTTTGGGCTTAGTCTAGAAAGAAAACTCATGTGCTAGAAAAATCTGTTTGAGAATCTTTTGCACTATGTAAACTATATTAAAGTAAAGTGTTTCCATCTGAATGTGCAATAGAAAAGCTAAGATTTCCCTGTTAAAAGTGTGAACTCAAAGTCAGTATCAAATTGATCAATTTATGTTGCCAACACTTGGAAATGTTTACAGACTTCACAGGTAACCAGAGAAAGTATCTTTCTTCTTTTTCCATACACACACAGAACCAATTAAGCAATTAAAGGATTGCATTTTGTGTCCTTTCTGTTGCGGGGTGAATAAAAAAGGAAAAGGAGAAAAAAAGAATGATGATTTTTTAGCTAGGAGACAAGCATAATTATCCCGATTAAATTTTTTTCACTTTGGGATTGAATTTATGAGGTTTTTTCAATCAATTTGTGTGCGTCTCATTATGGCCATGTTTTCAATAGAGGCCAGCAGCAGACCCTTGATGCCACAACCCCCACCACGCCCCATTTATGCTGCCATCTCTGTCTGTCCGCTGGCTAATGACAAACGGGACAAGCTGATGACTAGCGCCCAAAGTATTTATTGTATGGTTTTTACAACATTGATGGTTGCTACTCACTGCTTAGGCCCGCCTACTTCCCCTCAAAGCCACCACTCACTAAGTTGTCAAAGGAAAGCGAGGAGGAGAACGAAGTGAAGGGGGGTGTCTCTAATAGGATTCACTTTGTTTATGTGCATGCTAATTAGAGCCAAAAACAAAAAAAAAAAGCAAGAAAACACATTTTTGCTGCCGTTGGTTAATTGATGAAGTGAAAAAGCTGCCCGGTTTCCGCACCACAAAACAAGAAAGAAAAGTACAGTCGAACACGCCCGACCGTATAATACTCTCTGCGTTTATTCCCAATTATAATACTTAAATCGGTATTCAGACATTACAATAGATAGTTCTTGTATTAGAATACGTTAAAACAAAAAAAAGATAAGCATAATCAAGCATACATGTGTTTGTCTGTATGTACATACAAATTCGTTTGACGTTAAATGTATGCACATACATATGTGTGTATGAATACTATTGGTCGGCACGACTAGCGCTGTCTCTCTCGCGCTCATTGCTTTAGAATAAAATCTTTGTTGCTGCATTGCTTTCTTGTTTATGGTCGGATTCTTATGAAACTTTCTGGAGAGTTTGACATGATACGTCTTCAAACGAATCATAAATAACAACACTGTACGATGAGAATAAATGCTTTAAAAACGGCATGCAAGTTTGAAATTTACTTTTATTTCTTGCGGAAAAAGGGGGCGTGGCAGCCCAAAACTTTTGATGTCATTGGATTTATGCGGCCTTTAGGAACACGTGTACCAAAATTGGTATTCCTAAGTGCCATAGTTACTGAGATATTAACCGAAAACATCTATTTTTTCCGAGGTATGTCTAGTTTTTTGCTCATTGTGGGCGAATGGGGCGTGGCATCGAAAAAAAAAAAGATTCTTGTATTGACTGACTAAATATCGAGTCGATAGAGACCAAATTCGAACTTGTAGCTCTTACCATCTCTGAAATCTGTGTGTTCATACGGACGGACAGACGGACAGACGGTCAGACGGTCAGACGGACAGACGGTCAGACGGACAGACGGACAGACGGACATGGCTATATCGACTCGGCTTGTGATTCTGATCAAGAATATATATACTTTATGGGGTCTGCCACGCCTCCTTCTGCCTGTTACATACATTTGCACAAACCCAATATACTCTTGCAGAGAGTATAAAAAAATAAATAAAGGAGAAGGAGAAAGAGGAGAAACACTGTAGGAGGAAAATAAAATGAAATACTAAAAATATTCAGAGAGTCTTTGAGGCTGGCAGTAAAAGTTATCAGGCAAATGACACTCCCAGTTTTTCCAGCTCCAGTTTCTTGTTCAGTTTCAGTTTCGTTTTCAGCTTTCAGTTTTCAGCTCTTCTGTCTCTTTTTGGTAAACACGCACTGGCCAGCTCTTTTGTCGTTTATGGAGTATGCAAATGAGCCGAGGCAACGAGCCAACAATGATAAATATCGTTTTAAATGACAAACAGGCAAAGATGTGCCAGGGCAATAATAAACCTGCAAAATTAATTGCTTTTAACCGCAAGGCGACTGGACAAACTTCGAGTGTTTGGCAAGTGAAGATCTACAGACTCTACCCTCTGTTCATCGCCCCATAGCTTCGTTTTGCTTCCATCTTCCTCCTCCCCCTCTAATTTTAATATAAGTAGCAAAAAAGCCAGCAGCCAATAAGCAGCTTGCCTGTAAAGCAGCACTTTAATGCTCTACAATTATGGTAGTCAAAGCTTAGTTTGTAGAATGATCAGATGTTGCACCTAAAGTAGAAATATAAAAAAACATAGCATACTTCGTGGCGTGATCAGTAGGAATCATAAGCGTATTAGCATGTTTAGTAGCGTGTTAAATAAAAGCGTTACAAACGCTGTAAGAAATTTAGAGTGAACGTTGTATACGAGTGTATAAAGTGAACAGAGTGGTGGGAACTGAGGGGAAAGAGATGGCCAAAAGAAGAGGGGAGAAGAGGAGAAGAGAGAGGAGTAAAAGGGCTTGGACTAAATGAAATTAGTTGGAAACATGTCGCCTCATTAGCGCAGAGTAAAAGTAAATCTGCATGGCATTAATGAGCGCATGCCAACACATTTACTTCCCTCTCATCCCTCTCTTATCCCGTCTCTTCTTTTCTCTCGTTATGTCCATCTCTGTCGGCTTGCCAGTGTCTTTGGGCAGTAGATTTGTCAGGTAATTGTCTGGCTAATTGGTTGCATCAACTTGTGACTGCGCCTATCTCGATGTCCTTTTCATTGTCATCTTTGGCTTCGCATCTCTCGCTCATCTCAGTTTGACATGGCCTCGAGCTATGTGAGAAGCGAAAGCTGGACTACATCTCCAGTTTGCTCATGCCCTTCCCTCTGTAGGCTATCTGGGCTTTCTCCACTTTCTACTCTCTCCAGTTACACCTGACATTGCGGCTCTGTTGTGTCCACTTTTGTTGAGCGAAATAAGCTAATTTTGATGGACAGTAAGTCGAACGCCATAATCAAGATGCCTGACTGCCTCTCACGTTACCAAAACCTTAGAACTACGCTTAAAGTTAAATATTAATAAAATATTAATATAATGTTAATGTTAATGTTAATGTTAATGTTAATGTTAATGTTAATGTTAATGTTAATGTTAATGTTAATGTTAATGTTAATGTTAATGTTAATGTTAATGTTAATGTTAATGTTAATGTTAATGTTAATGTTAATGTTAATGTTAATGTTAATGTTAATGTTAATGTTAATGTTAATGTTAATGTTAATGTTAATGTTAATGTTAATGTTAATGTTAATGTTTAATGTTAATTTTTGAATTGCGACTTGCTGATCTTTCTGTTTGCCTGCTATTTCAGCAAGAATTACTAACGATTTTGGGCACTTTGTATCGGTCAAGCAAATCAGCGAAAGGTGAAAAACGAAGATTTCACTGTATGAAACACCAGGCGTACAGAATCAACAGCAAGCGACCGAATTTAATTGAAATGCTGCTAAAGTGACAAATCAAGTGATAAATCAGTTTATTATAAATTGAACAGCTGAACTCGTTCGTTTAGTTGAAGTAAAAGGAACAACTCTAACCTGTCATTTTGCTTATAAAGAAAATATTTATTTTTACCTTTGTAATATTTCAGGAAAAGCTAGATATAAAGGTTGTCTACTAAGTCAGCCGTCCCAGGAACCTCTCTCCAAACCACTACTGTCAACCCTCGACTTGCCACACAAAAAAGCAGCCACACAAAAAAGCAGCCACACTTATCGAGTGCCTTCTGTTTCTTGGCTGCCGAAATGCAGCCAAAATTATGATAATTGTGAAAATATGCTAAGCAAGTGTTTTGGAAGTTGCCACAGGTGACACAGCTGACCAACTACTTCCTAAGCCACATCCTGTTTCCCCTTACTTTACCGCCCTACGCAACTGCAGCTTCTTGTTGTTGCATTGATTTTGTCGTTTCATTTGCTGCCGCCAAGCAAATGTCGTTGACCACATGCCACACGTCCAACAAAGGGGCGTTGCATGCAGCATCAAGTGTGGCAAATCGACTGAGACGGTGACGTTGGTAAGGATAGGGAAAGTGGTAGTGGGAGGGGCAGTGGTTTGGCTGAAAGGCGGTTGGGGCTGGCCGCAGTCAACAACCACCAAAAGTAATCATCGCAAACGTTGATTTCAAATGAGATCGGCCAAGGGATGGAAGAATGCAACTACACAGCAAGAAAAGACGGTCGACTTGTCAAATTGCTGTTATTTAACTGGGAATTGTTTTTGGCCCCGTTTCTGACTTCTATAAATTTCTAATCAGCATCAGTCAAACTTCTTTACAACTACACATGTTGTTCGTTGCTGTGAAAGCAGTACAGGGTGTTATAAAGTCAGTACGCTCGACAGTAGTAATCCCCATTTGCTTAGCACAAAAATCGTTGTGGACATTTTTTTATTTGAATGCCATTCTTTTAACAGTGCAGCGGGGTACAGCAGACTGAGGACAAGTAGTAGCTGAAGGGGGCGTGGCAGTGGCGATGGCAATGGTAGTGGCGTCCAGCTGTGAAGCGAAACTATGACGGCCTTTGGCCTCCAGCTGCCAGTTGTCCAAAGCCGAAGCTGAAGCTGAAGCCAAATCCAAGTTGCAAGTGCGATTAACGTTTCAATATGCGACAGTTGCACCATGGAAATGGAATCGGAGCTGGAGCTGAAGTTGGAATCAGCATTGGAGTTGGACTTCTGGTAGTGGCCATGTGGCATGAACTTGATTGTTGCCACGCAGCTCGGATGTTGCTCCCGTTGGCAGTTTGTCTTGGGACCGCCTGTGGTTTTGGATTTGTCCAAGCAGCGCGCTAAGCTGCAGCAAAATGAAAATACTGAAGAGCAGTAATTCCCAGCCACCCTCTCTAGCCCCGCCCTTTTCGCCGCCTTTCATTCAGCTATTATGCAGGGACTTGAGGTCATTATAACTTGACATATAAAGCGGACATTTGGCCAAACAAAGAACTGCACTTTTAGCCGCTGAATGTGGCTAGAAAAGTAGAGAAATAAAGAGGAATATGAAAAAGACGAAGGTGCAGCGGCAGAGGAAGGCAAACAAATAGCAGTGGTCAATGAGAAATGCGCTATGTTGGACATAAAGTTTATATGTTATGTCAATTACGTTACGTTACAAAAGCAGAGTGAAAGATAGAAAAGAGGAAAAAATTTTGATCAAAATTAGCAAATAATTCAGAGGAAATAAGCAAATATTTGAGAAAGAGAAGTAAATGTTTTTTATATTTCATACCAACAAATATTTGCTTATTTTTATTTCAGCAAATGTTTGTAATATGCTAGTGCATAACAGCAAATATTTGCTTGAATTTTTTTGTTTTTATATTTAAGACAAAAGAAGTAAATGTTTTTTATATTTCATACCAACAAATATTTGCTTATTTTTATTTCAGCAAATATTTGTAATATGCTAGTGCATAACAGCAAATATTTGCTTGAATTTTTTTTTATATTTAAGAAAAAATAAGTAAATGTTTGTTGTATTTCATAACAAAAAATATTTGCTTATGTTTTCTCAACAAATATTTGCTTGAAAACTTAATTTTTGAAATATTTTAGACAAAAGAAGTAAATATTTGTTAAATTGCATACCAACAAATATTTGTTTAGTTTTATTTCAGCAAATATTTGTAATATGTTAGTGTATAACAGCAAATATTTGCTTGAAAAAAATTTTTTTTTGTTTAAGACAAAAAAAGTAAATATTTGTTAAATTGCATACCAACAAATATTTGCTTATTTTTATTTCAATAAATATTTACAATATTTGTAAAATGTCACTACATAACAGCAAATATTTGCTTAATTTGTTTTTAATATTTAAGCAAAAATAAGTAAATGTTTATTGCATTTCATAACAAAATATATTTGCTTATGTTTTCTCAACAAATATTTGCTTGAAAACTTAATTTTTCAAATATTTTAGACAAAAGAAGTAAATATTTGTTAAATTGCATACCAACAAATATTTGCTTATTTTTATTTCAACAAATATTTTCAATATTTGTAATATGTCACTGCATAATAGCATATATTTGCTCGAATATTTTTTTTTTCGGACGATCAAGAGCCATAGAGTAAATCTTTGGACTGAAACAAATAGAAAATATTTGCTCATATTTAAACTGCACAAAAATTTATAAAAAAAAAATTATTTTTTGAAAGATTCAGAGTTAAGTGTTGCTTAAAGCCTTTGAGTTTGGACTTCAAAACAAGGAAAATATTTGAAGTTGATCGTAATAGAAAATTACTTGTTCAAACTTGTGTTTGCTGCAAATATATTTGATTAGGCAGCACATTGTAGGAAATATTTGGCCAACAACTAAAGCCTCAATTACTACTAAGGTCTTCTTGTACTACATAGTATAGTAATTTTAATTTAAAAAACAATAAAACTTTATAAAGTTTCTTCTTCTCAAAAGCTAAGCTTAATTATGACGGAAAGGCTTTCATTACATGGCACTACATGCGGGGCTTTTATTAGCCCCAAATTACTTGTTCAGCACTTGTACTAAATCCACACACGTAACGTAACGTTGTGATGAATGACGTGGATACGTGACGTGGTTGTTTGGCTCGTTATTAACGTAACATAAAGTACCGAGTTTTTCAATTAGTTCCGTGTTTGAAATAATTCAAAATGTTGCCAAAAGGTGCCAAAGGCCATTTCGATACTTTTCACTTTGTGTGCGCTTTTAACAAAAGCGAATTGAGTACTTTTTGGGGAAACACAAAGAGCTTACTCCCCCTCTCTTACTCGCTCTCCTTCACTCGCGTTGTTTGCTTTCTCTTTCTCTGCTGTCGCTTTTCGTGGCTGACTAATTAATAACTAATGATGTGCAGTGCGCTTATTAGGGCGCTTGCATACATTATCCTGTTCTAATATCATTATTTTGTAACTGCCGGCACTCCTCTTCCACTTTCCCTGTCTATCCATCTATCCCTCTCACACTCTCTACTGCTGTCTCGCTCTCTGCGGACTGACTGTCTGCCTCGTTGCATTGTCATTCAACGACACACACGCAACACAAAGAAATGCAATTATGACAATCAAAGTGGACAAATGCAGTGGCTGGCAATGCACACACACACACACACACACACACACACACACACACACACACACACACACACACACACACACACACACACACACACACACACACACACACACACACACACACACCTCTACACACACAGGTGTGAGCTGTGCTGTCTTGATTGCCTGGTTGTCTGCTTGCCTGTCCTGATAAATGACAGCTGCAATGACCAACTGGACAGCCGTTCTTCTCTCACTCCCTCTCTCTCTCTTTCTCACCTTCCTTACTCCCACCTCCCCTCACATTTCTCCACACGCAACTTGACTTCGACTGCGACGTCTGCTTCGAGTTGTTGCAAAAATTCACCTGGGACACTTTGATGCTGACAGCCACATCGATGTTGAGGGCGGTCGTGACACGCACACAAATGCCACCACACACACACACACACACATAGACAGGTACACTCACACACAGGCACACCTACACACCCACTCACATGTACAGTAAACTCTAACCTAATATAACTGCTTTTAACGACTTTTAGGCCCAAATAAATTCAGCTTACAGTCTTAAATGTTTTATAAATTTACGAATATAATTGATAAATTTAAATATTATTTAGCATTGAGTAACTAATTTTTTAAGATTTATGTAAAGTGCCAAAAGCATTTAAGTTCTTTAGTATTTTTAAATTGAAGTGTGTATACAGTGAAAGCTCTACTCGCGGACAGCTCCCTCAGGCGGACAAATTTTATAGACTCAAGACCATGATTTTCATACAAAAACCGTTCTCTTAGGCGTAAATCTCCCTTTGGCCCCAAGGGCGCTGTCACTGTAGTAGTAAATCAAATAAAATTAATTAATTTCTTTAATATTAAAATAATATTTTATTTTTTTTTTTGGGTGCAATATTTTAAATCCCTTTAAACAGGGGCTTCAAAAAAAATTAAATAAAAATTTAGGTATTATTTTTTATGCATTAAAAAAAGACTGCAAAATAATTTTCTAGATAATTCTGTATGTAATTAAATTAACTTAAAAAATAAAAATAAAAAATGTCTGTAAATTTATTACAAATATTTGATGCCAGTTTTAATTTGTTGTGACGTGCACTTAGCTAGGCTTCACTGTATTTATACAGTAGGTTGTGAGCGCTTTAATTTTAGCCTAGGGAGCTTTGACCAAAAATGACCTAATAATAAGTGAGCTGCCAGAGAGCTTAAACTGGCTTTGCTCTCCCACTGCCACTGCTCCCCACTGGACTTGACTGGCCAACTGACACAACGCCCCTACAGCGCCACACCCCCTTTTCACTGCGTGAAAGGCCTTTGGAGCCGCACATACTTTAGATAAGCTCCATCTAATTTGCAACTAATTGCAAGCCATTAAAAAGCCACCCACTTCACTTGTTTTTCTTTCAGTCTCTCCTTCCTACACTCTAACTCTGTCTCTCTCGTTTGAACCTTTTTTTTGTGTGTGTTTTTTTTGTTCTCATTTTGCGCAGTCGCAAAAGTCCAGTTTAATCCGGCAATTAAGGCATAATGTGCTTTAATTAACCGCTAAAATCTAAAAAGCGCGCATAAATAACCAATTGACAGTCGGCTACTCTTTCGCTCTCTCTCTCTCTCTCTCTTACTTGCTTCCTCCCGCTCTTTGGCATTGCAGCGACAACGCGTCGCGCCCATAAATTGAATTATGTTAAGCCTCGCATAATGGTCAAAATAACACGCAATTTGCGGAGACCCAAAGTGCCCACGACAATTGCCTGCCACGCCCTAAAAGCCCAGCCGCCCATCCCTACGGCCTCACCTACGCCTACGTGCTCGCCTACGCCCAGCAGCCCGTGTAGGCTTAAGCCTTACGCCCACATACGCGTCAAGGGCAAATCGATGAAACTGCCCTCGACAACGCTTCGCTCTGCTCTGCTCCTCACTCTCTCTCTTTCTCTTTCGCTCTTTCCCTTTCTCTCTCTGTCTCAATCCGTTTGTCGAGCTCTTAACTTTCATTGCCCGTTTTCCACTTCCGGTGTCAACTGCCGTTCCGTGTATGTAGGTGTCTGTATGTGCTGGTGTGTCTGTGTGTGTGTGTGTTAATTTTGGTAAAATCACTTAATCCTTTTGAATATCGTGACACCTTAACCCACATCGCAGCTGAGAAAACCAAAAGGCGCCATTTCCACATTAAATGACGCGCAAATTTACATTACAACACAAGCAACATTCTCCACTCCCGTCCCCCTCCTTCAGCCCACCCCTTAAACGCCCACACTTTCTCCTGCCACTCCCACTTCACTTTTGGCCAAGTCATCGACATCGACATCGACATCGTCATCGCATTAGTGACGGTCCGCAGATTTTTTACCTAGGAATGCGTATAAAATGACAACAACCCACACAACAAGCTAAGCGGGAGTGATAGACTGCGAAATACTCTGCCTGCCTATGCCGAAGTGCGTATATGAGCTTTAAAAAATGAAAATATATTATTTATATGTTTTTAGACCCTGTACGATAAAGTAGACGAAGGATTAAAGGGGTCGAAAGCAAACTATGCGTAACAGGTAGAAGGAGGCTTTTCCGACCCCATATTCTTGATCGGCATCAACAGCCAAGACGATATAGCAATGTCCGTCTGTCCGTTCGTCCGTCTGTCCGTATGAACAACTGCATTTCAAAGACTATAAGCGCTAGAGACACCAAAGTTGGAATGAAAGTCCGTCTCCTTCCCGAGCAGCTCAGGTAAATTGTTTTTTACTGCACCATAACTTGGAAAAGAGCTATTATAACCAATACACAAAATATGTGTATGGTACCATTATCACTATGTCCAACAAGTTTGAATTTGATCGCATAACTATAATCTATATAGGAAAAAATTGGTGCAAAATGGAAGATTTCTATGTAAACAAATAGTCTTAGGCAAGCAAACGCAACCAAATTCACATATAAACTGCATATGTTGATGATTACTATCCTCACCAAGTTTTATCCAGATCGGATAACTATATCCTATAGCTCCCATAGGACAAATCAGTCAAAAAATTGTAATGAAGTAAGTTTCATTATGTTCATTTCAAAACATTACCTACAACTGTTAATTAATAAATATATTATTATATAAAATACTTGATTAAATAAAATATTATTTACCCTACGGCCTGTATAATATAGCTAACAGTCCATGATGAAACTATGCTACCCGTGCTGGCCACAGAGTACAGGGTGTAACCACAAGCTGTTGGAGCAACGTCACTGACCTGACTGCAACGCTTGCTCCTCCCACAGTGGCCACCCAACAATTGATGCCATTCCAGCAAAGCTTTAACCCTACCCGCCTCAATCCGTCCCTCTCTACCTTTTTCACCCCTACGCCCACACTCGCAGCCCTGTACGCCTGCCGGCATTCCCATTGCTTGTCTCCAGCGAGCGTATTACTCTATTAAATTTAAATTAAAAATTGATTAAAATGAGCGCCAAAGCGAAGCTCGAGGGGCGTGTCGAGCACCGCAAGATACACGCTACTTGCCACACAGCTGGAGCTGGAACTGGCGCTGGCACTGCCACTGCCACTGGAACTGCTGATGGAACCAGAGCTGCAGCGGGAGTCGCAGACGGAGTCAGAGTTGGAGTCGGAGTTGGAGCAGGGACGGAACCGGAGGATACACACAATTAACGTTGGCTTTCTGGCTCAAATTGAGAGCCGGCAAACGGCAGCTGCCGTACACTTGCCACTTGCCGCACTTTTACATAGTTGCCGACCGCACAAATGCGTTGCGGGCAAAGAGAATTTGCTACACGGCACGGTCATGCCCAAGACAGGGCGTCAAGCAAGGAGCAGAGAGTTGGAAAGGAGCAGGAATAGGAGCAGGAGTCAAAGTTGCTTTCGCTCCTAGACGGCGTTTTGGTAAATTAAATTTGCGCATTACGCAAATGAGCAGCGCGTAGAGCTAGGTAAGAAAGCGAGCTAAAAGGGGCATAGTAGGAAAGATGTCGTGCTGGGGCAGAGTAGAGTGTGCAAGCAACGAACCCAAACGAAGCAACGCTGAACCCTTTCTTCGGGTGAAAGCAAGCCGCTTAATGATCCCTGGCTCAAAGTCAAAAGTGAGAGGGGGAAATCAGCAGAAAAGAGGTAAGAACTAAGAGGTAACAGCCAAGAGAGAACCCCTGAGAATGCCACTGAAAAAGAAGAGAGTGTGGCAAACAAAGGGGAACCATCTCTAATGTCCTTTTGTCAGACACTGAGCTGCGATTTGATTGGATTTTTGTGGTCAGACAACTGGAAAGGTGTGAATGTTTTTAAATGTTTTCCAAATGTGAGTGTCAATCGAATGAGCAGCAAGTATTGAGTGTTGACCAAAATAAATGGTATTGTGTCAACTGTCCGATGTTGTTACGTTGCTCACATTACGTTTGTCAAGACGGTGGGTTGTTTAAGCTCTTAAAACGTTCGCACTCAACCAGATTTTATATGGTCATGACAGTTGATTACTAAGGTCCACATCGCTACGGTTTTTTAATCAACTGATTTACGTAACTAAATATCATCTTTAGTCTAAATACGTAGTATTTATGTCCCTACGTAATTTGAATGTGCAACCCTTTCTTGCTATAGAAATAGTGTTACGCGTAACGAAACGTAATGTAATGTAACGTAACTAACATGAGACACCTTATAATGAAGCTTCTTGTCGATAAAGGGTTTGTCATATTACGTATATAACCAGGTAGCTATTACGAAGTACTTACGTCACTACGTAGCCCTTTCTTGTGATGGAAATAGAATTATACGTAACGAAACGTAAGGTAACGTAAGCTAACGATACTAAAAAATAAGACTATCTATAATTATAGGCATCGTCAGATTACGTATATAACCAACAGGCTAGTACGAAGTACTTACGTCACTACGTAACGTAATATAAATTTAAAACAATTGATTATTTAATATCAACTTCGCCAAAAAGGTTAATATATTTATGAATCTAGGACTTTCGTAATACCGTATATACTATGTTACGTAACGAATGTAAAGAGGTTTTTTACTACGTAAAGCATTACGTAGTTGACTTCCGTTACGTTATTTGTATTACTCTCTAACTTTTCTAGAAGCTATTATCTTATGCTCTTACGTACTCACGTTATTTACCCACCATTATAATCAATTTCCCTGATTACGTATGCCTATTAACGTTACGTAAGAGTGACATGTAAGTTAGGGAACTAAAGTGTGCACAGCACCTAGAATTAATTTTAATTGACAGCATTTAAACGCTACTTATATGTGCTTAAACTTACGTGACGTAACAGCAAAGCGGATTTATTACAGCGTTACGTTATGCAATCGGCTGAGAATTTGTGAATACAATTGAGCACTTTCCACAGCTCGATAGATTGTCGCAGCAATTGATTTTAACGTTAAATCCTTACCTTACGCAATGGCAGAACTAATTAGCAGTGAATTATGTGCTGGCTATGCAACCCTTACGTAACTTTGGCTGTTGTATAAAACTCAAACTCCAGAACGGACTCTGGAGCAACAGGAAAGCGAACCCTTAATTCATGCAGCGCCAAGATGCTGCGAACGTCCTCTAATGATGTCAGCCAGACACGAAAGGGGCACAAAGGATGGTGCTAAAGCATAAGATACAGATACAGATATAGTCAGATATAGATATAGCGGTAGAGGAAGGCATCCAGGGGGCAATGCGGATAATGTTCTTGTCAGCAATGCGCTGTGATTTGATTGAATTTTTGTGGTCTTTCAGTAAGTTGATGACTCGTACAGAGTGCTGCCAGCTACTGGTACATCAGCTCTCTCCCTCTCTCTCTTCTGCCGCTATCAGCGCCCTCTATCAGCTTTCTCAAAGTCTTACTGAAAGTTGCTTAAAGATTTGCGTGTTCTTTCTTTTTATGTTTTAATTAAAAAGTGTCGTTTAGTGTGAATGTCCATTTGACTGATGAGCAGGACTCTGACATGGATACCCACAGTGATGCCAAAGATAGTAAGACAAAGCTAAAGACAGAGACAGCGAAAAAGAGTGGGAGAGAGAGAGTCGTACGTAGCAATTAAGCCGCTGTGTTGCCCTCCTGTCGCTTGGCTTAATGAAAACAATTATCGACTGGAATGAGTTGGTTGCCAAATGAAAATACTGCCGTACTCAGCGGTGGGCGGTTGTCAACCTCTGTAGGTGTTGGTGCGGGAGACGCAGGCGTGGCCAATGGGCTACAAACTTATTGCTTTACAAATTCTTTAATAAATTAAATGTCCTGCGTTGGGTATAAATGAATGTCATCAATGGTCGACCTCCCGTTGATTGAATGTCAGCTAAGAGACAACAGCAAAAAAGAAAGCAGAGGTGGAAAAGCGTTGCAGAAGAGCAGCCAGCAAAAGGGCTAAGTACACTGTGAGAAAAATTAGCAGTTAAACTGATTTAAGAAATCAATATTGAGATTTAAAGGATTCAATTACTTGCGAAATCATTTCTTCCTACTTAAAAACATATTCTGGTACTGAACTAAATAAAACTCAACTTTTTCTTCAGTGTATTTATAACAAAAGGGGCAGCAGCGAGTGCTCGACTTTATCATCAGTTATGTCCGCCAAAGCCAGTCGAGTCCAAGTCGGAGTACAAGTCCGAGTTGTAGTCCGTATTGGTATACGGATCCAATGCTTGTATTCTGTTGCTTTCGCTGATGGATTGCTAAATGCTTCAATGCGCCAAAACATGAACAAACCTGACACCAAACCAGACGGTGCTGCACAGCGTAGACGAAGGTAGTGTCAAGTAGCCCAGAGAAGTCGACTCGAGTTGAGTTGAGTTAAGTTGAATGAAATCAAATCGAAATGAAACGAATCGGGTTAAGTTGGAGGAGAAACAAAAATTAAATTAAATGTAATTTGTCGATGACTATTTGTGGGCAAAGACAGCGAAGCAATTTGTCAAAATGTGTCTTAAGTTCCAGCGCATTCTACCTAAAACTGATACGCCTTTGAAGTCGACCAGAGGCCATACATACATACACATACACACAGGCAAATCCCAAAGGATGAAACTGAAAATTGTCTAGGAAATTGATGCTGTAATCAAAACAGAAACTGAAACTCAAATTGAATTGGAAATTGTTCATCGAGTTGACTATTTTGATAATTTAGTCAATTGGTCAGTTGGTCAATGGGTCATTCGTCTTGTGTGGGCCTGACAAACGGCTTAATAACCCAGCGACCCCCGAACAGCGACTTAAAGGCGTCGCATTGCGTATACGCCGCATGCGCCGACACATTTATGAGAAATGCACAAAAGAATTTTTTCCCGGCAAATGGAAAAAGAAGAAAAGCAGTGTAGTAGAAGGAGCGGCGAGAAGAAAAGAAGGAAATTAAAACGAGCCACTCAATTACGCAAATTAAAATGAAAATGAAGCAGCCGCGTTAAGCAAACAAGCAAACAAACAAACAACAAATGAAACAAACGAAACGAAACAAAACAAAACAAAACGAGGAAAGAGTGAAAAAATAAAGGCAAAAGGCATAAAATATCTGAAAAGGAATGCGAACAATGCATTGTTATTGTTGTTGCTCCCATTTACTTTTTTTTTTTGCTTTTTGTTTATTTTTTAACAAAATAATAAAGTTCGTTGAGGTCGCCATCATAAAACGCGCCAATGACGCGACTCAACTCATTTAACTCGTTCAACCCTTGAACCCGTCCAGGAAACCCTTGAACCCTTAAGCCTCTGTCTCATTGCCTTAGACCCTTTGCCACTCAAACCGTACCCCCTGACCACGCCTCCGCCTACTGTATCCCCCCTCTTACTACAAGTTCCCGCCGTTGCTTGTTCTGCCATGTTGAGGGCCAATAAAATCAAATTAAAAGGCGCCAAAGTGTCACGATTATGAGACTTTAAGCGAAATCAATTAAAAAAGCTGAAAAAAAAAAGTCCGAAAAAATGGTAGGAGAAAAGTGGGGGAAAAGTGTAGGAAAAGCGGGTGGAAAGCAGCAAGAAAAGCGTTGGAAAAGCGGCGCCAAAATGGCACAAATGAAGAGGCAAAAGTCAAGTTAGCTGCCAGTTGCCAAGTTCTTACACTCTTCATTCCCCCTCTCTTTTCCACTCTTCCCCACTCTGTCGCACCTGGTCAGGGCATGTGTCAAACTGTCGGAGCTGTCACCGTTGCCTCTGGGCGCCATTTGGGTGCGCCCTGCAAATTACACGGCTAAAAAATGGTGGACAGTCTGTTATGTCCCCTGTCCCCTGTCCACTTTACAGGTTGCTGGCCAAAGTTGAAGCGAGACAACAGCGTTTTAAGCCAACGCGACAAATACACTCCCCACCATAATTAAATTAACGATACCAAGTCAAGTCAAGTCAAACAATTTAGAACTTTGTGTGAAGAATGTGTTCGAAATGCTTAACATAATTTAAATAATTACAAATTTCTAGCTGCGATTTTAGCGTTGGAAATTTGTAAATTATTTTTGTAGATATCGAAAGGTGTTTGACAGGAAATCAGAGCACTGAAATCAAAAGAAAAATTGTTCATTCTTTAAGGAAACGAATTTATAACGAATGTTTATGAGAATAAATCCGACAACGCGTATAGGATCCAAAACTGTTGCACAGTTGTGTTGTAGTTATGATTTTATTTTATGTTTAATTAATAAACTGTGCAGCTCGTACCATTCGCTACTAATTTTTAATACCAAAGAACTTAGTCATTATTTTAAACATTAGTTAATGCATATCTTAATAACTGATTTGCTATCTAACTATATAAATTTACACATTATATGTATGCTACCATTGTTACTATCCTCATCAACTTTAGCCTATAGCTCCATAGAACAAATCGGTTACAAAATTAATATTTGTATGAAGACATGTTCTGTTAGTTGAGCTATCACATCCAAATGCAGTTTATTTGTATATCATTGTTATAACTATCTTCAGCAAGTTTGGCACTGATCAGACAGCTATATCCTGTGGCTCCCATAGGACAAATCGGTCAAAAATGACTTGTTTGTAAGGAAAATGGTCACTAGAACGAGTACGGAGTCTTTTACAGTCGCCTCGTTTGACTGTAACCATTTTTACTTGCTTTTTCTATCAATCGTTACCTTTATTCTTTATCTTTATCTATTACTTATACGAAAATCGATTTTATTATCTTTTCATTGCTAAATCTGAATCTATATCCCTATCAACAAAGCGTTATCTATATCCACAAGTATTTATCTTTAGCCACAAACATGCCTTATATATTCATGTCTATATATTTGCTTATACATGTAAACCCCTGTGTCTATATATAATTCTACACTATAGTCTACAGACATACATGTCTCTTCCTACTTTCCCCTCTTACCCCATTTGGCCCGCTCCTTCTTCTGGCTAAAATGACTGACTTTAGTTAGCGACTCCTCTTAGTTAGTTTCCACTTTTGGGATCGTGTCGCGGCACTTGAAGAGCATTTAATGCTGCCTGTTTGGTGGCGTTTCGGGGGTAATTAAATTATGGCCGACACCGACACCAATGACGCTGCTGCTGCTGCCGCCTGTTGCCGCTAGATGGCGCTATAATTGACCCAGTTGAGCTAAAGCTAAAAGTAATTTTTCATCGCAAATAATTAAGCAAAAAACTCACATTTTGGGTTAATGCAAAGCGAGCAGCGAAAATAAATGAAAAATCATATCAAAGTTGAGTTGTCCAAGGGGAAAGGGGGTTGTGGATGGAAGTTTGGGGTAGCAGAGGGGAGAACAAGACCCCACTGTCTGTGTGTGTGAGTGCGTGTGTGTGTGTGTGTAGAAGGGAGTTTAACGGCAACAGGAAGTCAACGGCGTGCTTCCTTTTAGCTTCATGTTTTTCTTCATTTTTGCTTTTGTTATGTGTTTCTGCTTCTGTTTTGTTGTCGCTTTCGTTTTTTCTTACGCCCCTGCCTGCCACGCCTTCAGTTTTTCAGTCATACAAAGAAATATTAAATTAAGAAAAGATTTTTCATGCTGCTTGTTTTTTAATAACTCGCAACAACAATGGGAAATGCTTACAGGCAGTGAGGGGATGGGAGTGTGGAGGGGCTAGCTGGTGGGTTAGGCAGGGGGGAGGTAAGGGATGTAGCTAAAAGACTGCCGATGGGTAACGGGGCGGTAAAATTAATAAAACTTTAAATTGTTGCTAAAGGCGCCGGCAGAGTGCAACGACAGCAGTGGCAGAGGGGAGGGCGTGGCAGTGGGAGTAGAGCAGGGGTATAAAAAGGACTGGGGGTACACAGTCAAGGCATACGCGGAACGACATTGGCCATGGGCGAAGGCACAGACAGGAAGTCAACGACTGGCCCCGTCCGAGCACAAAGAGAGAGAGAGAGAGAAAGGGAGACAGAGTGCGAGCTGATACTAAAAAGTCGCTGACTCCGAAGCTCAGTCTTGGGAATGTTTAATGGTCGCATTTCGTTTCATTAAAAATGTATGCGGCCTTAAAAGCTTTTGTTGTTGTCTTTCCTCTGAAGTTGTTGTTGTTCTTCCTGTTCTTGTTGTTGTTGATGTTGTTGTTGTTGTTGTTGTTGCTGTTGTCAACTTTTTTGGGGGCCTCTACAAATTGAACTTGAGATTCATTTCCAATGCGTTGAGCTGTAACAAGTTAATTGAGTTTCAATTTGGCCCAAAGCAAAATAAATAACAACTAACTATACAAATATATATATAAATATATATAAATATATATGTATTTTTACTATGGCTAGTTATTTTAGTAGCTTCCTTTGGGGTACTGGGCATTATATCATTTGTGGGCGCGTCGCATCGGATTTATTGTGCGGATACTCGTGTCGGCTATTAATCTATTTTTATTTATTTCCATTTATGCGTACTCCCTACGAGACTCCTTTAGTCAGTGCCCTCCCACTAGCCTCTTTTCGGGGCCATTTTTGGGGCAGCTTAGGCGACTGAAACTCGTGCCCGAAATTATAAGCAATTGAAATAAATCAAAGTCGAAATAGTAAAAACGTCACGAAGGCAACAGCAGAGCAAGACAGGGAAAGAAAGAGAGTAAGAGTAAGAGAGAAAGAGAGATAGAGTGGGGTAAAACATAAAACAAAAGAGAAGTGAAGACAAAAATAAAGGAAATTCTATCGAAATAGCGTGACGCTGTATAAATATCTTAATAAAATGTAGTAATTGGATTAGAAGAGCATAAACTAAAATACGTTATTAGACTGACTCGTATATAATTTAAGATTATCGGCTATATGCTATGAAGATGTCATCAGACGAAAGCGGAAATCACTGCTCTCAGCGATGCCTAAAAGTATGCTTCAAATATTTTAAAATCATTTGGTCTAAAGTCATTTATTCCAAAAAAGGACTACTGACTGCCAAAAATAGATGAATTCATTTTAAAAACACACTTGCATGACTTATAAAAATGCAAAAATTTACAGCTAAATTGATATTAAATAACTGGCAGAAAAAGTTACAAATATGTTTAAAAAATGTTTAAAATTTAATATAAAATGATATTTAAATGCACACTTAAGATTATTTCATTAAACATTAAGAAATTATACAGTCTTTGGAAGTTTTTTTTTGATTTTAAAATAGTTTTATTAAATTTTTAGATCTAAAAGCAACTTTAAATTCAGTACTACATTTTTTGAGCACTTTTTAGCTTTTGTTATTGGAACACAGAATTTAAGCAGTGTTATGTTTAAGGGAATGTTATAAAAGAAAACATTTAGCTTTTACAACTATTTTAAACAGTTTAATTTAATATTTCCTTTACTAAGAGAAACGTTTTAAGCTTATTAATAATTGTTTACTTAACAAACTCAGAAAGAACTTAAATTGTGTTTTTATTTCACTCGTGCGTAATTTTGAGCAATGTAATTTATAGTCAAAGGGTATTTTATGGTCGCTTGAACTCGACAATTGTTTTCCCTGCTATTTTCTTTTTGTGAGCAGCTTAAGAATACACTTAAGTTGATTTTTTCCCGCGTTTTCGAATCTCCAACTGCTTTTCTTAATGTCAAGTTGACTCGTTATTCAGCTGCTTGTCTACGAATTGAGTGTGTGTGTGTGTGAGGTTGTGTGTGACTGTGTGTGTGTGAAATTGTCTCTGTTTGTTTGAAGTGCAGACAGTGTCACCCAGACGCCAGCCATGCACAATTTATATAGCGGCCCCAACCCGCTGCCCGCCCATATTTTTAGCCATTTTCTAGTTTCCCGCTTTCCCCCTTACCAACGCCCACATTTATTGCAGCAATAATTCATTTAATTTTCCTTGATTTACTTTGTCAATGCTGTGGATGCCACACCACCACCGCCCAACGCCCACCAGCTCTAGCCAATCCCTTGTTAAGTATCCGGAATCAGACTTGCCATCGGACTGGGCATCTTTAGCTGCTTCGAAGATTTTCCATCATCGCAGGAAAAACCAAAAACTAAAACTGGTCAAGAGCTGCCCTCTACAGCTATAAGTGTGAGTGTGTATCTGTATCTGTGTGTGTGTGTGTGTGTGTGTGTGTGTGTGTGTGTGTGTGTGTGTGTGTGTGTGTGTGTGTGTGTGTGTGTGTGTGCTGTAATTTATGCCACGTTTGCCACTTTTGTCATTTCGCTTGCTATGTTTTTGTTTTTGCCGTTTTGCTTCATTTTTTCTTAGGGTATTTTTTACACACACACACTCATGTGGCAGTGGAATTGGGTGTGGGCGTGGCTGTGGGGTTTGCCCATTTGGCTGTATCGCTTGCCAGTTTGTTTGTCTGCTTTGTTTTATTGACACTTTTGATCTTTTTCAATGCATGCTCGATTCATTTATTATGTGCGCCAGGACATGTTCACATCCTTGGCAAATTTGCTGCCGTTATGTACACACTGATTGATACATTGGCCCCGGACTTAGACCCTGTACATTCCCCAACACCAGCTCCCCCTTGGGACCACACCCACCTTTGCGCCTATTGCTTTCGGCGGATGTAATTTGTTGACAAATGAGCTACAATAATGTCACATTATCAGTTCATCACAATAAAATTATACGCCCCATGGTCCCGAATTCATTGCGAATTCGTGTGCTGCAATTGCTGATTGTCTTCGACAGAATGATGGCGAGCACTGGCCACTTAATTGGCTGACCAGTTAATGGCAGTAACAGGGCTCCTTAGGCAAAATGCGAGTACCTTTCTAAGCCTCCTTTCGCCTTCAACGGTAAAGTGACGCACACAAATGAAATGCTGTTAATCATGAACCTGAAACGTTTGCCTTGTCATCGAGTGCGCATTAATTTGGCCAAATGTAATGCATTAGCAATAGGCATCTGGCAGGCATCAGGAATCAGGCACCGCAAATCAGGCAACTCAAATCAGAAATCAGCAATCAGCCTTCAGCCATACAGAGGAGAATGGGCATCAGTTTTCTGGGCATCTCTTCAATTTCTTGGCTATCAAATGCTGAATGACCAGCAGGAAATGCTCAGCTCCAAATTCAAATGATTTCGACTAAAAGATTTGGCAGCTTGTCAGATTTAGCCCATATGCCTACAGCACCCTGTAAGCAATGTCTTAGCAGAGTACTCTCAATATGTTGGCATAAATTTTAAGTGAGGAGTATTTAAGAAAAAATTTAAAATTAAAAAAAAAGTGTATTGCAAAAGACATAAAATATATTAATAAACCAACTTAATATTTTAGTCATAAATAAATAAAAACACAATTGATTTTAAAGATTTAAAAATCTTTTTTTAATTTTCATTTGCGTATTTTACTCTCTGCTTCAACTCCCGATTAGAATGTTAAGATCGATATGTTTTTGTCTCGCTTGCACTTAGCAAATGCTCAAATATAAACTTTATTGCTTAATGTTATTATTGTTTATGGTCGGATTCTTATGAAACTTTCAGTATAGTTTTTTATAATTAGTCTTTAAACTAATTTTAAATAACAATACTATACGATAAGAAGAAATGCCTCAGAAACGGCATGCAAGTTTGAATAGTTTTTTATTTCTTACGGGAAAAGGGGGCGTGGAAGACAACAATTTCGAATGGCAAATCATTTATGCTATCCTTAGAAGCCTGCGTACCAAAATTGGTATTCCTAAGTGTCATAGTTACTATGATATTTGCCGAAAACATAGATTTTTTCCGAGGTGTGTCGGGTTTACGACTCATGGTAGGCGAATGGTTAGGGACATCAAATAATAAAAAAGATTTTGACTAAATATAGAGTCGATAGAGACCCAATTCGAACTTTTAGCTGTTACCATCTCCGAAATCTATGTGTTCAACGGACAAACAGACGGACAGACAGACAAGCAGCCAAACAGACAGACGGACATGGCTATATCGACTCTGCTTGTGATGATGATCAAGGAATATATATTCTTTATGGTATCTGCCACGCCTCCTTCTGCCTGTTACATACATTTGCACAAACCCAATATACTCTAGCAGAGAGTATAAAAATATTCTCTATAAAAGCAAGTACCTGCGGGTATTTAGCTGCCTTGTGTACTCAACGCTTACATACTGTAAGCGATAAATATAGCAAGAAATGTAGAAAATGCTGCGAAGAAAGTTGCAACGTTTTGATGTCAACTGTACCACCGCAAGCCATTTGACAAATGCGCCGTCAATTGACAGCTGCAGCCTTAGAGTGTGAAAGCTCGAAAAGGAGCTGACAATCCTTGAATGACAGACCAAATGATAGCGTGAATGAATGACTGAATGAATGAACGTCTGACTGAGTCTCTGAATCATTGCTTGTCAATGTGATAAATGCTAATTTAAGTCGCCCATCAAATGACGGCTGCTCCGATAATTGTTCTCAATCCAACTGACAATCGTAGGAGGGTCCATGCTCAGCAACGGCATCGGAATCGTCATTAGGAATTAGGAATCTGATGCTGCTCAAACTGAATGATTTTTCTGGAGTTCAACGAATCGAGTTTGGTTCAGTTTTAGTTTGATTCCTCAGATCGCATTGTTTTTTGTTTTTTTGTTAGCTGATGTTGTCTATACACTTACAAACAAGCTGTTCGGGTATATTGACACACAGAGCGGCAATATTTAAGTAATAATAAAATATATCGATTTTAAAATGTTTTTTCAGATGCTTCGAGAGAATTTCCTGATCTTTGCTGATCACTTTAGGTTTCCTCTTTAATCATTTACCATTACAATCTTTTCTACCATTTTTCTTCACCATCTTTCTTCTTTTCCTGATCATATGAGCTTCTTATGTGCCCACTTTTTTTCTTTTTTTCCTTTTCAGCACTTTTTCCATCCTAAAAAGAGCATTTAATCTCCTGATTTTAACCAGAAGTTTTCATCTTCTCGTTACATTGTTATAAATTGGTTTTCAATTGAAAAACGTTGTGCTCGTCTCAGAGCAGCTCAGCTCAGTTCGGTTTGGTTTGGTTTGGATTGAGTTGGTTTGGGGCTCAGCTCAGCTGGCTGACCAGCCATGTGCATATGCCTCAATGGGTCTATGGCATTGCCAGTTTGGTACCCTCAATTCCTAGTCCTTACCCTGCCCAACTCCTCACACCCACCCAGTACTAGCCCTAGCTCCGTCCCGGATGAGCTGGAGCCAGTTTCTTGGTAAGAAATTTTGGTATTGACCATCATTCATCATTAAATTGTTTCGCTAACTGTTTTCAACAATATTTTTTTTTGTTTTTTTACTTTTTTGTGTTTTTTATTTTCTGGTGTGCGCGTGCTGACATGCCGCTTCCTGTCGCCAGCCCCGCCTCCTATACTTTTGCAGCTGCTTGCCTTGTTCTTCTTGCCTACTGCCACGCCCTCTTTGCTGCCTCTTGTGGCACAACAACAAAGGGCAACGCGTCAGCTTCGCTTTTTGCTACGCTGCCAAAATTTGATGAATTTCTTTTTTATTCATTTTGGCGCCAGTCGCCTCTGCCCAACTGCCCGCCTCACCATGCCACGCCCCGCACCGCCCCCAAACTTTGCCTTGTATTTTATTCTATTTATTTTACTTTTCCTTACGCTTTTCTGTTCTTTTTTTTTTTGCTTGTAACTTTGGCCCGCTTTTTGTGTCTTACAAAATTTTTCTAATCAGTCAGTGCCCCACGTCCATTCCACAATTTTTATTTATACCGCCCCGCCTCTTGCCATCCACCCACCCCCTTTTTAGCTGAGTTCTGTGGGCGCTATTTAAATATGGGCTTCTGATTACGCCCGAAACAGGAGTTGAACCAAGAATTCGACATTATAAATATTTATAATTTCTTAAGCTCAACAACATATACATATACATATATATAAATATACATAAAAATTAAGAAATGCCGAGCAGCGATGCCGACTAAAACCATTATGGGATACCAAACAGATTGTCTGCAATTTAAGACTTAAAATTAAAGCTTCGGTTTATTTTGATTACTTTTAAATACTATTATTATTAACAATATGTGAGTTAAGAAAATATTTAAATTGACAGTTTATTTATTAAATTATATATATTTAAAATTAACTTGATAATATACTTTTCGAAATATATTTTAAAAGAGAGTAGATAAATATTCACAAACTAAACACAAGAGTTCTTAAATTTCTACACAGAGAATTAAAAAATTGTATAAATAAAAGTGTATAAAATATTGTTAATTTAATAATAATATAATAAACATGTAAAGAAGGCTACAGTCGAGCAAACCGACTGTAAAATACCCCGTACTCAATGTAGTGCGCGTTTTTCAATACGAACTACAAGTTTTCGACCGATTTACTATGGTAGGTATAGGCTACAGATGTCCGATCCGGACATAACTTTGTAAGGATAGTAACAATCATTATATACACATTATATGTGAGTTTAGTTGCGATCGTTCAACTAACAGTACATGTTTCATAAAAATATTATAGTTTCCACCGATTTGTCCTATGGAAACTATAGTTCATAGTTGTGAGGATTGTTATAAGGCTACTAACCGTATAATGTGTGAATTTGGTCCTAATAGCTCTAGTCTTTTATGGTGTTATGGTGATGTGAAAAATGTTTTTTACAATTAGCGGAGCGATGGTGGACGGTGTCAATGATTTGAAGTAAACTTGGTCTGCGTACACTATAGAGGAACTTTTATACCAAATTTAGTGGCTCAAGCTTTTTAGTTTTAAAGACGCAGATGTTGATGCGGAAGACGGACACGCGGACAGGCGGACAGGCAGACGGAGAGACATACATCGCAGCCGTGCACTGCTGAGTTTTTCATGACAATGTAAATTATTTTTAATCTTATAAACTTCAACATAATTTACAGATTAAAACAAGTTGAACTCCAAATAAAAAACGTAAAAGGCTAAGAATTTTAAAGGCAAACTTAAGAAAAATGCAAATAATTAAAATTTGTAGCGAATCATTTTCTTTTGGGAGACAAGCAGGGAAATTCTTGGAGCACAACACATGTTCCTAATGCCCCTGTCGCCCCCACTAGCACTCCCTTCCTCTATCCCAACCTTCTCCACCTCTTCTCCACCCCCTACATACTTGGCTGACAAGTGCCCGGGAAGCGTTTGATGTGCCACAAATGGCGGTAAATGTTTCAAATTAAACTTGTAGCCAAAAGTTTAAATGCAAAATGCTGACAAATGCGTTTCGATTTTCTGTGGCATAAGGCAGATTTCGATAGCATATGTGGCATGGGTACGGGAGAAGAGTTAGGGAGGGAGAACTGAGTGCGGAAGTGGGCTTACTTTTTGGAAGGCGGGAGGTGGGTGATGGAGCCGGGTCATGCTTCAATATTGGAAATTAAATTAAATTTGTTTATTGGCATTTTTAATGGGTAGACAGAAAGGGTATATTGACTGTGACACTTGGACAGCTAATGCACACACACACACACACACGCACACAATACTACGGCAGGAAATCAGTGCTGTACTTTAGAGCACTGTGTCCGCGTTTTCATTACCGTTGAAGTAGGCAAAAAAAATTGTTTGCAAAACGAATTTAAAATTTAGAGAATTAAATAACAGTTAAATGGATTTCATATACATAATAAATTAAAATTAAAATGTCTTTTATTGAAAGTATAGCTGATGAACGTTTTATAGTAAACATTTTAAATGAACTTAATTATAATCTTTAAAGTTATTCACTCAAGTAACTATTTAGTAATATTTAAGTAATTCATAAATCTTTTATATATATTATGTATTGAGTGAATTGATTGGTAAGGCAATTAAAGATATTCTAGGGTATTTACGCTTCGTTCAGTCGCACTTGAAGTGAATAATATCTTATTGTATGCAGGGCGTATGCAAAGCTGAGGTCGTTGTGGGGATGAATGTTAAGGAGAGGAAAGTAAAGATGGAGGAGGGGTGGAAACGAGGCGGGGTGGTGATTGTCATATGGGGGATGGACTGCCAAACCAATCAGCAGCAATAAATGATAAGCTTCGGCAACAATGCCAAAGGCAGAGAAACTGTCACACACAAAGGAAACGCATGGAAGGGAATGGACCAGCCCAGAGTGGTGTGTGTGTGATGGGTGTGTTTTGTGGGGAGTGTGGACCAGTGTGTGTGTTGTCCGGCAGTAGGCGCTGTCTACTTTGCAACAGATTTGCCACTAACGAAGCACACGATTTCCAATAATGTACAAAATGCGTTTCCATTTTTTTTTTTTTTTGCTTCCTTTTCTGCTTTTTATGTTACTATAAGCAGCAACAGATACGAGATACAGATACATGCCCAGCGTCAGATACAAATACAATCGAGTGGAGTGTGTGAATGTCATAAAACGTGTGTGGCAGCAGGGGAAAGAGAGGCGGGGATGTAACATGTTAGCTGGACTTTGTATAATGAGTTCCCTTGTGGCCAAGTCCATGTCGCCTCTTTTTCGAGACTCTGTGCTACGCTAGCACACAGGGTACACGGGGTTGGTCGTATAAATAGTTGAATAGTTGGTTAGTATAAGACTACAGGGTCTTTAGCTGTCCGGCTCTTTTTACAGCAGCCTCCGTTACTAAACTTTTATGGGGTCTGCTAGGCGTCAAGGTGAAAGCCACTTAAGGACACAAGCAGCGGAGGAAAATAGGGGTGGAGGTCGAAAAAGGGGTCCGGGGAAGGAGCTGCTTGTATAACCAGTTATCATGTGACTGTAATAAAGTGACAGCTACAACAACCGAGGAAAACAACCCAAAGGACACGACGACAACAACTCGACCGCAAAACTTTTGCTAAGGCCAGAAAAACCGCACGCGGCTATCAAAATCTGTATGAATTGCGGTATAGTGCGGTGAGTTGCGGTGCTATGGTGTTGCTGCAGTGGTGCTCGTTTAAAGTCGCCATTTAAAAGCCCATTAAAGCGGCAAAAAAAAAAGGAGTAACGAGAAATGCATTTAATGAGTAACAAATGGCGAACAAGCGAAGACAACTTGACAAGAGCTACAGCCACGTCTCTTCCTCTTCCCCTCGGCCACTACTCAGTCCAAAACACTCAGTTTACTCTAGGGTTGAGGCAGCGAGGCCAAGGCTGGCCACATAAATTATTAATTGCAAAATAATTGCGAAATTGTGTTTGGCCAAGTTAATTTATGCAATAAAACTTCACCGCAGTCGTGGCCAGAACCGCTGTATGCTGTCGAGACGACCCGTTACCAGGCCCCCTACTCCAGGCCTCAGATAAGCCTCAGATAGGAGGCAGGGTGCTTCCTTCTATCCTACACTGTTCTAGCTTCAAGTTCGAGTTTACTTTAAAGTCCATTTAATTCTCCTTTTTTTCCTTTTTTGTTGCCTACTTTTTAGCGTCGCTTCTCGACTTCTGCCCTAATGAGTCCAAGTCCGAGTTTTGTGCTTCCGTCTCGACCCATCTGGTGCCGCCTTGCAAGTACCACAAAACAGGCAATTAGTTAAGCAGCAAAGCGGCTAACAAAGTTACCAAGTATCCCATATTGGGTACAATTCCAACTTGTTTAGCCGCACGAAAAATGAGACTATTCTGGTAACGCCCTTCATTACTTAAAAAACCTAAACTCAATTCTCATAAAAAGCATGAAATTATGTTCTAATTTAAAGTAATTTCTGTATGCTGTGAATTATGCACAGAATGAATCGGTTAGAAAGTCCTTAGTTGTTGACTCCATTAAGATATGGACTCGAATGTTAATTCTGATCATGAATTTATATACTTCATCATTTTCTTTCTTTCTCTCTCTCGCTCTCTCTCTCTCTATTCCTTTTCTATTATTCACCCCAAAGTCCTACTATAATTCTGCCCCTCACAAACTCTTTAGAAAATCTCTGCCTTTTTCTACAACTCAAACTTATCTCTTCCCTTTTTTCTCCTTCTACCATTAACTCTCTCGCTCTCCCCTTTTCTCCTTTTTCATCTTCTAACATTATTTGCTGATTTGTTGGCTTGAATACGGTATGAATGCATATGATTAAATTCGATTATTTCAGTTACCTCTAAAACTTTACCGCTAGTTTTCTCTTCTCCGGCGATTTGAAAACTTTATCCAGCTGGCTTTTCCCTCCCTTCCTCTGTCTCTCCTTCTCTTCAAGCTTATCAGTTTGTTTTGCTGCAACTTCAATGTCTTTAGAGTCAAGAATCTTTACTTATACTTATTGCTCTTAAGGCTCCTCAAGTTTTTGTTGTTGTTCAAGCTGCTTTCTGGCCGTTTTTGGCTTTTTTTGCCAGCTATAAAATCAAAGCCGAATTTTGTTCATATTTTTAGACCCTGTACTTAAAAAGTAAACGAATCTATTGGGTTGATTAAGAAAAAATGTTAGAAATGAAACAATGAGTGACGCCATAAAGTATATGCTATATATTCTTGATCAGCAGCAGTAGACGTGTCGCTGAAGTGGATGTTAGGCACTGTATACAGTGTCATACGAATTTGATTAAGATTTTATATGACTTATAGGTTAAAAATTGGTGATTTGAGTGCTAAAAAATAGTTTAATATTAAAACAAAATTCGGTCTGGATTAGACAACTATATCATATAGCTTAAATGAAACGAATCGATTGAAAATTATCGATAGGCGATGAAATAACCTTAAAAATCAATTGTTTTTTTTTGGTAAAAGTGTGTGTGCTTGCTTGAGCCCAAAGTACAGGGTCTTTAGCAGTTGATTCGCTCAACTGCAGCACCACAAACTAGTTTTCTTTTCTTTTTTTTAGACCCCGTACTCTTTAAAAAAGAGTATAGGGGTCTATTAGGTTTGTCAGAAGCCAAATGTGCGTAACAGGCAGAAGGAAGCTTTTCCGACCCCATAAAGTATATATATTCTTGATCAGCATCAACAGCCGAGTCGATATAGCAATGTCCGTCTGTCCGTCTGTCCGTCTGTCGTCTGTCCGTCTGTCCGTCCGTCCGTATGAACACCTGGATCTCAGAGACTATAAGAGCTAGAGACACCAAATTTGTAATAAAAATTCCGTAACTTTCTCGAGCAGATCAAGTTTATTTCAAATCTGCGCCACGCACCCCACCGCCCCCGCAATAAGCAAAAAACTAGACACACCTCGGAAAAAATCGATGTTTTCCGCGAATATCTCCGTAACCATGGAACTTAGGAACACCAATTCTGGTACACAGGTTCCTAGAAACAGCACAAATGCAACGCCATTAAAAGTTTTGGCCTGCCACGCCCTCTTTTCCCACACGAACTAAAAAACTTTTCAAATCTTACATGTCGTTTTTAAAGCATTTACTAATACAGTACAGTATTGTAATTCAAAATTTGTTTAAAGACAAATCATATTAAACTACCCTGAAAGTTGCATAAAAATCCAACTATAAACAACTGAGCAATTAAACAACAAAGTAGCCCATGAAGCGCGTTGTGAATGCACGTGGTTAAAAGAAAAGAGATAACTGTATGTGTATATATACATTAGCCGCAAAACTTTGCAAAGAGAGCGTGGTCCGGGTGGGCAACGCACTTCTTTGTAAACACAAGACCTGCGGTTCGAACCCCGGCACGGACTCAGAAATTAAATTTTTTTTTTTTTTTTATTATTTAGCACTATTATATCTTAATGAAAATAATCGGTACCGTTTCATAAGAAGGGGTTGGTGCAATTAGTAGTGTTGCGGCGTGTTCTGCAAGTTGAGTATAAGTTCGCAGGTTCAATTCCCGACAGTGGAATTTACTTTTTTAAATTTAAACAAAAATGTAAATAAAGAATTTTAACTGGTGCAACATCCAATGGTCTGCGGTTCGAACCCGGCGCAGACTCAGAAATAAAATTTTGTTTTTTGTGCTTCTTGTATAATAACATTATTACATGTAAATGAAAATAATCGGATCTCTGTCTGATGTGGGGCGTGGTGCGACTGATAGGGTTGTGACGCGTCATGCAAGCTGCGTATATGTTCGCAGGTTCAATTCCTGACAGTGGAATTTACTTTTTTAAATTTCAAACAAAAATGTAAATAAAGAATTTTAACTGGTGCAACAGCCAATGGTCTGCGGTTCGAACCCGGCACAGACCCAGAAATTTAGTTATTTTTTTATTTTTTAAATAACTTCATTATTATATGTAAATGAAAATAATCAAATTTCTGCCAAATGAATGGTGTTGTGTAACTAGTAGGGGTGCAGCATGATATGGAACTTGCGTCAGTAAGCGCGGGTTCGATTCCCATCAGTGACTGATTCAAATTTTTTTTTTTCAATTTAATTTTAAAACTTAAATTTTAAATTACAGTCGTATTCAAATATTAGTTTCGAATACAAGGAGAGTACGGGGTCTTTTACAGTCGGCGCGCTCGACTGTAGCCTTTCTTACTTGTTTTTTTTTTTTTTTTTGTAATATTTCAAACATTTTTCGTTTAAAATTCTTTACAGAGAAACGAGCTTTTCTCTGAGAGAGGAGCGAAGCGGGAGGGGGAGTCAAAAACGTGGCAACAACAATGAGATGGATGCGCTTTCTTGTTGTCTGGCTTATAACAACATTATTGTTGGCCTTTTGGGTAATATTATTGGTTGGTCGTTATTCCAGTTGTTGTTGTCGCTTGTTGCTTGTTGCCTGTTGCCAGTTGCCTGTTGCCAGTAATAGGCTTAAAGTTTTCCGGCAGTTTCATATTTCTTGGCCAGCCCAAAGAGAGGGGGCGTGCAAGCAGAAGGGGCGTATACTTTGAAAATGCACACAGCATGTGTTTTGATAACTCCATCTGAGCACTCAGCATGCTGCATGTAGCCACAATGTAATTGGCGATTCTCTCTATATAGAGATATATATATATTGTAGAATGTATCTGTGAGATACATGCGTGTATACGCGTATCTTTATATATCTGCATCAATTATGTGCAGTCTTTGTGCCTGCGCAGGCAACCATGGAAATCTATTATCCTTTAATTTAGCCCCCGAAATAATGAAGCATACAAAAGTCTTTTGTGTGCTGCATCTTCTGCTTCTGCTTCTTCTTCTTTTTCTTGCTTCTTGTTGTTGCCACATGCAACACATGCAGCATACAAAATCCAATCAACGCCAATTTTGCCAGCCAAGTTGCCAGAGCATTGGCAAATGTGCAATTTATTTATTGCAATTGTTTTTGTTTCTATTGTTGTTGTTGTTGTTGTTGTTTATTTGTTGCTATTGCCACTGTAGTAAAATTGAATTTTCATTTGCATTGCGATTTTGGGCAATTCATTAACATTTTTGCGTTGGCGCTGCAGGCATCAGCCGCCTTTCTTGCCTCTTGCCAAATGCCAAAATGCAAATTTTATGCCTCAAAAAATGACAAAGACCGAAGGCAAAAACAACAACAACAACAGGAACACTCGGAAAGTCAAAGCCATTGAAAAGAGACAGCAGTAGCGTCAGTAACAAACAGAGAAAGAGAGAGAGAGAAGAGGGAGTTGCCTTTGGGAGAACATGTGCTGTTATTTAGCAACTGAATTAGTTAATAGTAGCAAGTTAAGTAAGTCTAAAAGACTAAGGAAACCCAAAAGCTAAAAAGCCAAATTTGATTAAGACAAGTTAACAAAGAAACTGTTTAGTTGGCTAAAAGCGGTAATTGACTTTTTAATTACAGTTGTGTAAATAAAAGTTACTAACTTGTTGGCATCGAAATTGGGATAGTATTACTTGAACAAATTAAATATTTCACTGAAAATCAATGTCATAAAATTTAGAAAAGTTTTTTTTTAAGACAAGTGATTGATAGATTCTAATGTGTAGACTTAGTTTTTCCAAGATTTTGACTAATGAACCCCAAAAAATAGTAATAATTAAATCCAAATAAACATTAATTACTTAATCACGTCCTTAATCTGTCTGTCTGCCGATTGTAAAAGACCCCGAACTCCACTATAAGCTATAGTTGTCCGATCTGGAACAAACTTGCTGAGGAGAGTTATAACCATGATATACACATAATGTGTCAACTTGGTCGCGATAGCTTAAATAATTTCCAAGTAACGGCTAGGTGAAATAGTTTTTCACAATTTACGGGGGCGGTAGGGGGCGGTAGGGGTCGTTCTATCAATTTGAAATAATCCTCATCTGTTCGCGGAGGGGACGAGCTTTCATTCCAAATTTGGTGGCTCTAGTTCTAATAGTAGCTGAGATTCAGGTGCTCAAACAGAAGGACGGACAAACGGACATCGCTATATTGACTTGACCGAATTGATCCTTAAGTTTTTTTCAGACTATTAGTTTCTACTGACCTCAGATTTCATCCTACAAACTTTCAAATTGTTTAGTTGGCAGCATTATTTACTGACCTGCGAAACTACAAAATTGGAAATTTCCTGGCGAAGAGTTTTTTCGGCCACAGCATTTTGTAAGTGAGTGTATGTGTGTAAGTATATTTATGTGAGAGTATGTGTGTGTAAATTGTTAATGCCTTCGTTATTCGCAAACATCGAGAATACATTGTTCTCACTGTAACGCCTACACGCGACTCCGAACTCAGTTAAGAGTACTCGGTACTCAGTACTCAGTAATCGGTACTCGGCATTTAGTATTTAGTACTTTATGCCCAGTGCCCTGTGCAACAGTTGCTCTTTATGGGATTCACCTGGCGATTTGTCCATGATTTATGCATATGCAACAGAGTGGGCCAAAATAGGGGCGGCCAACAGGTAACCGGTAACAGGTAAAGGGTTAACGGTCGAAATTGGCCACGTAGCGTTTCAGATGCAACTCTGAACGCGGCACACGGGACACGGGACATGGGACTTGGAAGTCGGTACTCTGAACTCATGACTGGTGGCGCCAACGTTGTGTGTGCGGCGAGTTTAGCAACTACGCTGCAGGCTATAAACCGAGCGCGCATTTCTGATGCAGACCACGAGGTCTGCACCTGCCACGCCCACTTACCACTGCAGTCCCCGCAGCCCCTATAGTCCCACAGCTAACAGCTGATTAAAATGCGTTTCAGGCACACGGCGATGCTACTGTCGCTGCCTCTGTCGGCGTCGACGCCGCAGCATTTGCATTTATATTGTTTTGACCAATTTCTGCCCTGGCATTATTATCATTTCTACTTCTTCTTCTTCGTCTTGCTGCTTGTATATCTTTTTTCTTACAACTTCTTTTTCTTCTTTTGCTGCTTTCGTCGCGTTTTATTATTTAGCATTATTATTGCAGTCACAGAACGAGAAGGAAAAGAGGACGCAGGATCAAGTCAACACTAAGGCCTAAAGCGACTCCTACGGCTTCTTAACAATTTGACTTTGCTGCACTTTTCTCCATTTTCCATTTCCATTTCCCATTTCCACGCTCAACTGTTTAGCATATGGCAAAAGTTAGAAATGCATTTATTCCACTGCGAATCCTGCTAAGGAGTCAAACGAAATCCAAGCAGGCCAAGCAGTCCAAGGCGACTGCAGATACTGACCTCATAATGGACCACAGACAATGGCATTAAGTCAGCAAAATAAAAGAACACAAAACTAAAGAAAATTCCTGGCCAAATACCAAAAATTCCATAAGTATTAAGATTTTTAAATCATTTCACAAACTGAAAACAATGGAAATCAATTATTAAATATTCCAAGTTTTTCATTTTTCATTTTCTATTTCCATTTTTTCACAAGTGAGAAAATCATTTTCATAGCAAGTTAAATGTGTTGCAGTAAAAAGTACTCAAGTTGTTTTTAAGTGGAAGTTTAATAGTCAAGTGCATTACTTTAGACCGCGTACTGAAAAAGAGTAGAGAGGTGTATAAGGTTACGTCAGCCAAAAAAAAAGTAGAAGGAAGCTAGCTGAGCCTATGTGATGTATAGAATCCATCTATACCGATGTCTCTAGTAAGTTTAAGTATAAAATATGGTAACAAATATATGTATTAAGTGAATTTATTGCATATAGCTCTCATATTGACCAATTTATATCGTTTAAGACCTGTTGAAATTAACCTACTAACCAATTTGACTGGCTCCAACTCTTAGAGTCTCTTCGAGCTGTGCGATCTCAGAGATACTATAAGCTAGAGAAACCAGATTTGGTATCTAATTCATTTAAAATTTAATTCTTCACTACATATTATTTAATTTTTGCCAAAAATTAAGCCAAAAATCCAATCAACCTTTCTGGAAACATTTCCTCTTAGCAAAAGAAGTGTGAAAAACTTTGGATCATATTAATTATAAGACAAAAAAATATCTAAGATTTGAAATATTTATACATGTAAATGCTCCAAATGAGTACAGGGCCTTTAACAGTCGACTAGCTGCAGTGTAGCTGTTGCTACCAGTTTTTATAGCCAGCTCCAAGCTCTTAATAATACAAATTTATCTACAAATTGTAAAAACAACGCATCAATAAAGTTTTATTTTTATAAATAATAAATTTTTGTCTCTATAAATTACAAAATATTAAAAACAAATTTTTTTTTTTTTAATTTTTTGCAGTATTTTTTCTCTAGTTAACTGAATTAAAATTCCTAGAAAATCCATAATTAAGCGAATTAATTGCCTTAAAATAAAAACAAGTTTAGTTGTTTTTATTATACGACTGAGTTGACATGCAAATTGACTTGTGTGTCAACTAGTGTAACTGCAGCACATGCGGATCAGTTGACAGTTGTTTGTCAACATTTGTGTACAACAATTAGAAATTTTTTGCACAGCAGAGGCCGCAATAAATTATGTATTAATACTACTATAGATATTGGTACGTGCACTGAAAAAAGAGCGAGCTAGAAATTTTAAATATAAATAAATTTGTTGTCAAGTTAAAAAGCATAAACTTGTGATTTGAAAAAATAAGAAAATTTAGCAAAAAACAATAAAAATTATCAAGTTTTTATAATTAGATTTATGATCTATGATCTTTTGAAGTCATCGAATTTTTGGCTTCAGTAAAAAAAAACATCACATTTTGTTAAGTGTTTTAAAAGAAAAGAATTTTTTCATAAAAATAAAAAAGTTCAGATAAATTAAAAATTTATATATTTACGTAAAAACAAAAGAAAAAAACTGTATAAAAATTTATTGTCTTTAAAAGTTATGAACTTTTGGCTACTAATTAAATAGCTGTTATAGATCATAAATTCAAAAGTATGAGTCTATAAACGTGTCTATATGAATATAAAATAAATTAATTAATAACGTTTAAAATTTGTCTGTTAAGATTTAAGCTCATTAATATTTTTTATAGTTTATGCAAATTTTTAAAAAATTAACCAATTTGGTCTTATTTGGCAGCTAAATCTAAATTGCAACACATTATTTGTATCAGTGTAGCGATTTGTAGTGCTGTGTGTGTGAGTGTGTTGGTGCTAGAGGCTATCTAAAATATCTGGGCTAACTGGGCTACTCTGCGGGAATATCTGGTCCATTGATTGATTGGTGAGTGCAAAGCGTTACAAATTGCCAGCTTAAGTATCTGTTGTTCATGGCATAGACTCGTTGTCCCCTCTCCCTCTTTCTTTGTCCCCATCTCTCTCACTTTTTCTCTTTCGGGAAATGGCCAAAAAGTGTCCTATGCATACATCTACATATCTAAATATGTGTGTGTTTGTGTTTGTGTGTGTCCTGGCATTTTGTCATTGTCGACTGCGGTCCGGGCAAAAATTGTTTGCGATTTTTATCATTTTAAATGGCGGCCGCAGAGCAACAAAAAAATGACACAAAAAATGTGAAAAAAAAACGAGAAAATATAAAAAAAGGAGCAGGGGCGGTGAAGGGGTGTGGCAGGAGTGTGAGGTGAGGCGACATTAAGTGTTCTGCCTGCTTTTCCGTTCTATTTTTCTTTGCTGGCTTTTTCGTGCTTTTCCGGTGCTGCTGTTGTTGTTGTTGTGATCTTAAGCGTGGATTTGCATTATAATTTATTATGCGAGAATTCCATGCATCCGAGCATTTCATTCCACTTTTCCTATGGCTAATTTCGATGCGACGCGACGTTGGCGATAAAAAGGGAAAACATTTCTTTAAATGAGTTTTCTGTTTTCCTATTTGCGGCCAAGAAAAGAGAGAGAGTGGAAGGGAGACAATGCTGGAGATTGAGTTGGAGATAGAGATTTGTGGAGAACCAAGACAGTTTCTCAAGCAAAAAGGCGTCGAAAATCCTTTGCTAATCTTAACGTAAGCAAAATTTATAAATTATTTATCCAGGTAACAGCAGAAGCTTCCACCAGGTGAGTAGTGGGGAAAATTGTGTCTTTTGTGCTTTGGTCACGTGCTGGGATTAAAGCACAACGAGTAGCAACTGAAACAATGGGAACAACGAGCTTAAATTGTCTCGTATTTTTATTACTCCCCTAACTCGGAAAGTCTCCGCCCACTTACCATGCCCCCTTCATGGCTAACTCAGTGAAAGGGTGTTACAGCTTATTACACAAAAATTTTCATCAAACGGAAAGAAAAACAACAACAACTACAAAAGAAAAGCGATGATTCCCTCGACGAGTGCTCGGAAAAACGTATGAAACCAATAAAGTAGCATTTTCCGCCAAAGTTGTGGAAAATGTCAAAAGAAAAGCCGCTTCCAAATTACCTTCTTTTCAGCTGGAGTAGTGGGAATGCGGGGACTAAAAACAATCTGCCTTAATGGCGGAAAAATCAATTGAAGGTAAGAAAAATTTCCCAACTATCGTGTTTTTTTTTACAGGAAAACTCATTAGCAATGCACCGACTGCTAGATATCCTGGAAAAAGTAAAGGAGAATCAGCGATTGGGGGTTGTTATGTCTGCAGGAGTATATTGGGTTTGTGCAAATTTATGAAACAGGAAAAAGGAGTCGACGACATAACCTCGCGCGGAGATATGTCGCCTTAAAACGACATAACCTCGCGCGGAGATATGACGTATTAAAACGACATAACCTCGCGCGGATATATGTCGCCTTGAAACGACATAACCTCGCGCGGAGACATGACGTTTTAAAACGACATAACCTCGCGCGGAGATATGTCGCCCTGAAACGACATAACCTCGCGCGGAGATATGTCGCCCTGAAACGACATAACCTCGCGCGGAGATATGTCGCCCTGAAACGACATAACCTCGCGCGGAGATATGTCGCCCTGAAACGACATAACCTCGCGCGGAGATATGTCGCCCTGAAACGACATAACCTCGCGCGGAGATATGTCGCCCTGAAACGACATAACCTCGCGCGAAGATATGTCGCTTTGAAACGACATAACCTCGCGCGGAGATATGACGTTTTAAAACGACATAACCTCGCGCGAAGATATGTCGCTTTGAAACGACATAACCTCGCGCGGAGATATGTCGTCCTGAAACGACATAACCTCGCGCGGAGATATGACGTTTTAAAACGACATACCCTCGCGCGAAGATATGTCGCTTTGAAACGACATAACCTCGCGCGGAGATATGACGTTTTAAAACGACATAACCTCGCGCGAAGATATGTCGCTTTGAAACGACATAACCTCGCGCGGAGATATGACGTCTTAAAACGACATAACCTCGCGCGGATATATGACGTTTTAAAACGACATAACCTCGCGCGGAGATATGTCGTCCTGAAACGACATAACCTCGCGCGGAGATATGTCGTCCTGAAACGACATAACCTCGCGCGGAGATATGTCGTCCTGAAACGACATAACCTCGCGCGGAGATATGTCGCTTGGAAACGACATAACCTCGCGCGGAGATATGTCGCTTGGAAACGACATAACCTCGTGCGGAGATATGACGTTTTAAAACGACCTAACCTCGCGCGAAGATATGTCGCCCTGAAACGACATAACCTCGCGCGGAGATATGTCGTCCTGAAACGACATAACCTCGCGCGGAGATATGTCGTCCTGAAACGACATAACCTCGCGCGGAGATATGTCGTCCTGAAACGACATAACCTCGCGCGGAGATATGTCGCCCTGAAACGACATAACCTCGCGCGGAGATATGTCGTCCTGAAACGACATAACCTCGCGCGGAGATATGTCGCTTTGAAACGACATAACCTCGCGCGGAGATATGTCGCTTGGAAACGACATAACCTCGCGCGGAGATATGTCGCTTTGAAACGACATAACCTCGCGCGGAGATATGTCGCTTTGAAACGACATAACCTCGCGCGGAGATATGTCGTCCTGAAACGACATAACCTCGCGCGGAGATATGTCGTCCTGAAACGACATAACCTCGCGCGGAGATATGTCGCTTTGAAACGACATAACCTCGCGCGGAGATATGTCGCTTTGAAACGACATAACCTCGCGCGGAGATATGACGTTTTAAAACGACCTAACCTCGCGCGAAGATATGTCGCCCTGAAACGACATAACCTCGCGCGGAGATATGTCGTCCTGAAACGACCTAACCTCGCGCGGAGATATGTCGCCCTGAAACGACATAACCTCGCGCGGAGATATGTCGTCCTGAAACGACATAACCTCGCGCGGAGATATGTCGCTTTGAAACGACATAACCTCGCGCGGAGATATGTCGCTTGGAAACGACATAACCTCGTGCGGAGATATGACGTTTTAAAACGACCTAACCTCGCGCGAAGATATGTCGCCCTGAAACGACATAACCTCGCGCGGATATATGACGTTTTAAAACGACATAACCTCGCGCGGAGATATGTCGTCCTGAAACGACATAACCTCGCGCGGAGATATGTCGCTTTGAAAAGACATAACCTCGCGCGGAGATATGTCGCTTTGAAACGACATAACCTCGCGCGGAGATATGTCGCTTTGAAACGACATAACCTCGCGCGGAGATATGTCGCTTTGAAACGACATAACCTCGCGCGGAGATATGTCGTCCTGAAACGACATAACCTCGCGCGGAGATATGTCGCTTGGAAACGACATAACCTCGCGCGGAGATATGTCGCTTGGAAACGACATAACCTCGCGCGGAGATATGTCGCTTTGAAACGACATAACCTCGCGCGGAGATATGTCGCTTTGAAACGACATAACCTCGCGCGGAGATATGTCGTCCTGAAACGACATAACCTCGCGCGGAGATATGTCGCTTGGAAACGACATAACCTCGCGCGGAGATATGTCGCTTGGAAACGACATAACCTCGCGCGGAGATATGTCGCTTTGAAACGACATAACCTCGCGCGGAGATATGTCGCTTTGAAACGACATAACCTCGCGCGGAGATATGTCGTCCTGAAACGACATAACCTCGCGCGGAGATATGTCGCTTGGAAACGACATAACCTCGCGCGGAGATATGTCGCTTTGAAACGACATAACCTCGCGCGGAGATATGTCGCTTTGAAACGACATAACCTCGCGCGGAGATATGTCGTCCTGAAACGACATAACCTCGCGCGGAGATATGTCGCTTGGAAACGACATAACCTCGCGCGGAGATATGACGCTTTGAAACGACATAACCTCGCGCGGAGATATGTCGCTTTGAAACCTCGCGACATAACCTCGCGCGGCGATATGTCGCTTTGAAACGACATAACCTCGCGCGGATATATGACGTTTTAAAACGACATAACCTCGCGCGAAGATATGTCGCCCTGAAGCGACATAACCTCGCGCGGAGATATGACGTTTTAAAACGACATAACCTCGCGCGAAGATATGTCGCCCTGAAACGACATAACCTCGCGCGGAGATATGTCGCTTTGAAACGACATAACCTCGCGCGGAGATATGTCGTCCTGAAACGACATAACCTCGCGCGGAGATATGTCGCTTGGAAACGACATAACCTCGCGCGGAGATATGTCGCTTTGAAACGACATAACCTCGCGCGGAGATATGTCGTCCTGAAACGACATAACCTCGCGCGGAGATATGTCGTCCTGAAACGACATAACCTCGCGCGGAGATATGTCGCTTTGAAACGACATAACCTCGCGCGGAGATATGTCGCTTTGAAACGACATAACCTCGCGCGGAGATATGACGTTTTAAAACGACCTAACCTCGCGCGAAGATATGTCGCCCTGAAACGACATAACCTCGCGCGGAGATATGTCGTCCTGAAACGACCTAACCTCGCGCGGAGATATGTCGCCCTGAAACGACATAACCTCGCGCGGAGATATGTCGTCCTGAAACGACATAACCTCGCGCGGAGATATGTCGCTTTGAAACGACATAACCTCGCGCGGAGATATGTCGCTTGGAAACGACATAACCTCGTGCGGAGATATGACGTTTTAAAACGACCTAACCTCGCGCGAAGATATGTCGCCCTGAAACGACATAACCTCGCGCGGATATATGACGTTTTAAAACGACATAACCTCGCGCGGAGATATGTCGTCCTGAAACGACATAACCTCGCGCGGAGATATGTCGCTTTGAAAAGACATAACCTCGCGCGGAGATATGTCGCTTTGAAACGACATAACCTCGCGCGGAGATATGTCGCTTTGAAACGACATAACCTCGCGCGGAGATATGTCGCTTTGAAACGACATAACCTCGCGCGGAGATATGTCGTCCTGAAACGACATAACCTCGCGCGGAGATATGTCGCTTGGAAACGACATAACCTCGCGCGGAGATATGTCGCTTGGAAACGACATAACCTCGCGCGGAGATATGTCGCTTTGAAACGACATAACCTCGCGCGGAGATATGTCGCTTTGAAACGACATAACCTCGCGCGGAGATATGTCGTCCTGAAACGACATAACCTCGCGCGGAGATATGTCGCTTGGAAACGACATAACCTCGCGCGGAGATATGTCGCTTGGAAACGACATAACCTCGCGCGGAGATATGTCGCTTTGAAACGACATAACCTCGCGCGGAGATATGTCGCTTTGAAACGACATAACCTCGCGCGGAGATATGTCGTCCTGAAACGACATAACCTCGCGCGGAGATATGTCGCTTGGAAACGACATAACCTCGCGCGGAGATATGTCGCTTTGAAACGACATAACCTCGCGCGGAGATATGTCGCTTTGAAACGACATAACCTCGCGCGGAGATATGTCGTCCTGAAACGACATAACCTCGCGCGGAGATATGTCGCTTGGAAACGACATAACCTCGCGCGGAGATATGACGCTTTGAAACGACATAACCTCGCGCGGAGATATGTCGCTTTGAAACCTCGCGACATAACCTCGCGCGGCGATATGTCGCTTTGAAACGACATAACCTCGCGCGGATATATGACGTTTTAAAACGACATAACCTCGCGCGAAGATATGTCGCCCTGAAGCGACATAACCTCGCGCGGAGATATGACGTTTTAAAACGACATAACCTCGCGCGAAGATATGTCGCCCTGAAACGACATAACCTCGCGCGGAGATATGTCGCTTTGAAACGACATAACCTCGCGCGGAGATATGTCGTCCTGAAACGACATAACCTCGCGCGGAGATATGTCGCTTGGAAACGACATAACCTCGCGCGGAGATATGTCGCTTTGAAACGACATAACCTCGCGCGGAGATATGTCGCTTGGAAACGACATAACCTCGTGCGGAGATATGACGTTTTAAAACGACCTAACCTCGCGCGAAGATATGTCGCCCTGAAACGACATAACCTCGCGCGGATATATGACGTTTTAAAACGACATAACCTCGCGCGGAGATATGTCGTCCTGAAACGACATAACCTCGCGCGGAGATATGTCGCTTTGAAACGACATAACCTCGCGCGGAGATATGTCGCTTTGAAACGACATAACCTCGCGCGGAGATATGTCGCTTTGAAACGACATAACCTCGCGCGGAGATATGTCGTCCTGAAACGACATAACCTCGCGCGGAGATATGTCGTCCTGAAACGACATAACCTCGCGCGGAGATATGTCGCTTGGAAACGACATAACCTCGCGCGGAGATATGTCGCTTGGAAACGACATAACCTCGCGCGGAGATATGTCGCTTTGAAACGACATAACCTCGCGCGGAGATATGTCGCTTTGAAACGACATAACCTCGCGCGGAGATATGTCGTCCTGAAACGACATAACCTCGCGCGGAGATATGTCGCTTTGAAACGACATAACCTCGCGCGGAGATATGTCGCTTGGAAACGACATAACCTCGCGCGGAGATATGTCGCTTTGAAACGACATAACCTCGCGCGGAGATATGTCGTCCTGAAACGACATAACCTCGCGCGGAGATATGTCGCTTGGAAACGACATAACCTCGCGCGGAGATATGTCGCTTGGAAACGACATAACCTCGCGCGGAGATATGTCGCTTTGAAACGACATAACCTCGCGCGGAGATATGTCGCTTTGAAACGACATAACCTCGCGCGGAGATATGTCGTCCTGAAACGACATAACCTCGCGCGGAGATATGTCGCTTGGAAACGACATAACCTCGCGCGGAGATATGTCGCTTTGAAACGACATAACCTCGCGCGGAGATATGTCGCTTTGAAACGACATAACCTCGCGCGAAGATATGTCGCCCTGAAGCGACATAACCTCGCGCGAAGATATGTCGTCCTGAAACGACATAACCTCGCGCGGAGATATGTCGCCCTGAAACGACATAACCTCGCGCGGAGATATGTCGCTTTGAAACGACATAACCTCGCGCGGAGATATGTCGCTTTGAAACGACATAACCTCGCGCGGAGATATGTCGCTTTGAAACGACATAACCTCGCGCGGAGATATGTCGTCCTGAAACGACATAACCTCGCGCGGAGATATGTCGCTTTGAAACGACATAACCTCGCGCGGAGATATGTCGCTTTGAAACGACATAACCTCGCGCGGAGATATGTCGCTTTGAAACGACATAACCTCGCGCGGAGATATGTCGCTTTGAAACGACATAACCTCGCGCGGAGATATGTCGCTTGGAAACGACATAACCTCGCGCGGAGATATGTCGCTTTGAAACGACATAACCTCGCGCGGAGATATGTCGCTTTGAAACGACATAACCTCGCGCGGAGATATGTCGTCCTGAAACGACATAACCTCGCGCGGAGATATGTCGCTTGGAAACGACATAACCTCGCGCGGAGATATGTCGCTTTGAAACGACATAACCTCGCGCGGAGATATGTCGTCCTGAAACGACATAACCTCGCGCGGAGATATGTCGCTTGGAAACGACATAACCTCGCGCGGAGATATGTCGCTTGGAAACGACATAACCTCGCGCGGAGATATGTCGCTTTGAAACGACATAACCTCGCGCGGAGATATGTCGCTTTGAAACGACATAACCTCGCGCGGAGATATGTCGTCCTGAAACGACATAACCTCGCGCGGAGATATGTCGCTTGGAAACGACATAACCTCGCGCGGAGATATGTCGCTTGGAAACGACATAACCTCGCGCGGAGATATGTCGCTTTGAAACGACATAACCTCGCGCGGAGATATGTCGCTTTGAAACGACATAACCTCGCGCGGAGATATGTCGTCCTGAAACGACATAACCTCGCGCGGAGATATGTCGCTTGGAAACGACATAACCTCGCGCGGAGATATGTCGCTTTGAAACGACATAACCTCGCGCGGAGATATGTCGCTTTGAAACGACATAACCTCGCGCGGAGATATGTCGTCCTGAAACGACATAACCTCGCGCGGAGATATGTCGCTTGGAAACGACATAACCTCGCGCGGAGATATGTCGCTTTGAAACGACATAACCTCGCGCGGAGATATGTCGCTTTGAAACGACATAACCTCGCGCGGAGATATGTCGTCCTGAAACGACATAACCTCGCGCGGAGATATGTCGCTTGGAAACGACATAACCTCGCGCGGAGATATGTCGCTTTGAAACGACATAACCTCGCGCGGAGATATGTCGTCCTGAAACGACATAACCTCGCGCGGAGATATGTCGCCCTGAAACGACATAACCTCGCGCGGATATATGACGTTTTAAAACGACATAACCTCGCACGGAGATATGTCGCCCTGAAACGACATAACCTCGCGCGGAGATATGTCGCTTGGAAACGACCTAACCTCGCGCGAAGATATGTCGCCCTGAAACGACATAACCTCGCGCGGATATATGACGTTTTAAAACGACATAACCTCGCACGGAGATATGTCGCCCTGAAACGACATAACCTCGCGCGGAGATATGTCGCTTTGAAACGACATAACCTCGCGCGGAGATATGTCGTCCTGAAACGACATAACCTCGCGCGGAGATATGTCGCTTGGAAACGACATAACCTCGCGCGGAGATATGTCGCTTTGAAACGACATAACCTCGCGCGGAGATATGTCGCTTTGAAACGACATAACCTCGCGCGGAGATATGTCGCTTTGAAACGACATAACCTCGCGCGGAGATATGTCGTCCTGAAACGACATAACCTCGCGCGGAGATATGTCGCTTGGAAACGACATAACCTCGCGCGGAGATATGTCGCTTTGAAACGACATAACCTCGCGCGGAGATATGTCGCTTTGAAACGACATAACCTCGCGCGGAGATATGTCGTCCTGAAACGACATAACCTCGCGCGGAGATATGTCGCTTGGAAACGACATAACCTCGCGCGGAGATATGTCGTCCTGAAACGACATAACCTCGCGCGGAGATATGTCGCTTGGAAACGACATAACCTCGCGCGGAGATATGTCGCTTTGAAACGACATAACCTCGCGCGGAGATATGTCGCTTTGAAACGACATAACCTCGCGCGGAGATATGTCGTCCTGAAACGACATAACCTCGCGCGGAGATATGTCGCTTGGAAACGACATAACCTCGCGCGGAGATATGTCGCTTTGAAACGACATAACCTCGCGCGGAGATATGTCGCTTTGAAACGACATAACCTCGCGCGGAGATATGTCGTCCTGAAACGACATAACCTCGCGCGGAGATATGTCGCTTGGAAACGACATAACCTCGCGCGGAGATATGTCGCTTTGAAACGACATAACCTCGCGCGGAGATATGTCGTCCTGAAACGACATAACCTCGCGCGGAGATATGTTGCTTGGAAACGACATAACCTCGCGCGGAGATATGTCGCTTTGAAACGACATAACCTCGCGCGGAGATATGTCGCTTTGAAACGACATAACCTCGCGCGGAGATATGTCGCTTGGAAACGACATAACCTCGCGCGGAGATATGTCGCTTTGAAACGACATAACCTCGCGCGGAGATATGTCGCTTTGAAACGACATAACCTCGCGCGGAGATATGTCGTCCTGAAACGACATAACCTCGCGCGGAGATATGTCGCTTGGAAACGACATAACCTCGCGCGGAGATATGTCGCTTTGAAACGACATAACCTCGCGCGGAGATATGTCGTCCTGAAACGACATAACCTCGCGCGGAGATATGTCGCTTGGAAACGACATAACCTCGCGCGGAGATATGTCGCTTTGAAACGACATAACCTCGCGCGGAGATATGTCGCTTTGAAACGACATAACCTCGCGCGGAGATATGTCGTCCTGAAACGACATAACCTCGCGCGGAGATATGTCGCTTGGAAACGACATAACCTCGCGCGGAGATATGTCGCTTTGAAACGACATAACCTCGCGCGGAGATATGTCGTCCTGAAACGACATAACCTCGCGCGGAGATATGTCGCCCTGAAACGACATAACCTCGCGCGGATATATGACGTTTTAAAACGACATAACCTCGCACGGAGATATGTCGCCCTGAAACGACATAACCTCGCGCGGAGATATGTCGCTTGGAAACGACCTAACCTCGCGCGAAGATATGTCGCCCTGAAACGACATAACCTCGCGCGGATATATGACGTTTTAAAACGACATAACCTCGCACGGAGATATGTCGCCCTGAAACGACATAACCTCGCGCGGAGATATGTCGCTTTGAAACGACATAACCTCGCGCGGAGATATGTCGTCCTGAAACGACATAACCTCGCGCGGAGATATGTCGCTTGGAAACGACATAACCTCGCGCGGAGATATGTCGCTTTGAAACGACATAACCTCGCGCGGAGATATGTCGCTTTGAAACGACATAACCTCGCGCGGAGATATGTCGCTTTGAAACGACATAACCTCGCGCGGAGATATGTCGTCCTGAAACGACATAACCTCGCGCGGAGATATGTCGCTTGGAAACGACATAACCTCGCGCGGAGATATGTCGCTTTGAAACGACATAACCTCGCGCGGAGATATGTCGCTTTGAAACGACATAACCTCGCGCGGAGATATGTCGTCCTGAAACGACATAACCTCGCGCGGAGATATGTCGCTTGGAAACGACATAACCTCGCGCGGAGATATGTCGTCCTGAAACGACATAACCTCGCGCGGAGATATGTCGCTTGGAAACGACATAACCTCGCGCGGAGATATGTCGCTTTGAAACGACATAACCTCGCGCGGAGATATGTCGCTTTGAAACGACATAACCTCGCGCGGAGATATGTCGTCCTGAAACGACATAACCTCGCGCGGAGATATGTCGCTTGGAAACGACATAACCTCGCGCGGAGATATGTCGCTTTGAAACGACATAACCTCGCGCGGAGATATGTCGCTTTGAAACGACATAACCTCGCGCGGAGATATGTCGTCCTGAAACGACATAACCTCGCGCGGAGATATGTCGCTTGGAAACGACATAACCTCGCGCGGAGATATGTCGCTTTGAAACGACATAACCTCGCGCGGAGATATGTCGTCCTGAAACGACATAACCTCGCGCGGAGATATGTCGCCCTGAAACGACATAACCTCGCGCGGATATATGACGTTTTAAAACGACATAACCTCGCACGGAGATATGTCGCCCTGAAACGACATAACCTCGCGCGGAGATATGTCGCTTGGAAACGACCTAACCTCGCGCGAAGATATGTCGCCCTGAAACGACATAACCTCGCGCGGATATATGACGTTTTAAAACGACATAACCTCGCACGGAGATATGTCGCCCTGAAACGACATAACCTCGCGCGGAGATATGTCGCTTTGAAACGACATAACCTCGCGCGGAGATATGTCGTCCTGAAACGACATAACCTCGCGCGGAGATATGTCGCTTGGAAACGACATAACCTCGCGCGGAGATATGTCGCTTTGAAACGACATAACCTCGCGCGGAGATATGTCGCTTTGAAACGACATAACCTCGCGCGGAGATATGTCGTCCTGAAACGACATAACCTCGCGCGGAGATATGTCGCTTGGAAACGACATAACCTCGCGCGGAGATATGTCGCTTTGAAACGACATAACCTCGCGCGGAGATATGTCGCTTTGAAACGACATAACCTCGCGCGGAGATATGTCGCTTGGAAACGACATAACCTCGCGCGGAGATATGTCGCCCTGAAACGACATAACCTCGCGCGGAGATATGACATTTTAAAACGACATAACCTCGCGCGAAGATATGTCGCCCTGAAACGACATAACCTCGCGCGGAGATATGTCGCTTTGAAACGACATAACCTCGCGCGAAGATATGTCGTCCTGAAACGACATAACCTCGCGCGGAGATATGTCGCCCTGAAACGACATAACCTCGCGCGAAGATATGTCGCTTTGAAACGACATAACCTCGCGCGGAGATATGTCGCTTTGAAACGACATAACCTCGCGCGGAGATATGTCGCTTGGAAACGACATAACCTCGCGCGGAGATATGTCGCCCTGAAACGACATAACCTCGCGCGGAGATATGACGTTTTAAAACGACATAACCTCGCGCGAAGATATGTCGCCCTGAAACGACATAACCTCGCGCGGAGATATGTCGCTTTGAAACGACATAACCTCGCGCGAAGATATGTCGTCCTGAAACGACATAACCTCGCGCGGAGATATGTCGCTTTGAAACGACATAACCTCGCGCGAAGATATGTCGTCCTGAAACGACATAACCTCGCGCGGAGATATGTCGCTTTGAAACGACATAACCTCGCGCGGAGATATGTCGCTTGGAAACGACATAACCTCGCGCGGAGATATGTCGCCCTGAAACGACATAACCTCGCGCGGAGATATGACGTTTTAAAACGACATAACCTCGCGCGAAGATATGTCGCCCTTAAACGACATAACCTCGCGCGGAGATATGTCGCTTTAAAACGACATAACCTCGCGCGAAGATATGTCGTCCTGAAACGACATAACCTCGCGCGGAGATATGTCGCTTGGAAACGACATAACCTCGCGCGGAGATATGTCGCTTTGAAACGACATAACCTCGCGCGGAGATATGACGTTTTAAAACGACCTAACCTCGCGCGAAGATATGTCGCCCTGAAACGACATAACCTCGCGCGGATATATGACGTTTTAAAACGACATAACCTCGCACGGAGATATGTCGCCCTGAAACGACATAACCTCGCGCGGAGATATGTCGCTTTGAAACGACATAACCTCGCGCGGAGATATGTCGTCCTGAAACGACATAACCTCGCGCGGAGATATGTTGCTTGGAAACGACATAACCTCGCGCGGAGATATGTCGCTTTGAAACGACATAACCTCGCGCGGAGATATGTCGCTTTGAAACGACATAACCTCGCGCGGAGATATGTCGCTTGGAAACGACATAACCTCGCGCGGAGATATGTCGCTTTGAAACGACATAACCTCGCGCGGAGATATGTCGCTTTGAAACGACATAACCTCGCGCGGAGATATGTCGTCCTGAAACGACATAACCTCGCGCGGAGATATGTCGCTTGGAAACGACATAACCTCGCGCGGAGATATGTCGCTTTGAAACGACATAACCTCGCGCGGAGATATGTCGCTTTGAAACGACATAACCTCGCGCGGAGATATGTCGCTTGGAAACGACATAACCTCGCGCGGAGATATGTCGCCCTGAAACGACATAACCTCGCGCGGAGATATGACATTTTAAAACGACATAACCTCGCGCGAAGATATGTCGCCCTGAAACGACATAACCTCGCGCGGAGATATGTCGCTTTGAAACGACATAACCTCGCGCGAAGATATGTCGTCCTGAAACGACATAACCTCGCGCGGAGATATGTCGCCTTGAAACGACATAACCTCGCGCGGAGATATGACGTTTTAAAACGACATAACCTCGCGCGAAGATATGTCGCTTTGAAACGACATAACCTCGCGCGGAGATATGACATTTTAAAACGACATAACCTCGCGCGAAGATATGTCGCCCTGAAACGACATAACCTCGCGCGGAGATATGTCGCTTTGAAACGACATAACCTCGCGCGAAGATATGTCGTCCTGAAACGACATAACCTCGCGCGGAGATATGTCGCCCTGAAACGACATAACCTCGCGCGAAGATATGTCGCTTGGAAACGACATAACCTCGCGCGGAGATATGTCGCTTTGAAACGACATAACCTCGCGCCGAGATATGTCGTCCTGAAACGACATAACCTCGCGCGGAGATATGTCGCTTGGAAACGACATAACCTCGCGCGGAGATATGTCGCCCTGAAACGACATAACCTCGCGCGGAGATATGACATTTTAAAACGACATAACCTCGCGCGGAGATATGTCGTCCTGAAACGACATAACCTCGCGCGGAGATATGTCGCTTGGAAACGACATAACCTCGCGCGGAGATATGTCGCTTTGAAACGACATAACCTCGCGCGGAGATATGTCGCTTTGAAACGACATAACCTCGCGCGGAGATATGTCGCTTGGAAACGACATAACCTCGCGCGGAGATATGTCGCCCTGAAACGACATAACCTCGCGCGGAGATATGACATTTTAAAACGACATAACCTCGCGCGAAGATATGTCGCCCTGAAACGACATAACCTCGCGCGGAGATATGTCGCTTTGAAACGACATAACCTCGCGCGAAGATATGTCGTCCTGAAACGACATAACCTCGCGCGGAGATATGTCGCCCTGAAACGACATAACCTCGCGCGAAGATATGTCGCTTTGAAACGACATAACCTCGCGCGGAGATATGTCGCTTTGAAACGACATAACCTCGCGCGGAGATATGTCGCTTGGAAACGACATAACCTCGCGCGGAGATATGTCGCCCTGAAACGACATAACCTCGCGCGGAGATATGACGTTTTAAAACGACATAACCTCGCGCGAAGATATGTCGCCCTGAAACGACATAACCTCGCGCGGAGATATGTCGCTTTGAAACGACATAACCTCGCGCGAAGATATGTCGTCCTGAAACGACATAACCTCGCGCGGAGATATGTCGCTTTGAAACGACATAACCTCGCGCGAAGATATGTCGTCCTGAAACGACATAACCTCGCGCGGAGATATGTCGCTTTGAAACGACATAACCTCGCGCGGAGATATGTCGCTTGGAAACGACATAACCTCGCGCGGAGATATGTCGCCCTGAAACGACATAACCTCGCGCGGAGATATGACGTTTTAAAACGACATAACCTCGCGCGAAGATATGTCGCCCTTAAACGACATAACCTCGCGCGGAGATATGTCGCTTTAAAACGACATAACCTCGCGCGAAGATATGTCGTCCTGAAACGACATAACCTCGCGCGGAGATATGTCGCTTGGAAACGACATAACCTCGCGCGGAGATATGTCGCTTTGAAACGACATAACCTCGCGCGGAGATATGACGTTTTAAAACGACCTAACCTCGCGCGAAGATATGTCGCCCTGAAACGACATAACCTCGCGCGGATATATGACGTTTTAAAACGACATAACCTCGCACGGAGATATGTCGCCCTGAAACGACATAACCTCGCGCGGAGATATGTCGCTTTGAAACGACATAACCTCGCGCGGAGATATGTCGTCCTGAAACGACATAACCTCGCGCGGAGATATGTTGCTTGGAAACGACATAACCTCGCGCGGAGATATGTCGCTTTGAAACGACATAACCTCGCGCGGAGATATGTCGCTTTGAAACGACATAACCTCGCGCGGAGATATGTCGCTTGGAAACGACATAACCTCGCGCGGAGATATGTCGCTTTGAAACGACATAACCTCGCGCGGAGATATGTCGCTTTGAAACGACATAACCTCGCGCGGAGATATGTCGTCCTGAAACGACATAACCTCGCGCGGAGATATGTCGCTTGGAAACGACATAACCTCGCGCGGAGATATGTCGCTTTGAAACGACATAACCTCGCGCGGAGATATGTCGCTTTGAAACGACATAACCTCGCGCGGAGATATGTCGCTTTGAAACGACATAACCTCGCGCGGAGATATGTCGCTTTGAAACGACATAACCTCGCGCGGAGATATGTCGTCCTGAAACGACATAACCTCGCGCGGAGATATGTCGCTTGGAAACGACATAACCTCGCGCGGAGATATGTCGCTTTGAAACGACATAACCTCGCGCGGAGATATGTCGCTTGGAAACGACATAACCTCGCGCGGAGATATGTCGCCTTGAAACGACATAACCTCGCGCGGAGATATGACGTTTTAAAACGACATAACCTCGCGCGAAGATATGTCGCTTTGAAACGACATAACCTCGCGCGGAGATATGTCGCCCTGAAACGACATAACCTCGCGCGGAGATATGTCGTCCTGAAACGACATAACCTCGCGCGGAGATATGTCGCTTGGAAACGACATAACCTCGCGCGGAGATATGTCGCTTTGAAACGACATAACCTCGCGCGGAGATATGTCGTCCTGAAACGACATAACCTCGCGCGGAGATATGTCGCCCTGAAACGACATAACCTCGCGCGGAGATATGTCGCTTGGAAACGACATAACCTCGCGCGGAGATATGTCGCTTTGAAACGACATAACCTCGCGCGGAGATATGTCGCTTGGAAACGACATAACCTCGCGCGGAGATATGTCGCTTTGAAACGACATAACCTCGCGCGGAGATATGTCGCTTTGAAACGACATAACCTCGCGCGGAGATATGTCGTCCTGAAACGACATAACCTCGCGCGGAGATATGTCGTCCTGAAACGACATAACCTCGCGCGGAGATATGTCGCTTGGAAACGACATAACCTCGCGCGGAGATATGTCGCTTTGAAACGACATAACCTCGCGCGGAGATATGTCGCTTGGAAACGACATAACCTCGCGCGGAGATATGTCGCTTTGAAACGACATAACCTCGCGCGGAGATATGTTGCTTGGAAACGACATAACCTCGCGCGGAGATATGTCGCTTTGAAACGACATAACCTCGCGCGGAGATATGTCGTCCTGAAACGATATAACCTCGCGCGGAGATATGTCGCTTGGAAACGACATAACCTCGCGCGGAGATATGTCGCTTTGAAACGACATAACCTCGCGCGGAGATATGTCGCTTTGAAACGACATAACCTCGCGCGGAGATATGTCGCTTGGAAACGACATAACCTCGCGCGGAGATATGTCGCTTTGAAACGACATAACCTCGCGCCGAGATATGTCGTCCTGAAACGACATAACCTCGCGCGGAGATATGTCGCTTGGAAACGACATAACCTCGCGCGGAGATATGTCGCTTTGAAACGACATAACCTCGCGCGGAGATATGTCGCTTTGAAACGACATAACCTCGCGCGGAGATATGTCGCTTGGAAACGACATAACCTCGCGCGGAGATATGTCGCTTTGAAACGACATAACCTCGCGCGGAGATATGTCGCTTTGAAACGACATAACCTCGCGCGGAGATATGTCGCTTTGAAACGACATAACCTCGCGCGGAGATATGTCGTCCTGAAACGACATAACCTCGCGCGGAGATATGTCGCTTGGAAACGACATAACCTCGCGCGGAGATATGTCGCTTTGAAACGACATAACCTCGCGCGGAGATATGTCGCTTTGAAACGACATAACCTCGCGCGGAGATATGACGTTTTAAAACGACATAACCTCGCGCGGAGATATGTCGCTTTGAAACGACATAACCTCGCGCGGAGATATGTCGCTTTGAAACGACATAACCTCGCGCGGAGATATGTCGCTTTGAAACGACATGACCTCGCGCGGAGATATGTCGCTTTGAAACGACATAACCTCGCGCGGAGATATGTCGTCCTGAAACGACATAACCTCGCGCGGAGATATGTCGCTTGGAAACGACATAACCTCGCGCGGAGATATGTCGCTTTGAAACGACATAACCTCGCGCGGAGATATGTCGCTTGGAAACGACATAACCTCGCGCGGAGATATGTCGCCTTGAAACGACATAACCTCGCGCGGAGATATGACGTTTTAAAACGACATAACCTCGCGCGAAGATATGTCGCTTTGAAACGACATAACCTCGCGCGGAGATATGTCGCCCTGAAACGACATAACCTCGCGCGGAGATATGTCGTCCTGAAACGACATAACCTCGCGCGGAGATATGTCGCTTGGAAACGACATAACCTCGCGCGGAGATATGTCGCTTTGAAACGACATAACCTCGCGCGGAGATATGTCGTCCTGAAACGACATAACCTCGCGCGGAGATATGTCGCCCTGAAACGACATAACCTCGCGCGGAGATATGTCGCTTGGAAACGACATAACCTCGCGCGGAGATATGTCGCTTTGAAACGACATAACCTCGCGCGGAGATATGTCGCTTGGAAACGACATAACCTCGCGCGGAGATATGTCGCTTTGAAACGACATAACCTCGCGCGGAGATATGTCGCTTTGAAACGACATAACCTCGCGCGGAGATATGTCGTCCTGAAACGACATAACCTCGCGCGGAGATATGTCGTCCTGAAACGACATAACCTCGCGCGGAGATATGTCGCTTTGAAACGACATAACCTCGCGCGGAGATATGTCGCTTGGAAACGACATAACCTCGCGCGGAGATATGTCGCTTTGAAACGACATAACCTCGCGCGGAGATATGTCGCTTGGAAACGACATAACCTCGCGCGGAGATATGTCGCTTTGAAACGACATAACCTCGCGCGGAGATATGTCGTCCTGAAACGATATAACCTCGCGCGGAGATATGTCGCTTGGAAACGACATAACCTCGCGCGGAGATATGTCGCTTTGAAACGACATAACCTCGCGCGGAGATATGTCGCTTTGAAACGACATAACCTCGCGCGGAGATATGTCGCTTGGAAACGACATAACCTCGCGCGGAGATATGTCGCTTTGAAACGACATAACCTCGCGCGGAGATATGTCGTCCTGAAACGACATAACCTCGCGCGGAGATATGTCGCTTGGAAACGACATAACCTCGCGCGGAGATATGTCGCTTTGAAACGACATAACCTCGCGCGGAGATATGTCGCTTTGAAACGACATAACCTCGCGCGGAGATATGTCGCTTGGAAACGACATAACCTCGCGCGGAGATATGTCGCTTTGAAACGACATAACCTCGCGCGGAGATATGTCGCTTTGAAACGACATAACCTCGCGCGGAGATATGTCGTCCTGAAACGACATAACCTCGCGCGGAGATATGTCGCTTGGAAACGACATAACCTCGCGCGGAGATATGTCGCTTTGAAACGACATAACCTCGCGCGGAGATATGTCGTCCTGAAACGACATAACCTCGCGCGGAGATATGTCGCTTGGAAACGACATAACCTCGCGCGGAGATATGTCGCTTGGAAACGACATAACCTCGCGCGGAGATATGTCGTCCTGAAACGACATAACCTCGCGCGGAGATATGTCGCTTGGAAACGACATAACCTCGCGCGGAGATATGTCGCTTTGAAACGACATAACCTCGCGCGGAGATATGTCGTCCTGAAACGACATAACCTCGCGCGGAGATATGTCGCTTGGAAACGACATAACCTCGCGCGGAGAATGTCGTCCTGAAACGACATAACCTCGCGCGGAGATATGTCGCTTTGAAACGACATAACCTCGCGCGGAGATATGTCGTCCTGAAACGACATAACCTCGCGCGGAGATATGTCGCTTGGAAACGACATAACCTCGCGCGGAGATATGTCGTCCTGAAACGACATAACCTCGCGCGGAGATAAGTCGCTTGGAAACGACATAACCTCGCGCGGAGATATGTCGCTTTGAAACGACATAACCTCGCGCGGAGATATGTCGCTTTGAAACGACATAACCTCGCGCGGAGATATGTCGTCCTGAAACGACATAACCTCGCGCGGAGATAAGTCGCTTGGAAACGACATAACCTCGCGCGGAGATATGTCGCTTTGAAACGACATAACCTCGCGCGGAGATATGTCGCTTGGAAACGACATAACCTCGCGCGGAGATATGTCGCTATGAAACGACATAACCTCGCGCGGAGATATGTCGTCCTGAAACGACATAACCTCGCGCGGAGATATGTCGCTTGGAAACGACATAACCTCGCGCGGAGATATGTCGCTTTGAAACGACATAACCTCGCGCGGAGATATGTCGCTTTGAAACGACATAACCTCGCGCGGAGATATGTCGCTTTGAAACGACATAACCTCGCGCGGAGATATGTCGCCCTGAAACGACATAACCTCGCGCGGAGATATGTCGCTTGGAAACGACATAACCTCGCGCGGAGATATGTCGCTTTGAAACGACATAACCTCGCGCGGAGATATGTCGCTTTGAAACGACATAACCTCGCGCGGAGATATGTCGCTTTGAAACGACATAACCTCGCGCGGAGATATGTCGTCCTGAAACGACATAACCTCGCGCGGAGATATGTCGCTTGGAAACGACATAACCTCGCGCGGAGATATGTCGCTTTGAAACGACATAACCTCGCGCGGAGATATGTCGCTTTGAAACGACATAACCTCGCGCGGAGATATGTCGTCCTGAAACGACATAACCTCGCGCGGAGATATGTCGCTTGGAAACGACATAACCTCGCGCGGAGATATGTCGCTTTGAAACGACATAACCTCGCGCGGAGATATGTCGCTTTGAAACGACATAACCTCGCGCGGAGATATGTCGTCCTGAAACGACATAACCTCGCGCGGAGATATGTCGCTTGGAAACGACATAACCTCGCGCGGAGATATGTCGCTTTGAAACGACATAACCTCGCGCGGAGATATGTCGCTTTGAAACGACATAACCTCGCGCGGAGATATGTCGTCCTGAAACGACATAACCTCGCGCGGAGATATGTCGCTTGGAAACGACATAACCTCGCGCGGAGATATGTCGCTTTGAAACGACATAACCTCGCGCGGAGATATGTCGCTTGGAAACGACATAACCTCGCGCGGAGATATGTCGCCCTGAAACGACATAACCTCGCGCGGAGATATGTCGTCCTGAAACGACATAACCTCGCGCGGAGATATGTCGCTTGGAAACGACATAACCTCGCGCGGAGATATGTCGCTTTGAAACGACATAACCTCGCGCGGAGATATGTCGTCCTGAAACGACATAACCTCGCGCGGAGATATGTCGCCCTGAAACGACATAACCTCGCGCGGAGATATGTCGCTTGGAAACGACATAACCTCGCGCGGAGATATGTCGCTTTGAAACGACATAACCTCGCGCGGAGATATGTCGCTTTGAAACGACATAACCTCGCGCGGAGATATGTCGCTTGGAAACGACATAACCTCGCGCGGAGATATGTCGCTTTGAAACGACATAACCTCGCGCGGAGATATGTCGCTTTGAAACGACATAACCTCGCGCGGAGATATGTCGTCCTGAAACGACATAACCTCGCGCGGAGATATGTCGCTTTGAAACGACATAACCTCGCGCGGAGATATGTCGTCCTGAAACGACATAACCTCGCGCGGAGATATGTCGTCCTGAAACGACATAACCTCGCGCGGAGATATGTCGCTTGGAAACGACATAACCTCGCGCGGAGATATGTCGCTTTGAAACGACATAACCTCGCGCGGAGATATGTCGCTTGGAAACGACATAACCTCGCGCGGAGATATGTCGCCCTGAAACGACATAACCTCGCGCGGAGATATGTCGTCCTGAAACGACATAACCTCGCGCGGAGATATGTCGCTTGGAAACGACATAACCTCGCGCGGAGATATGTCGCTTTGAAACGACATAACCTCGCGCGGAGATATGTCGTCCTGAAACGACATAACCTCGCGCGGAGATATGTCGCTTGGAAACGACATAACCTCGCGCGGAGATATGTCGCTTTGAAACGACATAACCTCGCGCGGAGATATGTCGTCCTGAAACGACATAACCTCGCGCGGAGATATGTCGCCCTGAAACGACATAACCTCGCGCGGAGATATGTCGCTTGGAAACGACATAACCTCGCGCGGAGATATGTCGCTTTGAAACGACATAACCTCGCGCGGAGATATGTCGCTTGGAAACGACATAACCTCGCGCGGAGATATGTCGCTTTGAAACGACATAACCTCGCGCGGAGATATGTCGCTTTGAAACGACATAACCTCGCGCGGAGATATGTCGTCCTGAAACGACATAACCTCGCGCGGAGATATGTCGTCCTGAAACGACATAACCTCGCGCGGAGATATGTCGCTTGGAAACGACATAACCTCGCGCGGAGATATGTCGCTTTGAAACGACATAACCTCGCGCGGAGATATGTCGCTTGGAAACGACATAACCTCGCGCGGAGATATGTCGCTTTGAAACGACATAACCTCGCGCGGAGATATGTCGCTTGGAAACGACATAACCTCGCGCGGAGATATGTCGCTTTGAAACGACATAACCTCGCGCGGAGATATGTCGTCCTGAAACGATATAACCTCGCGCGGAGATATGTCGCTTGGAAACGACATAACCTCGCGCGGAGATATGTCGCTTTGAAACGACATAACCTCGCGCGGAGATATGTCGCTTTGAAACGACATAACCTCGCGCGGAGATATGTCGTCCTGAAACGACATAACCTCGCGCGGAGATATGTCGCTTGGAAACGACATAACCTCGCGCGGAGATATGTCGCTTGGAAACGACATAACCTCGCGCGGAGATATGTCGTCCTGAAACGACATAACCTCGCGCGGAGATATGTCGCTTGGAAACGACATAACCTCGCGCGGAGATATGTCGCTTTGAAACGACATAACCTCGCGCGGAGATATGTCGCTTTGAAACGACATAACCTCGCGCGGAGATATGTCGTCCTGAAACGACATAACCTCGCGCGGAGATATGTCGCTTGGAAACGACATAACCTCGCGCGGAGAATGTCGTCCTGAAACGACATAACCTCGCGCGGAGATATGTCGCTTTGAAACGACATAACCTCGCGCGGAGATATGTCGTCCTGAAACGACATAACCTCGCGCGGAGATATGTCGCTTGGAAACGACATAACCTCGCGCGGAGATATGTCGTCCTGAAACGACATAACCTCGCGCGGAGATAAGTCGCTTGGAAACGACATAACCTCGCGCGGAGATATGTCGCTTTGAAACGACATAACCTCGCGCGGAGATATGTCGCTTTGAAACGACATAACCTCGCGCGGAGATATGTCGTCCTGAAACGACATAACCTCGCGCGGAGATAAGTCGCTTGGAAACGACATAACCTCGCGCGGAGATATGTCGCTTTGAAACGACATAACCTCGCGCGGAGATATGTCGCTTGGAAACGACATAACCTCGCGCGGAGATATGTCGCTTTAAAACGACATAACCTCGCGCGGAGATATGTCGTCCTGAAACGACATAACCTCGCGCGGAGATATGTCGCTTGGAAACGACATAACCTCGCGCGGAGATATGTCGCTTTGAAACGACATAACCTCGCGCGGAGATATGTCGCTTTGAAACGACATAACCTCGCGCGGAGATATGTCGCTTTGAAACGACATAACCTCGCGCGGAGATATGTCGCCCTGAAACGACATAACCTCGCGCGGAGATATGTCGCTTGGAAACGACATAACCTCGCGCGGAGATATGTCGCTTTGAAACGACATAACCTCGCGCGGAGATATGTCGCTTTGAAACGACATAACCTCGCGCGGAGATATGTCGTCCTGAAACGACATAACCTCGCGCGGAGATATGTCGCTTGGAAACGACATAACCTCGCGCGGAGATATGTCGCTTTGAAACGACATAACCTCGCGCGGAGATATGTCGCTTTGAAACGACATAACCTCGCGCGGAGATATGTCGCTTTGAAACGACATAACCTCGCGCGGAGATATGTCGTCCTGAAACGACATAACCTCGCGCGGAGATATGTCGCTTGGAAACGACATAACCTCGCGCGGAGATATGTCGCTTTGAAACGACATAACCTCGCGCGGAGATATGTCGCTTTGAAACGACATAACCTCGCGCGGAGATATGTCGTCCTGAAACGACATAACCTCGCGCGGAGATATGTCGCTTGGAAACGACATAACCTCGCGCGGAGATATGTCGCTTTGAAACGACATAACCTCGCGCGGAGATATGTCGCTTTGAAACGACATAACCTCGCGCGGAGATATGTCGTCCTGAAACGACATAACCTCGCGCGGAGATATGTCGCTTGGAAACGACATAACCTCGCGCGGAGATATGTCGCTTTAAAACGACATAACCTCGCGCGGAGATATGTCGCTTTGAAACGACATAACCTCGCGCGGAGATATGTCGTCCTGAAACGACATAACCTCGCGCGGAGATATGTCGCTTGGAAACGACATAACCTCGCGCGGAGATATGTCGCTTTGAAACGACATAACCTCGCGCGGAGATATGTCGCTTGGAAACGACATAACCTCGCGCGGAGATATGTCGCTTTGAAACGACATAACCTCGCGCGGAGATATGTCGCTTTGAAACGACATAACCTCGCGCGGAGATATGTCGTCCTGAAACGACATAACCTCGCGCGGAGATATGTCGCTTGGAAACGACATAACCTCGCGCGGAGATATGTCGTCCTGAAACGACATAACCTCGCGCGGAGATATGTCGCTTGGAAACGACATAACCTCGCGCGGAGATATGTCGCTTTGAAACGACATAACCTCGCGCGGAGATATGTCGTCCTGAAACGACATAACCTCGCGCGGAGATATGTCGCTTGGAAACGACATAACCTCGCGCGGAGATATGTCGCTTTGAAACGACATAACCTCGCGCGGAGATATGTCGCTTGGAAACGACATAACCTCGCGCGGAGATATGTCGCTTTGAAACGACATAACCTCGCGCGGAGATATGTCGCTTGGAAACGACATAACCTCGCGCGGAGATATGTCGCTTTGAAACGACATAACCTCGCGCGGAGATATGTCGCTTTGAAACGACATAACCTCGCGCGGAGATATGTCGCTTGGAAACGACATAACCTCGCGCGGAGATATGTCGTCCTGAAACGACATAACCTCGCGCGGAGATATGTCGCTTGGAAACGACATAACCTCGCGCGGAGATATGTCGCTTTGAAACGACATAACCTCGCGCGGAGATATGTCGCTTTGAAACGACATAACCTCGCGCGGAGATATGTCGTCCTGAAACGACATAACCTCGCGCGGAGATATGTCGCTTGGAAACGACATAACCTCGCGCGGAGATATGTCGCTTTGAAACGACATAACCTCGCGCGGAGATATGTCGCTTGGAAACGACATAACCTCGCGCGGAGATATGTCGCTTTGAAACGACATAACCTCGCGCGGAGATATGTCGCTTGGAAACGACATAACCTCGCGCGGAGATATGTCGCTTGGAAACGACATAACCTCGCGCGGAGATATGTCGTCCTGAAACGACATAACCTCGCGCGGAGATATGTCGCTTGGAAACGACATAACCTCGCGCGGAGATATGTCGCTTTGAAACGACATAACCTCGCGCGGAGATATGTCGCTTTGAAACGACATAACCTCGCGCGGAGATATGTCGTCCTGAAACGACATAACCTCGCGCGGAGATATGTCGCTTGGAAACGACATAACCTCGCGCGGAGAATGTCGTCCTGAAACGACATAACCTCGCGCGGAGATATGTCGCTTTGAAACGACATAACCTCGCGCGGAGATATGTCGTCCTGAAACGACATAACCTCGCGCGGAGATATGTCGCTTGGAAACGACATAACCTCGCGCGGAGATATGTCGTCCTGAAACGACATAACCTCGCGCGGAGATAAGTCGCTTGGAAACGACATAACCTCGCGCGGAGATATGTCGCTTTGAAACGACATAACCTCGCGCGGAGATATGTCGCTTTGAAACGACATAACCTCGCGCGGAGATATGTCGCTTTGAAACGACATAACCTCGCGCGGAGATATGTCGTCCTGAAACGACATAACCTCGCGCGGAGATAAGTCGCTTGGAAACGACATAACCTCGCGCGGAGATATGTCGCTTTGAAACGACATAACCTCGCGCGGAGATATGTCGCTTGGAAACGACATAACCTCGCGCGGAGATATGTCGCTTTGAAACGACATAACCTCGCGCGGAGATATGTCGCTTTGAAACGACATAACCTCGCGCGGAGATATGTCGTCCTGAAACGACATAACCTCACGCGGAGATATGTCGCTTTGAAACGACATAACCTCGCGCGGAGATATGTCGCTTTGAAACGACATAACCTCGCGCGGAGATATGTCGCTTGGAAACGACATAACCTCGCGCGGAGATATGTCGCTTTGAAACGACATAACCTCGCGCGGAGATATGTCGCTTTGAAACGACATAACCTCGCGCGGAGATATGTCGTCCTGAAACGACATAACCTCGCGCGGAGATATGTCGCTTGGAAACGACATAACCTCGCGCGGAGATATGTCGCTTGGAAACGACATAACCTCGCGCGGAGATATGTCGTCCTGAAACGACATAACCTCGCGCGGAGATATGTCGCTTTGAAACGACATAACCTCGCGCGGAGATATGTCGCTTTGAAACGACATAACCTCGCGCGGAGATAAGTCGTCCTGAAACGACATAACCTCGCGAGGAGATATGTCGCTTGGAAACGACATAACCTCGCGCGGAGAATGTCGTCCTGAAACGACATAACCTCGCGCGGAGATATGTCGCTTTGAAACGACATAACCTCGCGCGGAGATATGTCGTCCTGAAACGACATAACCTCGCGCGGAGATATGTCGCTTGGAAACGACATAACCTCGCGCGGAGATATGTCGTCCTGAAACGACATAACCTCGCGCGGAGATATGTCGCTTGGAAACGACATAACCTCGCGCGGAGATATGTCGCTTTGAAACGACATAACCTCGCGCGGAGATATGTCGCTTTGAAACGACATAACCTCGCGCGGAGATAAGTCGTCCTGAAACGACATAACCTCGCGAGGAGATATGTCGCTTGGAAACGACATAACCTCGCGCGGAGAATGTCGTCCTGAAACGACATAACCTCGCGCGGAGATATGTCGCTTTGAAACGACATAACCTCGCGCGGAGATATGTCGTCCTGAAACGACATAACCTCGCGCGGAGATATGTCGCTTGGAAACGACATAACCTCGCGCGGAGATATGTCGCTTTGAAACGACATAACCTCGCGCGGAGATATGTCGCTTGGAAACGACATAACCTCGCGCGGAGATATGTCGCTTGGAAACGACATAACCTCGCGCGGAGATATGTCGCCCTGAAACGACATAACCTCGCGCGGAGATATGACGTTTTAAAACGACATAACCTCGCGCGGAGATATGTCGCTTTGAAACGACATAACCTCGCGCGGAGATATGTCGCTTTGAAACGACATAACCTCGCGCGGAGATATGTCGTCCTGAAACGACATAAGGTTATGTCGTTATGTCGTTTCCAAGCGACATATCTCCGCGCGAGGTTATGTCGTTTCAGGACGACATATCTCCGCGCGAGGTTATGTCGTTTCCAAGCGACATATCTCCGCGCGAGGTTATGTCGTTTCAGGACGACATATCTCCGCGCGAGGTTATGTCGTTTCAAAGCGACATATCTCCGCGCGAGTTATGTCGTTTCAAAGCGACATATCTCCGCGCGAGGTTATGTCGTTTCAAAGCGACATATCTCCGCGCGAGGTTATGTCGTTTCAAAGCGACATATCTCCGCGCGAGGTTATGTCGTTTCCAAGCGACATATCTCCGCGCGAGGTTATGTCGTTTCAGGACGACATATCTCCGCGCGAGGTTATGTCGTTTCAAACGACATATCTCCGCGCGAGGTTATGTCGTTTCAAAGCGACATATCTCCGCGCGAGGTTATGTCGTTTCAAAGCGACATATCTCCGCGCGAGGTTATGTCGTTTCCAAGCGACATATCTCCGCGCGAGGTTATGTCGTTTCAAAGCGACATATCTCCGCGCGAGGTTATGTCGTTTCAAAGCGACATATCTCCGCGCGAGGTTATGTCGTTTCCAAGCGACATATCTCCGCGCGAGGTTATGTCGTTTCAAAGCGACATATCTCCGCGCGAGGTTATGTCGTTTCAGGGCGACATATCTTCGCGCGAGGTTATGTCGTTTTAAAACGCGCGAGGTTATGTCGTTTCCAAGCGACATATCTCCGCGCGAGGTTATGTCGTTTCAGGACGACATATCTCCGCGCGAGGTTATGTCGTTTCCAAGCGACATATCTCCGCGCGAGGTTATGTCGTTTCAAAGCGACATATCTCCGCGCGAGGTTATGTCGTTTCAAAGCGACATATCTCCGCGCGAGGTTATGTCGTTTCCAAGCGACATATCTCCGCGCGAGGTTATGTCGTTTCAAAGCGACATATCTCCGCGCGAGGTTATGTCGTTTCAGGGCGACATATCTTCGCGCGAGGTTATGTCGTTTTAAAACGCGCGAGGTTATGTCGTTTCAAAGCGACATATCTCCGCGCGAGGTTATGTCGTTTCAAAGCGACATATCTCCGCGCGAGGTTATGTCGTTTCCAAGCGACATATCTCCGCGCGAGGTTATGTCGTTTCAAAGCGACATATCTCCGCGCGAGGTTATGTCGTTTCCAAGCGACATATCTCCGCGCGAGGTTATGTCGTTTCAAAGCGACATATCTCCGCGCGAGGTTATGTCGTTTCAAAGCGACATATCTCCGCGCGAGGTTATGTCGTTTTAAAACGCGCGAGGTTATGTCGTTTCCAAGCGACATATCTCCGCGCGAGGTTATGTCGTTTCAGGACGACATATCTCCGCGCGAGGTTATGTCGTTTCCAAGCGACATATCTCCGCGCGAGGTTATGTCGTTTCCAAGCGACATATCTCCGCGCGAGGTTATGTCGTTTCCAAGCGACATATCTCCGCGCGAGGTTATGTCGTTTCCAAGCGACATATCTCCGCGCGAGGTTATGTCGTTTCAAAGCGACATATCTCCGCGCGAGGTTATGTCGTTTCAGGGCGACATATCTTCGCGCGAGGTTATGTCGTTTTAAAACGCGCGAGGTTATGTCGTTTCCAAGCGACATATCTCCGCGCGAGGTTATGTCGTTTCAGGACGACATATCTCCGCGCGAGGTTATGTCGTTTCCAAGCGACATATCTCCGCGCGAGGTTATGTCGTTTCCAAGCGACATATCTCCGCGCGAGGTTATGTCGTTTCCAAGCGACATATCTCCGCGCGAGGTTATGTCGTTTCAAGCGACATATCTCCGCGCGAGGTTATGTCGTTTCAAAGCGACATATCTCCGCGCGAGGTTATGTCGTTTCAGGGCGACATATCTTCGCGCGAGGTTATGTCGTTTTAAAACGCGCGAGGTTATGTCGTTTCAAAGCGACATATCTCCGCGCGAGGTTATGTCGTTTCCAAGCGACATATCTCCGCGCGAGGTTATGTCGTTTCCAAGCGACATATCTCCGCGCGAGGTTATGTCGTTTCCAAGCGACATATCTCCGCGCGAGGTTATGTCGTTTCAAAGCGACATATCTCCGCGCGAGGTTATGTCGTTTCAGGGCGACATATCTTCGCGCGAGGTTATGTCGTTTTAAAACGCGCGAGGTTATGTCGTTTCAGGACGACATATCTCCGCGCGAGGTTATGTCGTTTCAGGACGACATATCTCCGCGCGAGGTTATGTCGTTTCAAAGCGACATATCTCCGCGCGAGGTTATGTCGTTTCCAAGCGACATATCTCCGCGCGAGGTTATGTCGTTTCAGGACGACATATCTCCGCGCGAGGTTATGTCGTTTCAAAGCGACATATCTCCGCGCGAGGTTATGTCGTTTCAAAGCGACATATCTCCGCGCGAGGTTATGTCGTTTCCAAGCGACATATCTCCGCGCGAGGTTATGTCGTTTCAAAGCGACATATCTCCGCGCGAGGTTATGTCGTTTCCAAGCGACATATCTCCGCGCGAGGTTATGTCGTTTCAAAGCGACATATCTCCGCGCGAGGTTATGTCGTTTCAAAGCGACATATCTCCGCGCGAGGTTATGTCGTTTCCAAGCGACATATCTCCGCGCGAGGTTATTTCGTTTCCAAGCGACATATCTCCGCGCGAGGTTATGTCGTTTCAGGACGACATATCTCCGCGCGAGGTTATGTCGTTTCAGGACGACATATCTCCGCGCGAGGTTATGTCGTTTCAAAGCGACATATCTCCGCGCGAGGTTATGTCGTTTCAAAGCGACATATCTCCGCGCGAGGTTATGTCGTTTCCAAGCGACATATCTCCGCGCGAGGTTATGTCGTTTCCAAGCGACTTATCTCCGCGCGGAGATATGTCGCTTGGAAACGACATAACCTCGCGCGGAGATATGTCGTCCTGAAACGACATAACCTCGCGCGGAGATATGTCGCTTGGAAACGACATAACCTCGCGCGTTTTAAAACGACATAACCTCGCGCGAAGATATGTCGCCCTGAAACGACATAACCTCGCGCGGAGATATGTCGCTTTGAAACGACATAACCTCGCGCGGAGATATGTCGCTTGGAAACGACATAACCTCGCGCGGAGATATGTCGCTTGGAAACGACATAACCTCGCGCGGAGATATGTCGCTTGGAAACGACATAACCTCGCGCGGAGATATGTCGTCCTGAAACGACATAACCTCGCGCGGAGATATGTCGCCCTGAAACGACATAACCTCGCGCGGAGATATGTCGCTTTGAAACGACATAACCTCGCGCGGAGATATGTCGCTTTGAAACGACATAACCTCGCGCGGAGATATGTCGCTTTGAAACGACATAACCTCGCGCGGAGATATGTCGCTTTGAAACGACATAACCTCGCGCGGAGATATGTCGTCCTGAAACGACATAACCTCGCGCGGAGATATGTCGCTTGGAAACGACATAACCTCGCGCGGAGATATGTCGCTTTGAAACGACATAACCTCGCGCGTTTTAAAACGACATAACCTCGCGCGGAGATATGTCGCTTTGAAACGACATAACCTCGCGCGGAGATATGTCGCTTGGAAACGACATAACCTCGCGCGGAGATATGTCGCTTGGAAACGACATAACCTCGCGCGGAGATATGTCGCTTGGAAACGACATAACCTCGCGCGGAGATATGTCGTCCTGAAACGACATAACCTCGCGCGGAGATATGTCGCTTGGAAACGACATAACCTCGCGCGGAGATATGTCGTCCTGAAACGACATAACCTCGCGCGGAGATATGTCGCTTGGAAACGACATAACCTCGCGCGGAGATATGTCGCTTGGAAACGACATAACCTCGCGCGGAGATATGTCGCTTTGAAACGACATAACCTCGCGCGGAGATATGTCGCTTTGAAACGACATAACCTCGCGCGGAGATATGTCGCTTTGAAACGACATAACCTCGCGCGGAGATATGTCGTCCTGAAACGACATAACCTCGCGCGGAGATATGTCGTCCTGAAACGACATAACCTCGCGCGGAGATATGTCGCTTGGAAACGACATAACCTCGCGCGGAGATATGTCGCTTTGAAACGACATAACCTCGCGCGGAGATATGTCGCTTGGAAACGACATAACCTCGCGCGGAGATATGTCGCTTTGAAACGACATAACCTCGCGCGGAGATATGTCGCTTTGAAACGACATAACCTCGCGCGGAGATATGTCGTCCTGAAACGACATAACCTCGCGCGGAGATATGTCGCTTGGAAACGACATAACCTCGCGCGGAGATATGTCGTCCTGAAACGACATAACCTCGCGCGGAGATAAGTCGCTTGGAAACGACATAACCTCGCGCGGAGATATGTCGCTTTGAAACGACATAACCTCGCGCGGAGATATGTCGCTTTGAAACGACATAACCTCGCGCGGAGATATGTCGTCCTGAAACGACATAACCTCGCGCGGAGATATGTCGCTTGGAAACGACATAACCTCGCGCGGAGATATGTCGCTTTGAAACGACATAACCTCGCGCGGAGATATGTCGCTTTGAAACGACATAACCTCGCGCGGAGATATGTCGCTTGGAAACGACATAACCTCGCGCGGAGATATGTCGCCCTGAAACGACATAACCTCGCGCGGAGATATGACGTTTTAAAACGACATAACCTCGCGCGGAGATATGACGTTTTAAAACGACATAACCTCGCGCGGAGATATGTCGCTTTGAAACGACATAACCTCGCGCGGAGATATGTCGCTTGGAAACGACATAACCTCGCGCGGAGATATGTCGCTTTGAAACGACATAACCTCGCGCGGAGATATGTCGCTTTGAAACGACATAACCTCGCGCGGAGATATGTCGTCCTGAAACGACATAACCTCGCGCGGAGATATGTCGCTTTGAAACGACATAACCTCGCGCGGAGATATGTCGCTTGGAAACGACATAACCTCGCGCGGAGATATGTCGCTTTGAAACGACATAACCTCGCGCGGAGATATGTCGCTTTGAAACGACATAACCTCGCGCGGAGATATGTCGTCCTGAAACGACATAACCTCGCGCGGAGATATGTCGCTTTGAAACGACATAACCTCGCGCGGAGATATGTCGCTTGGAAACGACATAACCTCGCGCGGAGATATGTCGCTTTGAAACGACATAACCTCGCGCGGAGATATGTCGCTTTGAAACGACATAACCTCGCGCGGAGATATGTCGCTTGGAAACGACATAACCTCGCGCGGAGATATGTCGTCCTGAAACGACATAACCTCGCGCGGAGATATGTCGCTTTGAAACGACATAACCTCGCGCGAAGATATGTCGCTTGGAAACGACATAACCTCGCGCGGAGATATGTCGCTTGGAAACGACATAACCTCGCGCGGAGATATGTCGCTTTGAAACGACATAACCTCGCGCGGAGATATGTCGTCCTAAAACGACATAACCTCGCGCGGAGATATGTCGCTTGGAAACGACATAACCTCGCGCGGAGATATGTCGCTTTGAAACGACATAACCTCGCGCGGAGATATGTCGTCCTGAAACGACATAACCTCGCGCGGAGATATGTCGCTTTGAAACGACATAACCTCGCGCGGAGATATGTCGCTTGGAAACGACATAACCTCGCGCGGAGATATGTCGCTTTGAAACGACATAACCTCGCGCGGAGATATGTCGCTTTGAAACGACATAACCTCGCGCGGAGATATGTCGTCCTGAAACGACATAACCTCGCGCGGAGATATGTCGCTTTGAAACGACATAACCTCGCGCGGAGATATGTCGCTTGGAAACGACATAACCTCGCGCGGAGATATGTCGCTTTGAAACGACATAACCTCGCGCGGAGATATGTCGCTTTGAAACGACATAACCTCGCGCGGAGATATGTCGTCCTGAAACGACATAACCTCGCGCGGAGATATGTCGCTTTGAAACGACATAACCTCGCGCGGAGATATGTCGCTTGGAAACGACATAACCTCGCGCGGAGATATGTCGCTTTGAAACGACATAACCTCGCGCGGAGATATGTCGCTTGGAAACGACATAACCTCGCGCGGAGATATGACGTTTTAAAACGACATAACCTCGCGCGGAGATATGTCGCTTTGAAACGACATAACCTCGCGCGGAGATATGTCGCTTGGAAACGACATAACCTCGCGCGGAGATATGTCGCTTTGAAACGACATAACCTCGCGCGGAGATATGTCGCTTTGAAACGACATAACCTCGCGCGGAGATATGTCGTCCTGAAACGACATAACCTCGCGCGGAGATATGTCGCTTTGAAACGACATAACCTCGCGCGGAGATATGTCGCTTGGAAACGACATAACCTCGCGCGGAGATATGTCGCTTTGAAACGACATAACCTCGCGCGGAGATATGTCGCTTTGAAACGACATAACCTCGCGCGGAGATATGTCGTCCTGAAACGACATAACCTCGCGCGGAGATATGTCGCTTGGAAACGACATAACCTCGCGCGGAGATATGTCGCTTTGAAACGACATAACCTCGCGCGGAGATATGTCGCTTTGAAACGACATAACCTCGCGCGGAGATATGTCGTCCTGAAACGACATAACCTCGCGCGGAGATATGTCGCTTGGAAACGACATAACCTCGCGCGGAGATATGTCGTCCTGAAACGACATAACCTCGCGCGGAGATAAGTCGCTTGGAAACGACATAACCTCGCGCGGAGATATGTCGCTTTGAAACGACATAACCTCGCGCGGAGATATGTCGCTTTGAAACGACATAACCTCGCGCGGAGATATGTCGTCCTGAAACGACATAACCTCGCGCGGAGATATGTCGCTTGGAAACGACATAACCTCGCGCGGAGATATGTCGCTTTGAAACGACATAACCTCGCGCGGAGATATGTCGCTTTGAAACGACATAACCTCGCGCGGAGATATGTCGCTTGGAAACGACATAACCTCGCGCGGAGATATGTCGCTTTGAAACGACATAACCTCGCGCGGAGATATGTCGCTTGGAAACGACATAACCTCGCGCGGAGATATGTCGCTTTGAAACGACATAACCTCGCGCGGAGATATGTCGCTTTGAAACGACATAACCTCGCGCGGAGATATGTCGCTTTGAAACGACATAACCTCGCGCGGAGATATGTCGCCCTGAAACGACATAACCTCGCGCGGAGATATGACGTTTTAAAACGACATAACCTCGCGCGGAGATATGTCGCTTTGAAACGACATAACCTCGCGCGGAGATATGTCGCTTGGAAACGACATAACCTCGCGCGGAGATATGTCGCTTTGAAACGACATAACCTCGCGCGGAGATATGTCGCTTTGAAACGACATAACCTCGCGCGGAGATATGTCGTCCTGAAACGACATAACCTCGCGCGGAGATATGTCGCTTTGAAACGACATAACCTCGCGCGGAGATATGTCGCTTGGAAACGACATAACCTCGCGCGGAGATATGTCGCTTTGAAACGACATAACCTCGCGCGGAGATATGTCGCTTTGAAACGACATAACCTCGCGCGGAGATATGTCGTCCTGAAACGACATAACCTCGCGCGGAGATATGTCGCTTTGAAACGACATAACCTCGCGCGGAGATATGTCGCTTGGAAACGACATAACCTCGCGCGGAGATATGTCGCTTTGAAACGACATAACCTCGCGCGGAGATATGTCGCTTTGAAACGACATAACCTCGCGCGGAGATATGTCGCTTGGAAACGACATAACCTCGCGCGGAGATATGTCGTCCTGAAACGACATAACCTCGCGCGGAGATATGTCGCTTTGAAACGACATAACCTCGCGCGAAGATATGTCGCCCTGAAACGACATAACCTCGCGCGGAGATATGACGTTTTAAAACGACATAACCTCGCGCGGAGATATGTCGCTTTGAAACGACATAACCTCGCGCGGAGATATGTCGCTTGGAAACGACATAACCTCGCGCGGAGATATGTCGCTTTGAAACGACATAACCTCGCGCGGAGATATGTCGTCCTAAAACGACATAACCTCGCGCGGAGATATGTCGCTTGGAAACGACATAACCTCGCGCGGAGATATGTCGCTTTGAAACGACATAACCTCGCGCGGAGATATGTCGCTTTGAAACGACATAACCTCGCGCGGAGATATGTCGCTTTGAAACGACATAACCTCGCGCGGAGATATGTCGTCCTGAAACGACATAACCTCGCGCGGAGATATGTCGCTTGGAAACGACATAACCTCGCGCGGAGATATGTCGCTTTGAAACGACATAACCTCGCGCGGAGATATGTCGCTTTGAAACGACATAACCTCGCGCGGAGATATGTCGTCCTGAAACGACATAACCTCGCGCGGAGATATGTCGTCCTGAAACGACATAACCTCGCGCGGAGATATGTCGCTTGGAAACGACATAACCTCGCGCGGAGATATGTCGCTTTGAAACGACATAACCTCGCGCGGAGATATGTCGCTTGGAAACGACATAACCTCGCGCGGAGATATGTCGCTTTGAAACGACATAACCTCGCGCGGAGATATGTCGCTTTGAAACGACATAACCTCGCGCGGAGATATGTCGTCCTGAAACGACATAACCTCGCGCGGAGATATGTCGCTTGGAAACGACATAACCTCGCGCGGAGATATGTCGTCCTGAAACGACATAACCTCGCGCGGAGATATGTCGCTTGGAAACGACATAACCTCGCGCGGAGATATGTCGCTTTGAAACGACATAACCTCGCGCGGAGATATGTCGCTTTGAAACGACATAACCTCGCGCGGAGATATGTCGCTTGGAAACGACATAACCTCGCGCGGAGATATGTCGCTTTGAAACGACATAACCTCGCGCGGAGATATGTCGTCCTGAAACGACATAACCTCGCGCGGAGATATGTCGCTTTGAAACGACATAACCTCGCGCGGAGATATGTCGCTTTGAAACGACATAACCTCGCGCGGAGATATGTCGTCCTGAAACGACATAACCTCGCGCGGAGATATGTCGTCCTGAAACGACATAACCTCGCGCGGAGATATGTCGCTTGGAAACGACATAACCTCGCGCGGAGATATGTCGCTTTGAAACGACATAACCTCGCGCGGAGATATGTCGCTTGGAAACGACATAACCTCGCGCGGAGATATGTCGCTTTGAAACGACATAACCTCGCGTCCTGAGAAACGACATAACCTCGCGCGGAGATATGTCGCTTGGAAACGACATAACCTCGCGCGGAGATATGTCGCTTTGAAACGACATAACCTCGCGCGGAGATATGTCGCTTTGAAACGACATAACCTCGCGCGGAGATATGTCGCTTGGAAACGACATAACCTCGCGCGGAGATATGTCGCCCTGAAACGACATAACCTCGAGCGGAGATATGACGTTTTAAAACGACATAACCTCGCGCGGAGATATGTCGCTTTGAAACGACATAACCTCGCGCGGAGATATGTCGTCCAGAAACGACATAACCTCGCGCGGAGATATGTCGCTTGGAAACGACATAACCTCGCGCGGAGATATGTCGTCCTGAAACGACATAACCTCGCGCGGAGATATGTCGCTTTGAAACGACATAACCTCGCGCGGAGATATGTCGCTTGGAAACGACATAACCTCGCGCGGAGATATGTCGTCCTGAAACGACATAACCTCGCGCGGAGATATGTCGCTTTGAAACGACATAACCTCGCGCGGAGATATGTCGCTTTGAAACGACATAACCTCGCGCGGAGATATGTCGCCCTGAAACGACATAACCTCGCGCGGAGATATGACGTTTTAAAACGACATAACCTCGCGCGGAGATATGTCGCTTTGAAACGACATAACCTCGCGCGGAGATATGTCGCTTTGAAACGACATAACCTCGCGCGGAGATATGTCGCTTGGAAACGACATAACCTCGCGCGGAGATATGTCGCTTTGAAACGACATAACCTCGCGCGGAGATATGTCGTCCTGAAACGACATAACCTCGCGCGGAGATATGTCGCTTTGAAACGACATAACCTCGCGCGGAGATATGTCGCTTTGAAACGACATAACCTCGCGCGGAGATATGTCGCTTTGAAACGACATAACCTCGCGCGGAGATATGTCGCCCTGAAACGACATAACCTCGCGCGGAGATATGACGTTTTAAAACGACATAACCTCGCGCGGAGATATGTCGCTTTGAAACGACATAACCTCGCGCGGAGATATGTCGCTTTGAAACGACATAACCTCGCGCGGAGATATGTCGCTTTGAAACGACATAACCTCGCGCGGAGATATGTCGTCCTGAAACGACATAACCTCGCGCGGAGATATGTCGTCCTGAAACGACATAACCTCGCGCGGAGATATGTCGTCCTGAAACGACATAACCTCGCGCGGAGATATGTCGCTTGGAAACGACATAACCTCGCGCGGAGATATGTCGCTTTGAAACGACATAACCTCGCGCGGAGATATGTCGCTTGGAAACGACATAACCTCGCGCGGAGATATGTCGCTTTGAAACGACATAACCTCGCGCGGAGATATGTCGTCCTGAAACGACATAACCTCGCGCGGAGATATGTCGCTTTGAAACGACATAACCTCGCGCGGAGATATGTCGTCCTGAAACGACATAACCTCGCGCGGAGATATGTCGCTTGGAAACGACATAACCTCGCGCGGAGATATGTCGTCCTGAAACGACATAACCTCGCGCGGAGATATGTCGCTTGGAAACGACATAACCTCGCGCGGAGATATGTCGCTTTGAAACGACATAACCTCGCGCGGAGATATGTCGCTTTGAAACGACATAACCTCGCGCGGAGATATGTCGCTTGGAAACGACATAACCTCGCGCGGAGATATGTCGCTTTGAAACGACATAACCTCGCGCGGAGATATGTCGTCCTGAAACGACATAACCTCGCGCGGACATATGTCGCTTGGAAACGACATAACCTCGCGCGGAGATATGTCGCTTTGAAACGACATAACCTCGCGCGGAGATATGTCGTCCTGAAACGACATAACCTCGCGCGGAGATATGTCGCTTTGAAACGACATAACCTCGCGCGGAGATATGTCGTCCTGAAACGACATAACCTCGCGCGGACATATGTCGCTTTGAAACGACATAACCTCGCGCGGAGATATGTCGCTTTGAAACGACATAACCTCGCGCGGAGATATGTCGCTTTGAAACCTCGCGCGAGGTTATGTCGTTTCAAAGCGACATATCTCCGCGCGAGGTTATGTCGTTTCAAAGCGACATATCTCCGCGCGAGGTTATGTCGTTTCAGGACGACATATCTCCGCGCGAGGTTATGTCGTTTCAAAGCGACATATCTCCGCGCGAGGTTATGTCGTTTCCAAGCGACATATCTCCGCGCGAGGTTATGTCGTTTCAAAGCGACATATCTCCGCGCGAGGTTATGTCGTTTCCAAGCGACATATCTCCGCGCGAGGTTATGTCGTTTCAGGACGACATATCTCCGCGCGAGGTTATGTCGTTTCAGGACGACATATCTCCGCGCGAGGTTATGTCGTTTCAAAGCGACATATCTCCGCGCGAGGTTATGTCGTTTCAAAGCGACATATCTCCGCGCGAGGTTATGTCGTTTCAAAGCGACATATCTCCGCGCGAGGTTATGTCGTTTCAAAGCGACATATCTCCGCGCGAGGTTATGTCGTTTCAGGACGACATATCTCCGCGCGAGGTTATGTCGTTTCAAAGCGACATATCTCCGCGCGAGGTTATGTCGTTTCCAAGCGACATATCTCCGCGCGAGGTTATGTCGTTTCAAAGCGACATATCTCCGCGCGAGGTTATGTCGTTTTAAAACGTCATATCTCCGCGCGAGGTTATGTCGTTTCAGGGCGACATATCTTCGCGCGAGGTTATGTCGTTTTAAAACGCGCGAGGTTATGTCGTTTCAAAGCGACATATCTCCGCGCGAGGTTATGTCGTTTCCAAGCGACATATCTCCGCGCGAGGTTATGTCGTTTCAAAGCGACATATCTCCGCGCGAGGTTATGTCGTTTCAGGACGACATATCTCCGCGCGAGGTTATGTCGTTTCAAAGCGACATATCTCCGCGCGAGGTTATGTCGTTTCCAAGCGACATATCTCCGCGCGAGGTTATGTCGTTTCAAAGCGACATATCTCCGCGCGAGGTTATGTCGTTTCCAAGCGACATATCTCCGCGCGAGGTTATGTCGTCCTGAGAAACGACATAACCTCGCGCGGAGATATGTCGCTTTGAAACGACATAACCTCGCGCGGAGATATGTCGCTTTGAAACGACATAACCTCGCGCGGAGATATGTCGTCCTGAAACGACATAACCTCGCGCGGAGATATGTCGCTTGGAAACGACATAACCTCGCGCGGAAATATGTCGCTTTGAAACGACATAACCTCGCGCGAGGTTTCAAAGCGACATATCTCCGCGCGAGGTTATGTCGTTTCAAAGCGACATATCTCCGCGCGAGGTTATGTCGTTTCAGGACGACATATCTCCGCGCGAGGTTATGTCGTTTCAAAGCGACATATCTCCGCGCGAGGTTATGTCGTTTCAGGGCGACATATCTTCGCGCGAGGTTATGTCGTTTTAAAACGCGCGAGGTTATGTCGTTTCAAAGCGACATATCTCCGCGCGAGGTTATGTCGTTTCCAAGCGACATATCTCCGCGCGAGGTTATGTCGTTTCAAAGCGACATATCTCCGCGCGAGGTTATGTCGTTTCAGGACGACATATCTCCGCGCGAGGTTATGTCGTTTCAAAGCGACATATCTCCGCGCGAGGTTATGTCGTTTCAAAGCGACATATCTCCGCGCGAGGTTATGTCGTTTCAAAGCGACATATCTCCGCGCGAGGTTATGTCGTTTTAAAACGTCATATCTCCGCGCGAGGTTATGTCGTTTCCAAGCGACATATCTCCGCGCGAGGTTATGTCGTTTCAGGACGACATATCTCCGCGCGAGGTTATGTCGTTTCAAAGCGACATATCTCCGCGCGAGGTTATGTCGTTTCCAAGCGACATATCTCCGCGCGAGGTTATGTCGTTTCAGGACGACATATCTCCGCGCGAGGTTATGTCGTTTCAAAGCGACATATCTCCGCGCGAGGTTATGTCGTTTCAAAGCGACATATCTCCGCGCGAGGTTATGTCGTTTCCAAGCGACATATCTCCGCGCGAGGTTATGTCGTTTCAAAGCGACATATCTCCGCGCGAGGTTATGTCGTTTCCAAGCGACTTATCTCCGCGCGAGGTTATGTCGTTTCAGGACGACATATCTCCGCGCGAGGTTATGTCGTTTCAAAGCGACATATCTCCGCGCGAGGTTATGTCGTTTCAAAGCGACATATCTCCGCGCGAGGTTATGTCGTTTCAAAGCGACATATCTCCGCGCGAGGTTATGTCGTTTCAGGACGACATTCTCCGCGCGAGGTTATGTCGTTTCCAAGCGACATATCTCCGCGCGAGGTTATGTCGTTTCAGGACGACATATCTCCGCGCGAGGTTATGTCGTTTCAAAGCGACATATCTCCGCGCGAGGTTATGTCGTTTCAAAGCGACATATCTCCGCGCGAGGTTATGTCGTTTCCAAGCGACTTATCTCCGCGCGAGGTTATGTCGTTTCAGGACGACATATCTCCGCGCGAGGTTATGTCGTTTCCAAGCGACATATCTCCGCGCGAGGTTATGTCGTTTCAGGACGACATATCTCCGCGCGAGGTTATGTCGTTTCAAAGCGACATATCTCCGCGCGAGGTTATGTCGTTTCCAAGCGACATATCTCCGCGCGAGGTTATGTCGTTTCAGGACGACATATCTCCGCGCGAGGTTATGTCGTTTCAAAGCGACATATCTCCGCGCGAGGTTATGTCGTTTCAAAGCGACATATCTCCGCGCGAGGTTATGTCGTTTCCAAGCGACATATCTCCGCGCGAGGTTATGTCGTTTCAGGACGACATATCTCCGCGCGAGGTTATGTCGTTTCAAAGCGACATATCTCCGCGCGAGGTTATGTCGTTTCAAAGCGACATATCTCCGCGCGAGGTTATGTCGTTTCAAAGCGACATATCTCCGCGCGAGGTTATGTCGTTTCAAAGCGACATATCTCCGCGCGAGGTTATGTCGTTTCAAAGCGACATATCTCCGCGCGAGGTTATGTCGTTTCAAAGCGACATATCTCCGCGCGAGGTTATGTCGTTTCAGGACGACATATCTCCGCGCGAGGTTATGTCGTTTCCAAGCGACATATCTCCGCGCGAGGTTATGTCGTTTCAAAGCGACATATCTCCGCGCGAGGTTATGTCGTTTCAAAGCGACATATCTCCGCGCGAGGTTATGTCGTTTCAAAGCGACATATCTCCGCGCGAGGTTATGTCGTTTCCAAGCGACATATCTCCGCGCGAGGTTATGTCGTTTCAGGACGACATATCTCCGCGCGAGGTTATGTCGTTTCAAAGCGACATATCTCCGCGCGAGGTTATGTCGTTTCAAAGCGACATATCTCCGCGCGAGGTTATGTCGTTTCCAAGCGACATATCTCCGCGCGAGGTTATGTCGTTTCAGGACGACATATCTCCGCGCGAGGTTATGTCGTTTCAGGGCGACATATCTTCGCGCGAGGTTATGTCGTTTTAAAACGCGCGAGGTTATGTCGTTTCAAAGCGACATATCTCCGCGCGAGGTTATGTCGTTTCCAAGCGACATATCTACGCGCGAGGTTATGTCGTTTCAGGACGACATATCTCCGCGCGAGGTTATGTCGTTTCAAAGCGACATATCTCCGCGCGAGGTTATGTCGTTTCAAAGCGACATATCTCCGCGCGAGGTTATGTCGTTTCAGGACGACATAACCTCGCGCGAGGTTATGTCGTTTCAGGACGACATATCTTCGCGCGAGGTTATGTCGTTTCAAAGCGACATATCTCCGCGCGAGGTTATGTCGTTTCAGGGCGACATATCTTCGCGCGAGGTTTTGTCGTTTTAAAACGCGCGAGGTTATGTCGTTTCAAAGCGACATATCTCCGCGCGAGGTTATGTCGTTTCCAAGCGACATATCTCCGCGCGAGGTTATGTCGTTTCAAAGCGACATATCTCCGCGCGAGGTTATGTCGTTTCAGGACGACATATCTCCGCGCGAGGTTATGTCGTTTCAAAGCGACATATCTCCGCGCGAGGTTATGTCGTTTCAAAGCGACATATCTCCGCGCGAGGTTATGTCGTTTCCAAGCGACATATCTCCGCGCGAGGTTATGTCGTTTCAAAGCGACATATCTCCGCGCGAGGTTATGTCGTTTTAAAACGTCATATCTCCGCGCGAGGTTATGTCGTTTCAGGACGACATATCTCCGCGCGAGGTTATGTCGTTTCCAAGCGACATAACCTCGCGCGGAAATATGTCGCTTGGAAACGACATAACCTCGCGCGGAGATATGTCGTCCTGAAACGACATAACCTCGCGCGGAGATAAGTCGCTTGGAAACGACATAACCTCGCGCGGAGATATGTCGCTTTGAAACGACATAACCTCGCGCGGAGATATGACGTTTTAAAACGACATAACCTCGCGCGGAGATATGTCGCTTTGAAACGACATAACCTCGCGCGGAGATATGTCGCTTGGAAACGACATAACCTCGCGCGGAGATATGTCGCTTGGAAACGACATAACCTCGCGCGGAGATATGTCGCTTGGAAACGACATAACCTCGCGCGGAGATATGTCGCTTTGAAACGACATAACCTCGCGCGGAGATATGTCGCTTGGAAACGACATAACCTCGCGCGGAGATATGTCGCTTTGAAACGACATAACCTCGCGCGGAGATATGTCGCTTTGAAACGACATAACCTCGCGCGGAGATATGTCGTCCTGAAACGACATAACCTCGCGCGGAGATATGTCGCTTGGAAACGACATAACCTCGCGCGGAGATATGACGTTTTAAAACGACATAACCTCGCGCGGAGATATGTCGCTTTGAAACGACATAACCTCGCGCGGAGATATGTCGCTTTGAAACGACATAACCTCGCGCGGAGATATGTCGCTTTGAAACGACATAACCTCGCGCGGAGATATGTCGTCCTGAAACGACATAACCTCGCGCGGAGATATGTCGCTTTGAAACGACATAACCTCGCGCGAAGATATGTCGCTTGGAAACGACATAACCTCGCGCGGAGATATGTCGCTTTGAAACGACATAACCTCGCGCGTTTTAAAACGACATAACCTCGCGCGAAGATATGTCGCCCTGAAACGACATAACCTCGCGCGGAGATATGTCGCTTTGAAACGACATAACCTCGCGCGGAGATATGTCGTCCTGAAACGACATAACCTCGCGCGGAGATATGTCGCTTTGAAACGACATAACCTCGCGCGGAGATATGTCGCTTTGAAACCTCGCGCGAGGTTATGTCGTTTCTCAGGACGACATAACCTCGCGCGGAGATATGTCGCTTGGAAACGACATAACCTCGCGCGGAGATATGTCGCTTTGAAACGACATAACCTCGCGCGGAGATATGTCGCTTTGAAACGACATAACCTCGCGCGGAGATATGTCGTCCTGAAACGACATAACCTCGCGCGGAGATATGTCGCTTGGAAACGACATAACCTCGCGCGGAGATATGTCGCTTTGAAACGACATAACCTCGCGCGGAGATATGTCGCTTGGAAACGACATAACCTCGCGCGGAGATATGTCGCTTTGAAACGACATAACCTCGCGCGGAGATATGTCGCTTGGAAACGACATAACCTCGCGCGGAGATATGTCGCTTTGAAACGACATAACCTCGCGCGGAGATATGTCGCTTTGAAACGACATAACCTCGCGCGGAGATATGTCGTCCTGAAACGACATAACCTCGCGCGGAGATATGTCGCTTGGAAACGACATAACCTCGCGCGGAGATATGTCGCTTTGAAACGACATAACCTCGCGCGGAGATATGTCGCTTTGAAACGACATAACCTCGCGCGGAGATATGTCGTCCTGAAACGACATAACCTCGCGCGGAGATATGTCGCTTGGAAACGACATAACCTCGCGCGGAGATATGTCGCTTTGAAACGACATAACCTCGCGCGGAGATATGTCGCTTGGAAACGACATAACCTCGCGCGGAGATATGTCGCTTTGAAACGACATAACCTCGCGCGGAGATATGTCGCTTTGAAACGACATAACCTCGCGCGGAGATATGTCGTCCTGAAACGACATAACCTCGCGCGGAGATATGTCGCTTGGAAACGACATAACCTCGCGCGGAGATATGTCGCTTTGAAACGACATAACCTCGCGCGGAGATATGTCGCTTTGAAACGACATAACCTCGCGCGGAGATATGTCGTCCTGAAACGACATAACCTCGCGCGGAGATATGTCGCTTGGAAACGACATAACCTCGCGCGGAGATATGTCGCTTTGAAACGACATAACCTCGCGCGGAGATATGTCGCTTGGAAACGACATAACCTCGCGCGGAGATATGTCGCTTTGAAACGACATAACCTCGCGCGGAGATATGTCGCTTTGAAACCTCGCGACATAACCTCGCGCGGGGATATGTCGCTTTGAAACGACATAACCTCGCGCGGATATATGACGTTTTAAAACGACATAACCTCGCACGGAGATATGTCGCCCTGAAACGACATAACCTCGCGCGGAGATATGTCGCTTTGAAACGACATAACCTCGCGCGGAGATATGACGTTTTAAAACGACCTAACCTCGCGCGGGGATATGACGTTTTAAAACGACATAACCTCGCGCGAAGATATGTCGCCCTGAAGCGACATAACCTCGCGCGGAGATATGTCGCCCTGAAACGACATAACCTCGCGCGGAGATATGACGTTTTAAAACGACATAACCTCGCGCGAAGATATGTCGCCCTGAAACGACATAACCTCGCGCGGAGATATGACATATATTGTTGATTTAATCACCATTTTCATAGCACCTCTTTACCAACAGTGTATTTATCTGTCAAGCCTATTAAAGCGACTATAATTTAATGAGTTCCTTATGAATAATCCGCAATGGGCACTTGGCGCTGTGTAATCAACATGGAAACCCAATCAATTGATTAGGAGTTAAATTTCCATTTGCCATATCTGATTCTGAAATCTTGTCCCAGCGTTGTCTACTCATGTTTGCGCCCTAACTTCCACTTATCAAATGGGCGTGGCTGTGGTGGGAAAGTGATGAAAAGGCGAGAGGTGGCAAGGGGTGGCGACTGGTCACCTGTGGACCCAAGGAAACTCGAGAAAACTGCGGTTGATTTGCTTTACGAGCTGGCAACCGAAAATTGTTTAATTATTTAGTAACTTGATACTTAAAAGCTTAACAAGCAGGTCTGCCAATGGCTATGCTAACGTTAATGTTAATGACAATGAACGGGCAGAGGGTGGAGAACAAGTATGGGCGGTAAAATGGTTGAACAAGGGAAAGGGGAGTAAGAGGCTAAAGCGGGAGAAAGGCAGTCGCATAATTTGGGCAAAAATGTTTATGCCGTCATTAAATCAGAGTCCAGTTCACAGAGGAGCTACACTAAACGAAATTACTTAAATTAAAATATACTTATTTCGAAAACAAAATCAAAAAATCGTTAAAAAGGATTTTGGGCTTAGTTAGATCAAATTAATATATCTATACCATTTCTAATTGAAATTTAATTAAAGTTTTTAAATTTTAGAATCAATTAATGTTCATTTGTGTTTTAAAGTTGCAACCTTATCAGTGTTTTTTTTATTTAAATAACGATATTCATTTTTTTATCAGTGTTGCGCTAGGTCTTTTGGCCCTTCTATCCCTATTCCTATCTCTGCCGCGCTCTCTCCTACCGTCGCCAATCTCCTACTTCCAGCCGGACTGTGTGTGTCGTAAAGTGTCAATAAATGTGGTCGCTTGGTTGCAGGACTTGATGCCACTATCGAAGCTTAAAGGCCTAGCACCGCACCGCACAGCTCACAGCCCACACTCCACAATCCCCACTTCCACCCCAACCCCTACTTACCACGGCCACGCCCTTTAACCAAGTAGCACTCAGTGTAACTGGTGCCTGCTTGCCGCCAGCTGTGTCCTTTCCTAGACAAACAATAAAATATTCAAAGTTTATAATGTAAATTAACCCAAGTTGGCTGGCTCGGCCTTTGGGCCACGTTAGCTGCTGCTACTGCTAACCAGGACTGTCCTGCAGTCCTGCCCAACTTGCTGAGTTGCAAGTTGCCCATGAATATACAATACTCATAGACGGTCTACACACACACACACACACACACACACACACTAGCGGAGGTGGTTGTGTGGCAAGTGGCAAATCTAAATCTGTATCTGAATCTGAGACTGAGTCTGTGTGGCAAACATAAATTCTCATATTGCTGGCCCTTTTGGTCAGTTAGATACTGTGAGGGTGAAGGGAGGTTAAAGAAGAAGGGGTTGAGATAGGGTAGAAGAAGCAGAGAAGGGGAGCGAGGGGGAGAAAGAAAAGGAAACTGGGCGACCTAAAGGATTTGGGACTAATCAAATTTTATTGGTTCATTCGCGGACAAGTGGGCGTGACCCACGCTCCTGACCGCAGAAAAACCCCCCACACTCAAAACTTTATAACCGTTTCTATATGTGTGTGTGTGTGCTTGTGTGTGCTTATGTGTGCGTGTGTGTGTTGTGTAAGCCGACACGAGACGAACGATTGAACTTTGACCAGGTGCAGTTTACAGGTATAGAGCGATGGACTCTGGACACTCCAACTAACTGTTAATGATGCTGCCGGTCTTTTTTTGGGCTCCTGTGTGCCACACCCACTTTTTGGGGTTTTTGGCTTGTTTTAGTTGCCGCTTATTCATCAGCAGCCCTAAAACTAGCCAACAATGATGAATGATTAGCAAACAGCCGCAGACCAAAGCGGATGAAGCCCCAAAAACTATGAGTGAAAGGGATGCCAAACAGTAGAGATAGAGAGAGAAAGAGAGAGAGAGATGACAGCAGGAAGTGTTGCACTACTCGACAATTTTTAAACCCAGTGCGAAATTGAAAGAAAAGTGTTATAGTTTGATGGTAAAACAAAAACCACACAATAAAAGTACAGTCATGTCGAAATTAATAGTCACAGCTTAAACAAACTGATGTTGAGTCAACTTATTAGGGGATTCAAAACTTTAAGCTTGGCTAAAATTCTAGCTAAGCGTGGTGCCAACTGTACTGTTAAAGCTAGTTGACTTAGCGTCAACTCAAAGTCAACTATTTGCCGGAATGTGACTTTGAAGTACCATACAAAATTTGCAATACTTTGAAAAGTTGACACTGTAGTTGACCTAGTTGACATATAAATTGACTTGTTGGTCAACTGCCTTTTTTAACTATTTTAAAAAGGTTTTCTGACAGCTGCACACAACTCCCTGTAACTTAATTACCAGCGTTGACCAAGTTGACACAAGTATTGACATCTAAGCTTTTAAAATTAATTTAAAATAATTATTTTTTTTGTTATTTCAGAGTTGAGGCTGCCAGAATTCTCATGCTAAACACTTTAGTCTAGTTTCGTCACTAGCGTTGACCTAGTTGACATACGAATAGAGTTTGCAGGCAACCAGCATTTAATATTTAGTTAAATCAACACAAATTTTGTTGTCTTTCTGCTGGGCATAGCGCTGTCGAGCACACCTCGATGTGCCTTCGTCACTAGCGTGGCTGGCTGCTGTGCTGTGTTTCGTCCCCGGAACGTCATCTTTCATTAGATTAACGATTGTGCCGACCACAGGAAACTGGCCATGGAAAATTTCTGGGCACGAGAGCTGCCCAAAATCAAATCTTCAACAATCTGTTCTGCCGAAATGCCTCCGCACACACACACACACACACACACACACGCATGACAGATGCCCTTTACATCCTCTCTGTGATTTCCCAGCTCTGTAACGGGCTTTAGGTCTGTGTTTGTGTTTGTATTTGTGTCTATGTCAGTTAGCACCAAGAACAAAAAATAAGATACAGTAAACTCTCAACTACAAAACACTCGTCCATGAATATTGAGCTCTGTCTTTGAAAAGCTAATCAAATAATTTGTCGTGTTAGCAGAAATCGTAAAGACAAGTATTAATTTTTCACTAGTGTGACTAGCAAGAGGGGCGTGGCTAACAAGTCTAACAAGTTTTATGTTTCTAGCTGTTATAGTTCAGAAGTTGTGGGTAAATAAACGATGAAGTACTTTTGAATCACATTAAAATGGTGAAAACTTGGATTATTTTCTAGCAGACAAGTGCAGTCCAGTTTAGGATTAATACGTGGTCTGTGCCACGCCTCTTTCTACGCAGGACTACCCCTAGTCAACTTGTGACGGGTGTGAAAAAGAAAGAGTGTCAAATGCGTATGTGAAGCTCACAGCCTTAATGCTCTGCCACAGAGCGAACGGCTGTGGGAGCGTTGGACAGTGGGACAATTTGACCGATGGACATTTTGGACAGTGGGGACAGACAGGGGAGTGAGGGGAGAGAGAAGAAGGGAGGCTTATGACCGGCCAACGACCAAACGAGTGTCAACTTGATCCTGACAAAGTATTTGTGGCTTGCCAGTCATTTTTAGTGCGTCCACAGATTTTTAGTCAGACTCGACTCTACACGCCCACTTCGATAGCGTTTAGAGAGCGGTAACGGAGTGCTCGGGTAAAGGGGGTCAGTTAAAGGGGCCTTCTATTTTTTTACGGACACACTTCAAAAAGTTGCGAGTCCCTGGTCATGAGCCCCAGAGGAAGACAACGAATGATAATAAATATGATAATAGAATTTGTTTTTGACTTTATGGCATTTGGCGCAAAACGTTTTGTAGCTAATTTTATGTAAATTGTTTAAACATTTCAGCTAGCTATGTATTTAATATATATATAAGAATATGCAATTTGCTATTGCCTGTTATTTTATGACATTTCTTGGAAACTAACTGAACTTCTTTTAAAATAAACAATTATTTCCAGCAAAAAGAAAACTTTTGGCTTCACATATTTAGCTTTGCGTAACTTTTCTCTTTCATAAATTATATAATTAGCCACATTTTTCTGCACAAAATTTTCTGTAAAAACGTTGACCACTTTTTCCCCAAAGTAAACATTTCACTTTCCTTCACTTTTAACAATTATATATAATTTTATTTATGCACTATTCGTATTTACAACATTTAGTCATAACTTTTAGGAACTTAGCTCATTAACTAATTTTATATATAAAAAAAAATATTGTTTAAAAAAAAAACATATTTAAATAATCATAACTTAAATCGTCGACGGGGACTGAAACTTTTGTTGTTCGTCTCGGCAACTGAACTGATGATGAAGATGATTTGATGCTGCTGGTTTCATGCTTGTAATCCACTCGAACAAGCCGGAATAGCGATTTGTTATACACAACTGGAATTGTCAATTGGAACTAGTTCATTTTGTAGGCATGACAAATGTACGAACTAGTTGCACAATCATTCCACTTTATTCCTTGATATCAAAGCACTTGGCCTTGGGCATAGCCACCGACAGGGATCGATCCACATAGGCGAAATTGTCGACAACACTCACGGCCAGGGCACCACCCATAACAGCCAGGGCACCGCTAATTGCAATCTTGGTCCACATGTTTAGACAAAAATAGTATTTAAATCGTACTGTACTGCACTGAAGCTATGTATTTGCACTATGCGCGATACTCACGACCCACGTAGCGCTTTATATATATGCGGGAAGACCCTACACACGACGACGACTCCAGTTCCATTCCCGATTAGTTGTCGGGAAGCTTTTGCCTATGTGCGCTTGGTCACGTCTACCCGAAGCTTTTGCTTCAACGGATTTAGCTCCAGGTAGCTCCCCTCCCTCCCCTTTAGGTAGCACTCAACAGCTCCCCTTGTCGTAGTCACGCCCTATTATGCACTTCCTTCACCGCGAGCCGCCTATAATTATCGATCGTTAGATAAGAAATTTCGCACAATTTTCAGCGAGCTTTTCTATAGACATACACACAGACATACAGTGGTGGTCAACCAAATAGAAGCACTTGTACTTTTTTAACTAGTCGGCTTCAAATTGAATTTAAGTTTTAAAGTCACTACAGTTTTTGATTGATCAGCAAAAACAAACTAAAATATTTCAAAATAGTATGGAACAGGAACACACCTATATATTACAAAAGTTTCTATAAAAACGCTAAATAAAAATTGTTATTGATGGACAAATTTTAATTATTTATTTCTATCGATTCAAGTAGTGCCCTGATTCTGTAAATTCCAACTTAAGTGACGTCACCAAAAATTTTAAAAAAATTATGTTTTGGCATAAAAAAGATTTTATTAAAGATTTTCAAGTACTTAGTTATTATTATTACAATTTCAAAGTCTTTTATTTAAAAGTTGAGCTTATGTTTTATTTATTTATAATATAAACTTTCTATATATTTATTTATTTATTTATTTTCAGAACGGATTTGTATGCGCTTCTAATATTTTTACCAGCGCTGTATTTGTATTTTGCACATATTTATTGTTTGTTTTCCGCAATGTTTTAGTTTGTTTATTAGTTTAGTGTTTGTTTATCAAGATCTCATAATCTTTGCCGGTTGCCGTTTGCCGGTTGCGCGTGTTCTTTCAATGGGTCTAAATAAGGGAAAAACGCGAGTTCTTTCTATAGATTAACTCATAATAATTAACATAGGAATGCAAATCTACAGATTGTCTGCTCCATAAGATTTAAGTCTATATTTAGTCATAATATTTAAATACTATCGTTTATTCGGCTTTTCAATAGAATTTTTATTACCAACTGCCAAAGATCAAACAGTTCTAACTTAATAATAAAATATTTTTTTTTATATTTATTTTTCTTTCCACATTTGTTTTGCTTAAATTGTTTACTTAGCGGAGTCGTTTTGCCAATGAGTCATTTAAATATCTAACAAAACTACATGACGTCAAAAATGTTGAAAAACTACAAAATTTTAGCTGCAGTTTGCAATATAAAATAAATAAATGGAAACACACATATGGTAATCAAATTTTACGAGCGAAAAAGTATTATACAAAATTAGTTTTTGTTACTTTATTTGGAAAGAAAAATAAAATGTTGGAATTTTCTAACTAAAATTTATTTTATTTTGAATTTATTTATTTAAAGTGCAACATGTTCATTGTGATTTGAGCTTATTTATTTGTATATTTAAATTAACATTATTCATTTTAACTTTCTAATAAGTAATACTAAATCATCGCCCACTCGGTGCTTACAAAAATAGATTTATTTCTGTTTTACTACTGGAGATTGCTAAAAGTTTGTGATTGATGAGCTAAACATACTACGCATTCTTGTAAAAAATACACATGTATATGAAAACATAACATTTTTAAGTTATATAATTTTTTTTAACGAACATTAAGAATATTTTCTAATTTTCTTTTCCACTTAAAGTAATAAATAAAACGATTTCCGAATAACTAAAAAATATTTTCCTATCAGTTTATTTGCACATATTAAAGTACAGGGTGTTTTATTGTCGTCAAGACGCGACCTTGGGTTTTATTTTCGTATCATTTTTTTGCATTAGCTGCACCAACATATGAGGGACTAATAATGATAAAATGTTATCGCCCCGACAAATGTTTCCACAATAAATTCTCGCTAATCGCTTAGGTGTGAAGTGCAAAATGTGAATACAAGAATACAAACACGACTACGAATACAAACACGAGTGTGAGTGGGTGTGTGATTAACTAAGTTATATTTGTAGCCCAAAATGATGATTAGCAAATTAATGTCACCAAACAAACGACTCTGACAACATTTCAATAATTGCGCAAGTTGCATTTGCTTAGTGAGTGCTGAGTGAATACGATTTGAATGCCGTGTGAGTACACAATGACTCAGGGCCTGTAATAATAATATTTATCTAAGCCTTAATAGTCGTATAAAAATGTACAGCCCGAAATTTGGTTTTAGTTGCATTCTTAAACAAAAAAGAAGTAGTTGAACTTTTATTTAATTCTTTTAAGTATTTAAAAGGCAACTTTAATTATTAAAAGTTTTCAAATTGGACAACTAAACAAAACAATTTTAGTATTTAGTAAAAAACAGTTCTCAATTTTCAATCAGCTTGAAAAGTTATTTTTAGATCAATTTTTCAATTCCATTTAAAATGAATTCCCCCATAAAAAAATACTTTAATTTAACTAAAAACTCTACACAAAACAGTTACATTTTTGTTTAGGTTTGACATTTAAAATTTGTTAACTTTCAATTTTTTTTTCTGTTTATTTTAAAATGCTTCAGATAACGATTAATGAGAATATTTTTAAATCGTTATCTGATACCAAAACACTACAATAAACAAATAAGAAAGGCTACAGTCAAGCGTGCCGACTGTAAAAGACCACGCACTCATGCTAGTGCCCATTTTTCTTACAAATAAGTCATATTTGATCGATTAGTCGTATGGGAGCTATAGGATATAGTTGTCCAAACCGGAGCAAACTTGGTAATGGTTTCATACACGTATTGTATCGATAGCTATGATAGTTTTGAAGTTGTGGTGTTATAAGAATAGTTTTTTAGAATTTTCGGGGGCGGTAGGGGGTGTAGCAATAATTTGAAATATATTTGACCCGCCTGACATGTAGCTGGACTCTCATACCAAATTTGGTTACTCTAGCTCTTATAGTCTCAAAGATCAAGGTGTTCATACGGACTGACGGGCGTAAAAACAGACGGACAAACACACATACGGACATACGCACATCGCTATATCGACTCGACTGTTGATGCTGATCAAGAATATATATTCTTTACGTTATGCACATTTCCCTTCAGTCAAAATAAATAGGCCCCTCTATTTATTTTTAGAGTACAGAGTCTAAAAATCATTTTCATTATCTTATTTATTGTATAATATTTAAGTTACAAATTAAAAATACTAGTACAATGTAATTTTTATTATCGCTGGAATTTAAAGAGAAAGAAAAGAGTGTTGACTAACGGTCAAATACTCTACAATACAAACGATTATAAATGCCTCGCTTTACTTTGGTTTGCTGGAATTATAAATCATTTTTAATTCGAAACACATTCTAAAAAAATGTTAAGTTTATTTTAATTCTATTCTCTTATTATTATTAATTAATCTTTATGTGTTTACGTAATTTATAGCAGTGCTTTAACTGATTAAAACTATTTTATTTTGTGTTTTATTGTATTGCTTTATAGAATTGTCTGATTGATAAGCTGATTGATTAACGTACTTTTTGACAGGCAATTGATAGTTTGTATGACGGAATATTTAGCGGTTTGATTAATTGTTTAAAAGTAACATTTGGGTTGTAAAATATCGGAGCTTTTCGGGATTAAAAGCAACAAAAGGTCACTTAAAATCCAGTTCTATTTAAAAGAAAGTCTAAAATATTTTACTGAAATACTTGGCTGTTACTCATATTAAACTTGAAACTAATCTAATACGAATTGTGCACACCCTAAAATGTATTTGAGCAGAGTTTGGAGAAATGTTTGAACAATATTAGTTTAGGACCCAGTGCCAGGAGAAGGACTAGGAGCAGGAGCAGTAGCAGGAGCAGGAGAAGCACCAGGAACCAGATATACTAAATTATAAATGTGGCGGAAATCGCACTGTTTACGCGTAAATTAATCGAAGCTCATAAAGCAGCGCATACAAAGAGACAGACAGAGATGGAAAGAAACAGCGGGAGAAAGTAAGAGAGAGATAGAGTTAAAGAGAGAAAGAGAGAGTGCTAGAATCGCAGATATCTGTGGAAGCGACAACGTTGCATGCAGATAAACAGGCATTAATAATATAAATTTGGCTAGCATTGTGCAGACGTTGGCATGCCACATTCAGGGGCAATGGCATGTGGATGAGCGAGACAGAGAATGTGAGAGATAAAGGCAGAGAGAGTTAGTGAGCAATAGAAGGGAATGGGCAGCGGGGGAATTGTACACTAACAGATTGCCATCATTTGTGTTTGCTTATGGTCTGCGACTGTGCGAATAGCGTGTATTTGTATCTGTAACTGTATCTGTATCGCTACACTGAGAGAAAAAAAGGCAAACAAACCGGCAAGGGATCTAAAAGAAATGACAAGTTTGTAATAACACAGAGTAGGAGTAATGGCAGACCCCATAAAGTAAAACCGAGTGAATATAGTGCCGAGTGATAGAGTCTGTGTGGGTGAAATAGTCACGTCGGTTTCTCTATCGACTAGTCTCTCAGTTTTATAGCTAAGTTAATGCCAATCGATTTGAATCATTAACTAATCAGCAGAAACTCAAAATTCATCAGATGCCAAGCATAAAATTAAGTTTTTCATAAACCAAAGCAACAAAGGAATAAATAAAGTTTAGAGCAGTTTTCCATATTCTTAATCAAGATTGTAGGATGATAGTTGAAGTACTCGCCGGTCGACTAACGACTAACACTGACTGCAGGAATTGCAACGACCCTGTCACCACTTAAACGCTGGAAAATCCACTTTTCCATTATTCCGCTCCAGAGCGAACAAGGCGCAACGCAAATTCGCTCAATGGAAGAGGTATCCAAGCGCTCACCAAGAGACCTGCTGACGTTCGCCAAAATACTCCCTAATTTTATTGGAGTTCAAGCAAGGACTACCAAGGGCCGTATTTGGCCCAGTACCCGCGAGGACGTCCGACTTAACCTAACGTAACCTTACAACATCCATAAAGTTTGTCTTTTACTGTACTTAGTTTTGTAGTATTTGAAGTCTTAAATACTATAAAGATTTGTAATGCATTTTCTGCTTAATTTAAATTTTTTCTGCTTTTCAGGGTTGCACCACACGCACTGAGCACAAATTGGTCAGATTTGACGCAGCTGCTAAGCGGCTCTAGGCATTATTTTCTAAGTTTTCAATGTGAAATTAAATTTCAACATAAATATACCAATACAAGGGAGGCACTGGAAAGGGGTAGTGCATTTGGAGGGGGTGGGGGGTAGGGGGTGCGGTTAACTGACTGGCGTCGCGTCGGTTACGTCGCTTCGCATCCGTTTGTGCCAATTTTCAATGCAAAAACGTGCTGAGGCCCACTTTTTCGCTCCTTTCTGTAAGCCAACCGCCTACACCACCCTCTTACCCCTTTGCCTATCAACATATGAGCCGCCTTGGCCGCCAGTAGAGGGCGTATTTGTGCTGCGCTCGGTTTGTTCGCTTGCACTTCCTTCCGGCTGGCCCTCATACGCCGACAACGAAAAACCTCAAGTAAACAGACGATGCAACCTCTTTTTTACACACCCTCACCCCAGCCCTACTCCACTCCAGACCTAGTAGAGGCCCTCCGCTTCTATGACAACCTCTTGCCGCCCACTGAAGTTCCGTTTTCTCTTTGCAAATTGAATTCTCGAGCGCACATTTTCATTTCACTGTGTGCTCCCCTGTATATGTGTGTGTGTATTTGTTAATTTTCGCACTGGAAAATTGCATCAACTGGTTTACGACTTTTTTCTCTGTGCGGTTGGCAACAGGAGTAAAACACGGCTAACGGTAAATATCTAACTTTTCAAACTATTCGATGTTACGACAAGTAAAAAATTAACAACAGAGTATGCACAACATTTAAATACGTTGTATATATGTTTTTAAAACATATTTTTATTGAAAAATTAATTTATATTTAGCAAATATTGGGAGGGGATGGGATCATTTCGTTTTGCTTTTACACTTGATAGACCAAAAGATCAAAGAGAGTACAGGGTCAAAAGCGAAACAGGCGTTTCAGACCCCGTGTCTATATGCCGTCTGTCAATTTGTTTATTTAAAGTTTAAACACCCGGATCTCAGAAACTATAAGAGACGGAGTCATTAAATTTGGAATGAAAGTTCGTCTATGTGTCAGATCAATCAAGTTTATTTCAAACTGTTGCCAGGCCGCTTCCGATCTCGAAAATTGTAAAAAACTATTTTTATAAACTAGATAAATACAGATTTAATAATAAATTTTCACAATATATTAGCGTGCTTGTTGAAAACAAACTTAAATAACATTTGGAGTTTTACTATCGAGTCGCCAAAGAATTATAAAAATATTTTATTGATTCTTAGGAAGAAAAATATTTCAAGAATACAGATTTTCATCCTAATTTGCTTTCAGTAGAGCCCTTAGATATTGTCTAACTTATATTTTCTGCTATCTTTTAATTTTTAAAGTTGTTTTTTAATTTAGCTCTTGTTAACAAATTAATTTATTTAATCTTATCACTTTACATCGGAATGAAATTCGGAGCAAACTGAACAATTTGTGAAGTCACAAGTCTACAGAACTTCTGTTTAGCATATGCAAATAGCTCCAGAGTTTGAATTAGTTTTAAATTGAAAGAAAACATTTTCTTACAGTTGCTTAGTACACAAACTAAAATTAAATTCCAAAGAAATAAAAAAACTTAAAATGGTTACAACTGAGAGACTCCACTGTCTTTTACACACAAGGCCACAATAACCCGCTAAATACCGTGTATAGACTGCCAGTAATCAACAACAACGGCAACGGCAACTGAGCAGGTATTTCATATTAAGTATACCACAAGTTGGCCGCATCTCAAGCCCAATCGACGTTGATAACCATACAAAGTGTGTACCGTACGGTATGACGAGTATGCCAAAATAGAAGATCGATGCGATTGCGTGTTTGCATACCAAAAATGTACTCATAATTGGTATAACACACACACACACACACACACACACACACACACACATTTCTTTGGCATCTCGAGCATGGAATTCAGTCAGAGTTCATAACGAGGTTACAACGGAATGTGAGGCCGCAGTGGGTGACTTAAGTAGGTTTTGGGGCAGAGGGGAGTGCGGGAAGTACGGGTAGCAGTACGAGACTATAATCCATGAAGTGCATTTTAATTTATGAGCAAAATTTTGCGTATCTAATGCACAGCGTCGAGCACTTTGTGTGCACAATTAAATTTTCAATGTAATTTCACGCGCAAATGCCTGCAATTGCATGCCGCAAAGGGGGTGGGGAAAAAGCAACATCTACACCCACTCAGCCCACAGGTAGAAGGAAAGGTGTGTCGTAGGCCTTAACCACCGATTTTACAGTGTGTGCATCACATGAAGCGACATAATCATCATAATCGCATTGACACTATAAATGAACGCGTCGCACAGGCGGCAAGGGGTGCAAAAGGGAATGAAAAGGGGTAAGAGGAGCGTAGTGTTGTGTCTGGGACACTGCACTTACTGCTGCCATTCATGCGCAAACACATTTTTATGGCCTTCTCTTGTTTTGGCAAACGACCGATTAGCGTTTTGCTTATCAATTAACACAGTTGACCAGTTATCAAAGTGCCATCGATAAGGCGCAAGTGGAGCAACAAAGCATGCCACTCCCCCCTCTACTCTACGCCTCTTCTTTCCACATTCTTTGGGGATTTTCTCTATCAAAGTTTGTGTGACACAATTTCAATGAATTAATGCCCTTGTTTAAAGCTTTCACCTGAATGAAGCTTTGCAAACACTCAGCATTTAATCAAGGCAATCGAAGCAATGATAATTTCAATGATATAACTAAACAATACATTATTTATAGATTACGCAGAACATATTGTACTTCCTCGATTAGCAAACAAAACATTTCACTGACAAAAGTTATTAAAAAAGAGTAAAAATCATGTACGCAAGATGAGTACAGGGTCTGTTAGGTTGGTCAGAAACGGAATGCTCGAAACAGGCAGAAGGAGATGTTTACGACCACTTAGAATATATATATTCCTGATGTTTTCATCAATAGCCCAGTTGATATAGCGATGTCCGTTTGTCCGTTTGTCCGTTTGTCCATATGACCTAGATCTCATAGACTATGAGAGCTAGACGCACCAAATTTGGAATAAAAGTTTATTTGAACCCTTCAACCCTAACCTATCCTACCCCACCCTATCTACTGGAGCTATAGTGACCAAATTCACACATTATTTATGCGGTACCATTATCATTCTCCTCTTTTACTAGATTTTTAACACTGACAAACAGTGTTGTATTGTTATTGCAATCCATTTGGTTGTTAGTTTTGCATTTGTATGCGTCTGCTTCGTCGAGCGACCTTCAAGTAACCACCAAAAGTAGCGCTTCCAACTGAAATCACACTCCCCTTTGTACCACTTTACCCCTGTCCTTCCCTGCTCCCACCCATTTCCTCCGCCCCTATGAGTGCTGTCAAGTGTATGCGTTGTAATGTGCGTTAATAAATTTAATTTTAGCCTATCGTTTTGCCTCTCTCTCGTTCTTCCTCTTGGTCTTCCGCTCTGTCTCTCACCCTCTCTCTCTCCAAGCCATTTATTCAATCTCTTACTCTTTTTGCCGCTCTGCGAAGCCATCAAGTTTAAAGTGTCGCTCGAGTCGACACAACTCAACTCGATTCTCGTTTTTATCAGTTAAATGGGTGGGCCTTAATGCAATTTGGGTAGCATCCACCCTCTCTCTCTCTCTGCCACCCCATCCCCATTTCTCTCTTTGTAGAGCCACATAGAGATATGCTGCCGCTGTTGTGTAAAGCAATTTTGATAAATTTATGTGAAATACGCTTTCATGATAAGCTAATTAAATTCAATCGCTGTAACCAACTGCCAAAAACCAAAATGCCCCTTCCCCTGCCACTTCGCCCACCCTTGTTCCACCCCCACTCCAAGAGAGTTCACTGTGCCTGCTTCGCAAAATTTTAAAACCTCCCAAACTTCCCCCCGACATTACAAATTTAGCCAGAAAATAGCTGAGAGCAAGATAACTGCCGTAACTGTTAAAGCTCAGCGATTGTTTCCATATCGTTGAATAGACCAGACCCAAAGAATTAACAACGGATGGAAGTAAAAGTGCCTGAGATTGGCTAATAAACGCATTAATATGATGGCACAGCGGTGTCGCTAAAAATCAGCAGGAAATTACGAAGATGGAACAGTAAAAGTTTAAACACCGAGCAACAAATTCAACTGTTGAATGAGTCGCTCATGTAGTTACTTGAAACTATAACACTACAGTCCACTAGGCTGACCGTCAAAAACCCAGTACTCATAATACCATGCATTTTGCCATACGTCCTATGGTAGCAATAGGATACTGGTCCAATGTGGATCAAACTTGGTAAGAATAGACACAACTTTCCTATTTTCGACCGATTTGTCCAATGGAAACTGTAGGATAAACTTATCCGATCCGAATTAAACTTGGTTAGGGAAGTTATAGTGGCCCCATTTATATAATGTGTTTGGTCACCATAGTCCAAGTCCTTTCCAAGTTATGGTGTTATGAAAATGGTATTGCAACAATTTAAAACTAACTCACTAACTAACTAATTAAAAGGTTTACAATATTCCAAAAGGACAGGATGGTAGAGTAGAGAAGTTCTAACTTAAGGGATAGAACTATAGTTACTACTCAATATATAGACGGCCTTTTATACCAAGTTCAATGGCTGCAGCTCTTAAAGTCTCTGAGATGCAGGTGTTCATACGGACAGACGGACACACGGACATAGTTACATCAACTCGGCTGTTGATGCTGATTATTGGGTCGAATACGCCTCTTTCTACCATTTACGATCATGTCGCTTCTGACAACCCTAATAGACCCCTGTAAACTTCTTGAGGACGGGGTTGTTAATACCCTATATCGAAAGAGAGTACATATAGAATATCTCTGAGATTGGTTCCTTTAAAAACAATTTATATTTTCTCTCCATACCATAGCCACATCACAGTGCCACGAATAACACTGATTGTGAAACTAGAGTGCCACAAAAGAAAAACTATTGAAAAGTATTTAAATTTGTGAAGTATCGAAGTATATATTATACATACATAAGCCTCGATGACAAAAACCAAAAGTATTATTTAACGAAAATTTACAATCAAAATCGTTTCGCGCGGTACTCAATTCCACGCATTCCAATTCAGTGGAATTCGGAACAGGTTGAAATGCGAATCGGCAAACGAATCACGCATATTTTACATGCCAATTCAGTTTATTGAGGAGAAGGCAGCAAAAACCAAAAAACCAAAAAACCAAAAAAAAAAAAGGAATGCAATAATGAATAAGAATAAGTAGTTATGTTGGGCATATGAAAGTATCGTTACCCAGTAGGTCAAAGGGAAAATAATTAATAACACTTAACTAAAAATTATGTGTTAATTAAATATTTTAAATTAAATATAAAAATTTAAAGTGTAAATGCTGCAAATGTTTACAAAAAAATATATTTTTTCAATTAGATATATAAGTATTAAAAAAAATAAATAAATTAATACAATTTAAAAAAATGAACGCAAAATAAAATAAAACTAAAACTGAAATGTAAAATAAATCTAAGAGGTTCAGGTTTATTCATACTGTTTTCAATTAATTTGCTTAAATATATTTTATATTGAAGAATTTATCAATTAGTTGTTACATTTAGCAAAACAATATAGAAATAAACGCATTAATTGTATTACAAATGCATATACGACTATTTGTCAGTTTTAACAGAGTCTAACGAATTGAAATCAATGCTTAATTGCATTAAACATGTGCCATTAGCATAATTATAATTGGGAATGACATCATCATTGCACAGCCGACATCAAAATAATATTCAATTCTCATTATATTTAATGAATAACCATCTGAAAAGCATACAACAAATTCCACAAATTGTGCACAGTAAAAAGAAATAATATTATCATGCAAACATAATAGAGTTCTTAATGATCGACTAATAGATGCCTCTTAATTAATCATATTCAATTAAATGCGATTTAACATAATTCTGGTTTATTTTCTGCATGAAATTCGTTTCAGACTAAATTTCAGAGCTGAGTTTGCTTAAATTTAATGAATAAAAAACTTTTCAATAAAATTTACTAAATTTTTTAAAATTTCATTTTGTATATATTTTCTTTGTGGTATTAAAGCAAACTTTAAAAATTTGTTTTTAATATTTAAGGCATATCAAAAACTTCAACATAAAAGAAGACCTTAAATTTGTTGTCTTAAATAAGTTAAGTACTTTACTTGGCCAACAGATCGTGTTGGAACATTTTCTGCTAAGGAAACAAAATCATTTTTATGAAATGTGCCAACTAACCTTTAATTAAAATATAAGTTAGGCGCTTACTGACATAAAATCATTTTATATCGATTAACTAACAATTAAGTTAACAACTTTAACATTTAAGTTACATTTTTATCAAATACTGTGCTGAATGCATACCTGTTGCATACCTCTGCCGGACATCAGCATACCCGTTTCAAGTTTTCGTCTACAGCATTAAATTTTATAAAAAATAAATGCCGCACCGTGTAAACATGCAATTGTGTTTATGTGTGTGTGTGTGTGTGTGTGTGTTTGTGTGTTACAGAATCATAAGTATGTAAGTACACGTATTTGCAACATTTCGTGGAAAGTCTCTTGTCCCCAGTTCCCTGTCCGCTTTACCCTATCCCACGTCCCGTCTCTCGTCTCCCCCGTTTCTTGTTACGTGTCCCCTGTCCCGTGTCCTGTTGCATACATATGTTCAGTGCTCTCATGCGTTATGCTGATTTGCATATTAAATACGACTACAACATGAATTCTACGAGCACAGCGATAACGATGATAAATCGACTCTGGCCAATTGGCAAATGTAGCGGTATAATGACAAAAGGTTTCCAATTGCCCGTGCCTAAGCCCTCTGGGATGATGCAGTTGCCAATTTGCAAAACCTGCTTTTAACCAGACTTAGTTCGTACTGCTCCTAATTCCACATAATTATATTTACTATCAATGCTTAGTTTGCACAGGTGTGAATTTTGTGCCTCAATTCATTTTCGATGTTTTCAACACTTCTGCGCTAGTTCTTGAAATTATTTTTAAAAATTTTATCGGCTTTAAATAAAAATATGTACAGTGAAAGCTTTACTCGCGGACAGCTCTTTCAGGCGGACGAATTTTATAGTCCCTAGATGGTCCGCTTCGGCGGACAAAAATACAGTAACAAGGGAGCTTTCTCTGTATGTAAATAGAGCTAAAATATTGCAGTATTTTGCCAGCAGATAACTTTAAAAGTCTAAAACATATTTAACTAAAACTTCTTAAATTTACAAGTGTACGAATACATTGCTCATTAAGTGTAGTACCAGCTGCAGTTTAAATTACAGTTACACCCAAAAATTAATTTCCTTAAATTTTACAAATTTTGTTACTAGCTATAAATATGCTAAAATGACAACACTGTGGAAAAACAATTAAGACGCACTTTTTAATCTGTCAGAGAACTTATGAAATCGACTGTATTAAATATTAAAAATGTGCACACACATAGAAATGTGTGTTTGTATATGGATGTGTGTGTGAGAGTGTGTGTGTAATTATATTTGCACATATAATTAAGGTCATTTGCAGTCTCCGTTATGGCATAGATAACGGTATTCATAGATTGCTTTACACCATTTCGTAAACTTTTCTCATGTTCACTTTTCTGTTTGTCTCTTATTTACAACGCAATCAAATTTAACTGTTTAAACAAGCGTTGAAAAGATTTCGATCCAGCACACACACCACACACACACACACACATACATGCGGGCTGCAGCAGCCATAGAAAATAGAGAACGTTGACTTCGACTTCGAGAGCGAGAGCGAGCGCGAAAGAGAGACGGCAACGTTAAGAAAATGCAAAACAATTTCAGGCGAATTAGCGTAATTGTCTCAACGCTGCTGCTGCTGCTGCTGCTACTGTTTCGTCTTCTTCTTTGTCTTCATCTTCGTTTTGCTGCTTTGCTGTGAGTACAATGAACATGAAGGCAAACGGCGACTGCAGCGTCAAAGCCGACGTCGGCAGCGGGGGTAAGCACAAGAGGAAGCAAAAGCAGCATAGCAGCAGCAGCCAAGCTACTTAATCCTCTAATTTGTGTGTGTTGCTGTTGTCTCCCACACCACACACACACACAGACACACACACACCAACACATAAACACACTCACTCACGCACTACCCATGCCCCGCTGACAACGCAATGGCAGCGCAGGCTTCATTTGTATGCAAAAATGTAAACCAAAAAATCAGCGAGAATGTTAAATCCAACAAAATGCATTTAACACATAAAAATTTGCATAGAAAGTGGCTTTGGTATGTTTGGTATTTTTGTGCCGCCGTTGCTGTCGCCGCCGACGCCGCAGTCACAGTAACAACAGCAGATACCCCAAGCAAAGCCAGAGAGAGGGGGACTCAAAGGGAGTGCACAAGTGAATGAGAGTGTGTGTTTGTGGCACTAGAATGGGTGAGAATGCGACAGAGTGAGTTGCGAACGATGCTCAAGATGGTAACATAGATTTCAGTTTAATTTCACTTTTTTCTCCTTAAATATTATTATATGCGCGCGCGTGTGTGTGTGTTTGAGAGTGAGTGTGTGTGTTCCTGCAATGTACCTACTACTTAGCTCGCTCTTAATTGCACTAATAAACGCAGAAACGCGTTCTCTTTACTTTGCCGCTCTTTACATGTGCTGCAGATCACAAGCGAGCCACTGAGCTTTTGAGAGCGCCTGAGCTGGTGTTGCCAACCATTTCAATGGCTCGTTACATTAGATTTGGAGCAAAAATTTCGCTTTTTCGTTTATAGTTATTGTTATTTGGCTGTTACGCTCGCTAATCTGCCGCTTAACTGCTGCTCACACACGCACACACACATGTGTACTCTCACACACATGCACACTTCAGTTTAGCTTTACTCCAGCGCTCTTCAGGAACTGCGCTTCACTTGAAAGCGTTCAACGGTAGTTCTGGCTCTCTCGCTCTCGTGTGCTCTTGTCGCTCCCACTAGTTCTGGCTGGTGCTGCTGCGAGCGGCGCCAGAAAACTTTTCAATTGTTTTTCCATTTCTTATTAAGTTGCATGTTCTGTCTTGTATTTCTTTTCTTTGCAGCCCCCGCAGCCCAGTTGAATTTTTTGCCTTTCTTCTTGTTTCGTATATCTACATACATATATATATATATGTATACATATATAGTATGTGAATGTATTTGTTATTGTGTTTTTTTTTTTTACTGTATTTTTGGTGTATGTTGTTTTTGCATGTGTTGAGATTCTCATGAAATTTGCATACAAATTGCGTCTGGCGCTGGGCGTGGCACAACTGCTGTACAGTAACCGTGCACAACTCTCCCCCTCGCCCACCCCTTTGACTATCCTTATGAGCTGTGGGACCAAAGGGTTTTTTTCACTAACAACAACAACAACAACAAAAACATCTGGCTACTGTCAATTTTGTGTGCTTCTATCAATAATCAAAATTCAGCTTTGTCCATTTGTTTAACTGCAATCATCAAATAATATACTTGTGTCTTTTATTTATGCCATAATTTATAGAAACAAAAACAACACATTCACTGACATAAATATTTCTAAAATAAGGATTTGATTTGAGCATTCATGACTAAAAGTTATAAAACATTTCTTAAAACGTATACAGTGAAGGCTCTACTCGCGAACAGCTGACAGCTTTACTGAAACCCTGGCTGTCCGTTCAAGGGAGCTTTCATTGTGTATATATTATGTTATTTAGTACTTTTGAATGACACTTTTTTTCTAAACTAAATTAAAAATTATTTTTATTATTTTTTAGTTTATTTTCAAGTTTAACATTTTGTCTACATTTTATTATATGTAGAGTTAGGTAAGTTAATATATTTTTCATCTAAACACAATTTAAAACTATAATTTTAAATTTTATAAATAGCAAACGCTGCGTATACGCAACCAACGAGGAAAATACTTAAAGCGATTGCTTTTAAAGGCACTTGAAATACTGCTGGGCTAGTAAGGGAGTGTGGGGAGGCAGTAGAGGGAGGTATAGCACTGGATGGAGGGCTTTGGGGAGAACGTCTGCTATTTCATAAATAAACAGCGCAATTATCATAGGTAAACAACAACAAATAAATAGAAGAATAACAGAGCTAATAAAAACAAAAGTCAATTGTGGCCTCAACGCGTCTTTCGTTTGCCATTCGCCGTTTGCCTATTTGTGGCCTTTTGTGTTTTTTAGCTGTGTTTATTTTAGGAGCGCTACTCAAAGAGAGCAAAGTGGCAGTAACTTTGGTGGCTCCTCTTCAAATATCTCCTTGCCTTACCTTCGGCTTGTTCCTCTCCTGGTTCCTCTCCCTCGCCAAGTTGCTGCTACCTGTTCCTATTCCAATCCCTTTTCCTGGCCCTGTTTCTCGTCGTCTCCTGTTCTTCTCACTGTTTCTCTCCCTGTTCCTCTTCCAATTCCTCTGACATCCTTTTCGTCTCCTTGTTTCTCGTCTTGCTCCTCTACTACTTCTTGTGCCTCGCTCTCTTGTAGCCCAGTTTTCCTTTACATCCCTTTTCTTTCTTCTCTCCTTGGTCCTATCCATTCTTCAGTTGTCCCTGTCTCTATTTTCTCATCGATCCTCTCCCTGTCCTTATGCTCCTCCCCTTATCCCTGCACCTGTTCCACCAGGTTTTATTCTCGCGCTCCTTCCCTCACCTTATTATATTCTCCGTTCCTCTTCCGGTTCCTCCATCCATGCTCCTCTCCGTGTCCTTTTCCCATCCCTTTTCTCCCACATCTTTCACGCTTCTACTCTTGTCCGCTTCAGTCAATGACGTCTTCAACTTTTGGCATCAACTTTAAGTTGAGTTGTTGCTCAATAAAAGTTGCAGTTCTCTTTATTCTCCTTCTGCTTCCGTTGTTGTTGTTGACTGCTTAAAATTCATAATGATAATAACAGTGCGTTGTGCACTAATTGCAGATACAACAACAACAACAACAAGAACAGTAACTACTACAACAATAACGGTAACAACAGTTACAACAATAACATTGTTCACTTGCACTTGGCATCACTTAAGTCAACTGCTAAAACTTTTGCGCCGTCATTCGCAACGAGCCCAGAGATAGAAAGCAGTGAAAGGCATAACGAGGGACCCACAGGAGGTGTAGGGCGAGGGATGGGGTCGTAGGGCTTCGGTAATATACGGAGGATAAGGGTGAAAGGGGAACAGTGCTGGGAAACCGGTAAGAGGGCAATGCCTTGGCCATTCACATAGCTTGGCTCATTCATTCAAGCATTTTGCCGCTTGCATTCAGTCTAAAATTGTTTCACAAAGATACGAACACAAACACCCACACACACAGACTCTGACAGTAGGACACACACAGGGACAGACACTCATAGAGAACACTTAATGCACCCAATGCCAAATGCCCACACTCATTTCTATTCACATTCACATTCACATTGAAGTGCACTTCATTGCCGTTTGCCCGTTTAGTAGAGTTCAACTGTTCCCGCTTTCACTCTGTCTCCCTCCCACACATCCCTACTCCTTTTGCTCCTACGACTCCTCTTGTGCCTGCAACTGCTTCGACGAACTCTTCTATTCCTACATCTCCTGTCAAATTTCTGCTACTGCGTTCTTTTCTTTTTCATCCCCGCTTCTAGGCGTTCTCCTATTCATGTTTCTATACTCAGTTCTACGTCCTCTTCATCTCCTGCTCTTCCATCCCCTGCTCCTACGTCCTCTTCTTTAAATTCTCCTATGCCCCCTTTCACGCCTTGCTCATCGTTCTGCTCCTACGTTTCCTCCTCCATCCTCTCCTAAGTTTTATCATTCGTCCTGCTTCTATGACTTGCTTCTATCTGTTCTCCTGCATCATATCCTACGTCCTGCTCCTACGTCCTAAGTCTTCTCCTTCAATTGTTCCCACTCCAATCTGTGCTCCTATTACGTCCCCCAGTCCCACCACTACTCCACCTCCTCCAACTCCTATACCCTTGCTTACCCCTATTCCTACTTCAAGTCCATGCCTCGCTGCTTGCCTGCAGGCGCTGCTTAACTTTAACTTGAACTCTAAAATAACAACCTGAGTTGTTTTTGGCTTGTTCAGTTTTCGTATAATTTCCTTGCAGGTATTTTCATAGCTCTCATCACGGCAACCACCGCTCTCCCTGTTCCCCTACCGTCTGTTATCCTTCAACAGTCCAGAATCTTCTCAGTTTCGATGCCATCCACTAGACATATGGCACGAACTAACTGTCTCCAAGTGATGAAAACAATGAGAAGTTGCCGAAAAGAGACAGAGGAGCAGAGGGAACTATTGCCTAACAACATGCAGATGCATAGAAATGAGGGTGAAATCGGGGAAAGGCCGGAGAAAAGCCGATTTGCTAAAGATACATAAATATTAATAAGGAATAATGATGATCAATTGATGAAAACGAGGGTTATTTGATGTGAATATTGGATTTTGAAGGAGTAAATTTAACATAAGGGTAAACATTAGGATTTGCTACTTCAAATTAATACAAATAGGAAAGGCTACAGTCAAGCGAGTCCACTGTGTAAGACCACTTCCCATTTTCCTTACAAATAAGTAATTGTTCCACCGATTTGTCCGATGGGAGCTATAGGTTGTCCGAAACGGATGAGGATAGTTATAATGATACCATATACGTACTGTGTGAATTTGGTCACGAGAGCTCAGAAAGTTTCGAAGTTATAGTGTACTAAGGGGCGGGGCGGTAGGGTGCGTGTCAAAAATTTGAAATAAGCTTAACCTGCCTGACATATAGACGAACTTTATTCCAAATTTGATAGTTCTAGCTCTTGTAGTTTAAAAGATAGGACAGAAAGACAGACGGACAGACAGCCGGACATGACTATATCGACTCGGCTGTTGATGCTGCTCAAGAACATATATATTTTATGGGATTGGCTAAGCCTCCAAACTTGATAGATCCCTTTACTCTTTCTTAGAGTACGGGATTAATGAAGTACTCGTTTAAACTGATTTTATACAAAATTGAATGAATCCAATTTTAGGCATTAAGGAAACTTTCAGAGAACAAAAATTAATCAGTTAATAACTTTGTTTTTGGATTACAACTCAAAGCATAGCAGTTACATGAAAGGGTTAAAAGCACTTGAAGCAAAATCATGCAACTTAAAAGAAGATTAAATTTAAGATACTCAAATTTCTAAGAAATTAATAACGTAACGAGTCACAAGAGTGATGTAAGTGAGCATTCGTTCAGTTTTAGTTGTCTATATTCATAAATTGCTGGCCATCAATCGGAGTACAACAATGTGAGTGCATTCATGAGTGTCTTTTGTGAATCGTTTGAATGCTTTTGCTACTCAGCTCAACTTGAGTCCGGCTATTTTGGTTATCTGCACTGTTCCGATCTTCTTAACTCGTTTCTAGTTAACTGTTATGGCTACTTACCGTGGCACCGCCCCTCTCCATGTCATATCGGGATGGTTGTGGTGGGGCATGGACAGTATAGCTTTACCGTTAGCTTATCTAACATCTCATACTACTTGCTGCTTTGTCGAGCAATTTCAATGAAATCAAGCAAGCAACTGCAAATGCTTTTGTCCTTCTTGCCATTCACATCGCACATCGCAGCTCCTGTTCATTGTCCTTGTTGTCGCCAATGTTGTTTTACTCTGCCCCATGACCACGCCCCTTTCCGCCCACCCTACAGTTGCCCTGCAGCAACATTGGCGTCTTCATCTGCTTCTTACCTGCGCTCAACTCAGCTCAAGTATTATCAGCCAGCGTTGTTATACCCTGTAAATAGTCAGTGACGGGCATATTCATCACAAATGCTGTGCATAATTGAATATTTGCTTGATTGAGTGAATGAAGCAAAATACTTCCATTTCGTTTAATTTGCTCTGTAATGAATCAATGTGGGCAAATGATTGAATGCTCAATTGAGCAAGTTAAATACTGAATTAGATAACCAATGATTGACACAGGGTTACTCAATCATTTCTGGTTTTTGATTGAAACAATGATTGACTTAATTTCTTTGATTGATGCATTGAAATTAGATAACCAATGATTGACAAAGGGCTACTCAATCATTTCTAGTTATTGATTGAAACAGTGATTGACTTAACTTACTTGAAGAACTGAAATTAGATAACCAATGATTGACATAGGGCTACTCAATCATTGCCAGTTTTTGATTGAAACAATGATTGACTTAATTTACTTGATTGAAGCTCTGAATCGGTAATGTTTTGATTTTACATTGTTGCTTTATTTAACTTCATTTGCGTTCACACATGTATGAATAATTTGATGTACGACTGATTGATTGCAGCGCTGATTGCTGAATTTTTTTGGACATTCACATGAAAATCTTTGCACATAATTGATTATACTATGGTCAATCGTATTTGATTGATAACCTCAATTGCAATGACTTAGTATTTGATTATAACACATGATTGACACATGTTTGATTGAATGATTGATATGTGATTGATTTCATTTTTTTATGCCAACTTCATTTTTATGGGGACACATTTTTTCCCACTCCATATTTATTATTTAACTGATTGAAACATGATTGAGTGCTTGATTGATGAGTGATTGAGTTGGTATTTTGCCGTTAACAAAGGGTAGATTTGCGTTGCGCAAGCACTTTTCACACGCTCTTTTCATTCCTTGTCCATCTCACAGCTAGTGCCTCAGCGCTCTTGTCTTCACGCTGTCTCTTTTGCTCTCTGTCTCCGTTGCTCTCTCCTTTTGCCATAGGTAGTTGCTTGTTAGTTATTTTTGTTGTTGTTTTTGTTATTGTTAAGCGCTCAAAACGCTGGAATATTCTGCTACCGTTAGCAGTACAAGCAGTTGTGTCTCCCTAACCTCACTTCACCACTCTCCGTACATCTTTCCACTGGCTCTTTACGGCTGTATCAGCGATCCCCTTGCTCTTTCCTTTAGAGTATCTAACAGTTTCCATCTATCTGAGAACTTATGTTGTCATAATAGCGTGTGCACCACACCAGAAGCAGCAGCGCCATCTACCGGGCAGGCGACAGCGAAATGAGGAGGGTTTCGAGTGTAGGAAAAGCGGAAGACCGACTTTGCCCAAAGGCGGGCCATAGTAAAAATAACAACTTAACTAAGTAGACGCTGCTACCAATGTGTGTGTGTGCGTGTGTGTGAGCGGGGGTGTGTGTGTGTCAGGTTGCCTTGACAACCATTTGATGAGCACTACGCAGTGCTTGTCAAACTGTAAGCGGCTTTTGTGCAGCGCGCGAAAAAAAGTGCATAAAATAAAGAGTAACATGAAAAAGATGAAAAATATTCATAAAACAAACGAAAAAAAAATTAAAACAACGAAAAAAAGAAGCGGAAGAGGAGGAGCAAGTACAACAACAGAGTAAAAATAGTAATAATAATAATAATAGCTTGTTTATGCGTTGCGTTGTGTTTTAAATTCAGTTTTATCTAAGATGAAAAATCTGAGAGGCAAGCTGACAGTTGAAGTAAGGAGCGCACAGAGAGAGGGGAAGTGTGGGAGGGCAAGAGAGAGCGAGTTGAGTTGCTCACAGGTACAGCATCAGTTTTTGATGAGTCCATCGCACCTTTTAGCATGCTTATACCCGTTACTGCTAGCATAAGGGGTATATACGCCTATTAGGGCGTCTAAAAACTTTCCAACTTTAATAGTGACAGTTTGGGACTTAAGAAAAACAGTGCAACATAACATTTTAATCAAATGGTTATAAGTATCCGCTCAAGTCAAATAATCCAATGGAAGCTAGAACACGTTTTAGTTTCCCTAAGTTGTAACAGATTGCAAAACATAAGCAGTAAACGCGCCTTGAAGTAGGCAACTGTTTTTTTTTTTTAAGCGACAAATAAGCCAGAATAACAGGTAACTGAAAGTGGAGCTTGTACTCTGACTTTTGCCCACTTGATTTCATTGTGGTCTTGGCCCGTTTGCCGTTGCTATTGGTGAATTTGGTTTTGTTTTGTTTTCTGTTCTTTGTCGTTTTGGTTCTTTTGGCTTTGCCATTTCAGCAAAATGATAATCCAAGCTATGACCATGGCCAAGAGCAAGAGCAGCAGATGCCACAGTTAGTTGTTGCTGGCCAAGTGCTTAATCCTTGTACGGAAATAACATAACGAAACAAAGTCCCAGTAACCAGTAACCAGTTCCAAGTTACCAGTTCCAAGTTCCAAATACTCAGTTGCCAGTTCCCATTTCCATGTTTCTCCAAGTTTCATGCTGGTAGTTTTGAGTGTTGCTCTTTTGGTTAACTCAATAAACGAAAGTGTGCCAAACACACACATACCCCCAACACACACACACACCCACTTACACACACCCACCCACAAACAGTCCGCACTTAACCACAGTTGTAGCCATAAAATAATCTTCTTCAGTTTTGGCTAAAACTGCTGATGATTGCACAAAAATGTTGTCCAAGCTCATTTACTTGTTTACGTTATTTCTCATTGTCGTCGTGTTGTTGTTGTTCTCTTTCTACTTCTTCCCTTTCTTCTTCTTGCTACTCTTCTTGTTGACAATTACACAAAAACTGTTAGCATTTACCACAAAACATACGGAGTACAGTGCCTCAAAATGGAGTCTGACACCGAGTCTGAGTCTGAGTCGGAGCTGGAGTTGAAATTGTAGCCCGAAAAGGACTTTGTAGATGGAAATCGCAGTAGTTGGAACAGGAGAGACCACAGTGACCCCAGTGAAGTGTCATCGACTTTGTGCTGCCCAGTAAAAAACCCCGTAAACCACGTACTCTAGGGAGTAAAGGGGTGTACTAGGTTTGTCAGAAGCGACATGATCGTAGCTGGTAAAAAGAGACATTTTTGGCCCCATAATGTATATATATTCTTGATCAGCATCAACAGCCGAGACGATATATCGATGTCCGTTTGTCCGCTTGTCCGCCTGTCCGCTTGTCCGTTTGTCCATAGGAACAGTTAGATCTCAGAGGCTATAAGAGCTAGAGAAAATAAATTTGGAATGAAAGTCAAATTGGTGTCAAGTCCCATAAAATATTTTTATAAAGGATTTTAATCACACTACTTCTTAAATTCAAATTTCTACAACCTATAGTTTAGTATTAGAGGCCTAAAAATGCTTTAATGCTGGCTTTGTTTCGAGTCATTCTAGGCCGGCTGTCAGAGCCTTTTACTAAACCTTTAGCACTATTATAACCCACTTTGTACAGGGTATTTAAGCAGCAAGAACAACTTGAACGTGGACGACAATGGCGACAGTTTCATGTCAACAATTTTGGAGCAACTAAATGGACAACAGTCAGCACTTTTGGGTCGTAAAACTGAGAAGAGAGTGGGAGTGGGAGTGGGACGGAGAGACAGACAGACAGGAGAAAAGAGCAAGAGAGAGAGAGAGAGCTAGAGTTAATGTATGTGGGATTTTAATGGGGAGTCTGCCTAGAGACTTGGCGTAGCCTTATCAAAATCAGAAACGGTTCGAGGTTCGCGGTTCGAGTTCCAGTTCGAAAAAACCACACCTCCTTAACAGATACCCCTCCAGTGCTGCCCCGACCCACTTCCTCCTCCCACGGGGCTATGCGAGTGTCCATTAAAACGTTAAAAGCTTCTTGAAATCGCATAAAACTATTCGCTATTTTCGCTTACTCTACTTATCAGACTGCACCGCTTCTCTCCCCACTGCTCCCGCTACTTCTCTCTCCCCTACACCCCCTTCGCCATCACTGCCGCCTCATTTCGCGGAATTCTCTTGACCAAAACTCGTTCAGTTTTCAGCTATTACTTTTTTGGCAAGAAAGCGTCATTAAAAGTTGAAAAATCAGCTCGCATTGTGAAAGGATTTTGCTTCGTTTTCACTGGCTTCACCCGGTTTCACCCTCCTGCTATACCATTTTCTTTTAAGTAGGTGCTAAGACAACAAGCAAAGGAATGCGGAAAAGCCACAAAGTATGTAACTACAAATAACATGGACATGTGCATCCAATTGTCCAAGTTTTCAATCACAGACAACAATGCTCGCTCACGACTTAATTTCCAGCTGCTTCATGATTTCATTTTCAATTAACTTTCCAACATTTTCATTCAACTTTGTTTTGCAAAGAAAATTTCTACTTTTTACACTCATTTAAAATTGTGTTTTTTAATGTAGAAACGTAGGAAAAACTTCAACAATTTTACAAGATTGCCAATAAAGTTTTCGTATTTCTTCTATCAACCTGAAGCCTATACCGCAGCCGTAACTATAAATCGAACGAACTTGGGTTCTACAACTTAAATGAAATACCAAAAAAATTACTATGGTAGCTTTATGATATAGTGGTTCGATCCGGCTGAAATTTGGTAGGCAAATGGGGAATGACAACAAATGCAAATTGCTTGAATTTGGTTGAAATTGTTTAAAAGACATTCAACACTTTTATACTTAGCATTTTCAGACTTATCATCCGATTGTTCCTAGATCAGATATATGATATAGTAGTCTAATATGAATAAAAACTAGCACATAGGATTTTATACTAAATGCATATCTAGCGAATTTATTTATGACGGCATACAAAAAATTTATTTTTCAACCGATTGTTCCTATGGCAGCTATGTGATATAGTTATCCAATCTGGCGGAGTTCAACATATGAACTCAGTGCTGAGGGAGTACACATATGTACCAAGTTTCTTTAAGATTGCTTTAAAACTGAGAGACTAGTTCGCATAGAAACAAACGGACAGACAGACGGACAGACGGACATGGCTATATCGACGTGGCTGTTGGTGCTGATCATTAACAACTTCGAAACAAAAACAATATAGCCTCTGCCAGGGTACAAAAGAAAAGCTCATTTACCCCCAAAAGATCCTGTACCTTATTTAGAAGTTTTGGGTAATAATAACCAGCTTCATCAAGTTCCTGCCGTTAAAAATTTGCTTTAAATCATCTGGCTTTGAAAATCTTGTCTGAAAACTCACCTTTAACTGTATTTTTGTTATGCTTTGCTCCAAAATCGATGGCTCATCAATGTGGCAGCAACAAAAATAGTTGCCGCACGCCAAAGTAAACAAAATAATTTATCATTTTGGTGGGCGGCACACGACACGGAAATGGGAAAGAAGGAAACGGGAAATGGGAAGTGGGAGAGTGGCAAAGTGGGGAAAGTAAAGCGTAGCCAGAACTAGCTGAAAGTAATTCCATAGATGGGCAGCACCGACGGCCACGCCCCCCTGTCGAAGCAGTGGCGTTAGCTCAAGCATGGACTGGACCTGAACTTGTGTCCGACTCAGTCAAACGAGCAAAGCAACCGATTACAAAGGCAGCTAAAATAGAGCTGCTCGACAGCATAGATGCCCAGTAGTCAAATGAAAAGTTCAGTTTTTTATTTACTTTAATCATTCTTTTGTTACAGAAAAAATTAAAAATAAAATAATTAAGCTGTGTGGTGAAAATACCCCTCACTCGCTTGCACTTTTTACAGGGTATACAAAGCAAAGCAAAACTTTGACGCAAACAAAATTAACGGTAATAACTTGGACTTGGCCAAGCAGTTGCTAATTTGCGCTGCATTTGCATGTATGTGTGAGAGGGAGAGTAACAGAGAGGGGCGATGTGAGCTGGGTCGCGTGAGTACGTGTGTTTGGGGGCGTGGCAGCGTCTGCAGTCGCCTTTCGTAATGAAGTTTGCAAAGTTTTTGACACATGAGAGAAAAAAATTCGATGCAGGAGAAAAAAAAGGGCGTAGCAATGGGGGTGTTGCAAAGCAAAACAACAACTAAAGATGCGTCCACACTCTAAGCCATTTTTTTGGGCTGGCCAAGGAGATGTGTGGGGGGGTGAGTGGCAACAACTGGACTTTGCCGTTGGGTGAAATGTGTGTGTTTTGCGCGTTGCCAAAAGACAAGCAAATATTTGCAAAGTGGCAACAAAACTTGGCCCAAAAACTTGACGACCAGCAGCGGCGTTAGCAGCGACGTTGGCAGAGCTACCAAGCAGCGAGCAGCAAAACGCGAACGTTTCCTGCTGAGCTCGACAATTTTTTTTACACCCGCTGACTTTTTGCCACTTTACAACACACACACACACACACACACACACACACACACACACAAAAGTAATGCAGTGAGAAAGGCTACAGTCGGGTGAGCTGGCTGTAAAAGACCCTGTACTCGAGCGATTTGGGCTACAGAGATTCTAAAGCAATAGTTGTCCGAACTGGACTGAATTTTGAATGAATATATTTAAGCTGATTTCGTTGAGATCGGTTTTCATAAAAATTTCCTGCTTTGGATCGATTTGTTCTATGTGAGCTATATGACATAGTTGTCAGAAGCGGTGGGGATAGTTATAATACCATCTTATGTGTGAGTTTGGTCTCGATAGCTCTAATAGTTTCGAAGTCATGGTGATGTTGAAATAAACATGAGCTGCCTAAGGCATAGACGGACTTTCATTCCAAATTTGATGGCTCTAGCTGTTATAGTCTCTGAGATCCAGGTGTTCAAACAGACGGACAAACGGACATTGTTATATCGTCTTTGCTGTTGACGCTGATCAAGAATATATCATAGGTATATACTTTATGGGGTGGATAAAACCCCTCTACGCTTTTTTAGAGTGCGGGGTCTAAACACACACACACACACACACACCCACAACACTTTGTTGCCTTTTTTTGTTGTTGCAAAAATATTATTTTTATTAATGCTCTTTCGGTCTGTCCAAAGATGTGCTGTTAGTTCTTCTGCTGGTTCTGTCACTGGTTCCTCCGCTAGCTCTGGTTCCAGAGTCCGGCGTATGGTGTGCGGCGTATGGCGTCCGGTGTCCGGTGTCCGCCGTCGGGGTGAAAATGTGTTTTATATTTGTCAAATAAACGCACAGCAAAAGTATCGGCAAATTTCCTGCTGTCGCCTTTTTTTTACCAGCTTTTTTAGCAGCTTCTTTTTAGCTTTTTTTCGGGGGTTATTATTTTATTATTTTTGCGTCTAACGCTTTTTATTATTTCTTGTGTCGCCGCCGCCTACGCCGCAGGAAGCGGAAATCGTGCGTGTAATTGAACGGACATTGAATGAAGCGAAGGCGACAACTCTAGGACGAAGGGGCAACAAGGGGGCGTGGCAGTACAGGGGATGCTGTGCTGCTCAACATTTGTGGTCAATTTTACGTGAGCTGTAAAAACAAAACAAGCGAACGGCAAAAAAAAGAAAAGAAAATAAAGAAAAACGTTAAAGGGAGCGGCGGAGGGGGAGTGTGGTAGTATGAGAGGGGCGAAACTGTGAATAGACGCAATATAAATGCGTATACAAATAAATATTAAGATGGGGCCAAAGATATTTGCAGATACATTTTGTTTTATGCCACAAAACGCGTTATCCTGAATTCTGCCATCGTTTTTTACGGCTGAGTAAAGTGGGCGTAAGGGGGGTGGCAGTGGGAGTGACTAGAAGGACACACGGCATAAGCAGAAGGGCAGAAACTTTGACAGCTGTGGCCAAAACTTTTAACTTGGCCTTGAGTTTGCTTTTTTAATGTTGGTGGTAAAAAATCGATTAACCGATTGCAGCTAATTAGTTACGCAAATAAACAAATATAAATAATAAATTTTATAAAAATAAATTAATTTATTTGTCAGTTAGTAAACTAAGAATTTGTTAGTTGCCAGGCTTAAGTAGCATAATTATTTCGCTACAATTAATTTGCCTGTAAAGTGCTTAATTCCCTAGGCTATTTATAAATACATTTATGGCATGAATGGAGACATATTCCAGGTAATTATAAAACCTAACAGCAAAGTGACTTCGTAGGAAACTGAAACTTAAATCTTATTCATGGAATTTCACTTGAAGACTGTTAAAATTAACTCAAACCAGTTACTAAAACATTTATTCAGCAGTCTTGAGTAGACTAAAGTAAACGATTAAAAGGTGAGAAGTCAATTGAAATATACTTAAACTAAGTCAACTGCAAAAAGAGCAAGAAGTTCATGCTGAACTGAATTAAAATGAAGGCATATTGTGGATGGCAACTTAAAAATTACAAATTTGTATACTCTCTGCAAGAGTATATTGGGCTCGTGCAAATGTATGTAACAGGCAGAAGGAGGCGTGGCAGACCCCATAAAGTATATATATTCGCGATCAGCATCATTAGCCATGTCCGTCTGTCTGTCTGTCCGTCTGTCTGTCCGTCTAAACGTCTGTCTGTCTGCCTGTCCGTATAAACACACAGATTTGAGAGATGGTAAAAGCTACAATCGATTCAAAATTTAGTCAGTCAATACAAGAATCTTCTTTTTTTTTTCCCTTGCCATGCCCCATTCGCCCTCGGAAAAAATAGATGTTTAAAGCGAATATCTCAGTAACTACGGTACTTAGGAACACCAATTTTGCTATGCAGGTTCCTAGAGCAAGTATAAATGCATTGCCATTTAAAATTTTTAGCTGCCACGCCTCCTTTTTCCGTAAGAAATATAAAAACTTTTCAAACTTGCATGCCGTTTTCACCGATTCCGATACCGGATACCGATTTTAACATTATAATTGGGAATTAATGCAGAGAGTACTATAAGGTCGGGCGCGCTTGACTGTACTTTTCTTTCTTGTTTTACATAAATAAATCAAGCAAACTAATTTGGATTAAGAGAACATTTTGGATTAACATTTATTACACTTAACAAGTTTTAGTTCTACAGTTTTTTTAACGATGATTAGGTCTCAACAAGTAAGAAAGTTTATAGTAAAGCGAGCCGAGTGTAAAAGAGCCCGTACTTATACTATAGGTTTTCCCATACAAATAAGCGTTTTTTTTTTTACCAATTTGTCCTATAGTCCGTTCCGAAACAAATTTGGTACGGATGGCTATAATGATACCATACACTTAGTCGTGTCTAAGTTATTGTGTTACATGGCGTGGCACCAAATTGAAATAAATTTGATGGACATGGACTTTCATTCCAAATTTGATGGCTCTACCCCTTATAGTTTCTGAGATCAACGGACGAACAGACAGACGAACATCGCTATGTCGACTCGGCTGCTTTTGATCAAGAATATATATACATTATGGGTTGGAAAATGCCTCCTTTTACCTAATTTACCCCTCCACACTTTTTTTTTTTTCTTTTTTTTTTTTTTTTTTTTTTAAATCTCTCTATCTCTCCCACCTCTTTTCTCCCAACTCTGTTTCTCACTAACTTTTATTTAAATTTATTTAAATGAAAGACAAAAGATGGAGAAAAGGATCTTTATTCTTTCTTATAAAGTCGCTTATCTGAACTATGTTTGTCTTTCTTTTTCGCTAGTTTACTTATACTTTTCCTCTGTATGGCTATGTCCCTCACTCTCACTCAATTATTTTCTTAAACATGAGCTGACCAATACATTGATCTCCTTCATTTCATTACTAGTTTTCTCCCATTCTCCCTCTCTTCCTTTTTCCCTGTCTTCATTACTTTCTCTTTCTCCCACACTTTGTATTAGCTATCTCCCAATATCATTCAATGCAGTCCTTGCTAGACTTTCTCCATATTCGCGTATCTTAAACTAGTTCTTCCACTTCTTAGCCCTTTCTCAGTTTCTCCTACTCTCTTCCACTTCCTTTCGATACTACTCAGCTGCTTTGTGCTCTCTCAGTCAACTTCAATTATAAGAAACAGCTGCTGATACAATTCGGTTGTCAAATTCATTATACAAATGCGCGACGCCGACGCAACTTGTGGGAAAGGACACAGAGCGAAAGAGAGAGAGAGAGAGAGAGCAAGTGAGAGAGCGAGAGCGGAACAAGCACTGCAGGGCCTTGAGCTAAAGACGGCGACAATAAATAATACCGTATGGGGAAATCTACGCTCATTTTTCAAAACATTGCCGCGAGCGGACGACTGGTGAGGAGAGGAGAAAGGAGAGAAGTGGAGAGGGAGAGTAGTGGGGGTTGGGCGCATTGCGGCGATGTATTAACAATGTCAGCGTTGGCTTTAGACGCTGCTGCCGTAGCCGCAGTCGGCGTCGCTGGTAGTCATCAACATTGTCATTGACGACGACAAATGTTGCCGTCTTTTAGGCGTTGACATTTGATAAATTAAACATTTTTGTACCGAGAGCAGTGGGCGCCCCGCCTTTTTTTGTTTTGTGTAGGCGAGGGATGGGGGAGGAAGTGGGAACTGTGTCGCATTTTTTTGGCACTTTGTTAAATACATTTGGCTTTATTATTGTTGTTGTTGTTGTTGTTGCTGTCGAGTGTTGCGCAAATTAGAAAACACTTTTGACATTTGCTTCCTTTTTCAAACTCTCTCTCTCCCTCTCTCTCTGTCAGTTGCTTCTCATTTTGTTAATTGAGCAGTCAACTCCCCCCCGCCCCTTTTGGGCCCAGCCTGCGGCCTAAGCCAAAGCTGCTGCCAAAGTCAAAGCCAAAGCCAAAAGCTTCGCTACTCATGTCTTTACTGCTACTCTCCGCTCTTCTCTAAGGACGACGATGACGATGATGAAGATGATCCTTAAGGACAACGCCTTCAAAGTAAACGCTTTACGTGCGTGCTTTGATGTTTGCCATTCTGACGTGGCCCCAAAATGTATTTAATATTTATTAACAGCCTCTTTAACCAAAGTTACCTCTTACCTCCTTTTTGCCATCAAATCATCACTCGCATTAGCGACAAAAACTTAATTATATATACCCCAAACGCGAGTGGTAGTAGGTGTAGGGACGGGTGTGTGTGTGTGTGTGTGTGCTACACACGTTGCCCCTGGGGGCATATAGTTTTGCTGAATCATGTCATATAACTTACAAATATGTCAAAACTCAAAATTAAATCATTTTCCAAAATGGCAAAATTTGAATTTCATTTCGCATTTCCGTTGAAAAACTTTTTGATTTGTGGCTCAAACAAGGCGCGTGGCAAATGTCATTTTATTCTATAGTTAGCCCAAAGTAAAGCGTTTTCTTACCAACTTTTGTTTTGTTAATAAACATCTCATTGTCAGCGATCAGTGGCAAGAAGTTTTTAATTAATAAAATAAAATGTCACATTGTCAGGGAACAAACATCTCTGGTGTGCGTTAAAACTAGGTAAACCATAAAATGAATCATTAAATAATATGATAAGTTTACCCCCTTACTCTACAGAAGAGTAGAGGGGTGTATTTGGTATGTCTGCAGGCAGTAGGAGGCTTTGTCGACCCCATAAAGTATATACTTATGATATACGCTGGATCAGCATCAACAGCCGAGTCGATATAGCGATGTCCGTTTGTCCGTCTGTCCGTTTGCCCGTTCGTCTGTATGAACTCCTGGAATTCATAGACCATAAGAGCTAAAGGCACCAAATTTGGAATGAAAGTGTGTCTACTTAGCGAGCAGATCAAGTTAATTTCACATTGTTGCCACGCCCCTACCTTTAAAATAAAAGTTCAAATAAATTTCTTTTTTTTTTTTAAGGATTTTTCTGTCTATAGTTTAGGTAAATCAGTTAAAGGTTCTTAATAAATTGCTGAACTAAATACGAAACTAAAATGAAGTGCAAAAATTCTTATTTTTGTGCATAAAAGTTTATTAAGTCACAAGATTATGGATGCTTACAACAAAAGTTTAGAATTTTGGAAAAGTTTGCCAACAAAATTGCACAAATAAATAAATAAATATTTCTACATAAATGTCTAAGGAATTTTGGCTTAAAAATTGTATGGTGCGTATACGCAATATGTTAGTTAAGCGTAATCTGATTATAAAAAGCATAGACAAACTTGTATTGAACTAAATCGAACAGCTCTCAAAACAAATTTAAATGCTAAAGGGGAGTGAGGGAGTGGAGAGAGGTAGAGACAGCGTGAGTGGGAGCGAGAGGGAGGAAGAGACAGGGAGAAAGAGCTATTGATGCCGTGTTGTACTAAAAACGTTGAGTCGTCACTTGGCTATGGAATACCCGTTATAGTAAACTAAACTTCAAAACCATAGCATACTTTTTGGCGTGTATAAGCTGTGTATTTGAAACATGTATAACTTAAGCTACAGAAATCGATTACAAATCGATTTAAAAGTAAAAATTGAATTAAAAATGAATAAATATTTTAAAACACTTATGACATACCCCATTGCTCAGCGAATAATGGGTATAATGAGAGAGAAAACAGACGTTGATTGCTTAAAGCGAATGCAATTTACGCTCAATGGTCGCCTCATTACAGCTAGCTGAATGTTGTCGAAGGATACACAGGACATTAAAGCCCCCGGACACGAGAGAGCAGGACCCAAACAAATCTGATTAATAATTAGAAGCAAACAAAAGCAGGCGCACTCAACACAGTCGGCGCGAGGAATCTACGAAGCCCAACTACAAATCCAAATTCAAATTCAAAATCCCCAAACCCAAAAGCAAACTGTGAACTGAAAATGAAACTGTAGTGACTGAAGTTGAATCGCAGTGCACGTTTTTTGGCCACGTTATCATTTTGGCGTTTGCTTAAGCCGCGACAGTAAATTAAAAATGTCCCTCGGGCCATTTATCTAGCAACGACAAGATGATCAATGCGCCCATTGTGCGAGAGTGGGACAGACATGGCAGTCGTTGTGGGTCTGAGGGAGATAGTCAAACTTTTTTGACCAAAATGCCAGACAAACCGAACAGATTTTTTAAATAAACTCAGCGAACGACTTGAGCCTGCCATAAATCCTTGGCCAAAATGAGCGCAAGAAAGTGAAAATCAAAATGAAAATGAGGTTAGCCCCCAGTGCGACAGTCGTTGCTGAGTTTCTCTTCATTTTTCTTCATTTTCGCTACAGTTTTAGCTTTGATAGTATTAAAAAACCAAAAGGGATTCACTGAGTTCTCTGTGATTTGGCAAGCAGCGTTTTTTGCGCTTCTTTTGCTGCATTTTGCCAACTGCAAACTGCAAACTGCAAACAAATCAAAGTCCATTGAGATGGCATTTCGACTTAAGACAATATTAAATACGCCAAGTTCTTTTGCTATCCGCATTGTTGCTCCATTTTCTATTTTCTATGGAGCTTTCGTTCCTCTGTCATTCGCTACTAAAATAACGTTGCATACTTTTGAGCGCAGCAATTTAAATCATGTTCGTGTTGCCATCGAACTCAAACATGTTGCATGTGTGGACTGTGAATGGTTTGCAGCCATTTTGAGCCACTGCTTTAATAATTTATTATTTATGTTTATTGTTCAAGTTCGGGACAATTACAACATTTATTTCAATTTGATTAATATTTAATGCAAGAAGTGTAAAGTATTTAATTTCAGTAACAACTAAAAGTATTTAATTTTTTAAGAAAATATTTTGTTTGTGAGACTTATTGCAAGAAATTCCTATTTAAAGTTGTCTCTGAGTTCTGACCACAAAGCAAAACAGTGTAAAGCTGAGGTCAAAGGTCAGAGAACATGTCTTATGGAGTGGCAAAATAATAAATAAGTTGGCTTAATGCTCAAAAATTGCAATAGACACTTTAGGGATAAATTGTATGTAGGTAAGGGAGGCGGGAGGAACTGAAGAAAGTGGGAGGGGCTGTGCTAGTTCGGACATGTGTTGACATGTGTGGCAAAAGCCCAAAAGTATCGAAAGCATGTGGTGTGTATAGAATCTGGTGTCTGTTGTGTCTGGTGTGTCTGGTGTCGGATGCCAAAGGATTCAAATGCTGTTCATGAAATGCAGCTCGTCTTCTAATCGTTTATTCCTCAGCATTGTTGTTGTTATCATAATCGTTGTTGTTGCCAAAGCTTACCAAAAACTTAAGCTTGCCACACGAAAAGTTGTCATAGTGTCATTTGCAGGCCTTCATCTATATTTCTTACCCTTCCCCCTATCCCTAACCGTACCTAGCTCTCCTCTGTACTGTATCCTGCACATTATAAATTGTAAATAATAAATCAAAATACCAACTGTCTCTGCAGCAACAGTGCCAATGGCAACAACAATGACACTTGCAACATTGACTGCTGCTGCCTCTTGCAAAATTCCAACTAAAACAGAAAACAGAAAACTAAAAACTAAAAACTGCTAACTGGAAAACCGCAATACGAAACCAGTGAAAATTCAACATTTGCCACACTCAAATCAAACTGTATCTGACACTTTATTATACCGTCCATCACAAACATTTGAGTTTTTCAAACCAAAATCATGAATTTTCACAACAAACTTGAAGAAATTTTCAATTTTAATTCAAAAATCAATTATTTTAAAGCTTAAAAGTATTAATTCGTAACTTAAAAAATATAATAAAAATAAATTCAAGAAAATTACATTCAGAATAATAATTATTAGTTACAAAAAACATTAAATAAATAAATTAAAAAATTGTTAAAAAGTTAATAAACAATCCTACACGTATTAGTTATAATAATTCAATTAAAAACAAATTTGTGAATTATTTAACATAAAATATAAAAATCGAAGAGTAAAATATTTAAATTTAACAAAATAAATTTAATTAAAAAAAAAAAAAACAATGTTACGCTGAAAAATCGTTTGCTTAACTTAAATCTTCTTAAGCAACATAATCAGATATAAATAAAAGAATTAGACCACGTACTCTAAAAAAGAGTATATAAATGTGCGTAATAGGTAAAAAGAGGCGTGGCCGACCCCATAAAGTATGTATATTCTTGATCAGCATCAATAGTCGAGTCGATATAGCAATGTCCGTCTGTCCGTCCATCTGGATCTCTGAGACTATAAGAGCTAGAGCCACCAAATTTGTAATAAGAGATCCGAGCAGATCAAGTTTATTTTAAATCTGTGCCACGCTCGAAAGTTGCATAAGAATCCAACAAACAACAGAGCTACCAGGTAACAAAGTTAATTTTTAAGCGCAACATTTATTATGTGATTCATACATATATATCTATTATATATTTTACAGTGTATGTGAATATGTGTGTGTGGTCTCTGCTATGTATAATGTATTTGTATTTGTCTATTTGTGTGATTTTATTTAGCATATTGGAGCGAGCTCTTGACCGGCTGCAAAAGTTGCAGGCTACAAAAGTTTTGTCTAATAGAAATTATGACGTAACTTTGTTTTTGACAGTGGGGAATGTTGTGTTAGGCACACACACACACACACACGCACACACAGTACACACGCTGGCACACATATGAAAAACTAAACGAAATTGCTTTTAAATTTGACAAAAAGTCTATCTCATTAACGCCTTCCTTATGTGGCACTCCCCCTCCCTAGTTCGTCCAGAAATCAAACGGAAATTAAAACCAGCTTTCACCCACGCCCATCCCCCTCTGTCGTCTACCCTGTAAGCCCACGCTCCCTGGGGTAGCTTTGCACAACTATTTAGCTGCAGAAACTCGTGCTCGAAGCTCTTTATGCATAACGCATCATTACGCTAACGAGTGATGGTGGGCGGTGGGTAAGCAGAGGGGGCGGGGCTATTGGCAGGGGAGCTGGACCAATGGCGGGGAGTCAATATATATATATATATATGTATGAGTATGCTTATGAGTGGAAGAAATAAAAAATAAAGAGACAAAAGTAGTGAGCACATGAGAATTTGAATATGAATTTTGCGTGCAAAGAAAAGCGAAAGGACAGTGACAAAAGCGACGACAAAAACAAGAAGCAGAAGGGGAAAAGGCAGAAGAAGTAGAAGTAAAGAGCAGCAACAACTGAAGACAGCAACACAGGCAAAGCACAGAAAATTGCTAAATGCCGGCATAAAAATGCGCCACATCCTGTAAAGCAAACACACACAGCCAAAGCGACTACACGAGTAAAAAAGACAGCTGTTAAAGAGAGAGAGAGTGCGATAGAGATAGAGTGAGATAACAACGGGCTACTGCCACAGCGGAAATAACACAAACAACATTTGCCCTGCAACTTTCGCTGCCTCCAAGGGCCAAAGCATTTTTGCCACAGTGCCTGCAAAAGGTACATCCACTAAGGTACAAAGATTTGATTCTAAATCTATACACTTTGCTTGATTTGTTAACATAGAAAACAAATTTAACAACAAAAGTGCATTAAACAATTGTGAAATGCAAGCAAGTGATAATTGTTGCATACTTTCGAGCGCAGTTTTTAATTGCTTCCTCTTTAATTGGCCTCCTGAAAGCATGCTATGCTTTTTTTTAACGCATTTGTGCATGAATATTAATTTTTTTCTTTAATAGATGTTTAGGAATAAACAAAAAAAATTGCATTTTGTTTTATTTAATTTTTATTTTATTTTATCAAGAGTTATGATTCGCCCAAACTTATATGTTCCTATGTCTCAAAACATCCTTAGAATTAAGATAATTGTTAAAAACTGTCTAGATTAAGTTGCCTGAAAGGTAGCAGTACGCTAGTCCAAAATATTTCGTCAAATAAAGGAAAAAAAATATATATATTTTATTTTAATATGGCGAAAAATATTTTTTTCTGATATTTGTTATTGTATTTAACTTCTTGTCAATTTCTTTTTAATAACTGACTTCAACTGAAGTCCATGTTAAAATTAAAATATCTTTTTTTTATATTTTTAAGAAAAATATTTTTCTATATAGACTTGACTGAATTTTCCTCACAATCATATTTTATTTACACATATTTAACAAATCAAGTTTTCTATTTTTTTTTACGTTTATGAATTTCCTAACTGTATAAGAATTATTTGATTTTTTCTGTTTTGCCTATTTAATATTTTCATTACTATTTTGGCTTTTTAATGAATTTTTCCCAAGTCGCAGTTGACAGAAGCTTGCGAGCGTAACATTAAAAATGTCTTGTATTTATTTAAATAAAATTTTAAAACTCATAAAATTGATCCGTCTTAAAAATATTTATATGCCTATGCTTAAAGAATATTACAAATTCTCACAAGCCCTAAATTAAACTAATTTCTACAGATGAACTACAAAATGTTCATAAGTTTTTTAACCAAAGCTTAACTTTTATCATTTCTAATTGCCACAGTTGTACGAAACCTTTTAATAAATTAAAGTGCAATATTTCCGCACAAAGAAAGAGACACAAATTTGATGATTTCTAATTGACATAGTTTTTCAGTGGTAAACTCTTGACACTGTGCAACTAAGCTGTTTAGTTTTGAAACTAAAAACTTTCCCGATTGATACCTCATAACCAAGAGCAATCAATGACTTCCTTTGGCAGATTAACGCAAAACTTTTGCCTTTAACTTTGCCAACAAAATTGACTGGCAAAGAGTATTTGCCGAGTCGTTGGGGATCTCATAAAATTTGCAGTTTGTTTTTCTTGTGACAAGAGACGACTAGAACGAGTACCAGGACGAGCACGAAGGCGACGAGCGCATTGTTGACGATGACGACCATTTTGTAAGCAGCTCCTTTTGCCCATTTCCTTAAAATACCCTGTAAGGTGACTAACTAAGCAGACAATAGTTATAAGCTGTACTAAGAACAGCTGTTGGAAATAAATAGGCTTACTTTTGAGTGGCACAACAGTTAATTTAATTAAAGTGTATTTGAAAACACGAACTGATTTAACGAGAAAAGTAAATTGAAGTTTTATATATATATTGGGTATGCTCTGTAATTTGTAATAGCTTTGATTATTATAATTAATCACAATTTTTAAGTAGACCAAAATATAACAAAAAGAAACCTACACTCTTAGAAATTTTAATAAATTAAGTTTGTATTTGTAGATAGTTTTTTGGAAATGAAAAATAAGAAAAATAAGTAGAGGTGACCATGGCTGAATGTTTTTTTGTTGCAGGATAACCTGCTGTTCATGAAGACTCTTGTCATATTTTTAACGTTTTTCCAAACGGACCCTTCTTCAAGCGATTTACCCCCATTGCTGTCTGTCCTACCCCTGCTACCCCAACTCTCTCCACTCTCTCCGTGCCACCATCTGTCCTGCACTGAGTCCCTTCATTTTGATGTCGCCCTTGCTGTGCAATGTTTTGTAGTTAATGTGGCGTTCTAAAACGCAGTAGCAGCCATCTAACGATATAATATATGTAAACACTCAACTACACACACAAACAGAGACACCACACACACACACACACACACACACACACACACACACAGACACATACACACAGTTACACAATCGAGACTACGCAACGCTTATTTGTGTAGCATACCTTTTTGCGCAGTTCGTCGTTGTTTTCGCATTTGCGCACAGTGTTGCCACTTTAGCGGTTTTAACGCCAACTGGAGAGTTAAAATATATAAAATAAATGTTTCTTAACAACTTTTATTGTTTACATAAAAATAAAATAAATTTTAAACGAGTGAAAAGAGAAAACATTTTTTATTTCCTTTGTTGGCAATACTGTTTTGAAGCACCTAAAAGCGCCTATATGCATTAAAAGCCAGCAACTGTCTGTCTCTTTTCCTCACGCCATTTCTTTCTTACCCTTTCACTCTTTCTCTGTCATTCTTTGAGCTTGTTTCCTTGTTAGATTCAAGTTCTAATGCAAATTTCCAACTAACAAACTGACAGAGACAAAACAAGCTATAGAAAGAGACAGCCAATGGCTAGAGTAGCCACTTAAGAGCTGAAAAAGAAGAAGTTTCTGCTGCTTGATCCCTGATCGTTCGCATATTTTGTTGCAAAAAAAAAAGGGGGGGAATAAGAAAAAACTTTACACAAAAAACTAAAAACGTAGAAGCAGAGAGGAGGGAAAGAGACAGAGGAGGGTGTGTGGAAGAGAGAGAGAGGGAGAGAAAAAGCCACACAACATTCGCATATATTTCACAGAGTTTGTTGCTGTTGCTGCTTTTGACAGTTTTGTGTACTGTCAATTTGAGCAAAGTGTGTAACGCTGCTGCTTATATTGCGTGCACACCCCCCCCGCACACCCCACCGCACACACACACACACACACGCACACACTGTCACACAAACTACAAGACATGGCAATATCGTATTTGCTTTGTGTGTGTTGCCTTTAAAAACATCTTCAATTTTTCTTGCTTGTTTCTTTCCTGCTTCATTTTTTTTTCAGCCCTTAGGCGGGTTTGCAGGGGGCTTAGACCAGGGCTGGGGGTTGTTTTTGTGCCCCGCCAGAAACTTGTATTTGACAGACCCTTGTCTTCATATGTGCCACAACTATCGTCGTTGTCGTCGCTGTTGTCGTCTCGACTCCTCCTCTCCTCACTGCTCTCCTGCTTTTCATTCTTTTCTTCTTTTCTTTCCTTCCCACACGTTTCTTGTGCTCCTCCTTTGCGTTGTCCTGCTGCTCGTTATTACATTCAGTTTGGCGTTGTAAAAAAATATCATTATATGCGCCATATATGGCGGGGGTTTGCTCGACCTCAGCTAACCTCGTCATTTTGAGCGCACTGCATAAATTTCGCTCAGTGTACGTGTGGGTGGGTGGGGATAGGAGTGCTCTCCTTTATGTGCTGGGCGTGGCAGCAGCGGGCGGTGCATCATCACATTTGCACTGCATGATTGATCGTTTACAAATAAGCAAGGCGCTCAATGCTTTGTGCCACACGTTGGGCGCCAAACGGCAAAAACTCCTCGTATTTATTTCTTTTCCTCTTTTTAAGTGGCAAATTTTTGCAACAAACATTCAAAGAAGAGCTTGTGACATAATGAGCCAACATCAAAACGTTGCACAACACTGCAAACAGTTAACGATAATGGCCAATTAAAATCGGATCAGAGTTCGATAACAATTTCAATATGCAGCGACGAAAAGGAAAAAGCTTTAAATGGATGAAAAACTATGTGGAAAGTGTGTGGAAAGCAAAAGAAAGAAGATGTCGACTGATGAAGTCATTTAGCTTATTTAGCGCCGCTTCAGTTTCTTGGCGCCCAACGTGTGTGCGTGTGCGTGTGCGTGTGAGGAAAGGCACGAAAAGAAAGATGTAAGCGTAAAATAATTAAATTGTCAGTGGCAACCCGGGAGCAAAGTCAGCGACAGAGACAGAATCGCAGTCAGAGTCTGAGTCAGAGTCAGAGCCAGGCCCAGACCATTAGTGTTGGCTAAGAAAACCCTTTGCCACAGAACAACCACGCCCCCTTCTCTTGGGCGCCATCAAAATAAATGCCTGTCATTAAACAAATTGTCGCAATAAATCTGCGCATTTCAAAGTCACTGAAAAGTAAAAGGCAGCAAAATGTTAAATGGTAAACGGGAAATGCTCGAATGTTCAAACCGGCTCAAAAACTGCCAGAAGCCACTGTGGAGAAAATTAACAAACTTTTGCTTAAAAACATTTTTACAGTAAATAATTAGTTAATTAAGTTTTCTTACTACTTTGTTGTAAAAAAACGTCTGTTGGACTAATTACTTATTACCAAACTGGAGACGACCGTAATATGACTAATTTATTCGATTCTTGTCAAATTCAGTTAGTAGGCGTTTCAAATAAACTTGTATAGTATGTTTCTATCTGATTTTGTACGGAACTAACATTAAAAAAATAAAAGAATTATTTAAAAATTGCATGCAAAATGGTTAAGTTTTAACAAATGCTTAAATTATTAGTTCTGACCTGAATGTCCTTGTAAAAGGGGGGAAAATAACCCTTTAATCGAAGGGTAAGTATAGGCTAAGAATTTTACTTTCCAGACTCTTCCTAATGAAGAAAAAGCAAATTAAAAAAAATTATTTAAATAACAAATAAGAAAGGCTAGAGTCGAGCGAGCCAACTGTTAAAGACCCGGTCATTTTTGACCGAATTGTCCTATCGGAGTTATTGGCTATAGTTGTCCGATCCAGATCAAACATGGTAGGAATAGTTTTAAAGTCTCCATGCAAGTACTGTGTGAATAGCTCTGATAGTAATGAAGTTGCATATAGTTTTTTACAATTATCGAGGGCGGTAGGGGCCGTGACAAAAATTTGGAATAATCTAAGCCTGCCTGACATATAGTTTGACTTTTATTCCAAGTTTGGTGACTCGAACATCCAGGTGTTCATACTAACGAAAAGATAGACGAACAGACAGCCAAACGGACAAAAGGACATAGCTAAAATTTATAGTTTAAAATTTATGCCCTTAAATCGGTCTGCTATTGACCACAGTGCAGTGTATAGCTCGTTAAAAGAGCACCCAACTGTGTGTGGCTGTGTGTGTGTATGTCTGTGTGGGTGTATCTGTGTGTGTGTTTCCGTGTGTGTGAATAAATGAACGCTTTGGTTTGAATCATTAGCATCGCTCACTGATTACTTTATTTAACTAATAACGCGAAAACAACACTTGTATTTTGGAATTTTTCCTTTTCTTCTTATTCATTTCGTTGAATTTTATTCAATAAAAATTCGCAAATAACGAGAACTCAATAATTTTGGGTTACGAGGGATGTATAATTGTGGCGCTGTCTCTTTCTTTGTTGTTCGTTACGGCCACAAATAAACAAAGGAAAGCAATGAGGAAGAGGAAGTGGAAGAAAAGAAAGAAAAAAGGAAAAAAACACAATCAAGTTGACAAAAGGGCGCTGGACAAACAGCAAAAGCAATTAGAAAATGGCGGCCAAGTTAATTAAGCGCCATAAAAACGACATTTTGTGCCTTGAATCCCCACCAATTCGTACCAATCCCTTACCGAACCCCTTACCCAGTCAGTATTTCATCCGCATCTTATTCTTATTGTTGTGGTTTTTGTTGCGCTTTAAGCAGAATGTTGCTGCCTCAATCTCAATAGATAGAAATCAACGTCAGAGACGCTAAGAAAGGCATAAAAAAATACACACACACACACACACACACACACACACACACACACACACACACACACACACGCACACACACTTACATTCAGGAAGATAGCGAGTCGGGAAGCATAAATTAAAATACATAAACCATGCGAACGGTTAAAAAACAAGGCCAAGACAGTGTCTCAGAGCGAGCGAGAAGATAGTCAGCGAGAGCGCGAGAGAGAGAGAGAGGGAGAAGAGAGATGGAGATGGCTGCCTGGGCACATACATCAACTGGGCACGAAGCTGGGCGGCGATAAGATGGCATTACAATAAAAAATAAGTTGTTCGGGCATAAAGCAAAACCAACAAGGACCCAAGATAGATAGAACGAGACAGACAGATAAACAGAGCGAGACAGACAAACGAAGAAAACTACTAGACAAAAGTAAACTGTGAAGTGAGTCGCCTATAAAAGACCCTGTACTTATCATACTGTGGCCTCAGCCACGTTTCCCTCTACCAGTATTTTTTCTGACTAACCCAGTACACCCAGCTACTTGTCCATAGAACAGGGTTTGTGAAGTGAGACTGAGAAATAGTAGGAGAGAGAGAGAGAGAGAGAGAGAGCGGGAAGAAGTAGTTGAAGTTGGCAACAAATTTATGAGCAAATTAATTGAGATTGGAAACGCAGAAAGAAAGCTAAGAAGCAAGCAAAGAGAGTGATAGAGAGAGGGGTATAAGCAAAAAAGGGGGTGAGGAGACAGAACACTGGACACAGGACATGGATACGCAATGGAAGGCGACAGTTCTGCTGTCGCTTGTTAGTGACCAAAATGGAGGAGAGAAGAGAGCGGAAGAGAATGGTCAAAGAGAGCGGAGGCGAAGGCAGCAGACAGCAGCACAGCCAAGTTGAGTGTTGTGTGTGTGTGAGTGTGAATGTTTTGGTGTGTGTGAAGTTTGTGTTAGCAACTTAATTGAGAGACAAGTCAATAAACAGGAAGCGAGTGCCAAGCTCAAAGTCAAAGCAGGCAAAAACACAGAACACAAAAAAGCAAAGAGAAATAGAAAAGAAAAGAAAAGAGAACGAGTGAAAAGGCTTGGCAAATACCGCTACAATTGCATATGAGTGTGTGTGTGTGTGTGTGTGTGTGTGTGTGGTTGGTCAGTTTTAGCGACTGAGCAAATGCACTTTAAATACTGATTTCAAGCAGTGACTGATCAGCCTTCGAACTAAACTATAAGGCACACGAACTTGAAATTTGTATTGGAAAACATTCTATGCTAAAATCTTTGAATTTTAATTAAATGTTTAATATTAATTTCAATGTCAAAGGTTAAGTATAAAAAATGTGTGATTTTTTAGCGATATGTAAAAAATATTTGCTGATAACCTGTTCAACAGTTTAACATAAGCTGACAAATTTTGAATAGAATCAGACCAAAATATCATTTAGCTACTAAAGCGATACTACTGTCCCTTGGGCGGAAAGCCACGGTTCCAGTATTTTTGTCCGCCAAAGGGAGATGTCCGCCTAAGGTAACGGATTTTGTATGAAAATCATGCAACTTGGGACTATAAAACTCGTCCGGCTAATAAAACTGTCCGCCTGAGGAATCTGTCCGCAAGTGCAGCCTTAATTTTATAAATAATATTGATATTAATTAAGTTTAATCCATTATTTCTGCATATCAATCTATATCTCTGTCACACCACCCGGCTTTATCTCTCTTTTCCCTACCTCCTTTCCCTTCCTCCTTGCCCTTCCCCTTTCCTCTCGTTTCCCTCTTTCTTTCATTTGATTTCACAAAAAAATACTGTTACACTTTATATTTTAAAAATTATTTATACAAAATATATAAATTAATGCTTTTTTTTATTTGATCCAATTCATATTAGTACAAACTTTACAAATTCTAGCACAAGCTTGATCTGTGTGCAGAAAACAGTGAATTTGTCACAAACAAACAGTCCCAAATGCGATTTAGGCTAAACGCTTTCCCACTTTTAATAGTTCTCAGCTTTCGCTTCACTTGACATGACCCAAATTACAGGGTATTTCCGAAGTCGTTGCCAAAAGTTGTTGCTCTACGAAGCTCAGTTCAGACTGTCCGGCCTGCATTGCTGGGCATCCTGTGCTCAGTCCGGACTTGTGCCCAAACTGTGACAAGGACTTTCCTAGGCGACCACATAAAAAATATACCAAACAGCAGCTAGAAAGAGAGTGTAAGGAAGTATGAGGAGGTGGAGGTTGAGGTGGAGAGAGACTGGCTGCACAATAAACAAATAAACCCATAAATCTTTGCCACTAAAGTAATGCGCGTTGCTTGCCCAGTGTCCAAAGGGAGCGGAGTGTGGAAGTAACGGGACTACGACTAGTAACGGGACTTGATCGTTGCTGCAAACAAACAAATCCCGTTGTCTACACAGCGAGTGTCATGCATGGCAATGTCTTCTGCTGCTTACAGTGGTTCTCTTTGTTGTTGTTCTTGTTCTTGTTGTACTCGTTGTTGTTTTTGTTTTTGTTGCTCTCTTTATTGTTGTTGCTGCGGCTTTGCGTGCTGCTGCAATTTGTGGTGTCGCTTGTTTTGTATTGCCACCGCCTCCACTTGATCCGTTATCCTAAAGAGAATGAGACGGGACAAGAGCTAGAGCGAGAGCGAGAGCGAATGAGAATGGAAACTGTCGATTGTTGTTGTTGTTGTCATTAAAATTCAAGGCATACAAAGTCATTAAATTATACGCGACATCTTTTGTGAGCGCGCGTAGCAAAGAGAGAGGAGTGGGCTGTAGGTAGAAGCAGAGAGCATGGGCAGTGTGAGTGCTTGTGAGAGTGTTAGTGCGAGTGGGTAAGGCAGAGCGAGTGAGTATGGGCTTAGGAGTGTGAGAGAGAGAGCAGTGACAGACGAAAGTGTTGGGCGTTCTTAGACAGATTGCGCTTGTTGTTGTTGTTGTTGTTGTAATGTAGCTGTTGTGAGCTGATTTCGCAACACAAGCAGCGCAGTCAACGCCGACAGCAACGTCGCAGCGTCGTGATGCGATTAAGCAATCAGCCAAATTGGCAGCAACGCCAACTTGAAAGGAAATTACACGGCAGCAGCAACAAAGCAAGGGAGGGGGGAGTGGTGTGAAAGGAGTGGAAGAAGGGCAAGTGTATATGTGTGTGTGTGTGTGTGTGAGTAAGAGAGTCAGCCTGTATGTGTGTTTGTTGGTGTTTGTGTATTAGCTACGTGGCGATAGAGATATCGCTGCTTTCGGATGTTTGCCATGTGACGTCAAGCGGCAAAAACAAACACACAGACAAAGTCAACTGACATTATAAAGTCATAAGCAGCGCCATTCAGCAGACAAATCGTGGGCAGCAGTGAGAGATGAAGGGGAAGGGGAAGGGAATGAGGTAGGAGAAGAGCTGGAGAGGGAGATAGCTAAATGCAACTGCAGCGACAGCTAAAAAGACACAAGTAACTTGAAAACTGACAAACTTAAAAAGGTCAAGGGTGAATCATATTTATATCGATAAGCAGCAGCAACAACAATTGCAATTAGCTTAAGAGCCAAGTTAACAAAGCGGAAATGACAACGACAGCAGCGAGGAGCTGCTTTAATGGTAAATTTAAGGAAAGTATTAAATGGAATAAATAAATTAATTAAAAGAAAACATTTAAATAATTTAAATAACATTTAAATAATAAATAGTTTTCTATAATATAAATAAAATAAATTTGAAAACTCCTTATTATTAATAATAAATATTAATTTTTATTACATTAAATATTTTTTCTGTTTTTTACTATAAAGCAAAAAAAAAAAAAATTATTTTAAAAGTAAATTACAAAATTTTTTATTAAACTTTAAGCACATTTTGAGTTTTCAGAACCCGTACTCTTTAAAAAAAAGTAGTGAGGGGACTATTAAGTTTGTCTGGAGCGAAATGTGCTTAATAGGCAGAAGGAGGCGTGGCCGACCCCGTAAAGTATATATATTCTTGATCAGCATCAACAGCCGGAACGATATAGCAATGTCTGTCTGTCCGTCCGTCCGTTTGAGCACCTGGATCTTTTGAACTACAAAAGCTAGAGCCATCAAATTTGGAATGCAAGTCCGTCTATATGTCAGACAGGTTAAGTTTATTTCAGATTTGCAAACTATAGGAGCGATCGTGACCAAATTTACACATTATGTGTATGGAACCATTTTAACTATCTCCACCAAATTTGCTTTGCATCGGACAACTACAGCCTATAGCTCCCATAGGACAAATCGGTCGAAAATGGGTAATTTGTATGGAAAAATTCTCACTAGAAGGAGTAAGGGGATTTTTTTAGCCGGCTCGCACGACTGCAGCCTTTCTTACTTGTTTAGAGTAGCTTTTTTATGATCCGATTTTTATGAGTGGTCAATGTGCAATAATCTCAATTTTAAGAGCTATTTTCAAGTAATTTCCGCATTCTAAAGTTCGCCACATCATCCTATATGAATCGGTGGAGCTATTTCAATTTGAATTCTCAGTCAGAGTGTTTTTGAATTCAACGAGACATGGGGTTTTCCAACTTAGTTGCATTTTATAGCCGCAAGATGGAAATGGAATTTTGAAAATCGGGAAGGGAAAGGAGTAGAAAAAGCTTTTGACTCGGAGACAAGTGGATCAATTTGTTTAGGTTTATAGTGTCTTTTTTTTTTCTTTAGCTTTCTTTATTTTTGTTTTGGGTTCGAGTATCGCACATGGGACGCAATGAAGTCACACGAAGTCGTAAAGAAAAGGAAAAAAGAAAAATTTTGCAGTTGCAGTTTGCAGTTTGCAGTTGGGACCTTCAATTTGCTTACGAATAGAAAGAGATAGAGCTGCGATATGGGGTGTTGAAAGAAGTGGAGGAAGAAGGAAGAAAGAGCAGCCCAAAAGGATACTCAAAAAATGTTTGCGCTAGCAAAAGCGCGAAAAAAAACAACAACAAGAATTGGGAGTGTAAAAGAGACAGCAAAATAGGGTAGTGTCAAAGGTTAAGGGGGGTTTCAAGGGGTTTGGAGGGGTTAAAGGCGTTTTAGGGAATTTTTTAGGAGGGCTTTCAGGCACTGCGCCACACGCCAAGACAAATTATGCTGTTGATAAGCGCGACAATAGCGAAAGCATGAATTGTAAAGTAGGAGACGAAAGAGAGGAGTCAGGGGTGGCTAAAGGAGGGGAAAGGGAGGAATGGTGTAGGATAGGTTAGTAAAGAATAGGACAGTGTAGGGGATTGAAACTGATGCTGACACGCGCGCAACTGGCTGCTCTTTATAAATGTCTATACACAAGTGTGTGTGTGTGTGTGTGTGTGTGTGTGTGTATTCGTATGTCTTGTTGTGTCTACTTTGTGCCAAGCCAACGACCCGAGCCAACATTGCATTCAGATTGCTTGTTAAAGGTTATTTAACCCATTAAAAAATAGTAACAAAAGCGACAGTCAAGAAAACCGACTGCAAAAGACTCTGTACTTGCACCAGAACAACCGTAACAAAAAATTTTGAATTAAGACTGATCTTTTCTCTAACTACATTATATAGTTAGCTGATTCTGTTTAGTTTAGGGTATGGGCAATTCACAGTGTGTATAAATTAAGTGTAGATTATTCAAGTAGTGACCCTGTTATAGAATTTTGTAAACGGGTTTTTACAGAGTGTTAAAACTTGATTGGAGTGATGTCCAGATAGGATAGGACATCACTATACCGACTTGGTTAACGATACTGATCAAAAATAAATATATTTTATGTTATACAGGGTCCAAAAATAAGTAATGGCAAAATTTATATTATTTTTAATTATAAAATACAGGGTATTTTACTAACAAAAGAGCGTATGCGTCATAAAGATAAAAGGAGAGGGGAGAGAAAAGGCTACGATTTTGCCAAAAAAGTTATTAGATAAAGTCGCGAATATACAACATATGTTCTGAAAAAAAAGTGGAAAGGATTCGCAATGGCAAAAAGGATAAAGAGTTCCGCTCTATAGAAGTAGGAGTTAAAATGGAAAGAAAAATATTAAAAGGAGTTAAAAGGAGCAGAAGCCGCTTCAGCCATAGAAAAGCCGTGGACTATCAAACGGAGCATCTTAAGCAAGCACCCAAGGCGGCAAGGGAGAAGGGTAGAAGGGTGTTAGGGCACTGGAAGCGGGGCCAAGGCGGCTGGGCAACGGGTCGAGCAGCACATACATACATAAATCATTGAGAAAAATAAATCACAGTAAGAATGGGCAGAACACGAAGAAGTAGAAGCAGAAGAAGAGAGGGCTAAACGAGTGGGAGGAAGAACTAATAAGAGGAGAACGGGGAACGGGAGTATTCAAACTTTCAAGCTCTAAAAAATTATTAATAATGCAAAGGCATCAACAGCATCAAAAAACGGGAGCTAAGATTTACAGTGGGAAAGCCATTGAAATTCTTCAGCATAAACATTAACTTTTGATTTGACAGCGAATTAAGCATAAATGTAAAAAATATTAAAGCTTGGCACTTGCGAAAAAATATAGCATACTTTTAGGGATAGCACAATTATAAAATTTACTGATTCTAGCTATGAAACGTTCAAGTTTTGAGGCTAAACGTGAATTGTAGTTTTTTAGACCCCGTACTCTTAAAAAGAGTATAGGGGTCTATTAGGTTTGTCAGAAGCCAAATGTGCGTAACAGGCAGAAGGAAGCTTTTCCGACCCTATAAAGTATATATATTCTTGATCAGCATCAACAGCCGAGTCGATATAGCAATGTCCGTCTGTCCGTCTGTCCGTCTGTCTGTCTGTCTGTCTGTCCGTCCGTCTGTATGAACACCTGGATCTTTTAAACTACAAGAGCTAGAGACACCAAATTTTTTAATGAAAGTCCGTCTATGATGTACGCAGATCAAGTTTATTTCAAATCGGCGCCACGCCCCCCACCGCCCCCGCAATAAGCAAAAAACTAGACACACCTCGGAAAAAATTGATGTTTTCTGCGAATATCTTTGAAACTATAGCACTTAGGAACACCAATTCTGGTACGCAGGTTCCTAGAGACAACACAAATGCGACGTCATTCAAAATTTTGGTCTGCCACGCCCCCTCTTTCCACAAGAACTAAGCAAATTTTCCAAACTTATATGCCGTTTTTAAAGCATTTGGTAATGTAGTACGGTATTGTAGTTCAAAATTTGTTTAAAGACAAATTATATCAAACTAACCTAAAAGTTGCATAAAAATCCAACTATAAACAACTGAGCAATTAGACAACAAAGTAGCCCATGAAGCGCGTAATGAATGTAGTGGTGCAACTAGTAGGGCAGCATGATATGGAACTTGCGTCAGTAAGCGCGGGTTCAAATCCCATCAGTGACTGATTTAAAATTTTTTTTTAGACCCCGTACTCTTAAAAAGAGTATAGGGGTCTATTAGGTTTGTCAGAAGCCAAATGTGCGTAACAGGCAGAAGGAAGCTTTTCCGACCCCATAAAGTATATATATTCTTGATCAGCATCAACAGCCGAGTCGATATAGCCATGTCCGTCTGTCCGTCTGTCCGTCTGTCCGTCTGTCCGTCCGTCTGTATGAACACCTGGATCTTTTAAACTACAAGAGCTAGAACCACCAAATTTGTAAAAAAAATTCAGTAACTTTCGCGAGCAGATCAAGTTTATTTCAAATCAGTGCCACGCCCCCTACCGCCCCCGCAATAAGCAAAAAACCAAAGACACCTCGAAAAAAATTGATGTTTTCCGGGAATATCTCCGTAACTATGGCACTTACGACCACCAATTTGGGTACGCAGGTTCCAAGGGACAGCATAAATGCAGTGCCATTAAAATTTTCTTGGTGCCACGCCCCCTTTTTCCACAAGAAAAAAAATAAAATTTTCAATTTCGATGCCGTTTTTAAGGCATTTGTCCTCAACGTACAGTGTTGTAATTTAAGATTCGTTTAAAGACAAATTATATCAAACTACCCTGAAAGTTGCATAAAAATCCAACTATAAACAACTGAGCAATTAAACAACAAAGTAGCCCATGAAGCGCGTTGTGAATGCACGTGGTTAAAAGAAAAGAGATAACTGTATGTGTATATATACATTAGCCGCAATAATATGCAAAGAGAGCGTGGTCCGGGTGGGCAACGCACTTCTTTGTAAACACAAGACCTGCGGTTCGAGCCCCGGCACGGACTGAGAAATTAAATTTTTTTTTTTTTTTTTTTTTTTTTTTTTTTTATTATTTAGCACTATTATATCTTAATGAAAATAATCGGAACCGTTTCATAAGAAGGGGTTGGTGCAATTAATAGTGTTGCGGCGTGTTTTGCAAGTTGAGTATAAGTTCGCAGGTTCAATTCCAGACAGTGGAATTTACTTTTTTAAATTTAAACAATAAACAAAAATGTAAATAAAGAATTTTAACTGGTGCAACAGCCAATGGTCTGCGGTTCGAACCCGGCGCAGACTCAGAAATAAAATTTTGTTTTTTGTGCTTCTTATATAATAACATTATTACATGTAAATGAAAATAATCGGATCTCTGTCTAATGTGGGGCGTGGTGCGACTGATAGGGTTGTGACGCGTTATGCAAGCTGCGTATATGTTCGCAGGTTCAATTCCCGATAGTGGAATTTAATTTTTTAAATTTCAAACAAAAATGTAAATAAAGAATTTTAACTGGTGCAACAGCCAATGGTCTGCGGTTCGAACCCGGCACAGACCCAGAAATTTATTTATTTTTTTATTTTTTACATTATTATATGTAAATGAAAATAATCAAATTTCTGCCAAATGAATGGTGTTGTGTAACTAGTAGGGGTGCAACATGATATGGAACTTGCGTCAGTAAGCGCGGGTTCGAATCCCATCAGTGACTGATTCAAATTTTTTTTTTCAATTTAATTTTAAAACTTAAATTTTAAATTACAGTCGTATTCAAATATTAATTTCGAATACAAGGAGAGTACGGGGTCTTTTACAGTCGGCGCGCTCGACTGTAGCCTTTCTTACTTGTTTATTTAATTTTAAAACTTAAATTTTAAATTACGTCGTTTCAAATTAATTTCGAATACAAGGAGAGTACGGGGTCTTTTACAGTCGGCGTGCTCGACTGTAGCCTTTCTTACTTGTTAAATTTGAAGTAGTATTTTTATTTACTTAATTTTACTGTTGTTCCTTTACAACTTGAATTAAATTGTTTATATTATTTACAATTAGAGTTATAACTATAAGTTATAAGTGACACAGGGGTACAGGGTCCACATCCAGATTCGAACTTGACATAGCATGTTAATTTCTATTTGTGACACGTCGGCTGCTTAGAGCTCTAAGCTACTGACACAGCTTGAATTGTAGTTTGGCTTAAAAAAATTAAAACTCAGGCCTTAAATTTCCAACACTCTAAGCTCAGTCGAAACTGCTGCCAAATGTGCAGTTAGGCCTAAAGCAAACTGCGTTCGCTGTTGTGCCATTTTTGAACGCCATAAATCGCAGTGACAACCACTGTGCGACAGCCGCAACAACTTCAAAGTCGTCCGCTTCATTCACAAAGATAAAAGCACGCGCTCTCTTACTACTCCCCACTCCACTTCCCACTCCCCACTCCCCACTGCCCACACCCCATACCCCATCACCAGTTTGCAGTCTCCTTCTTTCACGCTGCTTCTCCCCCTTCCAACACAGTAGTCGCTTGCTCACTCACACCCGCAGCAGAGTTAACTGCAAGCACTCGTGCCTGCCTCCCCCCACCACTTTGGGCAGAGAAGAAGCAGACAGCAGCGATAAGACGATAGGCTGACGACGCTGACGTCGACGTTAGCAGCGGCATCGACGCCTACGTCATGGACAAGCAACATGCAAATGAATCGCAGCTTGAATGTGACTTTAAGCGACAACGATTCACTCTCTTCGTCTCTTCCCTTCCCTGTCTCTTTTCAGGCTGCCTCTCTTTGTCTGCTAGCCCACAAACAAAAAAGAAAAGAAGAAGAGCGCGCGAGTTTTAAAATTTATGCAACAGGCTTTTGGCCCATTTGTAAATTATGCGCTGTCATAAAGCAGCACAGCGGAGTTGCCAACTACCGACAACCAGCAAACAGCAACAACAATGGGAACAACAGCAAAAACAACAACAAGAACAAGCATGTCCAACCAGTTCGATAGCAAAACAGCTACGCGACGAAAAATTATCGAGCCTGACTGCGCTACTGAAAAAACCATCGACTGGGTAAGGGGAAAAGTCAGTAGGTTGGTTGCGGTGCGACTGGGCTACGGGGGTAGGGATGAGGCATCACTGCCAGGGCTGCAGCACGTACAGGCATATAATTTTTGCCAAATCAGAATATTTATGCGTCTAGCCGCACCAGGCGAGACACCAACAGCGGCGCAATGCGAAAGCAACAAAAGTAGCGGGGCGAGCTGGGTGAGCTGAAAGGGATTGCTGGTGTGAGTACAAGAGCGCATAAAAAAATTACAGCACGCTTGAAAAAACGCGACAAAAACACGCAATGGATATGACTTTTATACAAAGAACAGGACAGAGGACAAGGGACAAAGAACAGCACGGAGGACAGTGGCTAGTGGACAATGGACACGGCACAGCGGACAGCACGCTGAACAGTGGGCAACGCGCACACAACTGGAAACACTGTGCGGTGCACTGGAATCAGGAGCAGCGCAGGACATCGCTTCGTTGGCTGCTGCTCATTGAAACGCATTTGCACCTTACAAACTGCACACGTGTTCCAAAAAACGAAAACTCCAAAAATGATCAACCAACAAATGGTGGAGATATTTTAAAATAACTTTTTCATTTTTAAACTGTTTGAAAAAATAAAAATAATTAAGAAAATAAAAATAAAATTATGAAAAATCAATAAGTTTATTAAAAGCGAAATTATTTATTTCTTAAAAATAAAATAGTCTTTTAGAAAACCAATAAAAAGAAAACAGACAACTTAATAACGCGAAAACATGTTATTTTTAATAGAATAAACCTTTTGCAAAGAAATTGTCATAAATTAATACAAACAATATTATTAAAATGATTTAAAATTAAATAAATTGGAATAATTTAATTTTTTAATATACAATATAAGCAACAAGAAACGAAACCCCGAATAAATAGAAAATTAAATCAATTACAAGTAAAAGTTGATACAATTCAATTCTCCCCCCGCAAGGGCTTGAGTGGGTTTGCACAATTTTAAAACATTCAATTTTATGTAATAATACAATATGTCTTTTAAGTTCTCTTAAAATTTAAAGCCGATCCAAGAAAAATTGTAAGGAATGGAGCCTTTGGATGTTACGCTCATGGGAGCACTTCTTTCTGCAGTGCGACAGATAATCACGTGTATCAATATATTTTAAATTAAATAGCATAAGAAAAAATATTTGTAGCTAGATTTGGCATAGAAATAAAATAACAAAAAAATATATAAAAAATCAAAGAATTCATAAAAAAAAATTAACTAAACTTTATAAAAAAATGACAATAACTTACTTTAAAAATGGTTCAACACAATAAAAATAAATAAAAGCAGGCAATAATTTTGTCGAATTTGTTTGCTGGAACTTAGCTTTGAGCGCGCCTTTAAAAATAATAACAACAGCGAAAAACAAACACAAAAAAAAATAGAAAAGAATCGACTGTGTTTTTTTTTTTGAGCGGGTTCAATAAAAAGACAAATTTTTTTTTTTGCATGGAGTTTGGTGCAGGGAGGCGTTCAAATGGTGTCGAGTGGTGTGCCAAAAAAAGAAAAGGGGGGAGTGGCCAACGAAGGCGTGGAGTGTGGTTGTGTGGGTGTGTCGTTTGTTCAGCGAGTGGCAACAATTTAAAAGACAACAACACAAACAACAACAAAATTGTTGTCGTTCTTGTTATTGTTATTGTTTTTTTTTTCTTTTTGTTATTTGTTGTGCTGCAAACGTTTTTGGCACTTTTGGTTTGTGGCCAATTTTAAGCACGCAGCGGAGGGAATTGGGGGGCGTGGTACGCAGTGGGCATGGTCAAGTGTCTGCCTGTGCCACTGCCACTGCCGTGCAAACATGTGGCAATTTCTGCGGTTGCAAAAGTTTAAAACTTTGAACACTCGACGCACCAGGCGAAAGTATTTAGTAGCATATCATTTGTAAGGCCCTGTACCCGACAAGAGTAGAGGTGTGTATTGGATTTCTATTTAAAAAAGACGTGACTGATCCCATTAGACATATATTCTGCAAAAACATCAACAGACGAAGCGAATTTTCAGAATTTTTAATTGTAAGCAGATCAAGTATTTCAGACAAGCAACGGATCGAAAAAAAAATATCCTATAGCTTCCAATAGGCAACTCGATCGAGAATTGTTAAATTATATGAATAAATCTACAGCTGAACAGTTACAGGGTTTTTTACTGTTGTTTAACACAAATGTAGACCTGCTCAAACTTTTTTAAATTTAAAAAATTTTTTGGTTTTAATTTTTTACGTATTTATTTTGCGCTGCACCCGCACACACACTTTGATTTATATTTAATTCAATTTTTATTGTGCTTAAAAAATTGATAAATTATTGCACAACAAACGGCGCTGGCGGGTTAAGGGTCGCAGGCTTTCATAAATTGGCGGACGCCTCGCTGCGTTTGACAGCAGCCAATGCAAATTGTGGTAATGGGAAGGGCAAGGAGTGTGTAGAAGAGGGTAGTCGGAGAGCAGAGAGGGTAGGAGCAGCGACCTCGAACGTCTGAAGAGGAAATTCCTCTCAAAAGGTCTGGCCACAGAGCGTGCCTACGTGTTCCTGATGCCCACAAGATGTTGACAATGACACTGAACGTGGCTCAAAGCTTGAAGCCGCTGCTGGTCAAGCAGCAGCCAAGCCAAAGCCAAATGCCATTGAGACAAATACGTGAGAAATATACACAAAAGTGTGTGTGTGTGTGTGTGTGTGTGTGTGTGTGGTGTGCGTGTGTGGGTCAAATGACGTGCGCGTGATATGACAACATACGGCAAATAGGATTAGTTTCAGTGCAGAAAAGTCAGTTGTGGAGCAACAGCTGCGAGCTGTTATGCTGAAAAGTATGCAATGAAAAGTGTGAACTGAAACTTGTAGCCAAAGTGCGTGTCTATTGGAGATGACAGCGTGCGTGAGTGAGCGTGTTAGCCAACTGGAAATGGGCTAGATCAAAACATAATTTAAACAAATATCTGACATTTTATTTATTTAAATTATATTAATTATTTGAAAACTTTCTTTGTTAGATTTAAATTTCAAATCAATTTAGTTTTTAAGCCTGTGTTGGTAGTGTTGGGCAGAGAAAGAGTAAGCAAAGTTGATTATAGTACATTGAAAGCTCCCTTAGCCTTAGTAAACTGTCCGCACGTAGAGCTTTCCCTATTTTTGGTTGAATTCTTAGCCGAAAGTTTAAGGGAACAGTTTTTGTTTTTATTACTAATTTAAATGAAATTAAAATAATTTATTAAAAAAGAGCAATAATATTTAATTCATATCTTATAAAGTCTTTTAGTTGTATTAAATAAATTTTAATATTTTTCGCTACATTTTAAATTAGTTAAAACTCTCCACTCACGTGTGCATCGCCAGTGTTGGGCAACATGTTGTAAAAGGACATTTCTAATTAGATTATCATTGCACTACTTCCACGTGATGTTTGCTCGACCAACTTTCTCCGCAATTTCTATTCGTTTTCATTCATTTTTATTCCCCTTTACTCATACATAATGCCATATTTTTTTTTGCTCTCTGCAAGAGTATATTGGGTTTGTGCAAATTCATGTAACAGGCAGAAGGAGGCGTGGCAGACCCCATAAAGTATATATATTCTTGGTCAGCATCGCAAACCGAGTCGATATAGGCATGTCCGTCTGTCCGTCTGTCCGTCTGTCCGTCCGTATGAACAAACAGATTTCAGAGATGGTAAGAGCTACAAATTCAAATTTGGTCTCAATCGACTCGAAATTTAGTCAGTCAATACAAGAATCTTTTGTTTTTTTTGATGCCACGCCCCATTCGCCCACAATGAGCAAAAAACTAGACACACCTCGGAATAAATCTATGTTTTCGGTGAATATCTCAGTAGCTATAGCACTTAGGAATACCAATTTTGGTACACAGGTTCCTAGAGAATGCATAAAAGCAATGACATTTTGGACTGCCACGCCCCCTTTTTCCGTAAGAAATAAAAACTTTTCAAACTTGCATGCCATTTTAAAGCCATTTGTTCTTATCGTACAGTATTGTTATTTAAAATTCGTGTGAAGTCTAATTATATCAAACTAACTTGAAATTACTATCCATTACAATACCGATTTTAACGTTATAATCAGTAATAAATGCAGAGAGTACTATACGGTCAGGTGCGCTCGACTGTACTTTTCTTTCTTGTTTTTTTTTTTTGTTTTTATCACACAACTCAAGGCGGTGTGTGTAAGGGTGTGTATGTGGTGTTGTCCACAGTGTTTGCATAACCGAACCGAGCTGAGTTGAGCTGCTTAGAGCTCCAAGTGCTGGACTTTTCCATTCATTACGTAATGTAGCGCGGGTTTTATGTCTTGGACACAAAAAAACCCTTAACGTTGGAAGGGGGTTGCGGTGGAGTAGCAGACCACAAAATGGCAACACGCTTACCGCCATTTTAGCCAGAGCGAAAGCGGAAACTGATGGCAACTCTAGTGCCAACGCCGCCATGGCATTTAAGTCACGTAGCCACATTGAGTAATGTGACACGTTGCCATTGACGGCCCGATGACGATGAAGTGCAACTTGGAAATAGAAATAGAAATGGAATAGAATAGAATGGAAATGATAATGGAATAGAAATGAAAATGGTTAGGGAAGTAGAAAGGAAAAGGCATCAAAGTAAAGCGACTTTTGTTTGTCGGCGTTGACTCTTTGAGGCTCCTTTTTGTCTCTGATACTCTCTTTACCCTCTTTATACTCTCTCTTTAGCCTCTCTCTCCCCTCCTCCTCTACTATTTAAGCTTTAAGATTAATCTTATAAACTTAAATTCTTTTTTTTCCACTTTAAGTTTGTACCTCAACAAAATACGTGTTTAATACTCTTTAAAAGTATTTAAGGTTTCTCTTCTAATTTCTGTTTTGTACAGCTCAACAATTTGTGTTGTTTACATTTGACTTTGCGAATTGATTAGCGCCGGCAGCTGCCAAAATCAGCAGCAGCAGTGACGTCAGCAGCCACAAAGTTCGCATATTTATTATGCACTCAATGCTCAAACATTGCGGCCGCTGCGGTCTCATTACCAACTAAAAACTTGGCTAAAAGCAGACGAAAGCCAGCTGAAAAATGAGCTAAAAACTCTAACTATGGCATCAGGTGTCAGCTGTTGTTGTTGTTGTAGCTGCTGCTGTACCTCTAGTTGTTGCTGATGTCGATTGCTGCTGCTGTCGGCAACAATGCAACGTTGCAGGCAAGTTTTGCATCAATAACTTGGCATTTTTATTGCATTCGTAGCACTGTGCGGAGCATGTGGCATGTGGCACAATGCAGTGCCTAGAAGCAGTAACAACAGCAGCAACTACAACAATAACATCGGCAACACATGCGACACAATTGCCTGGTGCACACTCAAGTGGATACTCCAATCAACAGGCTGCCTGGTGCAGCTGCAGCTACTTTACCCCTTCCCACGCTTACTCCATCCCATTTCTATTCCCTTTCATTTCATCACCTTTCTCTTTCAAAGCCACCCCATGTCTTTATTCTATGTGAGGTTAGGTTTAAAGTGTTACTGTCTCAATTTGCCTAGTTTTCAATTTCCATTTCTTTCAGTTTTTGGCTACTTTAGCTATAAACTACCTTAAGTTGAAAGAACTGTTTTAATTTTCAAGTAATTTAAACCTAATAGTAGCTCAATACATATTCATTATATAGTTCCATTTCACATCTTTATTAGTTTTAAATTTTTTTTAGATTTCTTTTCATTGTTTTCCTTCTTTGCTCTTTTTTCCCCATGTCTTTCATCTGCTCAATTCTTTCAAATGTTAAAAAATTCTTTCTTAAATTGTTGACACGTTTTGCTAATAAACCCGAGGCAAGCAAAGGTCATGGGTCGGTTCAAGTTTTGAATTAACGCCCGTTGGGAAGAAGAAAGCTTTGGTCTTATCAACAAACAAATTTTTAATGCAAATAAACATTTCAAATATTGAAATCATATTCGCTAGCATCGCTATCAGTTTGTAGTTTGAGCCGCGGTTATTTTTTAATTTTTTATGCTAAAAAAAACAGGGGAATCAGTTCGAGTTGTAGCTTTGACGGAGGCAGAAGCCAAAAAAAATTGTTTGGCACAAAGAACTACCGAAAAACCATGAAGGTAAGCATTGTATATAAATATTAAATTAAATTATTAAAAATAGTAATAATAATATTAATAATAATAATAATAATAATAAAATTAATAATAATAATAATAATAATAATAATAATAATAATAATAATAATAATAATAATAATAATAATAATAATAATAATAATAATAATTAATAAAATTTGTCTATTTTTCTTTCGATTCAGCTGTCTATGATCGTCTTCCTATGCGTGTTGCTCAGCTGTGCAGTTATGAGAATTTCTGCATGCGTAGGAACGCACACAAACCAGCTTTGTGCAAAGAATGGAAATCATAGAGGTGTCATTTCCGATTATATGTGTGAATCATTCTGCATAAATTCTCATTATTATACAGAAGGCCATTGTGAAAAAGGGCGGTGTTGCTGTGTGAGGCTATAAAAAAGAAAAGAAAACATTGTACAAGTTTAAATGAAATTTTAAATAATAAATTTTAAATATTCATTTTAAATTAGTATTTCATTAAGTCATCGCAACTTAAACATTAACAGCATAATTGGCAAATAATTGGCAACCAACCATGAAGTCATTTGTTTCATTGTTTGCGCTTATCAGGCCACTGTCAGCCGTGACTAAACTTGTCCTTAAGACGTAGATCAGTCTTGGCGGTATATTGTCGTGTCTTTACAATGTGTGTGTGTGTGCAGATTAGCTAAATGGTTGGCTAAAAACAATGCACATAGTTAATTTGTTTAATTAAATTGTCCTGGCACTTGTGGCTGCCGTTATCAGTTTTGTTGCCCATACACATTGCTTGCTTTTCACGCGTGACAGGGGAATATAAACCAAATGCCCAATAATCAATTTAAATATAGAAAATTTTAACAAAATGTGTTCAGTATCAACAATTAATTTAGAAGCTTTTAACTAGTATTCCAAATATCAGACAAGTTTTTAAATTTAAATACAGATCAATAGTTTTTGTTGCTCCTTAAAACCTTAGCTAACTCAAAATTTTGCTACACATGTAGAAATTTGAAGACAACTCTGCACAGTTTTTTGTCAGTGTAAATATTGCCCCTGCGGTCACCTATTAAAAGGCAGGCATGGCTGTGGGAGAAACTTCAATTTGTAGACACGTAAAAATCTTATCATAAACAGAGATATAGCCAAAGTAAGCAGACAGGGAGGGAGAGGCGGTGAGAGGGAGGCAAAGTGATAGTGTGGCCACGCCCAGCGATAAGCCCAGCACGTCGTCGACATTCTCGCATTTGTCGTCATCAGCTTCTGGAGCTACTGTTACAATTCGAGCTACGATTCCAGAACACGTACGGCATATAAATAACATTTCGATTTGCCGTATGACAAACCGAGCCAAATGCCACAAATTATGCAAGCCAAGTTAAAGGAGCCGCAACCACTACAGAAAAAGAAAAAAAAACACACACACACACACACACAGAAACACTCTCACATAAAAGGAATGTAAATCGAGGCACTTGACATTGCGTATACGACGCGTGCGCCTTAAAGCCAACGCTGCATAGTTTTAAATGCTTTGCCTTCCTTTCAGCCACTTAAAGTGGCACATTAACAGTTGCCAGCTAAAGCTAATAACAGTTACCACAAGTACCAGCTACTAACTACAGGCACAGTCACAGTCACAGTCACAGTCACAGTTGTAGTTGTTGTTGCTTCAACTTTCAATTATGTTGAGCTCGCAATGGTTTTAGATGAGTTCCTTTTTGGCATGAAAGCACTTCAACTGCGGCTGGCAATCACTGTAAGGGCTTAATATAGTTGCTTATAAATAAATTAGCATTATTATTTGACTAAATTATGTGTTAATGAAAGCTCGACAAATAAATGATTTATGCTTCTGAGTAGCATACTTATTTTCTATAAAGCCGAGTATTTTTAGAAGCCTAAACTTTCTATAAAATGTCAGCACTAAATGTTTATAAAGTAAGTGCTTTAACTATCTGATACATAATGAGCTACAATGATTCTCAATGCACTCCCTTTAACTTTTAGTAAATGTTATGTATTATCCGCAAGTAGCACTCAACTCAGAGGCAACTGACAAAGGATTTACATAGTTTAAACTGTTATAAAGAAAACTACATATGCATATATATCTCTTATATGTATATATTTCCATTACCTTGACGCAACTGGGACAAGCTCTTCAACTTCTTATAAAATGTGTTGCATACTTTAAGGCTGCACCGAATAAAATGAGGCTGGGGAATAGAAGAATGGACAAAGAAGTGAAGGAGAGGGGTAGGGGCAAGCTAGTGGTCTAGGAAGTAAAGCGAAGTCTCAGGGCCAAGGACTGGCAGGAGGCGTTGTGGGAAGTGGTGCACTGGATATCAACTATAGTCAAGGAAATTACTTTTAACATTTCGAATGCTGCCGCTGCCCCCTTTTTCATGCTGGAAAAAGGAAAAAGGAGACAGCCAACTCAAAATATATGTATAAATTTATATACATATTTAAAAAAAAATAAGAGCAGTCGTAGCAGCAGAAAAAGGAGTTTGAGAGGAGAGTGGTAGGGGGTAGGGAAGTGAGGCAGGCGACTCCAACGGCAAATGAAAAAAGAAAGAAAAAGGAAGAATGGTTTATATAGAAGTAAAAAAAAAAAAAAAAAGGTGTGGAAGTGGAGGGGGGGGGGGGTTGGGGGTAAAAAAGGTTTGGGGGGGTGGTTGGGGTGGGGGGGGGGGGAAAGGGAAGAGGGGGAAAAAAAAAAAGGAAATATGGGAAAAAAAACAGGAAAATTATTTGATTTTTATGCATTTCACTTAAGCAACTGAAGGAAGAAAGAAGTGCAAAAAAAATGAGCACACGAGACATCCGAGAGCAAGGATGTAACATGAAAGGACTCGTAAGTCTGCTGCCTGGAGTCTCAAGTCTCGAGTCCTGAGCTTGGTAGTCTCCAAGTCGCGTAGTCTTGCAGTTTCAAGACTCTGTATTTAACAAAAAATGTATGGGTTTGCTCGGTTTTTGTTGGTAAGTTAACAAATTTAACTTATTATGTGCAAGGATAAGTTCCCATAATACTAAGGAAAGCAAAGCAATCCGTTTGTTTGATGAAAGCAACAGAAAATCAGTGTACAGGGTCTGTTTTAGTTAGAGCACTTGCCTACTAGTTGCTTCATTCGGGTCTGGTTATTCGAAACGAAGTCGGAGCGCCCGGTTGTCTGGCAAGTTGCTTGCATTATAGATGAAGTTCCGAGTTCCGTGAGAGAAATAAAGCAAATAAATGCAATCAGGAATAATAATTCGAGCAGCAGTCAAATAATTCGATTTCGCTGCTTTTTCCCAGCATTTAAACCATAACGTTCAGTGACTCGAGACGCATAAACAACATTTACTGAATTAAACCAATACTTGTCAAGGCAATTTGTGAGCGGCGGGCTGCGAGTAGACGGGGCCAGAAAGGTGAAAGGTGAAAAGAAGTGAAGCGTAGGGAGAAGAGGATTAAAGAAGGATATATACGACGACGACGACGATGACGACGATGACGACGTTGTTTGCTTGGCTCGTAAATAAATCCAAAGCCTATCTTTTAACGCCTCCTGGCAGCCAAGCACGCAAGGTATGTGCGCCTGGTATACCCTGTAAACAGCTGGTGTGGAGTGTATGTGCTGCGTTTGTACCTTACCCAGAAACTGTACTTAGACAATGTAAGATGCTTCGATTAATTTTTACTATTAGTTTAGACTTGCACAGCTTTCATGCTATTTTTAAGTTAGTCAAGCCTTTTCGGACTGATTTAAGCCCCCTTTTTTGCTACAATATTTTGTATTTTTCCAACTTAAGCTTATTTTAAAACTACTTAAAAGCTTGCACTACTTAAATATAATATTTTCAATTTTAGTTATATGAGTCTTAAGCCTTAAATTGCTGACTTTTTTAAGGTAGCCATCAAATAGCACGACTTTAAAAACATTTAAAAGTAAACGTAAGTTTTATTTTAGTAATAAATATTTTAGTTATGTAAATTTGTTTACATATATTTTTATATATATTTATTCATTTATAGCCACCCGCTTTCAAGTGCTTTCAAAGCTCTAAGAGTTATTTTCCAAGTTTAAACCAAAGTCTTTCGATTAAACTTGCAAACATTTCCCAATTCAACTTGTCACTTGAGTTGTCTCCTGTCTGTCTATTGAGGTGTGTGCTTTGCCCACTCACTTACCCAAATCCAACATAATTAAACAATAATTTACAATTACTTAAGTTGAATTTATAGATAGATCTGTAACATAGGCCACATTTCTCCTGGGGCTCTTAGGGTATTTCAATGCAAAAACTTTTTGGCTTATGCCGCAGGCCAATAGATTTCCAGCCCAAACTCTGCTGGCTTTCCACTTTTTTTCCCCTACTCGAGGACTTGAGAGGGGGCGTGGCAAGGGGCGCCGGAGTGGGACAAGGCGAGTTGGCTGGCAAAACTTAATTATGCATGGTTAACACGAAAACTCAATAAATTTTCAAATAAATTCACAAGAAAACGTCCACGTGTGTGTGTGTGTGTGTGCTATGTATGTGTGTGTATGTGTATGTGTGTGGTCTATGTAAATTTTATTTGCTAAAGGATTTTTCATGAAGTTTTCCTCGGCTTGGGCCTCAGTCGTCGGTGCTGTTGCATTTAGATTTATTTGCGACGTGTGTGTTATGTAAAACCTATTAGAGCGCCACCCAGATCGGGTTACACTGCAAAAAATTATGGCAATTTAGGGTAATTCGTAATGGTTTTAAAATGAGTATGAAGTTGATTTGAGTTGAGATTGTAAACCACAAATAAGTTTTCAATTAAAACATGGATTTGAGTGACCTGCAGGCAACAAATTTTAGCTAAAAAAAAGAAAACAGAATTGGTAATAGGACGTAATTTACATAATCAAATGGCAAATAAATGCGATAATGCAGGTGCAGGTACAAAGGTCACTCAAAGTCTTGTAAACTCATGCAGTTAATTCTACTTTTTTAATCTCATCGCCTAAAATAAATTAATTTCGGTTGCTTGCTGCTGTTTTTCTGTTTGCCTGGTATTTCACACAGTAAAATCTTCGTTTTTGTCCTTTCGGTGATTTCCTTGACCGATTTGAAGGGCCCAAAATCGTTGGTAGTTCATGTTGGAATACCAGGCAAACAGAAATATCAGCAGGTCGCAATTAAAAAATTAACATTAACATTAACATTAACATTAACATTAACATTAACATTAACATTAACATTAACATTAACATTAACATTAACATTAACATTAACATTAACATTAACATTAACATTAACATTAACATTAACATTAACATTAACATTAACATTAACATTAACATTAACATTAACATTAACATTAACATTAACATTAACATTAACATTAAAAAAAAAAAAAAAAAAAAAAAAAAAAAAAAAAAAAAAAAAAAAATATATCATTAACATTAACATTAACATTAACATTAACATTAACATTAACATTAACATTAACATTAACATTAACATTAACATGAGTTATTTTCATTTAAATATTAAATTTTGAATGATTTAATTTGATATCCCAAATTTCTGTCCATATAAGACTTATTATTTTCTGTGTACTTCCAGCTCCTTTTCCTATATTTCTCCAGGGCAACAGGCTCTGGACTGCTACTCCGCCTCCTCCTCCTTCACATCCGCCTCCTCCACTCCCACTCCCAGCACCACTACCATTTCCACCCTCACTCTGATTCCGATTCTAATTCAGACTTTTGCCCACTGACTGCCATTCAATTTGCCCCTGGCACTCAACTGTTGCACAAAAAGCCCTGCTTGCCACACAATGTAGCAGGGCGTGGTATATGGAACTACAACAAGTCGATGCCAATAGCCAGCAGCAAACAGCCAACGGCTAAAAGGCGAAAGCCGAAGGCTGAAGGCTGAGAACTGAGAGCTGATAGCTGAAAGCCTGGCCAAGAGCAGCGGCAACCTGGCAACTAATCGCCTGTTGAAACGGCTCACACACAGCCGCCAAAACTAAGGCAAATTTATTGAGTTCTCATATTGAGCAATGTTATAAAAATAATGCAGCAAACAAAGCCAAACAACAACAACAAAAACAACGACAATGAAATCCATTTTGGCACTGAACTGACTCATGGAATTGGAATTGAAATTGGCATTGAATTTTGGGCTATGAACGAATTCTCAAATACCCTCATTTGTGTTCTGGAGTTAAAATAATTTTACAGCTAAAAAATATGTAAAAAATAATTATTTGCAGTTTACAGAAGCAAGAAATTATCGTTAAAGTAATTAAACATGTTTATTATCTGAGTCATAGAGATAATGCCTAAAAATAATAAAATACAAATAATAAAATCAATAAAAATTAAAATAAAATTAATCAGTGTTGAAATATAAAATATTCAAATAATAATAACAACAATGACCATCAAATATATTTTAAGTCAAAGAAAAAACACAAAAAAAAAAGCAAAAATTAAAAAGTTCGACAATTTTTTTGAAACTTTTAGAAACTTAAACTTAACAAATGAAGTTAAAAAATATAAAACTAAATCTTTGTTTTTTTTTTAAATAGAACAAATTGTTAAACAAAATATTACTTGTCTTATTTATTTGGGCATTATATTGCCAAATAGAAAATTAAATTATATATCCAAAAACAACATTAAAAATATATTTTTTTTAATTAATTTAAACCAATAAACGCTTGTATTAAGCATTGGCAATACTTCTTAAATTTAATGTCAAATTTCTTGACTTATTTTTAAATTTATGACCACAAAGTAGCTACTTACTTTACAAGAAATATTAAATCCAAAAAAAGAAACTTAAAAATAATTTGTATTATTTTTTAAAATTATTTTAAAATTGGTTAAAAAAATTTTGCTTTCATATAATTAAATTATTTATTAAAACTTATAACAAACACCGTGCTAACTAACTTAACCAGCGCTAAATCATTAAATGCTAAAGTTGACACATAAATTGACCAATGGTCAACTCATGTTCATGCCAATTTTAGCCGATTTGCAGGTGATATTCATGTCGTTGTCGTTTCTGCAAAGGCTTAAAGTCCTGAAAGCGCCACTGATACGGGCTGCGGTGTATATAATACACACACACACGCACACACATGCACGGGAGTACACCCATGTGTGTAGGTGTGGGACTTAAAATACTTTGCAAAAAGTAGCAGTAGCAAAAAGTGAAATGAAGCCAAAAGGCAAATAGAGCATAAATTACGCAAATCCAACACGACAACTCTGCAGACGTCGACAGCGACGGTGACGGCGACGTTGACTTCAGCGTCGCGACAGTGCCGGACACCTCAAGTGTGTGCCTGTTTATGTGTGTGTGTGTGAGAGAGAGAGAGAGAGAGTGCGAGCGCTCACACACATTCAAAGTCAGAGAAACAACAAATAAGTTAAGTCAAAGTCAAAAAGCAGACAAACATTGCGTATTTGAGAACGAGACGGAAGAAGCAGCAACAAACTAATGCTGTCTCAGTCGCACGAGTGCCAGAGTGCAAAAGTGCAAGAGGAAGAGCGCACAAATGTGTAGAGTGCAATCAGGAGCCAAATGCTCAAGTGTCTCATTGTCAGCATGTTGCATACAACACGGCGCCAACATCGTGACTAAGAAGAGCTGGCGAGAGGGGAGATGGGAGAGGGTACAGAGGAGACAGGAGAGCAAAATAAAGCAAAATGAACAGCAACAAAAATGTTAAAGCAAGTAAATAAACATTGTGTGCCATTATCAGGCACAGCCAGCAACAACAACAGCAACAACAGCAACAGCAACACACCAGGCAACATAATTTGCAGTTGCAACTGAGAACTTTCAATGGCTTCGAGCTGAAAAAGCTGACAGTCCAGAGTGTGCAACAACAATGCTGCACAGTGGGCCAAAAAACTTTTTTACAGTCACGAAACCAAGCTATATTTTTTACATATATTTTATTTAAAAAATTAAAGTTTATTCTAAAAAGTAAACTATTTTTAATTAGAAAATTTTTCTACTTCGAAACACAACAATATGTTTTTATAAATAAGTGAAAGTATATAGAGTAAAACCTCCCTTGGCCGGACAGCTACGGTTACAGTATTTATGTCCGCCTTAGGAAACGGATTTTTTATGGAAATCATGCAACCTGGTACTATAAAATTCGTCCAGCTAAGGAAGCTGTTCGGCTAAGGGAGCTGTCCGCTAATAGAGCTTTCACTGTATTTAAATTTTCTTGATTTTCAGGGTTTAAGTGGGTTGCAGAGCCTGAAAATAAGCGCTTTTGCAAAAAATTGTTTCACTTGCTTCAAGTGAAATATTTTATTGAAACGAGTCGATGGCCTAGTCGCTAGTACTCCTAGAAAATAATTAGGTATTATATTATAAACTAGTTTTATGTATAATAGTTAATGTAAATAAAAAAAATATAATAAATTTTATTGAAACAAATTATAGTTGAAAAGATTTGAATTTCACTAGCCTTTTTAGATTTTTTATGTAAATAAATGTTCGAAATTGGGCCGACGAGACCCATCACCCCGTGACCCTTAACAAAAAGTACCTTCGTGGTGTAATGTAATTAATAATAATTTTTAAATGATATTTTAACATTGTTTTTAAGCAAATTGTTTTAACCCTTTTGCAGCTCAAATATTCTTCTGTATATAATTCCATGCAGCTGATGAAAACTGCTTTGGTGCCACTGTGCAGCGTTAGCTGCTGCCGGCAACAGCAACGTCCAATGCCTGGCACACAGTCCGGATATGCCGGCGAACCTGATATCGTGTGTGTGTGGGTGTCTGTGAGACTGTGTGTGTGTCTGTGAGAATGTGTATGTGTGTGTGTGTGTGTGCTCAGCTGCATGGTTGAACAGTCAATGGCGGTGCAGCCGAAAGACCGGAAGTGCAGTCGAGCAACAGCATTACAAGTGTGCCATGTGTGTGTGTGTCCCGATATGTGTGTGTGTGTGTGTGTGTGTTTGTGTGTGTGTGTGTGTGTGTGTGTGAGCAGGCTAAACAAAAGTGGCACAGCAAGCTGGAGTTGCAAGCAACAAAAAAAAAAAAGAAGTAAAGACACAAAAAAAAGTCAAGTTGACATAAAAATTGTACAAACTGAAAATGATTTGTGTGACCCACACACACATGGGCGCCTACAGCGAATCTATTGTGGCTCTATCTCTATCTGTCACTCTCTTTCCCCTACACTCTTGCTCTTAGTAAATCAAATAAATCGCCTGCATTGACGCTTGAACGATTAGAAGGCAGAATGACACAAGTGACAGCAATTCTCATTTATGTTTTCCTCTTCTTTTGCCTCCCCTTCTCACACTCTCTTTTCTCTCTCTCTCTCTCTTCCTCTTACTATGTCTATTACTATTTGACATAGTTTTCAGTTCATTGGCCCCTATGGCAGCTGCAATTGACGCCATTTTGTTAGAATCATTTTTTATGTTTTTTTTATCTTTTTTTTTTAATTTTTTCTTTTGTCTTTTTTAATAATAACAATGAACTAATTGAATCCAACGAAAGGTTAGCGTCAAAATCAATTTAACAAACGTGAGAGAGAGAGAGAGAGAGAGAGAGAGAGAGAGAGAGAGAGAGAGAGAGAAGACGTGCTAAATTTTTCAATTACTCTATGTCAAATGAAAATGCATTTCAGGCCAAAAAGAAAATTGATTGCACTCGTTTAAAAACTTAAAATCAGCAAAGCCATGAATTTCAACGCCATCAGTTTTAAGAAAACATAATTTTTATAGTTTGCCTGAATATCTAAAATTTTTAAATAGTTTGTTTCCTTAAAATTTCGTTTTTTGTGTTGATTTTATATTTCTTTATTTTGTCCACAAATAATTCAAACTCAACTTTGGATTTGAATTGAGTAAATCAATAAATAGATTAAGTCATAAGAATTTCGGTTCGTTTATATATATTTTATGAGGTAATTGAGATGCAAATCAATTTGTCAGTCAACATAAGCTTGACGGGTTTAATTACTGATATATTTTTAGACCCCGTACTATAAAAAAGGTTTGTCGGAAGCGAAGCCAGAAGGAAGCATTTGCAACCCTATAAAGTATATATATTCTTAATCAGCATCAACAGCCGAGCATCGTTATAGCGATGTCCGTCTGTTCGTCTGTCCCTATGTCCGTCCGTCCGTCCGTTTAAACACCTGAATCTCAGCTACCATAAGAGCTAGAGTCATTAAATTGGGGACCTCAGTCCGTCTACTTCCCAAACAGTTTTAATTTCTTTCAAATTCGTGTTGAAAACTCTTTTCACATAACCATAACTTGGAAACGACTAGAGCTATCGAGTCTAAATTTACACATTATGTGTATGGTACCACTATAACAATCAGATTCGGATCGGACAACTATAGCTACATAGGCTATAGCTTCCACACGACAAACTGGTTGAAATTTATCAATTTCTTTGATAAAATACAAACTAGAAAGAGTACGGGGTCTTTTCCAGTCGGCTCGCTCGACTGTAGCCTAATTTTAAACTCTACTACTAAATTTTAAAGTTCCTTGACCTAGCTGACTCTACCCGAATTTGTGAAACTGCAGCAAAGATATTTAAAAAGCTCATTTCGTATATCTTTAAAATCTGAGCTCATAAAATCGTTCAATAAATTCCAAAATACTTTCAAGACATTGCACAAAACCAGTATGCATAAATTAAGCAAATTTATGCAATAATTCCCAAGCGGTTTAAGCGCAGCTTTCTATAACTAAATAATGTTTGATTTATGATTCCGTTATGAAGCCAATAATCATAAATAGATGAGGACTCTGAGCTGTGGCTTTAAGTGCTTTAATTGCACTTGATATTGGCTTAAATGATATCGATACACAGAGGCACACACACACACACACACACACACATATGTGCAGCTGTTTTAGTTTGGCTTAATCGGTGAAAGTTTTGTTTCATGGCTAATAAATTTCAACACGGCAGCATTAAGGTTAATAGGACAACACAACTTGGCCCAATTGCTAAAGGTGTTTAGTTAGTTTCCTTTTGGCCCAATGCGGTTAAGGAAACAAGAATTAAGGGGGAGGGAAATGGAGTTTTAGGGAGACCAATTAGAGCCAAGTCAAAGTCTTGTGAAATGTTTTGCCATTGATTATGATGAGTCCGCGCACTCTTGGCGCTCAAATGCCAAACACTTTGGGCCTAATGTGTCGTTGCCGGTACCAGTCACTTTTACACTGAAGAAAACTCTTTCTAAAACTAAGTTTTGCTGCACAAAATGAAGTGTTTCTTAGAGGAGTAGGGTACAAGTAATATAGTACGAGATCTTGCCTGCTCAATTTTGATAGTTCATAATTTTTGTCAGTGTAGATGTGTGTGAGTTGCGTGAGTAGCGTGGAAGGAGCAGGATACGGGCTCAATTGGAATATTGGGCAGATGGTTGTCTAGTTGGCCAACGTAGTTGTTGCCATAGCCATTGCCCTTGCCATTGCCATTGACGTTGCTGTTGTTCACATTGTTGGCAATATTAGTGCCAGGCCAAGGGGCTCAAATACGAGGACTACGTCGAATACTCGCAGCAGACAATTTCCGGTGCACAAATTGGCAACTAAAGGTGGGAGCCGGGGGAAATATTGGGCGGAAGGGGCGTGGCTGGAGAGAGGACTATACAAAGTTGCCGGCAAAATGGCCAGGGACAGTGTTGAGTGCTGGCCACCGCTTTTGGCCAATGTAATTAATACCAACATAATTATATTTGGATAACACAAACGTAATCAAGATTAATTGAGTAACAGCAGGTAGTTTGCATAATTAGAGCTCTACAGACAGTCCGCCACAATATCTCTCGCTCTCTTCCTCTGTCTCCCTCTGTCTGTCTCTCTCTTTGAAATCCAGTTCATCAGGCAGGCTGCTCTCTTCCCACCTCTGCCCCGGCCATCGTTACGCTCGTCTCGACGGTCGTCGCTTCGTTTTAGCCTTGGCCAAAAACATAATTTGCAATTTCAAATGGCTGCCTATTTCCCCAACTCCTCTCTCTCTCTCTCTCTCTCTTTTCTTTCCCTGCAGCTATTGCCTTGACTCTGATTCTATCTCATTCAGTTTGTGTAGCTTTGGGCTCTTTTAGCCATCGCCATTTAACATCATTACACTGCAAACAACTTTCAAAAAGTCAAAAGACGCTTAAAACACTTAAAAAGTCGACATCAAATTATATTGATTAAATAATATTAAACATTTTGATAAAATATATATAGTTACGGCTTTTTGTACCTTAACTCTTTAAAAACTTTGAAACTTTAAGCCGACTTGATTATCTTAAAAAACAATATCTTGACAATCAATTGTTTAATCACCAGGTACTACAGTAAGTCGGCTCGTTTTAAGGTAAACAAGAAAGAAAAGTACAGTCGAGCACGCACGACCGTTTTGTACTCTCTGCATATTATAGTATTATGGATACCACTTTCATCAAAACACGTTGAAAAACAAAGCATAATCGCATAGATGTGCATCTGTTTGTCTGTATGCACATGCACATTCGTTTGACATTACATGTATGCACATATATATGTATGCGCTCAAATATAAACTTTGTTTGCTTGTTTTCCTTTTTACTCTCGAAGTGGGGGGATGAGAGGGGGGAAATGGGCCCCGTGCGCGGCGGAGAAAAAGGGGGGGAGGAGGGTTGTTCCGATTTGCGCAAATTTTTTTGGCAGAAAATGGCATGGTTGGGGAAAAGGGGGTTAAAAATTATTTTGGGGTTGTGCAAAGGGTCTTGATTAATGACTTTGTTTTTTTTCTACAATGTGATCTATGGTCGGATTCTTATGAAACTTTCTGGATAGTTTGGTCTTCAAACGAATTTTAAATAACAATACTGTACAATAAGAACAAATGCCTTTAAAATGGCATGCAAGTTTGAAAAGTTTTTTATTTCGTACGCAAAAAGGGGGCGGGTAATGCATTTATGCTGCCTCTAGGAACCTGCGTACCAAATTTGTATTCCTAAGTGCCATAGTTACTGAGATATTCGCCGAAAACATTGATTTTTTCCGAGGTGTGTCGGGTTTTTGACTCATTGTGGGCGAATGGAGCGTGGCATCAAAAAAAAAAAAAGATTCTTGTATTGACTGACTAAATATCGAGTAGATTGAGACCAAATTCAATCTTGTAGCTCTTACCATCTCTGAAATCTGTGTGTTCATACGGACAGACAGACGGACAGACAAAATAGTGTATAAAACAACAGCTTTCAAACAGCAATAAATGCAAACGTTAATACCAGTGAGAAGAGAGTACAGGGGTCTATTAGGTTTCTCAAAAGCGAAATATACGTTACAGGCAGAAAGACACTTTTCCGACCCCATAAACACCAGCCTCAACAGCCCAGTCGATAAAGTGATGTCCGTGTGTCCGTCCGTCCGTATGAACACGTGAATCTCAAAGACTATAAGAGCTTGAGCCACCAAATTCCGAGTGGAAGTACATCTCTTTCGGGAGCATCTGAATTTTATTTCAAATTGGTGTCACACCCCCTACCGCCCCCCGAATATTGGGAAAAACTATTTTCGTATCACCACAACTTTGAAAACATTAGAGCTATCGTTATCGAATGAACACAACATGTGTATGGTATCCTTAAACCTATTCCCCCTAAGTTTAATCCAGATCAGACAACTATATCCTATAGCTCCCATAGGACAAAATGTCAAAAATAGCTTATTTGTCTGGTAAAATGCGCACTAGAATGATTACAGGGTCTTTTACAGTCTATTTGCTCTACAGTAGCCTTTCTTAGTAGTTACTTTCATTGAACAAATCGGTCTAGTAAAATGATTACAGGGTCTTCAAAAGTCTGTTTGCTCATTGTTATTTATTGCTTTAAAAAATTCGATTCATCTTTAAATAATTTTCATAATTATAGTATTTTTTTTTCTAAATAAAGCTTTATACGCTGACTTTTTGGTACAGTTGTGTACGCTGAGTTACAAATTTCAAAGGCTTTTTTGATCAGTGTATGATCTTTATCATCAGTGTGTTCTTCATTATAATCATTGCACTACTCACCTTGTTTCCACCTTATTTGATTACAAAAGTGTGCACTGCACTTGCCGATGGCCAGGGTCATTGTTTTGCCTGTTGTTACAGTTTGGCTGCTGTTGTTGTTGTTGCTCTGCTTTGACTCGTGTTGCCTGGACACCAATTAGAAGATGCAACCAGCAGCAATGTGAGACCGACTAATGACTATGCCACTCAGCTACCTAATGGACTCGGACCACAGTGAAGCTTCATTTTGTTGTTTTAGCGACCAACTCGAGTTTGTACTTTTTGCCTTTTCGCCTTTTTACCTCTTTATCAGTTTACTTTTCGGAATGTTTGCGAGTTTACACATTTTACAAAACAATTTTTTTTATTTAATAAATGAAAATTTCTCAGTTTACTTGATAATCGTTAAAATGTAAAAGCAAAAATATTATTAGTGCTCTGTGATAATAGATTACAACAGAAATGTGGTGCTTTGCTACAAAATTGTAGCTTATAAATAGTAAGAACAGAAAATGGCTAGAACTTGGCATTAATTTCAGCTCATTAAATGGTTGAGGGAAATTTTATTTTTTTTTTAGATCAATTTCAAGGGAGAAAGGCTTAAAAACAGTAAATAAACACTTTATTAAATTTTATTTGAGTCAAATTTATTTATTTTAAATTACCTGAAGGGTTTTGTAGGAAGAGGCTTGAAACAGCCAGAAATCTACGCCATACTATTGAAAAGTAAGCTGACGATGGAGCGCCAGGGGTTAAAAGCGATTTCGCAATTGCAAATCGCGTGAATCAACGGCGGGAACGCCCGGCTTAAAGAGGCACGAGCCCGCTTCAAAATCCTCTGGAGAATCGTTCTGTTGCCGACACTTGCTGCTGTCATTTAAGCCAAGAACAAATAAACGCAATGCTTGCCGGCTGAGCACGTAGCCACTGCCACCAGACATGCATGTCTGACAGGGACAGCTAGTAAGAAAAAGAGAGAAAAAGACAGGGAGGAGAGGAGAGAGAGGAGAAATAGACACAAGTATGACATAAATTGTGCATGATTCTAATGGCGCTAATAATGATTCCAATTGAATGATTTACTCTTGACTTACCGCATTCTTTTCAGTCGCATAGTGTAGCTATGGAAAAGCCCAAATAGAAGGGCATTTCAGGACATTTCAGGGGCATACGGGCAGATTCTCAATTTCAGATTTTTTAATTTTAAATGAAACAAAATTTGTGCACATGCTTCACTTATGAACTAGTTCATAAATTGTTGAATTTTTTGTATCAAATTTATCGCTATAATAACAGTTAGCATATTTTAGGTACATTTGCTTCACAACTGGTACAGTTTTAAACCATTAATACAAAAGATTACTACAATATAAATAAGAAAATAGTTTGTTCCCTTGGTAACTAGTTCATAAATTCTAAAATTTTATGCTTCAGATTTAAAACTAAATCACTGTTTAGAAGCATGTTAGTTTCGGTACATTTTTAATAAAATTGGTACATTTTTTCGCTGTTCCAAGTAGTAAAATAATTTATTTCATAAAATTAAAACTTATAAATTTACTTAGTTTAATTGGAAACCACTTAATAAAGTGTTGAATTTCATGCTTAAGATTTTAAAATAAAATCGTTATCATTTTCATAGTTGTTTTAGGTACATTTCTACAATAACTTCAGTGTACCTTCTTATACTTTCTTGATTAATTTAAGTTAAAATTACTAATTTGTCTAGTACACTTTAGATCTAGTTCAATCTGAAGATCAGAAACGAATAATTTTACATCAAGCTATAATTTTAGGTACATTTGTAATAACCTACAACCTACAACATTGTAGTAACCTAAACCAATCGGCCTCATTCAAGTTGTGCTCATAGCGCCTACCTGGTCTTACGCCAAAGTGATCTATCGGAGTCTCTAGTTCATTGTCTGGTTCCAAAATCCTAAACAAGATTTTATTAAAACTTTCAAGCAGCTACAACTATAGCTACTAGAAACCCTTTAAAACCATTCAACCCTTTCGAGTATTAATTTATTTAAACAAGAGCACAATTAATAAAGCTCTTATGTTAAAACAAATTGAAATGAATTAAGGCACATGCAATCGTAATGATTAAATGAAACTTTGAATAGTTTCTATTTGATTGATTCAGAGTGACTGAAGTGTAGTACAAAGTTCATTGGACCGCAAAACTTTATATGCTAATTCTGTCCGCCAGATGGCGCTTGCCAGTCGCCTGTGAATCCTTGATGTTGACATTCGCTCGACAATCGTAGAAATTTGTTGAAATTTCGAAGGCTCTTTCAATTTATCAAAACGCCACACGGACTTTGCGACGCACACAAAGGCAGGGACCCCAAAAAAAAAATATAAGAAGTACAAAAAATGGGTGGATAAAATATAAAAGAAAAAAAAAATAGAAATGAAAATGGAAACTATGAAAACGAAAATAAAGGACAAACAAAGCGAAACAGTTGAGAGAAAGAGAGCGAAAGGGGCAAAGGGGCAAAGGGATGGCGAGAATCTTTCAATTAATCATGAGCGACATGTGGTCGTCGTCTATGGGCGGACCACCGAGCGCGAGAATAATTATACGAGTATAGCGCATACGCCCCGTTATCCAACCTCTCCAGGAGGGTTTAACCAGCCCCTCACACTCACTGCCACGTCCCCTCTGTGCCCCTTTAGTAGTTCAACTCGTGTGCTAACAAATAGCTGCCATAATAGCGTCCTGGGCACATCCTGGCACTGCCAATGGGCCACTACACTGCCCCCCGCCACCATACAAGCACATGACCTTTAACCCCTACCCCTAGCTCCAACTCTACCCCTACCCTCTGCTTGGCACAAACAAATTCGCATTAATAAACATATATGTGCATATATATATGTATATATACTATGTATCTGCTGAGCAGCCAAGTCGAGGAACGTAAAACTATTTGACATTGTGGGCGTGGCCATTTGGGAGCTACTTTTCAATTCTCAATTTGCCATTTGTTTTGCCCAAGCTAATAAAATATAATTTTTTTTATAGCTCTGCCTCTCTCTCTCTCTCTCTCTCCCTCTTTCTCTCTATTTTTTAAATATTAATTTTTTTTGCCAACTCTCTGATTGCTTGCTCTTTTGTGATTATTATAAAATGCCTTTCATCACTTTTTTGAGTTTTTTCAAAGAATTCTTTTCTCAGTCTCTCTCTGTCACTCTCTCTCTCTCTCTCTCTCTCCCTCTCTCTCTCTATCTATATCTTTCAGAATTTGTAAAGTATCCTTCTCAACTGGACCTTTATCGCTTTCTCCTTGACTAATTGATCTTCCACTTTCTTGTACACTTTTTCTGTTCTTTCTCTATCGGTCTCTCTGTTTTCGATAGTCTCTCATTGCCTCTCTCTATCTCTTTCTCCTGCTCTCTCTTTCTCTCTCTTTCTCTCTCCTTCTTGATCTTGTTTCATTGCCATTCTCTCATTCTCTCTCTTTCTATTTGTTAGTCTTTCTCTTTAAACACTCTTCTTAAAGAAGAAAAAGACATTCTTATCTCTCTCTCTTTCTCTCTCTATCTCTGTCTCTCTCTTATCCTATCAGTCTCGCTCTATCTCTCTATAATTTTCTCTCTCTCTCTCTCTCTCTTTCTTTCTCGCTCTCTCCATCTGTATCCTAAGTATCCTTCTCCATTGTCTTATATACTCTCTCTCTCTCTCTATCTACCTCTACTCTATTACTTGCTGTCTTCTTTCGAACAATTTCTTTTTGTGCCATCTCCCTACACATTTGAAAATAGCTTAGTCTGTTCTGTGTCTCTTCCTACCTATCATTTGCCTCTTCCTCCCTCCTTCCTTCAACCTAAGCGTTCGTTCACTCGTTATTTCTTTGGTTATGTTTTAATCAATTTATTCCTTTCTCACCTTTTACACTTTTTCTCGCCTTCAATTCTTTTCCTAGACTTTTCTCCTTTTTCCCTCCACCGCTCTCTACTTTTCCCTCGTGAATTTCCGCACTATTGCTATTGAATGCCGGCATTCAAACACGTCATAAAGAATTCCACTCCAACAGCGTTAACCATTTCAAATTCAACATTCAACATTCAGGACTCAACATTCAGGATTCTGGATTCTGGATTCAGGATTCAACTGAAATGTACTCAGTTGAAGCGAATCCTCCCTGTCATACAATTCTCAATCCTTTGTTGTTATCCCAGCCACCTGCCCTGCAGTAATATCTGCTCCTCAAAGGCGCGGGGTGGGCGTGTCTGGCAACTGGCGACTGCACTGAAAATTCATAAAAATAAACCAAAGTCAAATGTATAACAGCAGATTTTTTGCAATAATGTTAGCATTCGGATTTTACAAGCGCACAGCATCAAACGGCATTTGTCTTTTCTCTCTCTATCTCTCCTTTACCCTACCATCACCTTCCACACCCTCCTCTGCTCCCTTCTTCTGTGCTGTTGCCTTCTTTCACTTCTTTTGGACACTGTTTGAGTGGCGTTAGCATTGCATTTGTTGTCTTAGCGATGACAGCGTGAAAAGCTTTTAAATTATACACTGGAAAAAATATTTGTGTTTTTTACGTGGTAAATAAAATCTCAAACAAATAAAAAGAAGAATAAATTTAAAAATATGCACTTTTACGCTAAACTTTTATTAAACAGAGTAAAGTTTATATTTCTGTGCTCAAACATTTTTTAACATATAAAAAAATCAACAATTTTCTGGCAAGTTTTTTATTTTTTAATTTACGAAGCTTCACATTTAATATAAAATAAAAAAAAATAGTTCAACCATATCATTGTTAATTTTTTTTTTAAATTTATTGAAAAAATTTATTTATATATATTTTATAATGTAGGTACAGTGAAAGCTCTACTTGCGGACAGCTGCCTTAGATAGACGAATTTTATAGCCCCAAGTTGCATGATTTTCATACAAAATCCGTTTCCTTAAGCGGACATCTCCCTTTGGCGGACACAAATACTGGAACCGCAACTGTCCGGCCAAGGGAGCTTTCACTGTACTTATTAAAAGTTAAAATTGCATTCAAAAAACCACTGCGAAATGTAGTTTGGCGATAGTTCAGCAGTTATATCACATCTGAAGTCACGTGGGTTGCACATCTCTAGCTGACATAAAGTCAGACAAACACGCTGACATACACACACACACACACACACACACTGGCACACACGCACACATGCAGTGAGACATCAAACGTGCAAACATTTGCCATATTTTTGTAATCAAAGTAAACAATCCATTTAACCAAACACAGAGCCAGAGCATGCAGGACACCGGACACACACACACACACACACACACACACACACACACACACACACGCCCACTATCTATCCCCAGACTCTCTCCACCCCCCCCCTACCGCTTTCATTGCAGCTGCTGAATTGCGCCCAAAGGTGCATCTTTGGCAATTTTGCTTCATTTTCGATTTTGGCTCGCGACTCGCGTGCAGCGCCCCCTGGCGGCCAACGACATAGCAAACAGTGTAATGCCGAAGGCCAATGTTGCTACTATACAACCTCCAAGCCCACCTATTCCCCGTACGCCCCTGTCCACTCCCACTACCTCACCTTCTTGCTGTTGTTATTGTCACATGGCAATGTTCTCTCGCACAGTCACTCATAATCATTTTTGTAGACCATCGTGTCGTCGCACAGTGGAACAAAACCAGCAGCCAGCAGTTGTCGCGTGTATCAAACGACGTTTGCCAACCGGACAGACGAACAGAGGGACAGACGGACTAACTGGCAGGCGGTACGTGACGTCTTTGGCTCGTTTTTTATGCAAACAGCATTTGAATTTGAAATGAAAACGCTAAAGGGCATTGCGACTTTTGCCGCTGTTCCAGGGCATCAGCAGTGGACTGTCGTACTGCCGAGATTCTCCAGGTCCTCCTTACTTTTCTGGTTGCTTGTGCTGCTCATAGTCTCCTGCCCTCTTTCCATGCATCGCCTGTAGCTAGCTTTGGACTCTCGTGCTTCGACTCTTTTTCTCTTTTTCTTTACCTTGAGCTCCTTGAATCTCCCCTACACTTTTAGGTCCTTAGGCTCCCAACTGTGCTCCTTATACTTCTGCTACCGATTCTCGTACTCCAACTGTTTTCGTGCTTCACATGTTTCTTAAGCTCCATTCATTTCTCTGTTATTAAACTCTCCATAGTCCCCTCGCTGTACGAACACCTCTAGGCTTTCTTGCCTACCTGTTTAGTTTCTCCTGCTTCTCGAGTTTCACTTGCTCTCTGTATTCTTCTTGGTTTTTGTGGTCTTGGTGTCTCCTTGCTCTCCTAGAGTGTAGTTCTCATGTTTTCAATTCTCCTATCGCAGCTTGTGTTAGTCTGATCCTCCCAAACTTCTTTGCATACTATCTACTCTTCATAATCCTCGTACTCCTCGTAGTCATCCTACTTCTCCCATCGCCTTATCCTCTTACGAATTCTTATACTCCTCCAACTTTCCCTACTACTTCTCCTACTCCTCAAACTCCTTGTAGTCCTTTTGACCCCTCTTATTCTTTTTAGCTTTTCTTATACTACTAACCCTTCAGTTTCTTCTACTTCTGGCTCTTACAGTGTTCCTCTTTCCCTCTATAATCTTTCTTCCTTAGCTCCTGCTGCTTCCCGAACCCCTTCCTTGCTTACGTCTCCTTATCTTCCTGCTCCGCGTAATCCTTCTCTTATCTACTCTTTTTATCTGCTCCTTGTGCTCTTTCTCCTCTATCTGCTCCTGGTTATTCACATCTCTTCTTTTTCCTGCCACCCTCTCTCTTATACTATTTCTCTTTCTCGTTCTCCTCTTCCTCTTCTATTCTTTCCTCCCGAATATGCAGCATTCCATGTACCCCACCTGCTCTCCATTTACCTATATTCTCATAGTTTTGTCCACATAGCCCCTAAGCCACCTGCCACGCCCACACCCACTCCTATGCCCACGCCCACTTGTAAATGCTGCGGCCTTGCATACTTTTCAGCGCCATGCGGTAACTTTAGCACTGATATGACAACACTCCATAGCATCTGTGTCCATTGGCATTTTGTTTGTAAACATAACTCTACCTCTCCCACTCACACACACTCTGCTTGCATGTGTAGGTATGTGTGTGTGTGTTGCTGGGTGTGTGCAAATAGTTTTTACTGTCGGCACAGTCACAAAACCCAAACGCAGCCAAAAGGCAATAAAAGCAACGCGCCAACTTTGTTATTACGTTTTTATACCGCCAACAAGCACACAAAGCGGGGGCGAAGAGTTGCTGTAAAGGGCAGGGGGAGTGGCAGATGGGGGCAGCTGTAGGAGAGACCTGTTCTTTGCATAGTTTTTATGCGCTGAATGAAGCAACTCGCACACCTGTTCAACCAGATACATCCAAAAAATGTTCTCCTTCATTCATTTGCATTTGCATTTTTAGCTCACTGTTTGTTCATAGCTCATCCCAAGTTACCTACAGCAAACCACCCGCACCACGCCCCCTTTTGTGCCCACTACTAGCTAGCCAACTGACCAGCTGGCTTTTATTATTTTTGGTTAGTTTGCTGCATTACAAAAATGTGAGTTTGTTGACATGTTATGATTTCGATTTTAATTCAGCAGACAAGCAGCATAGAATAAAAGCTGAGAGTAGCAAAAAACGGCCAATAGTCGGGAAAAAACACCGCTAAAAATACTGAGCAAACCAATAAAAAATCAACAAATATTTCTTTAAATTTAAAGCACATTTGTTTTATGTTTTAAGTACAAGAAATGAATTGAAAAATATTTCCAAGAAATGACTTTAAATTGTCATTTATTAAATTCAACAAAAATGAAATGAAATTAACATTTAATTGCTGTGATTAGACCAGAGTCAACGCTACAGAGCACACAAAATTCAATATGAAAATCAAGATTTATTTGAGTGTAGAAATTATTTTAAAAGTTTATATTAACTCGAAGCCATTTTGCGGCCATTCAATTAGGCCATTTATCAAAGCAAAGCCAACTTATGAATATTTAATTACCGATTTGATGCCTTTGATGTCCTTAATTAAGCAGTTCAAGCTCAAGCTCAAATTTTGCACATTTTTGGTAACAAAAAAGGCGTCAATTGTGTGTAAAACTTTAAGCTAGCAGTCAGGGAGTGGAGGCTCAACATACAAACATAAGCTGAAATTTTGTGCATGTCATTAGCTCCGATAAATATATATATAGTCGAGCGAGCCGACTGTAAATAACCCCGTACTGATTATGGTGCACATATTACAAAAAGTCTTTTTCCAACGATTTGTCCTATGGAAGCTATAGAATATAGTTGTTCGATCTGGATTAAACTTGGTGAGTATAGTCATAATTATGATATACACATAATAAGTGAGTTTGGATGCGAGATATAGGCTATAGTAGACCGCTCTGTATCAAACCTCGTAAGAAGAGTTTTGCTGGTATTAAACACAAATTGTGTGCAGTTTGTTGAGACAGCTTCAATAGTTTCCAAGCTAAGATGGTGGTGCTAGCTTTTAAAGGCTCTGAAATCTGTGTGTTAATACAGACGGACGAACAGACGGACAGGCGGACATTGCTGATCAAGAATATTTATACTTTATGAGGTCGGCCACGCCTCCCTCTACCTGTTACGCACATTTCGCTTTAGACAAGCTTTATAGAATCCTCTACACTAAAATAATTATAGAAAGTCTTTTAAACAAAAAGCAAACGTCAGCAAATTTATTCAAATTCTATTCTATTCAATTCAAATTCAAATTTAATTTAATTTATAAAACATTATCAATCTTTGTTTAAAACTAAATGTGTAATTTATAAATAAACTTTATTTATGTCATAACAATTATATTAACCAATTCAATCGCTGTTGCTCTAAAGTTACACAATTTTTTACTTTTTATAAATTTATTAAATTAATTTGTTACACAAAATTTAAAAATTGTTTTATTAACTTAATAAAATCCTTCACTTTTATAAATTGCCTAAAGAGACTTTAAATTTTAATATAGAAAATATATATTTTATAATAATTGTATGTATAATAATAATTGAAAATAAATTTATTTAATTCCATGCTTTCACAAGCTAAAAACTTTTATAAACACCACACAAAACTCAATGTTAAGGAGCTAAAAAAACAGAATTTGTTCAGCTTTAAAAATTGAATGGCATAAAATAAATCAATAAAATTTTTGTTGCTTTGTTTAGTTGTTTTTTTCTGCAGGAAGTGGATAGAAAAAAATGTAATTGTGTGACAGGATGTCTGTGATGCGATGATGTCCCGTCGCGTTCCATTCCGTCTCGTCCTGTCCCGTCCTGTCGCGTTGCACAACAATCCATGTTCATATCTTTCTGGGCGTCAAACACAATGTGTCACTTAGGTGTCAAATGGCAAAATAAATAAATAAGCTGTGGGGGCGAGTGTTAAGCAACTAACAAATGTTGTTGTTGTTGTTATTATTATTATTATATTTACTGTTGTTGTTGTTGTTGTTGTTGTTGTTGTCACGCGATTTCAATAGTAATCTCTTGTCTTGGGCATAAATGTCGCATTAAATTGTCACGCACTTGTGGCTTAATCACGCCAAAAGGATAACAGCCAGGCCCATAACATGACCAGATCGGATGGCGAGTAGGGGAGTGGGCGTGGCAGTGACAGAGGCAGCTCATGCTGGACAGACACTTCATAGTCAGCGTTGGCATTCCATTCTGCTAACACATCCTTGCGGTTATCCGCTTTCGTCTGGAACTTAGCCTGGACATGCTCCTGGTTTCCCTCCCTCTGTTTCTCTTGCTTTTTTGATCCACTTCAATGACTGGCTGACAGCGTACGGCTGGTGTAGTAGGCGGGTTTAGGGCATGGTCTGGCATTACTTGTTTGCGGTTTTTATTATATTATGCTTGTGTCAAATGAGCTCAGTCCTGTCACATCCTTGACTGCTGCTAGCTCAGCGTCCTGTCAGAAGGAAGACTCTCAGCCTGGCAATCTCAATTCTCCAGTGCCCGAAAAAAATAAACCCCAAACCACAAAATCCCTATGTTACCGATCTCCTCCCTCTCACATTCTCTCGCTCGCTCGCTTTTTCTCTTAGGTTCAGTCATTACACATCTTAATGTGAAGTGCTACGCTTTGTAGGACATTTCTTTCTCCCTGCTCTCTGTGTCTTTCGTTCCCTACTCCTCTCCCAGATAACAGGTGGTCCTTCTGGGTTGTCACTGCCCATTTTTGGGGTAGACCCAAATAGGCAAAACCACTTGGGAACAACGACAAGTGCCACTGTGATGTCTTAAGCACTCAAACCATAAAGTTATCGCTTCTGGTTTGCATTGCAGCTTACAAAAAATTAACATGTCTTTCCCTTGTGTTCTTATTATTATATTATTACTTATCAGACATATAATTAAATACTTAGCACAGTATAGCAATTATTACCAAACAATTAAACTTCGGTAAACAAGCTTTAAATGTTTTTATAATGTTTTTTATTGTTAAAGAAAGTTAATACAAATAATAGTAAGCTCTTGGGTACAGTCAATCATCCCATTGAAACAGAGTCAAGTAATTAACTTAATGTTTCAAGTTTCAATTCAGCCAAAATAAGGCGATGTCTCCAAACAGGTAGAATAATTGCTGGTACTTCAAATTTAATTTTTTTAATCGATATTTTGTTAAGTTTGATAGATGTTCTTTACATACATGTCGAAAATTGGCATTTTATGTTTCTGTATCATTTATAATTTGAACGCAATCGTTAGTTCTGGTAGATGCCAATCAAAATCGGGAGAAAAGATTCCAAAATTATTCCAAAGAAAATTACATTTAATAAATGCAACAAGTGTATTTATTTTTTAGCCCAAAAGTATGCCATGAAATTTAACTAGAAATGACAAACATGAAAAGCTTTGAATAAAAGCGTCAGCTTAAAAGTATGCCACAAATTTTTTATAAAAGTTTTTACTAACGAACTGTAGGTTTGACAACTACATTTTCCAATAAGTACTAATTTAAAACAAATCAAAAATTCTGCTACTTTTGATAGGGTAAAATATACCATCATATACAGTGCCTTAAAATTTGCAGTTCAGCGTAGCTGTGCAATTGGCAGTTGCGCTTGCAATATTTTATGAGTTAAGGCACGTTTCAGTGGTTAGGCCGCTGCCACCCAGCAGGGTCGTGTGGTGCACTATATATACAGATATATAAATATATATATATATGTGGCTGCTGAACCACTCCAGTGACCAAAAATAGTCTGCAGTCAACTGTTTTGCTTGGCCACAATGAAATTTCTGAGTTTATGGACTTGGCTAAAAAGGGGACAAAACGAAATGTTGATACTCGCTCGTCGAAGAGGGTGCAACTGCAACTGTAACTAGAAACCCCAAGCACAGTCACACAGTAACATTTCCAACCAAAACGACAACACCAACACCAAACCCAACCACAATATTAAGTCAATCTGGAAAACCCTTCAACCCAAATCAGATTCAGAATATAAGCTCGAGTCCGAGTCTGAGTCCGAGTTGAAGTCAAAAGTCAGAAGCTAGAAAGTCGAAAGCCAAAACCAAATCCTTAGTTGATGCATAAGTGCTGAAAATTCTTTTGTGGTTTGTTGCCAGCAGCTGAAATTGAATTATAAGCCAAAAAGCAATGCGAACATTGCACCACTCGAACACCACAGAGCAGTACCACCCACAACTGCTATTTAGATACACTGATAACAACAAATTCCAAGAAATTTAAATGTTTTTAATTAAAATATATTTTGTTTGTTATGTCATTTAAATGAAACCCACAATATCTGTTTGTGTTTACTACGATTTGACTAAGAATTTAATGAATTTCTTTCTTAAATATTTGATTTTTGGAATACCGTTTCGTACAAAATTTAGTGCACTTGAAAATCCATTTCTATAGAACAATATTCCTAGAATTAAATTCATAAAATTCTAACAAAACATGTTGAGCAAACAATTCAAAACACAATAAATTAATAATTAATTGGTTTGCTGTCAGAACTTATGACGGCACCCACAAAGTAAAATTCCTAATAAATGAAAAAGCTTCATGAAATGTTAAAGAATGTTTTAAAAATTTTACAAAATAGATTTCTAAGTTTTTTTCAGTGAAACTGAATTTTATTTACACATATTAGTATGTTTAATAACTATTTAAATCAGGCGCTAAATAAATGAATAATTATGTCTTTAAATAAAAGTTAAGTTTGCAATATAATAAATATTTAGTTACAAATAAATATTCAACGAAAAGTGGCTCAAAAAAATCGTTCAGCATTTTTCAGTTGTTTGGAAAGAAACCAAAAAAAACAAGAAAGAAAAGTACAGTCGAACACGCCCGACCGTATAATACTCTCTGCGTTTATTCCCAATTATAATACTTAAATCGGTATTCAGACATTACAATAGATAGTTCTTGTATTAGAATACGTTAAAACAAAAAAAAAGATAAGCATAATCAAGCATACATGTGTTTGTCTGTATGTACATACAAATTCGTTTGACGTTAAATGTATGCACATACATATGTGTGTATGAATACTATTGGTCGGCACGACTAGCGCTGTCTCTCTCGCGCTCATTGCTTTAGAATAAAATCTTTGTTGCTGCATTGCTTTCTTGTTTATGGTCGGATTCTTATGAAACTTTCTGGAGAGTTTGACATGATACGTCTTCAAACGAATCATAAATAACAACACTGTACGATAAGAATAAATGCTTTAAAAACGGCATGCAAGTTTGAAATTTACTTTTATTTCTTGCGGAAAAAGGGGGCGTGGCAGCCCAAAACTTTTGATGTCATTGGATTTATGCGGCCTTTAGGAACACGTGTACCAAAATTGGTATTCCTAAGTGCCATAGTTACTGAGATATTAACCGAAAACATCTATTTTTTCCGAGGTATGTCTAGTTTTTTGCTCATTGTGGGCGAATGGGGCGTGGCATCGAAAAAAAAAAAGATTCTTGTATTGACTGACTAAATATCGAGTCGATAGAGACCAAATTCGAACTTGTAGCTCTTACCATCTCCGAAATCTGTTTGTTCATACGGACAGACGGACAGACAGACAGACAGACAGACGGACAGACGGACAGACGGACAGACGGACAGACGGACATGGCTATATCGACTCGGCTTGTGACGCTGATCAAGAATATATATACTTTATGGGGTCTGCCACGCCTCCTTCTGCCTGTTACATACATTTGCACAAACCCAATATACTCTTGCAGAGAGTATAAAAATCAATTTAATCAACTGTATCAGAATTTACTTCTAAAAACAGTTCATAATTTTATTAGTCCGAAAATAAATAATTAAAAAAGTTTGTTATCTATATTTTAATAAAATTTATCAATGAAATTGAAGTGGCATTTTTAAAAGTTATTTAACCTATTGAAATAAATATTGTTTTGCTCTATAAACTGCTCTTTTCTTACAGTGTAATAACTGAAACTCATAATGAATCATTTTTGCATTTCGTAGCTAATTCGATTACAAGTTTTGCAAATGTTTATTAAATTTGCATTGTCAATTAAGTGTGGACACTGTGGAAAGCGGAATGTGGAATGTGGCATGTAAAATGTGGATGGTGGCTGGGGTAAAGTGGTAGGTGGAGTGGAGTGTGTTTAGTGGATTGTGTGCTGTTTTGTGGGTCTTATAATTGCATTAGGAATAAGCTACGTTCATTGCTGTCCACAGCAAATTTTGTCGCATTTGCAGCCAAAGGATCAATTTACTGACCCTTCAATTTGCCGTCCAGTAATTTTCACAATTTTCGCAACGCCCACTTTCTGTGGATTTTCCCGCAAGCAGCGTCGTCTCTTCTGCATAATTTGTAATTTTTGCTTAGATTTACTTAAAACTTGTCGAGCTGTCCTGCCATTTTGGCTTTAGTCTCTTAGCTTTGGCTACGGATTTGGCTTTGCTTTTGGCTTTGCTTGATTGGCCAGCAAAAGTTTTGTCGTCAAGCAGTCGCCAAAGAGTCTAGCACATGTGTGTGTGTGTGTGTGTGTGTGTGTGTGTGTTTGTGTTTGTCCTGATGAAAGGCCAAGTCAACCGCTCGGCTGATTACATTGCCTCGTTCGCAAGTCTCTTGAAAACTTTACGTATGATTTGCTTGGAAAATTGAAATTTGCGGTTTTGTACCACTGCCAATACTGTCCATAAGCCGTATTCTTTCATTTCTTGTTTTCAGTTACTCCCCTGCCTTTTGCCACGCCTTCCAACTGCAACTCCTGCCATTTCATGTCTGTCAGTCTCTCTTTTTATTTGCCCAGGACTTTTATTAGTTGACTATCCACATCCGCTGCTCTCACTCACTGCATGTTTGTTTAGCAATTTGCCATTTGCCATTTCATTTCAATGCTAATGGCTTCGAAATTGACCACTAATTTCATTCTGACCAACACACTAAGTCAATCTTAGTTGAGTTTGAAATAGGTGTTAATAAACTTCTTAGAAGAGCGAAAATTTGCAAGACAAATGAAATCATTCAGAATGATGGTTTTAAAATATTTTTAGTTTGAATAGTAATTATAATAATAATAATAATAATTATAATAATAATAACAAGAAAGAATGCTATAGTCGTCTCGCGACTTTAGGATACCCGTTACTCAGTTTCAATATGTAATTAAGAATGGCTAATGATAATAATATTAGTGAAATAGTTTAGGGGATGACTAAGATAGCTTGGAAAACACAGAAAATTTTCACACAATTTTATAATCAGGGCATATTTTTGACAGTTTGTTTCTATGGGAGCTATACGATATAGTAGTCCGATTTGGATGAAACTTGGTCAGCTTATGTATGTCATAGATATGTACATCCAATGTGAATTTGGCTCGGATAATGTAACTAACAAAAAAGTTTTCTATACTAAAACATGCTGTTTTTACCTGCTTTTACCTTTATATGAACATAGAACGCCCTAAAGTGGGCGTGTCCCAAAACAAAAACAAACTTTTACTGCTTGCAAATTGTATCTTTCATTTGCGACCTCTCGGGTCTTTCTAGCTCTTATAGTTGCTGAGATCCTTTTGTTCATACAGACGGACGGACGGACAGATGGACGGACGGACGGACGGACAGACGGACATGGCTATATTGACTCGGCTGTTGATGCTGATCAAGAATATATATACTTTATGGGGTCTGCCACGCCTTCTTCTGCCTGTTACATACATTCCAACGACTACAATATACCCTTGTACTCTCCGAGTAACGGGTATAAAAATTATAATAATTTTAAAAAAATAATAATAATAACAAAAATAATTATAATGATAATAATAATAATAATAATAATAGTAAATTATTTTATTTATTTATTAAATATTAATGCTTAACTTAAATCTTAAATAATATTAATAAAGAAAGCAAATGACAACCGTAATAAAAACACAATAAATTTAAATTCTGTTCTGACCTTGACGCCAAATACACTTAAAAATACGTACATATATAAAAAACTAATACATATTTAAATTTGTGCTTTTTAGATCTAAGCCCCGATGTGAACCCATGTAACTTGAATACAAAAAAGCATATATGTATGTATATATAAAAAATTTGTTATATAATAACAGCAATTAAAAAACAAAAAGCGCACAAACGAGTTTCAAGTTCAATACAACGCATGTGTTTTTAAATACCCTGTAATATGAATTGGAGAATTGGGAATTTTGATAAAATTTTATTAGAATTTATATCAATTTTTTAAGCAAATTGATTTTGAATTTAAAGTTAGTTTTAACAAAATTTTTAATATTGTACTAAATTTTATTATTATACAAAAACAAAAAACAATTTTTAGTTGATTTTTTTACGTGTTTAAAATATAAAATAAACAAGATTTTTATGTGTATGCAAATATATTGGTTTATAACTTGACTTTAATGTGCATCAACAATAAAATAAAATTGTACACATTTAAAGTTGATTTAATTGTGTTTAAAGATTTAAATAAAATAAAGTGTCTTAATAAACTTTAATTTTAAAAATTTATTTAGCAACTAAATTTGATTATTTTATTAGAAGAAAACAAACATTTAAGTGTTTAATTGATTTGTTTAAAACTGTTACAAAATCAAGTATACGCTAAGCATACCCAAGCACACTTCACACTAACTAAATATATCTAACTAATGCGCAAGATAATCAAGTATAAACATGAGCTAGTTCCATGGACAATTTCATATTCAGTTTTGTTCGCTCGACGGATGCTCATGTCATTGCTCCAAACTGTCGAATTATCGAATTATCACAATGCAACTTCAACTCGTGATAATCCTCATGGTATGCTCACCAGATTCATCAGGCTTCTAAACTATACACGAATATATATATATATATATATATATTTTTTTATTTATATACAAGTTCAATCTGCAGTTGTTCTCTGTTGTCATTGGTAACACTTCGGTTGGATGCCTGAAAGCCCATATGCTGACACAGGAGGAAATTGAGGCAGTATCACCGAATACACCCGCCGAGAAAATCCCCGAGAATATCAAGTGCTTCGCCAAGTGTCTGCTTGGGGATTATCTAGAGGATGATAGCAAATTGAGTCTGGACCGTATCGGGAATGAAGCCAATGCGGAGGAGAAAGTTGTGCTCAAAAATTGTATGGAAAAGTTCGATAAAATAAGCACATCAGCTCCCTGTGACTATAGCTATATGATTCTACAGTGCCTGACACTGATGACCAAATCCAAATCAAACTAAATAAATATATATCTCAACCAGTGGCACTGTGAGACACTTTCTAATTCACAAATTTGGGAATTGACATTAATCAGAGTAAAAATTGTATTTTTATACTCTCTGCAAGAGTATATTGGGTTTGTGCAAAGGTATGTAACATAAAGTATATAAAGTCATGTTTAGCCTCAACAACCAAGTCTATATAGCTATGTCCGTCTGTCCGTTTGTCCGTCTGTCTGCATGAAGTCACAGATTTCCGAGATGGTAAGAGCTACAAGTTCGAGTTTGGTCTCAATCGACTACATATTTAGTACAAGAATCTTTTTTTTTTCGATGTCACGCCCCTTTCGCCCACAATGAGCAAAAAACCGAACACCCCTTGGAAAAAATCGTAACTATGGCACTTAAGAATACCAATTTTCGTACACAGGTTTCTAGAGACTGCACAAATACATGGCTAACAAATTTAAATTATTTAATTTAAATTAAATCTTTTTAATGCTCATTTTCAAGACATTCCAGCTTATAAACTAATATCTTAAATTTAATAAAAATAAAAAATCTTTTTTGTTTTGGAAAATACTTGTAAGATTTATTGAGATAGCAAACATATAAAACATATGTTAATGGTATTCCTCAGTTTTGTTGTGTGTTTGTTATTCATTTATGTTATTTTGGCATTTCCTGTTGTGTTCACAACATTCCACAATGTTCAGCCAACTGAACTGCAGTTGTTTTATGATTACAATAATAATAATAATAAGATATAAGATACATTCTACATATCTAATTATGAATAGTTAAAAAAAAGTTACAGAAAAAATAAGAAAAAAAAAAAAAACAAACACTACGGCGGCAAAATCTTATCACATGACAGGTATGAAATACACACAGATAATGCCTAGAGTATGCTACGATATTTGGTCACACTTATAAATGAAGCCACGCAGAAAAAAAAAAAAAAAAAATATATATATATATATATACGCATTTGCAGATATATGTATATATATATGTATCTAATACATAAGTATGTTTGTTTGTGTTGCTAAACATAGTGATATTATATACGTGTACGAACTGTACAGTTGATATTATATATTTACTTGATCTACTGTCTTTTTGGTAATCAGTTTTGTTTTTGTTGCTCAAATTCGACTACAAGAAACATTGTTACACAATAAATAAAACATTTAAATTAGCACAAAAAAAAAAAGAAAGAGAGAGAAATGTTTTCTTTAAAGAGTGTTAACAATTGTCAAAAAAAAAGAAAAAAAAAAACATAAGTAAGTAATAATAAATTAAAGCGATTCTCAATGTGACAAAGAATTTGTGTGATGTTTGTTGGGAGTAATTAAATAATTTGTTGCTTGTTATAATGTTATTATTGTTGTTGTTGTCGATGTTTGTGTTATTGTTATTGTGTTTGTTTTTAGCACACTAGACGCTCATTATCGGGACGAAAGATGCGCTCATAGTTCTCAATTAGCACCTTGGCCAACATATTCATTCGTCCGATATCAAAATTAATATCGTTTGCCGCCAGTAGACAGGGACCCCAAACAATGGCCAGATTTGAGGCAGGCATCCGATTTGAGGCACTGTACGCTGCAACGCTGTGGGAAAAGTAGAGGAAGAGCAATTAGTTATGGTCAAGAAAAATCAGTAGATTAATAGATTTTTCAATAAACTCTAAACCAACTATAGCCATAAATTCAGCATTAAGAACTGGTTGAAGTCAATGACAAAGGCACAAAGAACTGACTTCGCTGATTGATTAGCTGCATGATTGAACAATGAAAATATTCAACTACTTACTAACTTTCTGTTATCAGATCTTCATTATATATCAGATTATTCATAGAGCTGAGTCAATGATTAACAAACTGCATTGTATGATTAAAACAAACACTTTCCAGCTGATTGACATGTGATTGATTGCACATATTTCTACACAATCAGTTTGTTTAAAGTTAAGCAAGTTTTATGGAAGATTAAGATTATATGATTTTCAAAAGTAAGTATATATAAACTACATTTTTTTGACACTGATTGATGATCGATAGCAGCTATATCTGATTACTAGCAGTACAAAGAGCTTTTTTTATCAGCATAGTTTAGCTTTTAATGCAAGTTATATCTTTTTTATGGTAGATGTATGATTGATTGTAGTTTGTGATCTGATAGTCAGATATGTTCAAATATGTATTAAAAGTTGACTTAATACATGCTGGCCCTAAGCCAATAGTACCTTTAAAGCGTCTGATTGACAGCTGATTGATTGCAATTGTCTTTGTCTACTACTTCTATTCCTCTACTTCTCTTACAGTACACAACATTTGAAACACTTTTACTCTACCCTTCTGCCTTTAAAACAAGTTTTTTCTTCAAAAGCTTTTCCAAAAATGTGATTGATATATGATTGATTGCCGTTATTTCAGTCTACCATCTATAACTTAAATAGTTCCACAGTAATACCAGTAGAAATGGCTTTTCTCTCTTCATAAAATGCACTTACTTGGTCAAATGCTTGATCAGGAAACGCAACGTGGATCGATTCGGTTCGGGCATCTCATCGAAGGCCAAACGCATGCGTTCCATGGCAGACTCGTCGGTTAATCGTCCCAGACGCTCGTAGGCCTCATGGGTGATTAGGGGGGCGGGTAGCTCACGGAAGAATTGCTTATGTAGGCTGGTTAACGTATGGATATCGTCAGTCTGTAGCCAGCGTGGATCATATATATGTGATAGATTTCGCTTCAATTCATCCACAAGCAGTTTATTGCCCGAGGCACGATATAGACCATCCTGATCAATACAATCGGGTCTCTCGATATGTGCACACACATCCACCACAAATCTTGGCACATACGGATGATCCGACATATTCAACTCCAGGGCATTGAGACGTGCCCCAAATAGTGGATATTTCGATCTTTCATCCAAACAGAGGCTATTCACCTTGCTGCGCGGAGTTGAGCGTTTCTTCTCGTTCTTTCTGCAAAGAGTTATCAAAAGTTTTGATTACAAACAAGTCAGAGAGAATTAGGGAAAATTACTTACTGTCGAAACACACTAGTGTGAACTGCAACTGGAGGAGCAGAAATCAATTGTCAGTCGTCATGAAAAAGAAAACATGTCATTTGATTAGTATATGGTATAGGTATATATATAGATATAGGTATGGCATAGGAATATATATAGATATGGTAAGATATGTGTAAAAAGCGGAGAAACCGTTTTGTTTAAAATAAAAATTCTACATTCGGAAAATCTTCTTCGCATCGCATTCAATGGACGACCTCTCTCGGCGATTCTCATCAAAACACCCACAACTCAGCTGTTAGCTACCTGAATCTCAACTGTTGCTCAAGATTTGCTCAGTAATTTTGTACTCAATCGCAACACCGATGTCGAAGTCGACTGCGACTGCGACGTCAACGTCAACGTCGATAGCGCAGCTTAAGTTGTATAAATATTTATCGCTTTATATTCCATACGCTTTATATGGGCATGAGGGCACTTTGCATACGAATTTGTGCTGCAACAAACAAACAAAACCACAGCAACACAGCAACGCACAAACAATAACAACCACAGCAATACTTAGAACAACAACAACCACGTTTGCTAAATACTTTAACACATACACTGCGCAAAATAACCAGCAACTTAAGCCACACACACTATTTTAGTTTTCCTATGCAAAACTAGTGACTAAAGGGTGTATTAAAAAAAAATTATTTACATTTTTTAACTTTTAAAAAAATAATTTTTAATGGTTTTTTTAGTTATTTGCTAATTTGATTTAATTTTTAATATTGCTGTCAAGCTTTAATTAAGTTTTTAAAATAAAATTTGCTTTATTGTGTTTATTAAGATTTTAAAACACACTTTCATTAATTATTTTATTTTTAAGCTTTAAAAATAAAATGGTATGAATAATTTCATCTCAAAAAAAATGTTTAACGAATTAATTTTGTATAAAACTAAATGCGGTGAAAAAGAAATTATGGTTAATATTTTTATAATTTTAATTTCAACATAACTTTAACGCATTTTAAAATTTTAAATTTTTTTTTTTTTTTTTTTTTTTGTGGAATACCAAAAGTAAATTTAACATTTTTTTAGAAACAATAATTGACTTTAAAAGCCTTGTAAAACTCTTGATTTATATTTTTGCTGAAATACAAATTTTAAGACGAAAAAAATATATACTAAATTTTAATATTCGAATAAAAATCAACAGACACTAAACAATTTTTAATAATACACATTAATCTTAAAATTTTTATTAGTTTTATATTATTTTTAGCGTGGCTTTGGATTTAATTTTATTTATTGAAGCTGTCCGCGTGAGCGGGCTGTCCGCGAGTAGAGCTTGCACTGTATTTTGAAATATTTAAAATATTAAAATATTTATTTTATATTCAAATTTTATATTAAAATATTTATTTTTTAGAATTGATGTCTAACTTAGTACGTATGTTCTTTAAAAACGAATCATTTAATCAGAAAATTGAATTTAATTTTATAATTTTTATTTGATTCATTTTATGCTGTCTTTAAATTTAAATAAGTGATAACTTTTCAGTCTCCAAGCCAGTAAAAGTGATATAAAAAATGTTAATTAAAAATGACTTTTGTAACACTGTAGCGCCAGGTTCCCCACGGTGAATCATTTGTCAGACTTGATGCAAAATGCCAACTACCAAAAGCAAAAAGAAAAAAACTACTAAAAGTGAAAACAGCAAGACTTTCATTAACTAAAATAGGCGCAGGTAAGAAGAGGGTGACAGAGAGACAGGGAGTGAAAGAGATAGAAAACACAGCTTATTCCTGATGTCTTCTAACTCTTGCCACAACATCGGCAACACATTCGCATTCGCATTCGCATTCATATTCACATTCGCATTCATATTCGCATTTGCAAATTCCAATTCCATTCATAGCTGTCTCAAAGTATGGCTCTCTACCCATGTGCTTGTGTGTGTGTGTGTGTGTGTGGGGGGGCGTATGTGTGCAACCTTTTAAGGCCACTCAGCTTTTGAGTAGCTGACAAAACGGGTCTCCAGACTCACAAATCGACTCTCTCGACTCACAGACATCGAGGCGCCCCTACACCACATGAAATCAGCATGTGGGTTTTCAGCATAACTTATGATGGTTATAACCGCATCATTATAAATGATTCCCAGCATCACTCTCATTATAAATCATCATCATCACATCACAGCCAATCGATTGGACTCACTTTCAGCTAAATTTTGCTTTACAGCAATTAGAAATCTGAGCAGGAAAAACTTTAAAACTAAAACGAATTGAAGAGCGTATCGAACTTAACTATAATTTATCTATAAGTTTTTATAGCATGAAACCCTAGTGAGAATTTGCTACAGTTGAGCACGCGCTACTCTTTAATCAGTCTACATAAATTACAGCATGATATAAAACTAAATAAAGTAAAATCTTTTTGCTCTTAAAAAACAATATAAAATTAAATTTAAATACAAAAAAATATATTTCATGTTTTTAAGCATTTAAGGCGATTTGCTTTTATCAAATGTTATCTATTAAATCTTTGAAACACTTTTTTATTACAATTTTTAAACAAATTTATCTCAGCCAATGATTTTTAGAACTTTTGTAAAATAAAAAATAAGTTTTTAGCTTTGAATAATTTTATATAGAAAAGACTCAAAAAAAAGTTGTAGTCCAACTCAACAAATAAATTCATAAACATACAAAAATAGTTAATTTAAAAGAAAGCTATTCTTAGAGTTTAATTTTTAAACAATTTACAAATTATTGATGTATACAAAATAATTTACAGACATTTTTAAAAAACTCAATCATTAAAAATAAATAAATAGTTCATTTAAGATAAGAAGATTTAAGATTTAATGGATTTATTTGTAGCCTTCTGATATTTACTTACATATTTTTATAATAAGTTGTATTGAGTAAAACTAATTATATAAAACATTAAACTTTAAAACATTTTTTAGTCGAAGAAAATGAAAGTAAAAATACAATTTTAATTAAGACCAAATCTGCATATTTTTTCATACATTTTCACACTCTCCTAGTTAAAAACAAGTAAGAAAGCCTACAGTCGAGCGAGCCGACTGTAAAAGACCCCGTACTCCTTCCAGTGAGAATTTTACCATTCAAATGTTCCGTTTTCGACCGATACGTCCTATGGGAGCTATAGGCTATAGTTGCCCGATCCGGATCAAACTTGGTAGAGATAATTATAATGGATCCATACACGTACAGTGTAAATTTGGTCACGATAGCTCCGATAACTTGCAAGTTGTAGTGTAATGAAAAAAGTTTTTTACAATTTGCGGGGGCGGTAGGGAGCGTGGCAAAAATTGGAAATAAACTTAACCTGCCTGACATATAGACGGACTTTCTTTCCAAATTTGGTGGTTCTAGCTTTTGTAGTTTAAAAGATCCAGGTGTTCATACGGACGAAAGGACAGACAGACGGACAGACGGACATTGCTATATCGTCTCGGCTGTTGATGCTGATCAAGAATATATATACTTTATGGCCTTCTGCCTGTTTCGCACATTTCGCTTCTGACAAACCTAATAGACCCCTATAATCTTTTTTAAAGAGTACGGGGTCTAACAAGCCTGTTAACAGCTTGAAATTATTTTACTTTTTAACTTGATTGTTTATTGTTTTAACACCTACAAGTTATAATTTTAAGATACTTTAAGTATAACGGCTACTTGTTTAAAACAAAACAAGTTTTAATTTAAAGCTGACACCAAAATCGTCACACCTCTAGACAGTTTACTGCAGTACTCCCCCCAAAATAAAAAACATGCAGCATATAACACTGAAGACAATGCCGAAAGTGACGTAAGTGCCCCCGCGAAATGTGGTAACAACAGCAAGCGAACGTTAATTAAAATGAATTGCAAAATTGTTGTTTTTTGAGGTTTTGGGGTACTTACATTTGAGGGCAAATCGATTCTTAATCGACTTCTTGTCATCCTCGCCGGGCAAATCGACAAGATTGCCAATGGAGGCGCTTTTAAAGCGTTGCAATATCGTTGTCTGTTGGTTCTGGCGCACCTCGTTGTCCTCCTCGATTTGCTGGGCACGCCGTATATCAGTCACTGGCACAATCTGCAAAAGCGCAAGACAAGAACACACACGCACACATCAATAACAAGTAACAAAAGATACAAGATACAAAACAGCAAAGATATAAGATACAAGATACATGTAACAAACTGAAGCTGCGATTAAGTTGCTTTTAGTTGAAAGCAAATAACAAACAACAAACTGCAAATTAATTGCAGCTTTTCGTGCACTTTTCACTGTAATTTTCTCACTCCCCCCCACCCAGCACAAGTATTTTCTTGTAGATTTTTCGTTATATTTACCGTTGTTATTCTACGCTTCGATTTGCCTTTACCCGTCATTTGTTATCTATTTCGCTGCCCCCGGAAAACGAAAGAAACAAAAAGCAGAAAACAACACACACACACACACAGTCGCTACTCGCAAAGAGAAAAGTAAAAAATTGATAAGAAATTGAATTGAATTCTGTTTTTTATTTTTTATTCTTTTTTTTTTTTGGGGTTGTGTTGGAAAAGCAGAAAGCGACGCGTGCAATGAGAAACGCAAACGGTTAATGTGCCCAAGATAACGAAATGTTGAAAAGTGTTCGAGCATTGCACGAATTTGTTGTATTTATTATCGTTCTATCGGCAACTAAGCGCTGTCATGCTATACTCCCTCCCCCAACCCCCACTCCCCACCCACAAGCCGCCTTAAAACGCCTCCCCCCCGCCCCCTTTGCCAGCTACCCACCTATCTCATATTCGGTTTCTCTTCATCGTTTCTTGCTCAGCATAAACAAATGCGACACATAAAACTTCGTATGGACACAGCGCTGGGCAGCTGTCTAGAAGCATGTACACACATACACACACATATATAATTACTATATACTTCAGTCAGGCTATACCTATAGCAAATCAGCTGTAGTCACAGCTTGAATTACCAACACACCCCAAGCTCTACCCCACCGCCCCCTTAATTGTTATGGCGTCTGTGCTTTAAACACTCCGTTACACATACATATATACAACACTACTTTTTGCATGTGTGTGTAATTTTCGCATTCCTGGAACTAAGCCCAGCAGCTGATACGCCCTCTTTAACCAAAATGTAAACAATTTGTCGACTTTTCTCCAGCTGTCACGAATCTGGCCGAAAATATTGAAACGATAACAACGATGACGTCATGACTGCAAATCTCGCTATTATCGCACTAAGTTCGACTAACAAAAACATATACTAACTGTTAACAGATATTTACTCCCTGCGCAGTTTGTTTAAACAAAGCAGAGAGAACTGCATGGCAAATAATTTTAAAATTGATTAGAATTTGATTATTCTTTTACTAAAATAAATCTCAAAATATTAAAAATAAATACAGTGAAAATTCCCTTCGACAGACAGTCATAATTCCAGTATTTTTGTCCACCACAGGGAGCTGTCCGCACAACGAAACGGATTTTGGATAAAATCATGCATTTGGGACTATAAAATTCGTTCGGTTTAGGGAAATGTCCGCCTGAGAAAGCTGTCTAAGAGTAGAGCTTTCACTGTAAATGCTACTTAATAGGCGTAGCTTTAAGTTGTTTTTTTTTTGGCTTATGAAAAAATTGAAATCCTGGTTCAAAACATATAAAATACAATGAAAACTCTACGCGCGGTCAGCGCCCTTAGGCGTACAAATTTTACAGTCTCAATTGCATGATTTTTATACAAAATCCGTTCCGCTAGGCAGACATATCCCTTGGGCGGATAAAAATACTGTAACCATAATCAAATTTAATAAATCAAAAAAATTTTTAACTGAAATGAATCAACTTATGGAATACCACTACTATATATACTAAGATAAGATAAGCAAAGTGTAAGCTTAGTTAAGATTAACTTAACTTAGTGCATTTAACAGCGATTAGAAAGTGTTTGCATTGGCACAAATTGAGCATACCCAATGATTACAGGGTATCAACTGAAACTATTTGAATAACCTGCGCTGTTTTTATCAGCGCAAAATTTAAAACTGAAATGCGCAAGATTAAAATCAATTTAGTTTTGCTTAATTTGTTGTTGTTGCTTAGTTTTTTTATGTGCGCCTTTGTTTGTTTGTTTTTTAGTTTGTGCATAAACAAAAAAATTTTTTTTTTGTTGTTTTTGTTTTTATAGTTTTCGTTGTTGTTGGCATTGTTTTTGCAATTAGGAGAGTGCGCGTTTTTGGGCATGTTTAGAATATGCGCGGCACTAGTTGTTGACCAACAGATTAGCATACTTGTACAATTGTATCTGTATCTGTATCTATATCTATTTCTGTATCTCTATCTGTCTGAATCTCAATCTGAATGTGTGTTGACTGCTTGAAACAAAATTTTAATTTATATGCCTTGCACGAACTGTTTTTACTTTTGTTTTATAATGCTGTATGCCCTGTAGATAGTCAAACAGAAAGGGAAGCACAGAATTGGAGAAACAATAGACAGCACAAAAACAAATTTAAAGTTTGGGGTTTGTTTAAAATGTACAGGGTATGTACGCGTTAATCCTCCCTGCGGTACATGATACAAAGCACATACAGACTACTTTCCAGATAAATGTTAGAAAAATGCTTAAAAATATATTCCCAACATTCTTAACGTACTGAACTATTTTCTAGGGTATTTTAAAGTGGTTTATACCCACATGCTGTAAGCTTAAGTTATTTTAAATGCTTTTTTCCGTTTATTAAAAACTTTTAAGTTGTAATATAAATTCTTTGCCTCTACAGCAATTTTACAGGGTAACTAGCAGTCGATCATATTTACAAAAATTAACTTGAATTGTTATTTTATATATAGCAGCTTTATTTTGGACATGTACGACCTATGGCAACATAAAACGATTTACAGGGCAACCAGCCGTCGAGCATACTTACAGAAAGCATTTTAACATTTTTCTATTTGATAAATTTCTGATTTTATTTATAAAATATTTAATTGATGCGACCTCGAGCCACAGCACAAACTTGTCTCTCAATTTGTATCTGAAACTAATGCTATGTATCTGTAGCTATGTATCTATGTATCCAAAAGTTTGTTTTTGCTATTGTTGTTGTTGCTGGCTTAACACTCGCTCACAATTTGCCCATATGATTCACCCAAAACAATGTCGGCATTTTACTGACCTGTTAGTCTTTTGTTTTGATTTGCGAGTGTCTCGAAAATAAAAGTATCTCAAAGTGTTTTGTGTGTGTTTGCACAATTGTATCTATGTATCGTTAATGGGTTGTGTAGCTTCTCCACTGGCCCCGCATCTTTCAGGGACACAATGTGAGTGCAGCCAGCTAGACAGAACAAGCCTAGAGATTGTCTTAACCGCACATAGATACACACACTCAGACACACACACACACAGACACACACACACACACACACACACACTTATACACACTTTTGGCCATTGTTGTCAAGCGAAAAGTGTTTGTATATTGACTTGGCATTGCGTAGGCAAAGTCACAGCAATGTTATTTAAACATCCGCTGCTCAATTGGGTTTTTTGTGGCACTTGCAACCTCGACTAAGCTCAACACATCACACACACACACACACATACACACATAGATACACATACACACTCTGAGAGATACTTGTATCTTTCTATGATTCAATGATTTCAACGATTTCAAGCTCGCATTTAAATTTATTCAAGCACACTCATTCTTGACCAATTTCAGCAAACGCGTTTTCTTCACATCGTTCAGTAATCGATTTTATAATCGATAATTGAGCGCGTAAATAGCGTATTATTTGCCTAAGAAATTTTCAAGCGAACTTTCAATAAATCAAACTCTTAGCTAGTGTTATAAAGTTTGAAAGTCAACAGCAATTTACCTAAGAAAAAAGTAAGTTTAGAAATTCGAAAAATTTTAAACTCTTTTAAACTCTTAAAAGGTCTAAGGAATTGGAAAAAAAATGTGTTCTTGCTAAAAAACTGTAGAAAGTGTTTTTTAAAAGTCAAAGTTATTTATATATCAAACTTAACTTGAAGTTCTACAAAATGTTTTAAAGTTTGAAACACCAAAAAGAATGTTAAAATATTTAAAAATTTTCCTTAGAAAACTTAGCAAAAAACTCTTTTTTTTCATTTTCTTTATCAAATTTAACAAAAAATGCCGTAAATTTTTATCACTTAAACGCTACTTAAAAAAATTCTGCGACTTTATTTTTAAACTATTAAAACAAAACTTTTTTATTTCTAACAAAAAATGTAATCAGTTTGAGGTTATGTAACTACTTAAGCACTCTACGTGATATGAGAATTTCCGAGCAAACTGAAATTTCGACTTACTTAATTTTGAATCGTTTGCGATAAGTCAATTTCAAAACGTTTCTCGCTATATCCGGCCCTTTATTTGAACGTGGTACAGGCCCAGTTTTTGAGCCGTTTTTCGTTTACTTTTTATAGGTATTTCCAGCAAACTGATAAATGTTGTTTAAAGAAAAAACTGTAAGACACTGCCCAGCTATAATTATGTATGTAAAGTCTTGTCTGCCAAACGCAAAATCAACAGACGAATTTTACAAAAATATTTGACTAATGATTAACCAATTAAATGCTGATAAATGTCCATGGAAACGGGGAGTGTTTCAAGGGGGCGGGGCATAGGGGGAGTGGCGGCCAAGAAGGCAGGGAAGTCGTAGTATTAACGACAGCATGAAAATCAAATAAAACGAGAAACCGGTTAACAAAAAAAAAAACACAAATTCAAAACTGGCAAAAGTCAAAGCCAAAGAACTTGTATGCAAAAAACCAAAAAAAAAAAAAAAATAACAAAAATACAAAAAAAATACAAATAATTGTCGCTGTTGTTCCCCAAACGCGAAATGTGAATCAACATTTTTTATTCTGTTCTTTTTTTATATTTTACTGATGCGAGAGGGTCCGAGAGACTGATTCTCTTCTGAAATGAAATTCCATAGAATTTCTCATGCAGCGGCTAAATGCATCAAATGCAAAAAGGGGGAAATCACAAAGCTACAAAAACAACAGCAACACCAGCAACAAAAATGAAATCCGACAAAATAAAAAAAGAAGACGAAGTGTAAAAAAGAAAACGTGAGAGGTAAATAAATAAAAATACATGCATTATGCCAAAGAATGAGGGAGAAACAATGAAAAGGGAGAAAAGTAATAACATATGATATAAACAAAGCACAGTAAATTAACGATTGTACAAAAATTTAAGAATTAAAGCTGCAGATCTTTTAGCCAAAAGTTTTATACTAAACAGAAAATACTACTTACAATTTATAATTTTTAGTAAGACACTTTTTTTAAATTATGCAAAATTTTTAAAATAAATATCAATATTTCTTTGAACTTTAAAAGCTAAAAAGTATTTTATATCGACTTCTTTTCGGTACTTAAAATAAAATTATTAAATTTAAATTACTAACTTTTTAAGATCGATATTATTTTAATATATAATTACAAGTTATATATTTTTTTTGTGGAGTATCGACAATTTCGAAATCAACTGTAATGAAGCTCCCTGGGCCAGATAGCCACGGTTCCAATATTTTTGTCCGCCAAAGGTAGATGTCCGCCTAATGGAACGAATTTTGTATGAAAATCATGCAACTAGGGATTAAAAAATTCGTTCGCCTAATGGAGCTGTCCGCCTGAGAAAGCTGTCCGCGAGTAGAGCTTTCACTGTTTGACAAAATTAACTATTAAAATTTTAGTTATGTAATTTTACTCGAATAAAAAGTTTGAAATTTCATTTTATTTTCATATTGAAGTTATCGTGTAACATATTATTCATTTTTCATATTTTATTATTATATAAAATATTTTAATTTTTTTTTTATTATAAAAGTGTACACAAATTATTACATTTTACCATTTATCTGATAAAATATTGTAGTTCAAATATTTTATTATACCAAAAAATTATCAAAAAAATGTTATGAAAAATATTGTTGCAAAAAGTTAAATTTAAATAATAATTAAGATTTGTGTATTGATCATTTTTAAATTGTTTAATCTTAAAATACCATAAAAAAAAATTGTTTATTGCTTCAAGACGCAATTGTATAGCTAGTTTAAAAAATTTTAAGAAATCAAAAATTCAATAACATTTAAAACGAAAATTTCAAATTTATTTGCCATAAGTGAGCGATTTGTACCACAATAAATTCATGAATGAATTACATATTTCAATACAAACATTCGCCGTTTTGCAGCGGAAAGAGCATTTAAGATTCTTCGAATCACCCTTTCCAGTGGGGAGACTCACACAGTGTGCAAAGAGTATTTTATGCAAACACTAAAACTGTAAAGTTCCCCCTCCTACAATGCTGGCAAACGGAGACGCAGAAAACGCCAAAAGCAAATGCAAAAACAAAACAAACAAACGAATCAACCGTTACAAGCACAGTCACACTCACACATACAGCGGCACGCAAAGTGTTTGCACTCACAAACACTCACACAAAGACAATTGCAATTTGCAGCGTTTAATTGATGGAAGTAAAACGAAAAGAAAAAGAAAAAAAACAAAAACAATGCAATTGTAGTTCCCATTGTAATGAGCAAAACGAGAGGGAGAAGTGTAGGCAAGAAAAAGAGAGTTGTGTTTGTGGTGTGGGGTGGGTGGGGGTAGAGATTATGAGAGTTACGCCCACTTACCATGTCTTCCTCATCCTCACAATAGTTGACATCTTGAAGCTGCTCACGCCATGCCAGCACCGAGGTGGGAATCAACAGACGTCCGCTGGAACGTACGCGTAGCTTGCGCCCGGCGCGAGCAGCGACGCCACGTTTACTGCTCGCTGCCGCCGCCAGCACGGCCAGTGCCCAGTCCTCCTTTAGGGGACGTGGTATGGATTCGGGAATGTCATCGTTGTCGGCTTCACAGCTGCAGCCGCTGTCATCGTTGCTCAGCGACGTTGCTGCTGACGCTGACGCTGACGCAGAGACTGGCTTTCGCTTTGCCACCAAAGGTGACGGCGACGCGGACGTCGACGACGACAGTGGTGGTGGTGATGGTGGTGGTGGCGGTGGTGACGGTGGCGGTGGCGCTGGCCTGCGTACGCGCGTCATGAAACGCAAGTGAATCTGCGTGCGTTGATATTCATAGAAAATGGCGCTGTATTTTCGCGGTTCGCTCAAACTGTAAATTATGCAAATATTGCGCAGCACAGGATGCGTCAGCTGCTCTGCGCTCGCATAGCCAGCAGCGCTGGCGCTGGCGCTGTCAATGCTGCTGCCGCCAGCGCTGCTTATGGAACCCAGTGTAGCTGTGCTGTTGGTGACGGTGCTGCCTACGCTGAGCGTCTCTGCGCGCTGTAACTCACTGCGTAGTTGCTGTTGTTCTGTTTCTTCTTGTTCTTCGTGCTCTTCTTCGCGCTCCTCTTCGTGTTCTTCCTGTTGTTTTTGTTGCTTTTCGCTTGCCTTTTCGAACATGAATTCATCATCCGTCTCCCAGGCGCCATGATCCATTGACGCTGTTGGCGACGGTAGCGGCGTCGTTGCTGGCGTCGCTGCCTCCGTCGCCGTTGACGTCGCTATTAACGTCGACTGTTTAGTCAGCTTGTGACGCGCACCGGCTGCAAACGCTGCCGCCGCCTGTAATGCTAGCGTCTCCGCGGCAGCATCATCCACATCCACATCGACGTCGCCGTTAACGTCTGCGTCTGCGTCATCATCGCTCAATGTTTCAGCAGCTGTGATGATCTCAAAGTCTTCATCATCGTTGTCTGGAACGGGCTCCAAGGTTTTATACTGCCATATGGTCTGATAAATCGATTCTTCCCCGTCATCCTCCATCTGCTCTTTCGCTTTTCCAATCACAACAATTTCCTTTGCTTTCTGATCATGTTCATTCTTGTCGTCGATCTCGCTGTTGTTGTTGGAATTCTCCATTCGCGGTTTACTCAGCGCCGTGTTGGGATTACGCTGCGGTACCTGCGGCGCCGGTCGCCGAACTTTTATCACAAAATTCTACAAAAAGAATCGAAAAAACATTTTTTTTTTTTTGTTTTTGATTTTGCTGTCAACTCACGCACATTCCAAACAAACAAATCACCACAAAAACTCAAAACGAATTTCTTCAATATTTCTCTTTGGGTTCACTGCAGTTCCTTCATTCATTCCCCAAACATTTTTTAACTCAAAGTGAAAACTATAAATAACGAGTAACGAGTAATTTTATAGACCTTTTAGTACTTTTAAGTAAAGGAAATTAATTAGTTTTATATGATCATTTAAGAATGTTATCTTTAGTTATTTTATGTTCTAAATTACAATTATAAAATTTATATTTTTTGAATCAATGAACATTATGAATTATAAAATTGTTATTTTTAAAAATCAACTAATTTAATGATCAATGTATTATCTATTTTACTGTTATAAAAGGGTTTCTTATTAATAATTACTAGATGATCATGTCAAGATTAATGTAAAATCATTTAATAGTTTAATCCTCGCAATAAAACTTTAAAGAAAACGTTTTGGGGCTTGTTCAAGAAAGTTCAGATGAAGTCGAATTAACTTTGTGAACTACTAAATATATATTGTTTTTTCTTTAAGAGCATGATCCATAAAGCATTTTCATGTTTAACTGAAACCAAACACTTAAAAATTTATATAATTTCAACATCGTTTAAGTATAAATTGTGAATTGTTTTAATATTTTTAGGCTTTATATATTTAGCCCAAGTGAGATTTTATTTTTATGAAATTAATTAATCGATTAAAAATAATTAAATTGCTCTGATGTTGAAATATTCATCTTAAATCTTATTTCCAATACAAAATCAGATTAAATAAATTATTATAATTGTTTCAAGATTCATTTAAGAATCATTAGATTGATTTGACTTTTTAAAAATTATTTTGAGATTGTTTTACAATCGTTTCAGATACCTTTTGTGTAAACGTGGCATTTTTAAAAGAAACCCAATAAATTAATTAATTTTATGTGATCATATTGAGATCGTCAGATCGTTCATACTGCGATTTCTAAATAACATGACAGCAAAGAAAACCTATAAAATTGTTAACTATTTTTTCAGACTCGTTACTCGTTGCCCAACACCTAACTCTACTCGCTACTCGTTACACAACTCGTTGTGTGAAAAGTGTATTGTTTTGTCTGCATGCCACTGACAAACGACTTTATTGTCTATATAATCTAGAATCCAGATCTAAATGGCTTTACGTAATACTCGTTGCAAGCAGCTCTAGGCACTCGTTAAGCTCGTTTAACTCGTTACAAAATCGTTTTTCCAACTGCACTCACAGTTCTCACATTTTTTGTTATTGCTGCGAACGTTCACTGATTAAAAAACAACTGTTTTTTATGCGCTGTTTTTGTTGTTTTATTTTTCATTGATTGTTATTATTATTTACTTGCTCAGTTTGCTGTCAAGCTGTTTTTCGTTTATCACTCTCAATTTTTGTTTTAGTTACACACACACACTGAAAAAAAACAAATAAACAAAATTGAAAAATGTTTTTCGGATTTGCTTTGAAATCGAATTTGATTCGTTTTGGTTTCGATTGCTGCGATAGCGACGGCGATAACAATTTGTAACGAGTTTACAGCTGAGCACAGTCGATCTCCCTCTCTCTGCCTCACTTGCGCTCTTGCTTCTGCTTGCTGAGTTAATTGAAGTACCGTTATGCAGTGAACCCCAATTACTGTTGTTTTGTTTCGTTTTCGTTTTCGTTTTTGTTTGTGTTTTGTTTTGTTTGTGTTTTGGTTTTAGTTGTTTGCAATTATTAAAAATCATTTTGATTGCATTGGCTATTGACCTGTGCCGCTTGTTGTTGTTGTTGTTGTTGTTGTTGGCTTCCATTGTCGCGTTCAATTTGATTGTTATTGTTTTCACTGTCGTCGCTGCGCGCACGCTCTGCGTCGCCGCTTTGCTTGGGCGCCGCCATCAAAGCTACGCTGCTGCTACTGTTGTTTTCGCTGCCAGCGCACTTTGATCGCGTCTTTATATCGTTAGCGCTCTCGCTCTCACTAATACTCTCGCTTACACGAACACTCACACACGCGCATACGCACACGTTCTCGCTCACGTACACGTTCTGGCTCTCGCTCTCTGTAATTGCTTGCGTCTCGTTATCGCTGCCAAGACGCGATGCGACCGCAACGTCGTCACTCGCTGACGTCGCTGGCACAACTGCCAGCTCCACTAACGACAGCCCCAATCGTTGCTGCTGCTGCTGCTGCTGCTGCCGTCGTTGTAGCTGTTGTCTCTGCTGCGTCGACGCCGCTGACTCACGCTCAGTATTATTGTTACCGCTGCTCTCGCAGAGCCGCCGATAGCGACGCAGCCAGCGCTCAATGTTAAACTTATTATCGCTGCGCAGTCGCAGTCGCTGTCGACGCTGACGGTCATGCAAATAGGCGCTGAGTAATTTGTCATAGCCAAAGAAGCAAATTACGCTGCTGTGCAGACTGGCTGCGAGCGCAGCGCTCTCCCACAGCTGCTCAAGCGAAACACGACAGCCAGCGAGCAGAGCTGTGCGCGTAAACGTCGTTGCAATCGCTTTGACTTCGGTCTCAGCGGCTGCAACTGCGAGTCCGCTGAGAAATTCGCTAACAAATGCCGCATCGTTGCGTTCATTGATGCCGCAGCGACGTCGACGCTGTTCCCATTGTGTCTCCAATTGTTGCTCTAATTGGATTTCCAATTGCTTGCGCTGCTGCGGCGGCGTCGACTGCAGTGACGACTGTGGCGTCACCTGTTGCTCGCGTTTAGCCAGCAGCTTGCGTTTGAAATCGTTTACCAAACGCTGCTGCAACGCAGTCGGCGATGCAGTCGCTGCCTCAGCCGCAGGCGCTGATTCTTTTGTTGTTGTTTTTGTAGTGTGGTCGCTGCGCCTTAAAGTCACCAGCTCTGGTTCACGTTCCTGCTTCCGTTCGCGCTCTCTCTCCCGCTCCCTCTCGCGCTCTCTTTCGTACGCTGGCGGCACGCTCTTTGGCTGCTGACAACCGACGCCGCCGCTCGCGTCCTCGTAGCAGTGCAGCTCGCGTCGCAGCGTCTGCATCCATTGACAAACGCTTTCATTTAAATAAAGCGATGCAGTCGCGGTCGGCGTCGCAGTCGACGTCGACGTTGCGGTTGACGTTGCAGTCAATAGTGTGTCGCTACTTGTCTGCTGTTCGTCGTGGCGACGCAGCAGGCGCATGGCAGAGATGCGTGGCTTTTTGCGAGATTCTTTTGCAGTTTCCGGAGCTAGTTCATGAACTTTTACTGGTTCCGGGACTAGTTCCGGCATTGTGGCATTAAATGATTCTTTAGCGTCTGGCAAAAGTTCTAGCGCTGGTTCCAGTTCCGGCTCCCGCTCCGGTTCCGCTCGCAGTCTACCATAAATATGCTGATCGCTGCGACTGCACTGCAACTGCCGCTTCAGCTCGCAAATTCGCTGCATATCAAAAGTTTCCTGCGTTCGAAAAACTTCATCCACATTGTGAATGATTTCCAGGGAGCCCCCGCCCCCCTTGCCGACAGCGCTGCTTCCACCGGTGCCACTGCAGTCGCGCTGAAACAAACGTCGCTGCAGCGAACTGGAACGATTTAGCTGCTTCAGTGAGCCGAACAGACGCGTCAGCGTCGCTGCGCTGGATTTGGAGTAAGACAGCAACGTGCGCGATTTGCCAGCTTTGGGAATGGGGGCGGGTGTGGGCGTCACTGCTGGCGTCGGTGTCTGCATATGCGTCTGCGTCGTCGATTTGGCGCACTCGCACTGCTCGCTGTCGCTGTAAATGCCGCGGCATAGCTCGCAAATATTCTCATAGATATTGCACTCGCTGCCGCTGCTCTGTGACGCTGGCTGCTGTTGCTGCTGCTGCTGCAGCGCTGCCATAACACTGCCGCTAACAATGCACTGACAAAAGTGACAATAGCGACCTTGGGCGGCAAAGACACCGTAGCCGCAGCCGCGGCATAGATTTTCATAGATTACCTCGCGGCGAAAGTATTTGCGCAGCTGCTGCGACGTTGCCGACGCGGGCAGATTCTCATAAATGTGCTGCTTCTGTTGCTGCTGCTGCTGCTGCTGCTGCTGTTGGCGGCTGCGCTTGTGACGCTGCTGCTGCTGCTGCTGCTGTTGCGGCTGTGTCGCCCCATTCTGATTGGAAATGTGCTGTTTGTTATTGTTGTCGCTGATTTCGCTGTTGTTTCTGTTTCTTTGATTGCTTTTCATTTCCACTTGTTGAGGCATTTCTTTTCAGTTCGTTATTCTCTCTCTTTTTCTCGCTTAACTCTATCACACGCGTTTATCGCACTGTTTGTTGTTCTTATATTGCTGCGTCATCATTTATTATAGCATTTTCAAAGACACAAAGGAGCAGAATAAAAAGACAATTTTTAAATTTGTTCATTTTTTTATCTGCTATGCGCTTTTAATTGATGCGTGTCAACTGTCAAATGTTCATTTGCTCTCTGCTTTGCATTAACGCTCTCGCGCACACTCTCCCTCTCACACTGTTCACACATATACACACATACCCACATACACACATGCACACATGCGCGCACGCGCTTATTATCTTTTAAACCGTGCACCCCACACCATTCTCTGTCTAACTCTTGCTTATAAGCATACGCACACACACATACAGCTGCACTATGCACTTGGCTGCCGCTGTCACTCTCAAATTTGTGACTCTTGCTCTCCGCGCTTTAACCCTTAAGCTGTCTGCGTCAGTTAAATCAACTTGAGCACAATTTTGTTATCAATTGTTTACATGAGTTTTACAATAAAGATAATACCAACTCGTAAACCTCGTAAAGCAAAAAAAAGAAAAAAAAAATAGCAAAGCACTAACACATATAGATAAAAAGGTTATTGACAACTTATGAAATCAATAGCGTAGCTAATCAGTGTTGCCACTTTAGCTAATTTATGGTTATAATTTGGGAACATTTTTATTGCGAAAGGTAGATATAACATAAAATAAATTGAAATATCAGTCTGTCCCAAAAATGAACCCATTAATTGAGCCAGAAATAAGTACAGAAATAGGAATAAATACCTGATTTGAAAATAAAGTGATACATTCAGAAATATACAACAACGAATTTCAAAATTGAAACTTTTATTTGTATTTCATTTAAATTAAAAAATTTAGTTTTTTGTACTCTTTGGTAGCCTCATAAGGGTTAATGACAACTGTTGCTTTTGACGCTTCTGGGACTTTATTTTTCACTTTATTTTCTTTTTACTAAACAACATTACATGTTTTGTATTTGGATGAGTCACAGTGGCCAGCGGGCAACAAAGCATGTCGAGATATTAACCCTTATGCGCCCCACCTCTCGCCTCTATAGCTGTAAGGTCGCCGAGTGCCGGGTTAGGGGCGTGGCCCAAAGCGTCATTCAAATTAAATGCTCCGACATTGCGCAACAACAAAGCGAAGACCCTTGAGAAAACAGTGAAGAAACCGAGAAACTGAGAAACCGACAAAGCGACAAAACTGGTTAAACCTTGACAGTTGCGTAAGGCAACGAGGAATTCTCGCACCTACGCCTGCACTCACCCTACAGGTGTCGTCGTTCTAGATCGTGGAATTTGGACTACAAATTAATTATTGTAACTAAGAATCTATTAATTCTAGAGCAATGAAGACGACTAGACTTGTATTTTAATTTAATTTCGATTCAATAATATTACACTTCATATTTTTATTTGCGAAAAATTTCATAAAAATACTATACTTTCAAGAAACATCTTTTTCTCTTATGAACAGTCGAGATAAACAAACTTTTTCTTGATAGAATTTTTTTATACAGAAAAATGTATTATTTTTAATTAATTCATTTTAAAAAGATACAACTACGCGCTTTGAGAATTATAAATTTTATATATTTCCAATAATTTTAAAGTTTTCCATATTAATCACGGATTTAGTAACGTATCTTCATAAAAATAGTTGTCCAATTCTAGCCAAATTTAATCAGAATCTACAAAATCATGATTTTTCAGGAATTAAAAAAAAAATTTTGAACACTCAGTAATTTTTTTTCACGTATCTAATAATCTATAAAAACAAAGAATTAAGTAAACTTCTTCAGTCTTCTACAACAAATAGATTTACAAAAATTTATTTGTGAAGAATTTTAAGTTTTATGTTAAGAATTTTGATTTTAATTGTAGAGCCTACTTGTTAATCGACAGTTACAGACAGCGAGAGAGAGAGTGAGAGAGAAGGAGTGATATCAAGTAATATCTTAAGCTTGAGCATAATACGAATATTTACATGATTTAGCTTAACCCTTATGTTATGCAGCACAATTAAAGACAAATTTGAATACGTAAAATTCTAGACATGATGCTAAGCTATAAAATTTAGTACCAACTTTAGCAAACTGTTATGAAATTTCCTTTATAAATATAAAGCAACAAAATTTGAATTAAGTCAAAACAATTTTGATTACAATTTTATGGCCTTTAAATGTTTTTTGACTTGCATACTTTTAGGCAGCCACAAAAGGGCTTAAAACTTCTTAAAAATTTAAAACGTCTTAAATATAAAGTGAAATAAAAATTTTAAAAATATTTAACTTTAGTCTGTGTCTTATCTATGTACTATCTTTGCACTCGATCAACGAAGAAGACTTCTAGCAGAAAGTCAAAATGAAAGAAAATATATGAAAAATAACTAACGCTTATCACAGAACCAATTGACCTCGTTGCCCGTGGGGATCAGAGTAGTCTGGGGTAGAACAGTGAATAGTGAATTGAGACTTATGGAAATTTAAACAATTGAATTGCCTATGAATGTGAATCATCGAATTCAAAACGAATACGCGCTTGAATGTTCAAGTATTCACATGCAATCGTACAAAACGGGGCTTGGCAACAATCTACATACGGTACACAGACACACACACACGCACAAGCACTGGCTGGGAGTACATATGTGTACACAGAAAAAACATTTTCATAGAATCTGCGTTAAAATCACCCCTAAAGATATACAGTGAAGCTCTACTCGTGGCCAGCTTTTAACGCGGACATATCCATTAGCCGGACAAATTTTACAGTCTCAAGAGCATAATCACACAAAGTCCGTTTCCTTAGGCGGACATCTCCCTTGGGCGGACAAAAATAGTGGATCCGTGGCTGTCAGGCTAAGGGAGCTTTCATTGTATATCAAACATAAAACTATGCTCACTTAGTTTGATCTGCATCGGACAACTATATCCAATAGCACCCATAGGACAAATCGGAAATTAGCTTATTTGTGTGGAAAACTACGTTCTAGACTGATAAGGGGTTGGTTTACAGTCTACTCGCTCTACTACTACTACTACTGTAATCCTTGTTAAACGGACAGCTTAAGACTTACACTTAAATTAATTTTTTTTCAGTGTACTATCTCTCCTGTACCATTCTCTCTTTGAATCAAATTTCCAGATTTATTGCTTTTAACGAATTATTATATTTTTTTAGTTTTTTTTTTTTTTTTTTTTTTTTTTTTTTTTTTTTATTTTTTTTGTATTGTTTTTTTGTTTTATTTTTTATTTGGGTTAGAGGTTTTGGTGGGTTGTTGTTTTTTTTTTTTTTTTTTTACTTTAGAATTCTTACATCATTGAATAAGTTTTTTCAGTGTACTATAGTGTGATTCGCTTGATTTGCGCACTGGTCTCTGATCAACTACTATAACATTTGACAGCGACAGCTTATTTATATCAGAAAATATGTATGTAATAGCAAATATGTTTATATGTACTCTGGTTTATCAATATAATTTTCAACACAGTCGATATATATACGTGAACTATCGCTAGATTTTAAGCGCGCGTTTTGTTCAAGTCGTCATCAAGAATTCACATATTCAAATTTGCACACAAAAAAATAACACAAAAACAATCACCGGCAATTGCTTAAGTAATAGTGTTTAAACAAAACAAAAAGCAGTACAAAAAAAGTTTTTTTTTAATTTCTTTTTTTTAGCTGATAAGCGCAGTTCAAGCGGCATTCAAAAATTCGAATAAAAAACTTTTGTTTTGTGGTATTTGGTGCTAAAAGTCACAGTTTTTGTTCGATATCATTACTGTTCACGTTACTGTTCACGTTACTGTTCACGTTACTGTTCCTACGCCTGTTCCCCGTTCACTAAGTCGAGCTGCGTACGCGACGCGTTCGCGAATTTAACAGAATATCAACTGAAATTGAACTCAAGATGCTTCAATGTATTTTCTTGGGTGGCGGTCGCCTCTGTCGTCGTCATCTCTGCCGCCGACGTCGCCGTTGCCGTCGCGCGGTCGACGTCAGCGTCAACGGCAGCAACTGACGACCGACGCCGACCCGGTCACCCAGCGGACGCGAACGCGAGTGCGAGTGCGAGTGCGAGCACAGCAAACACCAATCAACAAAATAATCAATCCTACGATATTAATTAAAATTGAAGCCGGTAAATTATAAAAGAAATTGGAAATGTTTTATAAGCACAAACATTTGAAGTGCTTAGAACTATTATACATATAAAAAATAGTTGTTACCGAAGGTTCTTAAAGCTTTGCAAGAATATTTAAGGTGTAACATTAAAAAAAAAATGATTGCTTATAAAAGTACAGTGAAAGCTCTCTGTCCGAACAGCCCCGGTTTCAGTATTTTTGTCCGCCAATGGGAGATGTTCGCTGAAGGGAATGGATTTTGTATGAAAATCATGCAACTTGGCACTGCAAAATTTGGCCGGCTAAGGGAGCTGTTCGCCTGAGGGAGCTGTCCGCAAGTAGAGTTTTCACTGTGTTAAAAATTAAAAATAGATTGAAATTGAAACATTATTTTTAGTGTTATATATTTTTATTGTCAGTAGTCACTATAGTCAGTAGCTTTACAATTAAACCAGTGATTGGAAACTATCGATTTAATATTTCACAAATATTTAAATGTCATTAATAAATAATATTGAATATTTAAATATTTATTTTTATTAATTTTGAAATATTTCAACAAAAATTTTGCAATTTTAAGTGCTTAAATATATTAAAATAAATAAATTTGAACACTTAAATTATATTAAAAAAAATTTTAAATATTTTATTTTAAGTGTTTTGTTTTAATGTGTAAGTCACTAAAATCTTTTGAATTAATTTTCATTCGTGTTTTTTTTTTTAACAGTGTAGTCCATTTAGTGATCGATTCAATAGGTAAAATGAAGACAACTTCAAATCGCTGTTATTAAGAAATGCTACTGGTCATAAGTCACGGGCAATGCCGAGCTTAACCCTAGCTGAACTACAGTAAATTACTTTGTATAAGTTTTGCTTGTGTGTAGGACAGTGTAAGCAGCAGCAGCAGCAGCAGCAGCAGCAACAGCAGATCCACATGACGACGCAAGACTCAAAGCCAAAATGTGTGTAATGAACATGGACAACATGTGTTTGCTTTGGTGTGTGTGTGTGTGTGTGTGTGTGTGTGTGTGAGTTGGGGGTGGGGCGTGGCAGCGACAAAGACGCTTTTTATGCTCAACGCCCGTTGCCTAATTAAGCATATCGCAACTGCGGGTAACTTGGGTGTGTGTGGCGAACGGAAAAGGGGTGTGAGGAGGGGGAGTAGAAGGGGTAGCAGTAGTGTATCGTTTGCAGTCTTTACACTATCAAAAGCTTTGCGAAAAAAACAAAAAACAAACGACAATTATTAAAATGGAGCAAACTAAGAAAACTTGTAAATTATAATCAATTGCTTAAACAGAGAGCAAGGCAGAAGTGGGGGTGGTTAAGAGGAAGGGAATGTACGGGGAAAAGGGGTATGTGGCATGGGATAAGGGGTGTGGCAGCACATATGGATCGGGACATCAAGAAGTTTATAACTAGAACGCAATGCGAGCTGCAAACACAAATAAACAACAGAACCTGCACATTAAATGCAGCTGCATGACGACAAAAACAACAACAATAACAACTGGAACAACAACGAACAGAACGTGCAACAACATGCAGCAACAAGATGCAACAGGCATCGATATACACACTTCATCTGTGTATATCCGTATATATGTACTCGTATATGGAGAGAAAATGAAGAATCGCGACGGCATCATGGTCGCTTGATCTTTGAACTAAATTAATTAAGCACAATGAACGCAATTGTTGTTGTTTTTCTTGTTGTTGCTGTTGTTGTTCTTCATCTTCTTTTTTGTCTCTTTAATCTTCTTCTTCTTCTTGTTACACATACAACATGTTCTTGCAAACATTCAGCGCCCCCATCCTATACAAATTTTCATGCATCCAGCAGATATGCCACAAATGCATGCTGCCCTGACTGATTTGTACCCTGGCCAAAGGGGGCTACGTGGGGAGTGTGCATTTTCCTGCAGATGTTGGCCAAAGCCAAACATTTGAATGAATAATTAAATTATTCCAGTGATTATTTATATATTTTAACACAATATGAAATATTTATTAGACTCCGTAGTACTCTGTAAAAAAGAGTAGAGGGGTCTATTAAGTTCATCAGAAGCGAAATGGGCGTAACAGGCAGGTGGCGTGACCGAAACCATAAAGTATATATATTCTCGATCAGCATCAACAGCCGAGACGATATAGCGATGTCCGTCTGTTCGTCTGTCTATCCGTCCGTCTGTATAAACACCTACATCTCAGAGACTATAAGAGCTAGAGCCACCAAATTCGGAATGAAACTCTGTCTATTTCGCGAGCAGATGAAGTTTATTTCAAATTGTTACCACACCCCCTACCGCCCCCACAAATTTTCAAAACCTATTTTCACATTACCATAGCCTATAGCTTCCATAGGACAAATCGTTCGAAAATTGCATATTTTGTATGGATAAACTCGCACTAGAAGGAGTACGTAATAGTTCATAATACCATAAAAGATGTTTCAGTACCTATAGCAGCTTATAACCCTCCCAATTAATCTCTATTCAACAGACTTACCCTGCGAAAAGAAACTTAAAAAATATATAACAGGTCATAAAATATTTATTATTGGATTATTGTTGTGTACTGTTATTTTAAGGTTAACCTAACTTCTTAAGACTCGTTGAAAACTACAAATTTGGAAAAATCTTTCTCTAAACAATTTTTTTGACGAATTCATGTCTATCAAATTTTGCACTTGTTAGCCAGAAAAAAAGAAAAGAAAATGAGAAAACACTTAAATTGACAAATTTTGTTATTGATCGCACAATACAGGTATATATAGCTGTATATATATATATAATAAAGCGGATCAACATGACGGAGGTCGAAAAGTTTTGAATGTCAAATACCGTTTTGAGTCGAAATTAGGTTAAATACGTGAGAATCTCTGTAATCAGATTGTTTTGTTCAGTAGTATTTGAAGCAAAGGACAGAAGATTTGACTGAGGTCCATGGAGTATATAGAAAATCGATTGAAAAGTTACTAAAAAAAAAATAATGAATTGTTTTTGTTCTTGAAAAAGTTTTGGATATGCTTGGTTTTGAAATCCTGTCATATATGTATATGGATAGACGGCAGATCCAACAAGATATGGGCTTATATATATCTGTATAGGTATGGGAATCAAGTTCTCTTGTTTACATTTCTTCGGTTTTGGAAAATTTACGTTGCCGATTTTCTCTTGATTATTAAATTTCAGATATAGGTATATATATATTCGATAATTGACACAGTTGCGCAGCTTCATGTTTTTCTTGTCGATTCTCCTCTTTCGTTCTGGAATAATATGATAAATCATGTATATATAGCTCTTCTTCGAGTCGTGCTGTCTTCTGCATTTTGAATGTTTCTTTTTTTTTAACCATGTATTATCTGAAGTTTTCTTATTGTGTGCCAGTATTTTTTGAAGAGCTGCGATTAACATAATTACTTTTTGCATTCTCATTACTATCAAAAGTCTTAAAAATTTCTTTAAAAATTACTACTATTTATATTTTTTTCAAGTCAAAATAAGAGAAGTATTTTCGAGATAGTTTTCAAAAATAATTACTGCAAAAACCGGTGTAATTACTTCTGAATTACTAAAGTAATTATATAAGCAATTGCTTTTTAATTTCTAATACAAACTTAAAGGCATATTCTTTAAATTACTTGAATAATTAACTAATTCAATTAAGTTACTTGATTTTATACTGTTAATTACTTCAGTAATTACTTTAGTAATTGGATTAGAATTCCCAAGCATTTTCTTTCTTTAAATGTTCAATAAAAGTTTTTAGTTTAAGTCTATATATAAAATACCTATTTATAGTAATTCAATAATTGAATGATTAACTTTTAATTACTTAAGTAATTAAAATGTGAATTAATGATTATTGAAAGCCCTTAGAATACCTACAGTACCCAAAGGCATGGCTCATAGCGATATCAAAAGTAATTACCACAGAAAACTGTGTAATTACTTTTGCATTACACAAGTAATTACATAAGTAATTGTTCATATTTACAGCTCTTTGGTGTCAGTTTCCTGAACTATGATGTGGACCAATTGTTGTTGTTGCTGTTGCTGTTGCTGTTGTTGCTGTTGTTACTGTTGCTGTTGTTGTTGCTGTTATTGCTGTTGTTACTGTTAATATCATCGAATTCCCAAACGCCCTGCGAGGGAATAGACAACTGATTGCCCGATACCGGTTGATCTGGATAATAGTTCTGATGCCAAACGGTAGACATATTCATGGGGACACTAAAATACTGATAGATCGGCTGATACTGAACGGCAGATGGCGCCTGTTGATATACTGCGGACATGTATTCTGTTGGATAGCTAACGGTACCAAATTGATCCATTTGCATGCCACCGATCGACGACGATGGTGTTGCCGGTGGTGGTGGCTGTGATGGTGCCGGTGGAGCCAGTGACGTTCCCTGACTGCCAGTTGCTGTCGTTGTCAAGTAAACGGTTCCATTTGGATCCACAATTTGCTGAAGTACTCGACGTATCGGTTGCTTTTTAAAAGCCGGTGCGATATTCAAACGACGATTCCGCAAAACGACACAATTGTTGACGGACTGAAGACGTTGTGCCTCCTCCTGCGTTTCGAAAGTGACGAAACCGTAGCCCTTGTTATAACCCTCATGATCCACAATCACTTTGGTATTGCGCACTTTACCGTACGCTCCAAAGGCGACCATTAAATCATATTCGGTGGTATCACGACTTATGCCGCCCACAAATATGCGGTTTGGAATCACTGTGCCGTACACTGGTTCCGCCGGTGGTACCAATGCCATCTGGGATTTCGGCACAATCGCCAATGATTTCGTATCATCGGTTGTCTGTGGCATTTTAATGGATGTCATCTGGTCACGAACTAAAACCCGGTTTAATTTTGCTAAAGGCTTGAAAGACCTCTGAACCGATCTAAATTACGCTAATATATATAGTGTATATATATACAGACACACAGTGAGAAATTTGCTTATCAATCAGTTAATCATTCCCAAACACCGCTTTATCTCTTTTCTGCTTCTTTGATATTCTTCTAGTTTTGTTTTATTATTTTTCCTTGCTTCCTTTTTTTTTGTTCTTTTTTATTATTGATTTTTTCTGGAAAATTTGATCTCAATTTTTTTTTTCTTGCTCTACTACTTAATACTGCTAGCTTTGTTTACTATTTTCAAATGAATTTCAACAGATAAAGAATTTCAAATATTGTGAGTTTCCAAAATACCTCATTCGTTAAAATACAAATTTGATATGGATAGCTCACAAACTTGACCTTTAAGCCTAAGCAACAGTGATGATCAGTTCAGTTCGAAGTATAACAAATCAGAAAAATCATTTTTTAAACGTCAAAAATTTTAAAAACTTTAATCTTTTATTAACTATAAATTCGATTTTAATTAAAAGTCTAAGTAACAGTCTAACGCTGGAGTGTTAGAAAAATACAGCACAAAAAAAATCGAGGTATAATAAGAAAAAATCGAATTATCCCTGAATGGAAATATCAAGGGGTACCCTCAGACAAAAGTTAAAAAATTAAAACAAAAAAATAAAAAATTTTAGTTTGTTTAGCTATTTTAGAAATTTTTTAAAAACAAACCGGGCTTTATTAGACCTAAAATACAACACTTAACAGCGCTTAAAGCAAGTTTAACAGCACACTGTTAAAGCTTAACAGACGACGCTTACTGTAGCCTGGCACTTTAAGGCTAACAGCGCACTGTTAAAGCTTAACAGCAGCCTGGCACTTTAAGGCTAACAGCGCACTGTTAAAACTTAACAGCCGACGCTTACTGCAGCCTGCCCCTTGAAGGCTAACAGCGCACTGTTAAAGCTTAACATTTTAAGCTTCTTTGACGCGCCTACAAGCGGCTGCCGTTCGACTAACAGTAAAAGTGTTAACACACCGTATTACAGGGTATTTTGTAGCCGCTTTGCGGTGCCCAGCAATTAATCAGTTTCATTTTCGCTTTCGATTTCCGTTTTATCTGCGGGTCTGTGCGTTGTCTCAGGGTTTCATTCTGTTTTCGCTGTAATGAGTTAACTGCGCTGCTGCGTTGCAGTCGCTGTCACCGTTGGCGTCGCAGTCGCTGCAAGAGTCCAATAAGAACGTCGCCTGGCATTATGATTATTATTGTTGTGCCTCGCATTTTTTTAATGAATTTTATTGAGCGCGCCCAGAGCAGTCAACAGACGACAGACGGATGGCTGAAGAGATCTCATTTCCAAATGGTATGGGGTAGTTTAAGAGGGCGTGTCAGGGGCGTAGAGGGGTAGAAGGAACTGGGAACAGCTTCAAATTCATCACAAGTTTCATGAAATGTTTTTTTTTTTCGTCTTTATAGACAGCGTACTCACACAAAGTAGAGGGGTGTTTAAGGCTTGTCAGACAAAAACTGCGTTGTGGCCTACCCCATAAAGTATATACAGATATTCTTGATCTGCTGTGTTCCAACATTTGGTTCAAATCGATCAACTACTATAAAACCCATAGACAACCCCAACCCATTATTAGTCCAACTTTTATAATCTTTATGATAACATGTAATCTAAAGTAGGTACAGGGTCTTTAACAGTCGACTCGTATGACTCTAGCCTTTCTTATAAATCATTTCTTTTGCTCTTCGTGTTTTATTGCCTGATGAGTCACGTGACATCGTTTTAAGACTATATACAGCGAGACAATAGGCCAAGATAATACATTGGTTCAGCTATTGGCCCAGTTAATGCCCCTAAGTGGCTGCTAATATAGACAACTGAAATCCTTTGTAATTATTTTACCCAGGAACACACTCTTTTATCAGTCGAGATAAGATATAGTAGTTGCCACTGTGCTCTGATCTGGGAAGCACTTGTTAATAAAACTTCAAATAATTGTTAGAGTTTTAAGTCTTGACTGTGTGGAAAATAATTAGTCATCGACTAGACTTTTCTTAGAGCATAAATATATCAAATAAACACCCCGTTTAAAATTTATTATTATTATTTAAGTTTTTATTGATTCGCAAATGGAATAAAGAATATTCAATATACTTGTGAATAAAACTACAAATAATTGTTAGAGTTTTTATACTCTCTGCAAGAGTATATTGGGTTTGTGCAAATGTATGTAACAGGCAGAAGGAGGCGTGGCAGACCCCATAAAGTATATATATTCTTGATCAGCACCACAAGGCGAGTCGATATAGCCATGTCCGTCTGTCCGTCTGACCGTCTGTCCGTCTGTCCGTCCGTATGAACACACAGATTTCAGAGATGGTAAGAGCTACAAGTTCGAATTTGGTCTCTACCGACTGGAAATTTAGTCAGTCAATACAAGAATTTTTGATGCCACGCCCCATTCGCCCACAATGAGCACAAAACTAGACTTACCTCGGAAAAAATAGATGTCTTAAGCGAATATCTCAGTAACTACGGTACTTAGGAACACCAATTTTTATATGCAGGTTCCTAGAGACAGTATTAATGCATTGCCACTTAAAATTTTTGGCTGCCACGCCCCCTTTTTCCGTAAGAAACAAACCAAACTTTTCAAACCTGCATGCTGTTTTAACCGATAAAGATATCGGATACCGATTTTAACATTATAATTGGGAATAAATGCAGAGAGTACTATACGGTCGGGCGCGCTCGACTGTACTTTTCATTCTTGTTAATCTTGACTGTGTGGAAAATAATTAGTCATCGACCAGACTTTTCTTAGAGCATAAATATATTAAATAAACATCCCGTTTAAAATTTATTATTATTATTCACTTTTTTATTGATTCACAAATGGAATACAAAATATTTCAATATTTATCAAAATGATTTTAATATTTTATTAAAAAGTTTTTAAGTTCTAGATTTTTTTAGTGGTTTACTCCCGATAAGAACAATTCAAGAATTTACTTTTCATACATACGTACCTGATTCAGTTCTTAAAAAAAAACAATTTATTCATAAACAATAATTCATTAGAAGTGCATGAAAAACTAGTATTTAAATTAAGTAGTTAATTCAACTGGCAAACTATGTGTCACATAATTATAATTAAACATGTGTGGTTAGTTATATGTACATATATGTGCATATATATTATTATAATCGACCGATATCGTATCGTGAGAATTACTCATTTGTGTGTATAAGAAAAAAAAGTAAACAAGAAAAAACTTGATTATATTTTTGAATGGCCGCAAGAGTTCTAAAGTGTATGAGTGTGTTTGTGTGTGAAGAGTGTGCCAGTGTGTGTGTGCGTGTGTAGATTGTGTGTAATGACAACTCAAGTGTCAATCAAGCGGCTACTTGTGCTGCATTAACAAAGAAAATAAAAATAAAACAAGTTACAAATTTCTAAGCGACGCTGCTGGACTACTAAATACCCTATACAAATATTAGTACAATAGTACAGTAAATTTAATTGTTAAATAGTAAAAAAAATAAAAAACTGTGAAAATTTTTTTTTAAATATTTATATTTTTATTGTTTGCTGTGGGCGGAGTAGGCGTGTCATTTAATATTTAAAACAGAGAAACTTGTAAAATGCAGTGTTGGACATGCACCGATCAAATTTCAAGTTTCTAGCTCTTACCAACTCTGAGAGCACGCAATTTATACAAGCTAATAACAAATCGGGCATAAATAAATTATAAATTAGAGCTACAGCCACGCCTTCTCCAGCTCGTTAGATGTTACGCCTGCCACTTGGCATACCCCACTGGCCACTGGCCACTGGCTAGGGTATATTGAAAGCAGACAAGAGAAATTGCTTTTTTTACTGAACGTCAGAGAGAAGAAGTGTCATCCAAATCAGAGCAAGAAAATGAGCTGCATAAATAAAGTCAAATGGAAATTGGAAAATGCTAAATGGAAATTATGGCACTAGTGTGTGTGTGTGAGTGTAAGTGTGTGTGAGTGTGTTTGCCTCTGTTTGCTTGCATTTCTATGCAAACTGATGATAAAATTGTTTTACGCGCTCAACTCAACTCAACAAATTGCATTTATTCAGAGCGTCGACTGCGGCAGCGACAGCGACAGCGACGCCAACGCCAGCAGCGACTGCAACAGCGACGTCAACGAACCTCTGATAGTGCTGCTATCTCTGTGCCGCAAAGTGGCACACATAACTGCAGTTGTACAGTGCGACAAGTAAGTTCGTCTGCCGGCGACTGTTTGCTGGCGACAAAAAACGCGCACAAAACGCGCGTGCGCAGAGCACGTCGAGTCGTCTGGCAAACGCGATTAGTCAGCGCATTTCAAATGCAAACAATCGACAGCTACAACAACAACAACAACAACACAAAAAGCAAAGTAAAACACGCAATGCAAAACATGCGCAATTCACTTTTTTTTAATGTTGCATCAGCTGGCAGCAGAGGGAGGTGTTAACACACACACACACACAGCTACAGAAGCAAACACCAAAATGCAGTCAAACACATGCACAGCCCATTGGGAAAAAAGTCTGTGAAGTAATTTCAGTAGCAAATGGCACAACACTCAACGAAGTATACATTAAGGGTATTCCCAAAACTATTTTAATTGGTGTTCACATTTAATTAGAATTATTTTCAGAAAAAACTTGCGGAATTACACTTAGAGCTTAATTTATTTATTGTTTAAAATTTTATTTAGACTTTAAACGTTTTTCAACACTTTTGCAATGAAATAACACTGTTCAAAAGTCTAATGCATAACAGATACATTTATGGTTAAGTTTACTAATAAATTTAAATAATTTTAAGATTTTTAACAAAATTGTTAATTAAATTGTCAGCGTGGCCGACCCCATAAAGTATTTATATTCTTGATCAGCATCAACAGCCGAGACTATATAGCAACGTCCGTCTGTCCGTCTGTCTGTCCGTCCGTCCGTATGAGCACCTGAATCTTTTAAACTACAAAAGCTAGAGCCACCAAATTTGGAATGAAAGTCCGTATATATGTTAGGCAGGTTAGGTTTATTTCAAATTTTTGCCACGCCCCCTACCGCCCTGCAAATTGTAAAAACTATTTTCATTACACTACAACTTGCAAACTATCGAAGCTATCGTGACCAAATTTACACAGTACGTGTATTTTACCATTATAACTATCCTCACCAAGTTTGGTCCAGATCGAACAACTATAGCCTATAGCTCCCGTAGGACAAATTGGTCGAAAACGGGACATTTGTATGGTAAAATTCTCACTGGAAGGTGTATGGGGTCTTTTACAGGCGGCTCGCTCGACTGTAGCCTTTCTTACTTGTTAGTTACTGATAGAAAAACACTGAGTAAGTAGTTATATAAATATGGTATAGATTTCTAAATATATAGAAACTTTTGTATACTAAATCACAGCTGATTTACCACGTACGGCACCCATTGGCAGCTACTGATATGATATGACATAGTAATTCGATACTAGTCAAAATTGGTTTGAAAGTGTAAGACAGTAATGAAACAGAAAATCTGGCAATTTGAAAAGTATATCGTCTAAAACAATAAACTTTGTTATAACAAATTTGTGTTTACTCTACACTACTGCATGTAGAATCAGTTCAGGGAAAAATTGGAGTAATGAAGTGCCAGTTAAAGAACATATTTGTATAAATATTTCGATAATTTTTATACATTATTTAATTTTTTTCTTAATTCATGAAATTTTCCTGTATTTTCATCAAAAGCTCTGTGACAGTTCAGCACTATGTTCAGCACTAAAAGTTCTACTGGGTGCGCAAAGACACTCAGGAAAAACACACAATGCAAGCCACTGTGCGGTTGGTCGGCTCTTTGCAATTCAGTTTTTCTTCTCTTTAAGTTATTTTTATTTTTATATTGCACATATCCGAAAATTTGTGGATTTATTTGAGCTTTAATTGCACGCCTACATCATAAATGAGTTTTGCAACACTCATTGTTGGCAGTGTTGACAAGCTTACATAAGCTAATTGTTATATTACTGCTAATCGAATGGCTTGGATTTTTTTTTTGGGCTACCTAATAACTTAAGTTAGTTTTTAGACCCTGTACTAAAACATTACTAAAACTTTTCGGTTTTGGTGTAAAATTTGGTGGGAATTTCTTTGAAATCTTTTGGTCTGTATGTAGTGCAGGGTATCTACTAGATTAATTAGCTATTTCATAGAATTTACAACCTTTAAATAAATTGTGAGTTGTGCAACACTGACAACTAGAAGACAAACAACCAACTGCTACAACAGCTGCGCTTCAAATTTCCTAAACAAATCGAATTTTATTTTTAAGAAATCAAAACTTTAATAACTTCTAGAATTTCATCTCGTCCCTCAGCTGTTAAATGCTCACTGTTTAATTAAGCCAAACGTAATCGATAACATATCGATTAACAAATAAAAAACCATTTTCTTTAGGAAAACTGTCACGTGCTTTTGAACTGTGACCCATTTGAACTCACTTGATTTTTAGATTTTTTTTAGATTTTTTTTCCTTTCTTGGAAACAATGCGTCTCGTTTGGTACAAAAACATGTTTTAATTTATTTTATTAACTTTTTTTTGTTTTGTTTCACTTTCTCTTAGCGGCAAAATGTAAATTTTGTCGAACGCCAGAAGAAGCAGAAACAGATGAAACAGATACACAACGGTCTTATGAAGAGCAAACGTTCAGACAATAAAAAAAACACACACACACACATACAACTGAGACAGGAAAGGTATGTAGTGAAATTTTGAACAGGTCAGGCACAAATGATTTACTATCTGGATTTGGCTATAACCTATCGGAGTATTCATTCATTTGCCAGAGGAATTAACTACTCGGTTCACATGACAACTTGTGAACGAAAGGCCAATACTTTTTTGATTGAGTGTGAACTAGTTTTAATGGCTCGAAAAGGGCAGTCAAGTTAGGCGACTCAAGAATACCCCGTACTCTTTGTAGCATTTCAAAAACAAAAAAAGAAAAAAAAACTGTTTTTTATTTAATTAATAAGACAGACGATTAAATTTGATTAAATAAATATTTTTAAAAAATTTTAATTTCGGTTTAAGCATCTGAAATTTTTAAAATTTTAAATCCGGTATTTGCGGACATTATTTTTAAATTATTAACATAATATTTCAAAATAAATATCGAGTATAATTCATAATGGGATTATGGATCTCAAAGACTGTCTTTCTCTCTCCATCTTCTATCTCCTTCTTCCTCTTTTTATCTATTTCTCCACATGAATTCATTGCTGAATCCAATCAGCAAATCATGCTGATCAGGAATATACAGTAGAATCCGGTTATAACGACACTCAAGAGACCGACGATTTTACGTCGTTATACCCGGTAGACGCTTTAACCATACATAACCCTATACAAACTTGTACGAAAGGACCAACCGAGTCATCGAATTTTCGTCGCAATAACCGGCCAAACGCTTTAAGCGGAGTCGCTATAACCGGATTCTACTGTATATGATTTTTTCTTACTTCAATTGGCAGTTTCAACCCAATTTTCAAGTACTCAAAACCCACTTCCTAATACCCTGTAAACTCTTAAAACTACCCACTATTAAACTCTTAAGCAAATATACATTTTACCACAAATTTAACAAAGAAATCGTATACAGAAATTGTTTACGACTATATATATTTATATATATAATTTTTTTTTTTTTCAAAATATTTCAACAATAAAGCGGAAAACCGCGTAGCGAGCCATGATTGGAGCAGCTGTTGAATTGGTTATATTTATCGATAACCATTTCGAAAGCTTTTATTTACTTTTTTTTAACTTAATTGGCGGTTATTGATTATTAAAGGCAAAGCCTAAGATTATTTTTAAATGGCAATCAGCAAACTGATTTATAAACTGACTCCATCAAGTGCAGCTGCACGATTATCGATAACACAACAAATTCGGTCAGAAGTGAGGAACTTAAGAACAATAAAAAGTTTGCTTTATAACTTCACTATAAATAAATAAGAAATTTAAAATAAACTATAAAAAAAAACTTGATTCATATATAAAATTTGTTTGGCGATAGTTTAATCGATTATTTGAACTGTTTTGGTGAAACAAAAGTGGAAGATAGAGTCATAGGATATAGTGCATTACTTTATATTTTATTTCGAGTGTAATCAAATAATGCGATTTGATAATGAATAAGAAAATCGCACCTTTATTGACCAGTTATCGAAATGAATCGAAAATATCGAACTTATGCCCTAACAATACCATCCATTTTTCAACTTTTTTGGTAAAATAGTGAAATGTTAGGTCATAGGACATAGGGACATTACTTTATGTTTTATTTCGAGTGTAATTAAATAATTCGATTTTAAATTGAATAAGAAAATCGCACCTTTATCGACCAGTTATCGAAATTAAACGATAATATCGAACTCATGACTAACAATACCAAACATTTCCCAAAATACTGCCTAGAACATATAGGTTCAAGAAGCTTAAATATAACTGCATAAATAATAATCGATTTATCGAATATAACTTACCGTTGATCTTCTCGCACGATTCTCATTACCGTCGCTCAGTTCCATCATGGATCTAGCTTTTAAATTCAAATCCGTAGGGTTAAGTTCCTCCTGACAAGCAGAGCAATTGTCGGGTGTGCAGGTTACTTTAACATCGGGTATGGGAGGTCTGATAATACCGTTATTATTGTTGTTGATATTTAGGGTATTATTCGGTTTGCCCGTGAGCACGTTAATGTTCTGCGTATCACTGTGACTGCGCGTGTGACCGTGACTCTGACTGTGATTTGGTTGCTGATGATTTTTATGATTTGTGCCAAAAACTTGCGAGATGCTGCGAAAGAATGTTCGATATCCCCTTTTGTGCTCCGTATCGCCGGCCATGTCGTTCGCTCTCACGTTGTATCCCACTCTCAATCTCTCTCGCTCTCTTTCACACTCTGGGTGATCTTTGTTATTTTTTTTTGGTTTTGTTTTTTTACTTTATTCATAACACTTTGCACAATTGTTGTTATTATGTTTTTAATGCCGCTCTGTTGGTATTGTTAATGTTCTTGTTAGCTTAAATTGTTGTTATTTTTATTACGTATACGTCAAGGTGTGTTTTTACGCTCCCACACACACTAACACACTAACACACGCACACGCACACACCGATACACTTGGAAGACGCGACGCGAGTAATTTTTCTAGCTGCTCATGTGCTCATGAGCAGCAGCTGCCAACTGAATTTCTTGGCCTTTGTTTTCGGCTGACAACTTGCGAACACCAACACCAAAAAAATACAAAAAAACACTCAAAAAATACCAACAACAACAAATCAAGCAGCAAACACCTTCAAGACATACACGTTGACGTCGACGTCGACGTCGACGCTGACTGCAGAGACACAAAAACACACACACACACACACTCTCTGTCTGATAAGCCGCAATACTGTACGGTAGTCTGTTGCAGCAAAATCAATAAAAACGCCGCATGGAATTCCACGCTGACACTGGACAGTGAAAGAGTCGTTAGTCCGTAGTCGTAGCCATACTCGTAATCGTTTGGACGGTATCAAAACTCGGACCTCTGCACGGACTGCTCGGACTTGTTCCAGGCGACCAACTAAAAAAAAATGCAGACCGAGCAGCGCAACTAAATCGCATAGGCGCCACACTCAGTCGCTGTCGACGTTGCTGCCGGCGTCAACGGTGACGGTAACGTCACCATTGTTGTAATCGGTTTTTTTTTTTATTTATTTTCATTTTTTTTTTTTTTTTTGTACGTGTTTTTCTTTTTGTTGTGTTAAATTCTTCTTTTTGTTTAGTGCGGCTATTGTTGTTGTAAAGCGCTGCTAGCTGCACAGTGGGCCGAGCGCAATTTCCTAAGGTTTGTTTTTGTGTGATTTTTTCGTCACTGCCAATCAGATAAGATAAGATTTGTTTGGCTAAATTTGTCAGCGGTGAGAATGATTTGCACTTGAAAATCTGTCACTTTATTGCTTTTAATCACCTAAGTGTAAGCGAGAAAAAAAATAACTAAATATTTATTAAAAATTTACCAAAATTTCTAAATGTTGAATAAAAATTTAAAATTTACTATTAATAATTTAATTAAAAAAGTTGCTTCTATCTTTTAAGTTTTTATTAAATAAATATTATTAATTCTTTGTAATGTTTTTTCGTTATTCTGTTTATAATTTAGAGCTTGAAAAAGTTTAATTTCAAGAATTTATTTTTTAATGTGTGAAGTAAATAAATGAGTTAAATTCTAGAAATACACTCAATTTTAGAAAAGCTTTTAAGAAATTATAGAAAATAAATGAATCTTATTTTAAATTCAATTATAAATTTAAAATTTAATATTTTAAAAACAATAAAAGGATTTAACGTTTTTGAACATTTTTAATTTAAATTCAAACTAAAAATAAATTTTCAAAATTTTTATAAAAGGATTTTTTCATTAAATCTTATTAAATATTTGTAAACTTTATTCTAAAAATGTCAACGAATTAAATAAATTCTGCAATTTTAAAAATGTTTATATAAGTATTATACAATTTATAATAACTAATTCAGCGTTATTGATGCGCACCACTGTGCCTTTTGAATTTCATAATAAACTGTCTGTTTAATAAACAAATTTTGGAATTTAGCGCTTAAAATAAAAGGCATATGCCCAAAACAAAACCCATTGAATAATTTGATTATTAAGATTGATTGCTGCTCTTCTCCCCGCTTCTCAGACACATTTGTTGTTGTGCTAAATACCTTGCAGACACAATAGCTTTAATTCAATAAAAAAATAACGCTTTCGCTGTAAGCTGTGACAGCTTTAAAGCTGTAACTGATTGCTTTCACCGCAAGAGAAAAAAAAAATCAAAAAAAAAGTTCCATAAAAAAATTCTACAAAACAAATGAGCTGTGCACCACTGTGCCGCTAATGTTTTACACTTTGCGGGTGTTTATCAATGCCTACGGTTATTGCCGCCTATCGCAAAATGCATGTGTGTGTGTGTAAGTGTGAGTGTGCGTGTGCGTGTGTTCGAACTGATGTAAAGCACTTGATTTGTTTTTGTTTGCAGACCGCACAGTGTAGCAAAGGTTCTTAGCCAACAGTTCAGTACTGTCTGCTGCCACTTTTGCCGTGCTGCAACTGAAACTGCAATTGTCGAGCACATCACGTACGTGTTTTAATTAAATGCCATTGAGCCGCTCTGCTGGAAATTGTTTGCAATACGCGGGGCGCTCAATCGAAAGCGACAGCGACAGCGACAACGAAATCAAAGCAAAAACAACAACAGAAACGACAACAAAAACAACTGACGATGAGCCACTTGGCGGCTTCCCGGTTGACACACGACTAACCGACTATAACTGGCCCAGAAGTCTGAAAAGCAAACAACCAAATACCGAAAACCGAATCCAAATACGAATCTCAAATCAAAATCAAAATCAAAAACCAAAAAAATAAAAACTATACACACAAAACAATACACAAAATAGATGTAACCAAAAACTAAAGAAACTGGCTAACAGCAAAAGCGTCGACAGCGGCTGTGGCAGCGGCAGCGACGTCAGCAGCACTGGCAGAACGGTCGCACCCCTCAGCAGTCAGCGGCCCCCGCAAAATAGACGACGACGATGACGACGACGACCACACGATGACTTTTGAATAATATTTACATTTTCTATGTTTAAACAAATGCCTCGGTTTATACGACGCATATTTCACGATTTCATTTTATTACACTGATAAAAATTATGCCAAACTATTTTTAAATTCAAAAATATTGAACAACATTTATCAAAAAATTTTAAAAAATCTTTGAATTAATATTTAAATGCAAATAAACCTGTCTATAAGGAGTGTTAAGCGACTCGACAGCTAAATACCCTGTAAAAAGCTATTTTTCAAACGATTATGTGATATTTTTTGACATCAGCAGAGTTTTCCACATAAGCAAAAGATTTTAAACTGATTGTTCCAATGATAACTGCATATACAACAAAAATTTAACGTTTGACACCGAATTTGTTCAGTGTATAGCATGTGAAACTATATAAAGTATGTAGGTATGCCAATATCTTATTTTATTAACCACTTTTATTGCCCCTAAAAGTGCCTCAAAGTACCAAAGAAAAATTAAGCTGACAGGAGAAATAATTTAATTTTCTCTATAACCTTTTAAATGAGCTTAAATATAAAAACAAATCAATTTAAAAAATCATTTTAAATTAAGAAAAAATTCTATAAAATTAAATATATATAAAAAAATAAAAAATAAGTTTAAAAAATTAAAGTTAAAAAAAAATTTAGCAAAATTAAAGTTTTTAATTTTTGCAATTTGTTTGAATCCGGAAATTTAGGAAAACTTAAAGTCGTGCGTATAAACCGCGTACTAAATGTAGTCAATTTGTGTGTGTGTGTGTGTGTGCCACGGTTTCACGCAGGCAGCGAGGCGGCCAAAAGCAAGTTGCGTTGTTAACGTGAGCAAAACAATGTCGAACAAAAGCAACAAGTGCAGCAACTTCGCCCGCCGGAACGACCCAAGGGAATGGCAAGTGGAAGAGGTAAGTGGTGGCGCTGAGAAAGGGGGTGCGGTAAACAAGCTCATACAAAATATAAATGACGAAATTATAGCTAACAACAACAATAATCAGCTGTGGCAGCAGCAGAGGCAGCAGCAGAGCCACCGACAGAAACAGCAACAGCAACAGCGGCAGCGGCAACTACTTAGTTTTAAACAATGCACATTAAAATGTGTGGCAGAAAGAAGAAAAAATATTCATACGTGAGTATGTATGTATGTTACTATATGTGTAAGTAAATGTGTGCGAAAGCGACAACCGCTAAGAAGAAGAGCGGAAAAGCTGGGCTAAGAAGTTGTCGAAAACCGCCAGGAAAACGCGCGCGACTTTTAGCAACTTTTAGCAAGAGTATAAAAGTGTGTTTCAGCATTAACATTAGCATTAACATTAGCATTAGCATTAGCATTAGCATTAGCATTAGCATTAGCATTAGCATTAGCATTAGCATTATCATTGCCATTAGCATTAGCATTAGCATTAGCATTAGCATTAGCATTAGCATTAGCATTAGCATTAGCATTAGCATTATCATTGCCATTAGCATTAGATTAGCATTAGCATTAGATTATCATTGCCATTAGATTAGATTAGATTAGATTAGATTAGATTAGCATTAGATTAGCATTAGCATTAGCATTAGCATTAGCATTAGCATTAGCATTAGCATTATCATTGACATTAGCATTAGCATTAGTATTAGCATTAGCATTAGCATTAGCATTAGCATTAGCATTAGCATTAGCATTAGCATTAGCATTAGCATTAGCATTAGCATTAGCATTAGCATTAGCATTAGCATTAGCATTAGCATTAGCATTAGCATTAGCATTAGCATTAGCATTAGCATTAGCATTAGCATTAGCATTAGCATTAGCATTAGCATTAGCATTAGCATTAGCATTAGCATTAGCATTAGCATTAGCATTAGCATTAGCATTAGCATTAGCATTAGCATTAGCATTAGCATTAGCATTAGCATTAGCATTAGCATTAGCATTAGCATTAGCATTAGCATTAGCATTAGCATTAGCATTAGCATTAGCATTAGCATTAGCATTAGCATTAGCATTAGCATTAGCATTAGCATTAGCATTAGCATTAGCATTAGCATTAGCATTAGCATTAGCATTAGCATTAGCATTAGCATTAGCATTAGCATTAGCATTAGCATTAGCATTAGCATTAGCATTAGCATTAGCATTAGCATTAGCATTAGCATTAGCATTAGCATTAGCATTAGCATTAGCATTAGCATTAGCATTAGCATTAGCATTAGCATTAGCATTAGCATTAGCATTAGCATTAGCATTAGCATTAGCATTAGCATTAGTATTAGCATTAGCATAAGCATAAGCATTAGCATTAGCATTAGCATTAGCATTAGCATTAGCATTAGCATTAGCATTAGCATTAGCATTAGCATTAGCATTAGCATTAGCATTAGCATTAGCATTAGCATTAGCATTAGCATTAGCATTAGCATTAGCATTAGCATTAGCATTAGCATAAACATTAGTATTAGCATTAGCATTAGCATTAGCATTAGCATTAGCATTAGTACTAGCATTAGCATAAGCATAAGCATTAGCAATGACTTTCTTTAAGTATTAGTATTATGAGAATCCCTAATACCACTCTACTTCCTTTCATTACTCTAATCATTATTATGTACTATCAGTATCAAAGCTACACTGAATAATCGTATATCGCTCCTCCTAGTAAGCCATGATTTATACATTGCTTAGCCCAAATTCCACATAGTCAAAGTAGTCTTTTAGACTTTTACTTGAAGTAAAAGTATTCAAAATACATTTTCGTTTTGTTATTTTCTAATCGAAATCCGTATAATTTCTATCAATTGCAATAGATTAAATTTTTGGTGATTTCTACTAAGTATAGCGTGCAAAAATTTTAAAACATTGTTTCGTTTCGACCTCGTGTAGTTAGCAATTTAAATATATAATGATGCCGCCAGTAATGGGCTATGAATTGTTCAGAGAATTTCAAATGATTTTCAATATTTTGGACTGGGATGACAAGGGATTTCTAACATCCCATCAATTGTCTGCAATAATGAAACAATATGGATATGTTCACAAACAGGAGGAGATCCAACAAATGATTGATCTTGTCGACTGCGATGGCACCGGACACATGGGATTTGCTACATTCTGTGCCGCTCTACTGGCCTCCAGGAATATGAACAAATCTCCAAGATCTTTGTAAACCAACACACAACAAACACACAATCCTCCTATCACAAAACCATAATCAAAACTATTGCATGTCGCTATAATCTGTCGGTGTGCCCAGAGTTTGAACTAAAAAAAATAATAAAAAATTTCAAAAAATTATTAATTAATATTTGTAAGTCATATAAAAAATTAAGTTTTAACTTTAAAAAAGGGAATAAAAAAAAAAAAAAAAAAAGGGGAAAAAAAAAAAAAAAAAAAGGGGGAAAAGAAATTTTTTTTTTTTTTTTTTTTTTTTTGGGAGGTTTTTTAATGCAGTTTTTGCCACAATTTTTAGTAGATGTATAGAACACACATGAATTATACAAACTGTGGAGCTACTGTCCAGCGATCCGTCTATAAAAGCCCATTTCGTCCGTATGAACTCCTCTAACCCGGAGACTATTAGAGCCGCCACCATTAGAATAAAAGTCAAAGTTGTAAAAAACTATTTTCACATAACTATAACTTGACTTGATCGAACAACTATATCCTTTAACTCGTTTTTGCACAAATGGGTCAAAAATAGGACACTTTTTGTGAAGACATCGCAACCAAACTCAGACATTATGTGTAAGTTACCACTATAATTGTAACTCTTCATGCCAAGAAGCTCCTGTGGGGTAATTTGGTCGAAAAAAGGACATTTGTATAAAGACATTTAGTGTTAGTTGAGAAATCGCAACCAAACGCACATATTTCATGTATACCATACATACATTATACATTATACATTATACATTATACATTATACATTATACATTATACATTATACATTATACATTATACATTATACATTATACATTATACATTATACATTATACATTATACATTATACATTATACATTATACATTATACATTATACATTATACATTATACATTATACATTATACATTATACATTATACATTATACATTATACATTATAATCCAAATTTGATCTAGATCGGAGAACTATATTCTATAGCTCCTGTTGATCAAATCGGTCCAAAATATGACATTTTTATGAATACATGTAATTTTAATTAAGCGATCATGATTGTAACTATCCATAGCAAGTTAAGTCCGAATCGGACAACTGAATCCTATAGCTTCCATGCTGCAAATCGATCGAAAATGGGATATTTGTATGAAGACATGTAATATTAGTTGAGCCATCGCAACCAAACTCAAATATTTTGTGTAACTAACGATTGTAATTATCCATGGTCCGGATCGGACAACTATATGCTATTGATCCATAGAACAAATCAGTCGCAAATTGTTTACTTGTATTTTTATTGCCTTTGTAGCCTTTCTTAAGCATTTGTTTTTTTAAGTAAAAGTTATAAAAAATAAAGTTTTTATAAGAAAATATATTTTGCTGAGTTGTAGAAAAAGTAAATTTTTAGAAATAATTATTGCTAATAATTACAAATTTTATTTGCAGAAAATTTTGTATTATCTTAAACAATTTTGCAGTAAAATACACAAAACAGCCACATTCACCAAAACATTAGAAAAATTCACATTAAAAATATACACAAATTAATATTAGTTACTGAGAAAGTATGACAATATATCACATTAATTTCAATTAAATATATATATATTTGTTTGACAAAAAGTAAAAGATATATATGTATAAGTATATATACATATACTAATCACAGCGAGTTTGACAGTCGACTCTGGACGGTTGTCGGTGTATGCCCCACCCACAATAAGAAAAAAAAAAAAAAAAATTTGTTAAAAATAAATATAAATAAATGTGATTTTAGTAAAGACGATTCACGTTGGAGCTAAGCAGGACTCTCGAGCAGTGTCAGCGATGAGGTAGAGCTTAGCGATGAGCGCAAATCACACAACTCCTCCATGAGATCCCGAAAGAGCATTGGATTGACATTGACGCTGACCTTCATGAGAAGAAACCAATCGCCAATGGTTAAATTCCTAAAGACACGCTGCACATTCTGTTTGGTCATGAAACGCAATTGGCTACGTATCATTAATTCTCGCAGTGTACGGCTCAGCATCATGGCCAAGCGAGTGAGCAGATTAAGGCCCGACATCAGAGCCATCAATAGGAACCAACACCAGAGGCACACAAAGATCTTCTCATTCAAGATATTAAGCGGTAGAATGCATAAATTATCCATAATACTCGCCGTACCGCTGGCTCCATATTTGAGTACCTCGCACTTGGCAATTTTGGGAAAGACACGCGAGGAGATGCGATTCCAGCGATCCCAGTCATACAGTGGTATCGTTGCCAATGCATGCATATATTTGGTCCAGAATCCATTTAAAAACACCTCCAATGCCAGAATGTTTAATATCTGCAACGGTAAATGTATTTAATATAGGTTAAAAGCTTAGATTTAAAAAAAAATACAAGTAAGAAAAGCTGCGGTCAAGCGAGCCGACTGTAAAAGACCCCGTACGCCTTCTAGTGAGAATTTTTCCATACAAATGTCCCGTTTTCGACCGATTTGTCCTATGGGAGCTATAGGCTATAGTTGTTCGATCTGGACCAAACTTGGTGAGGATAGTTATAATGGTAACATACACGTACTGTGTAAATTTGGTCACGATAGCTCTGATAGTTTGCAAGTTGTAGTGTAATGAAAATAGTTTTTTACAATTTGCGGGGGCGGTAGGGGGCGTGGCAAAATTTTGAAACAAACTTAACCTGCTTGACATATATACGGACTTTCATTCCAAATTTGGTGGCTCTAGCTTTTGTAGTTTATAAGATTCAGGTGCTCATACGGACGGACGGACAGACAGAAGGACAAACGGACATTGCTATATCGTCTCGGGCTGTTGATGCTGATCAATAATATATATACTTTATGGGGTCGGCCACGCCTCCTTCTGCCTGCTACGCACATTTCGCTTCTGACCAACTTAATAGACCCCTCTACTCGTTTTTAAAGAGTACGGGACCTAAAAAACACTTTATGATGCTGCTCTTCTAGTAGTCACATTTTTTCTATTAATAATTTAATCAAAGGATAATTATAACTTTACTCGCTTGTCTAAGATTGACATTGAACTAATTTTAAGATTTAATCTAGAATTTTGGAAAATATTTTGTTCTGAAGCTTAATAAAAATTTGTAGTTATTTAATGACTTGTTAGCACAATAAATTAGAACTTCCGGTTCATGAACTTTAGCACATGGTCTTATCAAAAATCCTAAAATCAGATCAAATCACAAACTAGAACAAATTTCAATGCAGTCAACATATAAAACATAACAAAATCGTTTGAAAATTTTCCAAAGTGTAAAAAAAGTACTAAAATAGTTTCAAATAAAATGGCATACAAGAGTTATGCTTAGTAATCTGTTTATATCTTCTTATATAAAAATCTTTTTATATCTCAAACAGAATGCAGTCATTTCTTTATAATGAATACAGTTCTGAAACTAGACTACTTTGACTTTAAGCACACGATTATTTGTTCTTATCAAAGTAATTGCGGCAACTTACAGTTGTTACTTACACTGATGAGAAAGTTAAGCAGCTCGCAGAACACATATTTGGCCATATAACAGTAGTGCATGTCCTCATAGTCGGTGGAAAAGTACTTGACCAACAAACGCAGTCGGGTATTATAGGTTTGTTCCGATAACAGAGCCTCACCGACCTCCGAGCAGAGTTGCTTCAGCCGTTGACCCTCCCAGACCTTCCACAGGCACGATGGGAAGTAGAAGACAAACGATTGAAAGAGTAACAATATGATGACCCACTGATAGTACCGTAGGTATTCCCGTTGCGTCTGTCCACGTACCTCGGGTCCAACGCCCTCGGCAATCGACAGTGCTCGGGCGTATTCCTCATTGTAGTCCGCCAGGCGTCGCAGACTCATGCGACCATTGCGACCGGGTCGAGGGGTATATGGAGTTGGCCACGATTGACGTACACTGAAATTATCCAATTTGATTATATAGGTACCCATGGTCCAGCAATAGGATTGCACATAATTGATATTCTTCTCCTCGCTAATACATTGAATGGGATCGCCAAAGTATTGTCGTGCCGATAGGAGTAGGGAGCAGGTCAATAGTATAACCACCGTGCACTTGGAATGGATTGTGAATACGGCATCGTAGATGCGTATGGATTTGAATTGTAGATATTTGGACAGTGGCTTAACGGCCGAATACATTTCCTCTGCCTCTGGTAGTAGTTCCTTGACGACTGTGTCCAATTTTTAACCTCAATAAATTGGTTACTTCACATCTACTGCCAGCTGCTGACTTTCCCCTTTGATTTGACCTTACCTACTGTCTCCAATTGATTTCTGTTTATATTTTATTCATATAAATATATTTTATGTGATTTCTTTTACTATTCCTTTTTCCTTTTCTTTTCTTTTCTTTTCTTTTCTTTTTTTTTGTCTTGATTATTTTTATCTGTACTTCCTGTTCTTGTCACTTATTGTCTGTTGTTGTTCTCTAACTTTCGTTAAATTTTTTTCCCACACACAATTGTTGGCCTAACGTTAGCGACAAAACCAAAATGTTGATTGTCGCCCGGCTTTACATATTTGTTTGTGCTGCCCCTCATCATTAGATTAACTGTTTTACATTTATTTCAGCTTACAAAATTATATTCACATATGTCATTATTGTTTTCTTCTATTTTCATATTTTTTTATTCCTTTTTCTCTACAGATTGACAGCTATCGATAGACAAGAAAATCAAGGTTTTGCCGCTAAGCCATGTAGTTCAACATTTTCCTTTGCATACTTTTAGGTGCTGGCTGATAATTTAATAGATTTACAACAACTAAGCCAATTTGTAGCTAAAAAAGTTGTCGAAAAAGGTTAAAGTTGGCCTAAAGTAGATAAAAAATTTATTAAATTTATTAATACTTGGCCTAAGATTAAAAAAATTTTAGTAAATTGAAAAAAGTTTTGAAGGCATTCTTTTAGTTCGTAGTTAATGTAGACTAGATTAACATCTCAGTTAAAAAAACCAAAATTTATTTAACTTAAAATGCTCCTAACTTAGTCAAAAGATACGATATCCAGGAAAGCTATATCTTGTCTATATACCTGTACTCTATAAAACTGGAGTAACATACCTTCTATTGTTTTATGTTTTTTGACAATCAAAATCAAACTTTAATTTACTGAGATAAAAATCATAGCTTTTTATTTGAACAATTTGATTAGTTTTGTATATTAGAATTCATTATTATTAATACATTTTTAAGTAAAACCTTGCTAATTATTTGTATTTGTTGCTTAAACCTCCAAACAGCTGAACTGCTTCAATCCAGAGCAAAGTTTTTTAAAATTCACAGCATACTTTCAGGCGGCGTCTAAAACTCTAAATACAGTTTGAACAGCATACAGTTTTATGTCCACTTCACCAATTTCTCACAACAAAAACGCAATTTTCGATATTAAATCATTGTTTTTTATTGAAGAAAAAATAGGTAAATTTAAAAAAGAAAGATACGCTCTTATTGACTATTATAAAAGCGTCCACATAATTATCATACTCTATTCAGCCTTAATTAATTAATTTATTGTGAGCGCTCATCACGTTCGCTCTGTGTGTGTTTGTGTGCTCGGAAGTTCAATTGCCAATTAGTCCAAGTTCAAGAATCCAATTATAGAAGGTATCTGAAATTAGCATAAAAACATTAACAGCAACAGCATTATAAACATTATAAAAATAATAATAATAATAACAATAACATAGCACATGCAGGCATAAACTAATTAGCATAAATCAAATTAATTTATTTGATTTTGTTTTTGTCTTCTTTTTGTTATTGTTGTTTTTTTTTTTGGCCCTGAACAACACCACGAAAATGACACCCAAAAATGTCACATACAATAAAAAAATATAATAAAAAAAAGAATGTCTAAAAAATAAAATAAAAAAATTGCTTGATTAGAGAATACCCCGTCAAATGTATACATATATATTTTATAGCCAAAGCATTGCAACTACAGGGTATGCAGTGAGAACACATCAAAGTAAAAGCGTTGTTGGCAGCACTTGAAAATAAATTATTAAACAGATATTTTAATTTAATTTTATAAAAAAAAAGAGCTGAACTGCTTTTTAAACAATTGGTTAATTTAATTGGGTGCATTAAGCACACAATTTCCCTTTGTTTTGTGCTGACAAAACAACTCAGTCATTTATTTCTTAAAAAAAAATATTTATGAGTGTTTTTTGACTTCTTAAAAATAACTGTCATATAAAATCAAATATCCAAAACAAAAAAAAAACAACTAGTTTAAAATTATTTTTAAAGTTTTATTATTTTTAAATACGGAAACTAGCTTTTTTGTTGTTTTTTTTGTTTTGATGAATATATAATAATATATATACTAACTTGAGTATATTTTTTGTATAACCAGAAAGTAATTTGTATAATTAAATTATAAACTCAATTTTATTTGGCCGCACAGACCTTTGAAAACATATTAAAAGTGTATTCACCTTTTATTTGTTGCCAACTTATTTTTTCTATTGCCACTTTTATTGCAATTCATCGTTACTTAAATGCAATTAGCATTTAATTTAATTTATTTAATGGATTAACTGAGAGGTAATAAAATCATTTGTAAAATCTAGTTAAGCACAAATGTTAGTAAACAGCGGCTCAAACGGTGTTCCCTGAACTTGACCTCCGTCTGAGGCAGAGCCAGAGTCAGCGCAGCTGCCAAACAAAAGCGGCTAACAACAATAACGTGTTTAATGTACATTTCGGATATGAACACGTCACGAGTTGAAATTAAATTTTGAAAGACAAGAAAACAACAGCAATAAATTTGAGATAAAGCTGAAACGGCTGATCATGCGCAGAAGTCGAAATGAGTTTGAAAATTTCATTTATTTGTTGTGTTTCTCGATTCGTCTTTGTGCGTATTTCTGGTTATTTGTAAGTAATTTTTGATTTTTTATTTTTGGGCGCCTCATGCGGAAGTTCTCAAGTTGGCAGAACTCCGAGCTCAGAGCTCAGAGCTTTATAATTAAGTATGCCGTGTGGTATCTATTGGGCATATTTTTTTTTTATGCCTGTTTTTTTTTTATTTTTTTGAAGTTGACTTGATTTTGTTGTCATCGTTTTCTAAAGTAATTGTGACTTGCCATTTTCTCGACATGTTCCGCAACGTTGACCACAATAATAATTAAGATACTGCTTCGCAGAGTTACAGATACGTATAAAGATACGTTCCTAAGATACTTTATGTGCTTTCAGGCCCTAAACTATAGGCCAAAGCCAAAAGGCCAGCAATAGATATATTTCACTGCTTTAGATACATATTTTAAGATATCGCTACAGATACACTGTTCAGTTTGGCAAAATATTAACAAAAAATGAGAAGAAAAATATGTTGAACAAAGCAATTGTTATTATTAATGGCAGTTTCTGTTGCCACAATCTCATTTAAGCCACCAATTATAGAAATTTCATTTTGGCCAACGTTTAGTGGGGCACTTAGTTAGTTAGTGAGTTCACTGAAATTCGACTCAACTCGTATTTGTTAGTCATAAAGTCATGCTTTGGGTTAAGCCATTTTGTATTTATTCTCTTTATTTTTTAATATTTTGCTATTTATGCCATACGAAATTAAGCGGAGTCTCAAACTGAAACCAAAACTGTTTTATACTTTTCTTTAATCCACTAAGCTTCAAATAATAAATTGTTTAGTTTGAATAAATTTTAATTACATTTTCTTTTGGAAAAATTTTAGTTCTATATTATATTTAAAAAATTGTATTAGAAAATTTTTATTTATCACTACAAATTTGTATATATTTTGTATATTTCTTAATAATTAATTTGATTTTTGTTTAGTAGAAAAAAAAGTATTGAACTACAATTTATTCAAATGTATTTTTCCTAACTTTTGTTTAACTACTATTAAAGTTGTGCATAAAATTATAATATATTTCTTTTTATTTAGACTACTTGTATAAATTCGTTTTAGTATCGTCATGGTTTTTGTTTTCTGTTGTATTTTTTTCATAGGAATGTTATTATTTATTCTTTGGTTTAATTGCTTAAGGAATTTTATGGTTCTTACTGAGAAAAATTATGTGTGGGACTTTTAAGTATTTTGAGTAAAGAAAAACGTGTTTGAGGTAGAGATAGAGAGGCAGAAAATTACAAAAAAAAAAAAAAAGACTCAGCTCAAAATAAATAAAAGTGTTTTTTGTGCCAATCTGACAATATAGACTAGACTTTAATCACAACAGTTAGTTAATCTCTTTGTTCGAAAAAGCTCAAGGGAAATCCCCAGATAAGTCAGCAGCTATAGCTATAACATATATGCAATACAAAATACATTGTAAATGTAATTTTAATTAATTCTACCTAATTATACACTAACTAAGTGTAGCATAAACTAGTGACTGAAGAAGTGACAAAAGAAGATTTAGTAAATTAAAAACTATTTTTACTCTAGAAATATAAAAAGATACAAATTTATCTTTAGGTTGACACTTGCGAATGAATCTCCCTAAGAATTTTTTACCGTGTAAACTTGCTAAACTGGAACTTTATGGCTTTATGTATATATATATATATATATATATAATTTTTTAAATCTCAGCAACAAGTTATTAAACCTAATAAAAAAAAATGCTTTTAATCTGAGTGGATTAATGACATCATACTTATGTGTGTGAACTTTGACCCCTAGAGGATTACCTTGACAGTGGTCTGAGCTGAACAAATCGAGTTAGTTCAAGACATATAATAAAATTACTATATACTATAAAGTGTAGTGTAGATTTGAAAGAATTCAATTAACGTAGGTGTGATAAAATCGGCACAGCTGCATAATTCTCAATTTAAATAGAAAACAATTGGAAGCGCAACTTTCGCAAATACAAAACACACACACACACACACACACACACACACAATACTACAATAAACAAATATAATAAATAATACATTTAGTAACTATAAAGCTCGTTTGATTTGCTGTCTTTTGTATCCAGCATTTCATTAATCTATTCAAAAGTTAAATTTACCTAACTAAATGCAAAATATATTTCCGGCTTAGTTGATTTATTGTTTAAAGTTTGCTGCATAAAATATGTTAATACCGATTTTTATTTTTGTTTTCTAGTTACCTTGACCGTGTGCCATGGTAAAGTTGTTAATTAGCTTCGATCCAAAAAAATATTGAATTTAATACTTATTGATTAGCAGCCAAATGTTAAGTGTGACAAAGTCTTTTGGTCAAATAGGAACTAGTGGAAGTTGCTGCAGTTGAGCGTGCTAGCAGTAGAAAAACCCTGTACTAGTGCTTTAAATAATTTTTCTTAAGCAATACAAAAGTTTAGCCACTAAGTTTAAGCCAAAATTGACCAAAGTTGTTATAAGCTTAATAAAAAAGAAATGTTACACACAAATATCATATTTCACACTTTTGTTCTATAAACTCTTACTGATCACAACCAAATTTGAATAGATTTGGAATTGAGCTTAGACGAACTGTCATATAGTCGCTTAAGTCCACTCGATTGATGAAGCTTACTCAAGCCTATATGTGTTTAAATCAAAAAATTCGATTATAAACAAAATTTAGATAAATTTTTATGCGTTTCGAACTGTCTACAGTAACATGTGACAGCAGCTATGGAGCCCTGTTCTATTTTATAAAGGAGTGTCTAAACTTAGCACGAAACTTACCTTGGTGACAATGTCATCCTCTGGTTGTTCAATTGGCGGTGACATTCTGCAAACTGATTGATGGTTTGCTTGCTGAACAGTTTGACAAGCAGTGCTTACAGTTGAACAAGCAGTGCTTACAGTTGTACAAGCAGCGCTTACAGTTTGAGTTGCACTGGCTGCCTAGTGCAAATTAATTGCAGATGAGTATGATTTGCACAAGCAGTCCATAAATTGTCATTATCTTTGTTTTAAATCCCACTCAGTCGTTAACACAACAAAAAAAAAATTAATTATAAAATTTAGAATACAGAAATTTGTAATTTATTAATTTTTTTGACTTAGCGCTTGTTTTAAGAACCGACTCGTCTTGCGTTTGACACTGCACTGAAACACAGCAAGAAGAAAAAAAGGCCGATCGCCAACAAGTTCAATGCGTTGCTTTGGCTTCGGCTTTGGCTTAACGTTCGGCTTGGTGGACTTCGGCTGCGTTCGGCTTAACGTGCTCTAAGCTACAGCTGCGTAAAGAAAAGGTAAAGTGGAGTGTGCGGTGGTGGGGGGAAGGCGAGGCGAGAGTTTTATAGTGGAAAGCGCAGAGACAGCAGAGAGTGGAAGGAGAGCAGCGTAGAGCAGAGCAGAATGAGTAGTGTGGGAAGTGTGCTCTTATGACAGAACCAGAACCAGTTCTAGTTCTAGTTCTAGTTACGCATTTGGCTCTAGGTTGAGGCTGTCACTTGGCTACTTTATAGCCAACTCCCAAGTTATTTTAGGTTGGTTTTTAGCTCTTAACAATTGTTTGCTTAAGTTGGTTATTAATATTTTATGCTGAAGTTTATGCTTATTTTGTTTTAAACTATGCGACTGTCGTTTCATTAGTCAAAAGTGCAGTTTGCCATAAACAACCGCTTGACATTGACCATAAGTGGGCAGTACACACACACACACACACTACACTCACACACACAGACCTACACTTTGTGCCTAAGCGAGTCATGCAACACTTGTCTGCTTTGCTGCAACTAAGTCTAAAACGCTGCCCTTGAAACTTGCTACGCTGCGTTGCACACAAGCGTTCATAAGCTGAGTTTCTCACTTTTATTGTTCTGCTTCTACTCCTCCTTCTTCTTTAGCTCCTACTCCTTCTACTTCTTCATTCACTTCCACTTCCAATTCTGTTCGTCTTTTTGACTTTGCGGTTGGCATCACGTTTGCTTTATTATCAGTCGTATTGTGTTTTGTTATCAATTTTATCGCAATTACGTGCACATTCCACATGTTTTAAGTCACTGCTAGAACTTAGCACACGGAGTATTTATCTCACTTATTAGTATACATCTTAAACTTAAACAATAGGAAATTTAGATCTTGTGTTTACCTTTTTAGACCCCGTACTCTAAAAAAGAGTAGAGAAGTCTTTTAGGTTTGTCAGATGCCAAATGTGCGTAATAGGCAGAAGGAGCCATTTCCGACCCCATAAAGTAGCTATGTTTTATTCTTGATCAGCATCAACAGCTTAGTCGATATAGAAATGTACGTTTGTCCGTTTGTCCGTCTGTCTGTCCGTCCGTCCATACGAACACCTTGATCTTCTAAACTACAAGAGCTAGAGCCACTAAATTCGAAATAAAAGTCCGGCTGCTTGTCAGGCATATCAAGTATATTTCAATACACTATTTCACATAACCATACATAGAAAACGATTAAAGATATCATGATTTACACATTTTGTGTACGGTACCATTATAACTATCGTCACCAAGTGTGATCTGTATCAGATAGCTACAGCCTACACCTTACATAGAACAAATCGTTTGAAAATTTGTGTTTTTTATAAAAAAATTTACTTTTAATTACCCATCTCAACTGTCCCCCTACCAAATTTGGGTTTGTCCGAACAAAACCGAACGAAAATTTCATATTTGTTCAGAAAAATTTGCACTAAAAGGAGAACGGAGTATTTTAGAGTAGACTGTTGTCTTTCTTACTTATTTTAAATAAAAATGTTTTATAAAACTACTTGTTATTTATTTCTCTTAGCAGTCAAATAATTTCCACTTTAAAAACACGTTTTCACTTGACGTGTTCTTGATATCATGTTCTCTGTTATTAAGTAGTTTATCTTCTCTTATTTTAAAGCCAGGTCCGCTTTTTTTTCACGCCACCTGTCAGTACGATTTTAATTAAGAATTAACTAGAATTAAGCTGTACATTTTTACCAGTAACTTTACATTCTATATTTTTTGCATGGACTTTTTTTAAATCAAAGCTTGCCTAAACCTAAATCAAATATTTATGATCTATTTTTATTGTCATTTGACTCATGATTGAGCTTGATTTAATAACCGGAAGTTCATCAGCTAATGGAATGAGTTTTATGGGCATTCTAAAAGCTGTTGCTTCAGAAGTAAGTAGTGCTAAATAAAGTCTACTAAGCCATAATCTCGTTCGTTCCTATCAATCAATTATCATAAAACTTAGAAAAACATAAAGTTTTATTAAATTAAAAACCTATGCCATTATTTATATACTGCTTATTCACCTCCATGTTCACATTAATCACTGACATCTCAAGGTCAAAGATGCTTAAAGTATTTTTCAGTTATTAAACTGGTAGTACTTCTAGTAAGATACAAATTTTAAGCACATGTAATGAGTTATAGTTCTTAAAAATTGATTTCTTTACTTAAAATTTCTTAAGAAACTTTAAACATATTTTTTTGTAATTTTATAACTAGAAAGTTTATTAAATTTTAAGACTCAAAGTAGAAAAATATAACCTTAAGTGTTTGACTTTTCGTTTAAAGTTTAACTACCAACAGTTTTGTTAATGAAATCAATTATTTTATAGCTGTAAATACAGACAAAAATTAACCGCTATTAGCTGCCAGTCTATAGAGCATTTGAAGCATTATCGTTTGGTTCTTATTGGATTTTAATAGTGTAATTATATTTTAATGATCGTGTGTGCAAACAGTTGACATGCAGCTTTTGATGGCCAATGGTTTTGATTTTGATTTTGAATTTGATTTCAAGTCGCTGCCACTTTTAGGCGTAACTAACACGCATACCCTGTAATTAAGTGGGTATAGGGTATGCCAATAGATATTAAAGTCGTAACTTGTTCTAGTTACTAAAAAACTTGACTTAACCGCCCGTTAATTGAGCATTGATTTACAGGGTAACCTTCAAGAGATCATTACAACTGCTTCTCATGTAGCTTACTTAGCCAGTTTGGTATTTTAAATTTTCTAGTTCGAGTTCGAGTTTCAAATGCAGTCTTAATTTTTTATTTTAAGTTCAATGCAAACATGAAAATCGGTTGTTGGCCCGTTAGATTGTAGACTCGGCCAAAAGCAGAGTTCGCAATGCTTGACCAGCCGCCCAACTCTTAGCCGTTCATAGTCCAATAATTATCAAATTTAAGTAACTTAGTTGTGTGTAATTAAAATGCAAAATATTCCAAGGTCCCCCACACAACACTCACAACATTTTGTGGACCAAACTATAACACACTCGTTTTGACTCTCAAATTAATAATTTATTCGAAATATTGATTAAAGTTTGTACGCTGACCACCACAAATGTGTTTATAAATAATTAATTTAAGATTGCTTCAAATACTTAGGGTGAATTCTGTCAGTGGCTCAAAACGGTGCAAATTTGTAATTAGCCCGACAATCAATCAGTTGACATCTTGCCGATATATGTATATATCCTGAAAAGTCAGTGGCGACTTTAAGAGGTCACAATAAACTTTAAAAAATACTTACCTATGTAACTGCATAGTAGATAAGTTAACAGTAGTTAGCTGATCAAAAAATTCCTTTTTTTATGTAAGGAAAACTTTATTAAAGCATTTATTTTTAAAAGGTTTCTTAAAAACTAATTTATTAGACTCCGTACTCTAAAAAGATTACATGAGTCTATTAAGTTTGTCAGAAACGACACCATAAAGTATATAAATACTTGATCAGCATCAACAACCAAGTCAATATAGCTATGTCCGTCTGTCCGTCCGTCCATATGAACAACTGGATCTCAGAGACTATAAGAGCAAGCGCCATTAAATTTGGAATTAAAGTCCGCCTATAGTGTACGCAGGTCAAATTGTTGTAACGCCACTTACCGCTTCCACGAATTTTAAAAAATTATGTTCACCTTACCAATAAATTATTCACATCCCTATAACTTCCAAGGAACTAGAGCTATCGTGAACAAATTCATACAGTTTATGTAGGGTACTATTATAACTATCCTTACTAAATTTCATCTAGATCGGACAACTATAGCCTATAGCTTTCATAGGACAAATCGGTCGAAAATAAAAAAATTCTATGAAGACTGTGACTTTACCTATCGCAATCAAAACTCACACATTATGTGTCTGTCATGAATAAAACTATTCTCAATAAGTTTAATTCAAATCGGAAAACTATATCGCATAGCTCCCATTGGACAAATACGTCAAAAATTACCTATTTGTAAGGAGTACAAGGTATATTCAATATAAATTAATTAATTTAAAATGTAATTTTATTTAAATTAAAATTTCATTAAAATTTCTTGATGGAACACCAACAATGTAATTTGTTGGCTTCCTAGGGTAGATCCGTGAGCGATAAAAACCTTTGATTTATGATCGATTAATAGCTGTAATCAACTGCTAAGATAAGGATTATTTTTTAAACTTAGTCTGGGTATAAATACGGAGCGTACACGCGTAAATGAACAAATTTTTAAACAAAATGAAGTTGATTATTTTAACCGTTGTTAGCCTGTGTATGGCACTGGGCCATGCCCAGCCGTTAACGCCTCCAGCGCCATGGAATGCAGCGCTGCTGACCATAATGGATGAAATGTCGCAAATTGGTGAAAATGCGGTAAAAGTGTTGTCCCATCAGTATGAGGAAATTGTGCTGGAACCCCAACAACAGCTGGAGGAGGCAGTCGAAAAGGTGGAGACACGACGGGAAGAGAATCCCGAGTGTGTGGCCAACGAAGATGACGAAATCTTGACTATTGTGGATACAGCTCACGAGGAATTGCATAACTGTGGCATGACAGCTGCTCATGATTCGGCCGAAATTGTCAGTGATGTGAATGAGGCAACAGAACAATTGGTCTACGGTGGCTATGCTCTGGGACGCACCTATAACACCTGCCAGAAGTACAAAAATCCCGTGCTCAAACAATCCTGTCAGGCGAAATTCTACGTGCAGCTCACCATGTATGTGGTGAATGCCACCTCATCGCTCAAAACCATCGCTCAGTCGACCAACGAACGTATTCCCGCCGTCTTCATGAACGGAAATGTCTGCACTCATGGTGCCTCCGCCAAGGCCGTGGAGGCCCTCGATGTCATCAACAGTCACATTGACTCATGCATTGCTCGTAAACATTAATACGACCAATACATACTAGCAATATGCCAATTTGTGCAATAAATCTTGATCTGGCAACGCCATTAACTGTTTATTTACCTTTCTGTCGCTTTCTTTTATTTGTTTTTATGGCACGCAAATCAAAAATATCTACAAATTCTTAAGAATATATATCTTATGCATACTACCAATGTGTTATAGCTTAAATTTGAGCAGTCAAAATAAATCTGGCAACGCCATTAATTTGTTATTCACAAACTTTCAAGTACTAAAAGCAGCTATTGAGCACTAATACTTAAGAATATATATTAAATTTGTAATACAAAAATTATTTTCTCTATACATTGTGCAGGAAAAATTGATCTGGCAACGCCCTAGTCCTAAGGCTTTGTTTGTACTGCATGCAAGTCAAAACTAAGCACCAACACAAAGAAATTTTATTAAATTTATGCTTGCAAGACAAAGAATTCCTCAAACATTATACAATAAATCTTGATCTGGCAACGTCATCCGCTTTTTAAATTCTTGTGTCGAAAATCAGCATAAAACCGTTGCAAAACCGCATTTTTTAAAACAAATCCCTAAGAAATAATCTAAAAACCTTTATTATTATTATGCTTTTGAGTTTAAATTATTAAAATATTGGAATCATCCGGAACTAAGCTACTGCTAATATCGTTTGAGATTAGTTTCAACTAACTGATTTAACAAGCTTTCTGACAACTCCAGAATATTTAAAGGTTGTGGTTGATTGTGTACAAATTTATCAAACGATTTGACTCAAAGTATTACCAACTATGAGATGTAACGATGTATTCCTGCAAGTAATGCTTAAAAATTGTTATTTATATCCATTATAATCATTGTTAATCAGTTCTACTTGATTAAAATATTTATTTTGTTTATAAATTCAACTTGAATAACTGATGACCAGTAATATTCTTTATCAAATCAACTCAAGACTTTTACAGTCCCCCTATAAAAGCTGGAATTTGATTCTGTTCTGTTAGAGTGTGTGCCGTTATTTGTTTATAATTATAGCGTTTGACTTTAATCGATACTATAAACACTGTCTAAGTAATTGGACTACATTAATCGCTCGATTAGGCTTAGTTCAAGTATTACTTATCTGGAGGAAGCCATCAGCAATCAAGTACAGTTCTAGACATCTATCTATAGCTCTTTTTTATGGATTATAGATTTTAAGAAGGGCTACAATCGTATTCATTAAGTCACGATTTATTCTACGGTAAGCATAGTTATAATTGTACCATGTACATAATGCGTTAATTTGATCACGAAAGCTCTAACAGTTTTCAAGTTATGGTTAAGTGAAAATTGTTGGGCATGGAAAAAACTTGAAAAATATTTGATTCGCCTAACATATGAACGGACTTTTATTCCAAATTTGTTGTAATAGTCTCTGAGATCCAGCTGTTTGCACAAACGGACAAACAGACGGACGGACGGACAGACGAACATTGCTGCGACTCGGTTGTGCTTCCGGAAATGCTTCCTTCTGTCTGTTACGCACATTTCGCTGCTGCCAAACCCTAGTAAACCCCTCTACTCTTTTTTTAGTGTACGGGGTCTAATAATTCATCTAGTCGTATACCCTGTAAAACTAAAAGAAATTACCAGCATTAATAGTTTTGTTTGTATTATTTTTATTTAAATTTGGTTTTATAATTATTTATTTTGTTCAAATACAATAAATAAACATTTAAACTATGTAGTGGTATGTATATATGCATATAAGTATTTTATATATTTGTATATATATAAATATATACATTTATATTTATATATATTTATAAATCGTTTGTTTTGGTTGTTGTTATTAAATATTTAAATAAGTGTATATATATTGTGTTTTAATGTTGTTTTTCTTATCCTTTCCTTCTTTCATTATTTTCCTTGTTTTCTTGCTCGTTTCTTCTTTTTTTTTTTAGTTAGTTAGTTGCATTAGTTTGTTGTTGTTTTATTTATTTTTTTTTTTTCGAATTACATGAAAGAAACATTTTTTTTTTTTTTTCATATAAGTAAATTGCTGTTTGTTTTTGTTTTTTGGGCTTTTTCTTCAAACGTCCAATTCAATATATATATAGATATATAGTATATATGCATATACATACATAAATATATGAGTATGTATATATATACATATATAGGCTTACATATGTGTATGTGTATGTTTTTGGTGTATATGATTAAAATTTGATGGTTTTTTTTATGTACTTCTGTACCGTTGTTTACACACACACATATCTAGTATATATAGCCTCTTATAGCCTCTATGTGTATATGTGTAGGTACACATATGTGTATGTGTCGGTGTGCTAGTGTGTGTGCCTGCGTACTTATCCGTACATATGTAGAATGTATGTACCAACAATTTTCTGTGTGTGTGTGTGTGTGTGTTTGGGGGTGTGTAGGTGTGTGTGCAGTTGTATACATATAGTTGTATTTGGCCTATGCATATAACTCGTACCGTCAATGCCACTTGCCATTAAGTTTTAGTAACTTAATTTAAACATTTTGTTCAATAATTTTATTGGAGTTTACCTTTTTCAGTAATTAGTTTTTGTTTTTTTTTTTTTTTTTTTTTTTTTTATATTAGTCACAGTTTTTGTTAGGCGCAATTTTGCAAAATTTTCAAATGAATTCAGCGTAGTTGTCTTTTAAATATTAATAATTTTTAAAAATTTTCATTTCTTTTAGTAAGTAGTAAAAAATAAAATATAAGTAAAAGGCAATTTCGTAGTTGAGAAAAAATTTGTGCTTAACTTTGTAGAAATATTGTTGCCTGTTTTTTTATTTATTTGTTTTTTTTTTTTTTTTTTTTTTCTTACATTAAAAACAACTTAAAATCGTAAAATGTTGTTTTAATGCTTCATTTTGTTTTTAATTTATATAATTTTGTGTGTTTTTATTACACTTTTTTTTAAGTTTTATTATATATTAAGTTCAATAAATTCGTTACGACACATGGACTAAGACACAGCAAAAAATATTTATGCTTAATTTAGGTTCAGTTTTTTTATATATATATATATATTTTTTTGTTTTTTTTTTTTTTTGTTTTATATATATTTGATTTTTGATGATCTGGTATCTTTACTTTTTTAGTATTTTTTTTTTTTTCATTCCATGTTTGCCATTTAAATGCGCGTGTAAATATTTTTTATATTTTTTTGTCAATTAGAAATGATGAAACAGCTAAAGAATTTTATTTTCGTACTTTCGTTTTTGGTATTTTTCTTCTTCTTGCTCTTATGTGTGTATATTTTGTTTGTATACATAAGTGTTTGGTATTTAATTTTTGGTTTTTCGTATAAATACATGCATGGCCACTGTTATAATGTCATGTATAAAACTTCTATTGCTTTTTCTTCAATGTTTGTTAGCAACAACTGCAAATAGTTTTGTTTTTTTTTTTTCGATTATTACTCGACTACTAGAGCTAAACAATACAACTGTAAATTGTCACAAGTTCTCTATGATACCGCAATTGAATTTGTTTTATTTTTTTCCATTCCACACTATGCTATAATTTTTTTTGTTTTTTTGATATGTTCGCTTCAAATGCGTGTCATGAAAATAAGTACATTTGCTTTGTATTTGGTATTTGGTATTTTATTTTGTATTTTTTTTATTTTTAGTTTTTGTCATACAACTCCATAAATATGAGTACAGTAAATAGCACATGTAACTACATATAGTATGTATTATATCGGGCAAACGTACCTGTTTCTTCATGTTAGTATCATAAACACATTTGTTTTTAGGCTTTTGTTTCTGTGTGTATTTCTTTTTGTTTTTTTTTTTTTAGTTTTCTTTTTTTTTTTTGTGTTTAACGCAAAAAACTTGCTTGTAAAACGTAAATATGTTTTGTTAAATTTTCTTTATTATTATTATAATTGTATTTAGTATTATAATTTTAGTGTGGCCAAAGCTTATTGTCGGAAGCGTTATGCATTTCATTTTATTATTTTTTAATTATTTTTTGCTTTAGTTTATTATTATATTTGTATAATAGTTTGGTATGTTATCGGTTTGAAAAAACTGCCTCAAAACTGCCTTCTGATTATTGTAAAAATATGGAAAATATTTTTTTTTTTTTTTTTATTGTGGTAAAAAATCAAAAACAATTGTGTGATTTTTGAAAGTGTCTCTCTGTGTGTTGATATTTTATTTATTTATTTATTTATTTTTTTTTTTTGTAAGGCTATTTTGTTCATAGTGCTTTCGATCCAGGATCCTATTTCCAAGGGATCTACAAATATTATCGGTAAACTTCTCTCGGTTCTTGCTTGGTCTTTTTCTTTTTGTTGTTAATCACTAATTGTTTATTTACTATAATTATTCGTATTTCCTTTTTTTTGGCGCAACTTGGTATCAATTACATATTATTTTAAAAAATTTATTTGGTTTTTTTTTTTGTGTGAGCTTCTTGTTAAGGAAAAAAATGTTCAAAAATGTAACAAACAATTTATTGGCTTATGCAAAAATGATGTAGCATATGTCATAACCTATGATGTATACACATGTATATATATAAATCAATTGTAAAATATATATGTATGTAGTTGTATAATTAAATATTGCATTTGGTTTCGTTGAACGTCTGGACATTTTTTTTTTAATGTTATTTTTAATATTATTTTTGTTTTTGTTGCAGCTACCTAGCGTATTAGTTAATAAATGTTAGTAGGTATATGTATAAATATATGATGTACGTATATATGTGTGTGTGTATATAATATATAGGTATATATGTATATGTGTATATGTAAGCATGTCGTATCACACCACACAACGATAAAAAACATGTCGGTGTGCAAATGAATCGTTTCCGTGTTCCTGAAATCTCATTAACCTCAATTTCGCCCAAAAAAAAAAAATAAATAAAAATGTTTGCTCGCTGTTTTAGTTAATACATGCGAGTAGTTAGTATTCTAGCATTTGCCAGAAAATATGTATAATTATTACATTTTATACTATATATATATATATATATATATATATATATATGTGTGTGTATATTTTGCTTTTAATCACTTTTGTGATTATTTTCCAACATTAAGTTTCAATTCTTTTGAAAATTGTAGATTTTTTTGTTTTGGTATTTTTGGTATTTTTTTTTTTATTTTTTGTCGTTTTGTAAGTAACTGCATTATTTATTGTGTACTTGTTTGTTAACTAAAATCGATAAAGAGCGTTAAATTATACAATTATTATGATTTCATATATAATTGTTTAATTAAAAAATTTTGATTTCAGTACCTGATTGCAATTGGTTATACTCTTGTTCTAATAACAGACATATCTCACTGTAGTTGCTGCGGTTCAGTTTTGTTATTACTCCATTATTATATGGTATTTTTTTTGGTATTTTTTGGTATATTTTTTAGTTTTTTTTTCGTTTCTTGGGCCACTTTATAATACGAAAACGTTTTAAAAATGCTACTGACAAACTTACACGTTTTGCCACTGTCGCAATTTGTAAACTTTAATATGTAAATACACACAATTAGCTACATTTGTTGTTGTTGTTTTTAATAGTACCATTTAGTATATAGACCGCTACATTTAAAAAAAACAATGAGCAAATAATCTAGGACATGTTAAAGTTTTAAAGTTTCTATACGGCTAAGTATATGTATAATTATTTATATTATTATATATATTTTTTGTAAATATATTCGTAGGTTTTCATATGAATGTACGTATGCATGTGTGTTTGTGTGGGTGTGCGTGTGCGTGTGTGTGTGTGTCTGTGTGTGAAATCTCAGAAAACACTGTTATTACACGTAGCACAATCTAATCGTAAGTTATATATATATATGTATGTATATATAGTATGTATTTATATATATATTCATACGAAACATATCAATATAAAATATTGAAGGAGGGCACACGAATTGAGTACACATTTGTTTCATCATCTGCATTATCATCAGCATCATTACCGTGGTCATCATCATGATCATTATCATTATCTTTCCATGTTAATATTGATTTAATTGCATTTTTTATCTAAAATTTAAACTCCAAAACTTGTTCTTTTTTGCAAGAGTATTTGGTCTTCGGTTTGCCGAAGTAAACGTTCTTTATTTTTCTTTTATTTAATTAACACTAAAAGTGAAAAAGATTTTTTTTTTTTTTTTTTTTGGAACGGAAAACTTGTTCTTTTTTTTTTTTTGTGTTTTAAATCTGGGGGAAATATGTTAAGTCAGTTTAAGAGTCAAGTATTGGTCTGCTTTGGTTAGCTGAAACGTAAGCGAAAATTACTTACGAAACTCACAACCATTTAAAGAAGGGATTCTGTAAAAAGCAGCGCAAGACTTACAAAAAAAAAAAAAAAAATAAATTTCAAATATTTCAAATATTTCATTAAATTCGAAAAATAATTAAATTAAAATTTCTAATATTTTTTTAAGAGAGAAAAGTCTGAGTTGTACTGAACTATGATTTCCGTGAGTTTGGCGATTACGAAATTGGGAACAGGCAAATATTTAGTATACAATCAATTGACTATTGTTAAGCAAATATTGATATATTAATAGTTGTTTTTTTTTTATTGGTTTTGTATGTATAATTCTATTAATTAATTAATATATCATTTTTCACTGCATGTGTGTTGTTGCGTATTATTTTTTCAAGTAAAAGAAAACTCAAGCTTTGTTCTCAAGGTTCAGGTAATCAATTTCTAGTCTTATCTGTTGCACTGAGTAGTCTGCTTTTAAAGATATACATATACTATAATTTTGTGTTTTTTTCGCTTTCATTTTGTTATAGGTTTTTTGTTTTTTAATTTTTTTATTTTGTTATACTGTAAGTACAAATTCATACTATATAAAGTACAATTTTCAGATGATTTACTCAATTTAGTTTGTTTTACTTTTGTGTTTCTTTACTTTCTTTTCTATTTATTATTCTTTTCTCTGCCCATTTTCATTCGCTTGTTTTGTGTTGGCTCAACTATTGCTTGGGTCAAACGAACTGAAATGTTAACTATAACAGATGCTGGAACAATGCTAATGTAATGTTAACATTTATGTTTATGTTACACATTTCGTTTTCTATGTTAAATGTTAATGTTAATGTTTCGGTTTTAGGTCATAAGTTTTAATTACCTGCAAACTATAGTATAAATAGGTAAATTGGTTGCATTTGCTTTAATTGTTATTAATTGTTGATTATTGCTATTGAAACAGGATTCGAATTAGGAAATTTTGAGGTTTTCTCATAGTAGTACATACTAATTAGTAAGTTATATATATACTATATATTTTAGTTATATATAGAAAACTTTTACGAGTACGTTTTAATACTTCCAGCCAGTAATTCTTTTCCAATTATTTTTTTTTTTTACATTTCACTTTGGTCAGTTTTTTTAAAGGATTTTTTGCTATTTCCGTTAAATTGTGTTTTACATAGTATATATATATATATGTATATTTTATATATATATCATATATATTTAATTGATTCAAAGGGAAGACATAACATTCTAGAAAAGGATCTTACTGATTTGTGGTACAATATTTTTTTAATCCATTTCATTTCTGGGTTTTTAGTTGCTTCAATTGTTTACTCGTAAATACATAAATGTATATATATATATATATAATTGTATATTTGTTTTCGGTATATTTATGTATATATACATATATTTATATATGTATGTATATATAGTTAAAGCAATGTTTTTGTTTTATTTTTATTTATTCTTTTTTATTTTGTTTGTCAATATCATGTAACTGTTCATGACGTGTAAATATCATTTTAATTTGTTGTAACTGTTTCAACTACTACAATAAGGATTTTGGTGCCATTATGTATATATACGTATATATAAATATTTGTGTGTGTGTGAGTGTAAGTGTTTGTGTTTGAACGTGCTAAGTAAACTTTTTCAAGAACTGAACAATTTGTTTTCAGTGCAAAAGCACAAGAATTTTTTATTGCTCTTGTTGTTGTTGTTGTTCTAATTGCTGATGTTGTTGTTGTTGTTGTAGGAATGACACTTTTAGTTAAGACAACATTCAAACACTTAATATGCATTGCATTGCGCTAAAGTTTTTTTTTTTTTTTTTTCAATAATTATGAATTAATAAATACATTTATATATATGTATATATATATTTGTCTTTTTATTTTTTTGCTTTGCTTATATTGTTTATATAATGTTGTTTATCATTTAAAATATCAAAAGTGGATGGAATTATGTGATTCTAGTTATTACACGCACTCTCTATATATGTATATATATATATTTATGTATAATTTTGTTAATAGTATTATAAATATTTTTTAAATATTACTTAATTTTCGCAGCAGAAAATTTCGGACAAAATTTTGTTAAAGTTTGTTAATTTATTTGTTTTTTTTTTTTTTTTTTGATCTCTCAGCGAAATTGTTTTTTTTTTTTTTAAATCTATAGAGATGGCTTCGTTTTGGTGTAGACACATACATAAAAATGAAACCCTTTTTGGAAAAAAAATATATTTTTTTTCTAGTTCAGAATTACGAAAGTTTTGAAGATAGTATTTAAGGGATTTTAGGGGACAGGACGAAATGTTGTTTTTGAGGATTGTTAAGAAAGTCGATTTATTGCTTTTCTGATTATATCTGGCACAATATTCAATAAAATATTGTCATCTGATGTTTAAAAAAAAAAAAACCAAACATAAAAATTAAAAAATAAAAAAATTATTATATTATTTTAGGCATGATTTGTTATTCTTGTTTGTTGTTGTTGTTTTTTGAAGGTACATTTACCATTTAGAATGCTTTGCTTTGTTGTTCACTTGTGCTTTATTGTTGTATAATTAATTGGTTCAAAGTTTATCATTTTTTTTTTGTTGTTGTTTTGTTGTTGTTTATGTGTGTGGGATAGTTTGAAAAATATTTAATAAATTTGTATAAGTTTAAGTTGTATAAATAATACACAGCAAAAGCTCTCTCATTTTGTTTGTATTTAAAGTTTGCCAAAGGAAACTTTTTTAGCGTATCATTAAAAAATTGACAACAAAATAATATATATGTATATAGTCGTTCACTTTATTGAGCTTTCACTGTCGTCTGTAATAGCACTCAGAGATGAGCCAGATATGTTGCTAAAATGATTTTCATTTTCAAGCATTTTTGTTTTATAAATGAATATTGTCATATTGATAAGTTATACATATAAGTATTTTCTGATTCAGGACAAATTGAATGTAAATGATTTTTGTTTTTTTTTCTTGTTTTTTTTTAATTTTTGTTAATTGTTTGTAATATTTGAATAATTCCTAAATACGATTATATAATTTCATATTGTTTAACATTTAAAATACATACACACACACGCACACACTAAAAAAAAAACATTATTTAGCATGATCAAACATGTTCGAACATGTTTAAACGTGTGAAAACGTGTGAAAACATGTTTTCTGTGTGTGTTGTTCGTTAAGTGCATTTTCTAAATATTTGGTTTGTATTATATTTTTGGTTTTCTGTTTTTTTATTTGTATACCTAAATAATTTTTCCAAAAGAAAAACATGAATCTAAAAACGCTGGAAAAATATTCATAAGAGTACCGGGTATAAATGCCGTTACTATATAAATATATATATATATATATATATGTATAATCGGCAAAACTGGGTCCCGGACACTTGACAGATTTTTTGGATATTTGTTTTTTTTTTTTTGTTGGTTTTTACCATATTTATTAACACTATCACAGGCGGGGGGACTAAAAATAATATCGTCTAAGTGTGTGTATGAGTATGTGTTTTTGAGTGTGTGTGTGAGTGTGTGTTTTTATGTTAGAGAACCAAGTTTTGAATATACTAGTATATGAGTTATGAATAAGTATATAGGATGACCGATAGCCCGTATTCAATTGCAGTTTAGTATTTAATATAGGTATATAAGTATGTATATGCATGTATATATATATGTATTTACAACTAACATGTTGATTGATATAGATATATATATATTTTTTTTATATAAGTTTTTAAGTTTTTCATGCAAAATACGGCAAAGATTTTTGCATTTGTTAGTTAATGGTAAAAGGTGTAAAAAGCCTAAGGAATACAGTCAGCAAAAATGGTATAAGTTGTTGTTGTTGTTCTGGTTGTTTGTTGTTGTTGTCTTGTTGGTTGTTTGTGTAAATAGTTGCATGCATTTGATTCATACTCTAATTATAAACTCGCAAATCGTAAATCATATAACAATGCGATTAAATTTGAAGCTTTACATTTTTTTTGTGTTTTTTTTAGCAATTTTCCATGACATTTGCATGCACAAGGATTAAACAGTTACAGCTGTATGTGTGTATACATGTGTCTTCGTGTATATGTGTGTGTGTGTGTGTGTGTGTAAGGAACATGGTTATATCTTAACCCTTGTGCAACATAACTAAATGCTGCCCAAACAGTGAAAATACATTACAAGTTTTATCCAAAAAACGCTATTTCTGATTTCTGATTTCATTTTTTTTTTTTTCTTTTAATTATTTACTAATTTAAGTTAAAGATTTTGTTGTGGTTGTCCACAAAACTCTTGGTGTTTTTCTCAGTAAAATTCATTTACGATTTATTTTTTTTCTCGTTTTCTTTTTCTTTTTTTAAGATTAGTTCAGTTTGTTTTTATAAGTTCACTTTAGTTTTGGTTTTTTTTCTTGTGTTTTTTTTGTGATTTTCCAAGTAGCTAGTAAGAATGCTCTTGATTAGTATATATATATATATGTATATAATATTTGTATAAGACATATATATATGTATATATATTTTTTTTAAATAATTTTATATTTTTTTATATTTAATTCATACATTTTTGAGGCAGCTTCTTGAGTTCTAAACGTTTTGGGTTTCGATATCTTCATAGTTATCGTTATCGCTATCGCTATCGCATGTTTTTATTGTTAACATACCTAAAATCAATAAAGAATACCAGATCTAGGAATACATATAAGCTACATATGTACGAGTTATACTAATATAAGTATATGATATACGTACTGCCTTCGTCACTAGCGTGGCCTGCAGCTATATGTTAAGTTTGCAAGATTTCTGTGACATTTTTTTGCTGTTTTTTATTGTAATGCACTTTTTTCGCTTTCACTGAAATGCCCAACAATATTTTATTATTTTTATTAGTATTATTATAAGTAATATTATTTTTTTTATTATTGTTTCTAATCGTTGCCGATTTCATTTTCGCCACAATTTCATCAGCATTTCACACACACTTTTCGTTATTAAAAATCTTGGCTTTGCATAGTATACTTTTGAGATGCCCTCCAATAAGTATGCTATGAATATTGTGATTGTGAAATTTGGAGCGGGTTTTTGCCATTTAACTATACAACATCATCAAATAACTCACATAAAATTTATCAACATCTTATTGTTAGTTACAATACAGTTAAATATATATGTATGTATATTGTTTAGGCTAAGTACACATACATATATGTATATAAATATTAATGTATGAATATTGTATGTATATAAGGTGTATATAATTCATAAAACATTCTAATTATAATATGTTTTGTGTTTTTGTTTTCTTTCTTTCTGAAAAACCTTTGCGCCTTTGTTGATTTTTTTTTTTATTATTTATTTCACACTAATTAAAATTTCACTTTAGACATGAAATGTATGTATGTGTGTGTGTGTGGTTGTGTATTTTTTATTTATATTTCAGTTTTTTGTTTTTTGTTTTTTGGGTTTTATCCCTTCGTTCAGTAAGCACACGGACACATAAAATTCGCCTTATTATGTTTTTTTTTCTCGCTTAGTTAAATAGTTGAAATATTTATAGGTTTATGCTATATAATACATATATGTATGTTATGCATATATATTTATGTATTATATATAAATATATATATATATATTTATATATATTTGGTGCCCAAAAATATTGTTGCTGTCTGTTTGTTAGTTGCCTCAAAAGTGTGTCTAAAATGTGAGGCACGCTTAGAAATATATTTCATTTGTTAAGCAAAAATATTTAAAAATAAAAAATAAAACCCTTTTATGCTTAATTACAAATTGTTTGGTTTTGTTTTTTGTTTTTTGTTAAAGCCTTTTGACAACACAGGGAATTGTTTTCCTTAAAAACTTATTGGTATTTTTTATTCGTTTTTGTTTTTTTGTTTTTTGTTTCAAGACCCAGATCTCCCGATTCCCAGTTATCATACTATATCCACATATATATAACGGCTCGCATTGTACGTTCATTTATCGTTATCGTTGTTTGACTGTTATTTTGTAGTTTCCTACTTTTTTTATAAATTTTATTTATTTTGATATTACTTTTATATGGCTTAATACAAAAAACCGATAGCCAAAGTGGTGGTGTTATTTTTTTGTTCCTTCTTTTTTTCTCATTATTATTACTGTTTACTTTTTTTGGAAGTGTAAAATACATATTTGCTAACTTGACTACCTGAGGGAGTTTTTATTTTTTTGTTACTCCCACAAAAATTAAGTAAATTTTTTCACTTTACTTGCTACAAGTTGGTTTTTTTTTTATTTAAGAATTCGCATTGCAAGGCGCGCTAAGTAATATTATTAATCATTTTTGGTTTGGTCAAATCTTAAATATTTCTATATATATATTTATTACTTTGTTTTAATTTTCTTAATTATTATCAATTGTAGCATTGTATACGTATGTGTGTATGTGTTTGTGTGTGGATACTTTTGGTTATGCATGTAGATTTCATGTAATAATATTCTCTAGAATCTCATTTTGCTTTTTCATACACGTAAAAATTGTTTTGCATTTTCTTATTTATTTTTTTTGTTTTCTTTTTTTTACTTAATTTGAACAACCCAGAGACATTTAAATTGCATGCTGCGATTTTGCACAAGTTTTCCATTATTATTCTTTTTTTTTTTTGGTTTGCTATATAAATCGAGAGTTATTTACATACATATATGTAGACATATATGTATGTGGATGTATATGTATATGTATGCACTATATATGTAGATTTTATTTGTCTACTAGTTTATATGTATATAAATATTTATATAATATTAAGTATATGTATATGTATATATGCATGTAGATTTTGTGTGTTACACTGAGAGAAATTAGGAAGTTTTTAGTTATTAGTTGCTTTGCTCTTGTTCTTCTTGTTGTGTTTTTCTGTTAAAATTCTAGAAAAATAAAAGCTTTCTAATTGCTTCGGTTTTCTCATATGTTTTTTGGGATTTTTCTTTTGTTTCTGCTTTTTTTTTGTTTTCTTTCCAACACTGGAACTGTTCTAAACTCTAAGCCAGCACAAAACTTATTTTTTTTTTTTTTTTTCATTGTATAATTAATTGTTATTGCAACTTTTATCGATTTGCAGCTGTTTCTACAAAATATTCAACTTGTGTTTTGTTTTTATAAAATTTTATTTAGCAAAATTAAAAAAAAAAACAACACGAAAAAAAAAATTACAAATAATTATAATTGTTAATAAACAATTAATATGTTCATGGCACTAGTTTGAGTATGTGAATTAATTAATTAGTTTCTCGATACATCCCAAAGATACATTAAAAACATTACAGACACACACACACAGCTACACACACATTCAGACAAACAGACACATATACATGTACACGTATATGTCGCAAAAAGTGTTGTTGAGCATGTTCAATCAAGCTATCAATCAATCAATCAATCAATTTTAAAAAGTTGAAACGAACTTTAGTTTTCAATGATGAGTGTACACTAGTTGACAAAAGTAAGTCAATTTGTATGTCAACTCAGTTATGCTTGTTGACCTAAATTGACGCCAAGTCAACTGAAATGTGAACGCATTTTTTAACATTTTTTTCATAAACTTTTTACCCAAATAGTTTGTTTTTAGCGTAGTGTAAATAATTCTCACTGATATGTACGCAAATTTATAACACAACAACTCGCAGAATTTCGTTAGTACGAGTTTTAAAAAAATGTATTTATTTGGTATTTTTAGTATATAGTATAGTATATTAAATATTGAACTTGAGTACTCTTCACTTTTATATCGTATATCATGGACAAGGCTTTTTGCAAGTACTAACACAGCAAACTACTTAGTAAATCGTCGTATTTTTTTTTTTATTTAATATTATTTTGTTTTCTTGAGCTGCAGACATTCAGAATCATTAAAAATTTATCTGCACTAAATATCGAGTGTGATCGAATGTAGTTTAGTGCTGATATTGCTCAACTTCAGCATTCCCTAAATATTGGCACAATTGAAGGTAAAACATGTAAGTAAATATTAAAAAAAAGGTTTTACCATTTGTGAGCCAAAAGTGAAATATGTACGCAAGAAATCGGGTGAACATAGCTGGGGTTCCATGAAAATAAAGAAATCTTTAGTTTGCTTTTTGAAGCCAAAAGTGTTAAAAAATTATACGTTTTATAATTTCATTCAGTGCAATAATAAATCTAGCCATTTTAGCCCATAAAAATGTGTGGCAACACTGAAAACATCATTTCATAGCATACTTTTAAGGGTTCTGCTGCGCACCCCTCAAGAAATCGAACTGAAATTTCAACTGAATAAAGACTGTAAATAAATAAAAACTCAACGAAATATTTTAAATATTTAAATAATAAATATGCATGTATTTTGTTTTCATTTTGTATTTTTTTTAATATATATATATAATTTCATTTCTATTTTGTTGCTATAAGCTGAACACAACTCAATTTTATCAACATTGTTTTTATTTTGGTTTGATTTGAAATTTGTATACTTTAAAAGTTGTTTTACTTTCTAGATTAACTGTAAATAAAATAGCATATTAAAAATATTATGGTTTAAAAATAAATTCATAATTGTCTTTTGAAAACGAATTATAAAAAAACACACACACACACACACACGGCCACAAACACACACATAAACGTTGTTAAAAAATTAACATAAATTATAAAATTAAAATTAAATATATTTGTATAATAAAATGAATTAAATATTGTTAAGTAAATGAATTAATGTTGAGTCGAGGAACTTGTATGTAGACTAATCAATTCTTGTCACCTGGATACTGATCTTGAAGCTATATGTTGCCGTTGTTATTAAACAGGGTGTATTGCCCTTAATGTATATATATTTATTATTTTTGCATATATTTTTATCTCAAGTGTGTATTCCTATGCTGACATTCATTTTCGCCTCAATAACAACAACTTTTAAAGCGAAACTTTTGTAAATTAAATGCAATTATTTCAATTTGCTTGGTGTTTTTTTTTTTCTTTTTTTGTGAAATTGCAGCGAAATTGGCATTTGGAACAGGTGTGTGCACTTCAGTGTTGCCCAAAATGCTGCTCAAGTGCTGCCGGCGTCTCTGCCGACTCGACGCATACGCATACGTTTATCAGCGGTCAGTAAGCAGCACACTTCGTGTCTGCTACGAGCCATGCGACTGAATGTAGCCGAACCACACTTCGTTCATATACAAAGCTTGGCTTCGGCTGTTACTTGAGTTTACACTACAGTGCACTGTTAACTTTACAGTAACGCTACGCTTGTAACGAGCAGTAAGTAGCACACTTCGTGTCTGCTACGAGCTATGCGACTGACTGTAGCCGAACCACACTTCGTTCATTATACAAAGCTCGGCTTCGGCTGTTGCTTGAGTTTACACTACAGTGCACTGCAAACTTTACAGTAACGCACGCATGTAACGAGCAGTAAGTAGCACACTTCAAGCCATGTGACTGACTGTAGCCGAACCACGTTTCGTACATTTTACGAAGCTTTCTCTCAGCTGTTGCTTGAGTCATAAAAGGAGCAAGATCAGTCGCTGCGCTGCTCCCACAGAGGAGACAGCTAAGAAGCGCTTAGTTTGCAGTGATGCTACGCATGGATTTGTTAGTATGCGTATGTACAACACTGCTACACATACACGTACAAGTGCATGTACACATGGGGAAATGGTGGGGTGATTCATGATTGAGGCGGGCAGTTAAAACTGCATTTTAACAGATTTGCTTTTGTTTTTCGTTTTGTTTCTTTTTTGTATATCATTCTGTTGTTTTGTTCTCATTGTTATCCCTAATTTACAACTGTTAATTTTATGCTTAATATTAAATTCAATGGCAATTTGTTTGTTTAATTGATTCGCTCACTTTTGGTGCATTCAATTTTGTCTAAACTTCAAAGCTTAAACATTTTTGTTTTTGTTTTTTGTTTTTTTTTTTTTTTTTGATTACACAATTTGTCAATAATTCTGTTTCCTAATTGGTTCATAGATTTGTGGTTGTTGGTGTTAATTTTTATTACTGTTAATTGATTGCTTCTCGGTATGTCCAGCATTTCATTAAAAACAAAAAATGATTTAACTAATTTTAATTACATCAATTTCAATGTTTTCATTTTTTAATATTTTGTTTGTTAATTATAATTTCATTGTTGTTGTCTTTATAATAAGGCGAAAAAATATCATCAAAAAATTGACGTACACTAGTTTGTTTATATTTTGCTCATTATTGTTGTATATACAGCTGTGCTCACAAAAATAGCACCACATTAGCTGCCGTCAACGTTGGCAATGTTTTTCTATTAATTAAATAGAAGGTAGAGTAGAAAGATTTGGAAAATGTTTGCTATAGTTTTTGTTAAATAACAAAATTTTAATTTTGGATACATATTTTAGGTTGAATCATTAAATATATTATTAAATTTTTCTAAAATCCTCATTAAAAAAAAAAAAAATAATTTACTGTGCTTTTTTTGGTGTTATAACACGATTTAACAACATGCAGCTCTATTTGCATGAACACAGCTGTATGTATGTAAACGTTCTTGAACCAAGTACACCGCTGTGCATAAGTATATAGACATGTATATTCGTTAAATCATTTCATTAGTTAAGACGATCTTAACGCCTACAATTCTGAACATGTGGGCGTGTCACAACTGTATGTGTGTGTGTGTGTCTCTACGCTGCTCATTCGTTTATCATTGCTAATTTTTCAATTTTGTTGTTTTTTCAGCTAATACATTTAAAAATTTTAAATAAAATACATAATATTTTGTATATATGTTGTATATATGTATGTCTGTATGTATATATATAGATATATGTTTTGTTATTCGTTTCCCATTTTTAATTTTTTTTTTTTTTAATATATTTATATATATATATGTGTGTATATATCTATATATTTATATTAAAATAATTTGATGTATAAAGCGTTTGGTTTTTTTTTTTTACATTTTGTTTATAGTAGTCGATAAATAAATTGAACTAAATGCACAATATGATAGAAAAAACTACGGAAAATGAAACACGTAACTAGGCAAAGTTTGGTGGACAAGGCTGAAAAAGGGGGCGGGGAGTGGTATATCTAGTGTTGTAAATGGAGAGAATATTCAAAAATTTGGTTTGTTGTGTGTAGGTGTGTGTGTGTGTGTGTGTGTGTGTGTGTGTGTGTTAGTTAGTTAACTTAATTGAACTACGCAAAGCCGCGTAGTCAAAACCTGACTGATTGCTTTCGACCGATCTTGCCACACTTAATATATATATATATAGATGTATATACTTGTGTATACCTCATGTATATGTATATGTATGCCTGTGTATATATATATATATACTACACTTTCTGTTTAATATGTATATCGTATATGTATAGTGTTTATATGCTCTGCTTTTATAACTATTATTATTATAATTATTATGTTAATTATTTTTTCGTTTGTGTTTCAAACTCAACTTTCAACAATTATTGCAATTGTCTTTCTTACTTTTTTTAAGGAACAAATTATTAACAAATTTTGTTACGCTGTTGAAATTGTCATTAGTGTGATTAGTTGAATTAGTTTAGTTAGTATTTAGGTAAATAGTCGCTGCTACCAATTGTTTTAGATTCTTTGCCTACTGAGCAAATTTTTTACTGTTCTTCGTTTTTCATTCTTCGCACAATAATTCAATTTTCCCAACTTTAATTTTCTCAATTTTTTTCTCTTTTATTATTATGTTTACAATATGTAGTATTATTTAGTATTATATATGATAAAACAAAATTAATACGCTTCATGATCGTCAATTGTACAATAATAGTTTTTTTTCGTCTTCTTTGATTTTTCGATTATAGTATAGTAATTGTTTTCAACTTTCCATGTATATATATATTTAAAAAAAAAAAACAATCGAAAAAAAATCTTTGGCAGCATCTTCAAAATTTTTGTTGCTTTTCATTACAATTATGTGATTTTCATTGTTTTCCATTTTTCTTTGTGATTTTCTTATTTTTTTTTTACTTATAGTTTTTATTTTTTTTACATTTAGTTTTTGGTGTTTTTGGTAGATTCCAATTCAAAAAGTTTGTTGTACAAAGTAATTACAATTAAGAGGACTGAGAGACATTGAGTGTATATAGAATGTATATATATGTATAGATATACATGTATATATATATATATAATGTGTGTATATGTATTTGTATGTAAAAAGTTAGTTTTGTTTTTTTTTTTTTTTTTTTTTTTTTTGTTGTTTGTTGTGAGTGATTTAATATTAAAACACAAAATTTCTATAAAATATAAATAAAGTACAGTAATAAACAAAAATAAAATTTAGGTAGAAAGCGTTCACTTTGTCACAATATTTTGTTATAGTATTTCACAAATAATAATAATAATTAGATTAATAATCATAATATGCCTTTTCTATTCTTCACTTTATCGTTTTTTTTTTGTATTTGTTTTATGTTTTTTGAATTGCTTTAGTTTTTTGCAGCTTAGCCACAAAATGACGGCCTTCAAAAATTGTAAATTGGCACGAGTTGGCTGAGTTTTTTTTATTGGGGGCTAATTGGAACGTGACGTCACGGCGTTCGATTACGTTACGTTACGTTAGAGTAAGTTAAAATAATAATCGTTACGTTACGTTAGGGCAACGGTAATTGTAACGTTAACGTTAAGTGATGTGGTATATTGCTTTCGTTGACTTGTCACGTTACGTCACAAACGTTTGCTTACGTTACGTCATGACGTAAGCGCTATTGACTAGCTGATCGTATAATTGTATGTATGTTAGTATGTGTGTGTGTGTGTGTGTATTTTCAGTGCTTCGTAGTGTCCAGTGTCGCGTGCCACGCCCAATGTGCGACCAATTTTCCTGCCGCCTTTGCCATTTGGCTAAAATCTACATATGTATAATTTCGCTAGACGGTTATATACATACATACACATATAACTGTTTATGTAAAAAGTTTTAGTTTTTTAGTTTAGTTCATAATCTCAAACTAAATTGTAAATTTGATTTAAACTTAAGCACATTTTTTCATAAATTTGTATGCAATAGGAAATCAATTAGTTTTCATTTTTTAGTTTTTAGTTTAGTTTAGTTTTAAGTTTTTGCAAATTTTCTATAGTAAATTGTTTTTTTTGTTTTTTTTTTTTTTTTGTTCTTGGAAAAGTTTTTAAACGCATTGCATTAAAAATCATCTTTTCGTTCACTTAATATCATTTGTTTTGTTTGAAATTAATCTTAAATTAATTCATTTGTTTGAAACAAAAAAAAAAACATAATGTTTTAGCCATTTTTTTTGTTGTTCTAAAACTAAAAAGAAACGCAATTATGTAAATGTTTATAAATAAAAGCGTGTGGAATTACAATTTCATTTTTTTTTTTTTTTTTTGCTTTCATAATCTTTGATTTGTGTTTTTTTTTTTTTCGTTTGTGTTTTTGAAGGCTTTTTCGTAAAAACTATAAACAAAGTGTAAAATATAGTTTGTTTTTTTTTTTTTTTTTGTTTAACAATAATTTTTGTATAACAGGTTTTTTTAAAGAGTTGTTTTTGTTTTGACTTTTTTTTAAGGCGCAAAAATAAGCAGAAGAGACGAAAAATTAACAAAGTTTGGCAAATTCTTTTGTTGTTGTTGTAGTGTTTTCTTAATACTTTTATAGTTTTTTTTTAATTTGCTTTTTCATTGGTTTTTTCATTATTATGTTTAATAATGCAGCGGAAAGACAACAAACAAGAAAACAACGTTTAAACAAAAAATCAAAGTAAATTCACTAAGCACAATTAAATTTGTAGTGTTGTTGTTGTTGTTGTGGTTGTGTTGTTGTTGTTGGTGGTGATTGTGGTGGTGGGGAGAGCGGGGGTGACATAGAGTTCATAGCCCTAAAGTAGTATTGTACAAGATAATAACATGATAGTTAAGCTTAATTAAATATGTAAACAAAACATATGATTAAAATTAAAATTATATATTTCAACAGCCAAATTGTTCACAAAAAATTGCATTTTTCTTTCTCTTTCATCTTCGATAACAATTTTCATTATTTTTCTTATTTTTTTGTTTTTTTTTTTGGGATTTGTTTGCTCCCTAAGGAAACTCTTTAAATTGTCATCGAAAAATTACATAAAATATTATAATATTTAAAAAAAAGGAAACACATTAAAAGCGTTTGTTTTTTTTCTTCTTCAAAAACTTAAGCAATAGCTAATAGTTGTTGTTGTAGTTGATTTTTTTTTGTTAATAATTAATATAAGTGTAGCCTCACACGTTTTTGTTTCGTTTGTTGTTTTTTAACGAAATTTAAAAAAAAATTGCATTTTTCAACAATTTTGTTATTGTTCTGATTGTTGTAGTTGTGTTGGTGTTGTTTGCCTAACAATTAAAAAAAATACGATTTTAAAACAAAAAAAATTAAATGAAATATATATATGCTTGTATTCGTTGCCGCTTAAATTCAATTTTGTGGCTTCAATTTGTTTAGAACTGCTCATTTTTTCATAACGAACTTAATATTTAATATATTATATATATAGATAAAAACTAGAATGTTTTAAATAAACAAAAAATGACAAGATTAAACAGTTATTCCATATGAAACACATTTTAAAATTTTGCGATTAACGACAAATCACACTCAACTGCAAAAAAAAAAAAAAAACTTTTTTCTTTTTGCTTTGCTTTTGTTGAACAAAAACTGTAAAACTAAAAAATATATATAGTTAACATGAATTCATAAATGTTGTTAAATGTTTTGCTTCGATTTGCTAGCTTTTGTGTTGTTGTGTATGTGTGTGTGTGTGTAGTGTAGTGTATATAATAAAATGTGTTTACAGCCTATAAAAAATAAGTTGCTTTGCTCTTAATTTGTATTGTTTTCCTTTTTTTTATAATGTTTTCTTTGTTTGTTTGCTTAAAACATAGTAAAAAAATAAATTGCCATTTTACAAGTACAAAGAATAATAATAATAATAAAAAACACAAGTGAAAATATTTGAAAAAGAGCAAACAAAATGAATTAATTAATAATAATAGTTTCTTTGTAAGCATAATAGTCGTAATAGTTATTATTATTATTATTATTATTATTATTATTATTATCATTATTATATTGGTAATTCACTAAAAAATAATAATGTCTTGGGAGTAAACCAGCCTTATATATTGTATTACAACGGGAAAGAAAATGGCACATGCCCCAAAAAATCTGTGCAATATGCTATATATATATATATATATATATAGTATATAGTTTATATATGTATGTGGGCATATGCACATGTATATGTATATGTTTGTATGTATATAAGCAAAAGGAATATCGTTTTAACATTGTAAATATATATATAGAACTTAACAATAGTTTTTATTTATTTATTTATTTGTTTGTTTTGGTTTCATCGTCTACTACTTCATTGTCTACTACTTCTTGTCTTCGTCTCATACCGTTTCTTCTTGTTGTTGTTGGCCTAATGCATAATTATATAATTAATTATATAATTTGTTGTTGTTGGTTTGGTTTTTTAGCTTAAATGTAGTTTGTATGTTTTGTTTTTTGTTTGTTTAACACACGCACAACGCGACAATGAAAACATATATATATATAACACACTCACACACACACACACACACACACACATACAATATGATCTTGTTGTTGTGCGCACACATATAGACATATAGTTATATATACTGTGTATATATGCCTCTTTATATATATATATATATATTTAATTTATATATATATGGCAAAGTCATATAGTCATAGGATTTCACATATATGTATGTTTAAGATATATATGTTGTTATATATAGATATCACCTTATATAAGCAGCGGTAAGGAAAAACCTAAACATATATAAATAAATATATATATGCATATATCTATACATATATATATAGGTATATATATAATGTTGTTCTTGTTCTGATTTATTGCCTTTTGCGACTAGTTTTTCCTGTTCACCGTATCGAAGGAAAATGTGCGCAAAAATTGCACATTTCACACACACACACACACACGCACATACATTCACATACGTATACATATACGTGTTTTTAATTTAATTATTAGTTTTGTTTTTGTTTTTGTTTTTGGTTTAAAAAGATTCTGGAAGGGTGTATGCACAAAAAAGCTAATCGGTCGATATAACAATAAATATGTCTATATATAGTAGATAATAAGTAACATGTAGAACAATATGTGTATGTGTATGTGTACGTGTGTTTGTGTGTTTGTGTGTATGAGTGTAAACGCGTAAGTGCTTGTGTTTGTGTGTGTGTGTATGTTGTGTTCAAGGACAATTTTGTTGTAACAAGAAAACTTAGTTTATTTAAAAAAAAAAAAAAACAAAAAAATTAATTTAAAAAAAAAAAACAAACGAAAAAGTTAAAAACAAAAGAAACAAATTTAAAATAAAATTAAAATCAAATTAGAGCATTTCTTTTCCTGCTTCGCTTTCATTCTCATTTTCTTCGCTGTGGGAAAATATATATCATATATAATCTTCTCTTCTCTTTTTACTTCTTTCCTTCATTCTTGCTTGCTTCTTTTTGTTCAATCTTTTTAGGGTTTTGCTTTTTAGTTTATAACTTTACATTTAGTAAAGTTATTTGTTTGTTATTTGTTGCTTCTCATTCTCGTCCTTTCTTTTATTTTTTATTTTATTTTACTTTGTTGGTTTTTTTTTTTGTTATTTCTTGTCAGTAGCGCTAATCGTTATTTAATTTATTTTATTTTCATATATTTTGTTTTTTGTTGTTGCTTTTTAAATTAGAGATCAAAAATAGTATGTTTGCATTTTTCTTGTTGCTTGTTGTTGTTGTTTGTTTGTTTGTATGTTTGTTGCTGTTGTTGTTCTTTACACAACATTATACTTTATAGAATATATATATATATTTATATATTTCTTTTATATATATTATCCGTGGTGTGTGTTCGAGATTTGATTCGCTCGTTGCCCTCGTAGTGTCGTCTTGAAAATTTACTTTTCTTTCATTATTATTTTTTTTTTTTTTTTAATTATTATTTCATATTTTCTTTTTATAGTTTTGCTATTTGCTTTTTAGCCTAGTCTGAGCTTGAGGAAACGGCATTTAAGCTCGAATTTTATTGTTGCCTAAATTGCTGCTCCAATTTGGTGTTGTTCTTGTTGTTATTATTGGTGTTGTTGTTGTTCCGGCGAATGCTGTTGCTGCTGCTGCTGTTGCTGCTGCTGTTGCTGCTGCTGTTGTTGCTGCTGCTGCTGCCTGCGACATCCATAAATCTTGCCCGAAGAGTATTTATAGTTATATTTGTTCATATCGACAGCTGGACGATTGTTACGCGCTTTGATTTGCAATCAGTGAACATACAGGGTGTTCAAAACTAGCACATGATGATTGTTCTTGGCCAGTGTGACCACATATCCCTCGGAGGTGATTTTTAGGCCACAGCAGCGTGAAACCTGCACATGAAATTTTATAGTTCAATTTATACAGATTTTATAGCATATTCGAAATAATTTTAATGTCACTAATTTACATTTTAAATGTTATTTGTATCAAGCAATAAAGTGAAGCACACGCGACTGTTGTATACTCAGCATTAAGAAAATTTCAAGCAATTTTGTAAATTGTTAGCTGTTTATAGGCACTGAATCTGTCTTCAAACAAGAATTAAAAATTATATTCAAAGTTTCTAGCTATTATAGTTTCTCAGCCTATGCATACCATTTCATCAAAAATCGAACATTTTTACATTGGATAGGCGTGGCATTAAAATATTTGAAACAATGCCAAAGTTAATAAATATTCTGGCGAACAATTGAAGTCTCTAGTCATTATAGTTGCTGAGATCAAAGGATATCTAAGATTTCTAAGAGCGAAATATAAAACAAGTAAAAAAGGCAGCATTCGAGCGAACGGGCTACCCATAGGGTAAGGGCTCTATAGTATTTAGTAGTACGATCCTGATAAAACTAAAGTTAAAAAGTTATAAAGGATGCTTTAGTAGTATCCATTTTATGGTCCTGATCTGCCTGACGTATAGACGAACTTTCATTGCTAATTTGGTAGCCATAGGTCTTAGTGTTCATGATCTAGGTGTTCATACGGACAGGCGGACAAACGGACACTGCTATATCGTCTCGTTTGTTGATAAAGAAAAAAATGTATATACTTTATGGGGTCGAAAACGGCTCCTTCTGCCCTTTGAGTACTCTTTTAAAATTGTTTGTCGAAAAAATTTAAGAAATTTTATAGTAAAGATGCTTGAAGGAGTTTAAGAGCTAGAAGTGAAAAAAAACATGTGTCTACTAGTAGACAGAAATCTCAACATATTTTTAAATACGTATGTGATAATAGGGATTAAAAATAAAATTATAATATATATAATCAAGCACGAAATCAATAAAAATAAAATGTTTGCAAACCTTAACATGTGGACACTCGAATTCAGATTGGAGGGCGCCCTCGCGTGAATAGCAGGCGACATGGAAACGATTGCCATGTGAATCGCCAATGAGTACATCACCAGCGTTGGATATGTCGATGCCATTTGGAAAGCATGTGACCTTCTCGTTTCCAATGCGATAGAGGAATGTGCCATCCTCCTGGAAAACAGCAACGCAGTGTCCCTTAAAGTCGCACACATAGAAATCGTTGTCTAGATGGGGAAATAAGAGAGAAAAACAAATTAAATACATGATTCTGCTCGACTTTTAGATACCCAATAGTAAAGTTGTGGGAGTCTATAGCTTACCTCGTATGGCAATATCGGAGGGTTCGCGCATATAATCACTGCAATCAAACCAACGCACTAGTTCACCCTCCTCGGAGATGACAAAGACGGTCGGCGAGACGCTATCGACGGCCACAATGTGACCTTTGGCAGTGACAGCCAGTCCAGCGACAATATCAATGTATCTGCAATCAATTTGAGTATATTTTGAGTCAGTACTATATGATTTATCTGAACACTCACCTGATGGCAATTTTGCGCATAAAGTGTCCACACTTGGAGAAGATTTGCATACGGGATCGTTCATTACCACGATCGCAGACGACAAATTTGCCATTGTTGTGCATGACAGCGACTTTCCGGGGATACCAGAGTTGTCCCTCCTCCTTGCCGGCGACACCGAATTGAAATTTGAGTGCACCCATTTTGTCAAAGACCTCGATTCGATGATTATTGGTATCGGCGACAATGATTTCCTCATCAACGCCTAGACAGAAACCATGAGGTGAATTAAACTGCCCCTTGGCGGTGCCCAATGAACCAAATTTGCAACGAATTTGCATGGGTGTTGCCTTATTCCGTCCCGTTACCACACTGGTAGTGCCGGGCGGTGCAACGGCATGGAAATTATTTAGACCCATGTCCTCGACACCACCGACAATTGGATTCAATGTCTGCAAACTGGGCGATGTCGCTGCTGGCATGCAGAAATCTGTTAAAATATAATCAAGGCACGTTGAGCTTCCGTTCGACGACAACAAATCGTGCTGTTCATCTGTGTGTGTATGTGTGTGTGTGTTGGTAGTTGGTTGTTGGTAGTTGGTAGTTGGGTTGGGTGTATGGGTGGACGAACGGGTTGGTTTTGTTGTTGGTTTGGCGTGTGTGTGTTGATTGTTGCAAAAAGAAAAACTCAAAAGTGTCAAAACGAAAACAAAATAATACAAAAATATCTTCGATTTACCGAAGGTAGCAAAACCTCATTTAAAATGGTCTAAGAACTGCATTATGGTCAAAATTTTTTAATTAAATATTTTTTCTACTTTAAATTACTTGAAAAATTATAAAATGAAATAAAAAAATGCAAAATAAAAAACAAAAAAGAAAAGTACAGTCGAGCGCACCCGACCGTATGGTACTCTCTGCATTTATTCCCAATTATAATGTTAAAATCGGTATCCGGTATCGGTATCGGTTAAAACAGCATGCAAGTTTGAAAAGTTTTTTTATTTCTTACGGTAAAAGGGGGCGTGGCAAACAAAAATTTTAAAAGGCAATGCATTTATACTGTCTCTAGGAACCTGCATACCAAAATTGATGTTCCTAAGTACCGTAGTTACTGAGATATTCGCGGAAAACATCGATTTTCTCCTAGGTGTGTCGGGTTTTTGACTCATTGTGGGCCAATGGGGCGTAGAATCGAGAAAAAAAAATATTCTTGTATTGACTGACTAAATATCGAATCGATAGAGACCAAATTCGAACTTGTAGCTCTTGCCATCTCTGAAATCTGTGAGTTCATACGGACAGACAAGGCTATATCGACTCGGCTTGTGATGCTGATCAAGAATATACTTTATGGGGTCTGCCACGCCTCCTTCTGCCCGTTACTTACATTTGCACAAACCCAATATACTCTTGCAGAGAGTATAAGAAAACAAAAACTGTTGATCAGTTAAGCTAAAGAATAAACTAATTAAAGTGTTCTCAACTTTCACATTATGAGGCTAAACTACATACTATCAATTTCAATAAAAATCAAGGGTACCCAAAATGGGTATTAGAATAATTTGTAAGATAAGTTATATTCATCCCTTAACTAGAAGCATATGACCTACAACCACGATTACTCAAGAACTCAACTATTTCTTAAGAGTTTAATTGAAACTTTTTTATTTAATTGAACACGTCTTTTATATCATAGCATACAGTGAAAGCTCTACTCGTGGACAGCTCCCTCAGGCGGACATTTCCTTTAGCCGGACAAATTTTACAGTCTCAAGAGAATGGTTTTCACACAAAATTCGTTCCCTTAGGCGGACATCTTCATTGCACGGACAAAAGTACTGGAACCCGTTTATGTTTAAGACCGCAATATTTGCAGATAACTGGATTTGACCAATCAAGAAATACTATAAATAAATACTAAAAATACTATACAAATTCTTCTAATCGCTTCGCTTTGGTATACTTAAGTATTTCTTCCTAAAGAAGTTAAATGACATAGTTTATTGGGTATCGGAAATCCTTTAATCCTCCTATCCTCTTATAACTTTATCATCATCCCACAGTTTCTACAGTTTCACATATGATATAGAAAACTGACTTTGTTGCTCTGAGATTTTGGTCGCACTAACTTAGTAAAGAGGAAAAGTTCCGTTGTTCAACCGATTTGAGCCATTTTTCCCTAGATATAGTTCCGATACAGTTTCCCAAACCGAAATAAATTTGTTCAGGATATAAAGTCATGTAGTTTCAATAAACAATAACGGATCTTACAAGATAGCTCTAAAACTCAGGGGCAAACAAACGGACATAACTATATCAACTTGTCTAAATAACAATAATTTTTTATATATAATTTTTCTAAATTATAATGAAAAGCACAAATCTTGCTTGCGATCTTTCCTTAACAAAACTCACCATTGTTGTTGAGTCCCAGTTTGGCCAGCGCCTGGAGATTGTTCAGCGCACGCTGATCCCCCGACAGGATGTCGGCCAATGTTATAGGCTGGGTGGGCGTAACCGCCGATGCGGGTATAACTGCCTGCTGATGATGAGCAGCCGAACCACCGCCACCGGCACCACCAGAGCCCGAGGCAACAGCCACGGAATTGGAATTGCCGCCAACGGTTAAGGCATCGTTGAGGGTATCGGGTATGTTCTCGGTGAGACTGGCCAGACGCGACAGATTATATTCGAGCATGCTGAACGGCGGTGGTGGACCACCAGCATTAATGCCCAGGCCAAGACCCATGCCAACATTATTGCCACTATTCGGGCCAGCATTGAGATGTCCGCTCGATTGCTGGACTTGAACAATACCCTGTGGTGTGACCAATTGGGCGATTTGTTGGGAAACAGGCAGCGATTGCGGTTGTTGATGCAATACTTGTTGTTGTTGTTGTTGTTGCTGCTGCTGCTGTTGTTGTTGCTGCTGTTGTTGCTGTTGCTGCTTCTGTTGCTGCTGCACCTGCTGCAGCGCCTGTTGCTGCTGTTGCTGTTGTTGCTGCTGTTGTTGCTGCTGCTGCTGCTGCAGTGGCGTCTGCAATTGCGGCGGTGAATCTGGCGGCAATGTGCTCATCATAGAATAATTGGTCATTACCGATGTATCACCATCGAACGAGCTCTGCAACGACGATGGCAACGATAATGGACTAAAAACAGCAGCCGAACTTAGACGACCCTGTACTGAGTTGCTGCTGTTGCCGTTACCAGCACCGGACAAACTGCGTCCCGCCGTGGAAGGTAGCAAACCAATGCTATGGCAACCACTTGAGGTCAGATTCAAGGGCGGTGGTGTATGCTGCTTGGGCGTGGTCGTAGGCGACGGTGTCGATGTGGACAACATGTGACCAGGGCCAGTTCCAGCAGCTCCTGCCACTGCACCACCTCCTCCAATCAATGCATTTCCTGCTGCTGTTTTACTGCTCGATTCAGTGCGAAATTTGCCAAACATTTCGCGTGCAAAACGCTCAAATTTCTCCGGCATACACTCGAATTGTAGCTGATAATTGGCATCACTTTGGGGCGTCTGTTCGATGAGATATGTGCACTGTGCACTGATCACCGGCTTAAGCAATAGAAATTCAATGGCATTGGCCTTATCGCAAGCACGTTGACCAAATTGTGCTGCCTGCTGCAAACGTCCCATATTATTCTCCAGACTTTGCATTAAATCCATGATTTTAAGCTCACGCTCCGAGTGTAAACGTCCCAATTCGGTGAGCATTTGATCACGAATCATTTCGAGCATACGCTTATAGGTCTTGTATGCCTCATCGATCTTTTGACGTACGTTATCGTGTTGGGCTTGGAGTTCGGTAAGAGCACTGCTCAAATTACCACCAGCATCGTTACAATACTCGGCTTTTTTCATTGTATCCCCAATGACTTGCTCCATGTCGGCACGTACCGCCTGTTCGGCTACATTTGCCGTCTCATAGTGATGATCGTTGCCCTTGTGATCACTGAGCAGACAATCATTGCAGGTGGGCACCTGGCAGGTGAAACAATAGTATTTGAGATTCTCATTGATGTGCTGGCGACAACAGATCGGTTTGTGTATGATTAATTTATCATTTTGTACATTCTTTTGCAGATCCTCGATCCGTACAACTTGATGATTTTCAAAGCAACGCATATATTTATGGGCATTATCGCAGCCATTGCACAGAAAGTTTGCACAATCATTGCAGCGTGACATTGCCTCCTCCTTGCTTTTGCATGATGTACAGGGTATATGCTCTGATTCCAGATTCGATAAATCCAATATGTTGGTCACAATATAGTCACAGGTTAGTCCCTTAACGCCCCTATTATCCAGCTGCGTCTGCTGCTTGCAAACGGGACACTCAAGCAACGAATGCAAACGATGTTCGCTGCCATCGAACGAGGCCGAGGAACAACTGGCCGCCGAGGAGAGCGAAGCGGCTGGAGAACTGGCGGAAACGGTGTCCTTGCTGGCCAACAAATTCAGCAGGCAATCCTCGCAAAAGACGTGCAAGCAGGACAGAATGCGTGGCATCACCAAACGCGAGCTGTAAGCAGACGAGAGTGGAAGGGAGAAAACATTGTTAAGAAGTTTGTAGAATTGTGCAAAATATTTACTGATGGGTTCAACTCTATCGATTGTTTTAGGTGTTAACGACAGTGGTGGCATTTTAGCCATTTTTATTTAAACTTCCTATTTATTTTATTTTTAAGAATAAAATTACAAAAAAAAAGTTTAAATTGGCTTTAAAGTATTTCTAAAAAAAATATGTATTTAAAATTTGAATAAACTAAAAGTCTAGCTATAGCCGAATATGTATTAAAACCAGCTACCACATTACTATATGTTTACATTTATTTTTTTATATCGGAAATGCATTACTTTTATCTAATAATGTTACAGGGGGTTGTCCGCCTGAAGGAACGAATATTTTATGAAAATCATGCAACTTGGGCCTATAAAAATCGTCCGCTTAATGGAGCTGTCACTGCATTTTCTTTATCTTTTATTTTAAATTACGATATAATCGTCTAGAAATATCTATTAAATTTTTTGTCAGTAGTCAGTTGATTAATGTGGTTTAGTGACCTACACACTGCTCAGAGTTGCCACTTTAGCCAATTTAAAGTTAAGTTTGGCTAGATTTCTGACTTGAAGTGACATATTTAAAAAAAAATTATTTGCAGGACTTTATAGCAGATTTTGAGCCCTTTTTTTTTGTATTTAGGTAGATCATAGAACAAATTGTTAAATTGTGGTCCTTGATCGCTTAATCTTTAACTGAAATTAAGAACTAAAAGCTTTTATCGACTGCTTCACTCACTGACTGATCACGCAGCAGGCAACGTTTAAAATCCAAAATGTCGATAATCGATAATACACAAAGCTTCTCATCGTTATATCGATAGTTGTGTAACACTCACCTGCATAGCTTGCAAAGCTTGTCACCATCCTTATGCATGGAACCGCATGTATCCTCCAGCGAATCAAGTTCCGTTACGCTTTTTGCATCATAGCCATGGCTCAGCTCCTGGCTGCTACCAATATTGCTATCGACATCGACAACCAGTCCCAGTCCCGATGAGTTGGCCGTCGATGGTGCGGTCGTTGATATCGATGATGTTATCGATGCAGCCGATCCAATGCTAGACGAACTAACGCTAGCGACATCAATGCTACCAATGGTGCTGCTACCTTTGCCCGTGTCCGTATCCGTGCCGGACACGGAACCGACGGAGCCATTGCTGCAGCTGCTGCTGGTGCTGCTGTTGCTGCTAGTGCTGCTGCTGCTGCTCGTATTGCTCGCATCGGTGTCTTCCAGCGCTAACGATACATTCGAATCATCGCAAAGCGATGTGCCTATCGATGTCCGTTGTTGTTGTTGCTGCTGCTGGTCATCAATTATCGCTGGCGCCAGCGTCTGGCCAAGCTCATCCAACAGACTGCTCATTTTTAGACTGCAACAATCGCCGATGTTTTCTTTGTTTATTATTTCTTGTATTTTTATTTCCTGTTTAACGCGGGGAGTTTTTCTTTTTGGGGTGGGAAATGTATTCTCGCAATTTTAATTTGAACTTGTAATTCGCAATTATTCTCTCTGTCCTCTGTATATTTGCTTAGACTTAAACGTTTAACTGTTACTGTTCTCTCTTTCTTAGTTTTCAAATCCTTTGCGCTCACTTTGCTATTTATGTTCTTATAGCTGCATATCCTTATTGCTGTTGTTGCTATTATTTATCGCAGCCATGCCAAACTGCACAAGAGAATGAGAGAGATACTGTGTAAGTGTGAGTGTGGGGCAGACAGTCTCTCGTGCCTGTAATTGATTCACTTCAGTTTGTTGCTACTGCACAAAATACACAAGCGTGCACTCGCACACACACACAGACACAATTGCGAAGAGAACACACAGCAACCGACGCAACAATCAGACAAGCGACAGTATCAAAGAGTCGATGAGAGGGAAAGAGAGAGATAGTGTGCGCTGGCTCGCTCACTTGCTGCTCTACTCAAATATCCATAAACTCGTACGCACAGGAACAACAGCACACATTCGCACGCACACACATACACACTCACTCATACACAACCGCAGTATGCTTGCAGTTTGGTTTTTGGCGCTCCTTTTACTTTTCACGCGTCTCTTAATGCATTTTGTAGTCCCTCTGTTTGTTTTGTCTTTTGCTTACGCTTTTTGTTTTTCCTTTTACTATTCTTCTCTCAGTGATGTATGTAGTAGTTGCGATCTGTTAGAAGTTCCGTTAAAGCATTGACACTTGCGTGCTCTTTTTGTCGCTCTTGCTGTTCTAGTTGTTGTAGTATCTGAAGAGTGTTGCTGTTATTGTTGTTGATTTTTAACCACGACGAAAACAAATGACGAAAAACGACGACAACGACAATAGACGAAGGATGATAGCGTCGTTCTACAAAAAAAATAAGAACGTAGTAGAAATATTCAATTCAGATTACAAGGAAATAAAACTATAACGTAACGGTGAATTGAACGAACCGCGTTAATTTGAATAAAATGCAATGCAGAACGCGAACCGACTTCAGATTAAAACAAACAAAAAAACAAACGAAACAAAACAAAAAAAAAATTAAATAATAAATAAAAAAAATCGACAACACGATTATCACGAGAGTTTGAAACGAGAGAGACTGAATGAATAACCTAGTCGACTGCTGTTGTTGTTTCCTTGTTGTTGGCACTAAAGTAAATGATGAAATGTTTGCCTCAACAACTCATTCACTCAGTTGGTTGAGTTTGAGTGAGAATAGATGGGGGCTGGCACAAAGAAAAAGGATGGCAAGGAAAGGAAAATAGCGAAGTGTCGAGTACAAGTCAATGAATGCCACAGCCCCTTTCGCTTATGCAACACATTGCACATTATGCTGCATACTTTAAGGAACCACAACTGGCCTTTTCTCATTAAAAAAAAAACGCAAGTAAAAAGATTAAATAAATAAATAAAAGTGTCCTATTTACATTTCTAATTTACAAGCAGTAAAAGTTTACAATCAAAGTTTTCTCAAGAGCAATGAGTACAAGTTTAACAGCACACAAGAATGTATTTTTAATGTGTCCGCCATACATAATTAAAGTAAGACACTTCCCCAAGGTGTGTGCTGGCATTGGGGACCTCGCAGATGACACACAACTAAAGTTTTAAAGCACACATTTAAAAAAAAAAAAAAACAATTATTGTACACTACAAACACAAAAAGTATTTATTACATATGGCAATTATACATTTTCATATTCAAACTCTAACAATCGATAAAAATACTTCTAGTGAAGTGCTATCGAAATCACAGTTAAGCTTGAATTTCAGCTGTTGACAAGCGATAAGTTTGCTCATCGATCTTATTGTTTGAGATGAACGTTAATCGATTCTTCACGCACGTGCCACACACATATGTATAGCAGACAGCTTACACACACACACATATATTTGAACACTTAAAATTGCAAGTCTCGCATGCCGGCGCAGGCGCCTGCGTCAACTTCGCGCTGCAGGCGCACAATTTTTGGGAACCAATGCCAAAAACAACTAACTTTATTTTTGTGTCCTTTATGAACCAATGTGTCCATCAATGCCTGCAAGGACATTACGCCAAAAATCCTTGAGTAGTGGCACATAAGGCTAATTGGGTCCAGCACTAACAAATCTTTGAATGTACATACATTTGTGTGTGTGTGCATACATACACAGACAGAGGCACACGCGGGCTTGAGTAATAACGCCCGCAGCGGATGTGCCGTAAATTTAAATGTTGATTAGAAGCCCACAAAATACAGGAACGAAAACAAAAAAAAAACAATAGAAACGGTAATAAACTAACCACAACAACAAATCAGTTGCAACAACGTACGTATATGTATGTATGTTCGTAAATACACGTATCTACTACATTCGTATGTATAGTCTCGCACACACACACACACCCGCATATAGACTACACACGTGGTACGCAAATTTCTAGCGTTTTGTTTACGAGAATCTGTGCGCGACTGTCGACTATGCGCCCCGTGCAATTGGAAATGGGCATCAGAAAGATGCTCTCCCCTCCGCGCCCTATATCCCTGACCACTCGACGGCTTTGTCAAATCTGCGCAGCTGTTGTTTTTTTTTTTTCTTTTCTAACTTTTTTTTTATTATTTCGCATTCTGCCGTTTGTACGTTTTTTTTTTCAAACGTTTTTGTTCTCGCTGCGTCTCTCACAATTGGCTGCCCATGTGTTTTGCGGGTGGAAGAGAGCGAGTGAGAGAGCGTTCAGCACATGTGTTGGTATGCGCATGCTCGCTCAGCGCGAAAGAAAAAAAAAAAAACATTGGCAACCCCACACACACACACGCACACAGATGTATGTATTTACACACTCACACACATATATACGTTGCTTTCTTTGAAAATTAATTTTCTATTCAAATATGTGAAAAATTCTATTTTAAAATGCGCTCTTTTACACTATATCTGTTTCTTTTGCAATGCTGCCCTGCAAATGATTGTTGTTGTGCTTTTATTGTAACCGTGTTTTTTTGCACCAGAACACAACCGATTGGCGAAAAAGGGGGAAAACTAAATCAAAACGCGCCCGCTCTTTCAAAAGTCGGTAACTTTGTACTGCATTTTTACAATAGCTGAGCCTGGGAAAATATATTGGGCGAGAGTCTTGCTTGGCGTGCCGATGAGCAGCATATCGAGAGTTCGAATAGTGTCCAAAGACAGTGGGTGCACTATTGGGAAGGGAGGTAGGTTGTAGGCATCACGCTGAACACACTTGCAGCTGTGGCCACTGTCGTTGTGTTGTCCTTGAACGCAAAATTTCCACTCTACCGCCCAGGTGCTGCTCGCACACAAGCACACACATTCACAGACACACATACAAACGCACGGTCACACACAACACATAGGCGCATACGCATAAACAGAAAGTCCTTCAAATGTCTCTGCGTTGCATATTGTTTGACAATAAGTTTGGCATTTTATTAATTATTCTATTGCAATACCTTTCTATAAATTTTCACACGTTTTTTTTTTCTTCTGCTCGTTACGATTTATACTTTTCGTCGCGCACACACGCACACACACACACAGCACTGCTGGCCGCCGCTGCTGCTTCTCGCGCTTAGTGATGAGTTTAAATCACATCGCATCGATGAAAATGATTGGGCGATAGTCAAGAACGATATGATTGTTTTTGCATTGTTGCAAAATCGAATTTCAAATGTTTTTGCCAAAATCAAAAGGGCAACAATTAATGAACGTAAACTACATCGAAAGAAAAGAACAATTTTTTGTCAAGCTTTTGCAAAGCAATGATAACCTGTTTAGCCTTAAATGAAATTAAATCAAATAATACAAGGTAAATCGGGAAGTCAATTGGTGGCGCATTACGGGTTGTACAAATAAACAAGTATTTTTAAGTACTTTTTGCTTAAAATCACAAAGCATAAAATATGTATAGTAATAATCGATATATTAACCAATGTCGTGACAAGTCACAGATATTTATGATAATATTTTGCAATTAGGCAACACTAATCGAGAACAATCGAGAGCACTGGTTGCACGTTGTGTGCGGCAATAGTAGTTATTTTTTTTATTATTTTATTTGCAAAACCAAGAATTAAAGACACAAAAAATGTCTAGTGTGGAAAGCACAACGGTGGTGGGCGAAAGCGCCAGCACAACGGCACAACAAGAGCCCATCTTCCAGGACATTAGCGGCGAGCAGGCGGTAGAGGTGGTCGAGATTGAGTCGGCCTGCATGGAATGCTTTAAAACGGGAGTGACACGACTGCTACCCACCAAAATCCCCTTTTTCCGCGAGGTTGTGCTAATGTCCTTCAAATGTGAACATTGCGGTTATGCTAACAATGAAATGCAGTCGGCATCGGAGATCCAAAAGAGCGGAATTCGCATCGAATTGAACGTACAAAATGCAGCGGATTTAAATCGTCGCGTTGTGCGCTCCGATAATTCCAGCATAAATATTCCCGAGGTGGAACTGGAGATACCGGTGCAGTCACAAAAGGGCGAAGTAACCACCATCGAGGGCATCATTGAACGCACGATAGCGGGTCTTTCGCAGGATCAAGACAAGCGACGCTTAGAACATCCCGCCGAGGCGGCCTCCATCGATGCCTACATCGAACGGCTGCATGGGCTAAAGGAGCTAGCGACACCATTCCGTGTGCTACTCGAGGACATCTCTGGCAACAGCTTTATAGAGAATCCACTGGCGCCGGCAACGGATCCGCAGCTGAAAACATCCCATTTCACACGCTCCAAGGAGCAAAACGAGCAATTGGGTGAGTGTAACCAAACGTAGACCCATAGAGCTATTAACTAGTGTTATCCCTGACTTAGGTCTCTATGAGCAGAATCATGAGGAGCAGCATTTGCTGAAGCCCATTGCCGAGGACGAGTGGCCCATTGAGAATCTGCACGGAGAAGTTCTGCAGTTTGCCACCAATTGTCCTAATTGCCAGGCCCCGTGTGAGACCAACATGAAGCTAACAAATATACCGCACTTCAAGGAGGTGGTCATCATGGCCACTGTTTGTGCCGCCTGCGGTCACAAGACCAACGAGGTCAAGTCCGGCGGTGGCGTAGAACCACAAGGAATCCGCTTCAAGGTGCGCATCGCATCCAAGGAAGATTTAACCCGTGATGTGCTCAAGTCGGAGACCTGCAGTTTGGCCATACCGGAGCTGGACATGGATGTGGGTCCGCATGCTCTTTGTGGACGCTTCACAACCGTGGAGGGCCTGCTAGTGGCCATGCGGGAACAATTGGACGGCACTGTCTTTCACGATTCCGCTGATGAGCCGTCAAAGCAGCAGATGCAACGATTCCTGAACACCTTCGATGGTGTGCTCAAAATGAATGAGGTCATCACGTTAGTCCTGCAGGATCCTGCTGGCAATACATATGTGCAATCGTTGCGAGACGATGATGAACCCGACGAGAATCTAACCGTTGAGCGCTACGATCGCAGCTACGAGGATAACGAGGAGCTGGGACTGAACGATATGAAAACGGAGAACTATGAGCAGGATGCGTGATAGACACAGAAGCCTTCAACTAACAAACTGCATTTACTAAACAAAAAACAATAAACAAAATGAAAAAGTGTCAATGTCTGTCGTTTGTTTATGGGGAAATCCAATAAAAAACACACCGTCGAAGAGTTTTCTTGGGGCATAGAATATTATATTTGTTGGCTTTACGTTCTACATTTAAAATATTTAACTCTCTTCGGCACTTTTTGAATTGTGCTTTGGCGCCAACATTCTAACAGCTGTTCAAACAATCTGTCAGCTGTGCAGAGTAATCAGTGTGAGAAAAAGTGTTTTTCGTAAAATAAACGCAAATTTAAGAATTAAACATTTTGCAGCTAGACAGTATGTAAATTTGGTACATTTAAAACGTTTTATACACTTTCACAAACAAAAATTCCTTCCTTTATTCCATACAGCTTTAATTTGCAAGTCTTGCCGGTGCTATCGATAAGCCGTTGCAATTGTTTCAGTTCATTTACTACGCGTGACTATCGTGAACAACAGTAACTATGACTAATAAATCGATAAGTGTAGACACAACCCTATAGCCGCCAGCTGATTTGACAACGAAACAATCGAAATCGTCGTTTTGGGAGCACTGCTGCCAATATTGACACCGACAACTCAATTATATTCAACAATTTTCGTTACGTTACGACGAATTGAAAGCATATAAAATGCTGTCGAATTGTGCCGCCAAAACATTGGCCGCTGCTGTAAGTATTTAAATACAATAAATACATTAAATAGCCAAAAAGCAACTGTTTTGCCAGTTGCAAGTTATGTAATTTTTATAGCAAAAAAAACTAAAGAGCATAAAAACAATAACAAATGTTTGTTAATTACAGCGCGGCAGCTTGCGCACGATTGCCATTAGCAGTGCACAGCGTAGCGATAATCTGTTCGTGCATCGCGACACACCTGAGGATAATCCCAATATACCGTTCGAGTTCAGTGCCGAGAACAAGAAACGTGTGGACGCCATTATGAGCATCTACCCGGAGGGACATAAGCGTGGAACGATGATCCCTCTGCTCGATCTGGCACAGCGTCAATACGGCTGGCTACCCATATCGGCCATGCACAAAGTGGCCGAAATACTGGGATTGCCCAATATGCGTGTCTATGAGGTCGCCACCTTTTACACAATGTTTATGCGCAAGCCAACAGGTAAATATCACATTCAGGTGTGCACCACCACGCCCTGCTGGCTGCGCGGCTCCGATGCCATACTGGATACATGCAAGAAGCAGCTGGGCATCGGTGTTGGCGAGACGACAAAGGATAAAAAGTTCACCATCTCGGAGGTTGAGTGTCTCGGCGCCTGTGTCAATGCGCCCATGGTTTCCGTCAACGATGATTACTATGTGAGTGCTAAACACCTCCCAATTTATATTTTACTAATGTGTGTTCTTTAGGAGGATCTGACTGCTAAGGATATGCAGGAAATTTTGAATGATCTTAAGGCGGATAAGATCTCGCCTCCTGGTCCACGCAATGGACGTTTCGCTAGCGAACCCATGGGCAAACCCACTTCCCTCAGCGAGGAGCCAAAGGGACCGGGTTTTGGGCTCCAGGCGGGACTCTAAGTTTCCTAGCTAATCTTCAACTGTGTACACACCTACACATACACCCACACACAACACACAGATACACACACACACAAACAAATGGCTGATAAAATGCAATAAATAAAATAAAACTCAGCTCAGTTAAGTTTTAAAACAGCAACTAAAATTCTAAAAGTCAAACAAACAAATTTAGTTCTCTTATATGCTTCCAGTAAAGCTAAAAGTTTTAATTTGAAAAAGATTTTTAACATATTAAAACTACGCTTGGTTCTTACCAAACTTTATGTTAGAGTCAGCAGACCCATTTAATATTTAATCGAAATATTTTAGAAGAAAGTTTATGTTGTCTTGCAGTAAAGCTTAGAATCTTATGGACGTTATTTTTATTTCAGCAGCAGATTTTCAGAAAACTCAAAATTTTATAACATAGGAGGACTGCAAAACCCATTCTAAACTAAATATAAAGCATTATTTAAAAAGCTATATCTAAAATTCTAATTTAAAAATCTTATTTGATCCAATAAGCATTGTCTGTTCGAAATTAGCTTGACAACTGGAATTCAAAGTGGTCTAATGGGACAGGACAATAGTCTGATACGAAACTGGAGGGAACATTTTTTTTTAAATATATTAAAAACTCTGGTTAAAAAGATCATTTATGCATTAATCGTGTAAATTACAAAATTTAAAAAAAAAAACAAATTTTTAAAGATTGATCAGAAGAATTCATTTTAAAATTTGCTACAGCCTTTTAAATCAGATTTTAGTGAAACTACAGTAGAATCCGGTTATAACGACTCCGCTTAAAGCGTTTGTCCGGTCATTGCGACAAAAATTCCATGACTTGATTGGCCCTTTCATACAAGTTTGTATGGAGTTGTGTTTGGTTAAAGCGTCTACCGGGTATAACGACGTAAAATCGTCGGTCCCTTGAGTGTCATAATAACCGGATTCTACTGTATATATATATACTAGAGAGAAAACTCTACTTGCGGACAGCTTTCCTTAGCCGGACGGATTTTATAGTTCCAAGTTGCATGATTTTCATACAAAATCCGTTTCCTTAGGCGGACATCTGCCTTGGCCGGACAAAAATACTGAAACCGTGTCTGTCCTCATTTCTTTTTTGACATTTTGGATCGACAGGGCAACTCTTCTGTGAGTTGTCAAATAGTTTTAACCAACTGTCATTATAATTTTGTCTTCATTGTCAAAGACATCGTGCAAGATAAAGCAAACTTTCGAAGTTTTATAAAAAAGAAAAACATTTATTAAGATGGTAAGGGCTAAGTCGTTATGGAGACTTTATAAATTTCATAAAAATTGTTTGATAAACACAAAATTCAACTGGCTACATGTGTGAGAGAGAAACACGCTCTCTCTCTCTCGCTTGCCGCCATGCTAACAAATTAAACTTGTCAATAAATGAGCTAACATTTCAGAGGAATAAAAAGAAGAATAAGAATAAGAATAAGGATCACGATGTCATTAAAATCAGTTGTGAAGCTGTATTATCCGTTGCAGCTTTTTCTGAAACATTTATAGTGAAACTTGGTAAGTTGATTATTTGTTTAATAAAATGATTAATAAAGAATAAATACGGCATAGTCAACTGTTTAAGAAAAAGCTGTGCAGAAAACGATAGGCAATAATATTTTGTATCCAGACCTTACGGTCTTTTTCCCCACGATATCATTATATTCTGAATTCGTATGAAATACACTGAAAGGTCCCTTAGCCGGACCGCCACGCTTCCAGTATTTTGTCCGCCAAAGCGAGATGTCCGCCTAAGGGAACCGATTTTGTATGAAAATCATGTAACTTGGGACTATAAAATTCGTTCGGCTAATGGAGCTGTCCGCGAGTAGAGCCTTCACTGTATATGCGAGCAATTTGAACAAAGTTCGCTTGCTTTACATAAAATATTAACAAAATGCACGAACTCTGAAATTAATAAATAAATCCTTCGAATATTTGTAATATCCTATATAGTAGAGTACCCTTTATAGTAAAAACTCATGTTTCATACTATCAATTAAATAGATCTGGAGCAGCATTGCTCCAACTATTGCATATTTATTAATTTTCCAAATTGTTTCATTTCGAGACTCTCGTGATCTCTCTTTCGATCACGTAAAGTGATTTTTTCCACATAAATTATTACAAATTGGAAGAGGAAACAATAATTATTGTGATTTCATTTGCATTACTAAAATAATTAATTGCCATAACATGAATTCTTTTTACGATTTGATTCAACTTATAAAATGGAAATTTTTTTTTTGCTTTTTTTAAAACATTTTTCAAAAGGAAACTTAAAGATACAATATGGTTTTTTAGCTTAAATATCTAAGGGGGGTTAATGAAAAAGTGTTATGACGTCATTGAGATACATAATTTACCGCTATGTATACACTATTTTCTTATTTTTGGGGTTAAAAGGGGAACTACGAAAGGGGGAACTTTTTACTTTGGGCTTAAAAACTAGGAACATCCGACTTCATGGATTTGATACTGACTCGAACATCATTATCATTATAATCAACTTAAACTAAAGATGATTTCAAATTGCGTTTCAAGTTTTCAAGGATTATTATTCAATAATCCGGAAATAACTATTGCAAAATTTTTACTCTTCGCCGTAAAAAACACTGCAAAAATAAAAAAAAAAATATAATTAATTTTTATATAGGATAAGGTAAAATAGGAAGGGATTTTCCTACCGATTTTTAGCCGCAGCCCGTTTTGATGAACGCTCGATGCGATTGTGTAAATTGGAACGTGGCGCTGTCTCATTCACCAGTCGCTTTGTTTTCTTGGGGGATTCCCTCAATTGCTTTGCATCCACATTTCGCTGTTCGTGCAGTCCCTTTTTGAATTTCTCAATTAATCCCTCACACGACAGATTCGATTCGGGTTCCCAGGTATCCTCCTTGGCCCCAAATCCCTTCCAGCGTATGCGATACAATCCACCATGCTCATCGTCATTCACATAGTCCAGAATACGTTCCACAGCCCATTCTTTTTCCGGATCGCTTTCCGCTTTTTTGGTCAACGATTTACGGCCACGTCCGCCGCTGCTTTTAGCGTTTATTGCCGATTTTTTGGCTGCGTCGATTTTCTTGGAGTTCGCCTGCAGTAATAAATAAAATAATAAGTTAGAAATGTTTTAATAATAAATGAAATCTTTGAGTTAACGCTTCTTCTTTTTTTAACAAAGTTTTTTTTTTTTAAATTATTTTTAGCATTTTTTCTATTTATTGGCAGCACTAATAAAATAGTAAAAATATTCACCAGATCATGGTGAAAATAATGAGCCAGGCCAGTGATGCCAAAACTTCAAGACACAAAAAAAAATACGGTAAACAAAGTATGGACGTTAAAAAAGGACAGAAACATTTTCAATTATTTCTATTTATCCTAGCTACTGTTGTTATAGAAACTCACTAATGCAATTTTTCAACGATTTTATTTCACCACAAACTTTGCTTTCAACGCAGAAAGTGCAACAAAGATGTCTAGATTGTGCTGTACTCTTCCTTGCCAACTGAAATGGACTTCAAAACAGAGAGCATAAACACACACACACACACGCATGTTTAAGTGTATGTGTAAATCACCATTGATCACCTGATCATAGATGCGCCATGATGGCTCTTAACGAATTTGACGAAAGCAAAACAAAATAGGATATCTGCTAAACTCTTTGCACACATGCATGTTTCTTCTCTTTCTAATGCATGCACAAAGTGTAAGCAGAGCAACGGAAGTTAGAGTGATGATTTTCATTGATTCTCTTACCTTGCGATAGTCCGCAATCAAAGCATCGCAGTTCAATTCAGCTTCTGGTTCCCAGCTATCCTGATCCTTGCCATAACCCTTCCAGCGCACCAGGAAAAATGATTCGCCGCGTTTTGTTTTCTGTCCAACAATTGCCTCAACCTGTATGCGTGTTGGTGTGAGTGGGTGTGCAAACAAATAAGGTAATGATCATACTAAGTATATGTGTGTGTGTTTGCATGTAAATTGAAATACAAACCTCAAATTCTGTTTCCTCATCATCATCATCTGTATCTTCATCATCGTCGAAGTTTGATTCATTGGACTTTGTTGGCATTTTTTTGTTATCATTTTTTGTTGCTGTTGACGGCGCCGCTGTTGTTTTTCCCTTTGCTTTGGGTGCCTTCTTTTGCTTTTTGCGGGGTGGTGCACTGGACGAGGAGCTCTTGCTGCCATTTAGCGGCAGGTCATCGCTTTCATCTGATTCACTGTCGTCCTGCACGGATGTTTTTACCGCCCCTCTTTGCTGCTTTCTTGTACCCGTTTCGTTTTTATCGTTAGATTCCTTATTGACTTCGTTCTCGTCATCGCCGGAATTGCCAGCTCCGTTTTTCGTGTTTTCATCACCGTCCGCATGTCCCACCGGTTTTTTTTTGCTTAGTTCGGAAAGTTCAGCTAATTTCTTTTTGCCCAGCTTAACCATGATTTAATGTTGTTGAAAAAACAATGTTTGTAGTTTTTTGCCGCGAAAAAAAATAGTACAATTATTTATATATCCACTAGAGTTGTGGCGTATTTTTTCTCTCTCTGAGGCAGTTCAGTTGAACGGCTCATGCCGCAATGAGCGTGGAACTTGTTCAATATTTTTTATGTATACACCATCGGCAGCGCAGCAACTGTACCTGATTATGGTCGACAAAATTTATTTCAACGATAGTTATATCGATATTTACGCTGATTTTAGACTATTTAAAACGTATGTGCTTGTAATTTTAATCGTAAGTGGTATTTAAAACAAACCATTTGTTATTTTCTATCGATAAAAATACATGTTAATTAATCGAGATAACTGACGCAAATATCGTTGGATCGTGAGTGAGAGCAACACTTGTTATTGCTATCGAAATCACTTAGAATCGCTTATCGATAATCAATTCGCACGTGTTGCCGCTTGAGACCAAACACAGAATTTCGTATTTATTTTATTTGTTTGGTTTTAACATTTAACAATGTCCATCTCAGAGGTAAAGAAGAAATCCACAGAATCCCGCAATGGTGCCACAGTCCCAAAACACAATACAGGAAAGTTTGGAAAGGTGGACAAGAACGCACAGCGCAAAAATAAGTTTGCAGTGAATAAACCAAAGGGAAAATTCAATGCAAATGATAATAAACCAGCTGAAAAACAGGATTGGAATAAATTCAAACAGGAGAAAAAGGAGTTGAAATTAAAACGTAAACGTACCCGTGACACATACGATGTCATTGTTGAGGTCAAGAAAATCTACGAGGAATTGAAATGGTGAGTTTTGAGGATAGAAAAACTGCAGGCACTGTCAGAGTTAAAGCCGATCGTTCCTATACTTGCTATATAGTAGAGTGTTCTGTTCGTAAGCCAAGTTGGTCAGAGTTCGTAGGAATATACTTAAAACAAAATCTGTGAGCTTTGTTTAGTTATCTACTCAGACAAAGTTGTTTCTTATACTTAATAAAATGTTGTATCCTATGGTTCCTATGACAGTTATACGATATGGTAGCCCAAACTTTAGTTAAACCATAAGAAATACATTATCAGTGAGTTGGGTTTGATTATTTTCAAAAACCACAAAGTTATCCAAACAAAATAATATTTTCGATCCTATTATTCCTATGGCAGCTGTGGGATATAGTAGTGCAAAGCTAATTAAAGTATGATAACACTTAGCTGACACTAATAAATGAAAAATCTAAGAATTTGGTGGAAATATCTTCAAATACAAAAAAGTTGCTTAGATTTTCTACTCCGTTTCATATGACAGCTATATGTTATAGTAGTTCGATCTTAACCAAAGTTGTCTCTAGTTGTGTAGGACACTACTCAATACATAATCTGTCACTTTGGTGCCGACAACTTGCAAATCCACAGAGTAAAGTTAAAAAAACCCATTTGACCCTTGACCTCAAAGTGCGTGCTTTGCTAGTTCCTAGGGAAATTATCATGTTTTTATACTAAATTTGGGTTTATAAAGTAGAGTAACTAGAAAATATGAAAAACTTTAGATTCCAATCCCTAAAATTACTCAGAAATGTTATAAGTTTAGTAACTAAAGTCGTTTCTTTGCAGTCATCGCGCCAAGAACAAGAATGAATTGGTTGAGAATATGTACAAGTTGCTCAATGTGGGTGATAACATAGCCAAGGTGGCCAAGGCCCATGACACGGCTCGTGTGCTGCAGTGCATGATCAAGAACGCATCTCCAGCTTTGCGTGCCGAACTCTGCGACAAGTTGATGCCACACGCCGTGGACATGTGTCAATCGAAGTACTCGCATTTCTGTGTCCAGTGTATGCTCAAGTACGGCACCTCAGCGACAAAATCCAAGCTGGCCGACAGCGTTATGGGTCACGTAGTCCGTTTGGCTGGACATAATATTGCTAGCAAATTGTTGGATGAAATCTATTTGGCTGCCACGGAGAAGCAGCGTTGCTATATGCGTCAGGAGTTCTATGGGGATCTGTATAAAGCTGCAAAGGACGATAAGGTTAAGACACTGAAGGATACGTACAAGGATGCCGATAATATGAAGGCATCCATTATGAGCGCCGTCAAGGCAAATATTGATCATGTTGCCAATAAAAAACTTCTGGATAACACATTGGTTCATGCTGTTATCCTGGAGTATTTCAAGCAAATCGATGAAGAGAAAAAGGAGGAAACGGTCTCTGCTTTGGCACCTTTGATTCCCCATTTGCTGACCACCAAGGAGGGCGGTGCATCCTCTTGTCTCTGCCTGCAGAGCGCTACGCCCAAAAATCGTCGCGTAATTAAACTCTTAAAGGGTTCAAGACAATAAAAATTAAAGTATACCTTCTTTGTAGGCCATACTGAAGAGCATCAAGGAGCATCTGGTGAAGATTGCCGTACACGAGCAGGGACATCTGTTCCTGCTGATGCTCATCAATTCCCTGGACGATACTAAGGCTGTTAAGAAGTCGGTTTATGATCCATTGCATGAGCATCTGAAGACACTGGCTGTCAGTCCCTATGGACGTAATGTAATCCTTTGGTTTGTGGCACCGGCAGACACAGAATGCTTCCATCCTGGTTTGATTAAGTTTCTGGATAAGGGTTTGGCCTCGTCCAAGAAGGATAAAGATGTGCGCCGCAAGGAGATTCTGGAACAGACCGCAGGACCCATTGCCACAACCATCGTTGAGGATCCTGCCTTTTGGTTATCCAATCCCATCATTGGCTTGTCCACTGCCGCCATTCTCAAGCACAGTAAGTAGCGGACGTTTGTTAAAAAATTGAGTGCAAATTTATAAAGTTATACCCGATTTATTGCAGTTTCGAACGAGGAGTACGTAAAGATTGCGGCTGCCCTTGCGCCAGTTATTACACAATCCGATTGGCATCTGGTCGATTTTCCAGCTCTAGAGGCCAAGAAAGCACATGATACGGAAGCCATAATCACAGAAGCCACCGAGAAACGCAAAAAGAATCAGAAGAAAGTAATTGTTGAAGAAGACGCTGAAAAAGATAATGAAGATGACGACGACGACGATGATGATGAAGACAAACTGCCCGTAAAGAAATCGAAAGTGGAAAAAGTCAAACCGAAAGTGACTAAAGAAAAATCGACTGTTATCAAGATCGGAATCGAAGATGCCGGCATGCATATTGTGCTCAAGAAGATAATCAAAAACGATCTGAAGCGTGAGGGCACGCCATTTGGAGTGAATCTTCTGCAGAGTCTTAACGAAGAAGTGGTAAGTAAAGAAAACATATTTTCTGGCAAAACTACTATATAGCTTCTATATCTTTTTTTTTAGCTACAATCCTGGGTGGGCATTAATCGAGCTTGTTATGTGCTCGTCACTCTTGTCGAGAACTGCCCCAGTTTGCAGAAGATTCTGCAGGAATTCTTCAAGTCAAAGGAATTGCTTCAAGTGCTCAGATCCCAAAAGTCATCGGGTGCCAATATGTTGGCCAAAAAATTGGGTTTAAATAAGTAGTACTGCCACAACTACTACTATATAGCAGATATAACTAATTCCTAAATATATATATCTATTAATTAGTTTTAATTACGGTATATAGCAATAATAAATGAGAAGATTTTGTCATTGTTTTTACCCAAGACGCCTTTACACTTTTTATATTTCCATTTGGGGTATAAATTTATTTTTATTTTGGAACAGTATAAGTTTTTTTATACATTTGTTAAAATTTTATTTATTTTTAATATATATTTTAGCTTTTTTTAAATATCAGGAATTTTGTGCACTGCAATGCCATCACTAACGATAGCATTTACACAATTGCGCTCCGCTCTAGCAATTTATGTAGCACTGTTACTCCCATCACTAATGATTGAACCAAAAAACTCACTTTTCGTACATGTTTTTTATTTTGTTTCGTTTGTTGTGTATATTTTTGTATTTCTAATGAGTTAATGCAGTTTTCTATAAATTAAGATCCGTTCGAAATTGGGTGTCTTACGATTTGCGCATTATAATGTGCACGCCAGAATCGGTGTCCACAATTCCCGATAATTGACCCACATTCAGACCGAATGCGGCCTTCTCAAAAGGCGCCTGCATTTGACCTAATTACAAATAAATTGAAACATTAAAATTTTATAGGCTTTTCTTAATTTTTATTTTTTGTTGATAATATTTACCTCGTCCAAATTTGCCCAAATCGCCGCCGCGCTTGGCGGAACTGCAGTCGGAATAGGAGCGTGCTAGCTCCTCGAATGTTGCCTCATTGTTAACAATTTTGTTGCGATAAACTTCGAGCAGCATTTGTGCCTCTTCCTTGGTGCGTGTGATGTTCTCCTCGCGCCAGGAGCTCGGTCGTCGGCTTCCTTTGTGCTTGACCAGCAAATGGAGGCACTGCACCTCGTCGGGATTGTCGCCGCTGCTAGAGCCGGAACCACCAGACTTTTTTGCTGGCTCGGTGGGCTGATCCCACTGGGACTCTTTTGTGTGCACGTTCAGATAGTAGCTCATACCTGAAGCATACACAAAACATGCATTATTTCATTTTGCCGGTGCAAAAATGTGCGTAATTTTTTTGTGGGCAAACAAAAAAAATTAGGACGCATTAAAACTAAATAGCTTACCAGTTGAGCGACTAGTGCGTTTCTCCCATCCGTCTGGTAATTGTTCAGTTTCAGGCATATTGTTTAATATTTACTTAATGGCAAATTTCAGTAAGCGTTAACTAGTTTCGTTTCGCACAAAGTTAAGAACGAATCGCAGTATAAATAGCCAATGCGATAATTTATCGAAACCGATAACAACGTGGGCGATATCAGCCGTCTCTAACCTTTAACAGAATAACTATTAGTCACTTCGAACTTGTTATGTACAACTATAAAGCAGAAGTCGTTAAATTTCTTCTTAAATATTTATGTGAATATGTGCTTATTACTCTAAATGTCATTTGATTATACGTTATTGAGTTCAAATTTGTATTGCAGTTTGCTGTTATGTGGAGCAGTAGTTTTGGTTTTCAGCGTAGGAGTAACTATGTTAACGTGCAGAGCACTCTGTTAGCTTTTATAGTGGTAATGTTTACGTTTTGGGGGCAGTTTTATGTTTGTCGCTCGCGGTCACACTGTTTGCCAAGTGCAGTCACACTGGAAGCTTCAGTTTATAAATTCAGCAAACATTGAAAACTCGAACGCCAAAAGAAAGAATTATTTATTGGAGATTGCGAATGATATTGTTTTTTATTTTGTTTTTATCCGTAGCCCCAAATTCAGCTACACATATTGAGTGTATTTAATGAAAAGCTATTTACTGGCTGCTGTGCGATTAAAAAAAAACTAACTTCCCAACAAGAAAATAGCCAGTGTGTATATATATGTATATATGAGTGATTTGTGTGTTCGTGTGTGCGGGCAACCCGAAGAAGTGACGTTTACAGCAGCAGCAAAAAAGTCGGTCTTATAAAAATTTGAAGTGAAATTTAATAAAACACCTTGTCGTTCAATCACTCCCAACTTTTCCATGGCAGTTGGATGTTCATTTGATTGAACCGACGACGTCGCTTCGCTCGTCGTCTCTTAGCTGCAAATTCGCCATCTTCGCTCGAGAATACCAATAAGAAGAAGAAATAACGGTGAGTGCTCAAGAAGCAGGTGTGTTTACTATTTACGTACATACTGTATGTACATGAAAACATACAATCACACACACACACACACACAAATACGCCCCAAATCCAACCTACATGGAAGCTCAAAGTGGTCGACACACATACATGCATGCATGTGTGTGTGTGTGTGCGATATATACGCTAATAAAACGTCATCAAATTGCAAACAAAAAACTTTCTAGTTATACGTTAATACCGTTGTTGCTGTTTTTCTTACTTTCCTCTTTCTTTCCTCCGCTCAACATCAGTTGCATTTCTTATGGTTTGCGCGCATTCATCAAATATTGTACAACAACAAGAGCAAGTGCAAACAGTGGCAGCCTCCCAAAATTCCAATTGGAGAAAAATTTGCTTGCGTTTTTTTTCGTACTCATTTCCTACCACATCAGCTGCTTTGTTGTCTTGTTGTCGTTGTTGTTATTGCTGTTGTTGTTGTAACCTTGTATCTTTCAATTCAACTTCATCGCTTCGACTGCTCTAGCTCTCCCTATCTTTCGCTAGTACTATCTCATTCACCCGTTTGCTGGCTCGCTCTTTCTCTCTGTCTTTTTCTGTGTGCGCGCAGCGATGCCACCTTGCATGGGTGTTTGGTCATAACATACATACAGACATGCACGTATTTACATATGTGTACATATATGTATGTATGTATGTATGTTAATACAGCTCGCGTGCGTTTTGATATTCTTCTGCTTATTTATTTATGTTCATGCTTCACATAGAGCGCAGACGGCATACACATACATACATATATAATTTGTTTAGAAGTTATAGCCTTTATACTATGTACATTCGTGTTTTGACTGATCTCTGTTTTGTTGTTGATTATTTAGTTTTTTAGTTTTGAAGTTATCTACACAAGTGTTTTGGCCTGTTTTGCATTTGTACACAGATAATAACAACAAATTATGTAGGTGTTTTTATTATTTTTTATATTGTTTTTAATTTCAGTTGGTGTTGAAGCGTTTTGACCTTCTCAAAACAAAAAAAAAAAAAATAAATAAAACGCCGCAAAAAACTATGTTAAAAACGATTTGCACTTGAGAATTGAGCCACGTCTCTGTATGTGTGTGTATGTGTCTGTGTGAGATAAACAACAATTATAAGTAACACAACAATAAGCATTTGTTAATGTTTAACCGAAAAGTAGCAATGGCATCACAAATTACACATAATAACATGCATACACACACACAAACGCACAGGTGTCTACACACACACACACACATATACATAATTGCCTTCTCTTATTGTCCCACTGTCCGTTGCAAAAATAAAAACCGTTATGTAAAATGAGCAACAGCACAAAAACATCACAAAACAATAGCCGCCAGTTGCGCTGTCTCCTCCTTTGTCCGCCTTCGCACCCTCTCTTTCTCACTATCTTTGTGTTGCACTCTTTCTCCCCCGCTCTCTATAGCGTTGCCAACTACAGTCGTTGCTGTTGTTGTTATTGTTTTGCTTGTTGCCAATCACTTCCAAATTGTTGTTTATTGTGTTGACTTCTTGCAACGCGTTTGCCAATGCATCACATGCATACACACACACACACATGTACAGATGTAACATAAAAGCGAATAAAACTACATGTGTATGTGTGTACCAGACGTGCCGGCATTTTGAAGTTTGCTTTTGATGAATTGCATTTTTTTTTCCAAACACAGCTTTTTTTTTGTGCGTTTCAACGTTTTGTTTGTTGTTGTTGTTGGTGTTGCCGTAATACCGTTACAATTTTTCGGCCTCATTTTGATATGATCAATTGGAATTGTCGTTGTTGTTGTTGCTATTTCGTTACATTTGTAGAGCAAAAGCTTTTGCTCTCTTTTTTTGTCGATGCTGATGTTGAAATGTAGTCTGGAGAGCGGAAAAGAGGCAAAGAGTAGAAGTAGGTGGGCGTGGGAGAGCGACAAAGAGTTGACGTAAGTGGAGTGGCAGAGCGACAAAGTATAAAGTGGAAAAGAGCCAGTGTGTGTGTGTGTGTGCGAGCGCAGCGTTGAGGGTGGCTGGGGCAAAAAACAGCTGTGTGGCGCATTTCCTAATTGCAATCGCATTTGTTGTTACACTTTCTTGTTGCTGTTCGTTTTTTGTCTGTTTGTTCTTGTTCATGTAACTGTAGAAAAAGTCCAGCGTCGCTTTTGTTGTTGCATTGATCAACCATTTGTGTGCCGCCCCCATTTGACAAGAGCTGTAAATACACAATATTTATATAATATTTACACACAGTGAATCAATATAGTATTGACACAGACCTAATGAGTTTGCTCAAATGGCTTTTAAAATAACTTATAAGCGATATAAATTTAGAGCAAAAAAATAGAAAAGAAAATAAATTAGTAAAATCCAGAGAACTAAAATTTTTAAATAATCCATGACCGTAAGATTGTGTTTTATTTTTTCAAACAAATTTGTATTTTGCTGGCTATTTTTGTGACTGAAAAAATAAATGCAACTTAAGTATATTTTCCCCTAATGTTTAAAAATAAATTTGGATTTGAAAAATTAGCTAAAGTTTCTGCTTTGAATGGTGTACAATTACTTTATTGAAACACTTTATGTGCACACATGTTCAAAAGCATTTTGTAATGGAAGTTCGCTCTTTGTTTCGCCCTCTCTCTCTCTTTCATTCCCTCTCTTTGGACTGCCTGCATTCTGCACTTGAAGCGATAAAATATTATTGTATTCAAATAGAACTAAAACAGCGCGTGCTTTTCGCTGCTGATTGTCGATTAAATGAGTGCAGCAATCACTGCTGCCTTTTTTTTTTTCTTCTTATCTACTTCCACTTTGCATACACATACACATTCACATTCACATGTATACATATATACACTTTTTATATGTATTGGTATAATTATGTCTACTTCCACATTCTGTGGCCGATACGCAACTCATTAGCAGATACCATTAAGTTCCAGATATTTTTGTATCTTGAAAATTACCTTTTTTGTAGCCGATCGCCGTCGTTGTTCTGCATTTGCTTTTGCTCTGTTTTCTGTCTGGCACGTGACTACTTCCCCCCACCACAAAACACCAGACAACAGCTCCTATCTCTCTTTACTTTGAGCTTCCATTCTACTTAGAGCTGCTGTCTCGCACTTACACACACATAAATAACTATCCTTGCATTACCTTATACACACAGGCACACATAAAGTAACGGTTATTGCTAGTTTCTGGGCTTGGTCAGTTTACATGGTGGGAAGAGCGAGACGAAGGGAGTGGCATCAAGTAAAAGAGAGTGAATAAATTAATTTTGGCATATTTATTAGTGTTGGCAATTTGGCTTTTTTAGCACTCATGTTTCTTCAGTTAGAAATTTTCCTTTTCTTTAAGTTGCTGATATTTTTACTTAAATATAATTTAAAAAGCATTTAAATATTTCTGAAAAATTTACAATTAAGTACATGATTAATGGCTTAAATTGGTAGATTTTAAACAAGCTAAATGAGTCAGCAAATGAAGTTAGTTAAAACGTGATTTTATAAAGAACCCAATTTTGTGGAGCTTTTAAAAACTTTTTCCTGCTTTTATTTTTGACCATTTACAGCTTAGGGTTGCCAACACTGATGTTTCGTGTATTTCAGCTGATGAAGCACGTGACATTTATGCTGATGTCGTTACACCTGCTAAATGTCACCTGCCCCTCAGCTCAAATTCCTGCCTCCTTCTCATCCCCCTGCACTACCCATTAGTTTATTTTTAATTAGGTTAAAATAATAAATGTGTTTAGGTCACAAGCATGACAACAAGTGACGCCCTTTCAAAGCTACTGCTCGACAAAATCATTTAAAATACACTTAGCCAAGTTAACATGTTCCCTTTTGAGCCAACTTTAACACAAAAATACACTCAGATGTTTATCAATTAACTGTGGAAGCATTGACATTTCATTGCATGGCACAAATAATAATACCAATTTATTTTTTTATTTAATTATCACAAAAAAATAAAAAAATCTCAGTAAATTTTGCTGAATTGTAAAATGAAACAACGTGATACAAAATCCATTGCATCGCAATTGCATTATTCATCTCAACTTTCAAAAAAACAGCAATGAAAGCAGTATGTCACTGGCAGATACCCTGTAATGTAGTTTACGGTGTATTGAAAGCTTCCTTGGCCGGACAGCCACTGTTCCTGTCCGCCAAAGGGAGATGTCCGCCTAAGGTAACGGATTTTGTATGAAAATCATGCAACTAGGAACTATAAAATTCGTCCGGCTAATGTCTGACTGTCCGTCTGAGGGAGCTAAAGCTGCCCTATAGTTTTTTATGCAGATTTATTTACTGTTTTGAAAAGCTTTTTAGTTCAGCACTTTTAACATTGGTAACTCATTACCCCGTAATAAAGCTGGTTAGTTTATTGTAGGGTATCTGCTAGTCGTTGCACAGTTTTATTACATATAGTGCATACTCTGTCTACTGTATGTCAGAGAAGCTCTTCACATTTATTCAAGGGTATCTGCTAGTCTATTATAATCTTGTATGCTTTATTTTCACTAACAAAACATGCCCTGTTTGCTGCTTAAATTGCGTGGTATGTCTGGCTACACAGCAAAACACTCGACCAAGCAAAAGTTAAAGCCGTCGTCTCAGTCGCTGCTGACACCGCCATCGGCGTCGCAGTCACCGTCAGCGTCAGCGTCAGCGTCACCAGCAGGTTTGTGACTAATTCCCACACACAATCTGAATTCTGCCTGCAGATTCAAACGGGTGACGATGTCGAAAGAATGGAAATGATGGGAAAGTTGAAGGCCGCACAAAGGAAAGGTAGAGGAGAACGGAGGGAGCAAGATAATAGAAAATGTAGAAAAGGGCAGTAGGTGAAGAAGGGGTAAGGGGAGTTGACATTTTTAGATTGATGCTGGCAGCAAAATGAAATGCAATTTGTACACACAAACAATATATTAACAATAAAAGATGACTAGTTTAAACAAATTTATGTGTAGATATCTATTTATAAATGTCTTTACAAAGCTAGCTAATAACGGTATACATGTGTTTTATATACATATAGATATATATAAATACATATATTTACTTGACTCGAGTGTCTGCTTGAAACCGCATCCGAAATAAATTCAAGTCGTTTTAGCTGGTCTTTTTCAAGTTTTTTTTCGTTCGCATGATTCTTGGCTGGCACACACACACAAAGACACTAACACACTCTCACATACATGTGGGCCACACATGCATGTGTATATTTTATGAATGAATCAGACTGGAAATAAGTCTGCAAATATATGTATATTTCAAGTATCAAAACTGTTGCCATCTTTTTTTTTTATTTATTTATTTATTTTTTTTTTTTTAGTAATTTAAGCTTTTAGCATCTGGAGAAAACTTCATACGTTGTTGCTACTTTGCCACATGCAGCACATTAATTATTAGCTTCAGCTTTATGATCCCATTAATTAGCAGTTATTAATACACACACACCTACATGAGTATGTGAGTCGTCTACACTTGTGTGCTTAGGTTTATTTTGGGCTTGGCCTAAAAGTATGCTACAATTTGTGTAACTTGAGAAATTGCTACAGTGGCGTCCATAAAATGTGTGCATTGTAATGTAATACATTTTGACAGCATTTCTATAGCTTAAATGACTTTGTGTATTGATTTTTGAAGTTAGTAAACAATTTTGGATTGAAGTTATTCTGTAAAAGTTTTCATTAGTTATCTCAGTTTATTTTGTGCTGGCAAAAACCGTTTTCTGTGTCAAAAATTAATATTTTTTGCATTTGGAAAGTTTAGGTAAAAAATAGCTTGTTATCAAATTTTGCAGGCAATTGCGAAAACTAGCAAGTTAGAAATTATTTTAATGGACTTTAAGTTGTAGATACCCTGTAAATTATATAGAAAGTAATAAAAACTTAAAAAAACTAAAAAAAAAAAATTCTGGTGGGAAATTATTTTATTGATATTGCGGCAATTATTACTAATAATAGCTTTAATTTGAATGCTTATACAGTACACTAAACAATGAAACGATCGCAGTACTTAATCCCATCATTCTCTAAGCAATTACTATTTTTCCCGGAATTTTTATACATTTTATTATATTTCCTTTTTATAAATACATGATTTAATTTTAACTAAAGAAATGTCAGTTAAAAATAAAATTCTTTCTTCCCTAAGTAATGCTAATTTGAGTGATTAACACTTGTTAAAACGATCAGTTCGTTGTCTTTTTTAAACATGGAGATCAGCGACTAACAAAACGTTTAGTTCATGTCATTAATGACCAGGAGTTATTCTAACTACCGTATAATTCCACTAATTTGTCTTATCAAAATCAAATTGAAATATGTTTGGCAACTAAATGCAAAGAGTTAAAGCTATTAAAAACACTCGAACATTGCCCCAGACCAGTTCGCTGATATCTCTTTAAAAATTTCAAATGGCATTCAATAATGTTGTAGTTATATAGTAGTATATGTAGCAGACATACATGTATATACATATGTAATGATAATAAAGATAAAGCCATGCATTCGCTTCCAGTTGTGGATTTGGGGCCAGCAAATCCCTCAGGGTTTTATGGGCTTCAATCTGCGTCATATAACAAACCAAAAGCCAAAAAAAATATAACTCTGCAATCTAATCAAAAAAATATTGCAGCTGATGGATGGCACAGAGTAGACTTGAGTATTATTAAATAACCAACATTTATTGGGCCATCAAAACAAATAGTTTTGTAAGTCCACAAAGTCTGTTAATTGATTAAAACATATTTTCTTTAAAATGTTTGTTTTTATTTGTGTAAAAAAGGTGCGATTTCATTGATTTCGCTACTAATTAATAAAACAAAGTTTACTTTGTTAACCAGTGTAAACAAATACTTTAAAGTTTTCAATGACTTTGTTACTTATTTATTGAAAATTCACTCAGTTTATCATTTGTTTACACTTAAATTTAAATACTAAGATCAATACTTTAATTTTTTATTAAATAAGAATGATTTCTGTTGATTATGCATTGTTTTTCACGCTTTGTAAATTTGCTTAATTTTATTGTTTTCATTATTGACGATTTTTCTACAATAAGTTCTATAAATAAACACTTTTCTTTAATTGTTTTTGTGTTGTTGTTAATATTTATTTTATAATTTTCTCACGCTGTTAACGTTGCCATGTTAATTTATTAACATTTGTTTATGTTTGTCATGGAATGTTTTATTTTTTAACATGCGAAATATTTACAAAAGTTTCAGTTATTAAAAATTTTCATTAGGAAAGAACTCAATTTCGTTCAATACTTTCCTTTGGCCAGTTTACAGCTGTTAAATGTGATATGGAATGTAGAGCTGTTAAGATGATATGTAAAGAAATGTCTTTACAGCTGTTAGAAATGAAATGTTATGAAATGCATGAGGTACAGTTAAATAGCTGTTAAATATGATATGTAACTGAACACTGTTACTGCTTTACAACTCTTATTTATGACATTTTATGAACTGTACAGCACTGTTATTTCATAACTTAACAGCTGTTATTTATGGACACTATTATTTTTATTTCTTAACAGGTTTTAAATATGCGTTATGATATTTTTTAACCACTGTTACTGCTTAACAGTTTTAAAAGTGCTGTAACATTGCGCATATTGAACACTGTTAATTGATTATCAGATATGGAATGAAGTGAAATACTGTTATTTTAATGCTAGACAGCTGTTAAATATAAAGTGTTTGGCACTCATTTACTTTAATGCTTTACAGCTGTTAAAAGTCATGTAACATCATACAAATTGAGCACTGTTAAAAGGTTAACAGCTGTTAAAACTGATATGTTTAGCAAAAGTCACAGCAATTTATGAAGCAAACCTCGCATTAATTTTTTTTATATTTTCTTTACAAATAATTAACAATTGACAGATCGGTAAAAGTTAAAAAATAAAAAAAAAAATATGTAGAAATACAGTCTTAATCGATTAGTCAAGTGCATTATCAAACGAGAAAGTCACACACACACACACACAGCCAATCACACACGCACACAGTCTCTTACACACACAACTACTTTTACTGCCCATTTTTTTTTTTATGTTACTGACTCACTGTCCCTTTGTGGTCATGACATTGATGAGTCCCGGGAAAACCTCTGCCTGAATCGGTCCATAGTCCACACGTTCACCATCGACTGTCAGAATACCGTTATTGCCACTCGGCTCAATGCGAAAAGCCTTCACGGGTACAACCGAAATATTCGCATCCAAATCGTCCAAATGTGTACCGTTATGCATGCTGAGCAGAAAGTGAAGTAACTGTGATCTACCGACTCCGGCGCGTATGATCACCAAATAGATTAAACCATCATTGAGCTTGGAATCGGGTGCAAAGAAGCAGTCGGATGCCAAGTGTGTGGTATAAGCGGCATGAACCATCACATAATCACCCTCCTCGTGCATCCAGCCCTGGTCCGAGGGCAGGGGCAACTGGAGTCCCGGCATAGTGCCCGTCGGTACCAATTGATGGAATTCCGCATTGGCTGCCTCGATTTTCTGTGCGATACTCTGGCGACTGCGATTCGAGCGTGTACTCTGACCACCTATCGAATAGTAGGCGGTACGTCGTGACACGGCCGAATGCCAACTATCGGTTTGGCGATAAATCGATTGATCAGTGAGTGACATAGCATCGGCAAATTGATCGATATCATTATGATAATCATCACGCATTTCCACATCGTATTCATCGGGTATATCCTTAAATTCATTCGTCACACGATTCGCTGTGGGCAACGAACGACGCATCACTGAACGATTTTGGCTCAAACGATTGTTATCGATAGTCTTGGGTATCGCTCCATCTAGTTCGTCTGTGGATTCATTGTCTTTGGCTGGCAAATAACTCAGTTTACCACGATATGTGCGCAGTGTAATCAAACGCTTGATGGCCCACAACGTGAAACGTTGGGCGCCAATCGAACGCAAACGTTCGCTCTCGATATCAATATCCGCGATCAAACCCCAACCGATCGATAGAAACGAGTACATAACAAAATGTTTATCCCGATGATGGAGCTCCACACGCACCACATCCATGGGCGTGGCACGACCTGCGACACAAATCAATGTCGCATGCAAAATGGGCTTTGGATCGTAGGGTTCATTGCAATGATGGGCAATACTTTTGGCCAGACCATTGCCGGAGCCACAGGGTATAATGCCAAGCGATAGTTCACGACACGCACGACGCCAATCCATGCGTTCCATCAGACCGTTTAACACCTCATAGAACAATCCATCACCCGAGGCGACGACTATACCCGCATAGCGTTCCAGCAAATCCTTTCGGGAGCGCACAAATTCCAGTGCGTACTGGGAGTGCGTTGTGATCTGTAGATCGTATTGGGCTTCGGCTTCTTTCAGCAGCGGCGCTACTTGTTTCTGAAATAATTCACGTCCCTTGCCCGAACCCGATTTCGGATTGAGTAATATCAAAATCTTTTTACCCGAACTTGCCGGGGCTCCTGCACCCGATCGTGCCTTATGCTCACGTATCGTCTGATGCCAAAGTTTAGCGGTGCTCAGATTTTCCCCATAATCATCGGACGAACGAAAGCGTAGAATTCGTAAGGTTTGCACACGTCGCAGGGGTTTCTCCTTCTTCAGATAAGCGTAGATATAGAGATAGGCACTTTTATCCACTTCCGTTTGTTTCTTTTTACCATTTCCGTTTCCGGTGTCTTTGATCACTGGCAAATCCACATCATCCTGTGTATCCTTGCTGGGATTTTTGCATGAATTGAGACCACCGCGTGTGCGTTTCTTCATCCTCGGTCCACAACTGGAACCAATAACATCATCAATCCGTATCAATTGCTCATTTATGTGATCATTTTGTTCCGTCTCACGACGCAAGTAAATTCCATCCACACAAAGTTTCACTTGAATTTTGATGTTTTGCCTGCGTCTGCGATTTTCTACATAAAATATTTCACTCAGCTCTATTTGTGGTGTTAGTGGTGCTGTTGTGGGCGGTGTGGTTGGTGTGGTTGGTGTTGTTGGTTCTAGTAGTTCCATTGGTTCCACTGATTCCACCTGATGTGTGCTAACTGCTATCGCTGTCATTTTGTCTTTGTCTCCGTCGTGTCTCGACGGAAACCGGGCAACAACTCGTTAAAGTCAATTGAACTTTGAACCTGCGGAGAACAGAAGAAATCAGTGCAAAAATTATTAATAACTACAGGCTTGGGGTAGACTAGACTTAAAGATACCCTTTGAAACGTTTAGAACTATTTATTTACTTGTGTTCTCACTTTAATCTGCGACTTCAATGCAGTTTATTGCTATGTATTGGTGTATATAGGCTTAAACAGTGTGACCAGATTATAAAATTTTAATAACAACAAGCTAAAAGTATGCTCGACTTTAGGTTAAATGCATGGATTTATTTATTTACTTTGTTTGTTGACTTTTTTCGACTGTTACTGTAATTTATCGATAGATTTTGATATACACAGTGTGACCAAACTCTGAAACATTTGTTTTAAATTGCTTTAGTATTTTTTAATAATTAATAGTTCGAAAGTTGTTTACATTTTTTTTAGAAACTTTTGCACACAACTATAACACCCTTTTCACATGGGCAACTTGTTAACAGTTGGTCTTTTAATAGTTTTGTAATTGAATATGCAAATTCGCTTTCTTTCATCAACACAATTACTTGACACACTGTTCATATATATTCCATGAATTATAACACCCCTTAAGTCTTTAAGCTTAAAACAATAAGTGATTAATTGTGGAAATTCAGACACTTTTTAGAGCATTAGTGATTAATGATTAATGAAATGGAAAGTTTATTTTTACGTCAGCAAATTATAATACCCTTTTTTGGGTATTTGTATAAACTTTGGAAATTTGAATTGTTATTTCTGTGTGCAGTGGATAAAAGAACGAATAAAATACATGTACAGTGAAATCCGCTTGGCCGGACAGCCACGGTTGCAGTATTTTTGTCTGACTAAAAGAACAGATCTTGTAAAAAAATCATGCAACTTGGGACTATAAAATTCGTGCGGTTAAGCGAGCTGTCCGCCTGTATGAGCTGTCCGCTAGTAGAGCTTTCACTGTATTAATTTATGAAATTGTTATCATAATAATGTACTCATTTGGCATAATAATTTGCATGAAGATATTGCAAGTCTGTTTATGATCATTAAAAATTGTTAAAAAAAAAAAAAAAAAAAAAGATTTTTTGTTATTAGAATGCCACATTTTCAGAATCAAATAATATAAATAAGTCAAACACTAGAAGTTTATTACTTCTAAAATCGATTTATTGTTTTTATTTAACACTTTAAATCCAACACTCAAAAAAAAAAAGATACTAAACGGTTTTCCAAGTATACCCAATCAAAAAGGTTCATTGAAAACAAATTTTTGTGATTAAATTTTTAAAAATATATAAAAATAAATCTTCTTTTTGCATTTACTGTCACTGCATAATAACACGCTGTAACCTCTTGGATGTTTAAAAAAAAAAAGAAAAAAATAGTTATAGACACTGAAATATGGGCATAAAGCTGATTCTACCTTCAGCCTGTTGCAAACACTGCCAGCGATCTATAACACCCTATTTAACCCTCTTTTGGGTTAATTACTTGAAATGCTTTGTTTTCATTAACTCAATTATTACCTGCTACTCTTTTGCGTGTCTTTCTTTTTGTTTCTTCTCTTTTATATTATTGTTTGTTTTTCAGTATTTTCGCGTATATCGTTAGTTTTTGGGTATTGCTCTTTTGATTGTTGTTCGTTGCTTGTTGTTGTTGCTGCCGCAGCGCACTTCACGCTCCTGTCTGCTCGACTCCACGTATCTTCACGTACTGAGTAAACTAACCTTTTTTTTCATATGGAACCGCTACAGAGATTGGGTTTATTTTTATTTTTTATTTTTTTTTTGCGCGATTTGATTTCACACACACGCACAACCAAACTGTGTTTCGAAATCTAATCAACACGTATCGTAACGTTTTGTATCGTATCGTAAAAAGTTTCAATGTTGTATGTGCGACCGGCTTATAACTGTATTGTTGCACACACACACACATGCATACGATACGTACTCACTGTTGGCTAGTTAGACGCGCGCGCGCTCTCTTTTGCTCTCTTTACCTACCTCTCTCACTGCCCGCCTTACTCACTTTTTGTGGCTCTCTTTGTGTCTCTCCTTTTTCATTCAAATATTTTCCTTTGTTGCTTTAAGCAAACGACATTGAACCGCATTTGCAAAACGACTTCGACTTTGAATTTGTGCAAATGCATTTATGTATATATATACTATGTAAATATATATATCATATTATATATATGTATCTATATGTATTAACATGTGTACCCCCATTTAAGTCCCTAGTCTTTTTTGTACCCTCTTCTATTGCCTCCTCTGCGGCATTTAACCTTATCATCATCATAACACACTCTTTATTGTTATTTTATGCAATTTTCGTTGTTGTTGTTGTTGTTGTTTTCCTTGTTTTTCATCTCGCTCGCGGAAATGTTTGTCGGCAACAGCGCTTGATTGATCTAAACATGACAATTTATGTCTCTGTTTAAATAAAAGCAAACAAATTATAATAATAATAACACTAACAAAGTAGTTAACCGTATCAAGTCGACAATTTAATACTCTATGTGTGTCGATATACAAAAATTTAAAGGAAAGGGTAACAGAAAATTTTATTTATAAAAGTTAATAATTTGTACGTTGCATTAAAAAAAAAGGAAAAAGGAAAAGGACATTTTTTGACCGATTGATCTCATAGCAGCTATGGTTGTAGTAGTTTGATTTACAGTATAATCGTTTCTGAGATCTGTAATCATAACCACATAGCTCTGATGAAGAATAATTACAGTGAAAGCTCTACTCGCGGACAGCTCCCTTAGCCGGACGAATTTTATAGTTCCAAGTGGCATGATTTTCATACAAAATATGTTGCTTTAGGCGGACAAAAATACTGGAACCGTGTCCGGTTGTCCGGCTAAGTATTCACTGTAAATAGTACAGGAAAATATCAACTGTCCGTATAAATAATTGGAAAAGAAAGTTCTGTATATTTTCTGTATATTTTTATACTTAAGGAGTTTAAATTGAATTTATTTATTTTTATTTTATTTTTTTAAATAAATAAATTTAGTTTTAAATTAAATTTTAAATATTCCATATTCTTAAATTATTCCAAATTATAACTTAATATATGTATTTCATAATTGTAAAATGTAAAATTTATTTAATTTTAGGGTAATCTACTATCGATCTTATATGTCAATTGATGGAAACCTTGTTAGCCCTGTAAAAATAATTCTTTTGTTTTATAAACTGCTGAAAATTGCTTCGTTAAAGGCTTCAATAAAAGTCGGGTATTTAATACCTTTTCTTTATGGCAGTAATTACATTTTAAAGCACAAACTGGTATTTTATTTAATTTATTTTAATTTTTTTTGTTTGGGGCTAAAGTAAAGAATTTGAATTGTGTGCCAAATTACGATCTTGGCCCTGCTGCTCTTCCTTCAGTTGTTTCTTCTCTCCATTGTCAGCTTTATATACATAGTATAAATAAAAATATAAATTCAACGCTTAGTGACTCGTTTAGTAATACCCTTTCTTCTTATAAACTTTGGCTTTACATGTGACTTTTATATACCCTTTTTTAATTATTCCTTTATACTTTTTTTTTCTTCTCTTCCTTCTTCTTGTTTTCTGTACATGATTAATTACACTCTTTCTGCTTTTTCATATTTAATTTTTCGCGTTTTACTTAATTACATGTCGTTGTCATACTCCACTTGCCGCTGTTAACTCTACAGGGTATAGTCATGCCGTTGCTCCGTTATCTCTCTCTCTCTCTCTCCCACTTTCATAATTGTTGTTAACCATGCACCCATTCAAGCCCCCACAAAATGCGCTCTCTTGCTCTCTGTCTCTCTCCGTCAGCATGACTGTGTGCATTGTGTCTGTGTGTGTTTAGAGGGTTGTCTATCTCTCTGTGTGAGTGTGGGCGTGGACGTGGGCGTGTGTGTGGAGGCAACAAGTGTGTAATTGCTTTAAACGATATTCCCCATAAGTTTGTCGGCATTGCGACATTTTGGTGTTACTCGACTTTGGGTCATAAGATACATTTATCGATCAGTTTGCACTTGTGTTGCACACACACACACACATACACATACACCTACACATGCATATATATCTTCATGTACTATATCTTAAGATAAGCGACTTAAGACTAGTTAACTGTCTGTAAATACCGTTCGATATATCTTTATTTATTTTTTCTTTGTTTTTTTCCTATTCATTATTTATGTTTTGTTTGTTTCCCATTCTTCATTTCGATAAGAACACGATTATTATTTGTTGCTTACTTATTGTAATTAAATACACTTTTGTTGTTATTTATTTTTATTTGTTTTTACATTAATAAAATTTTATTTTTAAGAATTTTAAACAACGAAGTTTCTTGTCTCTCGGCTGATTCATAATTTTTTCGTAGTTTTCCTTTCATTTGTTGACTCATTTCTTACACAAATTACGTACATTTTGTGTCAAGTGATTTAGCCCTACTTATTTGCGGCTTTTTGATAATGTCTGTCTTTAAAAAAAAGTAGTTTTTTAAGGAGAACTTTTTGTACTTTGTACTAAACAAAAAGACTGCTACTTACCTGATATTGTTGTTATAATACATATATTTATCATAATATTTGGCGTATTTAGACACAATGATTACGTAATCAGTTGAGGGGGTGTTATCGCTATAGAAATTCATAATGAATTGGCAAATTTTGTATTATAATTCATTAATGAAATGGGCAAACACCTGCGACCACAAAACTTTTACTTATACTTGATAAAAAAAACAATAAGTTCATTGGATTTGTAAAAAAAGTTATGGTTAAATAAGAAAAAACTATGTTGAAATATTTATAGGGTTTATAAATTATTACACGATTGTTGAATCAACTGAAAAGGTTTTCGATATGGAATTCTACAAATTTCAAAACAATTGTCTTATAAAGCACAAAGTTTCTTATAGAATATTTAAAAAATATATTATAAAAGTCATAAAATGTACACAAATTTTTATAGCATATACGTTGACTTGAAAATTGGTTTGTAGAAACAAAAGATATTTAAAAAATTATGCAATGTTGGCTAGACGTTGCACTGGCGCCATCTAGTGTTTGATTGCCGAATTACTGAATGAAGTATATCAAAAGAAGTTTAAATTTTCAACAAATTTTAAGCTCTTTTAAAAATGGGGAGCATTATAGTCAGTAGGGGGCTCGTCAGAAGCCATAAAGTAGACGTAATATGTTCTTGATCAGCAGCAACCTTCGATGATTAGATCACAGAAGATAGAACTACAAAATTTGACATGAAATAAGTATAAGATTTATTCTAAAGTTCTTCAAATAAACTAAAAAAATCTGTTTATAATTTTATTTTATAAACTTTCTACTAGTGAAATGCCAATTTAAATTATCCATTACCAATATTTAATTGTGCTTTAAAATAAATACAAATAAATTTATACAAATACCAAAATAATGTCAACTTTGCTGCATATCATTTCAAATTTTCTGATACGATTTGAAACCCCTTAAATAAAGTTTACTTGAACTAAATGCAATTGTTTGTTATTGGCTAAATGATTGCCATTGACATTATCGATTCTTAATGTTGCTAACTAAAAAGGAGTATAAAAAAGAAGAAAAGAGAAAAAATGGTAGAGAAAGAAAGAAAATACATATAAAATTGTTTACTTTGTGAGTTCCCTTGACGATTCCCTGACCATCAAAGCAGACAATTCGGTCAGGGACTCGTCAAACGGCCAAAAAAAAAAAAAAAACTCAATCTAAGCCATCGCCCACACTTGAATTATGCATTCGAATCGTTTGAATACCAATGTGGACCATTCCGATAAATGTTTGTATATATTTATATTGTATATATGTATGTAGACAGTTGTTGATAGTTAAACGACGGAACGTAAAAGCCCAGACAGGTTTTTACCTCTTTATCGTTTACCTTTTTTTTTTGTTTTCTTTTTTCTTTGACTTTGTTTTTGTTTTTGTTTTGATCCATTTCTTTTTGGGGTCGGTTGACTTATAAACAATACAAGTTGTTAAACTTTAACTCTTATTCTTTATAGCCTATTCACTCGCACTCATTATTGTTTTTGTTTGCATTGAATTGTTTGGATATATAGTATAGTATTATAATGGCTCGCCAGTTTAGCGCTTTATCAGGCGGCAAACAGATAGGGAAATGTATAATTCAGTTTCACTCGACGTCTGTCAGTCTGGTATTTCGATAAGTGCGCTTAACTTGTCAATTTTGCTCGCTGTCCATAAGTATGTTATATATACATGCATATATCTTTGTATGTGTGCGTGAGACCTCATTAATTTGATCGACTTAAATTGTTATCAATAAATGTCAATGCTATTTTATTTGAACTCTTTGCAGAGCGAAAAGTGCTGCGACGAGGAGCTGAGCTGAGCTTAGCTATGCATCCGAGGAGTTATCGTTGAGATCTCAGCCCAAAGGGACAACAGCAGTCACAGCAAATAATAACAGCAGCAAAAATTTACAACGAGAACGAATTTAACAACAACGAGTGTAAGCAGACGAAGCGAGTTCAGCAAATAGCATTAACAATACGAACAACGTGCCGGAAGTGGAGTGAAGCAAAGTAACGAGTAGCGAGTGACGAGTAAAAAAGTAACGAGTAGCGAGTGACGAGTCAAAAGTAACGAGTAGCGAGTGACGAGTCAAAAGTAACGAGTAGCAAGTAACGTGTGACTGTTTCGCCCACTTGTAGCGAGTGGAGTGTAACGAGTAAAGCGCAAAAAGTAGCGAGTAGCGTGCTTTCAAGGATTACTCCAGCTAAAGGTGTCGCGTCAGTATCGTCATACAGAAAATGACACTGACCACAACAGCGACGCCACCGGAGAGCAACAAGAAAATGGATGTTAAAGTCCTAACCGGCGAAGAGAATCTACCCACATCAGAAATGGATCTGCTAGCCAAATTGGAAGCTGCCAATAAGCTAATCGAGAGCGATGCCAAAAGTCTCAACTCGTTGCATTCAACGCACAGTCGCAAAAACTCGGACACAAGTCAAATAAGCCTAACATCAAGTGAGTTATTGTGTCACACATCAAATCCAAAATCTCTACCTCAAACAGTTGAACGGAGAGATTTTGTGATCATTGATTGTATTAGATATATGTATATATTTAATCAATGTATTTTCCTGTACTGTATTCCATTTTTAATTCAGGCGGCAATTCCGTAGCCGAGGAGGATATCTGGACCACATGGGCGTCCATACTCAATGATTGGGATGGTGCACTGAAGCGCAAAAATCCATGTGTTCGGGAGCTGGTACGTCGTGGAATACCCCATCACTTTCGTGCTATTGTATGGCAACAATTGAGTGGCGCTGCCGATGCCGATAAGAAACAATATGCGGAATATATTAAGGCAACATCCGCCTGTGAGAAGGTCATACGACGTGACATTGCACGTACCTATCCCGAGGTGGATTTCTTTAAGGAGAAGGACGGACCGGGTCAGGAGGCGCTCTTCAATGTGATCAAAGCTTATTCGTTGCACGATCGTGAGGTTGGCTACTGTCAGGGATCGGGCTTTATTGTCGGTCTGCTGCTTATGCAGATGCCCGAGGAGGAGGCATTCGCTGTGCTCGTTCAGATAATGCAACAACATCGTATGCGTCACATGTTCAAGCCATCGATGTCGGAGCTGGGATTGTGCATGTATCAGTTGGAGAATTTGGTGCAGGAGCAGATACCCGAAATGCATATACATTTTCAACAGCAGGGCTTCCAGACAACCATGTATGCCTCCAGTTGGTTCCTTACCCTCTATACGACCACACTGAATGTGAATCTCAGTTGCCGCATCATGGATGTCTTCCTTAGCGAGGGCATGGAGTTTATATTCAAGGTGGCACTTGCATTGCTTTTAACTGGAAAGGAAGCTCTCCTCTGTCTCGACATGGAGGCAATGCTAAAGTTCTTTCAAAAGGAGCTACCCGGACGTGTTGAGGCCGATCCTGAGGGATTTTTCAATTTGGCCTATTCGCTGAAAATCAACACGAAACGCATGAAGAAAATGGAGAAAGAGTATCAAGACTTGAAGAAAAAGGAACAGGAGGAAATGGTTGAATTGCGTCGCTTGAGGAGGGAAAATTGTTTGCTTAAACAACGTAATGATCTTCTTGAGGCGGAGAGTGCCGAACTTGCGGATCGTTTGGTTCGCGGACAAGTCTCGCGGGCCGAGGAGGAGGAGACCAGGTGAGTGCCATGCCCACAAAAAAGTAAACTGCTTCTCCAGTCAAGAAATTACGTCCGTTAAATTGTACTTGAAATTTTGAGCATTTAAAAAATTTAAAATTGAAATTGTTAATCTAAATAAAAACTAATTTTGTATAGCTGTAGATTTAATGCAACTCAATAGCTTTATCGAAAAGCAGAAAGTTCAGTTCAATTTTCTTAACTTTTATGTAGAAATCAGAAAGGTAGAATAATGAAGAAAGAAACAGGCTTTAAATGAACTTCCTCTGCAATAAATTTCTTTATGCTGTATATAGTAAAAGCTCCCTTGGCCGGACAGCCTCGTTTTCAGTATTCTTGTCCGCCTAAGGGAACAGATTTTGCATGAAAATCATGCAACGTGGGACTGTAAAATTCGTCCGGCTGGGGGAGCTGTCCGCCTGATGGTGCTGTCTGTGCGTAGAGCTTTCACTGTATCTTGTGAAAGTGAAGCTAGTCAAGCTAGTGACGAAAGCTGAACACAAAATTTGCTAAATAAGCACATAAAATTCGCTAACAGCGGAAGGCCCCAAAAGTACATGTAATTGGAACAAAGGAAATGATTAAAATGTTTTATAATTTTGTACAGTTAATAACTACAATTTGCAGTTACTGTCACCAGTGAAAAATAAGTCCGTCATTCCGAGGCTTCACCACATCCACCCTCAACTGTTTAACTATTAAAAAAACTTAAAACTTAGTCTTAACACTTTAGGGGCCCATTCTATAATTGTAAAACATTTATTAAACGTAATCTTTATATAAAAAAATTAACTATAATTTGTTTATTTCGCAGCTATGCCATTCAAACGGAGCTCATGCAGTTGCGACGCTCGTACTTGGAAGTCTCCCATCAACTGGAGAATGCCAACGAGGAAGTGCGTGGACTCAGTTTGCGGCTACAGGAAAATGTAAGTTTCTCGCTCACTCACAAATCAAATTCTCACGTCTTTTTGTAACTAAAAAAGAAAATCAACTAAAAAAGTTGAGTAAAAGAAACAAAAAATTGTTAAAATTGTGCTAAGAAAATTGAAAAACAAATCGTATAGAAAAGCGTTGTTAATCCTTATCTGTCTTTCTTTCCATTCTGTTTCTGTTTCTTATGGTTATGGTGCTTAAAAAAAAAAACATATATATACAATATATACATATACATATACCCAATTCAATCCAATCCAAAATATCAATGATAATCCATACTTAAAATACAAATACACGAATCTACAGAACGTTTCAATCGATAGCGTAAGTATCGCAAGTAGCAAGTTCTATCAGAATCTATAGTATATACTATATCTGTATATAATCTCTGCTACTATATATATAATCTTTACATATGTATGCGTGTACGTGTACAGTTATTTTGCATGTTTTCTTATCGTTCAGTTGTACATTAGATTGTTGACTATTAACCCAAACATGTGCGTGTTTTTTATTGGTTTTTGTTAACAACTATAATTTCTATATAGTATTTGTCTTGTCTAAATAATTAACTAAATTTAGCTCAATTTAATGTGCATGTAAATAAAGCTAAAAATATTATACTTATCCGTTAATATCATACATTTTTTTGTACTAAAAGTGTACAACAGTGTTGGCAGTTTGGCCAGAAACAGCTAGTAAAAATGTTTAAAATAAAATACAATGAAAGCTCTACTCGCGGACAGCTCCCGTAGCCGGAAGCATTTTATAGTCCCAAGTTGCATGATTTTCATACAAAATCTGTTCCCTTAGGCGGACAAAAATACTGTAAACGTGGCTGTCCCGCGAAAGTAGCTTTCACTGTATATAAATATATGATTTTTTATGCATTTTTTAAATCAGTCATCAGTTTGAACTTATATAAAGTTTAACAGTTGTTATAAGTTTTTTTTTAATTATATAAATTAATACTAAACAGCCTAAAGTTTAGCTAAAATTTTTAAAATTTAACTATGATTTCTTGAGTTTCTGATCATTATAATTATTATTTATGGACCTTGTCTTAAAAATTATTCAATTTTCAAATTAATATTATTTTTTTTAAATTTAGTTTAAATCAACGGAAACTTTTTTACTTATTTGTTTCTGCTTTTAATTGTTTTGAATTGAATAACAAGTTTTTTTTTTATACTTTTCCTTAATTTTTAATATTTTTCTTTATTTTTAGATTTCCTTTAAATTAAAACTCTTTTTTTAGAAAAAAGAATGCCTAGAAAACCTTAAATTAATAAATTAGTAAAAATAAAACGCTCCCAAAATATGTATACAATTAGTTTCACTAACAATCTAGTCTCATACTTAACAACAACTCTACTAGCTAAACTTTTGCATGCAAATTTTAAAACTGTAAACTAAAATCTTAAACTAAAACTAAAATTTGATCAATTTTCCAACTGTAGAACAACTCGCGACAGTCATCAATCGATGAGCTGTGCATGAAGGAGGAAGCATTGAAGCAACGCGATGAGATGGTCTCCTGTCTGCTGGAGGAGTTGGTTAAAGTGCGACAAGGATCCGCTGAGAGTGAAGATCAGATACGAAATCTAAAGACCAAAATCGAAGAGTTAGAGGAAGATAAGAAAACGTTGAGGGAAACAACGCCCGATAATTCGGTGGCACATCTGCAGGATGAGTTGATAGCCAGTAAATTGCGTGAAGCGGAGGCATCGTTATCCCTTAAGGATCTCAAGCAGCGTGTCCAGGAATTGAGCACACAATGGCACCGTCAATTGGCTGAGAATCAGCGTAATGAACACAGCACCGCATCCGTTGATTCCACACCAAAGAAGCTATTGACAAACTTCTTTGACAACTCAAAGACAACAGAGCATACGCAAAAGCTCGAGGAGGAATTAATGACGACGCGTATACGTGAGATGGAAACACTTACCGAGCTCAAGGAGCTGCGATTGAAGGTTATGGAACTGGAGACACAGGTGCAGGTCTCAACGAATCAGCTGCGACGCCAGGACGAGGAGCAAAAGAAGCTCAAAGAAGAGCTCGAATTGGCTGTCACACGGGAAAAGGAATTGGCCAACAAGGCGCGTGAACAGCAGCACAGGTAAGTCTCCTTGCACTTTCAATTAGTAAATATTCTATATAAACTAATGCCTTGACTTGCTTAACAGATACTCCGATCTGGAATCTCGAATGAAGGATGAGCTCATGAATGTGAAAATTAAGTTTACGGAACAAAGCCAAACGGTTGCTGAGCTAAAACAAGAAATATCACGGCTTGAGACTAAGGTAGGTTGATTTTGAGGAACCAATTGGGTTTGTAAACTGAATCAAAGCAACAAATTGTGTCCTATGCTATATAAGGTGCTTAAAATGGATCAGGACAGCATAAATTTAGAGTATTTGCTTGAATTGACTTCGCTAGAAAAGTCTGTCACACCACAAACTCTTTTTCTAGCTAAAGCAGCTATAGTAAAGTAGTACAATATAATATTCAAAGTGAAATTTGTAGGTCAAAACCAATTTATTTTACTTATTCGTACTTAGACTACACTTGTGACCGATTCTGACTACAAAAGCTATAGATATAGTTGCCCTATTAGGATCAAACTTGCTCAGAACATGTACTACGTGGGTAAAGATAGTCTTAGAAATATAAAAAACTTTAAACTGGTTTCAAAACATGTTCTAAGTGCATTGAACTGAAAGTGCTCTACAAGTTTTATAGTTAAAGTTTCTGAAGAAGAAGTTATGGGTATAGAGTTCCCTTTAAGCACAGCTCGTAGTCTAAATTAAGATCTAAAAAGCTTATAACATATCTGTATTAGGCTGTGTGACTTTAGTAATTGAAATGATGCTTTTCTTACAGAACTCGGAAATGCTTGCAGAGGGCGAGCTGCGTGCCAATCTGGATGATTCGGATAAAGTGCGTGACCTGCAGGACAGGTTGGCTGACATGAAGGCGGAGGTTTGTCTACTTAACTGTTTACCAAACTTCAGTTTACTGTGTTTTGTTTTGGTTTATGTTTTTTTTCATTTTTTGGTTACGGGCTTACAAATGCTCAGCGCACCCAAAAAGATAAAAAGAAATTCAAGCTACGCAGACCGTGTACATACTTTTACACACAAATCTACACACTTCTTCACACACTCACACACCTGACTGTAACACAATAATTTGCACCAAATACTTATGAAAGTGGTGCAATTTTTCAGCAATGCTAACTGCTTTTTCAGTGCCAAGCAAACAACGCTTAAGTGTGGCAGTAAAAAAAACAACAAGAAAACTAAAGAAATTTTATTTTTTGCTTTACTTGTGACATTTTTCCGTTTTTCGTTTAGTTTCCTGTTACATTTGTAACTGCTCAAGTAATTAATCTCGTTGTCTTTCATTGAATTTCTCTTTTGATCAAAAAACAAATGGGTTTTTTTTAGTATCCTACGCCTATAACCAGCCCCGATACTGAACCGTGGAAATGGATAAGCTAAGCTAATTAAAAAATCAAAAACATATAACAATATAGTTAAAAAAAAAAACCGAAAAATAATTAAAAACTAAATACAACAAATAAACAAAGTCAACAGAAAATCATCATAAATTAATCGCAGTACAGAAAATTCAACACAATTTAAGAACGGCAACCATAATAACGACCAAAAAAGCTAATATCAGGTGTCTATATAAATTCCATAACATAATTCATAAATTGTTTATTACTTTTTTTTACATAAACTGTTAGTTTTGTACTCCTTTTCGTGTTGAAATCGATTTATATATCGCTCTGTCTCTCTCATATTTGTGAAAAAATCTCGTTAGTTTTTTTTTTGTATGCGATATTTAGTCGTAGTTTATATATAATACATATCTGGCTGTTACTTTAAATCGGTTTCATTGAAGCTATGCATGCTTTCTTGCTTTCTGGCATGCATGAATAGTCATGTGTTGCGTAATAGGTTTTTTAAAATATGTTTAATGCATGTCTATGAGATTTTTTAGCGTTGAAATTATTTTTGTTTCACTGTACAGTGTGTTATTTGGCTTATTTTGGAATGAAATGCTTATAAACCTTTTTTTAAAAATTATTTATTAATCTGAACTAAAATTATTGGCTGCCTGTATCGCACAGGGTTTATTACACTCGAGTGTACTCGACTTAACTCTACATATTTATTTTTAAAAATTCAAAAACTCAATTTTTTATCACTTGGAAAATTATGCATAAAAATTGTTTTATAAACCCTTTATTTTTATGTTTTACTACTACAAACTTAACAATTTACTGCTTATAAAAAGTATTTATTATTTGAAAATGCATGTGCTGTAGAAAATTAAAATTATAAATCAATTTTTATGTAATTTTAGTAGCTGTAACTTTATGTGTTTATATTCAACACAGCTTCGCATGCACAACAAAAACACACACTCAGCTACATCCACTCTTTGTGCATCCTATACATATACCTTATTGAAAACCTTATCGAATTACAATGAAAAGTTTTACTAATTGAAAATTGTTTTACATTTTTCATGGCAATACAGTTGACGGCACTGAAAAGTCGTGGCAAATTTCCGGCAAACAAGTTGCGCAGCGCATCAATACAATCGATTGAATCACAAGAGATAGACTTCAGCGATCTCAATATGGTACGACGTGGCAGCACCGAGCTCTCCACATAATATACGGATCAGGAGCGGGAATGGGAGTGGGTTAAGGACGAGAAGCGGCTGCGTAAGCGAAAACGGAAGCATAAACAGGAAATGGACACAATACACAATAATTGCATGCAATTATATAACTATAAATGATACATAAACTCTAGGAGAACGAAATCTACTATATAAAAACAATATATATATATATATATATATATATATATACATTTATGTATTATAAGAGGCGTGGCAGATGTATATACACATGCATGCATGCAAGTGCCCGGAAACAACAACAAATTAGTTGAAATTCAATTAAAAATATTAGCTATTTATAAAACTATTGATACACATGTTTACCTATGTTTTAAACAAATACATTATAACCATAATTATAATTATTATTAATTATTAAAATTTTTGTATTTGTATTTTGTATTTTCTATTTTTTTTTTTTTTTTGCAATCTTTATATGTATTTATATATTATATATTTGTATATTGTTATGTTTAAACTAAAGAAGAAAAACTAAATATCTAAAGCAAATATCACTAATATTTATTTATTTGAACGTAAAGTTTTTTTTTTTTTTTGAAATTGTATTGCTTTGATCGTTCACAATTTAACCATTTTACATGCATATATAATAGTTTTATATATATATATATATATATATATAAACACAATTTAAACGATACATATGTATTTTACTTGCAAGTATTGTATCTACATTTAAATGCAAATGATGGATTTTATGTACCCAAAAAAATAACACTTTTAATGTAAGTTTTAAATTGAAGAGAAACAATTAACAAATCTGTAGAAGAAACTCTGTGTGAGTTTAAAACATATTTGTTTTGTTTTCTTTTCTATTTTATAGATGTATTTGAACAGTCGAAATAGTTTTTTAATTTATACAATATAATATGATATTATGTTTTTACCTCTTCAAGCTATGTCTTATGTGTAGTTTGATATTTTGATAACGACTAAACAAGAAAAGAACTTAAAAACGATAACGAAAACATTGTCACACATGTCCGTAACGAATTTGTAACTCCTCCTCATCTAGTAATTTAAGTTTTGTGTATGTGTGTGTGTGTGTGTCCAACGTATATTCTACAGATCTATCTCTATATAAACCCTAGCAAAACAGAAACAGGTTACCAAATGGGTTTTCCCCCATAACAAAGTGCGAAAAATCATGCGAATAAGTTTTTTTTAGTATCATTTTTAGTAATGTTCAAAAACATGTAACAAGCGTTGCCAAATTAAACGTCAAAAAAAAGAGTTGTAAACTTGTAAAACATATTTAAAAAAAAAAAAAAATTACACAAAAACTATTTCAAATAGTTGCGAACCAGAACCTCGAGATAAAAAGCAATTGATTGCAAAAACACTCCCTTAACTTACGATATTCAAATACGATATTCGATTAATTCGCATATATATTATATATATTAAAATATATGTTTATGATATGATATTGATATCTGATATTTGATTACAGCGCATCAATTACTTAAATTATTATTTTTTATTTGATACAAGCTGAATTTCAACTTAACACGAGCAATGACAAAACACTAAAAAATATATATAGTTTAAGTATTATCGAAATAAGACATAATAAATTTATGTAATTTAGGTTGAAATATTTTCCAAGTGCAATAATTCAATTCAATTCAATTTTATTATTTTCCTCTTTTTTTTTAAATTAGTTTTTAAGCATTGTTTTTTAACGTTCTCATATTCTACATATTTAAACACAAACTGTAAACAACTAAAGTCAATACCGAATGTATTCTTATGCAGCCAATGCGCTTCCACAAAACTGTAAGAGAAATAAATCAAATTGTTTGATTTCGCACTACATGACAAGAAAATATATATAACTAACTATATAAATACATAGATACGTGCGTTTATATGTGTAAAGTACGAGCACAAACATGTTCGAGACAAGCATAGTTTTAAGCAAATGTATGTTTCACAAAAATATCAGATTATAGTGTGTACATGCTGCAAAAACATTTATTAAAATTTGTACTTAAAGATGGACTCAATGTAAAGCGATTTAAACAAGAGTTGGAGAGTAAATAAGTTCCCAGTTTATATATATTTTATGTAATATTATAAGAGAGCTTCTGTTCACATGATCAGGCATGAAGTGAGCTCACTTAAAATATTTTTTTAATTATTATTGTTAAACTACAGTTTGTATCGATTTCCCTTCCAGTGTCTGTGTAACTTTTGCTGCCGAATGAACAGTGTTTCCATTATAATATCTAAACGATTCCAATTAACAAGAGCTTTAAGCATTCTTCCAGCTTCTCTCAAAGTAGCACACATTCCCACACACACACAAAAAGTTCCTTTTCCCACTGCTCTCTCTCTCTCCTCTACCTGTCCCTCTAACCGCAAAGAAAAGTGCAATATTTTAATAAATGTATTAACTAGTTAGTACAACACAAATCGATAACAAACAAAACTTGCGTGTACACTTTTGGCGCACAAAATTCTTCATGCAGTAAACAATAAATGAACGCACTCTTTTGTTAATCAAAATAAACAAGCAAAACTGAAACAGCAAATAAATAAATAAAAACATATCTGTAAAGCACTTAAATACCATGTGTAACTAAAACAATTTATCCTGAATTTTTATGAATTTTATTGGTTAAAAAATATTTAAAAAAAAAAAAACAATTTAGTGCATATGGTATTTTAAAATACGAGCACAAATAATAAAATAATTATATATATTTTTTTGAAAATCACATTTATTTTATTGAAAATTCTTGTAGACTTTCTGTTTGTTTGATTTGTTGTTAATTTAATTGTATGCCTTGTTTATTGTTACTTGAAACACACACATACACTGAGAAAAAACAAATATAAGTATAAATATTAATAAGAATTTGTTTAATTCTACAAAAGAGCATGAAAATTACAAAAAAATGTATGTAGCAAATATTGTGTTGTAATTGTTCCAAAATTTATTAAACAAAAACAAAAGTTAATCAAAACGAATAATGTTCAGGACACAGTACAGTAAAATACCGATATGTGTTATTCAAACAAACTAATTAACATGATTATTGTGAAACGTTGTTTAAGTACAGCAACAAATTCGTAATTGAACAATTTATAAGGCCCTTTGGGCCAGCAAACAATAACACATAAATAAGAATGATTGAAAAATGATTAATTATTGCATAAAAAATGCTAAAGATTCGTATACATTTTAGTATAAATAAATCACAAGGATATATACATACATACGAGTAAAAACGAGTAAATAAAATAAAAATGGTAGAAAACAGAAACTATTCAAATTACAAGTTTTGTGTGTATTTTAATTAAAGCGCCTTTTTTGTTTGGTATTGCAAATTTACATCTTTTTGAATCCCTCTATTTGAAAAAGTCTTTAATTATTGAAACACAGAAAATTCTTAAGGCCCTGAAGAAGAATATTCGGCAGTATAGTGCAAGTGGCAAGTGGCAATTTTTATGGTTTATCTCGGGAAAGTCTCCCGTCAGCTCCTTCTCCTTTAATTCCCTATCTGTTAAACACTTAATTTCATCCACGTGCTCTATTTAAGATGATAGATGATAATGATGGGATAGAGACTACAAGCTGAATAGACCAGGTCAATGAAATATGGAAACACGGGTGAAATGGGGTCTAAGACTGGTTTTGTGGCGTTATCCGTAGAAGTTCTGGAATTGTCATCTCGCAGAAAATCTCCAGTAATTGAGAAATCTTATGATTATTTCGTGTATTAGGGATCAGAACATTTGGAAAACTTCACATTAAGTTTATATAGGATCAATCTGCCATCATGTCGCACCGAAATAACGTTAATTTGTTGAACAGTTTTCATCTTACCAGCCACGAATTGATTTTATTTTAAAGCAAAACGATCGGGCTACACGCCAGGGTTGTCTATATACCCAAAAATGTTGTTGTACAGCTTTGAAAGAACACTTATTTTCTGGTCGTGCGTCGAAGCTAAAAAACAAATTTCAAAACGGAAATACTCTTTATAAAATAAAACGACAGTTTCCATGTTTTTTTTTGTAGTGCATTTACTTAGCTAAAGAGTAGGTATATATCTATATATATAAAATATATAAGTATAGTTATAAATGTAGTTAAATAATATCATTAATAGTTAGATGTTTTAATTCTTTGCATCGGTTTTTGGTGTTCATTTATCGCATAGATTTTTAGGATTGTTGGATGATATTTCTTTTGTTTTTTTTATTTTTTTCAATATATATATTTATCTGACAGATAAACTTGTCGCTAGATTCGATTGTTCGTTCGACTACAGTTTTAAAACTACAATCAAGCTTTGTTTTCTTTCGTTAACTATAGTAACTATAACCTAACAACAAAAGTTCAACAATAAAAACAAAGAGAAAAAAATTATTTATCTGCTTAATTTTAAAATTCCATCGAGAAAAAAAAATTGCCTATGTACTAAAATATTTATATGTTTGGGATTGTTTTATGGCTACGCCTAGGCTTACTCCAGGGGAGGTTAACGGCGGGTTCGGGTTCGCGTTTGGGTTTGGGTATAGGTACGGTTCCAGGTCCAGATCCAAGTTTAGGTCACGTAAATCGTTCGTTCTCTACTCATCCAGGCAAATGGTGCGCAGTATGGCCTCCACCACCGAATAAGGGTCGCAATTGGAGCTGGGACGACGATCCTCAAAGTAGCCCTTGCCATCGTCATTGACACCACGGGGAATACGTATGCTGCAGCCACGATTTGCCACACCGGCACTGAAATCATTGATTGAGCTCGTCTCGTGTTTACCGGTCAAACGGCGTGCATTATCCTCTCCCTGCTTCGGGTCGTAGGCACGAATGTGACGATCGTGGCACTTGGATAACTTGGCCACCGCCTTTTCAATATCCCGAATGCCGCCATCCTCGCGCATCGACTTCGTGGACACATTGGTGTGTGCTCCGGCACCGTTCCAGTCACCCGGCATTGGCTTGGGGTCCAACGTGGCCACAATCTGTGCAGCGTAAGCCAAAAAAGATGAATTAACTTTAAATAAAGTCTAAAATATCGTTAGAAGTACAATTTTTATAATATACAAGTGTTCTAAATTTTAGAACACATTTAGATCGCAGACTAAAAGTCAAATTGGACCAAATCCAACAAGTTGTGACTTGGAAAATATAAAAAATCAACAAAAGATTGAGTATTACGAGTATGTTGAAGCTTAGACCAATTTTAGACCACACTAAAAAAGCTACAGCAAGCTCTAACTAAACAGTATGAGACTTGCAACCGGTTTTAGTGAAATATACATTAATTTTATATCAAAGTACTAAGTTGGACAGAAATCTGAAGTGTGTTCTAAATTTTAGAACATTAGATCAAAGTACTAAAATTTAAATAACATTAAATCAATTGACTTGAAAATTAAAAATATTTTTTTTTCCATGCTATGATAAAATTATATTTTTCCTTAGTTTTAGACCATTTTTAGATGATTGTATTTATATCCAAACTAAGTACTCACAAGAAAATCATTCCCACAGCTTTTACTAATTTATCACCACTTTTTATATCAAAGTTCTAAAACTAAGATTTTTAGACCGTTTTGAAACTTACGCCAAACTCTTCGGAGATGCGATGCAAGAGGAAACGCGACATCCACAAGTCATCGCCAATGGAGATGCCTAGACAAGGTCCCACCTGGTATTCCCATTGGGCGGGCATCACCTCCGCATTGGTGCCGGACACCTTGATGCCAGCATAGAGACAGGCACGATAATGTGCATCCACAATGTCACGGGCATAGACCTAAAAACAAAACGAAGTGGAATATAAATAGAGTTCCACCTTCTTTGGTGTAGTGCTTTCCCACCTTATTTGCTCCTACACCGCAGTAGTACGGTCCCTGAGGCCCGGGGAAACCATTCTTGGGCCAACCCAATGGATGGCCATCGAAATCGAGGAATGTGTATTCTTGCTCAATGCCAAACCAGGGCTCCTCATCCAAGCACTTGTTGACCACCTCCTGACACGTCTTGCGCCTGTTCGTATTGCTCGGAGTTCCATCGAATTTGTACGTATCGCACATCACAAGAATGTTGTTGCCACGTCGGAATGGATCCTTGTAGATGGCCACCGGATACAGATAGGTATCCGAGTTGCTGCCCTCCGCCTGATAGCAGGAGCTGCCATCGTAGTTCCAGATGGGCAGTTCTGTTAGATCAGAACAAGATGTGTTAGTACAGGAAAATTAGTACAACAGTTTTAAGGAATCTTTGATCTGTTAATAATTATATTCAATTATTAAATTTATTTATCTGCTATCTTAATTAATTAATAAATTCTGATCTATTACGTTTAAAAAATATGTCTGCCCTCTATCTCAATCGGAGAGACGTTTTTTGTGATCTAAAATATAATTTCATTAACATTACAGTTATTTGTGATCGATTATTTAAGTTCGTTTCCAAACGATCTTATGATCTCGTATTTTATGTTGATTAACTTTCGTCTCTTTATAATCTACTAACTATAATCTATGATCTAAATAATATACTGTCTTATCTACTTACATTTTCTGGAATTTGTTACTTGATATATTTGTTCCATTGCCTATAATTTACTGTGATATGATCTAAGGTCGATTAACGATGATTATTAGTCAGCGATCATGATGCCTAGACCCTTTTCGGTGATCACTTATACCCATTGACACCTATTGCTTTTGTTTTAAATGACCTTCTTTCAATGGACTGCTCACTGTGTTACCTGATCTTCTTATTTAACATATGCAGAACGCTTAGATCATTTATGATTTGTCGTCTGCTGTTACCTTATCTACTTCACTTGAAATTTGTCAATCACTTTTTAAGATCATTTATGATCTGTCAGCTACTACCACTGATCTCCGATATAACTTTACCGATCAGTTATCTGATCTACATTTTTCAATCTTTTTCAATACTTTATGTTTAATGAACTATGATTTAATCTATCAATCAAGAGCTGTCAAATATTATCACTGATCTTCAATAAAATATCCCTGATCTGTCAACTTTCAGCTATGATCCACTGTATTGATATTCCCTATAAACTATGAGTGGCAATGATTCATTATCCATGATCTCGTTCAGATCTAATCTGATGATCTATTATCAATGCGTTCTGTGGTCGTCTAACGACCTCGTTTGTCAGTTAGTTGGCAATTTGCACTCGAAATGTGATACACTAAATAATTAGTGGTAATTGCTTTCCGTTTTCAGTTGCACTTGTGCTAGTTTCACGCCTCCAACAGCAACAACAACAACAACAACAAAATTTCCTGTCTTTTCAAGAATTTTGTGGAATTTTTTTGTTTAACAATTATATATAATAATTATTTATATTATGCATTAAATGTAAATAAGTGAAATAAATTGCGCATTCAATTTCACAGCAACAATAACAAAAACAACTATTAGTTAGCTACTGAATTTAAAGCCTTAGCTTATTAAAACTATTCTAAAGATGTTAAGCAAAAAGTGCTGGTAGTGCACAGTGGCGCCAACTAAGCACAGTGGTTACCAGAGCTAAGAAAACTAAGAATTGACTTAAATTGTTTGTGTGAACTCTTTCGAGAGGTTTATTTATATTTAAGTTTGAAAATAATAATTTTTTGTATAAAAATTAAATTATTTCTAAACATAAATAAACTTTTTATTTTATTAGCTTTACCTCAAACTGAACTCCTACATTATTCTTTGCTTTTTATGAAAAATAATTGAGTTACAAAATATTTCTACTTCCAGAATTTTTGTTATTTGCTCTAAAAGTTTAGATATTTTTTTTTTTAAACAATAATTACATATTTCTAAAATGTATATTTATTTAAAATGAAAAAACTTATAGTAGGAAATGTTTGAATAAAGATTATGTTCCCCTGCTTGTCATATAATTGTCTATATACCTTAAGGTATAAGTTTTATAAATTGTCTGTGGACTGTACTAAAATAATAAATTTTCCATGCCTTTTTTTCACGGCTTAAAAATAAAAATGAATGAAATTTATATAATTTTTAAGATTTAGTTTAAAGCATTTCTCTTTTATTTATGTTCAGAAACAATGATTATTGTTTTGTTTGTTTAAATTAGATGGCAAAATGTGAAAATTGATTAGTGAATAAATCAATTAAAAACACAAAATTTGCTAATCACGGTGATAGTGCATAAATTGACTTTATGAAGACGTTTTTTTGGCACATTGCTAGCCCTTTAAAAGTGACTTTAACTAATTGATTTTCTGAAGTAAAAAGTGTAGTAAAGCAGTAGACAAGAGTGTTAGACTGGAAAATACCCTGGGCTAAGATAATAAATAGTGTTAACTGCTTAAACTTTTGTTATAGCTTCTCTTTAGCTTTTAAATGCCACTACAAACTGCGCGCAAAGTCTATACCACCCTATTGCCTGGGCCAGGCAGCGAGAGCAAAAGAGAAAGATCGTGTGGGAGTAGGAGACAAAAAGCTTAACCGTCAGCTGTTACCTTGAGCTTGCGTTTTCATTTACAATCCCCTTCTGATGTTACCCATAAGACATCAGTCTATATACATATATATATATAAGTCGGTCAATTTGAATGGGGTTCTAACAGCTCTAGACAAGTAGCTGTCACGTGTGGCATGTGGCATGTGACATGTTTGTGTTGGCATTTAATTTTTGTTGCTGTTTTTGTTGTGACCATTGTCAAGGATGCCGCAAATTGGCCAATACAAAACGTTTTTGGGCCAATTTTCAGTCCGTGCATTTATGCATTATTCACGGCAATTCAAGTAATTTTGTGCAATTGAAACACAAACAATGAACAACAATTGAAATCGCTCGGAAAAACATGTTCAATAACGGTGTTTATAACTGCGTGCGCGTGCGATTGAAAGACAGAGAGACAGCGGCGCAAATATTACGCATACGCACTGTGCACTGAGTGACGTATGACAAAATGTGCAGCGTCTTCATGTGGGCGTGGCAGCAAGCATGAGCATAAGTAGTTTTATAGAAAAATTTATTCAAATTATATATTTTAATTTAGTTCTTCATTTTTTCAATAAATGTTTTTTTTTTAACGAGAAGTAGTGTTGTAATGTATGAAAAAAGCTCAAGTTAAATCGTATCAATAATTAAGTTAAGTTAAACAATAAATAATAAATAACATATATAGACAAAAAATTTGCTATATCTTTTTTTATTAAAATTAAGTGCATAATCAATTTAGTTTTTTACTTTATTTTATTAACGATCTATTTGAGTGGAGTTCAGCTTTTGCCTTTACCCTAAATAATTTTTTGTCCGCTTTATTTGAAGCAATTTTTCCTAAGCCTACACAAAATATTTAGCTGTTTTTATTCCAAAATTATATTTTCTGTATGGTTTTTTATATCGTTTCCGCTTTCTTTATTACTTGAAGTTCTATTTTGAGCGAAATAAAACACTAAGGTTTAGTGTTAGTTTAAAAGTGATCTATTTAAGTAAAATAAATATTATAAAAAAGCTTTCCAACAAAACTAACTAATAAAATGTATGAAAAACAAGCTGTTTTTACATAAATAATAGACAGATAAATCATAAATAAATAAACAAAGCTGGTAAATAGCAAGGTTGAGCTCTTTTATTCTTAAAAAAAAACTGTATATAAAATGTATTATGATAATAATAATATTACAATTCCTTTACTACTTGTATTTGTAATACAAATCTTTGTTTAGAGAAAAACCCCTAAATACAGGGTACCAATACGGTAGTCATTTGCGGACAACAAGCAATTCTTTCTCTTTCCATTCTAGTCTTATATATAATTCTATATCTTTGAAATCTTTTTATGCTCTGCTCTGTTTTGATTTTCACTGTCTGTCTCATCGGATATAGCAAATATATCTGCAGCTGACATCTTTTGCTTTATCAGAGGCGCAATGCATTTGTTTAATTTGCAATTGTGCGCATTTAGTCACTTTCGTAGAAAACAATAACAAAGTGTAAAAACCAAAGATGGAAAAGCGACGAGGAAAACAGCAACCAAATTGAGATATGTGTGTGCTCAGCAAGCACTTCCGAGTCACAGCATTTGTTTTGTCAATCAATTGGACTGAATTATCCATATTACGCATACGCCACGTCGTTCGCCAGCGTATTTTATTTATTGTTTTTGTTTTTTATGTTGTTGTGGTTGTTGCTGTTGATTTTTTATCACTACAATCGAGCAATGAGTTCGATTTGGAATCAGATAAAACAATTGTGAGTGCTAAGCAAATTCATTTAAACATAATCAAGTATTTGACTAAATCGCGATTTTGTAGACCCTGTATGGGGGAGAGTAGCATAGGATTGTTAAAAGAAGAGTGTATTGAATGGATTTTCTGGAATCATTGGGTGCTTCATTGCTTTTTAGACCCTGTATAGGGGAATAAGTAAGAAACTTGCATAGGAGCACGACTTTTTAGACCCTGTATAAGGAAAAAAGTTGGAGAGTAATTAATTCATTAAAGCTCGACCTGTTAGACCCTGTACATGCAAAAAAGTCGTAAATATAGCTAGAGGCCACGAAATTTTTAAATAAAAGTACAGGTTCTTTTACGAACGACACGATCTGCTAAAAAAGTTTTCAATTTTATGGCAGCTTTAATAATAATTTGTTTAACAAAAAAAACGTCATAAACATTGGCCTTGGCCTGGCGCCAAAAGTTCTACACAATTCCTTTTGCCCTTTTGGCAAACAAAAAGAAAAACTTACCCTTGGGACTTGTTGGTATGAAATCGAGTGTGCGATCCTTGCAACGCAAATCCTCGCCAGTGCCATCGATCCACACGTAGGTGGCCTGGACGACATTATCCTCCAGTGGCAGCGTCAGATAACGATCCAATATCGTCTTGTTAATGCGCGCATTGGGCGAGTCTTCCAAAATTCTAGCCGACATACTGAACGTGCCAAAAAATTCGTTTAAAAAATGTAAAAAAAAACCAAAAAAAAAAAATTAAATTTCTGTTGCACTCAAAATGTTTTCAAAATTGTTTTAAGCACTTTTAAGCGCACCTGTTTTTTTATTTTAGGGATATTTTTTTGGGTAGTTTGTTTCTCGAATGGGATGTGCTGCGCGCGGTACCGTTACTGGAACACGACTAAGCTGGATTGCGATATTCCAACTCAATTTATAACGACAAACTAAATACAAAAACAACAAAACAGAAACTAAAACAAATTTTCAACGGCCGCAGCAGCAGCAGCAGCAATTTGTTATTACTACTACTAAGCGAACAAAAACAATAGTAAAGTTAACAACAACAACAACAACAGCAACAAAAGCTGCGTTCACTTCTGCTCGCTGCTCTGCTTCCGCCTCTGTCGCTGTCAACGCAACGCTGACGCATGCGCATCCTCTAACAGCAAGCATGTTCCACTAGCTTCTATTGCTGCTGTTGCTGCTGCTGCTTCTTCCTCTTCTACTGCTACTGCTACTGTTATTGCTGCTGCTGTCGATCATGCAGCAGCAGAGCAAAAAGTCCCGGTTCCGGTTAGAGATGCGCACGAGACTGCGCTATCGATATGAGCAAGAGAGAGAGAGCGAGAAAGAGCAAAGCGTTGAGCTCAAGTGCAGCTAATATCGTATACGATAAACTAAAAGATTACGATATGAAGAAACGATATGTTAAAAGGAATAAACGGTGAAGTCTCATATCTTTTTTCCGCATATAAATATCAGTATCAAATTATTATTATTATTATTTTTTTTTTAAGTTTATATTAAAAATGTAATAATTTTAATGAAAAAGAAATGTTTTAAAATGAAAATTATTTCAGTAATATTAAATTCATGGTTTTGGCAACTTTTTTAAACACATTTTAAGATAAATATAATAAATATTATAAAAAACTAACGAATTAAAAGAAAGACTGCATTTTTAATATTTAAATAAAATAAGCATTAAAGCTAAAAGTGTTTGACTATCGATGGAAATAAATTATAGGCAAAACTGACAGTTAGGCGATTGAATAGTTACTGTTAAATATTCAAAACTGGCATTTAATTTTAAAGTGATTATTTTATTTAACGATTTATTTTTCAGCTTAAAAAATGTATTCTATATTTTATAACAATACTATAACAAAATGATTTAATCTACTATAATTAAATTTGTGTAAGTCTATAACTTATCTTTACTCGCAACTTCTAGTTGCTTAACAAAATATTCTTTGTACAAAAAATTTACCTTAAATGTAGGGAAGTTATACTTATATTTCTTCTAACTTCCTACTCCTACTTAGTCACAGTTTTACCAAGTTCTAAATTTAGCACAACGCTTGAAAGTATGCTACATTTGTCTCCAATTGCAATTTTTGATTAAATTTCGATTTAAGCCTGAGTTTATTTTTCATTTGTTCTTTTTAAAACATTTCTCATCTCTAAATACTTTGTAGTAGCTTCTACGTCATCGTTATGGTTTTTGTGTGTGTGTGAGTGTGTGTGTGTGCCTCTCATACATTATTTGCACTAAAGCGACTCCCCTGCTTATATCTAGCTATGGAATAGAGGGTTTACCGTAAGTAATTACTTTTCGTGTGCACAAATATGTTTCGTGTTGCAAAAATGCAAAAAATTAACTAAACTACCATTTATTGAATAAAGAAATTTAATTTATTTCAATTTATTTTTTAATCGGCAGCAAACATTGAAATTTTTTCAATAATATTTTTTAGTAAGACTAAAAAATAGTTAGCAATACTATTGAATATGAATTAAATGTATTAAGAGCGACTTTGCGGTATCTGTTGGTTAATCACTGCCAGTTTCAGGTGAGGAAAGTGTTTGTTTAATAAACCAATTAATATTTATATACGGAAAATTACTTTTACTGCTATGTTTTAGGTTTTTATTAAATGATATTATTGAATTTAACTATAAATTTTGCAATACATTTTTCTATATATTGAGTACATTTCAGTACATGTTTAGCATTGTTTTGTAAAATTTTAGTACATTTTATAATTTTTTAGTACATGTTTAAGTACAATTTTTAAATTTGATTTTTGCAAACACAAAATTCGACATTTATTTTTTTTATGATATTATTGATTTTAATACATTTTGTTAAACCCTTTTACTTTTTCATTTAATAGTTTGACTTGTCAAATTAAAAAATACTTGCACTAAAAAATAAAAGCTATAAAATAAATTTAAAATTTGTTTGTTTTAAAAAAGAATTCAGTTTTGAGCACAGACTATTTTTTAAAATATTTTTTAAACATTAAAAAAAATAATTTAGTGCTTCAAACATCGCAAAACAATTTTTAATTGAACCAGAACACAGCCAAAGAGGTTAGTTATATATAGTATAGCGTTTTATTTAGTAGAGTTTCGCAGTAACTGAGTAGTAACATGAGTGAGTTCATTTATGTTGGTTAATTTTGACTTTAATGAGGGATATCAAATTCGTAGCTATTTTTGAGCAAATACTTACGATGACTGCATGTTGCCGTAACTTTTGTAGTGATCGCTGTATGTATAAATTTATATATGGGTTAAATTTATAAATGAGTTCGTTGCTTTAAGTCAGGGTTGCTATAACTTTTTAAAGAACAAACAAAAAACACGCGCACAACAAATAAAAAAAATTGAACTTTACGAGCCCAACTTAGATCCGTCTTTACTGTATATATCTTATATATAAATCTTAGCAATTTCCTTAGAACTTCCGATTGCCAGACTGTGGCGATTTGGTTTGTCGGACTGCGCTGTTAGTGCCCAGCTTTTATATAGCAACGAGTTTGCTCGACTTTGGACATGGCCAACAAACAAAGCAACTGAGGGGTGTGTGGGGTGTGGGGTGTGCCTTGTTTGGAGAGGTGCGATCTGAGGTGCTTGATTTGCTTTTCTGGCATCTAAACAAAAATAACAAAATAACAACAAAAACAAGCACATAACGGACCTACGATTCAGACGGTTAGACGGCTTCCACTTACGTACTGCTCCATGTGCTAATTGCCCATTCAAGATTCTCACACTTTTGAGCTGATGTCGCGTCGTGGCGACTAATTGCCTACAAGTCCAGACAACAAACATATGATGAATTCAAGCTCAAGGAAAAAGATCTGAGACCAAAGAGTTGGCCTTAAATTGGAGTTGGGCGTTAAAAGGACTTTTTTCTTTTTCGGATCTCCAGCAAAACCACCTTAAGTTTCACTCCAAATCCCCAAAATTTTCAAAACCCTTTCCATTTAAAGTTCTTTGCCTTGAAAGCTCTTTCATCTCGTGTCTCATATTAAGCATACGCAACGTTGTCTCGTCTTTTTTACAGCAGGCAACATAAACGATTTAAAACAAATAGTACTAAAGATTTACAAGCTTGACAAAAATTTCTAAGTATTACTCAGATTACATTTTGGCGGGGAACTTCCTAGAAAACCGCTACGACTATACTTAATAACACTGAATCGAACGCCAATCGAGCTAAAAATACGCGAGCCAGACGAACTAATATAAACGCGCAAAATAAAAATAAATAATTTGATTTCGATTCTTAATGAACAATTAACATGCTATAAAAAACAAGCACAACAAACTGCACTGAGAAAAAAATTGCGTGTACTAAGTGAGATGAAGAGAAATGTCTACAAATACATTAACTAAAAGAGAGACAGTTTATTAAAATAATACTTGTTATTAAAAATTAACTTACTATACATAATTTAGACCCCGTTCTCAAAAAGAGTAGAGAGGTCTGTTAGGTTTGTCAGAAGCGAAACGTGTGTAGGCAGAAGGAGGCGTTAAGTATGTATATTCTCGATCAGCATCAACAGTTAAGACAATAAAGGGATGTCTGTCTAGAAGGAGTACGGGGACTTTTACAGTCGAGTTGTTCGGTTGTAGCCTTTGTTCCTTCTGATATACTGTATACGAATTTGCATACTTTAATATACCAAAACTCTCCCAGTGTATGCACGGTTATTTCCAAACGTCTCATGGTTCACGTGAATCGCGCATGCGTCCAAGCGACGGCATTAATTTGTCTGGCTTTTTACGAGATATTTTCGAGCAGAGATACGTGCAGTCAAAAAATTCATAGCATTCAGGCCCTCAAACTATAAACTGTCTGGCCGCAAACTTTGATCTCCATTGAAGCCAATTAAAAACGTAATACTCGAGGGAAAACTGTTAAATTCTAATCAGAATATAAAGTAATTTGATAGAAAGACGCGTGTCGCTGACGTATGGATGAATTGATGGATAAATTGATGAAGTGCTAGACGGTTGATAAGACGAGTTTGCAGACCAAATCAAATGAAATTTGTTAACTAGGTGAAGGCACATCGATTAGTTCTCCCACGCGGCGTATGAGTAATTGCAAACCTCGTCGTTTTGGGTCTGTTGCTTGTTTTATGGGGTTTCCACTCTAAACTAAATGCACAGCAATTAAAACAAACTCTGAAACAGAATTAACAGTAACTGAAATACGAGCCTTAATTTAGATCAGTTGAGCTAAAAATGTTAATTCTGGAAATAAAAAGTTTGCATAGCAGAGAAAGGCAGGCGTTGCCGATTTCATATATTATTTACTATATAAATAATACAACATCTAAGAAAGGCTACAGTCGGGCCAATTGTAAAATACCTCGTACTCCTTCTAGTACGCATTTTTCATACAAATTATATTTTATACAAATTGCAATTTACGGGGACGTTGGGAGCGTGGCCACAATTTGAAATAAACTTGATCTGTCTGATACATACACGGGATTTCATTGCAAATTTAGTGGCTCTTACTCTTGTAGTCTCTGAGATCCAAGTGCATATACAGACAGACAGACAGACGCTTTACTGTATGGGGTCGGAAAAGCCTCCTTCTGCCTGTTATGCACATTTCTCTTCTAACAAACATAACAGAGCACGTAATACGGGGTGTAAAAGTAAAAAACAATGCAATTTTATTGATTTTTTAATATCAATTAATTATAAAATTAGTTTAAAATTTTTTGAAAACTTATTTGCATTTAAATGAAATATTTTTTTAATTTTAGCTTCCATTGTGCAAGTTACTCGAGTCTCTAACTTAGTAGTTGCTTTAGTTTCAGTGTTCTCATAGCAAGAGTGAAATAGAAACCACAAATATTTTTACATACATTTTTTTGTATGTGTCCCCAATTGAGGTGTTATAACTCTATTAAGCAATTTATGTTATTTTAAACAGTTGAACGGATTAGTTTAACTTCTATATGGGTTGAGTACCGTTAGGTTGGGTTCCCGCACTTTGTGCCAAGCATACAGTGCGATAATAAAGTTATCTAACCACCCACAGTTGTGATGTGCATTGTGGTGACAGCACCACTTTCAACTATCCAATAATCCAGCTACCAGAACCACCCCCGATCGGCTGTGTTCAAGGGCGCTACACAATTATGGAAAGGCTTGGATCTCGTGATCTCGAGTGTACTCTTTTAAGAGGCTATTATGATTTTGTCAGTGCTGATGCAACATATTACTTGCGATCGGTTTGATTGGTAGAATTTAGTCACGTATTGGAGTGACATGGATTGTGGACTGCTTTCGACAGTAGAGTGAAATGTGTTTGAAGTGAAACAATTGATATTTTGTATCACATTTTCTTGTAAGAGTATCAACTATTCGTTGTTAAATTTTCATCTGGTTTAGACACATTAGAAACAATGCCAGTCATCATCATACGACATATTCAATTGACTCCTCCTCGGCTTGCCTCAATTTGTTGTAATTGGATTGCGTGCAAGCAGGGTTCATGCTTAGTAAAGGAAAGACAGAGAGAGTGGGAGAGTGGAAGCATTAGAGTGAGAAAGAAAGAGTGGAGGGCAGGTGCTAGTTTCAGTGCCAGTGCCAGTGCCAGTGCCAGTGCCAGAGGCAGTTCTAGTGGCAGTTTTGCTTTCCCCTTTAAATGCGACCTGCTGCGATTTAGTAATAATAACAAAATAGAAAAAATGCTCGCAGCGTTCAATTAGCGTTGATTCAATTTGCAAAAAAATTTACTAGAATTCTCGAAAGTCCACGCTGACGAGCCCATCAAAAAACACAACAAAAAAGTAGCCCAATTTTGCACTTTACTTGCATAACATTTAATTTTCTTCTTTTCAACCCTTTTCACTCTGATTTCTACTGGCAACAAGTTCGTCTTGGATTAATCTTAAATAATTTAAATTTTTAACTTGGGTGCCTAAGTTTTTTTGTACTTAAGTTTTTCATTCAATTTTTAATGATTATATAATATAATTTTCCATAAGTTTATACATTTAATCAGCAATATATTTTAAAACTTTATAATTTATAATTTTAAAAAATTTATAACATATATTTTGTAGCTAAAATTGCAATCAATCTTAAAAAATTATTAAATATTTGTAGATACGAACAATTCGAAGTTTTAAGTGATAAATTTCTGATATTTAAACAAAAAAATTCAAAGTCAAAACAAATATAAAGCTTTTGAAGAATCTGGTTAAAAAAAAAGCTTAACAAAAAGCAAAACACAAGGTAAAGATACAAGTTTTTAATGTTCAATATTTGAAAAGGTATTTTTCAATAGTTGTGAAGCTATTTCAAGCTAAAAATTTATTTTATGCTAACAAATTAAGTTTAAAGCTAGCAGCGCTAATATAAACTCTATTCGAATTAATCTTCTTTAAATAAAAATCACTTTTTCATTACGCTTGCCTAATACAACTCACAGAAATTTCAAATTCTCCCGCCACTCAACATATGCGAATTAAAAAGCGAACAATGTGGCAACTCTGACAACGATATCGATATATCGATAAGAGCAACGTAAACATCGCTACAAAAAAGCGGCCGGCAACAATAAAAGAAACAAACACATTTTACGCTGAGACCAAACGTAAACAGTAGAAAACATTTAAACAATTGCCAATGGAAACGACACAGACACAACCAGCAGGTAAGCAAACGTATAAGCCAAGAGCTAAAGAGGCTTAAACTCAAATGTTGCCATTTATTTGCAGTGAAGCGCGTGAAGCTCGAGACGAAACACAAGACGCTGCTGGAAGACGATGGTAAAAATAGAAAAACAACGTTTATACTGTATTTAAATGTTTATAATGTTATTAATTCATGCAGAGACGCCATCGGTGTTCAATCCAAAGTACAGGGTATGCCCCTATCTGGACACAATCAATCGCAATCTGCTTGATTTTGACTTTGAGAAATTGTGCTCCATTTCGTTAACGCGGATAAACGTTTACGCCTGTCTCGTGTGTGGTAAATACTTCCAGGGGCGTGGCACGAACACACACGCCTACACACACTCGGTGGGCGAGGCGCATCATGTGTTCCTCAATCTGCATACACTGCGCTTCTACTGTCTGCCCGACAACTATGAGATCATTGATTCCTCACTGGATGACATCAAATATGTGCTGAATCCGACATTCCTGCGGCAGGAGATTGCCAAATTGGATCAACTGCAGCCAAAGCATTCGCGCACCGTCGACGGTGTGCTCTACCTACCGGGCGTAGTGGGATTGAATAACATCAAGGCCAATGATTACTGCAATGTCGTCTTACACGCTCTGTCTCATGTGAGTCCATTGCGTGATTACTTTCTGCGGGAACAGAGCTATGCAGGCATTAAGCGACCCCCAGGAGATTCAATGTTTACGCTCGTCCAGCGTTTTGGTGAACTAATGCGTAAAATGTGGAATCCCCGGAACTTTAAAGCACACGTCTCCCCACATGAAATGCTCCAAGCGGTTGTGCTGTGGTCCAGCAAACGTTTCCAGATCACCGAACAGGGTGATCCCATTGATTTCCTCTCCTGGTTCCTCAACACACTGCATCGCGCCCTCAAGGGCAACAAACAACCGAATTCATCCATTCTGTACAAAATCTTTCTGGGTGAAATGAAGATTTATACACGAAAGATTCCACCGGTTGAGCTGGATGATGCTGCCAAACAGCAGCTGCTGTCCACAGATGAGTACAAGCATCAGGTGGAGCATACAAATTTTATCTATTTGACCTGTGATCTTCCCCCGCCACCGCTGTTCACCGACGAATTCCGTGAGAATATCATACCGCAGGTGAATCTCTACCAGCTGCTGGGCAAGTTCAATGGCAGCGCCGAGAAGGAGTACAAAACGTACAAGGATAACTTCATGAAGCGCTTCGAGATCACGAAGCTGCCGCAGTTTATCATTTTGTACATCAAGCGGTTCACCAAGAATACCTTCTTTCTGGAAAAGAATCCCACCATTGTCAATTTTCCCATCAAGTAAGTGGGTTTGGCTTGCTATACCCATTAGCTTAAGTGGGAAGGGGTATGCTGTTACAGTGTGCATGCAGGTGGGCACATCAGCGTCGACATAGGGATGTGTGTCTGTATTAGCACCTGTAACTCAAAGACTATAAGCGCTAGAGACAGCAAATTTGATATGAAAGTAGATTTTGGGATTTAGATTTGAATCGGATAACTATATCCTATAGATTCCCTAGTTCACATCAGTTTAAAATAGTTAACTTGTAAAAAAAATGTTGTTTCTTTCTTAGCCAAGCTATCTGTTCTTATTTTATATATTAATTCCGATTTTAGTTCAGATCGGATTACTATATCTTATAGCTCCCGTAATTTGTCAGAAATTGCTAATTTCTTTGAAAAATCGTGTAGTTTCTTGAACAATTTCTCTCAAACTCACACATTGACCCTATACATCTATAACTATTTGGATTCGGATCGTAGTACTATATCCTACAGCTTCCATTGTGCAAATCGGGGAAACATTAGTGAATTATTTGCATTAATATTAAGTTTTTTGAGCTATTTTGATCAAACTCAAACATTATGCTTATGTAATGCTACTATATATTCAAAACAAATTTGATGTGAATCAGACAACTATATCCTATAGCTCCCATTGACCAAAATACCCGAAACTCGAGTCAATCTCACACATAATGTGTGAATCTAAACCAAAATTGATCGGAACCTAACAACTATATCCTTTAGCTCCCATAGACTAAATCTTTAAACTGATAAAATTGTATTCTTTAACAAATTCATAACCATTTCTTTTTTACCTCACAGAAACGTGGACTTTGGGGACATTCTGGGCATGAAACAGCGGGACAAATCCCTGAAGGACACCAAATACAATCTGGTCGCGAATATCGTGCACGACGGTGATCCCAAGAAGGGCACGTACCGTGTCCACATCCTGCACAAGGCCAATGGACAGTGGTACGAGATGCAGGACCTGCATGTCACCGAAATCCTGCCACAAATGATCACACTGACCGAGTCCTATATACAGATCTACGAACGCAGTGCTGAATCGTAATCGTAATTTTAAAACTGTCTTTCCTTTCTTTTTTTTATCAATGGAATTTCACAATTAAAGCCAGAACTTTCCCAGCTGTAAGTTTATTCATATGTGTGTGTGCTTGTGTGTGTGTGTTTTGACTGTTTTTCCATTTTGTGGCTAAGACGCATGCGTCGTGGCCCAATTGTTGTTGTGGGCTCCAAACAAAAATCGATGGGTATTCATTAGTCGCAGCCAGACAACGGACGCATCATGGACATGACTGAGCAATACAGCAGCTACGAGGAGGAATGCCAACGTGCCGAGCTTCTGGGGATTCAGCCGCCGGACAAGGAGGCATTCGATAAGCGGCGCCGGGAGCGTTTGGAGCAGCAGCTGGCCGAGCAGGAGGCAGCCGAAGCGAAGGTAGTTGGCGTCACCAAACCATTGGTATACCCTGTAATGGGGTTTGCCTGCTACACTGGACGGAAGTTACCGTTTCCTGGTCAAAAGTTTTGAGTTTCTTGACTGCCTTTCGTTGGAAGTGCCTGTTTCCTGGCTAAAAGTGTAGTGTACTCGTGTAAAGAGCGTACTGCACTGGGCGCCACTATCGTCGCTAGCGTGGCTCCTCGAGAGTGACGTTAGCAACCCGTTTATATACTCAGTTAACGGAGTTTAGCTGCATTCCAGTGAATGAGTCCGTCTTAGCCAAGAGTTTTGTTATAAGGAGTCACCGTTAGACGGTGAAGTGTGCTGGACAGCAGATTACCCTGTACTGCGTACTAAAAATAATTATTGATGTTTCAACATGTGCAACTTGTGAGTGCACTACGAAGGCAGAGCCTTTAAAAACTTATAGTTGGTTGTGCACGACTGCGTGATACCCTACATTTCTAGGTACCTAAAGTGATTTCGTCACTAGCGTGGTCTGCCCACTACAGTGATGCTCAATGTAGTCAGAAATTTCCGTGTGTACATTTCTTGGTCGTCAGCATAATTACTGGACAAACTGTATTAAGACACAAAAAGATAAATTTCTAGCAAATAGCAATGTAATACCGATTTATAATACCCGAAAAGACTACAAGCTGAAGGTTTCCCACGTTTAGCTGTTTGTCAAAACAATTATTTAAACCACAGTACACCCAACTAAAATGTGTCGCTAAAAGGCCACAAAATTTTAATACTCCTGTGGTGTAATAGGAGCTAAAGACCGAAATTCAACATAAATTAAATTTATTTGCTTGTCAAAATAATTATGTGACCCACGGTACATACATTTCCGCCACTTGCCAACTGTACCACGGAGTTAAACTACTCCCCAAGGCTTAAGAAACCCACTTGGAACAACTAACCATGCATTTCCATGTGTGATTAATTTCTTGGCCCACTGTACACACCTTTCAAGCTGTCACAGTACCATCTAACTGTAGCACACTAAGTTCTACTACGAACTACAAATCGGAGCCAATATAAATTATTTTTTATGTCAGAATAATTTGCTAACCCACTGTTCAGACTTTGCCAGCTGTTACTAACTAGTTTTCTTGTCAAAATAATTCGACGACCCACTGTACCCACTTTTCTAGCAGTTTTCAAGTTTTATACGTGTCAGCATAATTTTTTTGACTCACTGTAGGTAGTTTTTAACCTCGTAAAATTTATTTACCAGACAGAAAAATTTTAGACATGGCAGAATCCTTTTTGAACCCACTGTGACACAGGTTTCCAAGGAAGAACAAGTCGCAACACTATCACCCAACTTAGACACTCCCTCAAGAGCTAAAGTCCCCAGGGTGGAACCATCGTTCTAGCAGTTTCACCAACTCACTTACGTCCCTCCCCGTTCCAGCTGCTGGAAGAGCAGGACGAATCCCTGCATGCTACCGGCGGCAAACTGGACGAGCTGAACAGCATCCTGTCGAGCACGCAGCAGAAGTTGAACCGCTTTAAGCAAACCGCCTGTGGCAGCTTGACCAACATTTTTGCGCGTGGCGGCAGCTTCAGTGGCGCTAGCAGCGGAGCAACTGCGGCGGCGTCTGGAGTGGAGGAAGCAGCGCAGGAGCAGCAGCCGGTGCAACGCCAGCCACAGCCGATGGCACCACCGACAGCGGAACAGGTGAGTGCAGCGAAGGCTGCGCAGCAGCACCGAATGGACGGGCAGCTGGACAAATTGGATTCACTGATCAATAAGGCGGACCACGCCCAGATTGCCATGAGTGAGCAGACCAAACAGATGCGGCGCATGGCCAAGTAAACGGCTGAAAGGCAGCGAAGAATACTTTAAAGAAATTCCATTGATAATAATCAAAAAAAATCAATTTTTGTTTAATTTTAATCACATTCGAAATTAAACATAAGTCGAGATTTTCAATCACAAAGATATATATATATATATATATAAATTATATATATACTATATATATATACATACATAGTTGATATACAAATCTATTTAGTAAGTACGTGTTACTAATTAATTAATACTTGTTGCTAAATATTAATCAAGTTTAAATCAAAATAAAGAAAAAACTGAACACAAAAATTATTTACTCCAAAAACAGAAACAATAAAAAAAAAACAAAACAGCAACAAATAATCAGCTAGTGGCGGCGGCAACGACTGTAAAAGACCCAGTACACAATGAGAGCAGTTTTTGGGGATTATTAAAAAAAAGAACAAATTTAAACTATAAAATAGTTATAAATAAACCCAATAAGTCGTTGCACTTAATGTTAGAAAACTTTTTTAATAAAATATATACATTTCTGATTTCAAACCGATTTCTTGCCATATAAATAACTGTTTTATGCTTTAAAATTTTAGGTTTAGGCATTTCAAAAAAAGTTTTTAAGCTATAAAATAGTTATCAAATCACTTTGGAATCAGAAAACTATATATACTTTCTTCCAATTTAATTAAACAATAAATTTTGCGATTTGTTTGGAATATATATAATTATTTTATGGCTTAAAAACTTGTTTGTTTTCTTTAGTTCACAAAAAAAAAACCTTTTTAATAAAATATAATTATGTAGTTTTCTGATTCTAAGGCAATTTGTTGGGATTCTAGAGAAAATAATATACTAAGTTTGGTGAAGAAATTTCAAAAACTGCTCTACTTAAGCGATTTTTGAAACGTAGGCGCTGTGGGCGTGGCTTAAACTCCCATTTACTATTATCAAGTCTGAACTTATAGTATCCAGCTATAGTGGGACTTGGCTAAAACGACACTAGCTAGGCCACGCCCACTGTGTGCCCATTGAACACGATTTTTTTCGACAAACCTAAGCCACCCGTGGCTTCTTCTCAAGTACAGACCGCGCAAACAATGAACTCATTGGGGAAGCTGCAAAAATAGCCACTTAATCGGCGCTTACAGCCGATATTTGGGTATATATGCTGTAAATATGGCTAATAGCTGCTGTCTGGAGCACTTTGCTGCTCCTTTTGCTGGGTGGTGAGCCAACGCTTTACAAGATTCTGCTCATATTGCATAATGGGAGCGGATTTGTGACGTAATTGGGAATTGCTATCACTGTCCGTATCCGAGTGCTCATCGTCGCTATCCTCGTTATCAGTCTCATTCAAACTGGCGTCCAGGCCGGCATCAGTCTCATATTCCTCTAGTTCTTGCAGTTCCTTCTTCTGCTCCTTCAGTACCTTCTTCTCCTGCTTCTGCATCGTTTGCTCCTCCCGCTTCTTGACTACTCGCTGTGGCTGTCAAAGGATTAGCTTAAGCTTCGTAATTTTTGAGTGTAGTCATTGCTTACCTGTGGCACATGGAGCTGCTGGTGCTGCTCCAGCTGCTCGCTCTCATAAAAGAAATACGTGAGTTGCAGCTGCTCATCCGGGGAATTGTAGCGCCAGAGGCGTGGCATGAGTTGCGCATGCCGCTGAAACCTACGCTGTAGCTCCGCAAAGAGTCCCGGTGATATGGCCAACCTAGGCAGTTCCATTTGCTGCTCCAATTCGTCTAAACTCTGATCAAAGACACGATAATAAAGTTTACAGGCACGAAAATAATGCAAATCCTGTGCAGTTTGTGTGGGTTGCTCCTGCGGACACAGGCGACGCAGCACGGCCAGCTGTCGATCTAGCACCTGGATGAGCATATACTGCTGCCGACGATTAGGCATAGTAGTCACTAACAAAGCACGACTCGATCCTGAACAGAATTGTGGCAACGAATGTGTCCACAGTTGATTGAGCAGACGCAGTATCAGTTGTGTCACTGTCGCATGCTGAAATAGCTGGCGGGGAAGGCGCTGCACACTCTCCGCCGTCTGCTGCTTAACTCTGGCTGGCAGCCAACGCAGTGCATCCGCCCAGAGTTTGACGGCAGCATTCTCCAATATTTTGTGTCCCAACATTTGCATGCAACGCTTGCAATACAAATAATCAGCGGCATTGATAACAGTTTCCTGCAGCACATCTGCATTCAGCACTATATGATTAAGGCCGTAGTATAGATCTTGGGGCTTGGGCACTAGCGTGGTCGTCTTGCACGAACTGTCACCATGATTGTGGCAAAAGAATTCACTGGGATCGATCAGTCCGCTTGGAAATTCACGCAACCGTTGGTAACTACACCCGGCGATCAGTTCGTACAAACACTTGCTGCAGTGCAAGGACACTGGATCCGCTTTTTCACCAAAATTCAGGAGCAGCGGCCGTGGCTTCGGTTCCTCCTGAAGGGCACCGGCGCTTTCGAGTGCCTCCAAATCGATTTGGGTGTAATTAAAGCGAAAACTTATGTGTGCACCGCTGGCCACAAACCCTGAGATTTGTTGCATGTCCATGCCGAAGTTGGCCAAGTGAATTTTAACTGCATTTTTGGCATCATTGTTTTCTGTTATCTGAATATCGTGCTCCTTGATGACGACGCGCGTTTTGTTGCTGTCGCCCAAATCGTGATCGAATTGCATAAATACATGGCCGCTGCACAGGTTCGGTCGCAACTCAATGCACACGGCCTTCAGTGGCATCTTTTCTCTGTTTCGATTTTGTTATTTGCGCCCTTTTGTGCTTGTAAATCACCCACAATTGAATGCGAATTGTTTTCCTATTTGTTGCTAGCGTGAGATATCGTTTTTACTTATATATCGATTAAAAGTGTTTTCCCGCCATTATCGATAGCCAAGTGGGTTATTATCGACGGGTGGCAGCCCTGCGGCGAATTTTAATTTTTTAAATTAATTTTCATTTTATTTGATAATTATTTGCATTTAATAAATGCTGCAGTTTATTTCTGGAAATGCAATGTAAACAAATAGCTTAGCGTGACGTTATACCATCGATTAGCCTATCGATAACTGCAAGCGGCGTAATCTTTTCACAGCTGATGTCTGTCAAACTATCGGCACACTACACTTCCGATAGTTGTTCTTGAGCTTACAAAATAGAAACGTACGTACAAATTTTTTTTTTTTTTGGAAATTTTTGTTTTCGTTGCATAAACATCAATTAAAAAATCTATTTAAAAGTGAAATAATGCGTTTGCTAAGAGTGGGCGACCGCATGACAGCATTGCGTACGCGTTTAGAGGCGAAATTCACACTGCCCGAGCGCTTCAAAGGCACCGTCGTGGAGAAGTGGACAAATTACTGGAAAGGATTGCTGCGTGACTATACGGAAGTAGGCGTTGGCGTAGTTAAGGAGTCGTATGCCAAGCCCAAGAAAGCACTAGCCTACGGCACAGGAGTACTCTCATTATATCTTGCTGCACGGAATAATCCAGATGAAGCTGCATTTATGGCACTACTGCGCAAGCAAACAAATCGCATGATCACACTTCCAGTGGAACACCAAAATCGTGAATCAGCCGACTATCTGGTGATGCTCGAACGTGCTGTGAATCAGAAGAAACTACGTCTTCTATCGCTGGGTGTCATCACGATAATGTGGGTGGATCTCTACGATGAGGACGACTGCACCTATCCGGCGATCTGTGAATATACTTCCGTGGGAATGCTTAATTTCCATGAGCGCATCGTGGACGTGGGCTTCTGGAATGAGTTCTGGCGTCTCAAGTATAAGATGCGTAATTACGATATCAACTATCTGTGATTCTGTCTGGACTCCTAGTCAAGTCGCAATCGGCGTCTTGTGGTTAATGCTTAATCGACTCCTGTTTGTTAACTCTGCCCTAGTTATGTTTAATATCGTATATTGTACAGCATCAAAACAACAACAAAAATATAGTACAAATTATTGTTTGTAATACGAAAATAAAATCATTTGGGTTTCGTACGTCCTACGATGCAGTCGCTGCCTCTGTTGGCTCAGGAGCAACGGCTTTTTTTGGCTTAAAGTGTGCCTCAAGCAGCGCTGTGCAGTCCTGTAGATTACCAAGATTATTAATCTTGCCCTGGAAATTGTTGTCCTTTCCGTTGCCCTTGCCCTCGAGCAGCTCGAGAAACTTTGGGCCCATCTGCTGCACCAATTCGGGATCACCACGGAGCACCATGTGTCCCTTGGCAGTACTGCCAGCTGCCACGCCCTCTGATACTGTTAGGAAATAGAAGATCTCCTCCGGGGCATTACGCAAAAATGTGTTGATAAAGTCCACCTCGATGCCATCGCGCCGATGGAGTGCAAAGTATTTGGGACGCAGCGCTTTGGGCATATCTTCCAGACGCTCAGCCTCGGCGGTGGCGAAATCCTTAAGTAGCTGTTGGAACGATTTCCGTGTGGACTTGACATTCTGCTGAAGTTTTTGCACCAGCTCTAGATGCTGCGGAGCACCGCCTCTGTGGATCAGACGTCATTGAGTACATTATAAAGATGCTAGAATCATTGAGTTTAACTCACTTTAGGGCTACCGTGAGCTGCTGTTCCCGTTGGAAGACCTCGCCGAGCTTACGCAGTGCACGTTCACCCACTACGAAATAAACAAGAATATTGGTCTTGACCTTTTCAGCGTAGAGCAGCTTGATGCACTGCAGCTGATTCAGGTTGGTGACATGTGTGCCGCAACACATGTTGGACTCGATGCCCTCGATACGCACAACACGCGCCAGACCCTCATGATCCTTGGGTAGACCACGTGGAGCACGTGCGTCTTGAAATTCCTGGGCTATCTCGGGATCGACTAACACTACACTGACTGGGCGGCCTTCGCGTATCAGATCATTTGCCTGTGATTCAATTAAATCCAAAGACTCGCGGCTAATCAGATGCGGTGTGCTCAACTGGATGTATGAGACGCTGGTGCCCAAGGACCACGAGGTCGTGTCGTATTTGAATTCACGATCGAACAAAGCCGTTATCAGATGCTGTCCGGAATGTTGCTGCATGTGGTCCAGTCGACGTGGCCAATCCAGACGTTGTCGCACCTCGGCGCCCTCCTCAAAACTTGAGCTAGACTCCACAAAGTGGACGGCAGTTGTTCCCTTGCGTTGAACGCTTCTCACCTGCTGGCCATTGATGGTGCCATAATCACAGGGCTGTCCGCCGCCCTCGGGGAACAGTATTGTGTCCTCACAGACTACATTAAAGCCGCGCAATTTTCGTGGCTCTGTGCTGTTGTCCTCGCCATTCAAGTCCAATGTCGCATACTCACAGGAGACGATCGTCGTCTGGAACTGAATTAAATGTGTTCATTAATACTACCGTTCTCTGGCTTGTAGGAATTTTGTCTGTACCTCTTTTAGGAAACTGTCCTCCTGACATTTGAATACCATTTTGTCAGTCTATTGTTGCTTGGGTTAATTATGAAATCTTTTGGCAAGCGTTGTAATTCATTTACAGCGCCTTTAGCCGGCAGCAACAACAAACACAGCGCTACTTGTAAAAGTTACTGAGCATATGTGCGTCACGTTAGAGCTTTCTGCGCTTTTATCGACTCATTTTGCGTTTACTTAGCTCTTTCTTGCGTTTGTCTTACGTTGTAATGCTTACGTTTAGAGTGTGCTTTGTTTTATGAATTTACTTTGCTTTTATTTTACAGCGGGTATCCATTTCGACAAATCAATTGTAAATTTGTTTGTAAAATTAAGGATTTTAAAGTATTAGGTTTACAGCGAATACGCTAGTGCGCTGTTTGCCTTTTCAAACTCGCTGCTTACAATAACCGTTAAAACAGGCACACATACATGCCCAACAGCTGGCCTAGTTTGCTGCTGACCATTTCTCTGTTTTGGCCCTTGTTGTTTATACAATCATTTCATTCATAGCCCACTTCCCCTTCTCTGTTCTCCCCTCCCCTTTATAAACAATGCCCCCTTATTTCAATTGTCGTTTCGCTGTCGTGTGCCGTTCGTTGACTGCGCGCGCGCTCAATTGAGCATCAGAAACAGTAGCATCAGCAGCTGTATGCTGCGACGTCGGCTGAGGCTGCGACTGTGACTGCGACAGCGACAGCGACATCAACAACGATTTCTCGTATTCGCGTTCCTGTCCGCTCAACAGTTTCTTGCCAACGTCCTGCAGTTCCAGCAGCACGGCGGGTCCTTACTTCCCGTTACTAAGTTTTACGTTGATTAGCTTGTCATGTAATACATATATACGTGCATATGTATATGTGCACTGTATTTACTTTACTATTATATATACCGAGAAGGTGTATTAAATGAACATCGGCTCAAATGGGCGCTTAATAAAGTTTAAAACCAGGCAAAACCTCTTGCCTGACACGTGCAACCGCCGCAGTAGCAGCTTTAGTCCATTCACACACTTCGTCCCTAAAACTTCCGTTGCTCGTAACCGTCGCTAACGCTATCGCTACGCTGTCTATGTGTTACGTTATATAAGGCAAGCAAAATTTGCGTGTGCGTTGTATACATATGCATATTTTTTAAGTGCCAGCCGAAAAGTAGGCAACAGAAATTCTAAAATGTACGTGTCTGTAATTCAAACGCCAACTACAGTTGGTTAATTAGAATTTATTAACAATCAATTAACACCTTACAAATAATGTCGCACTAAATATGAAAATTGTCAAATTATGTGTATGCATGAGTATAACAAAAAATCGTTAAAATATATACATATGAAACTTAAATTGAATATTGTTCAGGCCATTGATAACGCATAGTGTAACCTTACTACAGGTTTTTAAGCTACAATTAAGTATTTGATGTGCTTTATTTTACGAAGAAATCCATTAGCATTGTGTGATTGCACGACGCGACCGTGAGCGTTTGTTTAATGGACATTATTTATCCTACCAGGCATATCAATTGTTGTGGGTGTTTGACATGTGTGGGCGTGAGTGTGTCTAGCAACTCTTTGTGAACTTCAGTTGATTGATTTATTATGGTAGTGAGCTCACGCTTCTCAAATAGTTGTCAGCGCGAGTTAGTGTCCTGTGCAGCATGTCCATAGATTGATTGTACTCTGATTAATTTGTTATGTGCATGAAATTTTCTATTTGTTTAGTTTTTTATCAACAATTTGATCACGTTTCATTTAAGCACTGCAACCAATACAACACCAAATAAAGTTAAACAAATAAATAACAACAGCAAATCGAAATCGAATACAGTGAAATTGAGTGCAGACAACAAAAATGGCGGCTATTGAGATTATTGCTTAGCACAGAAAAGTATGCAACGAGAATGCCGATTGGATCGTTAGTTACGCGCGCCGCATAGCTAAAAGCTACAACACTCGTACTAGCACTCGCAGTCTCGCACACGCACATATAGAAAATTTTGCAAATATACGCACGTAACTCCAACAAATAATTAATATAAATTAGAAAAAATTAATCAACAACAAATACAATAAAAATTTTATTCGTTTGACGCATAAATCGATTGAATAAATTATGGCAAATACAGCTCAACTGTTGCGCCGTCAAAGTTCGCGTGACATTGTGCTCAAAACCCAAAAGAGTCTTGATCAATTGGAACTTCGGGTAAGCTGGCGGCAAGTCCCACTATCATTTCTTTAGCTAACGTTAATTTGTTTTTTTGTTTTTTTTCAATGAAGGAACTGCGTGGTCGATTGGTGCCTAAAGAACATGGCGTTAGTCATCATCATCATACGTCGCTCCATCATCACCATCAGCCCATGTATGGAGCCACAAATCAAGGCTTCATGTCCGATGCCTTTGACGAATCCTCTGAATTGGAACAGGATCCACCATTTGGCTCCGATGCCGGCACGAGCAAGACAAAGGCCGAACTTGCGGCTGTCGTCGAACAGCAGCAGCAGCAAGAGGACATCGTTGAGGGCGAGAAGGAGGGCGAGGAACGTGAGAGTTGGGATAGCAAAATCATGTTCCTTCTGGCCACCATTGGGTGAGTTAACAGTTAAATTAATTGATTAATTAATATATATTTTTATAAGATACACGTATCTATATAGAAGTATAATATTTGATTTAATTTCGATTCGATTGAAAATTAAATATTTTGAATGTCTTATCGTCTATAATTATCTGTATTTCTTTCACAGATATGCAGTTGGACTGGGAAACGTTTGGCGCTTTCCGTACTTGGCACAAAAGAACGGCGGAGGGGCCTTTCTAGTGCCGTATTTCATAATGCTCTGCATTCAGGGTATACCGATTTTCTATCTGGAACTGGCGATTGGTCAAAGGTTGCGCAAAGGAGCCATCGGGGTCTGGAGTCAGGTATCGCCGTACCTGGGAGGCATTGGCATCTCATCGGCGGTGGTCAGCTTTATTGTGGCACTGTACTATAATACGATAATTGCCTGGTGTCTGATATATTTGCTGCACAGTTTTGAGTCCCCATTGCCGTGGGCTGAATGCCCGACGCGTCTGTACAAGAACTATACCTATGATCATGAGCCGGAGTGTGTGGCATCGTCACCGACACAATATTATTGGTATCGCACAACATTGCAGTGTTCGGAGAGTGTCGATCTACCCGAGAGTTTCAATTACCATATGGCAATTGCGTTGATTGTCTCCTGGTTTCTGGTCTATATCTGCATGGTACAGGGTATCACATCGTCTGGCAAAATCGTCTATATGACCGCTATCTTTCCGTACGTAGTGCTCATTATATTTTTCTTTCGGGGCATTACGCTCAAAGGTGCATCCGATGGTGTTGCACACCTGTTCACACCCCGCTGGGAGATTCTGTTGGATCCGGTTGTTTGGCTAGAGGCAGGCACTCAAATCTTCTTCTCCTTGGGCCTAGCCTTTGGTGGCTTGATCGCCTTTAGCTCCTATAATCCCGCCAATAATAATTGCTATCGGGATGCCATTTTGGTCTCCTTGACCAATTGTGGCACCTCCATGTTTGCCGGAGTCGTTGTCTTTTCCGTCATCGGGTTCAAGGCCACGGCTACCTTCGATCGCTGCACCGAGGAACGGGCCTTACTTGTCGCCCAGAATCACACTCTGAATCTTCCCATTTGTGATCTTAAACAGGAACTGGCTAATGTAAGTCACAGATAAAGTGAATGTTTTTTAAGTTTTTTTTTTTTTTAAATTTATTTAAACAAATTTTTAGAGCGCATCGGGCACTGGACTGGCTTTTATAATCTTTACGGAGGCTATTAATCAGTTTCCGGGCGCTCAACTTTGGGCCGTACTCTTCTTCCTCATGCTCTTCACACTGGGCATTGACTCGCAGTTTGGAACGCTAGAGGGCGTTGTAACATCTCTGGTGGATATGAAACTGTTTCCCAATCTGCCGAAAGAATGGATCGTTGGTGTAAGTTTTTAGTTGATTTTCTGGAAAACTCTTTTAATAATTTTCCAAACTTTTTGCAGGCTCTATGTCTTTCGTGTTGCCTGATTTCCATGTGCTTTGCAAATGGCGCCGGAAGTTACATTTTCCAGCTGATGGATAGTTTTGCTGGCAATTTTCCACTCCTGATCATCGCACTCTTTGAGTGCCTATCGATTAGTTATATTTACGGAGTTCGACGCTTTGCCGATGACATTGAAATGATGACGGGTTCCAGGCCGGGTTTCTATTGGATGTTTTGCTGGAAGTACTTGTCGCCCTGTGCCATGGTCACCATACTGCTGGCCTCCTTCTATCAGCTAATGACCGAGGGTAGCAGCTACCCGGCTTGGATTGCCGCTAAAGGAGCGGCCGAGTCCATGGAGTGGCCCCATTGGTGCATTGTCATTGCTCTTTGTCTCATTTTTTCCTCCATTCTGTGGATTCCCCTCGTTGCTCTATTGCGGTAAGTTTTCTCAGTACGTAGCGGCTATAGATTATAAGCTTTTATATTCAAAAATTCCCAATTTTTGAACAATTTGTTTGTTTTTAAGAGCTCTTATGGACGTATAGTCTTGAGCAGCTACTGATTTCCATATACGATAGGGACTCTGCTTATTTTTAGACTATCAACTGATGTTTTAACCTATTACTGATAATATTAATAATTCTTTACCGATCGAAAATGCTGAGAATTAGGTTAATAGTTGAAAGCTACTACTCTGTATGCCAAATTAACATTTCGTAGCCAGTTGACGTTTAATAACTGATTCAAAGGTATTGTTCAGTTGTTCAGAACCTTTTCGTAATTGCTCTAATTTTGTTATAAAACCACAACAGAATTTCGTGAGATTGGTCTCTTTTTTCTGCTTAGCCGATTCACAATCTGTTGTTAACCTGTTCAACATAAGTTGGAAATGTTTATAACCGTTTGGAAGGCATTTAATTCGCAATTGTTATAGAGTTTTAAAGACCTATAATAACCGATTCTTACCCACTACAGTTAACCTATTCGAAACCGTTGCACAAACATTTCAAACTCGATTAAAATGTAATTTAAAATCGTAGTCGCTTCATAACTCTTCAAACCCGATTCGATTGACTTCAATTGTCAATGCAAAACTAAATATGATTTTTGAACTACCTTTCTACTCAATTTCCCCAAACTGGATGCAGCCTCTGTGGCATCAAGGTGGTGGAGGACACGGACCCTGCCTGGTTCCCCGAATCGGAGCTGAAAGAAGTGCACGGCATTGTGCCACACGAGCCGACAGAGTTGGAGCGCAGCATTTTCTGCTTCAATATGGATGGAACGGAGGGTATGTGCTGTCCCAAATATGGTCTGCCCGAGAAATCGCTGGAAGAGGAGGAGGAATAGGCGACTCAGAGTGGAGACCAAAAAAAAAAACCAAAAATAAACGAAAAGAAAGACAATAAAAATAAAAAAAAAGAAATAAAAGAAAAAAGTTGCCAATGCAATCGAATGCAACTAACTGTAAATACGGACAATAACTAAAGCCAAAAAAAAAATTAAAAAAAAACTAAAAAAAGTTATAATAATGAAAATGAAAACGAGATACAAAACTCGCTCTACCGATGGAAAGCAGCGTCGGTGACGATATTTAATACGCAAACAATTGAATGTAATATGTTCCCAAAGACTGCTCGAAAGACGAACAACAACAACAGTAACAGCAACAGCAACAATAACAACAAGAAAAAAACTTAATAATAGTAAAAAATGTTTAACAAAAGAAACAGCAACAGGCTGATAAACAAATGGTAAACTCAGCGTCAAGTGCGCGGTTTCAGCAACAACAACAACAACCACAACACTACAACAGCAATAAGACAACAACAATTATGACGAAAAAGAAAAAAATCTAGAAAATATTTCCGCATAACTTCATTAGTATGTTCAATATATGATAATTATGGCAAAGTGGAAAAAACAACAAAAATTAGTAAGAAAAATACTTAAAAAATAATAACAAAAGTCAGTTGGTTATTGTTATTGTTTTTGTCTGTAAAATGCATTCCATAAACAGCACTATATTACGGTATATTTTTCTTCTTTATATTTTTGTTGTTGTATGGTATAACCCACATAAGCACTATGTATACATATCCGATTTCATATACCCAACGTATTCCCATATTTGCATCCGATTTCTATGAGGCAATCCAAAAACGAAGCGAAACGAAAATGAATACAAAAGAAAGTCAAGTTTGAACAAGTAAGAAAGGCTACAGTCGAATGAGCCGACTGTAAAAGACCCCGTACTCATTTTAGTGCCCATTTCCTTACAATTTGAAGTAAACTTAATCTGCTCGGAAAGTATACGGACTTTCATTCCAAATTTGCTGTCCCTAGCTCTAATAGTCTCTGAGATTCAGGTGTTCATACGGACAAACGGACAGACGGACAGACGGACATCGCTATATCGACTCAACTGTTGTTGCTGCCTATTACGCACACTTCGCTTCTCTCTTTTTTAGAGTACGGGGTCTAAAAATGAATATGGTAATTCGGCTAGCCGAATATTAGATACTCTTGCAGCTTATAACTAAAGTCATCCGATTATATCTAAAAAATAGTAAGTGATATTAATAACTTGAGTAGAGTCACAATTTCAACGAAAGGTTTTGAGTAAGGTATTTCATCAAAGCTTAGCAACAGTATCTTTAAAACGGATCAAGAATATATATGTAGATATATATACGAATATGGTCTAAAGCGCCTGTAAGTCTATTTGATTCTGTATATGCTGCAAAAGATTGCTGACTATATCTAATATATATACACATGAAACTATTACTATAATAGACTATATATATATAGGCAACTGTATTATCATGCATTATCTTTAAGCATTTAATGTTGTTTAGGTTTATTAAACGGTTTGTGATTTCTTTTTAAATGTGGATAAAGCAATGATACCTATACCATATCAGATCTGATTATGTTTAGTTGAAACTTTAAACACGATCCAAGCGATCGAAGTGTCTATATCTTAAGACAGAGCACCACCTACAAAACTGAATAATCCATCTCGTTAATACGATACATATTTATAATATTGTTGGCTTACTGTGTTGATATTTGCAATAATTACGAATCATATCGCATATTAAAAAAATATATAAAATATACAATTAAGGCAAACGCGACTAGCAGTTACCCTGTAAGCGGCGCTTCTAAAAAATAATAAAGTATATCAAAGAGTTTGTTATAAAAATTGAATAATACATATGTTGAGAGTTAAGCTTAAGATCTAAATGCAAAGCTAATTTACGTCGTGTATGCCTGCTGTTGCTTGCATATAGGGTATATCTAAATGTTTCTTGTTGGTTTTTAAATCGTTTTCTTGGTTTTTCAATGAGTAGCTTATTGATTTAGAAACAAACTTATGATCTGAACGTTGACTTAATCGAATAACAATAATAATACTAAGAAGAAGGAGAAGGAGGAGAGTAAGAGCAAGTAGACGCGGCAAAAGCAAGAAGAAAGAAGAGCAAGCAAATGAGACTAGTTTTGTGCTACAAGTGATAAGAGCCAATGTAGTTTATATCGAAGAGTTCCGATTAGTTCGAAAACACAAAGCTACGAATATTTATATATACAGACAGATATACACATATATATCTCCAGATAGTACAAGATATATTGAACTGTGTACTTGTATTTTAAAATGCCTAACATAACGAAACCGTTCATCTTTAGCCCAAATTGTCATCGATAGCGATAGCCATTAATCGATTGTACTACGAATGAGAACTCTATACATATACATAAATCGGGGGTGCCGATAATAATTATAATTGCTAAGATACGAAGATCATTGCATATACCAGATAACTAATGATTAAAAGAGAATATTATATTCTATTAAATTATATTATATTATATACATATGATTATTATTATAATTAATATTATAATATATTAAATTTATGTGTGTTGAGTGTGCAATGAAAAATCAATCCATTTATTTGCCGTATATTTACACATATACAATAAATTACATCTATATATATATACACATATAGTATATACCTTATACCTTATATAGTATATACATGCATACGATCACATATTTAACTGTATTAAGTGTTATCGATGTTGACAATAATTATGAAAGCGGTTTTAAAGCCATATATACACATACAATGAAAACCTTTATATCAACACTATCCCATCTCCCATTTCCAATTCCCCAAACTCTAAACTCCAACCGAACCTAGCCCACTGTTCGCTGTACTCCACTTATACAATTATTAAAAACGAACTAATAAAATTCGAATAAATATTAAAAATTAAAATGAAAAATTAATGAGGAAAATTTAAAGGAATAAAAACTAAATGTTTAGCTTAAGGCGATAATCATTAAAAAAATGCAATAAAATAATGAAAACTTTTTTTTTTTAATTTATTGTGTTTTTTATTGTTTGGCATTGACATTTCATCGCTTTACATTAAAAGATTTATTTAATTGCCTATTTGTACAGTAATATAATATTTTATATAATAATTATTTTATTAATTATATAAATAGTTTATATATTTTTTTATTAAATCTATTATTTAAATTTTTATTGTCCTCAACAAGTTCACCTTTGTGGTCATAAAAAGTTTGAAATTTATTTAATTTTTTTTTTCTATAACTTTTTTAATTTTTATTTTGTTATTTTAATATTTTATCCAAAATGTCATCATTATTTTTTTGTATAGTAATAAATTATTTTTTTTTTAAAATCAACTTGTTTCTTTATTATTATCGATATTGTCTGTTTTATTAATTTTTATTAGGATTCCAGCCTTTATTACTTTACATAAAGAAATGAAGCAAGCAAGTGTACTGATCATTGTATTAAAACCAAAGAGAAAAAATAAAAACTTAAATATTTTAGTAAACTATGATCTATGTTAATATGAAAGTACGCATATGTGTATAAAGTTAACTTCAATATCATTACGACTATGTTGCAAATTTGCGTATGATAAACCATAACAATAATTTATCTAATGACAATAAAGAAATTGTGTAAAAAGTTCAACAAACCAAATCGTGGTGTTTATTTTTGTAGCTTGTAGAATTTGACCGTCTAGTCAGTTAAATTTGAGTTATCGTATTGAATTGAAATATTTTAGAAGATCCAGGTGATTATACGGACAGACTGGCGGACAAACGGACAGGCACACCTAGAGTAGAGGAGCCTACTAGTCTTTTTTAGAGTACGTGGTCTAATTATTGAATAAGTTGACAATAACAATTATTTTTTTATGTTAAAGTCGTAAAATTTAATGATTTTTGGAGACAAAAGTTTCTAAAATATGATTTTTAATTTAAAATAGCATTTTTGCTCAGTAAATGCCCGAGGCTGTGTCAATAGCTTAGAGCTCTAAGCTGCCGAAGTGTCACAAATGGAAATTAACATGCTATGTCAAGTTCGAACCTGGATGTGGACCCTGTACCCCATCTCACCCCATCATAACTCTAATTGTAAATATTATAAATAGTTTAATTCGAGTTGTAAAGGAACAACAGTTAAATTAAGTAAATAAAAATACCACTTTTTTCAAAAAGTAAATGCCCGAACAAGTTAATTCCTATGCCAACAACAAAATTTATTTGAACATTTATCAACTTGTTGATCTTAAATTTATAGAATTTATATGAGTTGTTAAACTGGTCAATTTTTGTCGTCAACGGTTTTAAGTTTTAAATTAAACGAAGTATACGGACACTGAGGGTTTTTTAAAGCTTAAATTTATAAAAAAAAAACAGAAAACTTCTTAACTATTTCCTAGGAAATTTCCTTAGTGTTTTGTATGTAACTTCATTTGTGCTTTTACTGTCTCGAAGGACTTTTGTAAGCTTTAGGCGACAAGTGAACTGTTTTGAAATAGTTTTTATAAAAATCATTTTTATGTTGACTTCAGATTAATTAATTAATGAAATTACTAAAGTAACGGTAGAATATGTAAACAACTTTATTAAACAAAAGTTTTTTAAGCAATTATACTTTTCTCGTCCTGTAGGAATATTGTGGGCTTTTGGTGCGAGTAAGCTAGAAATGGAATTCCGATTTAAAATAGGATTTTTAGACCATGTTTAGTTCACTTAACAAGCTTTATTTTCAAATAACGGCACAACCGGTACATAACCTTACTGAACGAAAGCTTCGAAAGCTTTTGTGCTTCGACTGTTCCCCAGGACTACAGAGAGAATTCAGTGCCATTGAACTGAAAGTGGAAATCTGTTTTTCTCTATTTCTGGTTTTGTTCTTGGTTCTTTGGGCATTCTGTGTGCAAAACCAGCATGACACAGCAGTTTGTGCATGAGCTGCCTAACGGTAAGTAATAACGCCACCGACTTGACCAGCTAAAGAGCCAACTCCCTGCCCCCCTGAACACCTCATACTTGGCTGTTTTTACTGGCCTTGCGCTTGGCAACGAAGCGCAACAAGCGGAAGCCAAGTTGGCCAAGTGACCAGCCGCACAAAGGAGCGGGCGGAAAGCAGGAAGGCAGGAAAGCAGGACGGTGGGTGGGCGGTTGGTCGGGTAGTGGTGGGCATGGCTTGGGATACTAGTGTGGCAAACAGGTAGTTGTCTGATAAAGCCATTCAGTGTCTTGTTTTTTTGGCCGCAGATTGTGCATCAAATTAGCGGAAAATTACAAGTTGCAACAAGTTGCAAACTTGGCTTTTTAGCCATTTGCCGTTGCGCTAACTTGGCCAGCAGGCGAGCATAGGTAGTATTTTTTTTATATTTCTCGTTTCTATTTGTAATTCTGCTTTGATTGCACACGCAAATTCGCGTTTGTTTTGCATAAATGTTAATGCAAAAAGTAAAATGTTAATGTTAATGTAAAAGTAAATGTAGATGTAAATGTAAATGTTAATTGGGAACTCAGTGGAGCGAACACAATTAAAAACGATTCCTGAAATCGAAAAATGCAACAAAATCAAAAAAAATCGAAAAATGCAATAAACTAAAATTGACGAAATTTGTTGTCTGTTTTCGATTATTGTTGTCGTTTCCTTGTTGTTGTTGTTGTTGTTGTTTTTGCTGCGACACCTGCACACAAATTGTTGGCATAGTTTTTTGTTGCAGCAAACAACAATAGCAGCAACAACTACTACCAACAACCGACAACCGACGACAACAACAACTACTGACAACTTCAATCGATCGATAACAGACATGTTAAATGCTAAGCCAACATCAGCAGCGACGTAGGCAGCGACGCCGACTGCAGCAGCAGCAGCAGCAGCATATACTACGTTTGCAAATGTACAGTGGCTGTGATACGAACATTTTTACTTGCCAAATTTAATTTATCATAGCTCGCTGGGCAAACAATAACTGCAGTACCAATTCTCGACATGTTAAGAAAAAAAAAAAATGAATTACAGTTACAGTAAAAGCTCCTTTGGCCGGACAGCCACGGTTCCAGTATTTTTGTCCGCCCAATGAAGATGACCGCCTTAGGGAACGGATATTGTATGAAAATCATGCTCTTGAGACTGTAAAATTTGTCCGGCTATGAGAGATGTCCGCCTGAGGGAGCTGTCCGGGAGTAAAGCTTTTTACTGTAATTGTAATTAAGCCCGTAAATTTATCAATAAGTACGGTATGTAAATGAATTTCTGTAAATGTTTATAATTTTAAAATTAATAATTAAATAATTAAATAAAAAAATACTGCCAAAGTCTTTTGCAGTATTAATCATTTCAAATTATTAAAACATTTTATATTATTTTAATTTGAAGATACTTTTTGCATTTATATTAAAATATAAATTTGAAAGCTAAGACTTAAAAATGTAAATTTATGTTAATTTTTGTTAAACACTTTTGTCTATATCGTTCCACTGTGCGACGTCACGACGGCAACTAGTCAACCTTAGACGGACAAACCTAGACGAACCTCAGGCGCCAACAACAATGCAGAAATATGTAAAGAGCGAGTTAAAGAGAGAAGGCGAGAAAGAGAGAAAGTGAGAGAGAGACGGAAAATCCATTGAGCCATGCCCAGGTGTACAGGTGTGCGGCTCTTTCTGCCAGTGTGTGTGTGTGTAGAATGGGGCAAGCGAAATAAATGAAATACCTGAGACGAATGCCGCAAAAAGTCGACGTTTATAGTATGTGGCCGACAGTGGTATGCACAGTGGTTCGAAATAGTGTCAAAAAAATGCAATCGTAACTGGTTGTATTGAGTTGTTGTTAAGTTGTTGCACTTGTCGCAACAACAAAAACAACATGATTGCCACATGCGAAATGCCAGTGGAATTCCAAACAATTGCAGGAAATAGACTGCATGGCAATATCGCGCTGCTATCGTTATCGTGTTATCGATAACTATAATGTTAGAATGCTCATTTGATAAGATAAAATGTATCTTTTCATTTGTCTTTTGCTGTCTACGGTAGCAAGATGGCGTTACAATAGTTATCGCTTGTCAACAGTCTGACAAAAAAGTATTTTTATCGACTAGATAATAGAAATAGAAAAGGTTCATCGAAATTATTTTAAGTTGTGGGTGTATTTTTGTTAGCTTAATGCTAAAAGACTATCGACTGTTATCGATAATTTATATTTGAATTGGTATTATTGAGAATTATCGAGCAGGACTGATTTATACATCGAAGAATATCGATATTTATCGATATGTATGTGATTTAATGGAGCATTCCTGCTTTAAAAAGAAATTCGCACTCAGTTCTCGATCGTTAGTATAAATTTGAACATATCGATTTTTTATCGATAGTTCTAACCGCTATCGAAATTTCAATGAAGTACTTTAAACGCTTAACTATCGAAATTGATCGAGCTATCGAGTGTCATTTGTCGATGAGACATTTTCCTTAAGTGCAGCGAGAGAGGGAGACAGTTGTCAACCCTTTAGCTGCTTTGGTCACACTGTGCATCACTTTGGGGCAGCTGTGGCAGCCGCACACAATTAACTTTGGCAACAAACGAGTGCTACAACAATAACAACCGCAGCAGCAAACAGGTGGGCGGGGCAGTGCGGCAAGGTTTCTGCGCTGGCAGCGCAAGACAGCCAACGTCAGCGTCGACGTCATTGTCGTCGTCGACTGCGCGCCTGCGCACGTAAACAAATTCTCAGTTGGCATTGTTTTTTTTTCTTTGCTGCTAGCGTCGCAGTCGCTGGTGCTGCTGCGTCGGCGCAACGTTTATGACGGCAGCTTTGCTGTAGTTGTTGTTGTTGTAGCTTTTGTTGTTTTAAGTAATTTCGTTGTCGTCGTCGTCGTAGTCTTTTGGCTGCTTGAAAGCAAAAATTAAAAAACAAAAAAGAAACACCAACGTTGGCAGAGGCAGCGGCAGAGACAAAGGCAGCAACAGCAGCAGTGGCAGGCGCAGTCGTAGTCGCAGTCGCAGTCGAAGTCGCAGTTTCAGCCCGCACGTAGAAAACAACAACAATCGAAACCAACAACAACAACAACGAAAAATCCCTGGCAAAACACGCCAACCCAACGCGACTTTGTTGCTGCGGTTTTCAGTTGCCAGCGCGATTTTGAATCGAGTTGTACGCGACGCGTCGTCAGCCGAAAGCCGAAAGCCCAAAAGTCCAAAAGCCAAAAAACACGAAAAAAATCAAAACTCCAAAATCTTGTGCACAAATTGAAATCGACAACGAAATCTACAAAGAAATCAGCGAGCAAAAGAGAATCGTGCGTGAGCGTATACGTGAGTGAGTGCGTGCGTGTGTGCGTGCGTTCGTGCCATCTCTCTTTCACTCACTATCACTGCGAAGCGCCTTCACTAGCGTGTGGGTGTGGGTGTGGGTGTCTGCGTGTGCGTGTGCGTGAGTTCTGCTTGCTCGTCTGTGTGTTTGTGTGTGTCTGCATGTTTGTGTGTTTGTGTGCACTGCACATTTTCTTTATTTTTGTTTTTGTTTTGTGAGGCGCAAATGAAATTGATGTGCAATAAGCGTCGAATGCAGGCCAACAGCAGCAACAACAACAATTCACAGCATAACAACAAACACGTTAACAATATTTAGAGGTAAGACTTTATCGGTTTGAATACGTACAGATATATTTGTTGTTATCGATCCGAACTGTTGTTTCATCCCAGCAACTGGTCAACAACTGGCCAGGTTCAAGTGTAACCAGTTAACCACTTCTGTTACCAGTTTGTATTCCCCCTGGCCCTCCTTCTGCACCTACCGCTCTTCCTTTCCCCTCTTCCCATCTTAAGCGACAGCAGAAACAAAAATGCCGCAGGCCCAGTTCCACTTGGCGTTAGTACAAATGTATGTAATTCTTGTTCTTAACAGCGCCCCCTTTTTGTTTTTGGGGAATTTTTTCATTTATTTTTTTTGTGTTAAAAAAAAAAGCACAAAAAAGAACTACAGAATTTAAAGGCTTAAAAGCAGCGATGATGTGCGCTTCATTAACTAAAAGAAGCTTATTGGCTGTGCGGTTGGCGCCATCTAACGAGCGGTGGCTGTAATAGGCTTTCATAATTGACATTGTGATTTATTCTAATTGCTTGTTGTGGCGCCATCTGTTGTGCACATGCCATACACTTCACTCTTGCAGGATCAATATGGCTGATTGACCAAAAGCTGAATGCTATAAGCTTGGCTTGTCAATCAATCATTGTGCTTTGGCTAAGCTTAAGTACAGGTAAACCTATGACAAAGCGAACACAGTGAACACAGTGAACACAGCGCACATAACAAACGTTTTGTAGTCTCGTAGATTTATTTGATACGCATTTTTTTTTATTTTTTATTATTTTATATAATTTGTATGTCTTTAGATTTCAATCACTTTCAACTGTTTAGACAATGTCTTTGTCTGTCTGCTCTATTGGATTGAGTGTCTTGGGACGGAGTCTTAGGAATGTGAGAAATGTGTATAGAAATCTCTCGGTTTTTTTTGTTTTAGGCAATTTTCACCTGGCTATATCGTGAAAGCTCCCTTGGCCGGACAGCCGCTGTCCCACTAGTTTTGTCCGCTAAAGGGAGATGTCCGGAAACTAATTCTGTATAAAAATAATGCAACTGGGTAATAAAATTGGCTAGGGGAGCTGTCCGCCTGAGGCAGCTGTCCTAGAGTAGAGCTTTCACTGTATAATAAAAAAGGAAGGCTTAAAATAAACTATAGTATAAAAATAAGTTTTTTTTTAAAGTTAAGTTTAGCTAAAGTAAAGTTTAAATAATTAAAATAAATTTAAATTTAAATGATTATTAATTTCTAGATAATTTTTTTGGGTTTAGTCAATAAAACTCCCTAAAACTCTCTACGTTTCAAAAGTGCATTTTAAAGTCGTTTATGCCTTGAGAAATCTAAACGTTTTCTGCTTCTGCTTCTTCTTCATGTTCTCTTTCTTCTTCTTCTTAAAGCTGTTATTGATGTTATATTGTTTTCTGTGCTTTTCTGACTGTTTTTTATGCGTTTTTTTGGGGTTTTTTTTTGTATCATTCTTATGATGATTATTGTTATTTCTCAGCTTCTTTTGCTTCTTCTTTTTCAACTGGAGGCATTGCTGCTTTTTTAACATTTATTATACAGTCTGTTTTTGCCTCTTTGTTGCTTCGTCTTCGTCTTCTTCTACTTCAACTTGTCTTGTTGCCGCATCTTTTGGCTTAAATGTCAAGCTCATGCTGTTAGCCAATATCTTATAAGCAAATTCCAGTCAGTTGGCCAAGTCTCTTGTAGGTGTAGCAGCAAAGTCTTCTGGCTTTGTTTCTCTCTTCATACCTCGCTACCAATCTTCCTATCTCCCTCGACTGCTCTCTCTCTCCCCCTCTCTTTCTGGCTCTTACTTATTGCATTCTGTTTCTTTTGTTGCAGGCAGAAATCTGCATGCGGCCAACTAACTGTAAAAGATTGCAACGGTCAGCGACAACTAACAACTGGAAATAGCACAGCAACAACAACTTGCAACCTGCCAGCAGCAACTAGCGAGTGGCAAACGACAATTGCATAAAAATTGAAATTAGATATTGGCGGCGCATCAAATTACCAAATGCTGTTGCTGCTGCCAGAACTATGGCAACGGCAATGACAACAACAACAACTGTTGCCCACCTGCAGCCGCTGCAGCAGCAACAACAACAACCACAGCAACAACAACAACAACAACAGCAGCAAAGGCCGATGCGCGGTATTTCAATTATAATTGAAGCTGAGCCAAAGCCAGTAACCGTTAACAACAACAACAACAGCAGCAGCAGCATCGGCAACAGCAACAACAACAGCAACATTAAAAGCGACGAAATGTCGCTCAAGTCACAGAGCATGTTGTTGGCATTTGGCGACAGCAGCAGCACCACCACCACCAACACCAACAGCAGCCACATTAGCAATTTGCAGACGCTGCCAGTTGACCATGCAACAAAAGTTGATTTGGAAACAAGTTGCAACACAGCAGGAACAACAGCAACAGCAACAACAACAACAACAAAGTTTTACCCACAACTGCTGCTGCGCATTGGACAAGCTGAGCCGCATGCTGAGAAAGAGACAGCGAGTGCGTTAGAGCTGGCGAAAGAGAAAGAGGCAAAGATTGAGGTTGAGGTTGAGGCTGCAACAGCAGCAACAGCGACTCCAGCAGCAACAACAACAACAATAATCAGCTGCAATGCTGCCACTGATATTAGAAACGTGTTGCCAGCTGCGACTGGTGGTGCTGGTGCTGCTGCTGTTGTTGTTGGTGAAATTGCTGAGAGCAACAGCGACGACAAGAGCGACAATGCTAGTCAGTTAAATGATTTAGTCGATTGGACAACGTCAACGAGTGCACAGATCGATGCACAGCACACGGTCAAGATACAAATCGCCAACGGTCAAAGTTTAGCTACAACAGCAGCAAACGGTGTTGCAGCTACAGCAGCAACAACTGCCACAAAGACAACAACAACAACTGCAGTAGGAGCTCCGCCTAGACTGGGCAAACAAATAAGTGTGGTTAAATTGAACGATAGTCAGAGCAATAGTGAGATGTTGTTGCAGCTAAAACAACAGCAACAGTTGCAAATGCAGCTGCAACAAGTGCACATACAGCAGCAACAGCAGTCGCAGGCGGAGCAACAGCAACAACAACAACAGCAACAACCTTATCAACTGTTACAGCTCAAGCCGCAGCAGCAACACTTACATGTACAGCACCAGCAGTTGCAAGTAGAACAACAGCAACAGCAACAACAACAGCAGCAACAGCAGCAGCCCTATCAGCTCTGCTATTTGGCCTCAAGTGGACAATACTCACCCTGCGAAACGCTCGACAGCGGCACAGGCAGCGATTTGGAGAGCAACAAGTCGCCCGACAGCAACAGCAATAGCAGCAACAGCTGCCACGTGAGCAACACCAATGCAGCTCCATTGCAGCTGCACTTGAAGACAACACGTATACGTGTGAACAACAGCAACACGAGCAGCACTAGTATTGTCGGTGGCATGCCACATGTGGCAACACGTGCCTACAGTTTGACCGACGACAGCGAGGAGTGCGACGAGAGCAGCAGCTCCCTCAGCTGCGATTCCCTGCACTCCAATGAGGCAGCTCCTCCCCACAAATTGGGCTCTATGCTGCCCACGTCACTGCTGCATGACATACGCAACAGAGATGCCGAGGGGCAAGTGGAACTGCAACATGTTGCAACTAAGATCGATGGGCGACCTTTGCAATTCGAGGCGGATCAATATTATAATTTCCATGTGAATGAACACGAAAATTTCCGCAGCTTTGGGCCAGTAGATTACGGACAGCAACAGCAGTTGGAGCAGCAGCAGCAACAGTTGGTGTCGCAACAAGAACCAGAGGAAGAAGATACCTTTGTAGGCTACAAGGATGTCAGACGGTCCTCTCAAGCGTCCACAATACGCTCCTCAAAGGGAACCGTACGCGGCGTCAAGAATCGTGTGCGCAATGGAGTAGCAACATTCTTGCAACTGCAGCAGCAACAGCCCAGTGCCAAGGTGAGTGAGACCAAAAGTTTAGAATCTTTGGGACTAGTTTTCAAAGCCAAGAACAAAAGCTATTCGGTTCAGAGCTTGAAACTTGTGCTTTAGGTCCTCTGATTAAATGCATATTCGGTATGTGAATGAATGCGTGTGTCTATAACGCCTGACAGCCAGGTTTGTCCTTAAAGCGTTGTTTAGCATTATATTAAAAAGGTTTCATTCAGTGGCTTGAACATGTTATGACGTCAATACCAAAGCTTCGAAAAAAAGAAACAGTTCGGGAACCATGTTTTTTTTTAAACATTTTTTTACTTAAAAATAACAAGACAGTATTTTCACTGATTATTTGTAACTGTAGTGCCGACAATGAATACACAAAACTCACGCGAAAGAGACTTGCTCATAGTCTGACGTCACAGTTCTTGGTAAAGCAAGCCCACTCCTTCCCAAAAAAAAAAATAAATTGAGTGGAATTCTTTGTTCATATCTTTCGCATATGATGTTCGATCGCAATTAAAAACTGAATTTACACAGGTGCTTATCTTACAGCTGAAATTTCAGAGATAAAGCTCTATTCTCATGTTTAAACTTGTTTGCTTTCATAACAAAGTAAGAACATCTTTGGACTGAGACTTATTTGTTCACGAAACAAAGTGAAAGGAGAACGCTTCGAGGGAAGAATATTTTTTAAAAACCACCAAATAAAAAATTGATTTAAATACAAAGCTTATCTTGAAGAAGTGTTCATAAAGAAAATATAAATTAATTAAAATCAACTCAAGTGTGAAACTAAATATTTTAAGGGATTTGAATGAGATATGAAGCAAACTAAATCATTCAGTGCGACAATTTGGAGAAAATAATAATAAAAATGACTGAAAATTTAATAAACAATTCTACTAGCCTTCCGAAATAACATTTGAAAGAGACACATGTTGTAAAATAGTTCAGTTGTTGAGGATTCACATAAAAAACCTACTATTTTGATAAACACATTTCATTAAAATAAAAATTCGTTTAAAAGTAAATGACTGAATGAATCATTTTCTTTAAACATATATTAAATAAAAAGAGTGTTAAGTGAGTGTTTTTGGAAGAGTTTCTTGTGAGCACTAAAATCTTAAAACTTGTTAAGTAAATTCTTTACTTTTTGTTCACAGTTTTTGTGAATTTTTGAGTGCATTCACATTGCATAATGAATATATTCGATTAGTTGTATGTGTAGAATGATCGAATGAATGCACTCACATGCTCGCTATTTGTTTTTTTTTGTTGGTATTCACACATTGTAGTCGAATTTTATTTTTTAAACAATCATTTTTTCGTGCGATCCATTGAGAAAGTTACAATTTTTTTTCTTTCGAATTTTGTTTGTGTTTTCAACTTTTGTGTGGTGTAAATGTGTTAGTGTATGTGTGTGTGTTGCGTGGGTGTCGGCTTGGGTCGCTGACTCTACACACACACATGCACACACATACATTGCATAACTGTGTGTGTGTGTGTGTGCGTGTTTGTCGTGTCTTGTTGGAAATCTACAAAGTCCACAAACTTCGAACATGTGAAAGTTGATGTTTTTAAAACTGATTCACAGCGAGAACTTGTAAGCAAATAATAAGAACACTTAAACTGAGTGTGCTTGACAGAAAAATGCATAGATTTTCAACATTTTTCACGACTATCAGAACTAAATTCACACAGTTTGTGATGGTAACATGCTTTCTGTCTTCATTAAGTTTGATCCGAATGGGACAACTATAGCCTATGGCTCCCATAGAACAAAACCGAAAAAAGAGACTTATTTATAAGGAATTGGGCATTAAAATGAATTAAAGTCTTTTACAGTCGGCTGACTCAACTGTAGCCTTTCTTACTTGTTTTTTTTTTTAAATTTTTATTTTTTTTTTTAATTTTTTGGTAGATATACTTGTATAAATAATAATTCTTAATTCTTACATTTGCATAGTTTCTTCAACTGTTAATAATACATTTTTCATGCCAATTTTAGCGAGAAATTGTTTCAAAAGCTAATTAACACCTCGCTGCCTATTTAGAGATTTTTAACAGATTTTTATTGCTGATGTTGCAGTAACTCTGCTTCTTCTCGGTTCGATTTCTGCTTCTTCTTGCTGTTGTTTCTCTTTTAAATGAACCGTTAAGTGGCTTAATAAGTTGCATACGCAATTTAGCGCCAAAAAAAGGCAGAAAGAAAGAAAGCCGTGCCAACAAAATTGCCATACGCACAGTGGCACCAAATTGTATAAGAACACGCTGAAAAATTGGTGAGGGGGGAAGGGGTAGATAAACAAATTTGGCCATCGCTGAGTTGGGAAAGTTTTTGTTTGAGTTTCGAGGGCGGAAGTTGGTCGTCAACATGGGGCAATACATAGACGGTTTGAGTTGTAGATAAAACGGTATAGATACGACCCCGTAAAAGTGCTCCTAAATGGCAAACTGGCCCTGACTAATTGCAGCCACTGTTGTTGTCGATGTTATTATGGCTTGTAATCTCAGTTACTTTTAATTTCTTGACGGCTTTCTTTTGGCCAAAAACACATTTTGAAAGTTCTTAATGGGTCAACAGTGTTTGGCCCTGACACGTGCATATCTAACTGAATTATTGACCGACTGACTAATCGACTGGCTGGCCTATAGACGGCCTGACTGATTGACAGACTGATTGACCCATTTTGGGCATGATTGAGCAACACATGGCCGAAAGCATTAACAATAACAATAAACCAGCTCCAATTGCAGCGTTATTGAAATTGCATTAAAAAACTTACAAACAGCGACACGCAGCAGAAGAAGTAAAAAGTGTCGACTCATCCATCAGTTACACAGATGTACAGATACTTAGATACAAATGTATCTTTATGTCGAGTAACTTTTATAATTTTGGTAGGTGTAACAATGATTCGCTTGTTTTATTTTCTTTCGACCAATGCTGTTACCACCATTATTTATTTTGGCCTTTTGCGAAATCAATTACAAGCATAACGCATACGCACAGTGGTACAATTAACGTGTTTTCTTATTTCGCATTGTTAAATTTTAATTCAATTGATTGTAAACAGTAAATAGTCTTATTGTGATTTTTTTTTGCTAAGGGTATAGCCAATTTTAGTGCGTGCTGAGTATGCTCGACCTTCTCATGCCCTGCGTATGCATAAAATACAAGATAAAAGCTTGGAAAAGACTATAAGTTAAAAACAAAAATAATTTCCATCTGATTTATTAATTTAACATTAAAAAAAGGTTTTTATAATAAGTTCAGTCATTAAAATATAATTTTTTCACTCAAATTTTCATAGCATAGGAAAAATAGTTGTACCCAGTCTAAATTAATTTTCAATGGGTATACAAAATTAAATAATAGGCTAATATGCCATAAACAGATGTTAAGCACCTTGGGCCAAGTCTCTGTCTATGTATTATGGCATTGAAAATTCCGTTACATGTGGTAGTTAGTTTTGAGCCACATATAAAAAAAAACTCTTAAAACTTAACTGTATAGCTGTCTGTGTGGGCGTGGCGCCTAGTCATTACTGTGAACTTTCATTTTTCTATAGATTTTTTGTTGTTGTTCAATTTTTAAAACGATTTCGTCAACATACAAATTTGGCTAAATGGCAAAAAGCGGCTCGAAAAGACGAAAAACGTTAGCTAAATATAAACTAAAATTAACTAAATTGTATTTTAATGGGCGCACAACTTGTTTTTCGCTAAATACTTGTTGATCGGGTAAAAAACCAAAAAAATAAAGAAAGAAACAAAGTCAAGACTTTGCTCATCAAATATGATTAGATAGATTTTTGTTGTGGATGCGCATAATTAACGCATTAGTCGGTCTTTATTATTATAATTTGTGTTTGCTTGTATCTCTTTTAAATTCAGCAACAAAATTGAGTGAAAAAAATATGAAAAATTCAACATAGAAATTATGCAATCGATTGTTAGTTTGTGTTGTCTGCAAAAAAAAAAAAAAAAAAAAAGAAAAAAAAAATGATTTCAATACAATTATAATATTGATTTTTGCCTTTCAAGGTTAACAACGCCAATTTTGTTTTATTGCAGTGATTATCATGTATTTCTTTATTTGCAGGTGCCATAAATATTTCATTGATAGATTTAAATTAACTAAATCTTCATTTTATGCCTTCTCCAATTCCATTCCCCTTTTATTTTTTCATTTTTTCGTCTTCTATGAACTAAGCCTTGAACCTGTTTGTTTTCTTCTACAAAATACACACTGTTTCCTTATCGTCTTAAATTTTAGAAAAGAATTCTCAGTTCAGAGAGTGTCAAGACTTTTACATTTCTTAGAGACAGTGCTGCTACTTGATATTCAGTTAAAAGCACTGTCCAATAACTATAAAACTAATAATAACTTTAAAATCAATTGTTCATGTCTGAGAAAACTTTATAGTTGTGATTTCTTTCAACTAAGTATTGTTATTCTTCGATAGTGTTACCAAAAATCGTATCAACTTGGACTTATTTGTTAGTACCAGTGTAGCAAGTAATATTTTAGACAGTAAACTCAAAGTGAGTAGATGGGTCTTTTAGATTTTTCAAAAGGAAGCTTTTTCGACTCCAGAATATACATTTTCAATCATTATCCACAGCTGAGTTGATATAGCCATGCCTGACTGTCCGCCTGTCCGTTTGTCTGTCTGCATGAACACCTAGGTCTCGGATATTATTAGATATTTTGCTAGTTTATTTCAAACTGCTGTTAAAAAGTCGTTATCGTAACACCAAAACTTGCAACATAAATTGAACTTGAAGCAAAAGTTTAGCTAACAAATATTTAAATTTAGTTTACAATATTTCAACTGTCAATTTAGTTTTGAATGAAATTGTTGTAAGTGTTTTAAGTGAAACATGAGCTATAAGTTTAGTAAATATTTTCAGAAAGTTCAATTTCATTCGCTAAACATTACTTTCTCAAGTTATAGAAACAGAAATCATTAGTGAGAGAGGAAAGAAAAAAGAAGCTTAAATCTAACGACTTGAACTAAATATTGAGAAAGCAGATTTTGGAGCTAGAAAAGCAGTTCCCTCACTATATCTCCAGCTAAATCGCTCTCTAACTATCAGCATGTCTGTCTCTGTTACTCCTTAAGAGCTAGATGTTTATTGCTCTCGTTTTGGGGCTAATCACAGTGACAGTTTGTAAAGTGAAGTCATCACTGTAATGCCAACAATTAAAAAAAAAAGATAATAAAAATTTAAAAAAAAAAAAATGAGAAAAGAGTGTCGCTAAAGTAAAGAAAGAGTGTGAAGGAAGAGAAAAGAAAAGAGATGAATCAAAATGCAAATGATCTCGTTAAGAAACAATTTGGCGTTTTGAGAAGAAACACAAACAAATAATGCGAGAAAACAATGCAATAAAAAACGAGTTAAGAAAAAAATTGTTAAATTTATATATAAATATATATATAAGCCAGACAATGCAGCATTATATGTTAAGGAGTCGGGGGTGTAGTGGGAGAGAAATAACACCAAACTTGAAACATAGTTTGAATTCGAACGAAAGTGAAATTGAAACTGAAACTGAGATTTACGTGACCAGACGCAGATTTATGGCTCTTTTTTTTCTCGTATTTCTCCTCACTTGATATTTTTTTTAATACGCTGCAAGTGTTGGAGGCGCCTCGCATTGTTTTCAGCTGAGCCGCAGTACATACAAATTGTGGGCAAACAATTAAAAAATTCACAGCAAAAACAACAACAACAAAGTTAAAGCCGAATTCGTTAGCTGCATTTTAATTTCGATTTGCATTCAGGGCCAAAAGAAAGCAGCGTCAAAATGCGGCTTATTAAAATATCCAATTATTGCCAAATTGTAGCTCACTTTGGCCCAAAACGAAGCGAAACCAAATGAAACGAAAGTGAAATGTTTCACCTGTTTGCTGTTTGCAGGTGCAAGTAGCGCTGTCTGTCTGTCTGTGTGTGCCAAGAAACCCAATGAACCATCATCGCACCTGAAACTGAAATTCAAAGCTAAGCTCAACTGAAATTTAAGCCTCACATCGTCACCGCATCGTATGTTGGCATGAGAACCCGTCAACAAGACGTGGCTGAATGCCCTCTGTTAAGTCGGCAACGCCCTACAAATGCCTCAGTAGTTGCAGGGTATTTCAACTGCTGTGCTCAGTTTGTTAAAGCTTCAATTACCTAAGGCAAGCCAGAAAAAAGCATTGTTATCGATAACTATATTTCTTAGATCTCAAAATAGAAATCGATTTTTGACTAGTTGCATTGATAGTTTTTATCGAATTTATCGATAAACAAATTATTGTAGAACGCGTTCGTTTGTTCCAACTCTAATTTGTATTCTTTGTTCTTAGCAAGCAAACTTTATCGATTCTCAATATAGCACATTTATCGAAGCTGTTATTGTGCGATTATATCTAATGAAATTTCGATAGCTAACCATAACAAGTTTGTAATTGTTGTCTGACTATGGTCGATGTCATTAAAGAATTCCCAACATCGTAAATCGATAACTATCGATAAAAACGTTTTTTTAACAGAGCTTATCTGTTGCTTCGTCAGTGCACTGCTTAAATATTGTAACATAATCTTTTCTGAATAATTTTAAGGCTTAAATGACAGTAACTTTGGATGAACTAATCTTCATTAGCATCGATAACTAAGTTTTATCGGCTTCAAATGTTATCGACAGCAGTATAATTGCATTCGATTGTTCATTTGTATTGCATACAGCTGCCCTCTAGTATATTTCAATGTTATAAACATTTCGATACATATCGATATATCGATAACATTATGTTGATGTTTACTATGTGGTTTTACCGCTGCTCCATAATAAAAAGTTGACTTTATTTAACAAATGTAAGTCATTAGCTATTTATTCGTTATTCAAAGTGTTAAAGGTATTATATCTTACAGATTCTTATCGATACATTAGTAGAAATGATCTGTCAATTGCCATAGATTATCAAACACATTTATTTATTGTAGCTTTTTGGCCATTTGTTTAAATATTCGCTTAAAGCGTTTCTTGTGGCTTTAATGAATATATATACATGTATTCACATTCATTTTGAATGAGACACTCGATGAATAATCACTTCATTCATTCATTCGATCATTCATTCAAACCAATCCGGCTGGAACTAGTGGCACTACTGGAACTTCTGGTTCTTTCAATGCTGTTATTCTTTCCGAGTCGAATCCATACACAAAATGTTAAAATATCATTATCAAGGTTACAATTAACATATTATCGATAGAAGATTAATCGATTGTAATTAGTTAAATGGCAAATAGCATGAGATATTTCCAGAAGTGAAATGATATCATAGTGAAATTTAACTGAAATTTCTCAGGGTATTGGAATTGGGACTCGACTTTTGTTGGCTGTTGTTGCCATGCTATGGGCTTTCCCTTCTGATTAGTGGCATTCCCATGCGCCCAATCGATTGTCGGCATCGCCATCGACGATTTGAGCATTATGTAAGCGTGTTCATTCAACGTGTGACGTATTAATTGAACTTTATGGAACCATAAAAATGAAAAGAAAAAACGAAACGCAACAAGTTGTTGTAAATAGTTGTTGCTGCTGTTGTAAGTTGCTGTTGTTGTTGTTGTTGCAGTTGCAACTTCTTGTTGCTGTTGTCAAAGTCAACTCCTTTTTGCTCACATAATCGCATGTTTTATGGCGTCTCTTCTCACAATGTCGATGCCGATAACGATGATGCTGCTGTCGTTGCTGTTGTTGCTGTTGCTGTTGCTGTTGTTTCTCGTCTTGACTTCGATTGCCAATTCTCCAATCGTTGCTTGTCGATCGCAAGTGACCTGCTTTCTCTTTTGTTGTTGCTGTTGTTGTTGGCCACAAGCTCTACCTGTTGCCACCTTTATTTATTTAAAAAAAATATTTTTTTGTGGGCGACCCTGTAAATTAAAGGCCTCAAAGGGGCTTTCAAGTACACCGCTGTGACAAAGTGGTGGGCGGTGCATTATAGCAGCTACACTGCCAAAACAAGTTCTTAATATTTATTTATTCTTTAAGTTATTTTTCTCTTGAATGAATGATTTTGTTTAAGGACAAAGTTCCTCTTTTCCTTCATACAACTTTATACCATCAATACACTAACAAGTTTAGTAGTTCTAACTTATCTGAAAACTAAAAAGTTGTGCATGAAACAATTCAAACTATTTTGGAACAGAGTCTTACAAAGTTGACAACACTTGGTCTTAGACTTTGCCTACACAAGTTTTTAGCCGACTCTGACTTTGGCCTGTCGACGGGTACTGCAAGAGCACGTGTTAATTGTAGATGCTGGGAAGGCCGCATTTCGAGATCACAGTTCAAATGTTTTGGGTTGTCGTCTTTGGGGGCCTTACGAGTAGGATTGGCAGGTGGGCTTTGAGGGGGGAGTGGAGAGTGGAGAGTGGCAGGCAGACAAACCAACCGCACGAAAAAACAAGTTTCAATTTGAAAAATACATTTTCGCCGTAAGCAAACGTTTTATCACTTAACATGGCTTTGAACTTTGTTGGCCAAAGAGACACATCGAGTCACAACGCACTTAACTTCGCATCACAATCGACTAACACATCTCAAATGACGCTTAATGGCAATTATTACTGTACCAGTTTTCGCAACACATTTGTTTTTCTCATATTTCTTTCTTTACATTTATTTTTATGTTAAATATGGCATATTACCTGTATATAACAAGTTAATGTCTCGCTGCCCGCGGCTTATGCAAGTCAATGAGCTGTCCGACCAAATGCAAAAATATGCCCAAAAACTAGAGATGAGCGCTATGTTTAAGATGTTGCATTAGTTACGAAATTTCATTGTGGAAAATATTTTTTTTTTAATAATTATATATTTACAATATTTGACTATCGATATTTATCGATTAATTTATAAGCAAGTAAGACATAGACATGGTGTATTGCTTTGAAATTGTTTAATTATATTTTTTTAATTGAATTTTTATTCGTTATTGATAACAATATGATTAGTTGTATTTAAATATCGATAGGTAAATGGTTATCGATAAAGCGTATGCTTGTTTTTTGTTAACTGAACCTAAGTGTATGCCTATGATGTAGAAAGAGACGAAGATGTTTGAAATTAGATATTTATAATTTTTGACAATCGATATTTATCGACTAATCGATAAGCAAGCAAGTCATATACATGGTGTATTGCTCTGAAATTGTTTAACTATATTTTTTTAATTGAATTTTTATTCGTTATTGATACCAAGTTGATTAGTTGTATTTAAATATCGATAGGTAAATGGTTATCGATAAAGCGTATGCTTGTTTTTTGTTAACTGAACCTAAGTGTATGCCTATGAAGTAGAAAGAGACGAAGATGTTTGAAATTAGATATTTATAATTTTTGACAATCGATATTTATCGACTAATCGATAAGCAAGCAAGTCATATACATGGTGTATTGCTCTGAAATTGTTTAACTATATTTTTTTAATTGAATTTTTATTCGTTATTGATACCAATTTGATTAGTTGTATTTAAATATCGATAGGTAAATGGTTATCGATAAAGCGTATGCTTGTTTTTTGTTAACTGAACCTAAGTGTATGCCTATGAAGTAGAAAGAGACGAAGATGTTTGAAATTAGATATTTATAATTTTTGACAATCGATATTTATCGACTAATCGATAAGCAAGCAAGTCATATACATGGTGTATTGCTCTGAAATTGTTTAACTATATTTTTTTAATTGAATTTTTATTCGTTATTGATACCAATTTGATTAGTTGTATTTAAATATCGATAGGTAAATTGTTATCGATAAAGCGTATGCTTGTTTTTTGTTAACTGAACCTAAGTGTATGCCTATGAAGTAGAAAGAGACGAAGATGTTTGAAATTAGATATTTACAATTTTTAACAATCGATATTTATCGACTAATCGATAAGCAAGCAAGTCATAGACATAGGCTTTTGCTCTTAAATAGTTCAGTTGTGTTCGTTGAGCTATTTATTTTAGCGTAATTGATAAGAATTGGAATAGATATAAAAAATATCGATAAGTTAATTGTTATCGATAAAGCCTATAGTTGCTTTTGTTAACTGAACTTAAGTGTAAGCCTCTGAATATGAAAGAGATGATATCGTTGTGTTATCGATTACAACTTTTAGGCATGTATCGATCGCACGAAGCAAGATCTTTTGGCGCATAAGCTATCGGTTTAATTGGTATCGTTTTCAATAGACGGAACCTATATAAGTTAAATAATCTCAATTCGATAACAGTTATCGCTTTAGTCCACACTCCTCTCTACCGACAACTTAATTAAAATTTAAATAAAACGCGTTAACTTAATCCAGTTAACTAAGTTGTCGAACAAATTTGCGTTGCTGCCCACTGATAACAAGAGATCGCAGTTGAGTAAAAGCTACAAGAGCCGTAATCAACTGTATCAACATATAAACTATGCTGTATATAGTATGACATGTAATATCGAACAATTTGCATACGTAATACGCTCTTTATCGACTCTGTCAAATCGATAACAATTTATGATGTCATTTATCACTTGTATAACTCGTAAATATTGACAGCAAAACTTGTCGAGCTCGACGCTTAGCGGGAGTTCAACGATATTTATCGCCTATCGACCGATAGGCGGTGCTTTTAATTGGAATGCCAAGTTGGCCAGCTAACGGTAATGCTTTGTGGCAGCTAATTAATGCGGCTTAAATAAGAAGAAGAAGCCAAAGCAGAGAAATATAAAAGCAAGTTGCAATTGCAAATGGAAATGGAAATGGTGTTTGGGGGGGGGGGGGGGGGGAAACGGAGAAAAATCGTAGATAAAATTGGTTAAAGTGGCAATTGCGAAAATGGAAAATGGCCATGGGGGAAATGCTTGATTGCATTGCCAACGAGTTTTCACTTGAATTTTCTTTGAAATTCGAGACGCCTAGTTAATGTCGTTAGATAATTTTAATGCCCATTTAGACAAATTAGTTATGCGTAATTTTCAATTGGTTTTATATTCGATTCGATAGTCGATTTGACGTGATGTGCTGTGATTTGATTGCTTTTAAATTCGATTGGTTTCGATTGTTGTTATTACTTATTTAACAACGTTTGAGGCATTCGTTTGCTTTGGCTTGCTCACTCTATTCTTCTCTACTTTCCACATCATTTATCTATTTCCTTTGCTTGTTGAAATTAGTTTAGTCTACTGTTTCTAGATTTAATACCCTGTAATTAACAAATCTATTTTTTAACGGATTTTGCTTGATCGTTTTAAGTTCAACTCCATGTTCCACTGTGATCTACCCCATTGCACACTGTCTACAGGGTATCTATAATATATCTGCTACGATAAATTCTTTTGCACTTGCTGTTAGTTGCAATTAAATAATCAGCGCATTGCTACAAATTGCTGAGCGTCTGAACGAGGCCTCGAAACAGTGGAACAATTATGAATGAGAATCGCATAGAAAGGTGCGACATAAAGTTAAATGAGAAAGCAAAAAAAAGTGGAAATTCAGTTCAACTGAATAAATTAGTATTTTACATTATTTTTTAAGTTTTTATTTAAATTTAAGTCAAAAACAAATTAAAAATTCCACAAATATTTGCGAATGACAGAAATGGCCTGGAATAAACTTTTTAATTATTTCACGATTTTATTCAATTAAATATTATTCATTTGTTGTTTTCTTTATTGGACTTATATTCACTTAAAAAGTGAATAAATTGAAATTTAAATGGTACAAATATTTTATACATTTCATATATCAATTAAAAGTGAATACTTAAAACTGGTTACAGGTTGAATATAAAAAATTAGTAATAAAATAAAAATTATTAATAAATAAATTCTTATTATTAAATTTTGAATATGAATTTGTCAATAAATGAGTTCTCAGTCAAATACAAATCTTAAAAAATATTTAAAAAATAATCTGGTGGTGATACGCACTCAAAATAAGTTACCATAGAAGTATTTATTCAATTAAGCGATAAAGGAACTGTTTTAAAAATTTGATAGTCCGATTTGGAACTAATCAATGAAAAATTCTAAATATGTTTTTCAGTTTTTACTCAAAAACAATACAAATAATGTATTTAAAAATATTTTACAAACAATTTTATAGAAATAGAAACACGATTTAAGTAAATTTAAACAAATCGAAGTAAGCAGCTAAATAAATACAAAATAACTCAAACAAATTATTACAAAAGCAGCAGACAATTTAACCGCATGGCTGGTACCACTGTGCACAGTGTAAAGTAGCCTTTTCAATTCTGAGCGCTTTTTCAATGGAATTTGTTAAGTGAACTGCACAAAAGCAGTATTAACTTGACTTGGTTTTCTTTACAAATATTTTGCTTGTGGCAATTAGCACACAAATTATGTGTATTTACAAGTGTGTGTGTGTGTGTGTGTGTGTGTGTGTGTGTGTTTGTATCTGTGTCTTTATGTTTGCTCAAGGTCACAACTAAATAATAGAGAGTCCAATACAACTTGTGCTTCTGTGTTGTAATAAATTTAATGAGCGGTTTGTTTTCTATAAATCTTTTTTACAGAATTACAAGGAGAAGGATGTGGGCAAAGTTGTGTTATACACAACAAGTATGGGCATCATACGAGATACTTACGGTAAATGTGCGAATGTCAAGCAAATATTACGTACACTGCTCATCAAGTTTGAGGAACGTGATGTCTTCATGAGTCTGGAATATCAGCAGGAGATGAGAGATCGTATGCAACATGAAACGATACGTGTGCCACAATTATTTGTTGAGGGTCAACACATTGGTGTAAGTATCTTTCAGATACATTTTTACCTAACTTAAGTGTTTTCTTTTTACTCACAGGATGCCGACACTGTAGAGCGTCTGAATGAAAGCGGTGAACTGCGACAACTGCTGCGACCCTATAAGGTGAGTTACACAATAACATTCGTTAAGGAATACCGTGTAATTTTGCAATACCCTGTAAAGTTCTGTTCTTTCTATGTTAATTGATTTTTTATAAGTTAATGTCAAAAATACCCCGTTAAAGATTCTATTTTCGGATTTGAATTAATTTTGTATTTGTACTAAAATATACCCTGTAAATATCTCTCTAAAATCTTTCGCTTATAAGCTTAAAATTAGTTTATTAAAAGTTTTACCTATTAAATGTTAATTTCTTTTGCTTTGAAATGAATTAGATTAATTCATACCCTGTAAATATTTTTGTTTAGTTTGTAAATGATACCCTAGATGATGCCGTTGATATCCTTTAAATAGGTTTACTTAAATGTCTTTCTTTTGAGCTTAAAATTTGTTTATTGAATGTTTAACTTCTTTGAATTGATTTATATTTATTAATACCCTGTAAATATCTATAATTTCAGTCCATTGCCACAGCGTACACCTGTCAAACGTGTGGCGGCTATCGATTACTACCGTGCTCCTCGTGCAATGGTTCCAAAAAGTCCGTGCATCGAAATCATTTCACCGCTGAATTTGTTGCACTGAAATGCATGAATTGCGATGAGGTCGGTCTGGTCAAATGCCCGAATTGCTAGGATACTGGCCACTCGGCATAACCGAAGCTGTCTAAATTTAATTTATTTACTCGCGTACCAACAAGTTTTTTTGTGTTTCGTAACTTTAGTAAAATTAATAACTAATCCAGCTCTGTGTTTTTTTTTTTTTTTTTTGAGACATATAAATGTATAAATGTACGTAATTTTTTTTTATATGCTACGAAGCGAAAATGTAGTCGTTTGTTATTAACAGTTGTGATATTTCAAATTCAGTTTTGCTGCTAAAGTTTCGCATATATTGAAACTTGAGCACAGCATCTGACAGCGATGGCCCTGGGAAATGTGAGCGAGAAACTGGCACAATAAATAGATATAAATATGCATGTATACACATACTTATACTCATATATACACATACACACGCAATTTTGTTTTATAACTGTCATCAGAGTGACATAAATACTTTTATAAATATAAACAATAACTATAAATATATGTAATGCAAAGAAAGTTTTTAATTAACGGCCCTTTCAGTGGACTCTCAAAAACTGCTGCATACTTTGCGGCGTAGATTAAATTACAACGCAGCAGAAACACAGTCATGACAGGTAGCAATGACTTTAATTATGGCATTAAGTTAACATCGTCTGAAATTTTAAGTAAATTTAAAAACAACCAACATAAACTTCATACAGTTTTAGTTGCACTTAAAGTTAAACTGAGACTGTCTGTATTTCTAGGGTAAAGATACTGCATACTTTTAGGCAGTTGTGCAAATTGCTGATCAGTCGTTGAGCGAGCTGACTGTAAAAGATCCCTTACTCCTGCTGGCGCGTATTTTTAGGAAATTTGTCTTATAGGAGCTTTAGGCTATAGTTGCCCGATACGGTTCAAACTTGGGTAAGGGTAGTTATAAGCATGATACTCACATAATTTGTGAGTTTGTTAGCGAAACCTCAACTAACAGTGCATGTCTTTATACAAACTTGCCATTATTTATGGATTTGTCCTATGGGACAATTTATGGTGTTAAAATTTTTTTTTTTTTTACAATTTCTGATTTTTTGGAGCACGTGGGGTAATGCACAATTGTTAAATAAACAATAAACAAACATTCTTTTTGAGCTCTGGCTTTTAAACTTTTTCCGTTGCCTACTTTTAGGCTGTTAACGAAACGAGTTTTCAGACTTAGGCGTTACTCTAAAAAATAAAGGAAAATTTGAGCTCATTAGCAAATCTAACAACAAATTACCAAAAACACTCGAAAAAAAAAATAAAAAATAACAACGTATGCGTTGTCGTACATTTTAAAGTCCCTCATTATATTTTTTCCAATTCTTAATATTTCTAATATATATACTATTCTGCCTGGGAATCGCTAGACGAATCGGGGGGCTGATTGACTGACTGATTAATTTGCTAGATTGATGGGCTGATCATGTCTGGCCAATTGAATTTAATGGAGCCGTCAAACGGCGGTACAATGCGAAATACGGAATCGGAACGGACCTGTTGGATCTGCTTTGCCACGGAGACGGAGAATCGTCATGCCACATGGTTGCATCCATGCCAGTGTCGTGGCAGCACAAAGTGGGTACACGAGAGCTGTCTCTATCGCTGGATTGATGAGAAGCAGAACGGTAATTCCCGTATGAAAGTGTCGTGCATGCAATGCCGTGTCGAATATCTGATAATATATCCCACGGTTAGTCGTGTCGCCATTATCCTTGAAGGCTGCCAGGATTTGATAAGACAGTGCAGTCCATTTATCGCAGTCAGTGCCTTTTTGGGTTCAATCTATTGGACGGCTGTAACTTATGGTGGCATTACAATTCTTCAGGTTTTTGGCCAGCAACGGGGCATGGAGCTAATGGAAAAGGGTGACCCATTATTTCTGCTTGTCGGACTGCCATTCATTCCGGTGGCCTTGATACTAACGCGCCTCATACGATGGGAGGATGCCGTACTGCGTTTGTGGCATAATCGCCATGTGATTGTTAGGAAATTGCCGTTGATCAATTGGCTGTGCGATGATCAGGGCGATGCGAGCGATCTGGCAACGCCAACGGTGCCCGATGAGCCCATTGATTTCTCTCGCATTTTCTGTGGCGCCATCATACTGCCCAGCGTTGCCACCCTCATGGGAAATGTAGTCTTTCGCCATATGGCAACGCCACTGCATCGCACACTACTCGGTGGACTGACGTTCATTGGACTAAAGGGTATCCTAAAGATCTATCTGAGGCAAAAGCAATATCTGAACAAGTCGAGACGCCATATTGTCGACTATACGGAGGATAATCTACGTGACTATGGGAACAATCAGCCCCAATCTCGATCTATGGGAAATCTTCGACAAAATGCTGGCTACCAAGACGATGAAACTAGCTCTGATTATGGAGATGAAGATGAAAATGAAGATGAAGATCAGCAGCCGGATCGAGAGGAAATAATGCAAGTGATGTCATCATCAGCACCATCATCGCAGGTTGATTCGGATGCCGATGATTTTCGTGAACATGTGATTATTAGTGTGCCAGATCGTCCGTTTACATTATTTCTCTAAGCCGATAACGATAACGATACAAGAAGGAGAACAAGGGGAATACAAGAAATAAATAGAATTCTTCGTCTTCCAGGCAGATAGATGCCTACGATCGAAAGAAAACAGGGGAAAGGAGAGATACAAACATTTAACATCATAACGTAATGTTCATAATATGTATGCAAATTCTAAAACAAATATCATCTAAATTCATTTGTCTTTTAATTACATGTTCACGTAGTTCTTCTTCATTTTACTATACCCTCTTCTGAACTGGAAGAAGTTAATATAGTTATAATAATGGAAAAAGTAAGTTAAGACTTGAACTAAAGTATATTTATTTAGCTATTTTATTTAATTAAAATTGATAAAGCCGTTAATTGTTAGTCAAAATATGTTATTGGGTTCCCAAATACTGCCAAGTCATTGGGATTAAGTGTTGTACAACGTTAAAACGCACGGAAAGTGTTCATTTCTAGGGGTTAAAAATGTATAGCATACTTTGTGGGGAAAAAGTTATTTGCAAGCAAAAAATATGTGTTTTAGTAAACGTTGTAGCTACCTCAACAACATGACGTTCTCGGTGGAGAACCGTGGAGTTCACATGCGAAATTAGCGCTGGTGTTCCTGAAGGCAGCATTCTGGGGCCGACCCTATATTCGATATTTACGCATATGCCCCTGGATCTGCGCCACTTTGGCTGATGATATGTCCATATTTGCTGCAGGAAGCCGCTAGGTAACTACAAAATTAACTTAACAGATTTGAGAAATGTGCTGAGACCTGGAACATTGACATCAATGCCAGCAAATGCGAAAATTTTACATATGCTTTACGACCCGGCTATTATCCAATTGTAATATTTCAACAACAGCTTATGGAACATCATGAAGGGTAATAATATCTTGATATATACTTAGATGAATACCTAACATTCAAAAGACATTTTTTGATAGCAAAAATAGTGTTTCACTGAAGAACAAAGTCTTAATCTATACAAGCATATTTGCCCCATTCTGGCGATAAGTTCTTCTTCAAGTCTACGATATTGCGGCCAAGTCCCATCTGTTCAATGACAGAGTTTTCCAGGCTAAGTAGCTCAGAATTATTTCTGGAGTGCCGTGGTACGTGCTGCAGACAGAATTTAATACGAAAACTAGAAAGCGTTTTAAACTAACAGTCTGCTGAATACGTAACCCGCTTGGAGAACCATCCAAGGAAAGCTGTCACCCAAGCAGACAGAGGAATCAATTAATTAACCTTTAACACTCATAACTTGTAGTAAATATTATAAATAGATTAATTTAAGGTGTTTTAAGCAACAACCGTAAAATTAAATAAAATATAAGAATCAAAAAAATCTATTAATAAATGCTGTAATTATGTAGAAATATTTTACAAACATTAAACTGTAATTAAATTAGTGCGTAGAATTTTTAGTTTTTTTTTTTTTGAAATTTTTGGAACAGAAAATTCGAAGCCTACTTAAATGCTTATTCGCCTTAGATTGGCATGATTCATTCCTTTTTTTTTTTTTTAGCTTTGACTGTTTAAACTAAGGACACTTTGATTTCTTTCGTTAGAAATCTTAAAATTAAACCGTGTCGAGTTACCCGGAAAAACATCGATCAAAGTAGGCGAGCAGGGATTTTAGTCGGTTTCATATCACAATCGCAGAGCAGCTACAGCAATTCGGTCGACATATTGAGAGCAAAAACTACATAAAAATTCCAACTTTTTGTAAATTCGATATAGACATACATTTTTTTTCCGTCTCAACATTTATTTCTATTACATATTTTTTTCTTCATTTCTTTTTTTTTGCTTTCTCTCTCGCTCGCGTTTGGTGAACAAATTATTTGTCGCGCAAAATTTAGTAAATTGCATTGGATTAAAAGACGTTCAGTTTTAAACAAGAAATAAGCAAAAGCGCAGCGCAAATATGTCGGACAATTCGGCGGTGTCGGGAGTTTTGAATGCCCTGCTCTGTGGCGTTACTGGCTATGGATTTTATGCTATGGGTCCCCAGGATCATCCATATGCATTCTCGGCCTGTGTCATTGGATTCTGTCATGGACTCTTGGGCATTGTTAACTGTATCACTGGCGATTCGAATGTGCAGAATGCAAAGGAGACAACCAATTGTATTATGGAGATCGTACCATTACCACTGGTCAATATTGATCTGTTTTTTGGTGGCGAAAGCAATAATATTGCTTTGGGACATGGCATATTCATTGTGCCATTGGCCATATCAGTTCTGGTCGCATTCATCAAGGGCGGCGATGATAGCGATGAGGCAACCGAAACATTGAAACTTTTGACCATTTTGGGCAACATCACATCCCTTTGCTATTTGGCCGTTAACGAGAGCAGCTGGGTTATGGGCGGCATGGCATTTTTGGCCTTTATGGCCAAATATGGTGCCGAATTTATTGAGACACAACTGGAGAACTCCGGCGATCCAATTAAATATGTGAGCTGGTCCGGATTCTATTTCCTTACCACCATGGCTATTGGCGGCGAGAAGTAATCACGAATCTGGAATCTGACTTTAAATCGAATCTGGAAAAAACGGCAATTCATCATTACATAATTAATATTCATTATCTAATCTAAATCTTGGACATTCAACTTTAAACTTCAAACTGGAAAATTGAACTTTATTGAAACTTAACTCGAGTACATTCATAATGCGATTAAACAATTCAATTGGCTCTACGAAGCCCTTATAGTTTAGTTCTTCGTGTATTTTTTCTTTGGGAAAATTATTTCAAAGCTCTTTGGTGGTTAAGTTTAAGATTTGTTTTGACAATTGAATATTTTTTTTTTTTTTGAAGAACTTTTCGTTTAGTAATTTAGCTATAATTTCACAAACGTATTTAAATTTGATTTTCACATCAAAAAAGGGTAAAGTTACCTATCGTGGGCACTCTCTGGTAGCGGGCACTCCCGCTTAAACCTAGACAGGAATTATATACTACTGATCCGAGTATAGAAAGTTGTATTTATTGATAGTACGAAGTTTTTCAGCTGATGAAACGAATACATGCACATATGTATGTAGAAGCTGTGAGCATTACAAAATTAATGTGAAAAAGTACATAAACGTGATATAGATTCTTTACAACATTTTTATACTCTCTGCAAGAGTATATTGGGTTTGCGCAAAAGTATTAAACAGGCAGAAGAAGACGAGGCAGACCCCATAAAGTATATATATTCTTGATCAGCGTCACAAGCCGAGTCGATATAGTCATGTTCTTCTATCCGTCTGTCTGTGTGTCTGTCCGTATGAACGCACCGATTTCAGAGATGGTAAAAGCTACAAGTTCGAATTTGGTCTGAATCGACTCGATATTTAGTCAGTCAATACAAGAATCTTTTTTTTTTTGATGCCACGCCCCATTCGCCCACTATGAGCAAAAAACTAGACATACCTCGTAAAAAATAGATGTTTTAAGCGAATATCTCATTAACTATGGCACTTAGGAATACCAATTTTGGTACACGTGTTCCTAGAGACCGCATAAATGCATTGCCACGCCCTCTTTTTCCGTAAGAAATTAAAAACTTTTCAAACTTGTATACCGGATACCAATTTTAATATTATAATCGGGTATAAGTGCAAAGAGTACTGTACGGTCGGGCGCACTCGATTGTACTTTTCTTTCTTGTTTTATTTGGAAGAGTCCATTTAATTCCTTTACTAACAAGTTCTAAAGTCTTCAACCTTTTAATTTTCACAGACACGTCTGCTTAAAATACTTTTGGCCAAAAGTAATAGGCCAAAAACAGAGCTGTGCCCATGACGGTGACCTTTTCCTACAATAGAAAGTAAATATATATATATATATATATAATATATATATATATATATATATATATATATATATATATATATATATATATATATATATATATAGTACAGTATTTTACGGGATTGAGGTGGTTAAACGTCGTTTAATCCCAAAAGAAATTAAATTAAAGTTTTTTTTTTGTTTACAGGCCACAATGTAGATACAGTAAAAGCTCCCTTGGCCGGACAGTCGCGGTTTCAGTATTTTTATCCGCCAAAAGTAGATGTCCGCCTAAGGAAACGGATTTTGTATGAAAATTATGCAACTTGGGACTATAAAATTCGTTCGGCATAGCAAGCTGTCCGCCTTAGGGAGCTGTCCGCGTGTAGATCTTTCAATGTGTTTGCAATAAAAAGAAAATTATTATAAATTGCAGTTAACACCAACGTTTCTAAGTATAATAATTGAATTAGACAATCATTTAATTAAATTAAACTTTTCCATTTTTATGTATTTTGCATAAACCAAAAATTACAAATTCCAACTATCAACAGATTTTTTGTTAATTAGTTAATAATTAAATATTCAAAGGCTACTTAATTTATACGGAATATTATTTTTTTTATTACAATTTTTATAGTTTTTTATGCGATAAAATCCACTTACGATATTTCCTAGGAAAAACTCCAACAATTTTTAAATAGTAGCAGAAACCAGCTAGGTCAATCAGCTATCTACAATATACTTGACTATGAGATCAGAGAGTTATATGTATTTTTATAGTTTTATAGCACAAGTTTCAATCGTTATGGGCTGTAAATAATGTGAAAAAGTAAAATCGAAAATTGTTGGTATATTTTTTTTGTTTTAAATCAAATTCCAGTTGAAAAGAGGAAAAGTTGTTGCTGTTGAAGTATTTGATAACTATTGGAATGACTTGGCAATGTCAGTAAGTTACAGAGAGTCGGTTGGACGGGGGTACGGAGGTACCGAGGGTCTTTGGACGGGGGTACGTGGGGGATTTGGAGGCCCAACCTAAGCCTATAACGCTCGACTCAATGACAATAAGAACTAATAAATTTTAAGGCCTAATGTCAACAAATGGAACGAGCATTGTAAGCGAGTACTTACCACGCGTCACAATAACTACAACGCGCTATCTCTTTTGCACTCTCGCTCTCACAAACTCTATCTCTGTCACTGTTTTCCCTGTGCAGAGCATAACGCCCACCGAGAGGCGTAAAACCACAGAGTCTGCTCAATGACCATGACGCCCCAAAAGTTGTCGTTGTAAAAACTTATTTAGTTGCGTCTTTTAGCTTGTTTATTGTTTATTGTTGATTTTATGACTTATGTTGCGCTGAAGCGAAGCTTGAGTTGATACTACCCCTTTGCTTAATGCCTAACAGCGGGGTCTGCACAGCGTTGAGCAGACCCTGTACTGTACTGCTATGCAACAGGAAGTGAAAGTGAAATAATTACGTTTAATTTTAATTCTGATTAGCATCAAATAGTCTACTCCAAGCAACTAGTTCTTAGAGACTAGTAGAGCTACACTGAAACAAAAGCTGTGTTTAACTAGATATAAAACCCAAAAGATATACTCGAAAGTTATAAAGCAGACTTTTTGATGTATTATATGAAAAGTTGCAAAAAACTCTTCTAAATTCCATTGAAATTGTAAAATGTTTAAACTGGAAACTGTTAAAATGATTTCATTATTTTTGTTTACTACAGGTTCTTTGTCAGCCATGCACACTCGATTTATTATGCATTACTTTGTGATTGGCAGCTGACGAAATGTTTAAATCAAGAACTGGTTGTTACAAAACTGTCTGTTATCATAAGTAATTGGCCGTCATTGTCTTTGGCCCGAGCTACGGCTACGATTTCAACTCCAGTTCCAGTTTTAGTTTCAGTTCCAGTTCCGCGAACTAAGCTTGACTAAGCCTCGCATGCTCTGAAAGGCTTATATAGACAGAGACAGAGACAGAGAGAATGGGACAGAGAGAGAGGCAGAGACAGAACAGCAGAAAAAGAGACAGGGAGACTGATAGACTGGAAGAGAGAGAGAGATATGATGAAGTCATCTGCAGCTAACCGATTTGGCATTTGACATTGATTTAACTGGTTCACGATAAGGTCCCAGACACATAGGGCTTATTGTTCTCAGTACTGCTCACAACATAATGATACCCTTTACCCTTAGACATCAAATACTCCTATACCTAAATACCCTGTACAAAGTACATTGCTACAAAAGTGAATGAGAATTGTTTATTGTGTATGAACCACTAGGTGGGGTCAAGTTAAATTTTTAAGTTTTTGGTTAAACATTTTTAATTAAAATCAAACTATATATAAAAGATAAATAATTTATAGTCTAATAAATAATAAATAGTTTAAAAGAAAACCAATACACTTGTATAATGCTGATGACCCTTGTAATTTAAACCATAAAATTCAGTTTATATTTTTTTAAGTTGTACAAAAAAAGATTTATTTTTATTCAAACAATTTAAAAATGATAGCGGAGAAAAAGTGTTGTCAAAGTTTTGTTAAGAATTGACTTAAAATTCCTTTTTTTATTATTATTAAAAAAGAATACTAAATAATTTCTCTGAGTGTAGCCACACATACATCCGGCTGACTACACAACGAGCGGCACTCAATTGTCGATAGACCCTGGGGCGACCCCAACACGCACACACACACACAAAGCTACACTTGGGGTCGTTTATTGAACCCTTCATCGATCCAAAGTTAACGCATTGTGGGAAAATTAGATTTATTACTTGAAAAACCCCAACAAGTAAAAAACTTATTAAAAAGTAAAGCAAAAGATGATTAAGGGAATTTTGGAATACTCTTGAGAGTTGAGGCTGAGTTTGGATTTTTTAGATTTTGGGGATCATCGCAAAATATCCAGTGTACGTACTACGTAGATTGAGTATGACTACGAGTACTCATACTCATACTTGTGCACACACTCTTGCTCACTCACTCGCACCCATTTAAATGTAGCCCAAGGCGGTCTTCGGAATTTTAGAATGTTTGCCTCATGAAACTGCTCCACATTCAAATAACAATAACAATAACAAAATAATAATGTTAATAATAATTATAATATTAAAAATAAAAAGAATAATAATAATAATAATAATAATAATAATAATAATAATTACTATCAAATAAATTTTAAAAATTAGAATAAATTACTATATAATTGTTTTTTTTTTTTTAATTTTTTTAAATTTATTTTTTGTACTTACAAAATCCTAGCTGAAATCTTCAGTTCTTTTGTTTCTCTCTTTCGAAAACTATATCTGTCACTCTCTCGTTTTTTATCTTCTTCCATCGCATAAATTACATATTTTTATAACTTTTCCGTGCAATCATTGCAATCTATGTCTCTCACTCAGTTTCACTTTTTCCTCTGGTCGAACTTCTCTGCTCTCTTTCTGTCTTTTGTTGCAACTCCTTCCTTCTCTTTTAAGACAGCATTGCTCTTTTTAACCTTATCGGGTTTTTCCAACTTTGTTGCAATACTTTTGATAACGTTTTGAGTATATTTTGTTTTTTCTTTCACTCATTCTTTTAATCAGAACCAAAAGATATGTAACCCAGAATTTTCCGCTCGTTTCTTTGACTCTTCCGTAAATTAATTCCCAAACTTCACGTTGATTGGCTTGAATTAAGAAATATATACGTAAGTATATATATGTATTTATATTTTATAGTTTTTACATTGTTTAAATGTTTATCACCACCTGTCAAGCTGTTTGGTTACCAGAGTTATCAGAAAGAACTGTCAACGCACTCTTGAACACCCTTATCACTGAGTAAATATCTTTAAAGGGGGAGTTGGGGGTTGCAGGTTGGGGAAATAAGTGCTATATACACTCGGTGTACAACTTTTAACTGCTGCAATCGTATTTGTTGGTTCTTCTTTTATTATTTATTAGATCGCCTATTATAAAATGGGAGAAACTTTTTCATAGCTTCAGTTCTTTCTTATCATCAATGCTCCACTTTTTACCTGAACCTATCTAATTTGCACACACACACACACACACACACCCACTCAGACTCAGACAAACACACACACTTACATTTGAAAGCGTCTTTTACCACACTCACTCCATTTCCATTTCCTTCTGCACTTTCAATGAACTGATTAAATAAAATTGAAATTAATATTGAAATCGAAATTAAAAATCATTTATTAAAGCCGACATCACAACAAACTATTGGACAATAGTTCTAATCAAATTGAAAACTATTTTACACACACAAAACACACATACACATATGTGTCATTTACACAGTGGATTATTAATTAATTAATTATTATAGGTATTAAAATGATTTTAAATAAAAATAATGATAATAATAATAATAATAATAATTATGATAATAATAATAATAATAATAATAATAATAATAATAATAATAATAATAATAATAATAATATTGAACGACTAAATACGGACTGAATTCAAACTTGTAGCTCTTATCATCTCTGAAATCTGTGTCTTTATGAGGACAGACAGACGGACAGACGGACATAGCTATATTGACTTACATTACACAATTGTAATTCAAATTTAATTTAAATTCAACCAATTGCTTAAATGTGTTTTTTAAAATAATTTTCAATTCCGGATTTGCCCCACTGTGCATACAGACTGTTTGCTACTTGGGGGTGTTCTTAAATCAACTTGATTGTTAATAATGCATATCAATTGGGCAATTCAATATTTTATTTGTGCCATCGATTTGGCCGCATTTAAAGTCGATCGATACTCGATTTGGTGGCTGTTGTTATTGTTGTTGCTGTTCATTTTGTGGTTTATTTGATAGGGCCAAGAGTGAACTTATTGGCCATATAGAAGCATTAACATTAACATTCATCAGGCATTCCGGTTTCTGGTCTTCTGTTAAGCCTGCGCGAGAAGAATGCCGACGAAGAAGACAAAATACCCAAGACAGAAGAATAAAGAAGAAAGAATAAAGACAGAAGACCAAAGACAAAGACAAAAGACGATAACGATGACGATGACGATGACCCATAACGAGACTGTGGCAACAAAATCGTTTTTATTCTATAGATCGTAAAATTCTCGCCGAATAGCTAAACAAGTTGAGAATTAAATCAGGAGACAAGAGAGAAATAGAGAGAGGAAGAGATGCAAAAAAGACAGAGAAAGATAAAGAGTGAGGGGGAAAAAAAGCGATGGAACTTAAGAATGCGAAATGCTGTAAACTTCTTTTTGGAATTAGAATGTAAAGTGAAAGGAGTTCTACAGGTTAATGGCATGCTATGCCAATAACCCCCCTCCCACAATGCTGCCCGCTCCCCCAAACACACACACAACGTACGTATACTGAGCTTTGGGTTAAGGAACGAAGACTGTAGACAGAAGAATTTGTAGACTTTTTATTGGCGAATTCGGTGTTAAACTGAAATTTCAAGCAGCCTGCTGCGTAGAGATGTGTGTGTGGAAGGGTGGGTGGAGGAGGGGAAGGTGTAGGAGTCTAAATGACAGCTGAAAAGGAGTTAAAAGTGTCTCCCTCACTCTGTCTCTTTCTTTCTCCCTCACTTTTCTTTCTCTCTTTGCTTTCTTTACGCTGTTGTTTTAATAAATGAGGAATTAGACTGCTTGAAAATTATTTGAGCACGATATGAGCCACAGTGAGTTACTTAAGAAATTAATCACACACACGCTAATACTAGCCCAGTAGAGGGCATTTTAAAGTCGAGCAGCTTTTAAGCCTTGTCAAAATCTTCAATAATTCCGTTTAGAAAGTACAGAACAAAAATTCTGCTTAATTTGTTGCTACTACACAAATTGTAGCTTTTTATACTTTTTAAGTTTTGTACATTTAATGCTGCCTCTTGCAGCTTTAATCCTATTGATTACTATAGAAAGTTTGGGCCAAATTAATAGCTGGATTGGTATTAAGATAATTTTGGCTTTGAAGGAATGTAAATGACTGAAGGGCGATGCTAAAGATACAAATAGAGCTATCATTGGGCGAGTTGACAGATTGGATGGACGAGGCCTATTGTTGTCTGAGACAAAGAAGAAGCAGAAGCATAAGTAAAAGAAGAAACAGAGGCAGAGGCAGACGCAGACGCAGAAATACTTGTAGCTGTGGCAGCAACATCAAATTGCGGAAGCAGATTATTAACACCGAAATAGTTTTGTGTGTAGGATTAGTGACAAATATTTCAAGGGGGCTTACAAGAGGGGCAGGGGCTCTAGCGGGAAATGGGGGAGTGGGAGTGGGAGGAACAGTTGGACGGACGACCAGAGAGGCGTGTGGGTGGACGGCGAGACGGAGACAACGGCTGCCACAATGGCCTGACAACTGCGAGACGCAACACACGGCTACAACAAAAACAGCACCAACAAAAGCGACAACAATTAGAACACGAATAATTTTTGTATTGACAACACGCCGTATACGTAATACCCTTACAGCTAAAAGACAAGAAAATAATAACTAGAATAATGAAATAATATAAAAAAGTAATTGTTTATATAAAATTGTTTAATTTTAAAAGTAAATCACAGTATTATTTAAAATATTGTTAATAATTTTCCATCGTAGATAAAAGTATTAACTTTTTAATGGAGTTTAGTTAAAGAATGTAACAAAAGTATATGTATCTCTAGACTTTACTATTAAAAACTTAAAACAATTGCAATATTAATTTTTAGGCTCGTACTCTAAAAAGGAGTAGAAGGGTCTACAAAGTTTGTCAGAAGAGAAATGTGCGTAACAGGCAGAGGGAAGTTTTTCCGACCCCATAAAGTGTATATATGATCAGCATCAACAGCCGAGTCGATATAGCGATATCCGTCTGTCCGTCTGTCCGTTTGTCCGTATAAACAGCTGGATCTCAGAGACTATAAAAGCTAGAGTTACCAAATTGGGAATGAAAGTGCGTCTATTTCGCGAGCAGACCAATTTTGTTTTCAAATTTTTGCCAAGTCCCCTACCGCACCTGCAAATTGTAGAAAACTTTTTCCATAACACCATAACTTGGAAACTATTAGAGCTTGCGAGTTATGTAAACGGTACCATTATAACTATCCCCACTAAGTTTGATCCGGATCGGACAACTGTAGCCTATGGCTCCCATAGGACAAATCGTTTGAACATTGCATAGTTGTATGGACAAATTCGCACTAGAAGTTATTTACCTTCTACTTCTTGTTAGTTATTAAATTTATTTTCTTTTTATTTCATATTAATTTGTTCAGCATTTCTTATTACTTTGCATTAGGGACTGCATTACAACTGTTTAAAATAATTAAACTTATTTAAATTTTTTAGTGCTGCGTTTTAATTAAATAATGTATGAACTGACAGACGAAGTGATCAAGTCGATAATACCCGCTTTGGTAGGGTGTAAGGGGCCAACATCTTTATCTTCCGCATGTCTGTGCTATTTATAAGCAACTAATCGCCTAGAACGCAGTCAGCGTCGAGTGGGAAAAGCGTCGAGTGGAAAAGCGTCGGCTGGGAAAAGCAAAGCGTCGCATCGCATCGCATCGCGTCTCGACGCGACGCCAAACGGCAAACGCCAAAAACGCCAAAAACGCCAACGCCAACGCCAAAAACGCCAGGCCCCATCAAAGTAAAGTGAAAAGTGTTGGACTGTTGACGAAAGGGGGCGGTGGATATGTGTGGGGGTGTGAGAGGCGGTGTAAAAGTGGGCGGGGCAAATACCTGAATGGTGTGTTGTGCGCTGTTGTTGTTTAATTTTGGAGTGGAAATTTTCATGTTGCCATAGGACGCACATAAATTAATTGAAATTTTTGTTCAATTTTTGTTCTTTTTTTTCATTTTGGGTGACAATTTTCCGCTCCGGAAAATTGTTGGCATGGCGGGGGAAAATTCCAAAAAGCCAAAATGTGCGCCGTGTGTTTAAATTTTATTTTTAAGCGGTGCATGGAATTTCTATTTGTCAGCACCATAACATACCGCAAGTATCTCTATCTGTATCTGTATCTGTATCTCTATAAATGTATCTGTATCTGTATCTGTTGGTATATTTCTTGGATGCTATTTTATTTTTATACAACAAATATTTGTACGAAAATGGGGCTACATTTGTCACACACTCACACACACACTTTACACTCATAACAAGCAGTGACTCCGTCAACAACAATAGATACAATTTTCCAATTAAAATTTAAGCTATTTCGGAATCTTATAATTTTTAGAACTAAATTCATAATTTTGCTAAATAGACACTCAAAATTTTCGTACTAAGCATTTGCAGCATTTTCAACCGATTGCTCCTATGGCAGTTATATTATGATATGGTTTGAGCTGACTTACAGCGATTTTAACATATGAACTGAGTGTAAAGAGAATAATTATTTGTAGCTTTAAAACTGAGAGGCTAGTTCGCATAGAAAGAAACGGACAGACGGACAAACGGACATGGCCATAAAAATATATTTTATGGGTTCGGAAACAACTCCTTCAATGTGTTACAAACTTCGTTACATAAGCAATATACCGCATAGAATGAGACGGACAGACGGACAAACGGACATGACCACATAAATATATTTTATGGGTTCGGAAACAACTCCTTCAATGTGTTACAAACTTCGTTACATAAGCAATACACCGCATAGAATGAGACGGACAGGCGGACAGACGGACAAACAGACATGGCTTTATAAAGTCGTCTGTTGTTTAAGACTATAGATACTTTATGAGTTCGGAAACAACTTCTTCAATACGTTACAAACTTCGTAACATTAGCAATATACCCTCTGCAAGGGTATAAAAATAAGTTATTATATACTAGTCTCGAATTAAAGTAATTAACGGGGAGTACCCTTGTTAGTTTGGAGGCAAGAAGATGATATATATTTACAAATTTATTTGAATATGTTGAAACTAATATAGATTGTAAGTTATATGACTAAAAATGTTTCAAGTGTCTTGGTTTTTATTAGAAAAAATTTCTTAATTTAATATAAATAATGAATTTTATATTATTTGATTTAAATTTCAAATGTTTTTGTTACTTATTATGAGAAATAATTTAAAAAATAATATTAAAGATGAACAACATTTAACATGTAAGAAGCAATTGTTATGTTATTAAAAAATAGAGTAAAATGTTGTTTATTGTTTATTATTTATTGTTTACTATTTGTTTTTGTTTTTGCTTTTGGTTTTAATTTGTGTTTTATTATTTATTGAGTGACTTGAGTTTAAATTTGAGTTTTCACTGGAAAAGTTGAGGCTGAGGCCAAAGCAGCGACGTGACTTCCGTTCCTCATGCGAAAAACTTTTCTAGCAAACGCAAGTGAGTGTGTGTGTGTGTGTGTGTGTGTGTGTGTCTGTCAACAGGATATGTCTACTATGTCGACGGTTTGTTGATGGCATAATTAATGCCTTGCTGTGACAACAGCCACAAAAAGCAACAACAACAACAATGTGCAACAATCATTGTAACAACAACTAAAAGCAACAACAACAACAATTGCAACAATGTTTTCCACTCAGTTCAACGTCGTCTCTTTCGGCTTTCGGGTTTTGAAGTTTTCCTTCGATATGAGCACAAGCTTTTCCGGTTTTTCCTCTCTTCCTTCTCCATCGATGTGGCTTTCCATTTGCTGCTTCGCTTGTCGCTAGCCAAAACTGCCACAAGGAAAAACGTTGTGGAAAATTGAAAAGCAAAATGCAACTTTTTTTTCTCTTCTTCTCTTCTCTTTTTTATTTTGATTGACAGCCAACAAAAGCAACAGAGTCGCAAATGCTGCTCGCTCCTCCTACTTGCACTCTGCTTCTTGCTACCTCTTAAACATTTAAAGAGTTTTCATTGAATTTTCATTGCTTTACAGAACTTTTCTTTGATATATGATAAGGTCGGCAATGCAAAGAAAAAACACACACAAAATTTACGAGGGGTGACAACAACGACATTAAAACTAGCCATTTAAAGTCAGAATTGAGAAAAGAGGGAGACAGAAGTGGAGATGAATAAATAGCGGGGGAGTGGCAGGGAGAAAACATAGCGGGAAAAAGCTAAGAATAACATTTAAAGCTAGATTTCTTTAGCTCTCAAATGCAGTAAGTTAATAGCTTTAAACTTTCTTGAATTTCAGAAATTTAAATAAATTCAAAAATTTATTTTAGTTTCTTAGGAATTTTATTTTATGTAGATATGAAAAGAATTAAAAACATTTTGTCTTGTAAAAATCTGGAGAGAATAGTTATAATGGTACTATACACGGTGTGAATTTCGTTTCGATAGCTCTTATCGTTTCCGAGTTATGGTAATTTGAAAATAGTTTTTTACAATTTGCGGTGGGCGGTAGGCAGCGTGGCGCCAATTTGCCACAAATTTAATCTGCTCACGAAGGAGACAGACTTTCATTCCAAATTTGGTGGCTCTAGCTCTTATAGTCCCTGAGATATAACTGTTCACACGGACAGACGAACGGACAGGCGAACGGACAGACGAACGGACAGACGAACGGACAGCCGAACGGACAGACGGACAAACGGACATTGTTAAATCGAGCCGACTTTATGGGGTCTGAAATGCTTTCTTCTGCCTGTTACGCACATTTCGGTTCTGAGTACAGGGTCCAATAACTCTTTTGAGGTCAAATATTTTATTTTAATAGTTAGTTTCTTATAATCAATTAATTTTTCAACTTTTTATAAAATTTTGTGCGCAAAATCCCACAATTTCTTTTTAAAATTATAATGAATTTTAAGTTTGTTTTCTTTTTCTTAATATTTGTACATTTAGATACCTAGTCAAGTTAATAATTTGAAAATTTGAGGCATGCCAATCCCCAGTCTCAAGGTGGCATGCCACATTCTTGTCGGGTGGCGCCACAAAACATTGAATCGAGTGCCTGTCGAAAGTAAAAACTATGCCCACCTAGAAAAGCGAGCAAATCTGAGTCTCAAAACCAGTTTGGGCCAAGCGGCACCCTTTCATAATACCCTGTAATCGAAATGTTGACCATGAAGGGAGGATCGTTTCGCATATATTCAAAGATCTTGGCTGTAAATCGTTTGAGAGAAGCAATACAAACTTTACAGGGTAGCTGTAAGTCCATCACAACAAGAGCTCTCTGAAGAAAGCAAATGCAAAGCTGCTAGTTAATTAACTTTTGTTCATTTTTTTAGTTGTTTACTAATTTTGGCAATCACAGGGTATGCGCTAGTCGTGCACTGCAAGATATTTAACATTGTCCGTTTAATTTATAAGATAGACAAATTAAACGTGTTAAGAAATAGCTACAACAAAATTGGATAGTTACAGGGTATTTCCTATTCGTACCTTTGCTTGCAAAGTCATAAACCTTTTACAGCGTATCTGTGTTGTGGTTACTATTAGCCAAAACAAAGTCAAGCCAGCGATCAAAGCCTTCCAAAACTGACAGATTGTGATTACCGCTAACCTCCCGCTTTGGTATACCCGTTACATTGTCCGCTACAGGGTATACTGTACAAAAATCATTTAATTTTGATTTTAAAAATGCGTCGGTAGTAAAAATAATACAGTAAAAGCTCTACTTGCGGACAGCAACCTCAAGCGGACAGCAACCTCAAGCGGTCAGCAACCTCAAGCGGACAGCAACCTCAAGCGGACAGCAACCTCAAGCGGACAGCAACCTCAAGCGGACAGCTGCCTTAGCAGGACGATTTTTAGTTAAATTATTTGTTCTACGTGCGGACAGCTTTCTCAAGCGGACAGGTCCCCACAGCGGACAACTGCTTAGCCTGACGAATTTTAATGCAAGTTGCTTGAATTTTAGTGAAATTCTTTGTTACGTTGTGTAACTAAAAACAATCAAATTGTGTGTTTTATTGTAAAGAAGTACAGCGAATGCTCCCTTGGCCGTATTCTTGTTCGCCCAAGGGAGCTCTCCGACTGAGGAAGCTGTCCGCTTAGGGAGCTGTCCGTTTTTAGATTTTTTTCTCTTAATTATTTTCATATATTTAAACAATTGTTAGTTATGCGAATGTTCAAATAAATAAAATAATAAAAATTTATTCTCATTTAAATTGCTAAAATTAAAATCAGTTTTCTCTACTTTTCCTCAAACGATGATCACAATTTGAAAGCTGGATTTCAGTGTCGGTTTTAGTATATAATTAACGGGTATTTTTGAGTGGTTGCTTGGTTAGTTGTGTGTCAACTTGTTGCAAGTTAACTGTGGCAGACACAGCGACGCAGTCAAAGCGACAACTTGGCCCAAAGGCTATTACCGGTTGCCGGCTTTGCCAACAATGCGGATACGTGCCCCAAGTTGTGGTGTGTGTGTGTTTGTGTTTGTGTTGTGGCCTAGGCGAGGATCGTAGACAAAAACAAAGCTTGCCACATGCCGCAATACGCTTTGCCTCTTTTTGCTGCTGCTGCCTCAATCAGATAAGTTAATTGGCCATTTTGGCCCAAAGGGAAAAAAACGGCAAAAAGCGAGGGAGTGTAGGGGAGGGACGTAGTAGCTGAGGAGCTGAGGAACTGTTGCCATGGCAAGTTGAAGTTGTTGTTGCTTGGGCCATTGGCCGACGACCGACAAAACGTGAACAATGTGAGCCACGTTAACACCGCCAACAACAACATTGTTAACCCAGTGACACAGTTTTACAATTCACTTCAATTCAATTGCATTTCTGAATACCCACGTCCCATGTCCCCCTTACCCTCCTCCACCAGCTGCCCCTCCCCTACTGCCTTGCATGCCACAACAATCTGATAGCGCGCCGCTTTGCCATTTCGATTTCGATGAATGCACTTTGATTATACCAAACGCCCCTCACCACGCCCCTCATAACAGTAGAACGTCATCAAGCTTGAGATCTTTGTTTTTAGCTTAATTTGCACTAAAATCAAACAAAAGAAACTATTGAATAGTTGTATTCGATTAACATTCAGGCACGAATATCAGTCAAAGGCATATTTACATGATTTGGCATGAATTAAAGTATGTTGTATAAAGTATGTTCGATAAGTATTTAAAAATATATTAAACAAGAAAGAATGCTTTAGTCGCCCCGCGACTTTGGGAAACCCGTTACTCAGTTTCAATATATTATTAACAATCGGGTATGGTAGTAACATTAGTTCAATCGTTTAGGTGATGGATTAGACAGCTTGGTAAACACAGAAAATATTCATACAAATTCGGCCGACTGTTTATACAGGAGCTATACCATATAGTAGTCCGATTTGGTTCAAACTTGGTCAGTACATGTACATCCTAGACGGGTACTAACTATGTAAGTTTGCTTCAGATAGCACAGATAACCAAAAAATTTTCTATACTAAAACATTCTAGTTTTTCTTGTACATTTACCTTTATATGGATATAGAACGCTCTAAAGTAGGCGTGTCACAAAGCAAAAAACATACTTGTACTGCTTGGGTATTATACCTTTTATTTGCAACCTCTGGGACCTTTCTAGCCCTTTTAGTTTCTGAGATCCTTTTGCTCATACACACGGACGGACAGACGGACAGACGGACATGGCTTTATCGACTCGGGTATTGACGCTGATCAAGAATATATAGGGTCTATAGGGTCAAACGTAGACCCCGCCTTAAATAAAAGTTTGAGATTGCCTTTAATAGATAAAACATATTGGTTTCTTTTAAATAAAAGAATTAATAAATAAATATTTAACAAAATTATTCAATTTTTCAAGCAAATTTTGCATTTTTTAAAAATTTCGTACGATTGCAACGATTATTTATCGATAAATGATTTATTATTATTATTGCCATAGCTATTTTCGATTTATCAGCTTGTTTCATTGTGTTAATTTAATTAAAATGATACAACAGTTTGCAAATTACACTCATAATGAGAAATGCAAGAAATAATTTAAATAATTGCTTAATAAACAAGTAATTGACAAAAAAAATAACCAAGTTTGATAAAAAATAATTGGCGCATGCAACAAACGAAATCACTGAGCGTATAAATTAATGTCTGTGTGTGTGCGTGTGTGTGTGTGTGTGTGTGAGAGAGTAGCAAAGAGCAGAAAAAAAACAATTGAATTTTCATTCATAAATTGCAATTGCAGTTGTCAATGGACTGAAGCGCCATTTACATGCGACAGGAAGTGACGTAATCAATAAACATGCGCACACATGCACGCACACACAGTCAGCTGCAGTCCCACAATTGCGCCTGCGTCGCGTCGCAGTCGACGCGCATCGCTGGCAGCAAATAGAAAAAAAGTTCGTATCCAAAGTCTTTCGTTCTAAGCACTGACCTCGTGCTGCATTCGAGTTCGAATTTCGTACAAAGTTGTAATTGCGAAAAGTCATAACAACTACAATGGCAATGACAACAAAAAACGCCATTCACAGACTAGACGAAACACGCAACGAGTGCAAGCGAGCAGGCAACAAAGCTTTGTCAAGTGAGTAGCTTGGAATGCAATTGAAGAGAGCAGCCAAATGTGTGGAGTGGAATGAGAGGGGAATTGGCTGTCTAAGAGAGCGAGAGAGCAGGAAGCGCACTTGCCTTGACGAATTGCCAATTGGATTTAAAGTGTCGACCTAAGCCAAAAAAAAAAGGTATAACATTTTTTGCGGAATGTGTCGCATAAATAACTTAAATCCCCAGACTACGACAGCAAAGGCAACTGTCGAATTTGAGTCGCGTTCCACTGTAATTATTCATTGCAAGCGTTCTGGAATGCAGTAAATACTATAAAGAAAATGCAAATCGCTTGCATGGGGAATTCACTTAATAATCAGCTCAGTGCAGTTCATTAGAAAAACAGTTAACAGCGCACGTGTGTAATCGTACGCATGTGTGTGAGTGTGAGTGTGTGCACACTTGCTCTTACGTTAGTGTAATGGAATGCTATTAAATTTAAATTTAAATAAGTCAAGACTTTAATTTACACTCAAAAATCTAAACTTAAATGTTGCAAAACATTTCTACTCGGCAATAATGTTGCATCAACATTTGTCTTTGAGCGGCGCACTCACCACACACAACACACTCAAAAAAAAAGCACTCGAACCGTTGGCACTTGCGCTCAATGCTACTTAAATACTCAAGAGAGCGCAAGCGACACGTGAGAGAGCTTGAGTGAGTTGAGAATTGAAAAAAAGCTTTCCACCAGAATCACGAGAGCCAGAGAGCAAGTGAATTTCACAATTTGGCGCGAATCAAGTCGCTTGAGTAAGGTAAAGGCAGTGAGACGGCAGTCGCTGTCGACGTCGTCGTAGTAGATTCTCGTAGTTTGTGCTTTAGTACTGTGTGTGTGTGTGTATGCATGTAGAAAGCTTCTGTTGACTGAATTAACAACAGTCCGCCAAAATAAAAGTGCAAACACGTCAAGTTTGTTGTGGTGAAAGAGGCGTGGCAGTGCAGTCACTACAGTGTCAACAATGTCTGTCTGTCTGCAGCGTCGACGTCGACGTAGGCGTTTGGTGTGGGCAGCGGGACTCAGACACGGAACATGCGCCCTTTCACTCTCCCTCTCTCGCCCTCCAACTGTCTGCTATTCTGTCGCTGTGTGTATGTGCGGTGACGTGAAAGCAAAAGTGGCCTTTAGCTCATGTCTGCTCTGTCTGCTCTGTCTGTCTGTCTCACTCGCTCTTGCTCTTTCAATTGCCCAAAAATTGCAGACAAAAGCTAATTGCAATTTCGACGACCTACATCAACTGGGAGGAGAGGGGTGGGGTGTGTTTGTGTCGGTGGAAAGGGGGAAGGGGGAAGTGGAGAGTTGTCTGTCTATGTGTATATTGATTTTCAAGTTGTTCTTGTTGCTTGTCACGCCCATTTGTGGTCAATTTTTTTTATTTTTACAAGCAGTTTCATTTTCATTTGTATTTCATTTTTAGATACAAATCTTGCAGATACACGACCGCACACAGACAGACAAACAGAGAGTGAGAGAGGGTGAGAGAGACAGACTTTTATATAGAGAAAACGCTCGTAAATGTGTTCAAATTTATAATTTGACATTTATGCATTTTTTATGATTATTTATTACGTTAATTTTTGATTAAAACTGGCGTCGACTGGCAAACATCCCCGTCTACCCTTCTCCCTCTCCCTCTCCTCCTTCTTCTATCTGTCTATCTTCCTATATGCCTCTCTGCTTCCCCTTCCCTCTGTTATTGTTGTATCTCAATTCATTTGCGACATTTTCAACTATTTCTTTAATGAAGTTGAAGTTCATGAACTTGATATTGAGCTCAAAATTAAAAAAAATAAAGGGAAAGGAATAAAATTTTGTAATTAAAATATTATTTTCTTCTTAACTAACTTAATTAGCCACTCTGCATAATTTTTTAGTATAATATACAATATATTTTAGATTATTCCGGAAACTCAAAAAGTATCTTTAGCTTTAGAGTACTGGTGACATATGTATATAGTATTAATGTCTGAATTTCAAGTCGTTTCCTGAATGCTGATTAAGTCAGGAGACCTTCCATGGGTATCATGCACCTTTGCTATCTCTATGAGTATTTGAAAAAAAATTAATAAAAAAAATATACCAACAGTACTTCTCGTTTCGACGGGAGTATCTATCAATAACGTTGCCAGGCAGCCGTGTCATAATCAGAGACTCATAAATAAAACACATATTCTACATTTAGTTGCATGTGTATGGCATATGGCATATGGTACGGCAGAAGGTACTATAGCATAATGTGCGCCATAACAATATTTGTATATACAGTGAAAGCTCCCTGGGCCGGACAGCCAAGGTACCAGTATTTTTGTCCGCCAAGGGAAGATGTACGAATAAGAAAACGGATTTGTAATAAAAAAACTTGGAGCTGTCCGCTTGAGGGTTGTCCGCGAGTAGAGCTTTCACTGTAGTACATATGTGGACTATAAAATATACAAGTACAAAAAGACGCTGAACTTTTGAAAATTACAATTGCATTGCTTGTAAAAAGATATAGATACAGTATACAGAGTTGGATCAAGTTTTATCTCACAGTTTAACATTTCAAATGAAAGCTGAGACACTTTAAAGTATTTCATTGGTAATTTTCCCTAAAAGTATATGATATATATGTATTTAATTACTTCAAGTTTAACATTTAAGAACTGAGATACTTTTTACAGCTATCTACGTTTTCTTTGAAATCTTTTATCTGTTGGAATTTGTTTGAGTATGGGGAAAATGTAAAAAATATGTCCGACAATTGCAGTGATTCGAAGGGTTTATGCATGCTTTTGGGTTATGATGTCTTTTTCGTGTACTCGTACAACTCGAAACATTTTTCGGCCAACCATTAAAAGGAATAAAACGCAAAAAGTTTCACTCTTGTCTGACATTGATGGACAGAAGCTGTAAAAAACAACCCACAAAACACACACGCTAAAATACAAAAAACTGTCTAGAAATTCTAAAATCTTTATAAGGAGATTCAAATAGAATTCGAAACTTATTTCAACTTATATTTGAACTAATTTTAACGATCTTCCCCCGCAGTTTATACTAAATTTTATGAGCACGACAAAAGTGAATCATGACATTTGACGTACAACAAATCTTTTCAATAGTCTTAGTATATACCATATATACTATATATACATACATATATATACTTATTCAGGTCTGTTCCGGTTTTTCGCTTGTATTTCACATTCGCAACATTTCGCAGAATTATATTAAGTAACGACTTGTGGGGATTTGCTAAAATCGTGAAATTCTAATGGAGATATTTATAAATATACTTTAAATACTAAAAAAATACTGCAATTCTAGTATATATTAGCAAAGCGGCATGGAATGACAATAAAAATCAGCTTAAACTTGGTTTTAGTTAACGTCAAGGCGCCTAGGCGCTTGGATCAATAAATAAAGGCCTTAAATATAACACAGTTAATACCCTGTAAAATACTAACATCACTTTTTTTATGCCTGTGCTGAATATACATGTAAAGTCACACTCCACTTAAATTTTAAGAAAAAACTTACTTTGATAAACAGGCATATACCCTGTAACAACACCTTACTTATACCCTGTAAAATGGTTTTGTCTTGCTGCGTCTAGAGTTACATAAAATAGAAATTTTTTAAGCACAAGTTGTGTTTACGGTAAAACTGATGACTGAACGACTGTTAGATACCCTGTAAAATGAACTAAATCGCAATGCACACTTTTGAGTATCTAAGATATGCTTAAAATACATACAAATTTGTTAAGTGTGTAAACTTATGTACACACATATTGCTCGACTTATAGTTACCCTTGAAAGCTACGTAGTCGAGTAACAAGTTTTCGCGCTTTATTTACAATTGTCAGAGTCTTTTGTTTACTCAGACATCTCGTTAAAATTGTGATACCACGAATTACATGACATAAACATTGCGCACGAACATGACACACACAAACATACCCATTAGCTGTCTATCTGTCTCTTTCTAATAGTGTGTGTATCTTGATCCAATCATAAACAACATTAAGAAGAAGAAGAAGAAGAAGAAATAATAATAACAACAAATAAAAATTTATGTTCTCCCTTTCTTCTTCTTCTACTTTAGCATTCTTCTTACTCCTCTTCTTCTTCTACTTTTTCTCCTTCTCTTTTAGTTGACAATTTAGTCGAATTTCAGATACAATTTCAAAATTGGCGCGACGTTTTAAACGAGACGTTTGTTTACCTGTAGTTCACCTCATGTCTCCTTGTCTGTGTCAGTCTCCGTCTCCGTCTCTGTTTTTGTTATTCTTATTCTTCCTTTTCATCTCTTTCTTCTCCTATTTCTTTTTGTTTTGTTTATATTCTTGTTGCTGTGATTTTCTTTTCTATTTTCACTTTTTACGTAATTTCATTTGCTTAGAATCTGCACTTTGCCCTCGTCTCCATCTCTCCCCCTCTCCCTCTTCCTCTATCTCTTTCTCTTTCCTGCTCTCTTTTCTTATTTCCTTTCTCTTTTTCTCACTCTCTTTGTGCATTTTGTGCAAATTGATTTGACGCCAAAGCGTTCCCGCCCTGCAAATGTCAACACACGCCGGACGTTGGAGATACCCTAGGTTGTTGTATGCCCCCGTCGGTTGGCTTCATTTCAATATACAGTTCACTCGAAACAACTTTCCCATAAACTGCACAAGTCATGCAATTGTTATCGAATATGCAACTATCGATAACAACAAAATAGTTCAAATAATTTGTGCACACAATTATGAAAAGACGATCGCTTGTCTGACGTTTAGCTGCATGTATTTAAGCGTCGGTGTATTTATCGATACACCATTAAACAAATATCGATAACACGTCTTTTGACACTTGTTAAGATTATACAAGATACATTTGTTAGATAAATTACTGCCCACGACATCACTGCCGATTCTACTTATCGATAAACGATAACATGTATATCGATAACATATTTGACGGTCTTTAGCTATGTCATATCAATAAAACATTTTGTAGATAAATTGCTACACACAATATAACTGCCGATTGTTCTTATCGATAAACGATAACATGTATATCGATAACATATTAGGTGGTATTTGGCTATGTCATATCGATAAAACATTTTGTAGATAAATTATTACACACAACATAACTGCCGATTCTACTTATCGATAAACGATAACATGTCTATCGATGACATATTGGGTGGAATTTAGCTATGTCATATCAATAACACGTTTTTTGTTACTTGAAAATACCATAAATCGACATCACTGCCGATTGTTCTTTAGCGATAAACGATAACATGTCTATCGATAACATATTTGGTGGTCTTTAGCTATGTTAAACTTACTTATTACAATATTTCCATAGTTTCTGCACACAGCTTCTCTACAAACTTTCTTTTACAGGGTATCTACTAGTCGTTCAAACAGCATTTAAACATTTAAAGCTCTCGTTTCTAGTTGAATTTTTTTGTTTTGTTGTTTTTGCTTTATCAGCGCTTAAATGTGGGAACTAAAAATGTGGGCAACCTGTGTGGTTATTGTGAGTGCAGTGGGCGTGGCAGTTGCCGTTCCCGCTGTCTTTGCCTATGCTTTTGTCGTTGCTGTAGCTGCTGCTGACGGAAAACGCGTGAAATTTCAGGCGTTGACATTTTGCGCCATTTTTGCGCAGCTAAAAACAAATGCAAGTGACGCCTTGAAGCCGCGTGAAATACAAACACAACCACACACGCACACACACGTACAGACACACACATGTACAGTGTACACACACAGACATACGGAAGAGATGCGAATAGCATTTAACGTTGCCACCTGGCCTCAAATTGAAACATTTGCTCCCGTCAAACTGATAAGTGCATTCCCCCTCAACCAACTCTCTTGGTCCCTCTTTCACTATCTGTTTCTGTGTAGCTTTCATTCACTGTCTCTCCCTCTCTCTCTGTCTCTCTTTCTGTTTCTTACTGTCCCCCTCGTGGCTTCATTGATGCTTGTGGCGCTATTTTAATTATCAATGCACGTGGCGTTTGTTGTTGTCAAATGGTTTTTTTGCTTTGTTTTATTAATGGTCATTCATTAAGACTCGTAACTGAGTTGACTCGTTACTCTTGTGGCTGAAGTGAATTGACTCGTTACTCTTTTAACTCGTTATGGGTTACAGGTTACACTCGCTGCAACTCAATGAAAATCATTTGTTGTCTTGAAGCACGATCAGCACGTATACGCCCCATCAGACGCTTGACGACGCCAGTTTGCATGCTTGTAGTTTGCCGTTTGCAGTTTGCAGTTAACAACAGTTTAAAGCTTGCAATTATGCATACATGCTAAATTACAGAGGGTTGCTTGAACAGTTTATGCAAATAAACACACATTGAAAGGTTAACCAAAAAATGCACTCAATAGGTTAAAAAACTAGATTTAAAATCAAAACAAAAAAATATCCAAGAATTTTATTTCAGATTTGATCATTTAAAAAACATTATATAAATAAAGTTCCAATTTTTTGTTAAATATAAATAAAAAAAATAAATATAAATAAAAAATAAATAAATATAATTTATAAATTTATTTAAATATTGTATTTTAAATATTGTATTATTTTATTTTTAGGGATAATTAATTTAATAATAGTGTGTGATTTATTATTATCTTTTTGATTTTATGATTATTATTTTTTATTTTATTATTTTATTTGTTGTACTATTTTATTAAATTTATTTTAATATTTTTTTTTATTTTAGCTTTTTATTTTTATCATTATGTCATATATTTTTTTTTAATTTAATTTATTTTAAAATTTATTTAAAATTTTTTTTTTCTTATTTAATATTATTATTTATTATTGATTTTTTTTTTGTGTCTTATTTTCTTAATTTTCAGTTTTGTTTTATATTTACATATTTATTTATTTAAATTTTTTTTATTTAGTTTAATTTCGAAGCCACCCTCCCATCAAAATATATCGATAAGTCAGAAGTACAGTTACGGGCAGTTAAACAGTCTGGCGAATAGCCTTCAGTTCGTATAACTCGAAACTTGTAGCTTATAACTGGCTGCATTACGACTTAAGTAATTGGTTTTTATGTGTAAAAATATATCTACATAGCTATATGTATTTTGTTCCGATAGTATGCTAATGGGCCGACTAATGCGGAACCAAACCCGCAGTTGCAGCTGCAGTTTCAGTTTCAGTTTCAGTTTCAGTTTGGGTTTTAGAATAAGTTGACGTTTCTACCCGTAAATGCACATTATTCATATGCAAATGTCTGACATATTGACCGGATTTTTGTTTCTCTTTTGGCTTTTAATATTTGTAGGCTTACAGTGCCTGATAAAGCTTATCAGGCGACGTCTTATGAGTAGCTCGACTAAACACACTCGTAGTCATAAGTATTCACTCGTCAGGCACTTTGTCATTGTCATCTCTTCAATGCAATTCGTTTAAATTTGTTTCCGTTTTTTTTGTATACCTTAACAATAACTGCATTGCGGCTATTTCAATGCACATGCCATCGAATAATCGAATGTTTTATTTTAATAGGAGTTTCTAATCCAAATGTTAATAAGGAATACATTTTGCTTCAAAGTTAAAGCAATGATTCCGCGTTAGAGTGTGCTTTCAGCATACAGTTTACATGTAGCTGCGGGTAATCGATATACATATATTTATCGATTACTGCTGAGAAAAGCCGTTATCTTTGATTAAGTCTAATACCAAAGACTAAAAACTGACTTTTACATATTTTCGATAACTTTTGCTTATCGATGTAAAGGCTTCGATTAATCGATATACATATTTTTATCGATTGCTCTAAGAAAAATCGTAACTTTTGATTAAAATTGATAGCAAAAGTCGCCGAAAGAGTGAATTTCGACTAAGACAACTTATTCGATTAAGTAGAAAATCGATTACTTCGATAACTCTAGAAAGAAACTTTAACTTTGATTAAAACTGACACCATAAACGGAATTCCTATTAATATATGATTTTTCGATAACTTTTGTTTATCGAAGGGAGGGTATCGTCGCTTCGACTAATCGATCGCTGCACAGAAATGTTTTTGGAGGCCTTTCATTCCCGCTTTGGTGCTACTTGAAACAGCAAAGGCAAATTTAATTTGCAAACAGCCTTTCGACTAATAATAGGCATTTCATCATTGTTGTTGTTGCTGTTGTTGTTGTAACTCCCCATATCTCTAGGCTAGGCCCCACCAACAAAAACAACAACAACAACAACAACTAGAGAAACAGATGCCAAAGTCAAGTTCATATTTCAGTTTCAAGGTTTTAGGTAAACATTTGCTAATAAGTAAACACACAGTGAAATATCAGCGGAAAAAAAAACACGCAAATTGCGAAGAGTGCAAAAAAAAAACAGAGAGAAAGAAGCAGAGGGAGAAAAAGAGAAAGAGAAGAAGCACATATTGAAATGAAAACGAAAAATGAAAACAAAAGACAAAACACAGACGCAACAACAAAAACAACAACGATTTAGCAATGTTACTGCTCGTTTGTTTGCTTTGTATTGTGTTTCGCATACCCTGTAAAAAGATACGTCTTAAAGATCACTTTGATCTTGGCTCAGTTGGGAGTTGAAGGCATTAAATTGGGTAGGCATAGCAAAAATAGGTGCTACCTTGATAAATATTTATGTTTCTTCTTGACCTTTCACAGCATTACTCGGGGACAGCGGCTTCAGGCGGACAGTTCCACCAGCCCCAAGTTGCATGATTTGCATACAAAATCCATTCCCTTAGGCGGACATCCCCCTTTAGCAGGCAAAACTACTGGAAACGTGGGTGTCCGGTGAAAGGAATTTTCACTGGAGTTAAACATAAATTTACCAAAAAATAATTTAACTTAAATATTTGTACAAGATTTGTATCTAATTTAAATTTTTTATGTTTTTAATGTATTAAAATACATCTAAAAATTAAGAAAGAAAAATATTAAAAAAAATAATAAATTAAATGTACTTGAAACAAAAATTAATAAAAATTTATGCAAAATTTTGTAATTTATTAAATTAAATGGTTTAGGTTCGTGTTGTTTAAAATTAATAATAAAATTAAGCTCAACTTTTCTATGATTTATTGATTTAAGATTACAACAGCACAACTTATTACAGGGTAGCTGTCTGCCAGTCAATGTCCTTTATTTCTTCTTCAAACTGTTACTTGTTGTCATTACTACGAGTATTACGAGCTATTTGTTTGCTTTCGTCTTTTATTTTATGTGATCGCATTTAAAGCAAACCTCTTCAAGAATTTATGAATAGGCAATAATTTACTACTTGAGCCAAAGATAGAGCGTGTGAGCCATAACTGCCGATCCGATTCGATTCGATTCGATTCGTTACGATAAAGATACGGATACGATAAGATGATACTGCATACATGTGTATCTGTATGTATATGTGTATATGGCAGGGCTATAAGTTCTGGCAGAAAGATGTCTCGTCAAATGTTATTTCCCCTTTCAATAAACTTCGCGGAATTTTAGGGAATTACTTGGCGCCAATTCTTAACTATTCGTGATAATCGCAGCGCAGCAAACCGACTCACACCGCTCGTATTTTAATTAATAAAAATAAATATGGTAGTAGTGGCTAGAAGCGGGTAAGACCAGTGTAGAAAACCCTGTACTATTGTTGGAAAGTACTGAACTTTAATCGAATGTAACTATGGTTATATAGCAAAGATTTTAAAAATATTTTGTAAGAATATATCCAAAACTACTATTTACGTGTTGCATAAGTTGAGTTGCTCTAGCTCCAGTATTTTCTAAATTAAAGTAATTTAAAATTTAAGTAGAGAATGGTGGGAAAAATTCAACATAAACTGAAACAAAGTAAAGAATGTTGAACTTAATTTGACTGTAGCTTAGTTACGACTGTTACACCGAATCAGAAATATATATTCTGCCTTCGCTTGAAAGGTTAATCAGTTCATGACTTAACTGTAATACCCCCCATGAGAATATATAGGCAATACAAAATAGTAGGGAGTATGTGGGGAATGGTAGGAAGTGCAGAGAGGGGGGTAGTGAGGACAGTTTACAAAACGCGCGCTGTCGTTTTCTTGGAATCAAAGTTGATTCAAGTGACTTGGAAAAACGAGAGGTTTTGAGAACTTCCTACACCTCTCTCTCTACCACTGTGCCTCTCAGGTGCCACGAGATAGCAACAGATATCAGATACCAACGGTGATATGGTGATAGAAAAAACTCTTAATAGACGATTCAATTTTACTTACTGTAGCTACAAATATTATATAGATTCTCGTACTCAGACGGCGTCTCATCAAATTTCTTTGGAAATGCTTAGTCATTGTTGTTGTTTATATATTTTATTTTTTGCAATAGTTGCATTCGTAGGAATGAATGAATTATTGTCTATATGTTTAGCTATATATATTTATTTTCCCTATTTTGTTTTCATTTTTATTTTTTATTTTTATGATGCACTCGATAGTTGTGTTTATTTATTCGGCTAGACCTTCAAGCCAAAATCAATGAGACGAATTCACTGTGAATCGTATTTGAATAGAGCGTTGGCAACGAGTCTATTTCATACTCGTTCTCATACTCGAAACACTTGATTAGCCTTTGGGGTGGGGAGTTTGCCCCTGTCAAATAGGGGGTTGTTTCCCACACACACGTGTATCTGAACTTTGGATTCGATTTGAATATTGAATGTCGAATTTGAGTAAGCAGCAAACAACTCAATGGGAATTTCTAGTTTCCGGGTATTGGTATTATCGGGTGCTAAAATTATTCACCCAGATCTAAGCCCTAACACCCCTAGGTGTCAGCAATGTTAGAATTTCTAGTTAATTACAAGCTTTGCTAGAGGGTTTAGGCAAAGTGAACATGGAGGACATGCTTAGGGAAATAAATAAATGCAGAAAAATAATCAAGTGAACCTGGAGGTTACATTAAGCAACTAAGTGAAAATGGAGGACAGTCTCCGAAGTGACTAAATGTGAATGTTTCCTTACTTTGTTAAACCCTAAGCGTTTACCTTTTAAAAGTGAACCTGGAGGACACGTATGCTCGGAGAAGCACAACTTTAGATGCCCTGCTCCCTTCCATTCTACCAACAACTAAAGATAGTGAGCTCGCATCTCGATAGATACATTCTAGATTCAACTGAATCCGGAAGAATTGAGTACAGTCCGAGGTGAGGTCCAGGTAGTACTGCATTTATCAATGGTACTGTTATCAGCTGCACTCTTGGACCGACTTGTAGAATTGCTCTGCCAGTCCAACAACAGTTACGCTTTTTCTTTATCAGTTTCGGTTGGGGTCATACTATTAGGAGTGTTAGGTAGTGTCAAACCTGTCGGGCGATCGGCAACAAAAGTGCCATTAACGAGCAGTAGAGTGAGTGAGAAAGAAAGAGCAATTAATTTTAATTAGATTAAATTTCATTTCAATTCATTTCGTTCGCATTCTTTTCTTTAATGACGACAACTTTACTTTTTTTTATTTATTTTTTATTAATTCCATAGCCAATTTTTTTTATTTCCAATTTCAATAGCCACTTTTTTTTTGTTCAATTTGTACATTTTTTGCGAATTGCTCTTATCAAAATTAGGTCAGCGCATTGTAGCCACTTTTCGTTGATTAGTTGGCTGACGGCTGCCACTAACATTTCAAGTGCCTGATAACCGGACCTGTTATCACTGCGGTATGTTAGAAACAAATCAGTTTTTATACACACTTCTTTTCTTCTATTTTTTTTTCCTTTTGCCCATACCCTGGAAATATTATGGAGTTTACGGGGAAATTTGAACAAACTAACCCAACTGTTGCAAAATATAGAAGGTTTTCTTGGAACCAACGCAAATAGATTTATAATGCCACACATGTGCATATAGATTCCTGATAACTCGATTGATCACAGTCTAAAGTTGGAAATTGTGATTGTTTTGCACACACTTAACAGCTTTTACTTGCCTATAACAAAGTTGTCATTGTTATGAGTTTTACGCAATTACAGGGTATTTGACAGTTCTCATTTGCTCGTGAGTGCAGCACGAGAGCATTACACTGTAAAGAAAGCATCAAAAGTAGCTTATAACAAAAACTATAACACTATTTTCCTTTATTACAGGGTATCAGCGTGTCTACCTTTCGCTTAAATACAGTACTATGCACTTAAGACTAGCTTAAAAGCTTTAAACTGAGCTTGAACTTTAAGTTGTGACAACTAAAAAGAAAGTAACCGTTTTTACAGGGTATTTAGCTACTATTAAAATAAAATTTAAGTAAGTAACTAAAATGTCTTGTGTTTTATTAAATTACAGGGTATACCCCATGTGTTGCTTGCTCTTTTCTGCCACTGTCTGGCTGCCTATGAGACTTTTCAAGTGTTGCCGTGTGACAAAGAAGCCACAAATCAACACCCAAGTGGATTTCAAAGTTTCGTTAATAGTTTCAGTTTTTTTTTTTTTTTATTGGTTTTTCATTTGTTGATAATTGCAAATGTTTAAGTTTAGTTTCAAGGTGCTGATAAAATACCTTAATAAATGTCTAACTGTTGATAACTTTGCGATCAGCAGAACAACGAATTTACAATGTTTTATTTTTGGACACGCGACAAATTCTTTTTATGATTTTCCATAGTCAGATTTATAATCAATATTTATATATGCATATATATATTTCGCTTCTCATTTCCTTCTTAAGCTATACCCCAAACTTAATCTTTTGATTTATTTTGAGCAGTTTAAAGTATATCAATAAATTACTTAACAAAATAGTTATTTTTAAAAACGGAAGCTTGGAAAATCCAATCGAAATTCATTTCTCTACTTAGTGTTTTACTAAGGGGTATCCTTGAAAACAGCCACTTATTTAAAAGAAGTCATCTGCAGTAGCATTTCGTTACGTTACCCCGCAAAAGCTGTGCTCTGAACACACGTGCCATACATTAGCCATTTTATTTGTTTAATTGCTTGAGTTTAAAGTCAACAGAATAACAGAGGCCAGCAGGGAGTTGAGAAAAGTATTCACATTTGGACTAAACTACGATTCAGCAACACTCGCTATAAATGTACTTAAGAAAAGAAAAGAACAGACTTTGAAAGCATAAATAAAAGTGCTTTTTACTGCATACAATTTAAAAGTTTAAGCTGACCAAAAGAGCTGACTAACTGTTAATAGCAGTAGTAGTATCGATGTATCAAGTTATTAGTTTTTGCATCGCCATCATTAGTTTTACTTTCGATCATTAACAACTTTGCTTACCCAAGGTAATAAAAGTCATAGCACAAAGAAATTTTACAACAAATGTGTTAAGTAATGAAGCTATTGATTAATTTAAAAAACTAATCTATGTAATATATTCAATCTGTACAAAATTTAGTCATTATATTTGACATTTGCTGTGAGGAACAAATTTGTTGATTAGAGCCAATTTTCCAAGTCAAAGATTTGTTTAAAAAAAAATTATTTAAGTGCAAAAAAATAAAACTTTTAAATAAATATAATATATCTTATTAAAAGAAAAAGAAATTGTTATGTTAAATAATAGTTTTTAAGCTATTTAGCAAGAGTTCCCGCAAATTCTCCGATATTTCAATTAGCATGTTTTTCCACTGCTTTTGGATCGGCCTCAAGATTTTCACTTCGTTTCATTAAATTGCTTAATTTAATTTTAGTGGCATTTTCCAGAAGAGCTGCAGAGTTGAGCTAATTTGAAAATAGCCAAGTAGCGTTTTATCTATTCAAACTTGAATGATCGGAGCTTGTAGCCAAGTTGCTAACTGACGGTAACTTTGCTCTTGACTATTTTTAGTTGTTATCAACTTTTGTCATACACGCATTCCACACACACGCACACACACGCACGACACACACTTGAGCGATACGAGAAACTATTAAATAAAAAAAAATATATAAATAAAAAAAGAAAACAAGAAAGAAAAGTACAGTCGAACACGCCCGACCGTGTAATACTCTCTGCTTTTATTCCCAATTATAATGCTTAAATCGGTATCCGGATATTACAATAGATAGTTCTTGTATTAGAACACGTTAAAACAAAAAAAAAGCTAAGCATTATCGAACATACACGTGTTTGTCTGTATGTACATACAAATTCGTTTGACGTTAAATGTATGCACATACATATGTGTGTATGAATACTATTGGTCGGCACGACTAGCGCTGTCTCTCTCGCTCTCATTGCTCTCGAATAAAGTCTTTGTTGCTTCATTTCTTTCTTGTTTATAGTCGGATTCTTATGAAACTTTCAAGAGAGTTTGACATGATACGTCTTCAAACGAATCATAAATAACAACACTGTACGATAAGAATAAATGCTTAAAAAACGGCATGCAAGTTTGAAATTTTCTTTTAATTCTTGCAGAAAAAGGGGGCGTGGCAGCCCAAAATTTTTCATGTCATTGCATTTATGCTGTCTCTTGAAACACGTGTACCAAAATTGGTATTCCTAGGTGCCATAGTTACTGAGATATTCGCCGAAAACATAGATTTTTTTCGAGGTATGTCTAGTTTTTTGCTCATTGTGGGCGAATGGGGCGTGGCATCGAAAAAAAAAAAGATTCTTGTATTGACTGACTAAATATCGAGTCGATAGAGACCAAATTCGAACTTGTAGCTCTTACCATCTCTGAAATCTGTGTGTTCATACGGACGGACAGACGGACAGACGGTCAGACGGTCAGACGGACAGACGGTCAGACGGACAGACGGACAGACGGACATGGCTATATCGACTCGGCTTGTGATTCTGATCAAGAATATATATACTTTATGGGGTCTGCCACGCCTCCTTCTGCCTGTTACATACATTTGCACAAACCCAATATACTCTTGCAGAGAGTATAAAAAAGCTGAAAAAAATGAGCTTAGGTAGCTCATACTTCTAGATCAAACAGGTAGTACTTAAAACTATCTAATATTTGCCATTCAATCGCCTCACAAGTGTATTGTGTGAGCACTCGAAAACTAGGGGAGCAGGGGGTTCAAAAAGTGCAGCATCATGGAATTCAACTAATTTGACTCATAGGAATATTCCGATTTACAAATATATGTATGTACATTTATATAAGTGTGTGGTTTAATCGCTTCAAATGCTGTCAAATTATCAGTTTCTTTTTTTTTCCATTTCTATTTCACATTAATTACACGTGCCATGCACAATAGGCGTATACGCAATACGCGTTACTCATACGCCGAGTGTTGCCAGCCGAATAATGAGCGTTACGCAAAAAAAAAAAAAAACCTAAAAAAAAACCACTCACACATGATACGTTATCGCTATCTCCTTTTCTCACTGTCGCTCTCTCCCTTTCTCTATCTCGCTCACGCTCCCTCTCTCTATCACTCACACTATTGCTGTATCTGTAGGAAAATGTTAATCTTTTGGCTGATTTAGTTAGTTCTGAAGTGAACATGGAGGTGATTCAGTTTGCCTAGAGTTAATCAAGTTTTTAATAAGTCATATTAAATAGGCGCGATATGCGATAAGTGCTAATTGATAAGTGATAAGCTCCATGGCGCCAACAATTCAACATTGCGTGGCCCGCCCGACTTCTTCAAGTGGCACATGCAACACGTTACCATATCACGCAATTCACGCACAGCTCAGATCAGATCAGATCAGTCCAGAGAGCAGAGACTACAGACTATAGACCTCAGACCTCAGACCCCAGACCTCGTACCATGAAAACAGCTGGAGATCAAGGTTAAAGTTCTTCCACAAATTCAATTAATTGATTTGTTGAAAAACTACAAAAATACAAATCCCAAAACAACTAATTGTGAAATTTTCTATTTTCAATTTCAATTTCAATTCCAATTCCCATTCCCCATTTGATTTCATTTCGTTTCGTTTTTGATTTTGATTTTTATTTTGCTTTTAATTTGATTTGCTCTTGTAATTGACTTTTAAAAGCATACAATATGTTTCAGTTATTTTGTATTATTTATTAATCAAATTCAATGCCCTAGGCGACAACTGTAGCGACAGATTTGATTATAAACATCTGGTACAGGGCCTGTCATATAGTGCAAACTGTCTGTTATTTATGGATATAAGTAATAGTGAATACACTATAATTTTGCCATGTGTTGGTTCAACTGACACATCAGTCACACATTTTCAAGTAGAAAACTAGAAATTTTTCATAAGAAAAGTTTATTTTAAAACTAAGTTTGTAGCACTTTCTTAGTTAATTATGCAATTAATTTTGTTAATATTTAAGTTACTTTAGTTTTGACACTTACAGGGTATTTGTATGTCTAACACTTACCGTTTGCACAATTTGTTCATGGGAAAAATCTGCTTGCTAATGGAGTCATATAAATATTGATGTGTAATTAAATTAAAATTTCGCCAAAGCAAATTTCGATTGCGTCTCAATTGCGGTTCTTTGCAGCGCCATGCTAGTTGATACCGACAGATAAGCCCCACCCTTCGGTTGCGCCTTATGACCCCCTCAACCTTACCTTACCCCTCCAGCCGTGACCTCGTGTTTCATGGGCAAAGTCATAAGAGTTGTTCTTGTTGTCTGTGGGATTTACCGATAGCTCTTATCGTTTCCAATACAAATCTACTACTATATAGTAGGCTGCTCGTATATTGAAAGGCATTGTAAATATTTTTAAATTCTGTAAGTTAGTCACACTTACATCGACGCAGGCATGCATTCAGATTTAAAGACGATACAAAATCCTAAATGGAACGATCTCCTTGATTGAAATTTCTAATACAGCAAAAAAAAAAAAAAATTCTTTAGATAAAATCTACTTCTTAACTCATTAAATTACACATGCAAATTTGAAGAGAAAATTATATCTATATACGAAACTATTCATAATCAATTCAAGTGAGGGAATTCAAGAATCGTGAAGAGTTTATCAGTCTGCTACGCTGGCAATTGAATTAGACGCAATCAATGCAGCTAATTACTATAAAACAAATAAAAATAAATACATAGGGGTATACGAGAATACAAATGTGTATATAGAATTCTATTTATATGCGATTTTACAACAGATGTACGTATACATTGTGTTGTTAGGCAGAAAATTGCAACAAATTATTCTAGCTGATTATTCATAATACTATACGGTGTTATCACTCAGTTTCAGTCTCAGTTTTAATTAATGTGTACTATTTAAAGTCAGATATGCATGCTTTATAGACAAGTCTATAAACAGCGCAGAGCAAATTGCACATACGCCCCATTGAACGCGCGCCAAAGACAAGAAAAGAAATCAAAACAAAAGCAAGAAGGGAATACAATTTAAGTGAGACATTTTAACACTCTGATTGTACTATATTGACGGTAATCGATCTGTCTGTTTAGACAGACATACTAGACTATATAGACAAATAGTATTTGCCTAGATTTATACATATAAAGTGCTGGCTTGCTGGTAGGCTCTATAACACTTTGGCAAACTGCTGCCCACGCATTTGACACATTTCGCTTGCTTCAAGCAGATCGATTTCTATAACATTTTATTTTAATACTCTTACTCGAAGGGTATGCTGAGTTTGGCATTGGTTTTCTAACTCAACCAACTACTCAATTATTAAATAAAAGGGAATTATCTAAATAAAAAATAAACTTATTTTAAATTTATTTAAATTGTTTATTAATTTGTTAAAGAATATTAAGTATTCGTGGCGTAAACATAGATCAGACTCGTTATTGTTTTTAGTTTGCTCTAAATTCTCTTGCTCTTCTGACGTACGTCTTAGGTGGGCTTATTTTTTTTGTCCCAGCATTGCCAAATGTTGCCAACTCGACGAACGAAATTGAAATCGAAACAGAAACAAAAACATAAAAATGTCCTAGACGTAACGCGTGTGACCCACTTTTTGGCGTTTCCCGTTATAATCTAAGAACTAAACGCAGCGAAGAAACCATAAATAAGATTACCGATTTAACGTACGACGACGGCGATGGCGATGGCGACGACGCCAACGTCTCTGCTGACGTCGCTGACCATAAAATCTATAGATGTTGAAACTGAAATTGTATAGCTTTTAAATGCTTTTGGCTACCTATGAATAATATGAATACTCATAGCATGAATAACATGAATACTATGTACTCACTACATTTTGTTGACTCCACTATACAATTTTCATTACACATTTCCCCATTTTCGCATTTTCCCACTTCCCCTTCGCAACGCAATTTCCTCGTCCATTTGACGATTGTGTCATATCACAAGTTAAGGAAATGGTTTGCCATATTTGGGTGTGTGGCAAGTGCCAAGTGGCATGTGGCAAGTGGCATATGGCAGGGAAGCAGCGGAAGGCGCCGCTAGTAGTAAAGCTGACTCAACATTTAGTAATTGTACAGGAAAAGCTTATGTCTCTACGAGTATTGGAAACAATATTCAATCTTTCAATTTTCAGTGCTAAACTTAGCATTTTGTGTACTGTAGTGAAAAAATTATAAAATAAAATGTAAGTGACATAAGTGGAGCAAAAAAAAAATATTTTTTAATTTTTAAAAATATATTTTCTTATTAACTTTTCATTTTTAATGTATAATTTAGCACTTTTCTGTAGGCATTGCATATATTTATTAAATTAAAGTAAGTGAAGTTTAATTTTTACAGCAATTAAAGAATTTAACTTACCATTTATTAAAAAATACTTATCGATAGTTGCAACGTTTCAATATTTATAGAATTTCGATAAATTCAATTTTCAGTTGTCGTTAAATTTTGATGAATTTTTGTATAGGATTGGAATTAAGCAATTGTAATAATTATGATTTGCAACACTTGCAAAATGAATAAGTGCTGTAATCCCGCGAGGATTGATTGATTGATTGATTGATCGATTCATCGATTGATGTGTACGATTATCAAAAACTATTTAATTGAAACGCTATTCGTTACTGTTTCTGAATAAGGCTCTTTTGAAGCTTGAGACGATTCACGAAAGCAAAAGAAAGAAAGAGAGAGAGAGAGGGACAGAGAGGTACAGAGGCAGAGAGACAGAGACACAGAGAGAAAGAGAGAGAGTTAGAGAGACAGAGAGAGATACGGGTAGTTTTAGATTCCTTACCCCCCTTGTATCACGTCTTTTGGTCCCCATGACAGACGCATTCGTCAAGCGTCAATTGATTCGAAATAGGAAAATTCATTGCATAATTTTATACCCTGTACTTTCAAAAGGCGTGGTCAACCCTCTCTTACAGAGATAGCTACCATTTGGTATGAAAGTCTCCATTCAGTGAAAAAGCTTTGAAAAGGGCTTAACTTCAACACTACTAGAGCTGTTCCAACCAAACTAACTCTTTGTATGTACATATGACACAAGTTATATGCTTGGAAATTTTGGTAAGAATCGTAGAACTACAGTTTACTTCGGCATAAACGGTTTGCAAAATGTAAACAGTTAGCAGAAACTGTCAGCTTAAATTTGTCATGTACAGGGTCTTTTACAGTTAGCTTGCTCAACGGTGATTCGTTCTGTGTTCGTTCGTTGTGTGTGCATGTACATGTGCATATCTGTACAGTTATAAAGCTTTGCATATTGTGCTTTTTGCTCATTAAATGCAAATTGTTGTTGTTAATGTTATAGTTGTTGTTGTTGTTAAATAGTAAAAGGTCTCGCACGTGTAATTGATTTACAGACAAGCGTAACACACACACACATACACACCATTACATACACACATACACCAACACACACAAATCACAAATGCGGAAATGAAATATTTTACACTCAGTTACATTGTTGCGCCGAAACTGCGTTTGAGATTTGAAAATTCGCACAATTGCGAACCGACAAATTTATGCATTTAATTATATACAGTAAAATACATAGACACATCTACGGGGGTGTGGGTGGGACAAGGGATGTGGCCAACGGGGCGTGGGGTTGATATTTGATGTTGGCATTAGATCGCTGAATGTTTACCAAACGATCAGGCGTCTGTGCTTATTACGAGTTTATTGGCGCATTAAATAATAACAAATACGAAAGGTCAAAGCAACATGCACGACTTGCAGATGCTCTGCATTTTGTAATAAAAAAAATAAATAAAAAAAACATACAGAAAAAATTGTAAGTTTTCTTTTAACCTCTTTATGTTCAACCTGAGCTTGTCGTGCAGTTTTCTTAATAAATTTCTTTTTACTTACACTTGACAAAGTGACTTGTTATTTCTAACTACACGTTTTGACCTCCCTGTGTCTAAACAGGGTATAAACTTAGAAAATTTGAATCACAGCAAGTCAAAACAAATAAATGCAACAAAGTGTAGTTTTATCGACTACAAGTTATCCTATAAAGAGCGAATTTTCTGCTATAATAACAACTGATGGCAACCCTGAACGTTCCAAATTAGGCAATTTCAGTCCAAAGAGTGTCTAGAAACGAAAATAGAAATATCAACATAAAAATTCACAAACGTATCTTTAACATATGGAAATCTTTATAGAACTAAATTGAAAATGTTCTAAGAGGCGAATGCGTTTTCCTCAGATTATTGTTGCCACATTTTGAACATATTCCTGTAACTCACAATGTTTAGAATTGAATTTTGGAAACTTAAACAGGAAGTTGAATGCAAATGAATCAAATAAATAAAGATATAGGAAGAAACTACTAATTAAAGGAATTCTTAACACTTGAGACATTGGACATGGGAAATATGTGAGTTATTAACCTTTGTTTTCGCTTAGATTAGGTTAAGCTGAACGTCCTTCATGGGTGCAGTACATAGTTGCCACTTGGTGGCCCTTAGCGAAACGATCGCAGAGAAATTCCTTGCTTGAGATCTTCTAGGATGCGCAAATGATTGGCAAAAGCCAGCAGATGCAGATGAGTCCGCACTCATTTTGAGGCCTCCTTAAATGAGTGTAGTAGTGGTGCTCCCAAGCACTTTAGTCTAGTGCGAGCTAAGGCTTAACAGTGGCACAGGCATCAGTTCCTGTTTCGTTGCAATTCCTGTCTCCCACCAGAGACCTGCAACGAGTGATTCGAAAATTTTTCGAACAGCCCGCTGAATTACTCGTTTGATGAAAAGTTCGAACACATCCGAGCACACTCATTGCAGATCTCTAATACCCAGCATCATTCTGCACTCTCTTCGAGCAAGGTGTAGAAAGTAGCGGCAGAGGTGGGCAGTGTGCTCGCCACACATTATTTTTGATATCTTGCGAGAGGTAGTGTTCCCTGACTAGCGGCTTATGTGCTCTTTTGTGCTCTGCTCCAGCCCATCTTGCAGTGATCTTAGCCGATTGTGACTGACTTTTCCATGCTGACTTGTTCTTGACTTTTGGTTTTTATGACTATTGCAGAAGTTTAGGGAATGAGGAGTAAAATGACATCACAGACATCGATTTCTTGGTGCTTACTTCTTAACAGTTTGCTAGATTCATTCTTGCCACTGGTTGGAGCTTTACAGATCAGCCTACGCAGGCCTAACACAGCTTCTCTTCTGAATAGCTTTCTAACCCTTCGTATTCTACTAATTAGAAAACTATGTAATTATTCAAAAATCCATTTCTTATGACGAAAGCAAGCACACAAATTTGATGGCATCAAATTAAAACAAAGAACTGCTTGTTGAGCAGTAAATGCATTGTTCAATTGATACTTTCAAGTGCGTCTTTCCGGGAAGTCCATTGAACTAAGTCATAAACATTAGCAAAAAAAATAAATAAAAATACAAAAAGTAAATAAAAATAAGTCTGGCAAGCGAAAGAGGCATTAAGATATACATATATACATGGCTGAATACACTAAAAAAAATGTATACAGTGAAAGCTCTACTCGCGGACAGCTTCTTCAGGCGGACAGCTCCCGTCGGACGAATTTTACAGTCTCACAAGCACACAAAATCCATTCGCTTTGCCGGACATCTTTCCTTGGCGCACACAAATACTGGAACCGTAGCTGTCCCGCCAAGGAAGCTTTCACTTTATATACTTTTCTAAACTAGAACTGATGGTCTGAAAAATAAATATACATTAATATAGTTAGGGAAATAAATGTTCAATTAAAATTTAATTTTTAAATTAATCTAATTTAAGCTAAGCAATTTTAATAAGACAAAATAAAATTAGCTTAATATTTTTAGAAAAGAAAGAAAAAGTTTTTACTGGTTTCCATTTGTCTAGCGCCTTTTGTACTTAAGTCCTACCGTTTCTATTAATTTTTTGAATAAAACTAATTCTTAAAAAAAAATGGTTTGAATTTTGAAATTTTAAAAATTCTTGGTTCGGTCTTGCTTTCAGTGTACTGCTGCGTGGCATGGCATATACAGCGGTATGATATGTATGCAAGTAAGAGTCTACATATATCATTTTCATGCATGACAGGCATTTAAGTAACTCTCGCTTTTGGGCAATGCCAATGACTTTTTGATTATGTTCAAGTTTCGTTGTTCTTGCGCCTTTAATTCTTTATTTTTCTCCTGTTTTTCAATTTCTTTTTTGTTATTTGGTTGCGTTTTTAAAAGTGACTCTTTGACGGTTTGTCAGTTTGTCCTTTTGTCAGTTCGTTTCTCGGTCGGTCGTCGTCGTCATCATCATTTTTTATGTGGCAACTGTCATTAGCTTCCTTTGGCGCTGTTATTTATCTTGAAGTTGACTCTTTGACGGCAACACTCAAACTTAAACTCGTTGGGGGTGAGCGGCGCTGAAGGGGTTAGAGCAGAGGGTGGGTAGGGGTATGTGCATGGTTATCGGGTTGGAGTTGGGGTAAGTTTTTTGAAGGCGCATAATTGCGAATTATCAGCGTTTTACATTGACATTCTACGCATTTTTAATGACTTCTTTTTGGCCAAGAACTTCAACTGCAAAGCTCTGGCATTTTCTTTACTCTTTCATTCTCCACATTCATATCCTGTAGACTGCAAGACGAAGAAAAAGCAGGGGCAGACAACAACAAAGCAAAGTAATGAAAATAAAAGAAAACTTTAACAGTCTTTTCGGTTGCCAAAAAAATCACAAAAAACTAGGAAGAACAATAAAGAAAAGTACAGTCGAGCGCGCTCGACCGTATAGTACTCTCTGCATTTATTCCCAATTATAATGTTAAAATCGGTATCCGATATCGGTATCGGTTAAAACAGCATGCAAGTTTGAAAAGTTTTTTTATTTCTTACGGAAATAGGGGGCCTGGCAGCCAAAAATTTTAAATGACAATGCATTTATACTATCTCTAGGAACCTGCATACCAAAATTGGTGTTGCTAAATACCGTAGTTACTGAGATATTTGCCGAAAACATCGATTTTTTCCGAGGTGTGTTTGGTTTTTGACTCATTGTGGGCGAATGGGGCGTGGCATCGAAAAAAAAAAAGATTCTTGTATTGACTGACTAAATATCGAATCGATAGAGACCAAATTCAAACTTGTAGCTCTTACCATCACTGAAATCTGTGTGTTCATACGGACAGACGGACATGGGTATATCGACTCGGCTTGTGATGCTGATCAAGAATATATATACTTTATGGTGTCTGCCACGCCTCCTTCTGCCTGTTACATACAAACCCAATATACTCTTGCAGAGAGTATAAAAATGTTAGAGTTAAGTGATGCGACTTTAGAAGACCCTGTACAAACCGTAAGAGAGCCTAAAGAAACCAGATAGTATATCGTGTTTTTCTTTTTCTTTCTTATACTCAATCAGAAACAACCCTTAGTTTTTTTATTTGGGTACAGGGTCTAAAAAACGAACTTGCCTAATATCCACTCACAGCTTAAATAACATCATTGGCATTTGACATTTGACAGGCAGACGACGACGCGTCGTACGACGTCTTGCAATCACCCAGACCCTTTTCCCTTCCCTTTTCCTCTCGTCTCCTCTCTGACTCCCTAAAAATACACCACCCTCTTCTCCATACCCCCCGGTATATAGTCCCATCAAATGTTTGCAATTCATTGTTGCTTTAACTTTATGCAGTGTCAAAATTTGATGCTTACCCAACTCAAATGATATTCCAGGCAGACTTTTCTCATTCCTCATTCCGTGCTCAGTCATGAATTCAAGACAATTTTCTGACAACCCTGTAAAGGGGTCTTCGAAGGGGTCAGGATGTCCGTTAACTGCTTTGTCTCTGACAACACTTGTCAATCTGTCAGTTCAATAAATCAAATACTAAACTACTTTTTATCGACATTCATTCGAAATTCTGAACAGGGTGAACAGGGTGAAAAGTGTTTACATTTGTGCATCTGATGGGATTACTTGTGTCTAGACTCTAGACTCTAGTCTTTCTGAAAGTAGTTCGACTTACATGAACAAAGCTGACAAACTCTGCTAAAAATTTGATCTAATTCATTAACAGGAAATCTTAATTTTAAACTAAAACTCTATTGCTGAATAATAGACAATTTAAGTGTCAGTTTAAAAAATATTTCAATGACTTTAAGAGTAAGTTTACGGAAGTACGGAGTAAGCACCCTATGAGGCAACTGTTTGCCAACTAAAATATTTTAAATTAAAATTTAATTTAGTAGATTAAGTTTAGTTTTTAGACCCCGTGCTCTAAAAAAGAGTAGAGTGGTCTTCTAGGTTTGTCAAAAGCGAAATGCGCGTTACAGGTAGAAGTAGGCGTGGCCGACACCATAAAGTATATATACAATATAGCAATGTCCGTTTGTCTGTCCGTTCCTGTCCGTATGAGCACCTAAACCTTTCAAACTACAAAAGCTAGAGCCACAAAATTTGGAAAGAGAAGAAGGAGTACCGGGTCTTTTACAGTCGGCTCGTTCGACTGTAACCCTTCTTACTTGTTTGAAGCTAAGTTTATTAGCTTAGATCAAATGATTGATTTTGTATTAAAATATTTAGTAGGTAGTACTTCAAGTCGGTTTCATGGACAGTTCCTCATAGGCAAGTTCCACTGTAAGATAGTCAAAATAGAATTTGATTTCTAGTGAATTTAAATGTTAACCACTTGACGCAATTTTAAGCCACTTGACTACAATGACTAGAAACACGTATTAGCCTAATACGATCTAGTATATAGTAAGTATAGAATATTAGACGGTTTTATTAGTTTGTCGGCAGCCGTTTGGGATGTTGCATATCAATTGTGGCAATTAAATATATAATTTATGTTTATTATTATTATTGTTATTAATATAATTCTTATTAATTTGCCTGGGATTTGGCGGCATCAAAAGAAACAGAAACTGAAACAGGAAAAAAGAAAGAAAAAAAAAAAAGAAACTAAACCGAAAAGGAAGCTGAATAACAAATGAGGGAACGATGCGAGTCGTACCCGCATAATAATAATAATAAAACATATACATAATAATAAAATATAGTAATATTAAATGGGTACACTTTCAAGTGCTCCAATTCTGGGAATACTTCTCAGTTCGTGGACGGAAGTTGAAAGTGTGAATTTCTGCGAATCGGCTTCGTCATTGATTTCGCTTTGAGTGAATGACTGAGTGACTTTGGTTCCCTTGGATTAAGATGGATCAGCACATAGTCCCAGATATGAATCAAATACGAGTACACATCATAGGCCACAAACAAAGAGAATCTCAAAGTTGAAACTTTTAATTTGTCGCGTTCGTTTTGGTTTCATAAATCACTTAAAGCGACAATCATGTATCAACATGTTGCTACATGATTTTTACCACCCTACCCCCCCTTGAGCCTAGCATTCACACCTTTGATTGCCACCTCTGTTTTAAGCCCCCAGCGAGGTTAAGTTTCTCCTTCCTCTTTGGCAGTTGTCAAAAAATTCGCACATTTTTTATGCCCAAGACGTGATACGCACCTGAACTTGTGCCACACCCCCCTCTGGGCACCCGTACCCCTGTCACCTGCCGCCACTGTCATGTAGTCGGCAATTAAAATTGGTTCCCTTCTTCAGTTCGCTGCCCCTTTCCCTACACCCAAGCCCCCAAGTCCCCAACAACAATTCAATTCCAATTGGTCAGGGCAACTGTTAAATAATTTATGAAGTGCGTAGAGTTTCTGGTGCGCATTTCAAGCAGCACTCCGGGCAGGCCCAAAAAAAAAAAAAACATTCACTTTGTTAATGTATGAGCAACTAGGAGTTACCCTTTAAATATTATATACCCAGTAAATGTACAAAGACATAACTTTTTATACTCTCTGCAAGAGTATATTGTTTTTATAGCCATGTTCGTCTGTCCGTCTGCCTGTCCGTATGAACAAACAGATTTTTAATTTAACAAAGGTTTGTTGTGATATTAAAACAACTTATTGTTAAACTAGAAACGAAGACTAAGATAGCAAAACAATTTTAAAACCTCTAAAATATTCATTTATTTTAAAATATTTATTGACAACTTGTCTAAAAATTAGAAACAAATTGTGGTCAGAAACAAGACTAAAATATTCTATTGGACCACTTTTAGAAATGAAAAATGTTATCGAATTTATCGATGTGTCATAGAATAGCATCGTCAAAATATCGTTTGACATAACATAAAGTTATAAAATTATAATTATAAAGTTTTCTTTACAATTTAAACAGTTTAAAACTGAAATATATTAAAATTAAACTACCTTATTGTGGACACTTGATTGCTACAGGGTATCCACATACTTTGCGGCATCGCTCACGCACTTTTTGCTGTAGTTTTTTTTTTTTTTTGTTTTGTTTCGCGAAAGAAGGTTTTGAATGAAGCCGGAAAATATTTGTCCACGCAACTTTCGGCTCATTAAACTTTTTGGGCACATTTTGCGCGCTGCATGCAAATGCCACTGATTAAGTTTGGCAATTCGGATTCTCGGGGGGGTCAAAGAAGGGGCGGGGCAATGTCAGAGGCGTGCAGCGCGTTGGGACGAAGGAGTTGTAGAGGCTTAGGCGTATCATGGTAGACCTTGGCGCCGCTAATTTTTATATTTTATTTTTTTTGCTAGGCGACTGCGCTTTCTACATCAATGGCAGGCCATAAATCAAGAGTCATTTTGCCAAAAAAAAAAAAATAATAATAATAATAATTTTTTTTTTAAACTCATACTTAAGCCAAGAAAAAAACACGCGCCATCGCATGGCACTCAAAACTAAAACCAAGTTTCAAAAACATATCTAGAGCTATACCTGAAGACATATGTATGTACTTAGGTTCTGGCAGCTGAAACTCAGTGAGACTTTGCTGTCTTCAGTCTTCGTTCTTCTGTCTGCAGTCATCTGCTGTCTCGAGTGTTGGAGTCTCGAGCAAGTGTTCGCTGAAGCACAACAACAAGTGTTAAGTCTGCGCACACGAAGTTGTACCGAAAACTTAAGCCTTAAACCGTGAACCCCCTAAAAATACAAATAAATAAATAAAAAAAAATAACAGAAACCTAAGCTTTAACTAAAAACTAACCTCAAACCGAACCACGAACCACGAACCACGATCTCAAACTAGTTGCTCGATTAATTATGAATTTTTAGAATTGGAGTGTCTATTCATCTGCCCTGGTGTGCTGGTGTGTGCACTCAAAAGTTGCACTTGCAACAGCAACTTGCAACAACTCGCTCGCGGCACTTTTCATATTTTTACGCTTGCAAAGTTTGCGACGCGACTGCAGAAGTTGTCTAGGGCGCATTCGACCAACAACTTTTGTCACGCTATATAGGGCCCCAGATAAGCGCACAGGAGCGCACTCGGGGGCCAAAGCAGCACACCAAACAGGGGCGCAGTTTGATTGAACGATTTGAGTACCGAATTTTTTGGTGGCAGCTATATAATATAGATGTCCGAACAAATCAAACTTGATAAGGACAGTTACGATCATCATATACACATAACACATACTAATGTCCTTTTTCCGAAGGATTTATGCCAAAAATAGTTATAATTGTACCATACACATAATATGTTAGTTTGGTTGTTCTAGCTCTTAGAGTCTCCAAGATCTAGATGTTTATACAGACGGACGGACAAACGGACAACGCTATATCGACTCGGCTGATTGATCAGCATCACTTTATGGTTTCGGAAAAGCCTCCTTCTACCTGTAACGCACATTTCGCTTCAAACAAACCCACTAGACTCTACTCTATTAAAATAATGCACTTTTGACTCCATTTCTTAAGTTATACACAAATCTGCTTTATATTATTTTTGAAATAATACATTATGGGCTTCAATCAGAGAGTAGTAAAAGTAACTTACCATGTGTACGTCTCGTGGCCTAGAGATTTCCAGTTTAACTCTGAAATTTTTACTCAACACATAACTTAAGACTTGATATTGATGCTTATGGTTGATAGCTAATTGGCTACAGTTTGGTATTTTAGCACTTCCTCACCCGCAGTGCGCTCCTGGTGAGCAGTAGAGAAAATAAACTTCATTCAGAGCCGGAGACGCCATCCACTTTGGCTGGACATGCACAATGGTCAGCGGCACGTCTCAGTGTCTTTATCATATAAACGGTGCGATTTAAATTAATAATTAAACTTGGCTGCTCTCTGGGTCTCGGTCTGGGTCTGGATCTGGTCTTGGATATAGAGAAGGGTCTGATGGTGAGTTTGTTCTCCGTTTGTTGACTGTCTCGGCTGCAGGTGGATGCGGATGTGGATTCGGATTAAAAACCTTCACAACTTTGTTCGCAATAAATCATCGGAGACATTGGTTTGCTCGAGTGCAGCCAAATGCGAAGACTTCAACTCTACCCTCCTCTCTCTCTCTCTGTGCCTCTCTCTCTCTTTTGTCTCTTTATCCCTCCCCCTCTTTGACAGCCTTTCTCAGCGTCTTTCTCTTTCGCTCTCTTCATTTTGATGATAAAGGAAATGAGGTTCGTGTCATTATTGATATGCCATATAAGACTCTGATTCTCATTACTGATATGATCAAGTGCGAGGGAGTTATACAGTCATCAGATGAAGGTCTTGTGTACTAATTTTACTTCAAAGCTGAAAATTCTGAATTTAAGCTTAGATCTTTAAGCAGCTATATACGTCTGTCCGTCCGTATGAACACTTAGATCTCAGAGACTATAATGTATGGTACTATCATAACTATCCACACCAACTTTAAACCAGATCGGACAACTGTAGCATACAGAAATCATAGCATAAATCAGTTGAAAATTAGAGAAAGCCTTTTAGACTTGTTTTTTGTTAACTTAACATATATCATCTTTCTGAGTGATCGAATTGAGGCAGTTCCATCTGCCGTCGACTCTACTGTCAATCGATTTAGAGATGTGGCTCAAACATTTTCAATAACACAAAATTTGCCGTGCTCGTTCACCGAACAGTCCAAGTACACAAATTAGAAAGCAACTGAAACACTGGAAGACAAACGAAGGATCGGAGGATTAGAACTGAACTGGCTAGAAAGGGGAACGAACTCGAGGCTTTTAAATAGGAAGAAAGTAAACAATAACAACAACAACAACCGTAGGACACAAGGAACATCAACTGAAAAGTATCTGAGAAGTATCTCCAATCAAATAATTAGTAGAACTCCCCAAAGATGCTATTCATGGATGCTCTATTCAACAGTCTGCTGGTTGTTAGTTCCGGCTATGCGATGTACACGTTGCATCCGTTGCAAACTCCGTACGGTTATGCGGCGGCGGCCTTGAGTCTAGTCCATGGGCTGGTGGGCGTGGTAAGGGCAGCAAACAATGAGGGCGACGAATGCAATCGGTTGAGGCAGATAACAACGGGGATTATGGAACTCGTTCCGTTGCCATTGACGAACATTGAACTGTATTTAAAATCATCGTGTCCCAATCTAGCCATGGCCCATGGATGTTTTCTGATACCGCTCGCCTTCGATGTGATCGCAATTTGGCGGGACGTCGAGGATAATTCAACCGAAACGCTCAAGGATCTAACCTTGCTCGGTAACGTTGTATCCTTGCTGTTCCTGGGTGTTAATCAATCGAAGAACGTCTATGGCGGAATGGCGGCGATTGCGTTCGGTGCACGCTACGGCACCGTTATGTTCGACTATTACTGGGAGGGTATCGGTAGCCATATCAATCTGTTGGCCGATTCGGCTTTCATCGTCCTTATGGCCATGACACTGACATCCAAATAGATCAGACAAACATATCCAAATCTATTAAAAAGCAACAAAAAATCGGCAAAAAAAAAATATTCCTTTAAAAATGTATTTAAAATCGCTATCGTTATCGGGTAAGGAATGGGGAAAACGTAAGGAAATATTCGATATCGGATGATTTTCCAAATACTTAGCTTATAGTTCTTTTTAAATTCAGTCTTATTATCTTAAAATGATTTCATACAGAGCTTTTAACATTAACGGTTTTTGCCAATCGTTATCGATATTACGAGGAATATTCGATAAAGATTTATCCAGTTTTTCTTTTGTCCGTTATAGGACTTTTATTTCAAAATGCATTTACCAACTTTCGGCTTATATTGGCCTACATTTATAGAGAAGAAATCCGCAAACAGTTTTAGCGTCTTATCGTTATTGTTATCGATAATATTTTGGTTAATAGCCTTTTGTTTAACTTTGATTGCTTGCCATTTAGAGTTATCGTTATCGGAAGAAACAACACTTTGACGGCGGTTTCTGGTCGTCTATGTCTTCGCCCTCGTCTTCATCTGTTTCTTCTTCTTCATATTTCGGCGATTCTTCCACTCAAGGCTAACGGCTTTCGGTTCATTGGCTCAACAATGGCTCAAGCGGCGGCTCAATAAACTTGCAATTAATGTTGGCAAATTAAAATGCAAAAATAAACATTAATTGTTTTGTCAAAAAATTAAGTGTGTGTTCTCTCTTAACCACCCTCCGCTCCTCTTCTACCCCACTCCTACTCCTACCTGCCCCTCCACTGCTGCATCACTGCCGCGGCTCATTTCACAAGCTGAAAGTTGGAGCAACTGATGACAATGGAGCAACAATTTAAGGCGAATTTACAGCGATCATCAAGATGTTGCTGATGATGATGATGAGCCACTTTGAGCCGGGATAAACAATGTACAAAAATACAAGAAAAAAAGCCAACCGGTTTCCAAACCGCAAATATAACTTATCACTTGCCAAAAGTGCTAAAATTTAAATTAGCGATGAGTTTTCTGCCAAAAAGGTTCGATATAAATATCGAGAAAAATATATCGACATCAAAATTAAATGGGAGAAACTTTAATCGTTTTGAACAAATCTTTTAAATGTAATCTTTATTTCTAAAAAGTTTGTAACAATTAAAATACAGTGAGAGCTCTACTCGCGCACAGCTCCATTAGCCGGACAAAGTTTATAGTCCTAAGTTGCACGATTTTCATACATAGTCCGCTGCTTTAGGCGGACATCTCACTTGGACGGACAAAAATACTGGAACTGTGACTGTCCGGTCAGGAGAGCTTTCACTGTAAACAATACTTTTCTTAACTTTTAAGAGCATGTGGACAATACAACACAGAAGACAAAGTACAAAGCACATTTAAGGATGAATGATAGAGGCTGTCTCCTTCTAGCGGACAACTTAAAATCTGTTTAAACGCTTTACTCACGCATGTTTTGTTTTTGTTTTTTTTTTTTTTGTAGTCTGCTTTTAAGATGTCGCGGCAGTACATGAAAAAAAGTGTGAGAAACACAGGAATGGAAAGGGAAAGAGCAGAAAGAGGACGGAGGACTGAGGACAGAGAAGACTGCGAGGCTGCTAATGAAACGGCGCCATTAAATTGAACAACAAATGTGTGGAAAGAAAACGACTGGAAAGTGGAGAGAGCGATAAGCAGAGCCCTAAGCGTAAAGAGGGGCGAGACAAAGAACGAGTCTGGGTTACAGTGTGACCAAAAGGCAATAATTTATGCATTTTAATTAATTGCCAAGTTTTGGGAGTACATTTTTTGCATTTCATGGACTTTTTTATGAAGCGCCTACTCAACGATACCAGGTACAGATTGGCAACCTGGTTTGGTTCCTCTGCATCGAGTATAGCCCCCAACCAAGCACTAATCATGTCGTCAGCCGGGACATGCTGCGTTGAGTTTAACGGATACAACGGATTAAACGGCTCGATCAGAAGGGCTAACAAACAAATTCATTTTATTGTTTAAAGACGAACCATTAATTGTGTGTGAATCAAAGAGACACACACACACAGAAACAGAGAAATCTCTGTACTAAAAGAACGGACGGAGTAGACGTGTATGGCAACGACGTCAGAAGCATCAGCAGCGGCAGCGATGTCGACTTCGACTGCGGCTGAGGAAATATCACATTGGAAAAGATAACAACAAATTAAAGCTAGCGAAAAAAGTAACCGCAAAAGCATTTCAAAAATGCACAACAAAGAAGTCTAAAAAAAAGTCAAAAGGAAATCAACAACTAAGCGAGAAAACGAGTGAACAAAAACAAGAAAGAAACACAAGGCATATGCGAATGCCGAACACTCTAAGTTTTTTTTAAAATATACATTTAAAATATTAAACAACAAATTCAAACTTATTTGCATACAATTTATCTAATTGGTATATTTACAATTTGAAATCCAATTGGATTGTACAACAATCATCTGATAGTAAGCGCACCCTTTGCAAGAGCATTAAAATAACACACGCCAACACATGCACAAGTTTCGCAAACACAAACATAGCAGACAAAACCGAAGAGAAAACGAAAAGAGAACCAACAACAAAAATCGAACGCGCACAAAACTGCACGCCAATGCGCCAGCGCAGACGACGCAGCGTTTGTGCGAGCGCGTGTGTGTGTGTGTGTGTGTGTGTGTGTGTGTGCGTGTGTGTGTGTGTGTACCTTGTGTAAGTTCAAAAACCTGCGAATGTGTATTGTGAGTCAACCCGTCGCGTAGCGTCGTCAGATAGACGGAGGACACACAATCGCAGTCTCAGTCGGTTAAAAATGCCGGCCGGCATTGACGGAGTTTGCGTGATTATTAAAAAGAAAGAGAAAAACAAAACAAGCAAAAGCAAACCGACAGCACAGCAGCGACGCGCAGAGGAGCAGAGCAACAGAAAAAAACGACGAGGCGCAGGCAGAGACGAGAGCTTCCAGACGCTGTCGCGGAGAGCATTTGCGAATGCATGCAAAATTGACCGACGACTTGTTGGAGCACACGAGACGCGACTGACGACCGAACAGTGCGAAGCGCATTGGCACGAATATGGCTAATGAATGCGAAGTGGAACAAGAAATGAGGCTAAATAAATGCACACACAAAGGCGGCAATTAAATACTCTATTTCTGTTGGCATGGGAAACCTATTGGAAAGTGTAGAGTATGCACAATGAGCAAGTAGTTACGATAAAAGCAAAAAATAGTATTCAAATCACATTCAATTTTAAAACATAATTAATTTTTTTTTATTGTTTTTAGCTACAAACTTCTCTGTCCTGTGTTGCAGACCTGTGCACATTGTGCACATGCCCAGCTCTGCCTAAAGCAAAGCACAAAAAATACGCGCTCACAATCGAAGAACGCCGACGCAACCGTCAACCGGCAAACGCATACAAACACACACACCGACATATGAAGAATTGCTTGTATGTGTGCACGCGTTTCCATACGCATGCGTCGCTTTGTGGTTGTAGCTTGTGACTGTAGTTGTTGTTGCTGCGCTGTGCTGTGCTGTACTCGATGCTGACGCAAGACGACATTCAAAATGCTTCGCATCGCCAACGACTTTTTGCAGTTGCCGGTTGTTGCTTTTGTCGCTGCCATTGTTGCTGCTGCGCTGCTGCGTTGTCATCGTTGCTGTTGCGCTTTGTTGTTGTACGTGATTTGTTTACGAATCTTAACAAAATATGTACACAAATGCCTTAAATTACCACGAAAGGCGTTGTTCGTTTAAATATTTTGTTGAGACAAATATTACAAGGGGAGGAAATCACAGCTTTTTGCTGTATTTCTTGCAATTCCTGTTGTTATTATTATTATTGCTATTTGTTGTTGCATGTCTGACTATTTGCACGGCGAGCACCAAAAAATCAATAATTGCGCATTGAGAATTGCGATCGACGTCAATAACCCGTTATAGATACGAGTGTGTCTGTGTGTGGTGTGTGTGTGTGTGTGTGCGTTTATTGAGCACCATTAAGCGTGGGAGCTTTTACTTCAAACTGAGCTTTAATGTGCAGTCACTGAGTCTGCGTGAGTCACAATTCGCGGAACTTTGCACAGACAGAAAAAAAAACAGTGAACGGCGGCAGCAGCGTCAGTAGCGGCAGACATGCATACACAAATACACGCACATAGCACATGTACATATTTATATTAATAGATTCATTCATAAGCAAATTAAATGTAACGGTTTTCGTGCCACGAACCGTTGAGCGCCCCAATGGGGCATACGACTTATCGGCAATCAGAAATGTCTGAGCAATAACTAAACAACTGAATGAATATTGCAGCGACCGAGGGCTATAAAACTGAATGAGTGGATAAAACGGGTATTATGTGCAATACCTCGGACTCGTATATAGTATTTTAATGATTTGCATACACACATATAGTAATCATGTTCAACATTTCCGCAAAGAGCAAGACCTTGGGTTCAGACCAGATATAGACATGTATCGAATTGAAAGCCAGAGCTTCTTAGATTTATGCCCATTTCTGTATCACATCTACTGCAAAGTACACCACAAAAACATTTAGTATAATGCCACACAAAGCATTTCTTCGATTCCTATAGCTTCCTCGATCTTTGACTATACGTTCAGCATGGAATATGTGGTTTTAAGCCTATGTAAATTTATTGCATACATTTCATTTCAAATAAAACTTAATAATTTACCATAAAAACGAGTTTAGGTATTTCCCTGAAAGTTTTACGATTCGACATTATGTTACGACTTCTTAATGCATGAAAAACCCGCATAAACATCATATAACTATATACAGTTAAAACATTAAGTTGAGAGATTTGCTTTCTACTTCTCGAGCGAAATTAAAAAAATGAAATCGCATTAAATCCGCTGGGATTATAAATGGGTGTGATAAAAAATAATTTATTCTATAAGGAATTATTTAATAAATTTTATTAAACTCGGGACTAGTAATACTTTGAGTATCGAAACTAATTAAATTATTTGTTTTATTTCTATCTGGCGTTACTTAAAATATAATAAGACATCTGAACAATATATGTATATATTGTACAGTGAAAGCTCCCTTGATCGGACACCTACGGTTGTAGTATTTTTGTCCGCCAAAGGGAAATGTCAGCCTTAGTGTACGGATTTTGTAAGAAAATAATGCTACTTGGGACTATAGGATTCGCCCGGCTAAAGGAGCTGTGCGCCTAAGAGAGCTGTCCGCGAGTAGAGCTTTCACTGTATATCATCGCAAGATCTTTTAGTAAAGAACTAATAGTTTGGACCGTACTTTAAATGGTGGGTTCAGTGTTCTCGCACTTAAGTTCAGCCAACAGATCTAACTGGTAGATAAAGAGTCCAATAAAGTATTCATGACTACGGAGTGCAATCTGGAAAGAGTCTTTGTACTTACAGTAGTACAAAAAGTATCGTGCCCGCTTGGACTGCATTTTCAATTAGCATAAGAGTTAAAGTGAATACCCCCCTTTACAAACCGCGCCCCTCTCTGTTGGGGGATGTCTGAAAGAACTTGTTAATTGTGTGGATTTGGCCAAACATTTCCGCTGTTAGCCCAAACTGATTAGGAGCTGGCTGTTAACGAGCTGAGCGAAGAGTGAGTATCTACACGAATATTCACGAATAATTCACGGAATGCAACTTTGCCGGCAAACAAGGAAGTTGAATATCAAATTAAGAAACCAAAAAAAAAAAAAAAACATAAATAAACATAAAAAAATAAAATAACCAAAACCGAAACAAGCTTAATATGTGAGTTAGAGTGAATGTGAATAGATTTCTGAGTGTGTATGAGTGAATGTGTGTACGGGTGCGTGTGTTTGAAACTTGAAACGATAAAAGAAACTGCTAAATTAGTGCAAATCATTTGCATTGATTAAGTTAATTCATATTTGAATGTTTATTTGATTTTTGCCCCATCGCAATGTAGCCCTATAAACCACCTGTTGCTGTCTCTATCCCTATCGCTCACGCCATCTCTGTCTTTGCTAGTGCTGCCAAATTAGCCGTTTTAGATTAACTAGCGGTAATATTTTAATAGCCTCTTAACCGAATTATGGCATTTATACGTTTATTTAGCTAAAGTTAAATTATTAACTTCTAAAATAAGAATTAACATTTCTAAAAAGATTTAAATGTCAATTGAATTAGAATTGTTTGTTGGCTATTAAATAAAATTTATTTATTTAATAATATATTTTTAGACCTCGTACTCTAAAAAAGAGTAAAGGGGTCTATTAAGTTTGCAGAAGCGAGTTGTGTGTAACAGGCAGAAGGAGGCTTTTCCGACAGCCGAGTCGAAATAGCGATGTCCGTGTGTCCGTTTGTCTGTCCGTCCGTATGAACACCTGGATCTCAGAGACTATAAGAAGCTAGAGCCGCTAAATTTGGAATTAAAGTCCGTCTATTTCGCGGGCAGATCAAGTTTATTTCAAATTGCTGCCACCACCCTTACCGACTCCGCAAATTGTAAAAAAACAATTTTCACATAACCATAACTTGGAAACTATTAGAGCTATTGTTACCAAATTCACACATTATGTCCATGGTACCATTATGTCTATACTTAGTAAGCTTGATCGTTTATTTTTTGACCAAAAATATTCCTTTTCTATGTGTATATACGTTTTATTACAATAAAATTAGTATTCTATTTTAAAAATATTTATATGTATCACTATTACACCATCTGTCCTTTTTATTTGGCTCCATCTAGCCTTTTTTGGCCAACGATTGTTGGCAGCACTGATCGTTGGCCTTTGGTTCGTGCCTTTGTCTGTTTCTGTGCACCTGTTGCGATGCGGCGGTTAATCACAGAGTTGTTCACTAAATGAATCCACTAAATACTTAAACATATGCATGAAAGTCGCACGGGCCAATGTAGCGTCATTAGGCGACAGTTAGAAAACAAGTTTTATTTATTTATTTATATTGTTTTTTTTTTTCAATTTTTTTTTTTATGTAGTTTTTGGGTATCATCATCATCATAGCGACTGACTATTCAGGCAGTTAGTCGAACCGGCTAAAACTATACACACACACACACACACAACACGACAATGAATTTTCAAAAAAGCTGCGGCCCATAAAGTGTTCTCACTGTTAATACATACAAACGTTTAAACACACACATACATGTACACTGTAAAAATCATAAGTCTTTTCTTCAAATTTTTGGTGTTCAATTTAGACCAATGGATAATAGTAAATAAAAGCTAAAAATAGTTAAAAAGTTTTCTGTCTTGCTTAATATTCCCAAATGATTCTGTCGAGAAAATCTTGTAACAATATTTATTTTGTTTAACTATTAACTTAAATAATTTAGAAATAAATTACTATTTAACATACTTTAAAAGCATAAATATACCCCTTGTGTGTTTACTTTTTTAAGCAATTCTTGATATAGTTTCAATATACAGTAAAATCTCCCTTGACCGGACCAGAGATGCCCGCCTAAGGAACGGATTTTGCATAAAAATCGTGCTCTTGAGACTGTAAAATTTGTCCGGCTAAGAAGGATATCCGCCTAAGGGAGCTGTCCGCGAGTAGAGCTTTCACTGTATAGTATTGATATATAAAAATATCAGTTCGGTACTATATGAAGTAATGAATTTTAAATAAATTAACAATAAATTTTATACACAGTTTTGAAATTCGTAATTTCAATAGCCACAATTTTTCACAGTGTACTTATAGCTAATATTCTCATCTCTAGTTGTTTAAATTAAGTGAAAAAAAAAAATGAAATAGCAAAAAACTAAAATAAACATAAAATTATAATAATAATCGTTATGGGCATAAAAAAAACGCATTAATTAAATTAGTTAAATCGCCATGAGTGTCACATTAAAATTTTTGTTTTAATTCTCTTTTGTTAGCTTGTTTCGTGTATTTGTAGATTTGTAGATTATAGACTACTACTATTTAGATATGTATTTGTATATGCCAGATATAATACGCAGATAGATACAGGTGTACAGGTGTCTTCTTCTTTGCTTGACGAGCCTCTGCAAATGATCAAATAGTTTTCGACCCGAGCAAACTATTCGAAAACTATTCACATATGGTATTCAATCAGTTTCACATTTTCCAAAATGAGTCAAAATATAATTATTTATAGTGGAATTCCCTCCTCTCCTCCCCCTACCGCTCCCCAAGTCCCACTCACTTCTAGCACCTACCAAAAAGGGCATTAATCATTAAGCTTAGTTCGATAAGCGCACAAATTTTGTTTGATAATTGACACGTGCATGCCAGGCTTAACTTCTTAAGTCCCCCCCATATGAGTAATGCTGTCAGTTCGATATTAGATTGCCGTGGAAAGTTTTGATAGTAAAAATGGTAAAGCAAAATCTTTGTGTTAACACGTAGAACTATGAATCATAGAATCAAATTTGGCATATAATTGCTATGTACTGTATGCACATCAAGTTTGAGATGTTTTACTAGTTTAAACTATTTAAAATTGGAATAGGGTATGTATCTTTATGTATCTTTATGTCTACTATATACATTTCTATATCTATCTACATAGATAACTGCCTAGTGGAACTTTATTTCTATTTTTTTATTCTCATACTTAACTACTAGTATTTGTTTCTATATCTAAACCGATAGCTTTTACTACATCTTTGCTGTATCTACTTAAAACTGTTTCTACAGATATAGTTTTTCTTTGCATATATATTTCCTATTTCTTAAAGCTACATCTTATCGATCTTCTTACTGTCTATATATTGAATCTTTAGAAATTTACAAAAAATTTCTCCAAGTCTATGCTTTAATCAGTTGGGAATTCCAATTATTTAATTGGGCGTTGACCAGCTTTGAATGCTTTTGTTTTAGTTCCGTACTTGGTTCTCAGGGGCAAATGTATCTCACAGATAACTCTGATGATTCAGCTCAGTAATTGTGTGAGTCTATCTGTAGCTATAGCTGTATTTCTATCTGTATCTGTAGCTGTATCTGTCTAGATGTCTATATATGCTCTGCCATCTGACGTTTGTCGCACAAATGTCGCCGATGTCTGTCACATTTGAACTCATTTCGCGTCTTACACAAAAGCATTATTTTCTGTAGAGGCATATATAGTAAAGACATATGAGATCGGGGGTATTGGGAGTGTTGGGAAGGAAGGAAAAGTATTTTCAGTTGTCAACTGAAAGTAGGTGACAATAATGATCAAACGAAGGCGTAAGTATGTACAAAAGACAGAGAGAGGAAGAGTGGTAAAAAGAGATATGAATATATATTAAAGGTTTCCTTTATCACTTTGGTACAGTCGTGTCAAGGTTAGAGTCCAATTAAGATGATGAAATTCAAAACCTGAACAAGCCCAAAAATTGCCAGGACAACAACAATGGAATAAAGAAACTTCGAAAAAAATGTATATTTGCATCAAAAGGACGAACTTTTCAATTCATTTCAAGACAAAACAACAACAACAATCGACGTAATAAATACCTATGCACACACACACACACACACACATATATACTCATTTACAAACAACAATTATATATCAACAACAAGGTGGTTGAACTCTATGAGGTACCAAAGCTTTGTCCGTGAAACAAATGTGAATGTGTGTGTCCCTGTGTATGTGTGTGTGTGTGTGTGTTATTCATTTGCGCCGCGTTACCAACGAAACCCAATAAGAATAAGAAGCCGTCTTCAGATGTTGTCCTTGTTAAACTTTTGAAGAAAAAGTACAGTTCTCGAACTCCAACTCGTTAGCTTTATGATTCGCAGAATACCTCTCGAAAAAGTTGAGAAATAGCCAAAACAATAGCAAACTACAAAACATTTTATAAATCTCTTCAACTAAAACTGTACTAATATTTCGATATATCGATACAATCCGAGATCCAAATGAGAGCTCCTAATGCTTAAAATCTTTCAATGTGTAGTCCAGGGTATTAGCTAGTACAGCACAATTTAAAATTGTCATTATAGCAGCTTTCTTCAGTATAATTATATTTTCACTCCTAGATAAATTTAGTATAGGGTATCACTCAGTTCATCAACTACTCACGCCTTACTAGCACATAGCTCATTTCCTAGTTGTTTCAATGCAAATAAAAGTTTTCAACTGCCATCCACTTCAGTTTGAAAGACTTGAAGTATTTTAGTTCCTTTCATTTGGAATTTGAATGGATCTATCAGTTCAGATAAGAGTGCATATATATTTATTTAATGATTTTCGTCATTTCATAGTGCGTCGATTAGAAAGGGGGAAACTATTATCAAGTTCTTCACATTTATAATATTATTTGATCACAATTCGAAGCACTTAAGCTCTTATCGTTGATCAGCTAAAAGTTTAAGAAAAAAACCAACTTTAATGTACGGTAATAGCAGTAAATAAAATTCAATGAATACCTTTAAATAGTTAACTTATCGCAGCTCAAATTCGAGTACAACTGTCATTCAGGTGGACATTTCCCAAAAACTTGTGATGCAATGAGATCAGAGTTTAGGGAAAATTACAAATCTGTGACTTTTGGCCACACTAGCGTTCTAATAGACTAGAAATTCAAATAAGAAATTGAATGATTTTAAAACCCATTAAAAAAGAATAGGAATTAATTTAAATATTAACCATATCTGCCTATTCTGATTGTTCCTATGGGAGCTATACCATATAGTAGTCAGAATTGGACCAAACTTGGTCAGTACATGTACATCGTAGACATGTACTATCTGTCTAAATTTAGACCAGATAGCACAGATAACAAAAAAGTTTTCTATACTAAAACATTCCAGTTTTACCTGTACATTTACCTTTATATGAAGATAGATCGCCCTAAAGTGGGTGTGTCCAAAAGCAAAAACAAACTTGTACTGCTTGGGTATTATACCTTTCATTTGCGACATTTGGGTCTTTTCTAGCTCTTATGGTTTCTGAGATTCTCTTGTTCATACAGACGGACAAACGGACGAGTAGAAAAACTAGAACAAACTTAAATTTGAGCTCAATTCTGCGGAAATTATCAAACTATTTGTTTCTCTAGACAAACATTTGTAGAATTCTGTAACTTTAATTGAACTTTCTTTAGATTTTATATTTGCAATACATTGTGAGGTGTACATGATCTGTATTGCTTTCTCAGCACCTGGATCTTGAGCTTGTTTACAAACACAGTCTTTTGGGTTTGTGTGTGTGTCAGTGTGTTAAGAGTGTGTTAATCAGTCGCTGCTCATTACGTCGTCGTTTCAATAGGAAATGCGATTGTAATTGTTCCCAATTCCCCTGATCTCAATACCCTAACCCAATTGAGAGACATAGAAAGGTACACACACATATAAATTGTATTTCAATATGTATCCTTATGCTTAAGCAGGATCAGTGTCACCCCTAGCAATTGCCACCCTATAAAAATGACTATTGTAAGGACGATTTCAAGTGTGTTGCCAGACAGTCTGTGTGTGTGTGTTATGTGTGTTGAATACTTTTTAATTGAAGCGCATAATTGACCCTCATCAAGAAATTAAAGCGCAATTTCTGCCAAAAATAAAACAACTTGGGCAAAAATTGAAATAGGTATATCTCCCAACTCAATTTTGATTCTGATTGAAAAGAAAAGCAAAAAGAAAACGTTTTTTTTTTTTTTGTAATGAAATATTTGATAAAATTATAGTACATATTTGAATCAAGCACTCTTTTAAGAATATTTGTAACTACCATAAAGCCTGAAGGCAACGCACTTTAAAACTGATTTAAATAATTCTCAAATCAAGGTGTTGCAGTAAAAAATTTTTTATATTATTACATTGTTCTTAAATTTAAAGTATAGTTTTTAAATTGAGACCACAGTGTTTAAGATGCCTTTTCCTGAATTTTAAACATGTTTTTTTTTTCTTGCCACCAATTTATTACTTTGTTTAGGTGCCGGAGTACACGAAACTGGAGCCTCTTCTACTTACCACACGTAATCTGTAACCGCCGACTGTTTCTGCTGCTTCTTTGTTGTATAGCGGCCAATTAAAAAGCAACCAAATAAATTAACACGAATCGCAGTTTGGAGGCATGGTTTCGTTTGTCTTTGGAGAGGGGAATTATGCGATCTCATCAGCATATAGATGATATGACATGCCTAGGCTGTTGGCGTATCCAAAATTTCAGACACGTAATGTGAGAAACATAAAAATTGACTAATCAAAAGCCACACACACAGGTGTAATGCCCAAAATTACCCGTGTCTCTTCCTGCTCCTTCACCTCTTACTCTGTCTCTATCCCTGTCTCTGGCACTCTTCTGTAGATCGAACCCTTCTTAACCGATTCAAGAAGTAACTGGTGTGCGTACACTTTATGGGTTTTGCGAGCATTTCATTAATTCGCAAGAACTTTTTTCAAAGGGAGCGACAGGGAGCGACAGTGCGCGAGGGTATAGCAGCTGTACTTGACTCTATCTGCGGCACTTGACTCTACCCATTCTTGGTTCTTGGCTCTTGGTTTTCTTGGCAAAAAACAACAAAAATTGTCAACACGTTCGGGACAAGAATTGTAATAAAAATTCCCAAGAATGTTACCCAGACGACTGCATGGCCCATACTAAAGACCGGCATTAGCATAGCATTTGGTAGCGGCTTTGGTTAAGACGGTTGCGTCATAGACTCCACACCACACCCTCCGCCTGTCACCCTTCCATCAGCTTCTGTATAGTCGTTGCGAGTTTAAATTACTCCAAATGAGGAACTACAGGGCACTCAAAGCGACCTACGCCCTAGTCCGAGAAGCTTACAAGTCGAAACAACTCAAATGAAGCAGTTAGCCCAACTAGCAAATACCCTATCCTGCAATAAACTGTGAAAGTTTTTTTCTAGCCTTTAAAACTAGCTATTCAGCCTTTTTATTACTTACTGAGACTTCAATATAATAAACAAATATACCCCATTGGTAGGTATACTCACAGGGTATTGAAAAAAAGGGCTAATGATTTAAGCACGATAATGCAACGGTCTTAAGGCCAGGTCATTAGCAGCCATTGGCCACGTTAAACATCAACGTCAACTTCAACTTCAACTTGTGGTCTAGACGTGACGATCGTCGACACACCGACACCTTTCAGTTGCCCCTAGGCTAACCCAGGTCCCAGGGAGACAGGTTGCTCAACGGATCATCGTCGGCGTCATAATCGTGAGCTCGATGATGGAATGATTATGATCAAAAACTTTAACCGGTTTGTCGCCCAGTGACATTTCAATCAACTTTGTATTATGATGATGAATGCTGATGTTTTATCTTTGACATAAACTGCAATATTAGACCATAAGTATTATGAATTAATGTGAAACCACAAACATAAATCTTAGTAGAACATAGCTAACTGCTAGAATACTCGATTAATCAGATTAACCAGATTAAACCAGAGTATTGAAAGAACTTTAAGTTTTAGAATTCTTGTGTTGTCCATTCGTTATAACAATTAAAGGTAAGTAGTAAAAATACTACTTTAAAAAACCCAAACTTTATTGCTTACATAGTATTAATGTATCTGAAACATAGCTAAATGTAAATTATGACTGACTTTAGCTTTAAAATTGTCTAAAAAATACATTTGATTGTTAAATTGTAACATATTTCAAGTCAATTTCAACTAAATAGCAAGTTAAGTTTGTGTTGAAATTGAATTTAAGAATATTAAAAAAATATTCTCAAAACTTTTTTTAAAAATTTTATAAAAAATTTTCTTATAAAATTTTTAAAGCTTTTTGGGTTTATTTATCTTTAAACTAAATAGTTTTAACTATTTAGTTAAATATTCCTAAACCATTTAAAAAATGCATTAGTTATTCTAATATACATACATATGTATGTACTTTTGTATGTGCTTTTGAGTTATATTCTTTTATTTGAGTATATGTTGTAAATGTCTTGAATCATCATAATTTTTATTTTCCAAAATATTTTCCAATTGAATGCATTTTTCGGATTTTGTTTTTTTTTTTTTTTTGCTTGTCAATTCAATTATTTGCCACTTAGTTTCAAGTCCCTTTGCCAAATCCGCTTGCACCGTTCTTTTATCAATCCGAATTTAATTTCCAATTTCATTTCCCTTTTGCTGCCAATAACAAAAACTGCCACAGGAATAGCAAGAGCAACAACAATTGCATTGCCTTTGGCCTTTTGTATTTTCACTTCAACCTTCCGCGCAGTCTGCATTTCACCTTCACCTTCGTTTCAATAGGCGCACATCTCGCCAATATAAGCGCCGGGTGAGAGTGAGAACGTGAGAGAGATAGAGAGAGAGAGAGACACAACCCCCGTAAAATGCTATTTATAGATGAGCTCACATCTGTCGCTACTGCCACCGCGTCTCACACTCTCTGTCTGCTGCTCTCACACTTTTGTTCTTACTGCGTTTTGGGCGCCCGGCAATCAACTGGTTCTATGGTGTAATGGTTAGCACTCTGGACTTTGAATCCAGCGATCCGAGTTCAAATCTCGGTAGAACCTCAAGCCTTTCAAGTTTCTTTTTTAAATTTCTTTTTAAGAAACTTTAATTGATTTTGATTGTATTTTTTAAACAAATTTTAATATAAAGAATGTTTTTTTTAATTTCAATTTGGTTTTTTGTAATTATTTTGTCACATTCATTTAATTTTAATACAATTTATATTAATTATTATATTAAAATTATCAGCTTTTAGGGGACTTACATATTTGTTTATATATTATATTGAAAAAGTAAAATCTCCCAATATTTACTTTGTATATTTACAAATTAGTATTTACCTCCGTTGTCTAATGTCAAGTGACGCTTATCGTTTTGTCTGATTGACAGAATGGGACTTGCCTGGCCTCAATCATGCCTCAATAATGAATTCATGATGATAATGATGATTGGTAGAAGGAGTAGGAAGAGATAATAGCTAATATTGTTCACATAGTCGTCACCTCACTCAACTACCTATTATCAATAGACTAATCAAGCCGACAAATCACTCGTTTATTTGCATCCAATCACATGCCATACTCCCCAGAACAAATTCAACAAAAATAAAAAATTCTGATAGCAGGAAACTATTTACTGAGGGCGTTATTAAAAGATATAAGGCATAGGTATTACTTCTTTAGAACAACTTTTCTTTTATTAATATTTGGGTGGAATTTGGTAGTAGCCTTATAAATTTTAAGAACTATTTAGCCTAAATGTGGCCCAGTAGTGTTCTTAGACAAAATCTGCTGATAGTTTTAGACTAGGGTCACTTCCTGTGCCTTATTCCTCACTTATCGTAGGGTCCATCAATGGAGTTATGTCTTTTGTAAGAAATCTAATCATACACAGTATGTTGTAAAAGTTTCACTCCAAACACGTGTTAAATAAACAGTTAGCATTACAACTAACAAATTTTCTCTTTTTTTTTTATGTTTGAATGTCGAAATTGTAATCTGCTTAATCCTTTGTTTCGCTATGTTTAAGCTGTTCGCAGTTTGAGCTCAAAAAAAAAAATTGGATTACCATATTTGTGCGTACAATTCGAGGGCAGCAAACATGAACATGCACGCACACACAAAGTGGAGTTAAATATTATTATTACTTTGTATTTAATTTTTTTTTTTTTTTTTGGCAAACGTTTTGAATTGTTTTAGGCCTATTGCGTAGTTCTTCTTGTTGTTGTTGGGCAGCCCTTAAATGGGCTGAAAAAAAAACGCTGATATTGGCGCTTGGTAACAGTCCAGTCTCAAGTCTGAAGTCACAAGTTTTGAACTGTGAGTTGCCTTGGGAAAAGTAAAAGTTTGGCCAGTTCTGCAAATGGTCGAAACGCCGGAAATGTTAACACCATTTCTCAAACTGGCCAACAGAGCATGGCCGATGATGATGAACGATGGATGGACTGTACGACGATGTATGGTGAGGAACTTGTCGTTAGCTCAATTAGCAAAATGCCTACTGGCTAGCTGGAACTGAGCTGGTTAATCGCCAGTTGAGAGGCCTCAATGGACATGATAGACATGGCCATCATTATAACTTACTCGTAGTATTTTCAAGTGTTTAGATAAAACAACCAAAACAGACACACAAAACTTAAGAAAAAGAGCTACGAAAAATAGAAGGAAAAGGTACAGACTGCTAATGACCCAGTACTTACATAATCGCTTAATCAATGGGATCAAAACTTTCAGTGTAAATGGTCCTAAGACAGCTATATATTATATAGTTTACGGATTCATAACGTTTATAGATAGAAGTTTGGTTGAGATTTCTGAATTATCTTATGGAATATCGTGGTCCCCTGTACCCTTAAGTAACTACAGGGCTTGAAAACTAAAAAAGCTTTAAAAAAAACTGGAAAAACTAACAATGTTGCAAACCGAACCGAATAAACTACAAAAACTCAGGCGAAAATTGCCTACAACCTTTTTGTTTTTGGTTAAAACAACTTAAGTTTCCTCGTCCCCCCGAGACGCCTCCCCTTAATACACATTGCCCGTTACAATGTTCATTCATTTATAACGAATTTCAACATTGAAATGTTTTAATTTGTTAAGCAGCCTTGTCCAAATGAATGGACGAATGGATAAATGGATAAAAGGTTGGATGGATAGAAGCTTGGCTGGAGCATAGAGCGACCCGGTCTGTCTGGCTGCCTCGGGAGTAATACTGCTCTTCTCTGGAGTGGTACAGAGATCTGTTAGGGGTAAGGAGAAGAGTTCTCTCTCTCTTCAAAACAAATCATCTTCATTCATGTCGTCTGACTGTCTGTCAGGGCAGCTGCTGTCTGAAAGACATTAGTTCCTAACTTAATTAATGCTTTTGTGTTAATTGCCGCAACTAAAACAATATACAATAAAATCTTTTCAACAACCAACCAACAACACCAAAAAACCAAAATTAAATCAAAAAAAGACGAGGAACGTCTTGAAGAATTTTAGAATTGTCAGAATTGTTGACAAGCGACAGCATTGAACAAATTGTTTGACCACATCACCATTCAATAAAGAATTCTGATCAACTATTAGAACTGAAAAAGCCTAGAAATACCCTATAATTATTATAAGTAGGCATATAATGAGCTTAGTTGTATGCACAAAGCATCGTTGACTCCATAGACGAATAAAAGAGACTCTAGTGAACAGTATGGTCACTCTATTTGGCATAACAACAGCCTATAGTTCTTACTAAATTCTATAAATAACGATTTATTTAATTATTTTAAAATTACAGGGTATCTCTCGCCAATTTTATACACTGATTACCCGATTTATTAACTGTGAAAGAATTGGGTTCATTTCCCATTTTAATGCACTGCCAATCAGGACAGTTAATTAACGATTAGAAGCCATTTTCCACTTTAATGTATCTCAAAAGTTAGTGAATAGAATTTGCGATGTGTCAAAAGATATTTTGGCTGTTTGCAGCTAACAGTGGGGGCAGAAGCAGTCTGGGGTGAAGGAAGGTTGGTCTAAAAACAGATTTAAAACGTCCAATGTTGATTAAGATTGGCCAATTAGTTGTGGTATAACAAGCATAGAAATATATACAGATACAATTTTAGATACAGATACACAGACAAGATACAGATACATGGGCTTGGTAACAAGCACTGAGGCAATGACTCTGCAATTTGGCCAAAATGCAAGCGGCCTACACACACTCACACACACATATACACATATACACTGTTCTAGAAGATGAGTGTGTATATAAGCAGAGAAAAAGTGAGAATGGAAGAGGAAGAGTGGGACAGAGAGAGAGAGAGAGAGAGAGAGAGAGAAGTGAGAACAAAAATCGATGGCACTGACTGAGTGGGACGACAAGCTGACCGGCCGGCAAATCCGATGACGATGTCGATGACGCCATCTGGCGGCCAAAACACACACACAAGTTGTTACTGATTCAACATTAGCTGCCCCCCTACGGCTCTTCCACTTCCTCTTTGTTTCTTTCCTTACCCATTCCCTCCTCCTCCTTCTCTTTCTACAAGTCCACGCCCCATTTTTAAGGCAACGCATTTGGCGTCGAGCAGGTTTTTCCTTGGGAAAAACTGCATTAGCATGATTCATGCCTTGGCAGCAAAAATGGCCAAAATGAGCAAATGGCCGAAACCGTCACCGACACCGACATCGAAGCCATGCCGAAATAGCCAAGTTTACCCAGCAACCAAGCAGCCAAGCAGCCAATTGCCAATTGCATTGGCCCCAATTGCATTTGCCACTCCGAAAATCTATGTTAATAAATCGCCTTCTTCTTCTTTCCACTTGATACTTTTTCAAGTGATTTCCAGTTCAATTTACCAAAGTTCAACTGACGCTGATGTCAAAATCATATTTGTGATCAACGTATTAAAGACTCCTAAACAAGCTAACAATCTAGTGACTAAAGTGTAAAATAAGTTGATCAATTTTTATTTCATATAATAGCCCAAGTTCCTCTTTCTGAGTGGAAGTTGAAAACGTCGAGACGATATAGCGATGTCCGTCTGTCCGTCTGTTTGTCCGTCCATACCTAGATCTCAGAGACTATAAGAGCTAGAGCCATCAAATTTGGAATGAAAGTCCGTCTATTTCGCAAGTAGATCAAGTTTATTTTAAATCATTGCCACGCCCCCTACCGCCCCCGCAAATTGTAAAAAATTATTTTCATAACACCAAAACTAGGAAACTTATAGAGCCATCGTGATCGACTCGCTCGACTATAGAATTTCTTACTTATTTCATTTTATTTCTTCTATTATAAATTTTGAAATTTTTAACTGATTTGGCTTGATAAATTCATTGCTTAATCATTTTTTCAAACTAATATATTCCAATTTATTAAAAACTGACTTAAATTTAAATCATTATAAATGTTTTAACATAAAACTTATATAAGTTGATAGCTTTACCCAAATTTTCTGATGAATATTTTATTTTTTATCAGTTTTTTGTTCGCAACAATATGAGCAATTGTGGCGCCATCTGGCGTCGTAGCCAGTCAATGCGACTTTCTAAAACGAAACTCGTAACTGATTCCAGCTAAGAACTTATCGGCTAAATATACATGAAGACAAGTATTTACAGCTATTTAGACGTATGAGCAAGTAAATATAATAAACAAAACAGGAAAAAAACCTACAGTGTCCAGCAGTACCATTAATGACCGCCAGATGGCAGCAGCAGAGGAGAAGTGATTTCATTAAGTCAAACATTTATTTATTTCGCTCAAAAATGTTTAACGTGTTGTTAAAAAAAACCTAACAAAAAAATGATTTTCGGCGAAAAAAATACAAAAAAAAATAAGAAAAAGATTTGAATTTGATAGTCGACTCTGCACGTATTAAACAGGGGTTCCTCCTCCAACTCCTGTCCCCCATTTGACCCCTCCCCCACTCACCCTCCCGCTGATCCACCCTCAATGTTGTCCCCGTGTTTCTGTAATTCGCAAGCAATTAAAAGTCCGACACGCAACTCGCTTGGCAACAAACTCGAAAATTAGAAGAAGAAAACCAAAAAAAATCGGAAAAAAAACCTCAGACAGGAACTTAAGTCAAACATTCACGTAGCAAACATGGATGAATAAAACTTACAACTCATACTCATATTCACACTCGCACACACACACTCACACATTTACACGCACTCACACTTACAGTCAGAGCCAAAATTGTAGTCACGGGTACAAGTTAGAGACACGTTCATTAGCCAGTGGCAGGTAGGTAGGCCTATACCCATATATCTCATATATATGTATAAATTTAGGTGTATACCCCATTTATACCCCTTGGCCATGCCCCTCGGCTAGGCCTACATTTAATGTAATTATCAATGATTAATGAATTGCTTAAGCAAACATTGTGTCGCGACTGCGCAGATATTTCATTTCATTTCGTTTCGAAACCAAGTCCAAAATCGAAACAGCGGCTGAAAAATAAAAATAAAATCTAGAAAAAAAAAAAAAATCTTGTGAACTTATCTCAGGTAGCGAAGGAGTTCATTTAAGGAGTATTACGTGTCCTAAATGGCACATCAATTGAGCTAACCGACAATAAACAATTAGCAGAAGTGCTCCAGTTTTACATACCCTGTACCGTATGTAGCTACACATGGGGTGTACCAATTCAGTAATATGAAACTTTATAAATAAACGTATTTTGTTGCAAGTTTTCATTATTAAAGCTGATAAATACACTGTAATAATATTTATTTGGTCTCTTTCAAAGAATTCCCTGTAAAGTTTTTTATAATTTTTATATTCACGAGCTTAAAGTCACATAGAAAATGTATGCGCTTAAAAATTAACTATTTAAACGCATCATTTGACTTCAAACTATTTATAGGGTATGTTTTAGTCAACTTTAAAATATATCTTTAATAGAACTTTAATTTTACTATTGAATAAAATTTATTTTAATCAAATAACCTATTTTTTGGTGTACAGCGTATTTTCAGTCATGCAGACCCTACGCAGTCTACATAAGTGCAATTTTGGTTTAATTTTAAAATTACAAAAATCTGCAAGAAACTTTTTAAACAATTAAAATGTTATGCCCAAACAAAAATCCAATTCCCTACAGGGTATTTAGCTGTCCAGCAACTCTTCAATTTAAAGCCTCTATTCGTTTAATTTTTTTGGATCTGTATCTATCGGGATCTTACCATGTGCCGTACAATTAACAACGAAGGTGGCAATTTTGCTATTGACTCGCCAGTTCAAGGCAGGCTGGCAAATGATTTGCCTCCGATAGGCGTGCCTAAATGCCCCGAAATAGAGGGAAAAATATAGAAAAATGGAAGCATAAGAAGCTGAAGACGAAGATGAAGAAACACACAAAAATTAAATGAAGCAGAAAAGAACGGCTGGCCTAATGATTGTGAAAACGTTTTTCCTATTTAGTTGGCACATTCAATTAAGCAGCGTGTGAATAGGAGCACCGCTCGTACCGCCCATAAAATTAGATTCAAGCCCACAAAACTCCGAACTTAGGGATGGTATTTGCCACAAAATAACATAAATCGATACCGCAGTCGATGTTAGCAACCAATATGTAACATACTTTGGGAGTTAAACGACTTAACACTCATTTAAAGAGGAAAATCAAATTAATTTTCTTGTTTTTATAATTTCTACAAATTTTAATTAATATTAAATTGCTTTCTCAACGACTTCAGATAAAGTTTATAGTTAGTATATAGATAAAAGTAAGTTTCTACTGGAAATGAAAATAGTTTTCGATACTTACATTATAACCATTAAAAGATTTTCAAAAATATTATTGAGTTTGTTTTCGATAAAAATTTCTTTAAATAAGAAAAAGAAATTAGAAAACATTGTGTAAAATATTATGGAATTATTTACATATATCTAGACAAACATATATACCCATACTTAATTATATTTTTTTCAATTCAAAATTAAAATGACTCATAAAATTTTTATATCATTTTTAATATAAATTCCTATATTTATTAAATATAATCTAACTCTCTATCCCACTCTTTCACGTCGGTGTCTGATTCTTTCTCTGTAGTTTCAATCTGAACATGGTGGCGTCATTGTCAGGCGGCAACTGCTCAGTTGGGGGTCAAATTGCCATCGGGTGAATGGATAAAACAAAAATCACATCGAGAACCTCATAGAATCAAGGCATACAAATTTCATTTCAATAATTTGAATTTCAAATCTGATTTTTTTTTTCGCAATAATCCAATGGCCAAAAGCACCATTCTCTAACCTCTTGGACCTACGTTAATGTAAAAGTTGTTCGATTTGTCAAAGCAAAAGCCCCTCGATTATTAGTCTTCATTAAGAGGCGGGGCATGTCAAGCCTCGGCTCCTACGCCCGCCCTTTACAACCACTGGAATTTTAAGCATAAAAAAAAGCACACAATGCAGCTTATCAGGGAGTGGAAACAAGCGGAATGGAACGTTAGTAGTACAAACTTGTAAGTAAATTGGCCAGACTTAAAGATATGCTGTAAATAGTGTATCTGAGAGTAGTATAGACTTGTTAAATCTGTTTAAAGCTACTGAAACAATGGAAAGGAACAGTGTATGTATTTTTTTGTGCTGGAATAGTGGAATGAAACACATGAAACCTCTTAAAAAAGCTATAATACTAGCAAATATTTATGAAAAGCAAGCAGCTGGTATTTAATGTGTAAGGAACAATGGAATGAAACATGAAATGAAATATTACAAAAACATATTGAAGGCAGGAACTTTCGAAATGGACCAGAGTGATATTAAAGCGAAAAGATATAGTAACTGAATATGACTTTAACTAAAAAAAGCTTGGTAGTCTAGGGGTAATAATAAATAAGTTATTTTTAACACACAAAATGAATTTTTGAAATAAATTAAGACTGAGTTAGCTTCTGACTGTATGACACCCAATTTAAATTGATGAGTACAGGGTATTGAAAGTGGGGACAAATTATTGTAATTATTTTTGTTGTTAGTGTTGTTGGTGTTGTTGGTGTTGTACCGAGTATGTCAACTGCCCAAAACTATTTATTTATGTTAATACGCAAAGCGAACGATATAAAAGCCATAAAATGCCGCAAAATACATTTAAATGGATGCGTACACGGCATAAGGTAGCATAAATTAACGCATTGAGGGAAGGGAAGAGAAGGAGATACGTTTTGATATGATGGCGGAGAGGAGAGGTGGTGGAGAGAGGTTGGGGAGAGGAACTTCATCGCCAAAGACGAAACACATGTAATAAAAACTCTATTAAAAATGCCACTTACAATTAACAAAAGGCCCGCACTGCTTGCTTGGGGTTCAGGGAAGGCCATTGAATAGATACCAACAACAACCACAAAAACAACAACAACAAGAACAACGACTATGACATGAAATAGAAATAGATATAGATATATATACAATACGTGTATACTTATTCAGAGTAGACACCGAGAGACGCTAAGACGGCGCGAGAGGGAGTCAGAGGGAGCGGCAGAGAAATAAGAATGTTTCTACGCAGTTATATAAAATTTCGGTACTGAGTTGATTGGTTGCCTACTGAATGGGCTCAAAGCTCTTCGACGCTACCCTACACGGCCCCACTTTCCACTTCCCTTGGCCGTACCTCAATAGTTCTACTGCATGACAACAGTTTGCGAAAGGCAGAGACAGGCGACAAAATTGTCAAGGTGTGGTAATTTTTAAAAATCATTTGTTCTATATATATATATCCTATATATTTCAGAAAATTTAAAAATGTATTACAGGTAGAACCTAGTAATACTGGAGGAATTCGTTTTCGTCTGTAATTCATAGGGTTTCTTTCAGCAAATGAATTATCAAGGCTCTACCTGTAGTTGTAAAATTGGTTTAAAAATACAAAATTATGTTGGTGATTTAAAGCAAACTGTTTTGAATACTTAAGCTCATAATCAGAAGAAATAAAAATGTAATAAAATAATAATTATAATAATATAAATATAATAAAAATGAATAGAGAATTCTTAGAAGTTTTTCTTTTATTGGTGAAATTCAGTAAAATATTTGAAAAATTTTAAATAAATTTATAATTTAATTTAGTTGCAAACGAGCCTAGTTTATAAAAATATTTAAAAGTTACAAACTTAAGTTTAGAAAAATAAAACGAGCACTAAAATATCTTCTAAATAATAAACGAGCAGTGACTAAAATATGTAAAATTTAGTCTACTGCAAGAACTAAAAAGTGTTAATCAACTACATCAGTTAACAGTTTAAGTTTTGACAATTTTGTCGCCTGTTGCTAAATAAATACCTTTGCACAATGTGTGAATATTAAAAGAATGTGCGTGTTTGAGGTAGCTGCAAATACGCATAACACACGCAATTAAATTTATAAATATTTAAAACGCCAATTTACATACTCGACCAACACTCACACTCACACACACACACCTTGTTATAGTATACTACAGTCAGACAATTGTATCGCACCTAGACCTTAGCCAGATTCGGGTTCCAATATTAAAGCTCGACTTTGTTTGGTTTTGCTTTTGGTTTTTATTTTATTTCATTTTTTTTTTGTTTTTTTTTTTTTGGACTTGAGCGTTTTAGGCCCATTTCTTACATGGCCAAAATCGAAAGGGGAAGTCGTCACCCAATACAAACATCATTAAAATCCACAATGCGTTCGAGTGGTTCTTTTTTTTATTGCCTTTGCCTTAGCTTATTTTTTATTTTTTTTTTCTTTCAGATTTTTTTTTTTTTTTTTTTTTTTTTGCTTTTGAATTTAATTTAGTTTTATGTGGTTTGGTGGCTCATTTGTTGGCCTCTGGAATGTGCCCCGAACTGCCAAACTTGATATGACAGATTCGGTTTTCAACATGTTCGTTTACCACATCACGCAGGGAGCGGGCTGAGGTAAAACTTGTGCAAGGGGTATGGGGTATAAAATATGGGGTTGGGGGTAGGCAGCGGACTTAATTATTTATGTATTAATACACAATAAATACATACACACTTTAAACGTATTGACATATGTTTTCCTAGGTTTCCAAATGGGTTTTTTGGGGCCCCTCTACAACGGTGTTGTTTTTTTTTCTGCTTCTACACTTTTTTTGTTTTTTTTTGGCATTTTTGGCCAAAGAAAATTGAAAGTTATTTGCGTACAGAATTTAATTAGAGATCAGAAACTATAAACAGGCGCTTTGTCGTCTTAAATGGTTAGGGAAGTCTTATACGAACACTGAAATACGCTGACTACAAATTCCAGAAGTATTTTACCTAATATATAACTAGATAGGGTTGTTTTCCTATACAAAAAGGGATACTGGCAGGGGATTCTAAAAAGTTAAGGCTTAAAGGATATTACAGCAAATTCGTAAAGATATAATCATTCAGAGTAATTGGTCCCGTGCGGACAAGAACAATAAATATATTTTTGGCGTAAAATCGTTCAACTTTTTAAAATTTGGTTATAATTTCCCTAATAAAATTAACTTTAATGTTTTTTGAAGTCAATCTTCTTGTGCTGATTGAATTACTTAATAATTTTGATTGCAGAATGAATATACATATTACATTCAATTTGAATTCAATAAAAACTGTTACAATGTGTTGGTGAAAGCAAATAAAGTTGTTCGAGTGATTGTGTAGAACCTTTTGAGGTCTTTAAGTTGACCCTTGCTGGGCAGTGGCGCTGATCCTGTGATCTTCCTGTTGACTTGAAAATCAATAAAAAAAAGCATTGTTATTTTTGGGGTCAGCTTTCGCTTTCGGTTTCGCTTAATGTTTTTTTTTTTTTTATGATTTTTGAATGGTTTTTTGGTTTTTTTGGGGAAGCACTCAACATTGTGGCCTGCTCTGAACTGATTATTTATGGCGCGCGATTCCTGAGGCAACACAAGGCATTAACATTCAAGTCTCCTTCGCTCTTCATTGAGTCGAGCTTTGCTTTTTTTTTGGTATTCGGTATTTTTCACAGTCTTTTTTTTCGCTTCTTGTGCTTATTTCGCTTACTTTTTGTGTGTTGCTCAATGCAAAGTGCTCTTCATTCACAGAAGTCCACAAAACACTTGGGGCCTGTGCTCAGGTTCAGGTTGAGGTTCGGGGTCTTTCCCAGCGACCCGGGCACTTCAGCGACAACAACAGCAACAACAACTACTATAACAACTCTCAGGCAGAGAGTCTTCTTCTCGGTTTGCCATCTTCGTATTATTTAGCAAATTAATAACCATAAAAATCTTAATGCCAGTGCTAAGGAACGAAATCTTTAGCTTGCCTGCTGAATTTCTTATGAAAACCGTTCGCACAACCAACAACAACAACTACAACGAGAGACAACTATGAGTAGGTTGAAAGAAGAAGAAAACAAACGAGAAAAAAAATCACACACACACACACACGCACAACATAGGAGAAGAAAAAGATTAGCAGAAGAAGTGCCGCCATTTAAATTTATTTACTTACGAGTGTGAACTTTATGCCCATGGCGTTCGACTGTATCTCCCCCCTCTGCTTGCTCTGCACTACACCGCTGAGGGGCTCTTCCCGCGATCATACCTTGAAGCCACAAGCCACCGTTGTCAATGCCAAGCCGAAATGTGTGTCCCGTGTCCACGACCTGAATCGGAGCCGCATTTCGCTTCCTGCCCCAAAACGTTGCGCGTGAGTTGAACCTTTTTTATTTTTGAAGCCCTGTACATAAAGAGTGCACTTGGTTAGTTGAGTTTCTCCAACGGGAATAAGAGTTACTAAACTCGGGGAAAACAATACTTATTTATAAACTTTAGTAAAGAGTGTTGAACAACGAAAAAAAGAGGCTAACCTTAAATTAATAAACTAAAGACAGTCTCAAAGTACCGGGTGCATTGCAGTCTAGTGTCCAACGCAGCAGAGAGTTTCACAATTTGTCTCTAAGAGGGGTAAGGGTATGCCCAAGAGGTACTGGGGATAGGAACGATCTGCTGTAAGCTCGAACAGTGTCTCCAGGTACTCTGGAAATTGGCAACTATGAGACACGAGAGCTGCTTAGCAACTAGACTGAGAATCAGGGGGCAGTCAAGCAAATATAAAGAAACGTTTCCAACTGAAATAACTTTGGTAAAGTTTTTCAGAAATATTTGAGACTCCTTTTTCCCAATCCTTTTTCCATTTTTTGTTTGATCTAGCATTGGTCTTTTGCGGGCATCTTCAAAAGCTTTTCGTCGAGCACCGTTTTCGATTCTTCTTCTTCATTAAATCCAACAGCATTATGATGATAATGATGGTCATTATTAATATCATCATTTGTGGGTTTCGTAATTTGATTCCAGTTAAAATGAAATGAAATCTTGTTGCCCTAAAAAACAAAACAACAAGAAGAACTTAAATAATAATAAAAAATAAAATCAACAAGCGTTCACAAATTTTTTGTTTTCTTTTTTTTTTGTATTTCGTTTTTTTTTTTAGCGTTTCCTTTTGAAGAATTCGAAGAGGCTTTTAACTTCACTCCTGACTCGATTCCCTTTCGGTTCACTTGAGTTTATTTTCAAGCTTTCAAGCATATTTCCTCTGAAATATTACAATAAAAATAAGTATTTATCTTTTAAAGTTCTTAGGTTTGCTGTAAATGATATGTCTAAAGATCAAATTTGATTGGAAAGACTTTTAACTTTAGTATTTCAAATATATTGCAAACAGAAACTGCATTTATTGAAAACAAGTAAGAAAGGCTACAGTCGATCGAGCCGACTGTAAAAGGCTCTGTACTCCTTATAGTGCAAATTTTTCGATACAAATGTCCCATTTCGACTTATGGAAGCTATAGGCTATAGTGTTCCGATCCGAATTAAACTTGGTGGAGATAGTTATAATGATACCATACACATAATACTACACGTCATCATGCAAATGTCCTATTTACAACCGAATTGTCCTATGGGAGCTATAGGCTATAGTAGTCCTATCCGGATCAAACTCGGTGGATATAGTCATTATGGTACCACTTACTTAACTTGTAAATTTGATCACGTTAGCTCTAATAGTTTCCAAGCTATGGTAGTATGAAAAAAAGTTTTTTATAATTTGCGGGGTCGGTAGGGGGCGTGCCAACAATTTGAAATAAATTTGATCTGCTCGCGAAATAGACGGACTTGTATTCCAAATTTTTTGGCTCTAGCTCTTATAATCTCTGAGATCTAGGTGGACGGACGGATGGACAGATAGACGGACAAATATGTTAAGAATCATTGAATGTAAGTTTAATTAAGAACAAAATTCCACATTTATTGCACAACTTTCCAAAATGCATTTTATGATGCAATATACAAATATCATTCACATAATTGATTTAAATCATATTTTAAAGTTGCATAATTCACTTGTTAAATTAAGTTAAATATTAGGCTTGGGTCAACTCAATGAGAAAGAAAGTTTTGTCACTTCTTCAGGTTTTCTCCAGTTGGCACTTGTAATTTTTGTTGCTGTTGCGAACTTTTTTGTCCGCTTGTTGCAGGTTGATATTGAGTTGTCTTTTGTTGTACACATAATTTATGCGGCGGCTCAAACAGCTCATTTGCATACGAAATGTTTGGAGTGGCATTGATTTGACAACGCGCCATGACAAAATACAAAAAAATTAAAAACTACAACAATAAAAGCATAAATTGAAAAGAAGAAGAAGTATTTAAACACACGGACACACACGCCCAACCGGATCGGACCAATTCATAGTTGTAGTATATCGCCGAAATAACTAATTAATGAAATCTATATCAATATCTAATCCGTGCGATCATTGTTCATTGTTCATTAAAATCAGCTGAGCGTCGCATGCAAATTTATTTAATAAAAATAATACCCTATAAAAATTTCTAAAGAATTAACTGAAAAATTACACAAAATTAAAGCTTATATTGGCTAATATTTGAATTAATTTAATAAGTGCTAGCAGCTTGAAAATGTTTCAAAGCTAAGACTGTCAACTGAAATAACTCTATATACCCTATAAAGATGACTATTACCAAGGGTGTGCGTAGAAATAGGGTAGTTGCTAGTCAAGCTGCCTAAATCAACGTCATTTCAAACACATTCCCAAACTTTGAACTGATCTTTTTCTTCAGTCATAGATTTTGTAACGCTCTGAACAGCAATTTTAGTTTAGTAATAAAGGAAGTAGGTAACATTTATCAAGGGGAAAATAGGAGGATACCGAAAAAAAAAATTATTTTAAGCAATAAACAAAAAAATTAAATAAAAAGGAATTTATAAAGTAATAGAAAAAAATATTATTTTTGTTTTAAATTAAGTTTAAAAACAATTCAATTTTAATTCGGCTGCAAATGTTAAGATGTAAATATTTTCTATTTAAAACCAAAATGACAACGGTCTATATATTAATAAATATATGAAATAAATAAAAGAAAAGTTTCTTATAAATGTAGAGTAACAAGAGTTCGTCGAACTGATGATGAACTTCCTCTTGTAGGGAAGTTGATACGCAAAATCATCTAGTCGGCAAATTATGTTAATCTATTGTGTGTGTCAGATGGTGCGAACCAGTTCAATGAAGTTTTGCCGGCAGACAGGTGGACTAAGGGAGGGGTGGACAGGTGGACTGTGAAAACAAGAGATAGATACAACAAGAGATAGATAGACAGAGAGGCAGCAACCTGTTGCTTTTGTAGTATATGCTAAACATATGCATTGACATTCCTTAATTTGCTTAATAATCACTGGCAAAATGGCCTGGCAACAGATCGGCTTAGATCAGATCAGATCAGAGTCGAGTCTTAAAATTGAGCCCAGTCAAAAAACCGTAACCAAGACACAAGAGTTTTATAGAGATTTTTTGTTGTTGTTGTTGTTGTTGTTGTGACCAACACGAGAAGTTCAAACAAAAACTGCGAAAATCAGCGAAATAAACCGAAATTTAACAATTGGAATGCGACTACGGCAACTGATTGTTATAAGGGGCCATAACTGCTGACTTCCACGATGTCAACTAACTGGGTTTGAGCCATGGCTAAGATCGCATTGGCCACGCTTACCAATCAGCCTCTGTGCCACAATATGCGTAGTTCTCTTTGGTCACGGACAATTGGTTTCTATTACCAAATTTTGTTATGAAGCGGGGGGAAATTCTATAGTGTCAACAATCGGTCAGCTAATTGTCGAGAGCAGCGTTCGCTCAAGTCATGTTGGCCATGTTTAAAGCGAACACTTTTTTGGCCATATCGAATCGACCCCAAAAAAAATAAAAAAGCAACAAAAAACCTAAAAGTAAACAAAAACAAACACTTTCTGCCTCAGCTTGGGACATTAAATCAAGTGACAATTGTAATAGAGCAACAATAAGAACCCAAAATTTATATAGTGATTTTCCTTTTTGCTTCGCTTTTTTTTTTTGGTTCAATCGTTTCCATTACACACTCTTTCCCCTCGCTACGCTCCCACCCCCACTGCCAGCATTTTATTTTGATTGATTAATTGGTTATTTGACTAGCGCCCATTTGTTTGCCATTCGCGCCTTTGACAGCCGCCAAAAGTGCCGCAAAGTGCGTGAGTATCTATGTGTGAGTGTCTCTCTCTGTGTGTGTGTGTGTGTAGCGATTTAAACTAAACACCACAAGTAGCGATGTGCAGCAATTTGAAGATACAATTTTGAAATAGTTATTGTTTACATAACAATGGCGACTTTAAAATACGATACACGATGAAAAGATACAATATTAGGCTAAGATTTTAATGATACATTTTTAAATGCGACTAAAATATTGTATGTTGGGATAAACTGTTATTTGTACCTAAGTAATAAGTAAGTGAATAAAAGATACAATACTTTCTAGAAAAACAAAGTTCAATTTCCATAACGATGCGACATTAGAGTAAACTGTTAAAAAACATAATTTAAGTAAGACTTTTAGATGTATTTCAAATTATTCTTTTTTTTTATACTCGATATAGCAATACTTATACCATCACTAGACAACACCACTTTACACACAATAGACGAATCATTTGACTTCCAGATTGATGCGTTTATGGAGGGCAAAGACAGCAACAAAAGCAAAAACGCTAAAAGTAGTAAATAGCATTTGTTGTGGGTGCTCTTTTCTGATTTACAGTTAACCCCTCATACCCCTCCGCCCATTCACAGTCCTACGCACAATGTATTCGCATTATGTGGCAGGAATACAAACTAGCGCAGAAAACTGTAACACGCACTTTATACAACTGATTAGATCTTTATTGTCGTCTGATTTGTATTCCCAAATGGAAGTGCCCGCATTATCGATCGATGGGCTTTTGAATGTATATCAGCTATTAAGTAGAGTATAAGTTGAATATGGTTAGTGTTTCTTAAAGTAGTAATTGTAGTAGTTGTAGTAGTAGTAGTTGTAGTAGTAGTAATTGTAGTAGTAGTAGTTGTAGTAGTAGTAGTAGTAGTACTAATATTAGTAGTAGTAGTTGTAGTAGTAGTTGTAGTAGTAGTAGTAGTTGTAGTAGTTGTAGTATTTGTAGTAGTAGAAGTAGTAGTTGTAGTAGTAGTAGTTGTAGTAGTAGTAGTAGTAGTAGTAGTAGTAGTAGTAGTAGTAGTAGTAGTACTAGTAGTAGTAGTACTAGTATTAGTAGTAGTAGTTGTAGTAGTAGTAGTAGTTGCAGTAGCTGTAGTAGTTGTAGTAGTAGTAGTTGTAGTAGTAGAAGCAATGGTAATAGTAGTAGTAGTAGTAGTGGTAGCAGTAGCAGCAGTAGTAGTAGTAGTAATACAGTAGTAGGAGTAGTAGTAGTAATACAGTAGTAGGAGTAGTAGTAGTGGTAGCAGTAGCAGGAGTAGTAGTAGTGGTAGCAGTAGCAGCAGTAGTAGTAGTAGTAATACAGTAGTAGGAGTAGTAGTTTTTGTTGTAGTAGTAGTTTTTGTTGTAGTAGAAGCAGTGGTAATAGTAGTAGTTGTAGTAGTAGAAACAGTGGTAGTAGTGGTAGCAGTAGCTGCAGTAGTAGTAGCAGTTAGTAGTGGTATAATAGGATTAAAAGTCCTAATAGTACTAGTAATAATAATAGTTGTGGTATTAATATCAGTTAAAATACTAATTGTAGTAGTAGTAATAATATTGAGGTGGCAGTGGTACTTACTAATTGTACTTGTAGCAGTACTAATAGTAGTAGTAGTACTAATTGTGGTAGTAGTGGTATTTATTGTAGTATGAATAGTGCAAGTAGCAGTACTAATCGACGTTATATTGGTTCTAATGGTATGCAAATATAATAATAATAATATATAGCAGCATATAAACGTCATTTGAGTCCATTTGGAGTGTTTCATTCAATTAATTCACACCTTGAAAGCGCAAAAAGATTCCCGAAAAGAACACAGGTATTATATGTATGTATGTATGTAGTATCCCTGGCATTCTAAGAGCGGTCAGAGAGCGGAAGGAAAGGGGAGAGTGCGGAAAATGTAAGGAATGGTGTATAAAGTAGAAACGATAAGGGAATAGAGGGAAATGGAATTGGAATGGAATCCCATTAAGCATGCAATACGTAGACGGAATTTTAAGATCATTTAGTGCGCACAAGAGTGTGTGTGTGTGTGTAAGTGTGTGCCTTTGTACCTTTATTTCGTAGTAAAACACTCCATGGCTGTGTATGTGAGTGCGCGTGAGTGTGTGTGAATGTGGGCCGGCGCTCAAAGTGGTTTTCTAACGAAGGATCTGCAGAAACCCAACGAATACACAACAAGCTTGTCTTCCAAAAATAATAAACCCATTGAAAATGAAGTTGCTTCCACGAACTGAGATGAAACAACAACAAGTACAAATAAAAAAAAGTAAAAAAAATCAAAATAAAAACTAAAAAACAAGAGGAAAGAAAAAAAAAAGGAAACGAAAAAACACAAAGCGGCAGCGAGAGCGAATTTTGAGTCAATGACTCCATTAAATGCGGTTTTCTGATTTCATTATGCGTTGCCAGGTTCCATTTGGCAAAACGGGCAACAGGTTGCCACTCATGCCACGCCCACTTGCTGCAACTACACCCGCCGCCATACGTTGCGCTCTCTTCCATACTGAACTGGGCGATAAATGAATCCTTGTCTGTTGTGGCATGCAACAGCATTATGGGTACTCTGTGTACATACAGTGTGTCAAATCAATCTCTTGACAAACAAAAACAATGCATTACAATTTTATGCAAATACTTAGAAGACAGTTATCTTAAAATTATTATCTTTTTATTACCAATTGCTAAGTTGCATGATTCAATTAATTTTATTCAACTTAATTTTAAATTATTATTTTATGTACATTAACTTAAGAAAAACTTAGGTACATGTAATTTATTTGCTAAGTTTCTAAATCAAATATAGGCAAAAATAATTTACGATGGTCGGATTTAATATGGCAATCCTTAAACAACCGTACCAAACCGAAACATTTTAGCGTAAAACTGGAAACCTTTTAAAATTCAAATATATGCCCGTTTTTTTCCACTGTCGGAACACTTACACGGCATACTGTATGGCTGTGACAGAATACATTTACTTTGTCCGCACAAATTAGACACAAGTTAAACATTTTACGATTCTTTGAAGACGTTTAAAAAAAAAAAAGACGAAAACCGTGTGAATTGTCTTGCAGTGTCCTGTAGCCTCTGCTTTGCCTCTATGCCTGCTGTCTGCTTTGCTCCCAACCACCTCAGCCTGACCTTCAACGTACTCCTACTCCTTTTTTTTTATTACCATGACATTACCTGGTACTTTTATTGCCATTGTCGGTCAAATTTAACTGCTGTCAATATTGACAGCAACGCACAGTGGGCCCGCTTGACTACAATTAGAGACAAAAATTTAATTTGTTTAAACTTTACTATTTTCATAACACCATAACCTGGAAAGTATTGAAACTATCATGTGTATGAAATCTACTCTCACTAAGTTTGATCCGGATTGGATAACTGTAGCCTACAGCTCCTATAGAAGCAATTTGTCGAAAATAATATGAGTAGAACGCTCACAACCAAACGCACATATATGATGTACATCGGACCACTATATTCTCTAGCTCCCATAGGACAAATCGGTTAAAAATTACTTATTTGTATGCGCACTGAATGAGTACGGGGTCTTTTAAAGTCGATACACTCGACTGTAGCCATTCTTTCCTGTTTCTTACAACAAAACTAATATTTTATACTGGACTCCTTAGGAATATGTAATGAGTGTTTTCTAAAATATCTATCTATCTATCTATCTATCTATCTATCTATCTATCTATCTATCTATCTATCTATCTATCTATCTATCTATCTATCTATCTATCTATCTATCTATCTATCTATCTATCTATCTATCTATCTATCTATCTATCTATCTATCTATCTATCTATCTATCTATCTATCTATCTATCTATCTATCTATCTATCTATCTATCTATCTATCTATCTATCTATCTATCTATCTATCTATCTATCTATCTATCTATCTATCTATCTATCTATCTATCTATCTATCTATCTATCTATCTATCTATCTATCTATCTATCTATCTATCTATCTATCTATCTATCTATCTATCTATCTATCTATCTATCTATCTATCTATCTATCTATCTACAGTTTATATGCATATCACTTTTCTCTGAGTGTATTCAATGCTCGATTAGCTGTTCAGATTTTTATGTATAGCAAAATTCCCAACGTTTTTTAGCTACTTTACAGCTATTCTACCATATGAAAATAGCCTTAATGTAGCTCTAGGGAAATCCAAAAAAAAAAAAACTTAATGTATATGTTTGTATATATTTTCATTTACAGCAGACAGGTACTACTTACAACAGTTCACCTTCTAACATAAGGCAAAAAGTAGCTACAATTAGCGGCATAATTCACATTAAGCTTATGTTTTTTTTTTGGTTTTTAGGTTTTTTTTTTTTTGGCTGTTTGCTAATATGACAAATTAACGCCTAAATTAGTGACCCATGAACCTAGCCCCCTTGACACCCCAAGCCACTGGGAACCCAACAAACAACAAACAGTTAGCCGACTTTCGATATCCAACCAAAGAGAAAAGACCAAAGAAAAAAAAGGCAAAAAAAAAACGGTACAAATTTTATGCAAAATTTGCTCAGTCAACATTTGTTGTGCGACGTGCGTGTGTGTGTGTGTGTGTGTGTGTGTGTGTGTGTCTTTGGTGACACTGTTTGTGCAGTGGGGTGGCAGCTGTGTTAGCATCGCGGGAGTTGGAGCTGAGAAAGGGAGAGTAGTGGGGCGACCAATGCGATGTTGTCTGTTTGAAAAGTCTGCACGCAATGCGCTGTGAAAGCGCGAAAGAGAGGGGGGATTACAGTGGGGTGTGGAGCAGAATGGCTGGTGAGTGTGTGGAGTGGGAAGCTTTTTAGTTGGTATTAGTTAGCACACACAAATACACACACACACACATACATGCTCAGCACACGCGCCTCGAGTCTTGGAGTCTTTTGCCTTGCAAGTCATGTATGTAGCAAGAAAGCTTCCCCCTAGCAAACCAGCCCACCCCCTGCCCTTTCCATCGCATCCTATTTGCGCTCCCCACCCCACTAAGTGTAGCGTCTCGATCGTGCGTCTGTTGTGTGTCTCTTCCTCTCTCTGTCTGTCTTCAGCGCTCTCTTTCGCTCTCTGTTGTTGTTGGTTCATTGCCCGCCAAAAATTTTGAAGGCCAAAATAATATGAGATTTTTTTTTCTCTTTCTTCTTCGGCGTTGTGTTTTTTTTTGTTTCTTCTTTTTTTGCGCTGTTTCTGTTTAGCTTCTGCTTCTTCTGTTGCCTTTTGTATGAATTGCTGTTGTTGTTGTTGTGGTTGGTTTTGTTGTTGTAGTCATTTCAGGTTTTCCCTTTCTGGCAATGTTTCATTGTGCGAGCCGGCACAACGCTTTGGAGGTGTGTGCGTGTGTGTGCTTGCAAGAGTGAGGAGGTAGTTGGGCAGGGGCTGGGGTAGGCCCGAAAAGTTTCACATACTTGTTGCGTACGCACACGCACAACTAAAGTATCTGTATCTAGACGCTGTTGTATCTGAGTATCTGTATCTCACATTTTATCCGCAGTCTCAGTCGCAGTCTGTATCTGTATCTGTATCACGTCTCTGTCATCGCAATTTACGCACTTTTTATTTATTTTTTTTCTTTTTTAAATTTTTTTTTTTCTTTGGTTTTTTGTTTTTATTGTAGTCAAGCAGTGTTGCCAGATCGTTGCAGCGGAAGCTGCCAGAGTTGTCGCTGGCGCTTTTCAAAAATTCAAAAAATCTTTATAAATGGTTTTCTTTTCTTTCATTGTATTTTGGCTGCTTTTGTTGTGATTCCCAGAACTCGTCTTAGGCAGAATTTGGGTTTGAGCAAGACTGTGCGAAAGAGATAGAAAAAGGTAGCACTGATGCTCATGCTGTGGTTATATTGAACGGCTTACAGTTGGGAAAAGGGGTAGCAGGGAGACATCACTTGAGGCAGCAACAAAAGTTTTGCCATTTTGCAGCTTTAGGAGCACAAAATAGAAAAAAATAAAAAAAAAACATTTGCCCCAACCCAATATACTCTTGCAGAGAGTATAAAAAACTAGAAGAACTAGGCTACAGTTGAAAAAGTAAACTATAACCAATATGAGAGCCAGAACAATATGTGAGTTCAAAATGATTCCTGGCAAAATTCTGTCAAGATATATTAATCATATATATTAATCAGACATTGCACTAACCGAACGAAGAGTTTCTGTTTTTCTCAATAAAAATTAAATTTTAAATATTTTCAATAATTTATATAACGTTTAAATCTGGTTTTCAGCAAAAGTTGCGCACTACATTACCATTATCATTATCTCGAATGATAGTAAATTAACTTATTCTTATACAAAACTGTCGAGAACTGGCCAAAACCTATTTACGCATTACATTTGACTTGCAAAAAGCTGAAAGAACTGGCACGTCGCTATAACTACGTCGCTAAAAAAGGTTAGTCGTTGTACAAACTGGTACGGGAAGCAAGCCATCTTATTTTGGTGGTCACTGTTAACGAAATCGTTACAAACGAATTCTGCTGACTTTCTAACAAATCAATGTAACCCCTGCACTTTTATACTTCTACAGGGTCTAACAAAAAACTCCAAAATCTGCCAACTAAGAAATCAGAAATTAGAAATCAACGTGAAAACGAAATGAAACTTCAAATCATCGAGCGATCAATCGATCGAACGAAAAACCAAAAAAAAAAGAACGTTCCACACGCAGGGAGCCTTCCACTTGAGAGATCAGTTAATAGAGCTGATAAATGATAGATACAATTTCGGCAGCTGAGCAGCTGAGAAAGAAAAATAGAAGCAAAAACTATTCTATTATAGACTGAAATAAAAAAAAAGTTGGCCACGCACTCAATTTGCGCTTTAAGCGTCGTTCAGTGTCAAGAAACTTTCAAGTATGTGTGTGCATGTGTTTGTGTGTGTGTGTGTGTGTGTGTGTGTTTCTAATTATATGGTAATACAGGTATACAAATGTACATATAAATTACTCTTATTACAGAGAGACGCCAACACACAGGCCTCCCGTTGATCTATTACGCCATTCGCAATATTACGTATACGTAATGTTAATGAGTTAGTCATGGGGCATTGGCTATGCCTAAACGATAAGCGATAGACGATAGACGATTGGCGATAAACAATTTAAATATTTACTATACCAAAACGAACATCTTTATATATATATTTCTATATATTCCTATTCCAGCTGATCAATCAAGTATTTGGCCATGTTGATCTCATCTGGTTTGATCACATCACATCACATCACATCACATTTTTCTCTTACTGTTCAATGCCTCCCCCACTTGCACATTTATTAGTTATGAACCATATATACATTCAGCTATCTTCAGCTCTCTGATTCACTATGACTCAACAGACATAACTGCACAGCTAATCGAGCTCTTGCAACTCATCTCTATTTTCATCATGAAAAGTTCTCAAATAACACATCTCCCAGTTTTCCCTAGGGCAGCGGCAGTACAAAAGTCACATAGGAACAAAGTTTAAATTGAAAATTGTAGTATAAATTATGGTGAAGAAAGAGCAAATTAAGAATCTACGAATATTATTTGTACAGATACTCAGTCTATAATTTGCTACAGAATTTTAAAGCATTTATTTCCAATCCAATTACAAAAGAATCTCTTGTAATTACTATTTGATTTAAAAATCATAAAGAATCTAAACACAGTATAAATATTTATTTATTAAATTTATTATTAATATAACTATAAATGATTTCGGCTAAATGTCTAATTATAGAATTGAGTTGTGTGTAGTCTGAAGTCTGATGTGTGATGTCTGAATCCATGGCTGCTAATCATAATCATATGTGGCCTGTCCCTGCCCCAAAACTCACTCCACCGAGCAAACATTGTAAATTCCATTCATAAAAATTGAGGAAACACACGCAAAGACAGAAAGAGATAGAACGAGAAAGAGAGAGAGAGAGAGAGAGAGAGAGAGAGAAGAGTAGTATATCTGATGATGTTATGGATCATCTAAACATCAACTCATTGTCATAATGATCATTCCGCTAAAGCCTAAACGCAGCATTCAAATTACGTAAATTGATCTGTCGCTGATACATTATCAAGCAACCGAGCTATAGAATGAGAGAGCAAGATGGGTAGAGCCAGAAAGGGAGAGCAAGAGAGACGAAACTGATGCTGGGCAGCTGTCTTCAAATTTTCGTTGGGTTTTTGTGCGTGCGGTCCCCATAAATCGCACAAGTTAACTATACCAACTATCCCCCGCTGCCTCTCTCTTCACCTCGCGCACCCAGCGCTGCCACGCCCCCACTTCCCCAGTCGCCCTTGCGCCATGTCGCTCACAGCTCATTCATCTCGTCCAGCGTTTATTTTGATTTCCATTTCGGATTTCAGATTTCAGACGACGACGACGACGAAGGCATCAACTTGGCATCGAATTCGGCGGCAACTTGTTTCTTTGTATAATTTATACGCTTTTTATTTTGATTTGTGCGTTTGGCCTTCTTGCGTACACGCACGTGTGGCTGGCTTTTAATACCCTGTAAACCGCAGCAGTCACAGCGGCACCATTCGCCTTAGCAACAATAACAAAATCCAAATTTCATAACATCAATCGAATTGAATCAAGTAAATAAATAAACGAGTTTGTTCTAAATTTTCCTAAATCCTAATCAGAATAACTTTTTGGAAACATTTAATGCATAAATAAATAAAAACAGTGAAAGCTCTCTTGGCCGGACACCCACGGTTCCAGTATTTTTGTCCGCCTAAGGGTACGGATTTTGTATGAAAATCATGCAACTTGGGACTGTAAAATTCGTCCGGCTAAGAGAGCTGTCCGCCTGAGGGAGCTGTCCGCGAGTAGAGCTTTTACTGTTTAACCTACCAATATTTATTGCTATATTATTTGTTTAATACAAACCAATTTTAATACTTTTGCAGCTTTATTTATTAATTAAATTTTAATATTTTTATGGCTTAAGAATTTTGGAAATAATTTTTATAATTTTAAAATTCTTTAACAATTATGCTCGAAACATCACGTTTATTTTTTCTTATTTTATTCAGCATTCTTTTATTATTTAATATATTTTATTTAGATTGTAAAATTTTTATAATTCCCCTTTCTAATTTATTCTATAGCTTAAAGTCTTATTTTAAGAATGTGGTAGTTTCACTTTGGAAACTTTTTTATGATTATAAAATGCTCAGAATAAATACACTGATGCTAACTTATTAGCTACAAATTACTGCAGAATTTTTATGTTAGCTAATTTTTACAGAAAATCAATTTTTTTTAGACGACGTACTCTAAAAAAGAGTAGAGGGGTCTACTAAGTTTGTCAGAAGCGAGATGAGCGTAACAGGCAGAAGAAGGCATGGCCGACCCCATAAAGTATATATATTCTTGATCAGCATCAACAACCGAGTCAATGTTGCTATGTCCGTCTGTTTGTCCGTCTGTCCGTTTGAACAACTAGATTTCAGAGACTATAAGAGCTGGAGCCATCAAATTTCGCGAGCAGGTTAAATTTATTTCAAATTGTTGCCATGCCCACTACCGCCCCCATAAATTGTAAAAAACTATTTTCATAACACCATAACATGGAAACTATTAGAGCTGCCATAATCACATTTACAAATGATGTACATTTTACCATTATAAATTTTATACGGGGTCTTTTTCAGTCGGCTCGCTCATCTGTAGCTTTTCTAACTGTTTTTTTTTTAATTCGATTTATATAGTTAACGTTAGTTAATGTTATTATTTTAAAGGGCTTATACAAATAATAGTATTTGAAACTTTCACACAACTACTTTATACCTTTTAATAAACTAAATTTTAAGTAGTAATAGGGCAGCATCTGTGATGAACTATATTTGCTCAAACTAGTAAAATGTTTAAGAATATTGTAAATTAGAAGTTTTATTTTAAATTTAGTCCAATAATTTGTATTGTTATATAAATACAGTAGAATTCGCTTATAACGACACTGAAGGGACCGACGATTTAACGTCGTTATACTCGATAACCCGATACAAACTTGTATAAAAGGACCAACCAAGTCATCGAATTTTCGTCGCAATGAACGGACAAACGCTTAAAGCGCAGTCGCTATAACCGGATTCTACTGTACTATAATTATTAGTATTACTGTAGATACAACCACTTTTACTACCATTTTATGACCATCGGTTGTTCGGTTCTATGTATCTTCCAGCTTTTTAGGCGGGAACTTGCGTTAATCGTTTTTATTTTGATTATCACTGATTTCTCAGCCAAACTCAGTTCGTTCTATGTCTGTTTTGAAGCGTTTTCCCGCTCAAAAACAAGCACAAGAAACATGTACACAAATGAAAACAAAAACCAGAATAATTGTGCCCTTTTCCTCATGTTTATTTTTTCCTGCGATGTTTTTGTTTTTTTTTTTTTGCAGTTCTCAGTTCTCAGTTTTATTTTGACTTTGATGTTCTGTTTTGAGTTGCGACCTCGTCTGGTTTTAGTCAGAGTCTTTGGTCTGAGTCTGAGCCTGTATCTTAGACTGGCTCTTGGTCTTGGTTTGGGTCTTGGGCCTTGTCTTGGGTGTTAGGTCAATGGGACAATAAAAACTGCTCATAATTATGCTCTGCCAACTGAATGCACATTCATAAACCATACACACACTCACACTCACTCATACACTCACAAATGTTTGAGTTGAGTACACTATTAAATGGCGCTCGGAAACGCTTTGAAGCGCAACTTGAGTCTCGTTTCACGTTTTATTTTCATTTTCATTTTGTAGTCATTCAGTCCAACACTCATTCATTCATTCATTCATTCATTCAGTCAGTCAGTCAGACAGTCGTTCATGCACTTCCACATGCATTTCTCTGCCTGACTCCAAACTTGTCTTTCAGCTCAAAACTTTGATTCATTTTCGAACCGATTTTAACGACTCTTCTTTTTGTTGTTGTAGTTTCTGTTCTTCTTACTGTTGTTGTTGTTGTTCGTGATTTTTCGTGTTTAATTATAAAGCCGAAGATACTGTGATAATGCCAAGACCCAAAACTGACGCCCACTCGCAGTCACTATGCGGATCATTAACTTTGTTGTTCCCTTTTCATTTTCTTTCGTTTATTTATTATTTTTTTTATTATTATTTTTATTTTTTTTGGTTTTTCTTGCCTTCTGTTCTGTTCGTTGGTTTCTGTTTGTTTGTATGGTTTGTTGTGGTTACGAGTAGTAAACATTCACTTTACTACTGCCGTCCTACTGTCCCACACTCACTCACACACTCGCTCATTTACTCATTTACTCATTCATTCACTTATTCATTTCGAATTTCATTCATTTATGCATATAAGCGTGGGCTCACAAAGCTTTCACACACACACACACACACACACACACACACACACACACACACAGCGGGAAAGCGGTCTTTGCTGAAGCTTTTGCTAAGCTCACTAATACTTAGAAAATCCTTTGATTAAACAATTTGTCTACTGAATTTTGGATTCTTGATATTGAATTTTCATCTCCACATAAACTATTCAATCATTTTTAAGTCTTTTGTGTGTGTGTGTGAGTGTGTGTGTGCGTGTGTGTGCGTGTGCTTTGGCATTATGTATGCATGACCACTTAAAATTGTGACTCGACGCACTTGGACTCACATTCGTTTGTCTTTTGATTGGCTTTTGTCTTTGTCTTCATCTGCTCACATTTAGTCCGCGTACTTCGCAACGTAAAGGGTATATTAAGTTTGTTGGAAAGTCAAACAAAATATTTTTGTTTAAACAAACCAAGCCATGTGCATTTCTAAACGCCTGTAGATCCCATAGTTTTAAATCGATCAATCGATGTTTTACAATTATTTTTTCACTTATTGAAAATTATTAAAAATCAAAAAATATATTTAATAAATCTATAAATGTTATAAGATTAGCTTAACTATTTTCTTTTGTAAATTAATTGTATATTGTTGCTTTATTAAAAATAATTTCTTCTCATTGATTTACACCGTTGCTTATATTTATAAAAACTTGCACAGGGTCGCTTACAGTCGTGCTCGCTTGAGTTTGGCTTTTAGTTTTGCTACCATGGCATACCATTCATAAATCAAAGTGCGACTTTTGCAGCGTTTGTTTAATAACAATTCAAACTTGTGCCTCGACTTTGCCCACCTCGTACCTCATATCTTATGCCCCACAGCTCATACCCCACACCTCATGCCTCGCATTCAAAATGCCGCTCACGGGCTCTTTGGGCCCACGGGCCATGGGTAGACGCAGTTTCCACAGACAATCGTACGAACATTGGCCCCCTCTCCAAATTGTACAGATAGATGTCTATCGAGAACTCCATAGGCTTTAATTTAATTGTTGTATACCCTATAATTTCAAATCGATTGGGTATATTAACTAAATTTTCTACTTTTTATTTCGACAAAGTAAAAAACTATGAGGAGTTAGCTAGACTTACCATTAAGTATTAATAGTCATTTGTTAGTAACTAAATGAAAGTTAATTTTAGCCTTAAATTGTAGTTAACTTTATGATAAAAGCAATAGTTAACATTAAGTTCATCTTGGCTATGTAAAAAACAGTTGCAAACATTTTTATCAGTTGTTTCTTGACATAAATCAATGGGTAACTACTGAGTAGTGCATACCAATTGAGTTAATTGGTGTATATTTAAAATGCTAATGTTTGTGTGTGTATTTTTGGTATTTCTGTACATATATGTGTATGTGTTTATGTTTACCTCAAATGGCCAACAAATTCTGGCTAAGCAATCCGGCAATCCGGCAATCGAACCGCATTTGGCGCTAGCTTTTTGGCCTTTCCGTTTCGCTTTGATTGTATGTAGTTGGTGCCAAATTGTTTGCCCCCACAAATGTTACACAAATCACACACACATTTAACTAGGTGTGTGTGTGTGTTGACAGCACCCACAGCTGCTGAGTTTACTCATTGAATGTGGGCGTCAAAATGCGGCGCCTCCACCATCATCATCTTAAGAGGCTTGTAACAGGAAGGTGGAAGTCAACCGAAGTTACAGGAAGGTGTAATGGGCTACCAGGGAGAAAGGGGGAAAGGGGGTAGATGGAGGCACCAGAGGGCAGTGCGCTGTAATAGGCATTATCACAGCTAATTTGTGAGACAGCTTTAACCTTTCTGTCAAACTGATCACAACAAAAAGATACAGCTCAACACAAAAAGATAGTTATACTAACTGACATTTTGGCAGATAACGAACTTGGTTTTTACATAACTTTTTGATAACAGCAGTTAGATAGCAACACAGTGACATCCCAAGATAATTATCAAAGTTTTATCTCAAACAAAGTAACAAAAGTCTTGGATAAATTGTAAACTTTTACTTAAAGAAAACATATTCAGAACTAGTTTTAAGTTGCCACTGTAATTTGGAAACTTTAAGCTCAAAAATCTTTCCATCAATTACAACTCAAATATTGTTGAACCGGTTCAGGCATTCAACTGATCTAAATTCTACAAATAATACCCTAACTTTTATTCGTTTTACAAATTACCAAAATTGACATTTTTCACAGTCAAATTGAGTCACATTTTTCGGTGGAAAATGTTTTTATTATTGTAAAGTTAGCTCATTGTTGTTCGTTTTTGATTTGTTGGTTGTTGCTGTACAAAGGTTGCTGCTAATACACGTATTCGTCGTTAGACTTAGAATCGCCACAGAGTTTAGCACTTACTCATCAGAAACTTGCCTCACCAGTTCCACATTTGCATAACTCAAATATTATAGAATTTTATTTATCTTTTTTTTATTCTTATACAGCGCTACAAATACGCATTTGTAGAATGTAGAATGTAGAACATGGATCTGTAGATAGCTGAAAAAATCAAGAGTTATGCAAACAAATTCTTCAAAATATTGTATAATATAAGAGTGCGCAGATTGCTTAGTAACAAAATCGGAAATAACTGGCTCAGTCTGTATACAGAATACAGTATACAGTATACAGTCTGTTTGTGTAAGTATATGCACACTTCTGGCTGTAAGTCAACGATTTTTCTATGAATGCCAATTCCATGAATTGACTTAGCGCCAGTCTCCACTTAAATTACAAAATATTTTGTTGATTTGTTAGTTAACATGTTAATTACAAAAGCGACAGCGCTACAGGCGATTAGATCAAATATAATAGCACCCTGTAGTAGTAAAATTTCTGAAGCAGGGTTGCTTGGATTATATATTAATTTGTTTTAAATTAATTTCATTTGTTGGACGTCCAAGCGAAAGTATTAGAAGTAGCTTAGTACTTGTCTATGTAACTTATAAACCTCTGAAAACCGTCTAAAAGCAAGTAATCCTAATCATACGGACGAACGGACAGACAGACGGAGTTTCAAAACTGAGAGACTAGTTCGCATAGAAACAGACGGACAGACGGACAGACATCATTTTATATTTTATGGAAACCTAATAGACCTCTGTACACTTTTGAAGTACGGGGTCTAAATATCCGGGATTATTCAACGTCTGTCATTTATTTATTTTGTTTACTAAGTTTCTGATAAATAGAGTGGAATGAAGTTGTTCTTTGTCAAAAAATTGAATGGGTTTCCATATCAATCGTATGTACCTTTCAACAGATCAAGGAAGGCAACGTTTTGTTTTGGGCCATAAAACTGGACCACTTTAGAAAATAGTTGCCAAGCCCACTGATTAACTAGTTAGCTAGTTTAATAGTTTATGGAATTATATTGATTTCAAATTGAATTGAAATCGAAATTGAAATTGAAATTGTGTTGATTTGAGTTGAATTTGATTACTGCGCCATCGATTGCGTATCGGCGATCGACTTATCACCAAAGTTAACTCAAGGCTCAATTTTATGGATGAAACTGGCCCCAAAAAATGCGTCGCAATACGTGTGTTTGTCTAGGTATAAGTATAAGTATATGTTTATATAAATACATATTAATAGATGATTATACTAGTTAGTATATTTAGTATATATACTTGTTGTTAGTTTCTCTATTGTTTACTCGAAGAGAAGACGCAAAAGCAAATTGCGTTCTATTCGCTTTATATTCTATTGCGCTTTTAGACCCTGTACTTCAAAAGTGCAAATGTTCTCACAGCCACTTGGCGGCGTAGCTAACTCTTATTATTAAAATGTTAGATCTGTGCCAGTCTTTAAAAACTCGGCTTTAATTACAACCAATTTTAAAATATTTCAGAAATATATCCAAACCGAAAATTCTTATTATACCCCTGCAGAGGGTATATTGTTTTTGTCCGTCCGTCTGTCTGTCTGTCTGTCTGTCTGTCTGTCTGTCTGTCTGTCTGTCTGTCTGTCCGTCTGTCCGTCTGTCTGTCTGTCCGTCTGTCTGTCTGTCCGTCTGTCTGTCCGTCTGTCCATCTGTCTGTCCATCTGTCTGTCCGTCTGTCTGTCCGTCTGTCTGTTCGTCTCTCTGCCCCTCCGTCTGTCTGTCCGTCTGTCTGTCCATCTGTCTGTCCGTCTGTCTGTTCGTCTGTCTGTTCGTCTGTCTGTTCGTCTGTCTGTCCGTCCGTCTGTCTGTCCGTCTGTCTGTCCATCTGTCTGTCCGTCTGTCTGTCCGTCTGTCTGTTTGTCTGTCTGCCCCTCCGTCTGTCTGCCCCTCCGTCTGTCTGTCCGTCTGTCTGTCTGGCCGTCTGTCCGTCTGTCCGCCTGTCTGTCCGTCTGTCTGTCTGTCTGTCTGTCTGTCTGTCTGTCTGTCCATCTGTCTGTCCATCTGTCTGTTCATCTGTCTGTCCGTCCGTCCGTCCGTCTGTCTGTCCGTCTGTTTCTATGCGAACTAGTCTCTCAGTTTTGATGAAACTTGGTATAAATGTGTATTCTGTATATTAATATATTCTATATATATATTATTCCCTATATGCTGACCAAACTTCATCCGAATCGGATTACTATATCATACCTACCGACTGTAAGCTGAAGATAACCGCTTGTTCTTGTTAAATTTAAGATTGTTTCTTTTTTTAGTTTTAAGTTATAATAATTTTGAGAGTTTTAGTTGAAATTTTTTGAGAATTTTAATAACATATCATAATAAAATAAAATTAATATAAAAAGTAAGAGTTTTTAACAGCCAGTCGCTTGCGTCTGTTCACTGTTTTTTATTTTTTTTCAATTATTGTGTGCGTTGTGCGCTTCGAACTTTAAACTGGGTCTAGACACCTGTTACCAAATTGAGGTAAAGAGGGGCCTAAATCATTTTTAATCAACTTAAAAGGGAGAAAGGTGTACTGCACTTGATCCCAAGTGAAGTGTGCTGCTATTCACTGGTTTTTTTTCAGTGGTCCCCGTTGGTGCTCGGTGGCGATCAATTTCATGCATTCGTACCTTCATTGTGGACACGCACTGTTGGTCAAATCATGGGCCAACCAAGTGCTTAACTTGGCCAACTGTCCAAACCATCGAAAGCCGTCCAAGCTGTCCAAACAGGCCACGAGCCACGCATATTGAACGGAACAACTTCCGTTTCGTGTTTGGCTCGTCGCTCGTTCGTTGGCGTTTAATTGCCGAGTTAACCCAATGCACATAACACTTTGCCTAATTACCAATAACCGACAAATCTATCCTTCTCTCTCTAGCTCTCTCGCTCTCTCTCTTTCCCACTTATATTTACTTTGTGTCTACCTGTCCATTAGTATCCCATGATTCATCATCATAACCCAAAGTTCCTCTCCTCCCCAATTCAAATCAAATTTATCAATTCTCCACATTAATTCGTCCAAAAATCAACAATAGTTAAAGTCTGCACCATGGAATATTTGCAGTGAATAATTTTATTCTGGTTTCCTAAACTACAGGAAAACTGTGATCTTCAATGGCATATTCATAGAAAAATATTGTGAGAAATTTGTTAAAGTCAAGTGTGTTCTTATAAAAAATACAAGTAATAAAGACTACATTCGAGCAAGTTGACTGTAAAAGACCGCGTACTCATACTAGTGCTCAGTTTTTCATACAAATGAAAAATTTTCGACATATAGACTACAGGTATCCGATCCGGATAAAACTTGGTCGGGATAGTTATAATGGCACCACACATATAATGTGTAATATTGGTCATGATAGCTCAACTAATACTAAACGTCTTCATACAAATATCCCATTTTCGACCGATTTGACCTATGAGAGCTATAGGCTATACTCTTCCGATTTGAATAAAACTGGCTGAGGATAGATATATTAGTACCATACTCATATTGTGTGAATTTGATCCCTATAGCTCTAGACGTTTTGAAGTTGTGGTGATGTGAACATAGTTCTTTACGAATTGTAGGAGCGTTAAGAGGTGTAATCTTAATCTGCTTGGCATACAGATGGCTCTAGCTCTTACAGTGTCGGAGATTCAAGTGCATATATACTTTATGGCACTTTTGGCAAACCCTATACTCTATTTTAAAGTACAGGGCTTAAAAATCTTAAAAACATTGCTGATTGTATTATTAGATGTATGTTATACTTGTGTGTACTAAGCGATGACAGTTGGTCTCATATTGATTTATTTGAGCACATCAATCGGACATTTTGGGATCATTCAGTTAGCAGTGAACTGATGTTAGCATTTTGTCAGTGTCATGCCGCATAATTGTTGTCACTTGTCCCATCCTACACTACTTGGCTAACTTGTCTTCTTCTCTACCTGAGCCAATTTCAATTCCAATTCCCATTCCATTTCTATTTCTGTCCCCAAACACTCACACACATTCCCATACCCATAGCCATGTTTATACCCATTCATCCAAAAACAGTTGAGAAACTCAAACGATCAGCGAATTCTTAGAATTTGACTTAAGTAGCTAACTTAACTACCTGTCGAATTTGTCAGGTACACTCTGAAAAAAAACCAAGAAAACAAAGAAAAAACTGACAACGAAAATTGTAGTGTGATTATTTTGTTATAGATACAAATTTAAAAAAAAGAAATCGGTAAAGAAGTAAAAGAAATATATTATAGCTTTTTTTACAACTTATTTAATTTAAGGACTAAACTGTTAAACATTTTAGACAGATTAAAAGTAATTCGTAGTGTCCGTAGGCGGACAGCTACGGTACAAGTATTTTTGTCCGCCTGCGCCAGCTGTCCGCTTACAGAAACTGATTTTGTATGAAAATCATGCTTTTGGGACTTTAAAATTCGTCCGGCTACAAGAAATGTCCGCCAACGTGAGCTGTCCGCGACTACAGTGTTTACTGTATACCTTTAAGGAAAACTTATATAACATTTTTATTCCTTAATTTGTTTTCCTCATATTTTTCTGTAAATTGTTTTATTACATTTTTTATTTTAAACTACATTATTAAAAATTAAGAAATTTGCAAAAAAAAAAGTGCCAAAATTTGTCTCAGTGTTTGCACACGCATTTCCGCACAAAAAAAAAACCCCAAAACCACAAGAATCCCAATTTGAGACTGAAGAAATGTTTCCTCTGCTGCTGCTGCTTTATCTGCATCGTTCAGTTCGAGGGGCGTCCAGTATCTTATCAGCTGGCATTGACAGCTCCAATTAGCTGAAGGCCATCATCATCAACACTCTCTCCGTCACCCTACACCCTACACCCTACCCCCAGCCCACTCAGCTCACCTCCACTCGCTTTCCGGTGCGCGCAAACTTCAATTCTCTTTACGCTCATTTTGTCAGCTGCAATTTCTGTCGTTGTCTTCCTGCTGATCTTTTGCCCTCACACAGTCACAGCCACTGGCGCCAGCTGTTATCAGTGGGCGTGGCACAACACCCCAACCCTCCACACTACACTCTCTGCGCAATTTAAGCGTGCGTAATCGACGTCCATGAACAAAGAAATTAAACATAAATTGTATATGCCAAAAAAAACTGAAACTAAAGCAACAAAAAATTCTACTAGAAATAGCAACAAAAAAATTTTAAGGGAAAAAAAGTATACAAAAATTTGTTGGCGAAAAAATCAATTAAATGAAATTTATAAACGCACCAACCGCCTCCTCCTCCTCCCCATGCCTCCTCCTGGCTTCCTCCTGGCCCCCCCTGCCCCTGCTCCGTCTCACTCTCAAGCGAGAAATGTGCGACGCTATCACTGACCTTGCCAAAATTTTTTATATGCACATATATGTACATATAGACACCTACAGATACACATACGAAAGTATGTGTGTAAATGCGTGTACATTCTATCAGAGCTTACAAGCAGGGTATATTGGTTCTATGCTTACGTTGGAAATACAAAAAAAGTTTAAGTTATTCTACTGAGATTTAAATCTAGAAGGAATTGAAATAAGTTTAAAATATTTAAATGGACTGTAAATTAAATCCTTTTTTTAACATCTTATTAAACACAGCTGATTTAAAGAACATACAAAATCCTTTCTAAAGAAGCATAAAAATTCTATTGCAGATACAGATACAGATTTTAAATTTCAAAGTCGAAAAAAACAAGTTCTAAGTTATTTTAACAGAATTTTTTAAGGCAGTCTCTAAAATTCTACTTATGAAAGTATAAAAAAAATTTATTTTATTGCTTTAAACTATACTTAATGCCTTAAATCTATAAGAAAGATAAAAAAAAAAAAAGGTCACCAAAAATGTCATCGTACACTTATTATAATAACACGTATTTTTAGCTATACATAACATTATGTACTAAATTAATACTTGCTTGGTTAGCCCTTATTTTTAGTATGCATAAATAATAATTTATATACATACCTTTTGGTTAAATACCATACCATATAAATATATGACATTTTTTATACCATATAAGGAACTAAGTTACCTGTACCAATTCCTGGTCGAAATTAATTAACCCAAAATTATTGTAAAGTAAATTATGTTAAGAACAATATTTTATTTATACCTATCTGATGACTCTTAAGACTAGTCCCTCGACAAAGTGTATGAAAAAGTGCATCAGAAAGTGTATATAAAATATTATTGCATAACATGCGTAACGGAGTGAAAGTGAAATAAAAAATATTCTTGAAGAAATTGCTAAATGAATTAAATATTTGTAATTCAAATTAAATTTAAGAATTCTCCATTACAAGCATGCATTAACACTGAAAGCCCCCTTGGCCGCACAGCCACGGTTTTAGTATTTTTGTCCGCCAAAGAAAGATGTTCGCCTAAGGGAACCGAATTTGTATGAAAATCATGTAACTTCTGACTATAAAATTCGTCCGGCTAAGGGAGCTGTTCGCCTAAGGGAGCTGTCCCTCTGAGTGAGCTGTCCGCGAGTAGAGCTTTCACTGTATTTAACTTATTTATTGACTTATTGTGCACATAATAGTTTTAGGATGACCGTAATTTAAAATGGAATTAAATACTTAAACTGCTTTTATTTTAGAGTATTTCACATTCGCCTGATTTCACTACAATTTGTTCGTTACTTTGTATATTAATGAGAAAATCAAATACTACAATTTTCAAAAAATGCGCAATTTGGGGCGGTAAGGAAACAGGGCAGGGCCTAGGTGTGGGGTAAGAAAATGAGAATGGAGAAAAGGAAGAGGAAGTGGGGAAAGGGAAGAAAACTCACCTACTTTTATATACGCTATGCACTGAGCAAGTGTGTGTGTGATGGAGTATGTCAGTGTGTGTTAGTGTATATGTGTGTGTATTTGTTGAATGTGAAATGTTGCCAAGTCGCAGCTATGAAGGCGTCAACGTCGACTTCGCCGCTTATCAAACACGGAAGTTTTGCGCAGCTAGCAAACTATACACACAAACAAACAGGCACATACACACTCAAACACACACACACACACACACACACACTCAAACACACACACACACACACATATGTTTGCGCTTTTTTGCTTCTTTTTGACTTAATTTTGTTATGTGTATTTTTTCTTGAGGCTTTTAAATTAAACAGACTGTCGCTATGTGTATGTGTGTGCGGCGCATATGTAAATTAACTTTTATTTGATTTAGATACATATGTGCATAGCTACATAAGCAAAGGCAAAGATACAAAGATACTGAACTACAAACCTTGTGTTTAGGCTTAGTAAAATCGTTAAGAAGCTCATGTCAGATCAATTCAAAACTGGAGCACACACACAAACACACACACTCTGATAGTAGATATATGTATATACCATATCACACACTTAGATAGTAGATACATATGTGTGTTTGCATAGCTCACTCATCAGCCAATCTAACTATTTAGAAAGCTATGACTAACTATCTTATAAATTAACCGGCTTAGTTTTGCCTAGATACATTCAGAGATAAACGATTTGATTTATTTGCACTTTGCTTTCAGGCTTCAAGCATGTTTGACATGAATACCCTATAAATCAGCCTACACAGAAATCCAATGACAAATTATTTATAACTCCAAATGCGTAAAAATTTATTAATAAATTTGCCCAGTTAATAATATGCAATTTGTCTATGTCTTTTTATAGACCAGACTTAAGATAAAAGTCGTGTGAAATTTGTTTCTATTTTACATTTAATGTTATAATTCGTTATATTTTATTTTCATTTAGTTTAACTAACTTTTCGCATTAAAAGTCTACTCCATAATATTTAATTTTATTTCTATTTTTGTACTTTTAGCAAATTGGTTTATTTACTAGAATTCATAATTTGCCAGTAAATTGGGTCATTTCAGAACAATTATAAGAAGTAAATACTTTATAATACTTTGTAAATATTATTATTATTTTTATTATTATTATTATTATCATTATTATTATTATTATTATTATTATTATTATTATTATTATTATTATTATTATTATTATTATTATTATTATTATTATTATTATTATTATTATTATTATTATTATTATTATTATTATTATTATTATTATTATTATTATTATTATTATTATTATTATTATTATTATTATTATTATTATTATTATTATTATACAAGTATGTTTAGATACTCTTCAAATGTATCTCACTCGCTTGCCATTTAAAGTACTTAATGATAATAGTTTGAAATGCCTTTTAATTTTTTTTTTAATTAATTTAAATTAACTCTTATTCAAAGTTGTGCTCAATGTTGATATCATCTCACAATAATTGTCTCCAATACAAATATTAATTTCTGCTTATTCCACTTTTCTATTGGTTGCTTTGCTTTTAATTTGTTGGCACTTCAAGGGCTTTCAAACTTCAGCTAACCATTGAGAGCATCGACTTATTATTTATTTTTAGTACACTGTAAATGTTGATAAACTAGTTAAAGCGGGTAGTCTGTTTGTGCGCAGGGATATGCAACAGGTTGATGCATTTTCAATAAATTATAAATTATTAAGTTCGGTATGGTAGGAAAAGTGGATAATTATTATTTAAAGCAGAAATATATTTCATGTATTCTTAAAAAAAATGTTTGAGAAAGTAAATTTTATAATTTTAAATATTATTTTTAAAAGCTAAAGATTCAATAATAAATTAATATTTAAAGACAACGATTAGTTTCAAACCTTTCAAATAAAAAACTTTTATGTCTATTTATATTTTTAGTTAAATTTTTTAAATAATCTTTTACGGGTGGGCAGAGTAGTTGCCACAATTTTATAAACTTAATATTCTATATTTTTTTTTTTACGACAAAGTTCATTTTAATTGATTATATTCTTAAAAGTATTCTTATAAAGTATCTATTATCTACAGGGTACTTGCCTGTCGACCATTCCTAACTAGAGCATTTTACGGCTTTGTGTGTGTGTTTCATTTTTTATGTATATAGTTTTAGTTTTTTACACACTCTGACCAGATTTCATATTGCGTATCTTTTGGCAGATTGCGTAGCGCGTTTGTTGCCAACTGATTTGAGCGCTGCTCATGTGACGACCAGCAACAACAACAACAGCAAAAACAAACAGAACAACTGCAAACAGATCACCTACAACAACGGCAACAACAACAACAACAACTCAACAACATCTGATCCATTTCATGATCTTTTTGAAATAGGATCCCGAGCTCACTGCTTAGCCTTTTAGAGATTACACGATGCGTATCTGTATTTGTTTAGTTCACTTTAACAGGTGTCCACTGTGGCGTTCCCACAGCCATCAAAAATAATGTTAATCATATAAATAAGTAAATAACCCAAAACGGAAATCTTTTGCTGATCATCAGAAGATATCCATTTGAATTTGGGTCTTAACCGATGTAACATTTTCTTATGTGTTTATCTCTCTATTTTGTTCTCTTCTGATCTTTCAGAGAGCTAAAACGCACAGCTTGAAGTGACGAAAATAATCCCGATCTCGTTTCGAAAGGAATCGAAAGACTTGTTCAATAAAAGAGGTAAGACCAGACTTACACTTATACTTATACTTATACTTATACTTATACTTATACTTATACTTATACTTATACTTATACTTATACTTATACTTATACTTATACTTATACTTATACTTATACTTATACTTATACTTATACTTATACTTATACTTATACTTATACTTATACTTATACTTATACTTATACTTATACTTATACTTATACTTATACTTATACTTATACTTATACTTATACTTATACTTATACTTATACTTATACTTATACTTATACTTATACTTATACTTATACTTATACTTATACTTATACTTATACTTATACTTATACTTATACTTATACTTATACTTATACTTATACTTATACTTATACTTATACTTATACTTATACTTATACTTATACTTATACTTATACTTATACTTATACTTATACTTATACTTATACTTATACTTATACTTATACTTATACTTATACTTATACTTATACTTATACTTATACTTATACTTATACTTATACTTATACTTATACTTATACTTATACTTATACTTATACTTATACTTATACTTATACTTATACTTATACTTATACTTATACTTATACTTATACTTATACTTATACTTATACTTATACTTATACTTATACTTATACTTATACTTATACTTATACTTATACTTATACTTATACTTATACTTATACTTATACTTATACTTATACTTATACTTATACTTTTTACAAATTCCACCTTCCTGCGGACAGGATTTAACTGATATTCAAATGTTCTACTTGCGGTGCAATCAAAATAGAATGGATAATAAGCTGCTTTTGGAAAATCATTAATCCGTTTGGGATTGTAGGGTATGAAATTGTCACCCTTAGGCACTGCAAGGTATGCAGAGTAACTGGCAGACTCTCTAACAAGCCCCGTCCAGTCGAATGGGATAGTATTAGATATTATGTGGGCTTTGTTGTTCTAGACATAAATTATATTAGAATTAAGAACCTTGCAAATGGGTCCAAGAACAGGGATGGAAGAGGGAAGAGGTAAGAGAAGGACAGAGGGGAATATAAGTTGAAATGGGCATATTTGATGTGCAGATGAGTAGAACAACTGCCGCAAGCGCCGCACAAAATTCAGGACCATTAAATGTGTCAACGAGTGCTCGTAAATTTGATGAATGTTATAGATGCGTAACTCCCTCAGTATATATATATATATGTGTGTGTGTGTGTGTGTGTGTTTGCGTGTTTTTGATTGATTGATTGATATTGCCGGCCAAAAAGTGTACATGACCCTCCCCATTTGCTGTGCGGTATGAAGTATGAGTTATGGCGGTATGAGGAATGGGGTTTGAGGCATACGACATGAGGCCAACTGTCGCAATGGGCAACAGGCTGCCACAGATTGCGGCAAGCCGGCTCAGCATGCAACAACAACAGCAAACAGCTTCCACACGACACTAAATTGCGATTAGTGATGTATATCCCAACAAAACATCGCATTCCATATCGATAAAGAACAAAAATCAAAATAATATTATGCGTACGAATTCAATAGAAATAACATAAGACTGTACAGAAATGGTTGAATGCCAAATATATTATTTATATGGGATTTTTAAGGATGAATATACTTTTGGAATTCTTAAAAACCAAGTTTTATCATAAGCATTTAAATTCGTTTAGATTTTAGAAACAAAATTGAAATTTGTTTCATTGACACAGGTAAAAATTGGTACACCTTTGAAAGACTGTAACGATATTTATACACATCCCTAAGCAATGCGATTGTTGTGCGTGTGGGCCATGGATCAAAAAGCAAAAACTGAAACTGAAACAGAAACAGAAGTAAAAACAAAAGGAAAAGACTCATAAATGCGGCTCTGGCTAATGAGGGCTTGTAAATGTATCTTGTAATAGGCACAAAACCTAATAACAGTTCAAAGGCAATTTGCCACAGTTACAGCTGCTTACACACACAGGTACACATAGACACAGACGCTCACAGTGGCACAGTAGCTGACAATTATTTGCGGACATATGGCCCAAAAGACGGCCAAAAGAAAAGATGTTAAGATGCATATATGTAGAGATGTAGAATTGGACAGAAGTCTACCACCTTGCAGCTTGTCCTGGGGCGTTGGCTAAGCCGACGACGCATTACAAATGCCTCAAAGTATCTGATAGATACAAATATACAACTACAGATACATATATACATACATATAGTAGGTATAGGCATTGGCCGAACTATAAATACAAATCTTATGCTATTTCTAGCATAATGCTCTCTCCTTCGCACACACTGCCTCTCTCTTTCACACATTCAGCGTGTGTATGTAATAGATACATTTGTATACCTTTTGCCGTTTGCATATCTGCGTATCTAAATCTATTTGATTTTGCATTTGTTTTTGCTGTTGCTGTTGCCGTTCTTGTTTTAGCTATTTCTGTATCCTCTAGCTATTTTAGAGAGCGAGGGAGTGAGAGAGACATACCGGGTGAGCGAGCGAAAGAGAAGGCGAGAGGAAGGTGGCGAGGCGAATGCGACAACGCATTGTATTTGCATATGTGCGAGTTGATTCTTACTATCGACACAAGTCGACTTACACAGACGCTATACCAAATGTATCTCGCAGATACAAATGCTCAAATTGTTTACAAAATTAAACAAAAAAAAAAAAAAAAAAAATACTGAGAAATAAAACAAAACAAAAATTGCGCAAATATTTGAAATTTACCACAAATTCCATTTCAAACACATTCGCAATTTTGCAAGATTTTCCTGCAAAATTTGTTTATAAAATAATTGAATTTATTTTGCCGCCTTTAATTTGAATGAATCCAGCACAAACCACTTTAGTTTTGATTAATTGTAAGCTTTGGCTTTAAAAACGGTGTCAATAAACTTTAAAAACTTGAAGGACTTTTTATACACACTTTCAAGAAATGGCGAATCCTTTTAGAATTGTCTTTTAAAATATTTTAATAATTTTATTTAAACTTAAGAATTATGTCTACGTAATTTTAGGAAATTTCTAGTAAAAATATTTTTAATTATATATCATCAAAAGTACTTTATAAATTTTTTTTAAACTGCTGAAAATTAAAATTTTATAGTAATTAAATGAAAAAAAATTCGCATGATTAATACAATTTATTATAACAAATAGATATAAAAGATTTCTGATTGCTCAATCTCCAGATGTAGCCAAGCAAACTATTTAAGTATCTGTTTATTTATTATGCCTTGGACGTTTAATATGCCCATTAAAACGTTCAGCAGCAAAGAAAATGAAAATGAAAAAGAAATGCAAAAAACCATGGGGAATCGAGGAAAATTCAAATGAAAATGAAGAGGAATGGAACGTGCGTAGCTTTTTAGAAAATAGGTCAAATCTATTTCAGGACGCCCGTTTAAAAAAAAAAAAAATAGTAGAAAAAAAATACAAAATAAATAAATATCAATAAAAATAATAAAAATAAAAAATAAAAACAGCAAACGGTTTTTGCGCTTTGCTTTCCTGTTTTACTTTTTGCTTTCTAATTTTTTTTTTTTTTTTTTTTGGCTTCCTCTTATTGTATCTGTATCTGTATCTATTTATTTACTTGGCTCCTGAGTTTCGGTTTCGTTGTGTTTTCATTTTTATTTTTTCTTCTTTTGCTCTTGCTGGCACCTTTTGTTGTGGAAAATTTTTTGGCGCGCTGATCTCATGGCGTGCAAAACTGAGATATATACTAGCTAACAGTTGTTGCCAGGTCGCCAGCACAGGCAGCATTATGATTATAATGATGATGATGATGATGTCGATGTCGAGTCCATAATATGGTAGCCATAAGTTGGCCAACCGCTTAGCCAAAATAAGTCTGTAGGACAGTGTTGACAGTATTGATTGGCTAATTTAATCAAGAAAATAGACAAAAATGGCTAACAAATTTCCAAGTTTTTTTAAAAATATCTTCTGAATCTAGCATTTTTATGCAGCAAATTGAAATTTTAATTTATTACAGAATTTTATTTTTAAATTTTATTTTATTACTGAAATGCTGCTAAATCTAGCTATAAATGAGCTAAAATGACAACACTAAATTTGCTATGCATATTCAATGCCAAATCTCAAATAGAAGTTGAAGTTAAAGTTGAAATCGATTTGTGGTTATCCTCCCTCTTGGAAATTTGAATTGAAACTCCTGTGATTTATTTGCGCGAAACAAGCACAGATATTGTATCTAAGTATCTTGCAGATGGTTTTGTTGCTCAGCTGTGCGTCAATCTTATGATTAATGATTCACGTGAGTCTGGCAAAAACTTTTTCCCAAAATACAGCGAAAGTTTCTTGCCCTTACACACACACACACACACAGAGACACACCCACAAGGAACAGATGCCGTGTGAACAGAGTAAAACAAATGTCTTATAGATTATTCGTGTAAGTACAAGTCAAATAGGTTGTAAAAGTCCCAATATAAAGCTGAGAACAACCTAAAAAAAAAACTAATGGCAAATTAATGTCAATTGATTACCCTGCAATATTATCAAAAGGAGGTTGATCAGCTGTTAAGTTACTTTAGCTCAAGATGGAAAAATAAAGCTGTAACAGGGAGAAGGAGGCGTGGCAGATCCCATAAAGTAAATATATTCTTCAATAGCCAAGTCGATATAGCCATGTCCGTCTCTCCGTCTGTCCGTTCGTTCGTCTGCATGCACAAAAGGATCTCAGAGACTATAAGAGCTAGAAGGCTCCCAGATGTCGCAAATGAAAAGTACAATACCCAAGCAGTACAAGTTTGTTTTTGCCTTATGACACGCCCACTTTAGGGCGTTCTATCTTCATATGAAGGTAAATGTACAGCTAAAACTAGAATGTTTTAGTATAGAAAACTTTTTTGTTATCAGTGCTATCGGAACCAAACTTACATAGTTAGTACATGTCTAGGATGTACATGTACTGACCAAGTTTGAGACAAATCGGACAACTATATCGTATATATCTATGAGTATTTACATCTTGTAGTTTATCATTTTTATAAAATTTCATTTTTCTTAAGCAAAACAGGAACAAATCCAATCCATTTAGTAAAAATTAAAATTATAATAACTAACTGTATCTAAAGCCTGCTAAAATACACATTAAATTAAACATATTTTTCTTAAAAATTAAATATGGTTTAGTGAATTGTTTGCTTTTAGCATAAAAGCAGCTGCAATTAAATAAATAATGAAAATGTTTAATTAAAATTTTACTTTTCTAATATTTTGTTTGTACAAAAGACTAAAAAAGCTAAGCTTCTTGCCACGGTCTTCAATGGTATTGGCTTATGCAACTTTATTAATATTTTTGTATTTCAAGCAGTTGTACAAATATTTAATGCATAAAGATACTTTTGAGTATCTCTGTCATTTAAAAACACCTAAAAAATGTTAGATAATAACTTACTTCATCTATGTACATTCTATTTACAGTTTACTTTAAGACACTTGGAAAATAAATCTAGTTTACAATATTGGTAACAAATTTTACACTTGGCTTTGCTGTGCTGTCTTTTTTACTCTTTTGGTGGACAGCCTTTGACTTTTATTAATGTTTTGGGGCCAAAAGCAGTTGCAATGAGAATGGAAATGGTAATGGTAATGGAAATGGAAATGTCGCTACTTTTTGGTTTCATTGAGAACAGGAAAGACAGGAAATGCTTTCAGGACAAATTCCACTTGTCATGGTGTGTCCTGAGCTCTGTCTGACAATTGAAATAGAGTTTGACAGAATAGTACTTGGAATAACAAGCACACACACATACACACAGATACGCACACACACAGACACACCTATAGCCATAGAATTTTTAAAAGCCAGGTGCTCTATCCTGTGTGACAAATCGCATGACAAGTCAAGAAATCAAACGAAGCAAATTCATTTGTTTAAGATTCGTCTTTTATTTGAAGAATAACAAAACTGTTTCATACAAATTTTCATTGACTAATTGCAGTCATTAAGCAACTTCATAGTTTGTGCTTCAGAATTTTTCTATAAACTGTACTTGCTTGGGAACTCTGATCTGCAACCTGCAACCTGTGCCCCGACTTTCACCTACAGTGATGATCTTTATCTTTGTACTTCCTTCGATTGCACTTGCAAATGCTTTCCTTCTCCGAATTTCATTCCAGGCTACCTTATCGTCATCCCATTTTTACGACCGACAAAGGGAAAGTCCCATAAAAATTGTGCATCCATAAAATTGTCAACACTGCACACTTGTATGATGCTACCACAAAATACAAAAGGAAAAGAAATGAAATACGATGCACTGAAAGAAAGGAAATAGTAAAATATAGACATATGTAGATAAAGATATAAAGATATATAAGATATAGCTATAGATATAGATATAGATATAGATATAGATATAGATATAGATATAGATATAGATATAGATATAGATATAGATAGAAAAGATATAAACATAGATAGAGATACTATAGTATCTAATTCTTTATTTTTCCTTTGGATATATACATAAACAGACTACTTAGATACTTTTTTTTGTTTTTTTTCTGGAGCATTTCTCTCAGTGCACAACACTTGCCAAAGGGTTTGTCTTTCTTTAATTTTGTAGCGAGACACTTGTGTTCTGGGCAATAAAACGCATTCGCTTGCAACTATCTATGGATCTTTGCATCTATGTGGTGTAAGTATCTTGAGTAACTCGGATGCATTTAACGAGTCTGAGAAAATGACGTCTTCACCATTGTCACTTAGGCGCCTACCTGTGTTTTTTTGTTATTTTTACTCTGCACATTGAATTGAAATTGTAATGAATCAGCCGAGCAATTATTAGTGTAGAGGTGTGTGTGTGTGTGTGTGTGTGTGTGTGTGTGTGTGTGTGTGTGTGTGTGTGTGTGTGTGTGTGTGTGTGTATGGAAAGCTAATTAGACACGTTGTTGGTATTGTGACGATCGGGGAAATTACCAAACGTATCGCAATGCGGCTGACTAATCTGTAAACCGCGTCCCCCATTTCCCGTCCCTTTCCTAGGAAAAGCGCCAACTACCTGGTGCCAACTTTCAAGTGGGGGTTTTCATATTCCACACAAGCCCCCCCAACCTAGCCTCATATTTGTTTAATAAATTGAAATTGAGGCATTTGCATGTATGTATTTCCATTTATTTATTATCATATGTTTGCGTCTTTTCCCTTCGATACGGGTTTTTGTTTTCAGACAGCCTATAATCCATTTGCGAGTACCTCGAATGCGGGTCGACTCAATTCCAATTGAATTGAACTGCTTTTCCAGCGCTATTTAAGCGATCAAAATATACACTCTAAGTAAGAGAAAATTAATTACGCTTCTCTTTTTTATGAGTATCTTTAAATTACATTTTAACAAAAAATATATTCAATTAAAAGTTATAAAAGCTATGGAAAAATAGGAATAGATTTTAGTTGAATGAATTTTTAATTAATTTATGCTATTTTTAGACGCCGTTCTCAAAATAATGTATCCGATAATGTATTTTTGAGCTATAAATTTTTGATCATCATGAAAAACCGAGTCCATATAGAAATGTCCACTTATTAGTCCGCATAAACAACTGGATCTCAGCGTCTATAAGAGCTAAAGCTACAAAATTTGGCTTCAAAGTCCCTCTATGTGTTAGGCAGTTCCAGTTTATTTCAAATTGTGGCTACACGCCCTACCGCCCACGCAACTTATATAAAAGTTGTTTGACCTCACCAATAAATACTTTTACATAACTTGAAAACAACTAAAGCTATTGACAAAAAACCTAATATATAATGGTACAATTAAAACTATTCCCACCAAGTTTGATACGGATCTTCAAGCTCTCACAGGGCAAATCAGTCAAAAATTAGTTTTTAGTATCGAAAAATATGCACTAAAAGGATTACAGGGTCTTATATAGTATAAATATATTTGAAATGTTAAAAAAGCAATTTGTGAGCTAACAGATACTGTGTGCTCCTTTAAAAACTAAAAGCCAAATCAAAGTAAGCATTAGGTTTGACTTAAAGTTTATTTCAAATATTTAAAGAATTTTTAAAACACATTTAGTAGTTTTTACACAATTTGACTGCACTTAAATTTAGCTGAAATTGTTTGTAAGAGTTTTAAAGAAAAGAGTTTTAAAGCTATGTTCAAGTTGAACCTAATTAACTTTCTTGTGGACAAGAATATACACAGAACTTGCTCAATAACTGAGCTACATCTCTGTGACTTTTGGCAATTTCTACCGGACTATTCCCCGTGCTGGAGAGAGCTCTTTCCGTTTATCTATTGGTCCGTACTTGCCATCAGTTTCTATGGCATCTACTGTTGTATTTGGGAATATGCTCGCATTTATTGTTTTCCCAATTGTATGATTCAGTTATCGCGACCCAGACACTTTAATATAATGACCCATGCGGTATTACGAAAGGCCCGACTTGTTGGTTGTATCGTCATGTGCTACACCTGGATCATGATGATCTATGGAATGTTGAGTGTGAGTACAAAAAGTAATTGGAATTGGATTAGTTAAAAAAGATTTATAAAATCCGAATTTGTAAAAACAAATTTCATAAAGTTTAGTCCTCAAAGATTTTGGAAGAGACTAAACCTGCTAACCAATTTGTTTTCTACAATAACATAGTAAATTCCGACTCTGATTAGGTTAAACCCCACTATCTCTATCCCTGGATAATTGTTAACGTACTGGTGCTGATCGTGGACTGTGGAATTTGGATAACCGATGTCCACACGGGTCGCTTGGCATTCAACGTTAAGAGTCTATATCCTATGTGTCGTCTGCTCAGCACCATCACGATTGTCAACTTCTTGAGAAGGACCTTCGTGTGGCATATACAGAACAATCGTCTTTATGCACTCAAGTTCCACATTTGACATTGGGACCAAGGGCGAAACAGGCAAATCGGAGGCAAGTGTGGCACCCTTTTGTGTAGTCATTTAATCGAATGAGTTATCATTAAAAAAAAAAATACTAAAATGAAAATAAAGAAGAAAGAAGTAAGCAGTCTGTAGTCTGTAGTCTGTAGTCGATATACGACTTGAGAATACCCGTTACTTAATTTCTGTATAGAAGGCACGAACTGAAGGATAGAACTCGACAGATCAGAGTCGAATAAGTCGCATGCCAAAGCTAACAGCATACCCTTTAATTCAAACTGTAACGGGCATATAAAGGCAAAGCAACTGCCTAATTGTATCACTCGTGCACTCCTTTGCTCCTTTGCTCCTTTGCTTCTGTGCTTTTCAGCTCATTTGGTCCTTTATTTATTTGCTTGCTGCCTTTGTGTCTTGACTCATTTGCTCCTTTAGGTACTGTGCTCCTGCGGTCCTTTGGCAGTGCTGCCTTTATTAAGCCCAATTAAGCGGCACGCACCCATCCTCAGCTGCAGCTTAATCGGTAACCAGTGCCCCATATGGCAGCCACTCTTAGTACAGGTTTTGCCGACTCGTGCCTAGCAAAACACCTTGCGCATCACTTCCTCTTTCTCTCTTCCCTCTTCTCACCTCCTTTCACTCTATATGCGTCCCTATAGAGCTGTCCTCGCTTCTACCTCTCACGCGTGTTGATTATTTCAACGAAACTTGCTTCGAAAACTTCCTCAAATTGTAAACAGATATTTATCTTATTTCAATTACTTTAAAGTGTGCTCTAAAAAAAGCTAAAAGCAGCTTTTAAGCCTCTAAATTCTTTACAAAATAATAAAACCATTCAATTGCAAAATTCTACAAATTTTAAAAAGAAAGAATTAAAAATCTTTTAGTTTAAAAACACCATTTCTTAAAACTAGATTGAAAAAGGCCAAGCTAGTAGCTAATAAAGCCAAAAGAAAAGATTTTCAAGTTCCTTTAGTAGAAATATAATACTTAAATACAAAAATATACATTAAGCTTTACCAACAGATTTAAATATCTCGCGGACAGCTCTTTTAGGCGAACAGATCCCTTAGCCGGACGAATTTCACAGTCTCAAGAGCTTGATTTTCATACAAAATCCGTTTTCTTAGGCGGACAAAAATACTGAAATCGTGGCTGTTCGGCTAAAGAAGCTTTCACTGACTGTAAATTTGTCCGGTAAAGAAAGATGCTCCCCTAAGGGAGCTGTCCGCGAGTAGAGTAAAAACTGCAACAAATTTTAGACATTATACATATGTCCATAGGCTTGTGTGGAAAGCATCTAACATTGTAGCTTGTAGACAGCATTAAAATACCGCTAAATCTAACTTTTTTGTTAGTTTGTTCATTAAAATTAAAAATTAAATAAAATAAATCTTAAAAATATTACAAACTCTAAAAGAAATGCTTTCGTCACTTGAGCTATATTACCACCCTACTTTCTTTTTGCTTGAGTTAGGGTATACACAGTTCGTACCAAATGGAGTCTCCATGTATTTTTTTGCTCCCTTTTAAAAAAAAATGCACCTGTCGCAGGAACGCAAGCTGCAAGCGCCCAAATCTAAACGCAATTAAAAAAAATATAAGCAAAAAATGAAAACATGAAAAAAAAAGAAAAGAAAAGAAAACAATATCAAAATTAAAAGAGAGAGAAAGAGAGTGAGTAGAGAGTGAGACGCGAAGCTTAAGAGGGTTAAGAATAAGGACAACAACAACAAAACTCACTGTTCCAGTTATGTGACATTCGTTGACAGCCGCAGATTGCAAGGGGGAGGCGGCACATGTGGGCGTGGCTTGTGGTATCCGTAGGGGTACAGGGTATGAAGGCTACAGGTTACAGCTGGCACAGCGCCGTCAACGCCCTTTCCGAGTTGAAAGACAAGCCAAAGGAGTTTTCGCTAAATCTGCCCAAAAATAATGGGGTAATTTTTAACTTATACGACGAACAGATACCCTATATCTGCCTACGCTTAATTTCTTAACCACATTAGACATGTTTTCTTCTTTTCCATGTCGCTTTTCAGTACATTTTAAATACAAGATACCCTGCAAAAATTTTTATAAAAACACTCGACTATGAATATACCCTGTAAACAATTTTTTGGCATATAGTAATTATTTTTTAGCACATATTTAAGTCTAGCTATGCCAATCAGCACTTTTGATGACTGCTCGAATAACAGATACCCTGTAAATGACTATCAGTGGCTGTAAAGCGTTTGGAATTGCCTTAAAGGCTTTGTAATAATTAATAAAACTTCGCTGAGTGCTACACTCAACTGCTTAACAACATTCTGGGTAGATACCCTGTAATTTACATTTGATTGCAAAAAGACTTTTACGACTTTTAAGTTTTTTCGGATTAAAAAATTACAACGAAAAGCTACAAATTTGTAGTTACCAATAACTTAAATAAAAATACCCTATAAATTGTTTGTAAAGGTTATAGGCCAGTGTTTGTTGTAATCAACAACTAATTTAGGCTCATTATACCCTTGCAGAGGGTATATTGTTTTTGTCACGATGTTTGTAACGCATTGAAGGAGGCGTGGCAGACCCCATAAAGTATATATATTCTTGATCAGCATTAACAGCCGAGTCGATATAGCCATGTCCGTCTGTCCGTCTGTTTCTATGCGAACTAGTCTCTCAGTTTTAAAGCTATCGTGATGAGGGGGTTTGGTACACATGTGTATTCTCTCTGCACGCAGTTCATATGTTAAAATCGGCCAGATCGGACCACTATATCATATAGCTGTCATAGGAACAATCGGTTAAAAATGCCGAAAATGCTTAGTATGAAAATTTTCAGTGTCTCTTGAACGATTTGAACCAAATTCTCGCAATATGCATTCTTTACCATTTTCCATCAGCTGACCAAATTTTATCCAGATCGGACCACTATATCATATAGCTGCCATAGGAACAATCGGTTAAATGCTTAGTATGAAAATTTTCTATGTCTATTGACCGATTTTAACCAAATTCGCACAATGTGCATTTATTATCATTCCCTATATGCTCGAAAAAGTTCATTCAAATCGGACTACTATATCATATAGCTACTGTTGGAACAATTAGCGATTAAAATAAAATATGCGTGTCTGCAAGGGTATTTAATCTTCGGCTAGCCGAAGATAACCTTTTTTTCTTGTTTTCTAATTCCCCTTGCACCCCATGCCCTGTTCCGATTACAGGGTATACACATCGAAAGATAAACACAATTTTTTTTGCTTTTTTGTGGCTTAGCTCAGGGCTTTTTTTTTAGTTGCTTTATTTATTAACTTTATTTCAGCTGTTTTCGAACAACTTTCCAATGTGTGTGTGTGTGTGTGTGTGTGTGTGTGTGTTCTCAGCAACGATTGTATATGTATGTATCTATAAATATATGCTCAGATATTTGACAGAAAGACTGCCTACAATTTGTTAGTTTCTAGTACGTTTCCAGGGTATATAATAGCGAATATATATTTTTTAATAGCGTATTCAATTTCGTATATAGTGTTTTATAAAACATTTAGTAGTAAATACTATTATTATAAATATATATTTATATATGTACACGGAAAAAGCCAAACACTAGCAAATGCTAGAGTCAATAGATACCCTATAGTATAGCCTAAGTACTTCTTGTTTTTAAATTCCTGTGCCGCATGCCCAAAAATTTCAATTTACTCTTAGAATATTAAGCTAATATATGAATATAAATATCAATATAAATATGTGCATATATTTATTGTTATTTTTATTTATTTATGTTTACTTGCTTTTTTTTTTTTAATTAGTTAAACTATCTGAAGCCGAGCTAAAATGTATTTTATATTCATTTTTAGAACTTTTAAAGCTGTTTTGTATTTTCTTTCTTTCTTTAGCAAACAAAAGAACAAATAAAACAAAGTAAATAATTATGAACAGAAATATACAAGGAATTTAAAAACAAACAAATGTTTTTTTTTTTATTTTAACAATTTTTTATGTCTATTTTGTACTTTTGATTTGCAATTTGTGTGTGTTTGTGTGTCGTGTGTTTTGTTTTGTGCAGCGCAGTGCAGTGTTGCTGGTTAATAGTCAAGGTCACCTGCATTATCTCAAGAAGTCAAGGGGGTTTTGTGTTCAAAAATGTTCACTTAGCTAAGTTAAATCAAAATTTTTGCAATAAATTTAAAATAAAACAGTGACAGAAATAAGTATGTGCACACACTTTAAGCAAAGGCCTCAAGAAGTAACAAGTAGGAAAGGTTACAGCCGAGCGAGCCTACTGTAAAAGACCCCGTAGTCCGAATTTTTCCCATACAAATATGCAATTTTCGACCGATGGTAGCTATAGGCTATAATTGTTCGATCCGGATCAATCTTAGTGGGGATAGTTATAATGATACCATACACAGTTTGTGTAAATTTGATCACAATAGCTCCAATTGTTTCCAGTTTTATGAAAACAGTTTTATACAATTTTCGTGGGCGGTAGAGGGCGTAGCAACAATTTGAAATAAACTTAATCTGCTCGGGAAGTAGACGGACTTTTATTCCAAATTTGGTGGCTCTATCTCTTATAGTCTCTGAGATCTAGGTGTTCATACGGATGGACGGACAAACGGACAAACAGACGGACATCGCTATATCGACTCGACTTTTGATGCTGATCAAGAATATATATACCTTATGGGGTCAGAAAAGCTACCTTCTTAACAGCCCCCTCAACTCTTTTTTAAAGTACGGGGTCAAAAAAATTAAAACGAATAAAAATAAATTGTCAAAACATTTACAATTTTGGCTGTGAAGCAGCAGGAGTTATGTATTTTATCAAAACAAATTTAATTCAACTTTAATTTTAAAATATAAAAACTTTAATTTTATGCGACTTGTAAAAAATTAAAAATATATATTTTTATATTTAATGTTAATTAAATTGCACATTCGAAAAAAAATTCTAAATTGACTTTATTAAATTAAGATTTTTAAATGTATTTATGGACAGTGTGACTCTTCACTGCAAGTGGTCACTGTGCAGTCGTGAATGCTGCTGACAAGTGTTCACCGTTACATAGAACGATCAGCACAAAAGGCAGTAAAAGAAACAGCAGCAACTGAAATTGCTGAACAAAAACAAAGGCAGCAGCAGACCGGCAAACGAAAAATACGAAAAAAAAAAAAAAAAACTAAAAACATCAACGAAAAAAATACACAATACAAACAAAGATAAACAAAATACAAAAAACGCAACACAAAGCCGGCAATGATGACCTTCACCCAATAAAACGACCCACTGGACGGTCAGAGTTTACAAAAATTTGCAGTTAAACAACAATTGCGCACGTCAATTTTGACGCCGGCTTCAGTTCGTCTCTGTTTTGCTCATTTTCTCTCCCACTCACTTGCTTTGTTTGTGTTGGCTTTTTGTTTTGTTTTTTTTTTTTTGTTTCGCCGGCATAACGTAAATGGGTGTGTGTGTGTGTGTGTGCACGTAAGTGTATGTGTGCATGTGTGTGCACTTTGCAAAGGGTGCTATGCGCTTTGATGTTGTTTGACTGCGAGCAGCGCAACGAAGAGAAGTGCAACTGCAAACGCCACTAGCTGACGAGAGACAAAACTTGCAAGCGCAGAGAGGCAGAGCTATAGGTGTGTGTATGTGAGTGTGTGAGTAGAAATAGGAGTAAGAGCAGTTGGAGTAAGTGTGTGGCGTAGCTGTGTTAGTGCGAAGAGAGGCAACAGTTTGTTCTAGTTGTGCTTTAAATGTCAACTGAACACTGTTCTAACGAGAGTGAGGAAGATGGCACACTTGCACTATGCATATGTTGAGGACAAGCAAACAACGAAGTGTACAGTTTACACTGTAAACTTTACAGTGACACTGAACACGCCAAAAGACTTGCAGCACGAACTTGATTATGCAATTGAAAAAATTCAAATTAAAGCAAATCAAACAAAATTAGAGAATTTAATTTAATTATGCATTTAGTTTTTAATACTTTCTTAAGCAAGCTTTAAAAAACTTTAAATAATTTAATTATTTTTTAATTAATTTAAATTTAAAAAACTTTTAAATAATTGCAAACTATAAAAAAAAATATTTTGTTTACTTGTCACTTCAAAGTTAAATAGTTTAATTAAATTATACATTTTCAAGCAATATTTAACAAAAGAAAAAAAAATCCTTTGTTAAGCTTTTCATATTCTAAATTTGTTGTCTAGTGTAAATCTAATTACTTTTTGTTCATATACCTGAGTTAATTGCAATATTAGTTAATAAAAATATTTTACAACAATTATTATTCTTCAGCTGCGTTAAAGTGTATACAAAGTGCGACTTGCTTGTCCGCAAACAGTTTAATTTAATCGCAAAACTCAAAATAAAAGCAATGAAACAAAAATAAAAAAATATACAAAAAATGCACAAAATAAAAACAAAAATTTAACAATAATAAATCACTAGTCACAGCAGCGGCAGCAACAACAACAGCAGCAGTAAACAAATAAATGATTGTAGCACAACAAAAACAAATAAATAATAATTTTCTGATGGTTTTTTTTGTTTTTTCCTTTTTTTTTTTTTGGTGCAGTCTTTTATTGTTGTAGCTTTATTAAATTTGCCGGTTGTTGTTGTTGTTTTTTTTCCTTCTTTTTTTGCTGCATTTGAGCGATACAAATGAAAGTGAAAACAAAAAGCAAAGAAAAGGCAACAAAAATTTATTGAATTAACTTAAATTTTTGGTGTCGACTTTAGGCGCTCATTTAGGGGAGAATGGCGGTAGTGTGGCTGTGTGGGTGTGCTACACACACACACACACACACAGACATTTGTTGGCCCGGGTCGTGTACGGACAGCACTTTTTGATGCATTTGATTAGAAACGGCGACAAATACAATTGGCTGTAAACCAGACAAGGGGTTGGCAAAAGGGGTATCAGACTGAGGGGGTGTGGTATGATTTAGGGGCGTGTATGTGTGTGTTTTGCAAGTAATCATTAAAGCCTTTTTTTTTTTGTTTTTGCTTTTCGCTTGTGATTCATTCTCAGTGCAATGACGAAATTTCGCAAACATGTGAAATTGATTCAACTTTAATTAAAGTTGATTGTTTTATTAGACCCTGTATACCACAGGAATGCAGCGATCTATAAGGTGTGTCAGAAATGTACAAAAAGGGGCGTGACTGAACCAACTTAATGCATTTGAATCGCTCTTAACCAAAAAGAAACACTGCAAAAATCATTTAATGTACAGAAAATATTCGTGCCAGCTACAGCTAATTGTACTTCTGATTTAGAAAATTATAAATAACGATCTTTTTTTTGTTCTAAATGCCACTGAAGTCTTTTGAAATAAAGAAATTTGCATTTTCTTTTCATTTGTGGTGTTTTTGCTTCTTATTTTCTTACTTTTTAGCTCATTTTTAAAGTGTGCCCGCAACGGACAGCAATTTTTTGTTTCTCTTTATTAAATTTTTTTATTTAATTACTTTACTGTCAAAATCTAAAGTCTTTTACCTTTTAATTTTCACAAACACGTCTGCATAAAATACTTTTGGTCAAAAGAAATAAGCCAAAAACAAAAGTGTGCCCATAACGGCTGACTTTTCCCTAAGCATATATTCTAGATCAGCAGTTAATCTGCATAAAAACACACATCTCAGAGACTATAAGAGCTACAGTTACCAAATTTTACAATCTAGGCGTTATGGAAATTAAGTCACCACAACTTGAACAAAAGTGAAGGTATCTTTAAGCATCGGTAAACTATATCAAAATAGCTGACATAGGAAATTTGGGTCTACGGTGTCTTTCACACTCGTTACGCTTTTATTATGCTGGGCCTTTGGGGCTTTACCTACAGATAAGAACAGCAAATAGATAACTTTTTGCTATCTCTGCGTAGTAAAAGTTTTACTAAAGAATTTTCACAAACGATAGAAAATTCATAAAACACTGGCAGAAAAGTCGAATATTTCGTTGCAAAATTCAAGACAGAACTTAAAATTTGTACGAAAGCAAAAAGCTGAAAAAACAGTGCTTAAAATAAAACTGAAAAATTGAAAAAAAACTTAATAAATAAAAAGAAAACGATAAAGGAATTTGATTTTCTTGGTATGTTCAAATATTTTTATTGTATCATTTGATAAGCATAAATTTTGAAAAAAAAATAATAATAATAATTAAACATTTGTTTTTTGTGGATTTTTAGATTTTTTCTTTTTTTTTTTTTGCTTCTTATTTTTTTGTTTGCTTGTTTGTTTGTTTGTTTCTCTTGTTTTGTTTAATAATCATATATGGTATATCAAGTTATACACATAAGCACACATACAGATATATACATATATATCGTTATATATATATATCTATAAGTACGTGTTTATATGTACTCATTGCATATACATTTATTAGGTCGCAAAATGTACTTTCAATTAATATAAGTAACTAAATAACGAGTTAAAATTATTAGATATAAGATATATAAATGTATGTATATATATATATATATATATATATTTATAAATTTATGTATTTGTATAATATAGTATTATTTAGTGTTTTTCGTTTTTTTGCATTTTTATTTTTGTAGTTTTTTACATCTTCATAAATCAAGCAAAAATATAACATAGTTTAGAGCCAAATCGACAAAAAAAAAAATAATTAATCAAATAATAATAAAGTATATATTTTTTAAACAAATTACAAAAAAAGGATTTTCATTGCTTTATTTATAAATTTTTTTTTGTTTCTTTTGTTGCTCAGGATTTTCTTTTGCGATTTTTTTTTATTGTATCTTTTTGTTTTGTTTGTTTTTTTTTTTTTTTTTGGATTTCATTGGTTTTTCTTGCAGTTATTTCAACAACTATGCAGGCACATATATGTATATCGTCTATACATGCCCGATATTTAATACATATATATATTTATTTGTATATATATGCGTGTATAAAACTTGTAAATTAAAAATATGTAAACATAATTGTTTTGTTTTAGTTTTGTTTTTGTTTTTTTTTGCGAGGATTTAGAGGTTTTGGTTGTTGTTGTTTTTCTTGTTGTATTTTGTTGTAGTTGTTGTGTTTTCACTTGGTTTCAAAAAAAAAAAAAACAATAAAAAATAAAAAAAAAATTAAATTAAATTATACAAAATATTTTTTTTTTTCGTTTCTTTTTTTTATAATAAAATGCATAAGTTTACATTTTTTTTTGTTTTTTTTTTTTTTACAAACAATAAATTAAATTGCTTTTGTGGTTGTTTTTATTGTTGTGGCTGGTTAAATTATAAAAAATTTGTACGGTTCTCAAATTGTTGTTACAGTTGTATTTCATGTTGTTGTATTTCAAGTTGTTGTATATATAAACTATAGGAAACTAGGTGCATTTGTATTTGCATGTGTATGTGTGTGTGAGGTTTGTATACAATTCTTTGTGTGTGTGTGTGGGTGTGTTTGTATTTTTTATTTATCAAAAAGATATTGTTCAATATTCCTTTTCTTTCTTTCACTAAGTCTATTGCTATATGAGGCGCATTTTTTCCCGGTTTTATTGGATCTATTATTTTTTTTTTTTTTTTTGTTTCGGAAAATATTGTTTGTTTTTTTTTTAGTTTTTTTTTTTTTTTGTAACTAGTATTTAACGAGATTTCTATTTACAGTGTTTTTTTTTTCTTTTCTTTTTATTTTCAAACAACAAAATATAATAAAAATAGGATTTGTTTTCTTTTTAAGATTAATATAAATTGTGTTTTTCATGCGTGTAAAAATTATTGTTTTCTTGGTTTTTAAGTTTTAAGCTTGTTTTTTTCCTTCTTTCAATAAATTGCTTAAACAACTGATTAGCATTTTATGTATAACAATTTGTTTTGTCGTGTTCTCTTCTTTTTTTTATATTTTAATATCGCGTTAAATAATGTATATAAAGTTTATTATACATACGTTTAATTAATATGTTAGAAAATATTAAAAAAAAATTTAGTTTCCCATATATAAGTGTATATAGAAAGGATACGGTGGCAGAGGGAGAGAAGCCCAGAGTTGGTTGGTTATCAGTATTTAATTTTGTTTTTAATTATTAATAGTTAATTTTCTTCTTTTTTTTTTTGTTTTTAATTTCAATTCAATTCAATTTCCAAATTACTTCTGTTCCTATTTACATGCGAGTAGAAATCAAAAAGTCGTTTTGACATCTAGCAGAAAATTGACCCAGCAATTTTCGCAAATCAGGTAAAAAATATAATAGCTATATAGAAAATTGTTGTTGAAAAAAAAAGTGAATAAATTTAACACTAATTTCGTTGAAACGTCGCTAGAAATTTTGGGTATCATATCATATCGTATATATATATATATATATATATTTCTTTATATAGAAAGTATAGCAATAGTTAGTTAGTTAGTATTACTAGCTGGCTAAAGTTTCCTAGTTAGTGTCATCGATTATTATTTAATAAAAAAAAAAGCAAAACTAAACCTAAATAACAGTTTTTTTTTTTAAATTTTCTTTTCTTTCCTTTGTGTTTTTTCTTCGTTACTTAATTTCCTTTTCTTTTCACTTCATTGCAAAAATATTCTAATTTATATATTTCTATGCTAAATATGTATATTTAAAGGGTATTTTATAGGGTATACATATATTTAACTCTGTTATTTCTTACTGTTTCTTCATTCCGTACTTAGTTAGTTAATAATTCCTAATAATTAGCAAAAAATCGACAGTTGAACAGCTGACAAAAAGTTTCCTTTTGCGTTTTCCCAGCCAAAAAACATTTTTCTTTTGTTTTCTTTCTCACTTATTCTTCAGTTTTTCCTTTATCTAAACTATAGTTCCCATTATTGTTGTTATCGTTGTGTTTTTTATTTTTATTTTTAATAGTATTTTTTTCCTCTTCCATTTCTTCTTCGTGCATTTCATATGCAAATGAAGAATAACTTCAAACAAAAAAAAAAACTCTAAAAAATGTGCCAAAAAAAAAAAGTCTATATAATTTAGTTGTAAAGATGTGTAAAAAAGAAGCCTACAAAATTATTTATATATAATATATTTAAAGGGGAGCGGGAAGAAAAAAAATGTATTTATGTAAATAGGCAGTAAAATTGGTATAAGCGTTTCTTTCGTATGCCTAAAAAAAAGCTTTACCGATTAATGCTGATCGATTAATCGGTAAAAATTTGTAACATATTTCGTATAGTGTTTGCTTTGAGACGATATCATTAATCCTCTATCGAAAACTAAACGTATTTTGCGTATTCATTTTGCATCAGATCTTTCTATAAGTGTGTTATCGACAATATATACTCGATAACAACAAAAAATTGTATAAAACGGTTTATCTTTATAATTATAGGATAGTCAATAAATATAACTAAAAAAAAAAAAAGTAAATTTATAAATTGTTTGTTTTCTTTCTTTTAATTTCTTTGCATTTCACTTCATTTGCTTTGTTGTTGTTTTTTCTTCTTTACTCTGGCGCTATTCAAATGTCGCGCTACTGAATTCCATTTTATATTTCAACGATCTACGATCTATACTGATCTGATCTAATCACTACTCTGCTTCGAGTTTCATTTTCAACTCTTTTTGTTTTTTGTTGTTAATTCTCTTTTAGTGGCTCTTTCGTTGCAACTTTGTCTGTTTTCCGTTTCCGTTTTTGTATGTTTTTCCCTTATGCTGTCCATTTGTTTTGTTTTGTGATTCACTTCATGGTTAAGTGTCTAACTAAATAGTAACTAAACTCCCTAGACTATATACAATAACAATAATTATAATAGTTATAGTAGTATAAATTTGAATCACTAAAATCTAGAGTATAAAGACATAGGATATAAAGACTTTCCCCACTTATTTCAATGTTTTCTTTTCAATTCCTTGTCCCCATTATTTTCTTTTTCTTTTTCATTTCCTTGTGTTTGAATTCTTCTTTTCTCGTCTGAATATATCTATTTGCTAAACGATAGTTAACGGTATCGCTGCTTGTTATTTGTTATTATATAGTTTTAGTAAGTTATAGCTTGTATTCCAACTTGCATTTTGCTTGCTTCAAAATCAAATCAAAAAATATCACATTAAAGAAATCCAATTTAAATCACTATTATTTTCTGTTATTTTAGTTGTTTTTTTTTTTGTTTTGTTTTGTTTTGTTTTGCTTGTAACTAACGTCTATCGAAGCAGTTTATATGAATATATATGCTATACATGTGTATAGCTATAAGCCTAAGCCGAAAGCTAATAAGAAAAATCAAATATATATAGTAAATATAGCATCCGATGCATGCACATCATTCAACAGCATCATCATCATCATCATCAAGATTATTACAACGGTTATCGTTATCGTTATCGTTATCGTTATCGTTAATCGTTATCATCATCGAGACATCATGGTTCGATTGATCGTTCGTACGCTCTAATGGCTAATACTAAAAACTGATATTGAAGTTCAAAAAAAGAAAAAAAAAAAAAATTGCTTGTGAGCCAGCGTCAAAATACCCTACACAAAAAAAAAAAAAAAAATCCTATTGTAAAGCATTCTTATGGTCATATCGAAACTGTCTCACTCGCGTCCAAAACTCTACTCTACTCCCTCCGTTTGCCAACCGTTTGTAAACCCAAAATGTTTTTGTTTACCCAACCCGTATCATCATCATATTCTTCTTCTTCTTCTGCTTTACCTTTTTCATTTTTATCATGCTCTTCTTCAACCCACTTACGGCTATCGCTATCATCATTCAGCGGCATTTTTACTCATACGATGACGTGCAATCAATTCCTGTAACTGCTTCTGTCGCGCCTTCAACAATTGACGCTTGAGACTCAATTCGCGCTCTTCGCTTGTCAATTGCTCGCACAATTTGGCAGCTTCACGCAAAATGTTCACCTTGGGCGCCCGCTCCTTGTCACGAATGTTGGGTATTTGCTTCTTGAGGGCCTCAAACAGATTCTTGAGCCCAATGCGACGCTGTCGCTCCATATCATTATGAAGATTACGCTTCTCAATGGTATCAGCCTCATCCAAACTGAATTGACGTTTTAACATGCTGCTGCTGCTACCACTGCTGCTGCTGCTGCTGCTGGCGCTGCTGCCATTATTGGCGCCCAACGTGGACTGTTGCTGTTTGACTTGGGAAACTGGATAGGCGGGAAAATCACCGCTGACCAAACCATTTGTATTCACCTTCTTAACACGACTCTTCTTGGCACTCGTCGGTGCAGCCGAGCTATTCGATGTGGCCTTGTTGTTGTTGTTGTTGTTACCCTTGATGGAATAGATGCGATACTGTGCATCATTCACATAGAAACGCTTGCGACTCTTTGATTCCCATTGCATTTGTGTGGACGGTGTTGTTGCACAATCGCTACCGGCACTGCTGCTGTTGCTACTGCTGCTGCTGCTGTTGCGTGACACAAATGGCGAATAGACGGTGGAAACGGCTCCGGCACTTTGGTACGGCGTACTCGACGGCGATGGAAAACGGGAATTGGCCTCCGATTTGACGGGACTGCTGCTAGCCGGTGTATAGGGTAATTCATAGCGACCGCGTCGTGGGGGCGGCAGTGTCGAGATTTTATTTGCTACCTTTGTTTGCAGTGCACGACGATCACGATCTGATGGATTTGTGGGGAGTTTTTTGTCGTTCAATGAGACAACATCGATTTCCTCATCTGTAACGATAAAAGGAACCGAAAAAAAACAATTAGTATTAAAGCTGGTAAGCATAATGAGTGAAAAACTAACGAATAGCGAGTTAAAACGAAAAAATAACGAGTAACGAGTTAAAATGAATAACTAACGATTAACGAGTTAAGATAAAAAACTAACGAGTAGCGAATTAAAACGAAAAACTATCGAGTAACGAGTTAAAATGAATAACTAACGAGTAGCGAGTTAAAACGAAAAACTAACGAGCAGCGAGCTAAAATGCTAAACTAATGAGTAACGAGTTAAGATAAAAAAGTAACGAGTAGCGAGCTAAAATGAAAAACTAACGAGTTAAAATAAAAAAAATACGAGTGAAGGGTTTAAAAAATAGTCTAGGAACCCTTGAAATCCATTGAACTAGTCGTAATAACGACTAGCGAGTAACTAGTGACGAGTAACGAGTGTCCAATGATACCTCAAATAAGAAGCTTTCAGAAAAGCCCTGCAAATGTCTAACGAATGTCAACGACAGTTCAATGACATGCGACTCTCTATGCACATACACATAACAATGATGATGTCACTGTGCCTCTCCAACTGTATTTTCTATTGCTCTGCCAACCTCTCCTTGTCTCTCCCGCCCTCTCTCTCTCTCCCTCTTGCTCCTACGCAAAGCGGATTAGTGTGTCAGTGTTGACTTGACGCCACAGTGCAGCAAAAAAGTATCGGTATCAGTATTCAGGAAGCAATAGATTTGCACGCAGACTAGATTCCGTCCACAAACCCTAGAATCCTCTACCCTACGACACTGTACACAATTCAAACAATCCACAACCCCCTGCCCTTCAGGCGCCCGCTGACGTCATGCGGCTCATTTTCCGCATGGCAACAAGAATTAGAGAAGAAGCAATAATACATATAAAAAAAAAAGTTCATAAACTGTCGCGACAACTTGACGGTTAAGCGGGTTGCTGCTGGGTGGGCGGTGTATGTGTGAAGGGTGGTTGAGTGGGTGTTACGACTCTTGGTCTATGCTACACACACACACACATAAAGTTATGAATGTGTGTGTGTGTGTTTATGTTTCTTATGCGTGCGTTTCGCAACTCGCTTTACCAAAAAGACGACAAGAGCAAACACGCACACTGATAACGGTACTACGCAAAATGTATATTTTGCATGCGTGAGTGAGGGAGAGTTAGAGAGTAGGGCAGGGGGGCAGGGGGGCAGCAGCAGACGCTAAACGGCATCGTCCACACATTTCCTCTTTTACCCACGCCCCCTCGCCTTGTTCCTAAACCTACCCCTACCCCTTTTCCTTTCATTCCCCTTTCTACCACCTTCGCCCTCCCACTTGCCATCTTTCCGTCACAGCTTCCGCTGCTAATTTGCTGCTTCCGTTGACGCATCCAATGAACCAACGTCGACGTCGCAGCTGCGTCTGCCGTTGCAATCAAAATATTGCCCTGCCCACTTTTTTTTTTTTAATGCCTTTAATCAAATTAAATAATTTGCCAACAAAAAAAAAAGAAACGAAAGGAAACTTATGTCACAACTTATCTATAAGCTCGCTCTCGCTCTCGCTCTCTCTGTCCCTCACACACACACACACACACACGCACGTTCTCTTTAACGCTCTTTGCTTTATTTGCACAAATGTTGATTATTTTCATTTATTTGCCTTTCGTCTTTTGCAACTGTTCAAAGAAACATGAGTGCGAGTGTGAGCAAGAGGCGACGATGCTGTGTTCGGTTTTGGGTGTAGAGAAGAAGAAGAAGAAGAGCTAGAGTCTGACCACAGTTGTTGCCAAGCCGCCAGAGATTGCGCACAACAGCAATGAGTAAGAGGGAGACAAAAACAAACAAAAAGAAACTTAATGCAAGCGAGCTTCAAAGTTCAAGACTAAAAAAAAAGCTTCAAGTCCAAGTCCAAGTGCAGTCAGCAAAGCGCAGCGACTGCGACTGCGACAGCGACAGAGGCGACCGCAAATGAACGAAATGGAAACCAGCTTAAAATAAGACACAGACAGAGTGCAATGGACGCAGAGAGTTGGAGAGAGGAGCAGAAGGTGGAGGAGCTGGGCCGTACAGGTGGCTTTGGGAGGTAGGGGAGCCAGTCAAGCATTAACATTAGTAGTAGCAACATGTTGCATGAGTCAAACAGCGCAAAGGAATAAGAAAAGAAAAAAATTATCATCATCTTCATCATCGTCATCGTCATCATGGGTGCTAGCGGCTAGACAACCAACAGACCTTAGTCGCTACTTCAATAAGAATGTTGCCCAACGGCCATTTTTATACTCCTTTTTTTTCTCTCTCTGGCTTCTTTTACTTCTCAGACGACGTAGCAGCGCAGCGACTGCAGCCGCAGCATCATCTGTTGGAATGCGGCGACCGCAGCAAACAATGTCGTTCTTCACTCATGTTGCTGACACAGCATTAAAATGTTGCCATGCACTTATAATATCCTTCTTTGGTTTTTGTTTCGTGCATTGTTGTTGGGAGAAAAAATGCGCGCAATTTCCAACGACCACCGTCAAAGCTTAAAGAGAGCAAGCGGAGGTGAAGAGAGCGCGCGTACTCAAACAGACAGACTCACACACACACAGACACACAGACAGGCACACAAGCTCAGAGACAGACAGCCGGCAATGCATGATTTGCATTTTGAGCAGCGAGTCACAAAGTGAGACAAAGCAAAAGAAACAAAAACAAAAACAAATGGCGGCGCCTCTCATCAACATTCCAAATGTTGCGCAAAAAAACTACAAAATAAAACACAATAAAGAAAAAAAAGAAGAAAAAAAACTACTGCAACTAAAACTGTTGTAGTTGTTGCTGCAGGGGGATTTCCTCAACTGAACGATGCTGTAGCATTGGGAGGGGGAGGGGGTCTTTAACAGTAGTCTGTCGTATACATATAACTAATGCTTTAGTATTGTCAAGTGTAACTGATGCTGCTTGCGTCGACATCAAAAAGTGGAGGAAAAAAAAAACCAGACAAACTTGTTTGCAACCAAATACAAAGTTGGCAACTTTTGTTGCTAAGCAGCGCACAAGATCAAATCAAGGCAAAAGGCGGCAGAGTATAAAAGTAAAAATAATAATAAAAAGAAATAAATAAATAAAGCACAGCTTTGGCAAAGAGAGGAAACCGCTTCAAGTTGCTGTTGTTGTCGTAGTTAATTTCAATTGCAAATAAATTACAGACACGACTCCAAATAAGTTGCGCAACATTTATGCAGCTGCACTCACACAAACACAGCCAGCGACAGAGAGAGAGAGAGAGAAAGAGAAGCTATTCAGACATCACTTTTGCCCTATAAAATTAACATATTCCGAAGTTTGTCTCAAAAACGAAAAACAAAAGAAGCGACAACAAGAATATCAACGAAAAACTAAAACGAAGGACAGACAAACACAAGCCAAAAGCCAAATGACAAGTGCATTGTTTTTGTGCTCTCGCTCTCTTACTGTAAGAGAGCAGAGGGATCCATGGAAGCGAGAGCCAAAGTAACAGCGTCACCTTCAGTTAATCCAGACGCGCGCACAGCAGGCGACTAAAAGCTAACGTCACTGTCTCAGTCTCAGTCTCTGCTGGCGCTGACGCTGACGCTGAAACTGCTGCTGCTGCTGATGACGCCGGTGCCTAGAGCAAATACATGTAGTGCATACCACTTGCGCGCCATTTCACACACACCCATAGACAGAGCAAACGGTACACAGAAATTGAAATTGAAACAAAAATAAAAATGGCATATGATGTAATTTCGCAATAAGAATTCGGTTGAGCCTATAAAAGAGAGGCGAAAACGAAGGCGAGCACAGAGACAGAGACAGAGATAGAGATGTTGGCGTAGGCGAAGAAGAATGACGGCAGATAAATAAATAAAGCAAACGAGCGCACAGTGAAACGCAACACACAACAAAAAAGATTGTAAAAAAATGAAATGTAAAATGACGCAAAAGAAGAATTTTACTTGCTAATTGTTTAATAACAATTCTTAATATTTAATTGCTATACGCTCTCTTTCTCTCCCTTGCCCCCACTCCCTCTGCCTTGCTGTTTTGTTTATGTTTATTATTTGCTCTCTTTTGCTGATCTTATTGAAATACAAGCACAAACATGTCTCAAATTATTTATTATATTTTGTTCATGTTGTTGTTTGTCATATTGAAGTATTGACAACTGTGCGACAGTTTTAAACAATGATTTCATTTCAAGATTTTAACATTCATTTGTTTATTGTTATTGCACAGAAATTATAAATTATTAATCGTTTTTCTAACAAATTTTGCATGACGAAAGATTTATAGTTGTTTTTGTTATTTTTTCTACTTTTTTTTTTTTTTTGATAGTGCAGGCCAAATTGCTTTCCCACGCTCCTTTGGCAAAGTGAGTGTGTTGCCAAAAAAAAAAAAACTTTAACATGTGCTGGCAACATGTAGCTTACAACAACAAGTGCAACAACAACAACAACTAAATTCACACACATTGCAATCTTTTGCCACTTCCGCCGCTGCGCAGTCGCTGCCGACTGCATTCCCACGCTTCACGGCAGCAAACTGCATTACAAATTTGCAGTTTGTTTGCAACTTGTTGCTGCAACATCATGTAATTTGATGCTCTGCTTTTGTCTGCCGCACACCACACACCGCCCACCGCTTTCTGTCTTACTCTACTACTACAGCATGACTCATAGCTGCGCCCAACCCTTTTTTATGTGACAATAACAAAAGAAAAGAACATAAAAAAAAAAAAGAGTCGCAGTAAAAAAGTCGTTAAGCGGCAAGTACCGCCCCCAACTCCTGCACCGCCCACCAGCAGTTTTAAGTGCCGCATTGCGCCAGTGTCTAACATCAATATATCAATACACACACACACACACATACGCGCACACACACACACACACACTTGGCGCATAAATTATGTGCAGCAATGACAACAATGAAAATACGTCTGGCAACATTTTTTTGGCAAACATTTGAGTTCTTTTGCCTTAGCAACATTCCAATTTTGTTATTGGGCGTGTCAAAAGGCTAGCAACATTCTTAGCTGTATGCGTGTGTGTGTGTGCCTAAGGAAGCTTTCAAAAAGGGAGGCTCGCTTGACGTCAAAAAAAAAAAAAAAAAGAAAACAGAAAAGAAAATAAGGAGACACATCAACGAAATGAAATGAAATGATGTGAACTGCGTATGAGCAGCGCAGCCGCAACGCACTGCCGGCGTCGCTGCTTTTGGCATTTTTATTTTATTGCTGCGACCTTGAGCATAACAATTTATTGCTTCACGTGTGCGAATAAAGCACACGACTGCGTGAGCGAGACAGACAGTCAGACAGAGAGCGGGTAAGAGCGGAGAGACACGCACACGCAGAGAGACAAGCACACACGCACTGACGCACACATACACACTAATACGCACATAGCTTTTTTGGAAGCACAAATAAAAGACGCGCCTAGCAACAGCGCAAAACGCAAACGCGAAACGACATAAGAAAATAAACGATGCAAAGCAGAGAAGCAAACGTAGACGTCGCCGTCGTCGTCGTCGTCGCCGTCGCTGTGGCAGCATTGTTAAAGCTCTTTTTATTGTTGTTGCTGATTTTTTTGGGGTTGGGCAGCGACGTAGAAAAAAAAAAAAAACTGTTGTAAGTTTTTGGCGTCAGACGCATAAATTTCGTTACTCCAACGAAAGTAAAAACAAAAGCAGCAAGCAAGTAGAAACCAGCAAATAATAATAATAAAAGTAAAAACAAAAAAAGAGCAACCCCGCAACGCCCACTACCTAAACTAACCCCCGCTCCCCTCTAGCTCTACGTTTGTCTTTCGCACGCATCGTTTGCTTAGTTTTATTTTTATTACAAGACTAACTATAGTAATAATAAACTTATAAAAGCTCTAGTCATAAACTAATGCGTTCTTGTTTCCATATTCGCTTTTACACACATTTTTTTTTTTCATTATTCTTCCCCTACTCGTTGTTGTTTTATTATTCTGCGACCTTCAATCAGTTCATTAACATTTTGGGTTTTTTTTTTTTTTTCGGTGGATTGTGGATTTTGGATTGTATTGTATTGGATTTTCCAACACACGCACAGACATACGCACTATACAACACTACGCATAGCAGCAAAAAGGTGCGAAAATGCCAATAAAATGCGTAGAAACAATGCAAACAGCAAAAACAAAAAGAGAAGGCGAAAAAAAAAAAGAGAAACTGAGGCGCCAACAAACTCTAAACATGGCTGACCAAATGAACAATAAGAAACTAAAGAAGAAGCACTAAAGCAGGGAGAAGGAAGAAATAGTAACAGACAAGACGCTGCATGCTATGAATACAAGTGTGCGTGTGTGTGTGTGTGTGTGTAAACGTGTGTTTTTATTAATAGAACTCGTTAGTTAAATATTAGATAAATATTGCAAATATCAACAGCTAATTGAGATTGTGTAAAGCTCATGATTGTGTGTGAATGTGTGTCGTGTGCACATGTGTGTGTTACATTCAACTGTTGCTCTAACCTCCGCAACACACACATTACCCCCACCCCCACGCCCTCCGCTCACACAATCCTTTTACGTTATCATCTGCTGCTTTCTATCTCCCTTCGTTCTTCCTCCCCACAACATTCCACATGACATCCACACAATCATGCTCTCTTGCTAATGAAGCGTCACGCGCACACACACACACACACACACACACACATAGAAACACTCGCACACTATCATGGGCATAGCAAGCAGCTTTTAATCTGCAGCACACGCACCTGTTACAGTTGCTATTGTATATGGAAATAGTTTTTTTTTTTTTAATATATTTTGCGTCTCTTGTTGCCAAGAGTTCGCTGCTGATCAGCTACCCCACCCGCAGCCCTCCCGCTCTCGCTCCCTCTCTACGCCAACCACTTCCTTTCACACTTGACAAAATGATAGCTGATATGTGTGCGTGTGCGTGTGTGTGTGTGTGTGTGTGTATTTGTTTGTGTATTTACACAACTCGAGTTATGTTACGTTTTTCAGTTATCATTAAACGCTGCTGGACGTCGCTGCTATCAGCAAGCGTCGACGTCGGCGTTAGCGTCAGCAGCGGCTAATTTCGCACGTTGCGCGTTTTTTTTCTTCTTTTTCTTCATTTTTTTTTATCGTTTCACGCGCGCGACTTTTTGGCAATCTTTCGAGTTGAATCGTATGAGTGTGTGTGTGTGTGTGTGTGTACAGCATCAAGCAACGGTTTATTATGTGGGCGTTTTTCACTAATAGTTTGACACACACACACACACACGCGTGCGAAACGCAGAATTCAGCACGCCTAGTAACAGTAACAGACGGACAACACCCAAAAGAGAAATAAAATAAAATGAACAATCACAATAGCAGCATCGATACAACAACAACAACAAAAAAAACAATAACAAACGACCAAGAAAATCACAACGATAAAGACACGACTATAAAATACCCGTTATATTTATTTAAATAAAAATGTTGAGTATCTAAAATCTAGGTTCTATATGGCACGCCCCCTTTCACCCAGCAACAGCAGCAATATACCCAAACATAGTGTGCATGCAACGGGTATAATAAAAACCATAAGCTTTGCAAAATGCCGACGGCGTCATCACTTACAGTTACTGCCTCTGCCCGCTGCGCCACTTGCTTGCAATTTGAGTGTGAGTGCACTCGGCGACAAAGCGACGCCAGCAATTGACAGAGAACGTGTGAGAGAGAGAGAGATAGAGAGCTCGGCATGATACGTGAAACGTTTTGTGCTGAGAGAGACGAAGACGAAAACGAAAACAAAAACAGAAAACTCGTTGCAATTTGTTTTTGCACAGCAACCGACGCGGGCGTTCTGAGTGTGCTTCGTGTGGGCTTGTGCGCTTGTGTGTGTGTGTGTGTGTGTCTGTCGGTGTGTGCGGGTGTGTATGCGCTGCAGTTTGTGAATGAACAAGCGTATAAAAAGCTTTACGCGCCAAATTGCAATTGTGTTGTTTACGAGTGAAAAATAGTAGTGGCGAGTAGTAGTAGTAGTCAGTCGTAGTAGTAGTGAGTCGTAGTAGTAATAAAATAGTAGAGTATTGACGTATGTCTATGCGAGGGTTGCTGAATATGTTTTTCAAAGTTTGACAGCGCAAGCAAAAAGACATTGAACCCAAATAACTCAAGACAAGCGACAAATTCGATGCCACGTGGCATGGGCGCAGACATCCTTGAAAATTGGGGGTGGCCAGTGGCCATATGAGTGCGAATGAGAGCGAAACGGTTTACTTTCTTTTTGGTTAGCCTTTTTTCTTTCTCATTTCTATTTCTTTAATTTTTTTTTTTTTTTTTTTTTTAGGGCGTAGCAACAAACTGCGCAAGACAACGCTTGAGGGGATGAAGCTTTTTACGCCCAAAAACACCAACAATAGGATGACGCCATGGGGCCCAAAACAACATAATGAGCCATGAAAGCCACGCGCCAACAGATGCCAGGACAGAGGGACGAGTAGGTGGACAAGAGGGGGCGCTGGGAAGTGGGCGTAAGGGTAGTATCTGTAGCTATGCCTTGCGTAGGCAACAAGGCGCCAATGAATTGTACAACAACAACAACAACAACAACAACAACAGCGAACAAAAATCAATGAAAGCTTTTCAACCACAGCCGGTAAACTGCGCTGTCGACGTCGACTAAAAACGCTTGCAGCGTGTGGGCGGACAATGTGTGTGTATGTGTTTGGGTGTGTGCGTGTGTGTGTGTCTGTAAAGTTTACTACGTTTGCTGTTGACGTAGGCAATCGATTTTTTTCATTTATTTCTATATTTTTTTTTGATTTTGCGCTCAACACTAGTTGAATGCGAAGCAATGGTAAAGTGCAAGCGGCAAAAGAAGAGCGAGAAGGAAGTTAAGAGAGCGCAGCCAGTGGGAGTGGGAAGTTAAGAGTGTGGGAGAATGCAGTGTCAAAGCAAACACAGTTATTTTTGTGATCGGAGTGAGAGAGAGAGAGAGAGAGATAGCTGCACAACGGTGACTGAGTGGGGAAACTTTACTGATCAGCGTGCAGCCCAAACGAAAAGGGCTAGGAATTTCAATTTTTTTAATAAATAAAATTTCATACAGAGAGAAATGGTCAAATAAATGTAGTAATGCTTGGTCTAGACTTACCGGAATCTGAGGGCGTCTCCAAATTGGTTTCCATCTCGTTGCGCGTGTAACTATGATCGCTATGGTGTCGCATATATGGTGCTGCATATATATTACCATTATCCGATGATCCACAACTGGAGTCAACCATCGAGCAATCACCATCATCTGAATCACATTCCGAATTTGTTGCTGGCGGTGTCAACAAACTGGCGCCGACAACACCCGTACTATTTCCGGACGACAACAGTTCATCATCATCCAATATTGTTGGTGCTCCTGTCGCTGTCGCTGTTGTTGTTGTTGCTGCTCCCGCTGCTGATGCTGATCCTGTTGTTGTTGCTGGTCCATTACTCGTTGTTGTTTGCTGGCTGATCACATCGAGCACTTCATTAATCATCGGCATGGTCCCATTGGTCCACATATCGATGCGATTCTTGCTGGTATTCTGCAGTTCCCGACTTATATGATCGATATAGGTTGCATCGTCGCAATTGGTCAAAGAAATGTTATTGCTGCCCATGACACAGGCGCGTAGATCGACATGATGACGGAATTCGGGGTGATTCGATGACGTCACCGAATGCGCAGCATCCTCATCGCTCAGCTCGTTGCGCATAAATAAGTTGCCATTATTGTTGTTGTTGTTGTTGTTGTTGCTTTTTGACAACCATTTGTAGTAAGGCATTTTGGATTTTGATGAATTTGTGGTCTTGTTACCGTTATTTTGGCTCTTACGCAGCAATGACGCACCTGGCGGTATATGCTCCTCGGCACTGCTGTTGATAACGGTCTTGTTATTATAGTTACTGCTGCTGTTATTGGGCTTACGAATCGCTATTCTGGCCGATGTTGCAAATGTGCACAATTTGTTGCTATTACTGTAAGTTTTGTTGTTTGTATTGTTATTGTTGTCATTGCAATTCTCATCATCATTATCATGATCATGATCATTATCATCTTCATCCTCAATTTCACTTTTGATCATCATGAGGGGATTCCCGCTAACAATTGCTGGAGGAACTGCACTACTTTCGCTATAACTTGATGCAGCTGAATTAGTAGTGTTAATGTTATTGTTGTTACTGTTGTTGTGACTGCAGCTGTTGTTGCTGTTGATGCCATTGTTTCTGGCATTGTTGCTGTTGCTGTTGTTAGCATTGCCGTTATTCATGCCAGACAGTGGGACAAACGATGCCCACATTAAATCGCCAAATCGTATTTCAGGCTTCACATCGTTATCATTATGGATATCACTAGTTTCATCCAGAAAAGAACTGCTCATTGTACGGGATCGTGAGGCTATTTTTGCTACATCATCCTCGATACTTGAGGGCTTTCCACTCCACTGGTCGCATAACGGATCGAATATATCGATATATGTAAAATCATCGAATAGTTCATTTTCCATAGGATAGTCAAAGTTATTGAATCCGCTGTTGCAAACAGTCGCCATTTTTGATTATTTTTTTTTTTTAATTTCTATTTCGTAAATGAACAAATTCTTTTACTTTTATCCTGAGAAGGTTTTGTTTTGAATTTATTTTATTCTTGAGCACACTGTAAGCGAGAAAGAGAAGGGTAATAAGTTAAAAAAAAATCCGGTTTAAATTTTTTTATAATATAAAAACTGAATTTAAAAAACAAACACTTTTTTTCTAGTTTCTGTTTATAAAAATTAATATAATTATTATTGTTTTTTTTTTTTCATATTTCATTCATTATTTTATTTTATTTGCTGTTTATTGTTTATAAATTTCAAATAATTAAAATAAATATTATTCCTTTATTTTTTTTTTATATTTCCTTAATTATTTTATTTTGTTTGCTGTTTATTGTTTATAAATTTAAAATAATTATAATTAATATTATTCCTTTTTCATTTTTTTTTTTTTTATATTTCCTTAATTATTTTATTTTATTTGCTGTTTATTGTTTATAAATTTTGTAATTTCAGATTTTTTAATTTTTACTCTTTACAATTCATTTCATCAGTTTTCATTTGCTTTCTACTTTTTTTTTCCTATTCTTTTTGTGCCAAATTCAATGTTCTAGAAGTTTTCACTTCTCTTATTTTTTTTTGAACTCCTTAAGACGTCGCCATCTTGTACGAAGATATGCACACACGCACGAAGAGACATAACGGTAGGCAGCGAAGCTTATTGTCAATTTAGAATTTTATATTCGTTTGACGCACAACAAAACAGAAAAGAGATGACAAGAAAAATGAACGTCAGCGGCTAATGCTGCTGGCGCCACTATCGCTGCCGATGCCGCTGCTGACGTCGACTACAGTTCAGCAAAAGTTATCAAGAGCAAAAAAATACGACAGACTTTTTAATTATAAATAAATTGTTTGATTCCATTTTGATTTTGCCCATTTAAATTAACAGCTTGGCAACACATTTTACACACACACACATACACGCTAACACATTCTGTTAGCGTGTAACAGTTATTGCATTGCAGTCATACACACTAATTAAAAGCTGATCTCCATTTAGCTGTCTTGCTCGTACTCTTACACAAAATAGAATGCATAACGTAGGCAGTAATAAAAATTTGGCACGCGCGTTTCTCTTTACTATTTTGCACTCTTCTCTTTTTCATGTACATCTCACGCTAAGCCTGCACTACTTGCACTTGCCCACACACACACACACAAACTCACACTTGCTCTATCGCGGAACAGCAAGAAATATAATAGACTTGACGACGTCAAAGGCAGCGACTGAGACTGCGACGTCTAACCGGAAAGCGAAATTAAAACGTAACGAAAAATAGAAAAAAAAAAGAAAAAAAACCACAAGAAATGCACAGAAAACTAGTGTCTATGTGTGTGTGTCTGTGTGAAGTTCTTCAAATCAAATTTCGTACGTTACTTTGGAATTCTAATTTCAAGTTTATTTTACTTTAAATATTTCCTTTTTTTTTTTTTTTTGCTTACCTTATGCTGTGCTTCGTTGTTCTTTTTTTTTTTTTAAGTTAATCCAGATTTGCTGTTGTCGGTGATTTTCTTTCACATAATATCAAAAATTTGTTTTACACCCGAAAAAAATTAAGAAACAGCGTCGAGAACCATAAGCTCAACAGAAAAAAAATATGTAGTTGAATTTCTTTTATAATTATTATTATTTTACACAGAAACACAAACGTCGAGTTTTCGGTTGCTTGTCATTACTATTTGACAGCTCTTAGTATTCTACTACTACGTTTAGCGGCAACTCGAGCTACTCTTCTTTGGCGGCAGCGCATGAAGTAGCGGCATCTATCAGCATCTCCTTATATTCCTGCTTTTGCCTTCACACACACATTTGCATCGCGCGCACACTGACACGCACTTCCAAAAACGCCTGCAACAACAAATATTGTCTCTGCTCAAAGTGTAACGGTATTTTTTTTCTTTATATATATGTATATATATTTTTTTTGCGTGCCTTTTGCTTTACACCGTCGTTTTGTCGTAGAGTAGTAGTAGTTGGTGTTGTTGTAACTTCACATTCACTTATTAGAAGCAGAAAAAAAAGCTTTTTATTTCGCTACAAATTTTTGTATTCTTTTTATGTTTTTAGTTAACAAAAAATATTTTTCTTTTTTTTTGTTTAACTTTGTTTTGGCGGGAGCCTGTTGATTTAATTGTCTTGTGTCCGTTTTATAAAATATTTTTACGTTTTAACTTGCAAATATTTTATTTTTATTTGATACACTTTAGTTCGGTCAGTAATATTGGTAGTTGTAGATTTTATTAATTAATTCTTTCTTCTCTTTACTTTTGGTTACTTTAGTTGTGTATATTTCGCTTTGATTACTTGTTGTCGTCTATTGCTTTTGCCTATTTAAGCTTATAATTTTATTTCATTTATATATATTTTGTGTTATATATATATAAATTGAATTATTTTTTTGTTGGGCGGGAAACAGCCAAAATTTACAAAGACGAAGAGCCAACTACGCGTCGGACGTTCAGCCGTTCCTGAGTCACAAGAAAGAGTGGTTGCATTAGTTTTAGAGATAACCGGGGGAAGCCAAAGATACTCGTTTGGCTCTCCTACACTCTCTCTCTGTGCCACAGCCGCAGCGAAACGTAGCGCTCTCGCGTGGTGAGTGGTGAGAATTGTGCTGCTTAAGTTTGAGTTAAATTTTGTATTTGTCGAGACCGAGACCAAGACCGGGAGCGTGAGCGAGAGAGCGCAATTGCTGTTGTGTATACTGTATACAGTATACTACGCTACTCTATTGTTTGGTTGGACTGCGACTTTGGCTGCGCAATTTCATGAAATATGAACAAAAGGCAAAAAGCTTTTACAATACACACACACACACACAAAAACACTCACACGCATGGTTTGTAACTCAATATGAATTTCATTAGACAGTGCAACCCAAAAAAAGCTAACAACAAATAACTCACGTGTCTCTCTTTCTCACTCTCTCTCATGCGCGCTTGACGTTCTCTGTTTATTTACCTTTGTTTTTGGACCGGCCGGCCGGCTCAGCTCGTTTGAGCGCATAGCGCTGTGCGTGTATTTGTGCGCGTGCATGTGCGTGCTTTGTTTTGAGTGAGAAGCAACAAAACGAAATGCGCTTTGTATTCTTTTTTTTTTTTGCTTTTTGTGCTATTATTAATTAAATAACAAATTGTGCATGCATGTGTGTGCATGCATAGAAAAACTGATGTGCGGTTGTCGCAAAAACACTAGAGTGTATTTATGTATGTGTAGGTGTCTGTGTGTGATTCTGTATTGTTGCCTGCAATTTAAGCTTTTTTTCTAGTTTATTGGCAACTCTAGTTTGGTTTTGTCAAGTTGATTGAACCGCTGAACTTTGTGGAGACGTCGACTGCGTCGCTGACGTTGCTGTTGACATAGAGTCACAACTTAAAAAAAAAAAAAAACAAAAACAAACAGAAGCAGTAAAAGAAAGACCACAAAAAATTAAGAAAAAGAAAACAACAAGTTTATATGAAACCTACCTCAAGTCTAATTTAATTATGCGACCCAAATGAACAAAAACCAACAGCAACGAAAGTAACAACAAAAGGAGAGCTAGATTGAAATGTTTGTGGGAGGGGAAGGAGAGCCATTATGGCGTTGTGATGAGGGGGAAAAGTAAACAACTTGTCACAAAGGGTGTCGAACTCAGCTGCCATGCAGATTGACAGGTAGAGCGAGTGAGCCGAAGCTAGCGCTACAGCGCGGGAGTTGAGAGATGGGGAGAAGCAACAGGATTTTTTGCTTCTTCATTGCTATCAAATTACATGAACAGTTTCAACAGGCAAAGGACACCCAAGGAGGGTGTGAGGTGTGGAGTATGGGGGCCTCCGTGTTGAAAATACAACAAATAAAGAGTATAATTGAAAGAGAGTAGTAAATAGAGAGGGAAGGGAAGAAGGTAAACATACTAAGTATAGTGTATTAAATATAGTACATACACTACTTTGATATTCTTATTGTTAAATTGAATTATAAGCAACTCAGTGTAGTTCCATGTCAAATGCAGGGTATTCAAGCAACTGTCGCTAAAGTGGCTGCGACAAAAACCGCTAGGAAGCATTCCAAAACGTATGTACATATGTATGGATGTATGTACACACATATACATACATACATATGTATGTGTGTTGCATGTACCATTGTGTTGGGCCCATGCCAGTTAGAGACTTAATTGCTAATTTGACAAAAGGAGCTGCAAAATATTAATTGGCACCCAAAGGGTTAAAGTCCAAGCTCGGCGCAATGCGACAGCACAAAGACAAAAAGGTGAGAACGAGACAGAGTGTAACATCCCGCATACTTAATTCCCTTGCGATAGTTGTCTTCTTTCTCTGTTCCACCACTCCCATTGGCGTCTGCTTCTACCATTTCCAACACAGCTGCACATGAATATTCAATTGCGAAATAACTGTAGTTTCCACCATGATTGTTTTATGTTTTACTCCGCACAAACACTAACACACATGTATATACATACATATGCATGTAGAGGACCAAACTTTGCTCTCTTCTATTCCTAGTTTCTTTTAATCTGCTATTTTGATTTTTTTTCGCCGACACCAGCGTAGATGAGCAACGGCTGCAGAGTGTGTGTGAGAGAGAAGGTGAAAAAGAAGTTGTTACAGTTCGTCTTTGATTTGTCAACTTGTCGAATTTTGCGTACATTTCGTTGAGTTTGCATTTGCAGTTTTGGCGCGTGCAGTTCTTGTTGTTATTGTTATTGTAGCTTTGGCCCTTGGCACTGCACGGCACACACACACACACACATGAACTCGCGGTTACGTGAGTGCACACATGTGCACAAATACACCGACAAAGTTTGTTTTGTTTTGACTTCGCAACGAATGTGCTGTCGACGCCAACGCCGACGCCAGCAGAAATAGTAGCGCAATAGGAAATACAACAACACCAACGAAATGCAAAGGCGTACTGTGGTTAACAGCTTATGTAATTGTTTTTATACAAAATTTAATACAGTAATTAGTTTGTATATAAAATAATAAAATGTTTGTTCGATTGAGTCTTAGATATTTCAGAGTTAAATACAAAAGTAATAAGGTCTCATATGTAACAGCAAGTAATTTGACAGTGCTACAAATAAGCTTTGACACACTGTCATTTTTTTTGTGAGTTTGGCGCGCATTTTTGCCTATGTGTGGTTGTAGGTATTTGCGTATGCATGTGTATGTATGTCAATTTTTATTTATTTTCGCTTTTCTTTCAATTGTTGTGCTTTGGCTGTGTTTAGATTTTCTTTTTCTTGTTGCTCTTTTTCAGCTGCATGTCGAGTGTTGCATTTTTGCCGTCGTCGTCGTCGCCGTCGTTGTTGTTGTTGTTGGTATTTTGCGCAATTATTTTCGCGCGTGTGCAATTTTTTTTCTTTCGTTCTGCTTTTGTTGTTGTTCTTGTTTTAGTTCATAGTAAACGCGTCGTCGCCATGCGGTTAAAACTTACTGCGTAAATAATGTCAACAAACAGCTGGCGGCAGCGCTGTTGCGTCGCAGCCGCAGTCACCGTCACCTTAACGCTTTCGTTCTTGTTGTTCATGTAATGTTAAAAATGTAAAAAAATTATCTAATTCTTATGCAAATGGAAAATGTGCAAGCAAAACAATAACAAAAAGCAAAAGCCATTAAGTACCGTATATTAATTTGATCGGTTAATTGGAAAGCTCCCGGAAGAGCTTTTCGCGCCTCTACACACACACACACATGTGATTGCGCAATTTGTAACGGTGCATCGTAAATATTTCGTTAAAGTGTGCAATAAACGCAAAAGGAATATTCTATACCCTGTAAGCAGTAGCTGCCAAGGGGTGTTATGAGTGCGTTGCTCTCTGTGCAACAGGCAGCTAAAGTGACAGCAAGACTAAAAATTTATTATTTTATAAAAAATGTTATACTCTTTTCTTTAATTTATTAAATTATTGAATAAAATTAATTAAATATTTATACATTTCGCCCAGCCAACGACCTTAAGTCCGAGGTATTTGCTTGTCGAGCAGACTCCAGCGTAAGTTCTTGCTGATTTTACACGTCAGGCGCCAAAGTGCTTGCCATCTCCCTTCCTCTCAGCCTTTTTCGTTCTCGCTCTCGTGCCCGTTCTCTCTCTGCCTCTCTCTCTCTCTCTGTCGTTGTAATTTTCTTAAGCTTTCGACTGCATATTTAACGGTTTACACGTGCGAATGACATTGTAATCAGACTTGGGTTCGGGGTCTTCGGGGGCGTTACGACATGCTGTTACAGTTATTGTTGATAAGGCGACGTCGCAGTTGTTGTTGTTGGTGTTTTGGCAGGTGTTTGCTGTAATTGCTATTTAAATACGACGCAGCGACTGAGAAATGCGAGACAACTGTTGAGCGACTTTTGAGAGCCTCCAACACATGCATGTGCATGTCTGCGCCTGCCTCTGCTCGTCTGTGCATGTCTGTGGGTGTGCAAAGTATGATTTTGGCCTAGTGTCTGTTGATAACAAGTCAATTTTATAGTTTATTTTCTTATATGGCGTCCACTCTGGTGCAACATTGTTGTCAACTGCGTCGTTTTGACCAATTCCATTACCATAGTCCGCACTCGCTACAGCAAACGAATTTAATTAGTGAAATTTCATTTGCTGTTCTTTATTAATTTAAAGTCGTTACTTTTAATTTAATTTTATGTATGTAGAAAACTCAAATTGACGCCCTGTGATAGGCTATAATTATGTGATTTGCATGGAACTTAGTCTTATGATTTATTTCATAAATCGAAAAGGATTTTATTTATTTTATTTTATTACAATCATAAATTTAAAAACTCTTTAATAAATAGTTAGGAAACGTCTAAATACAAACTAATTTTACAGGGTATACCTACCTAGTAAACTTGTAAAAAGTGCTTAAAAATTTGGGACACAGTTACCTCTACTAGCGGACAGTTCCTCCAGGCGGACAGCTCACTTAGCCGAACCAATTTTATAGTTGCAAGTTGCTTAATTTTCATACAAAATCTGTTCCACTTCTCGCTTAGGCGGACAAATATACTGCAACCTTGGCTGTCTGAGCAAGGAAGCTGTCACTGTATATGTTTACATACATATATATAAGCTTATTTACAGGGTATTTTGTATTTGGAGACATTCTAATTGTAGTAATTAGTATTTGTATTGCTTTAGTGCAGTAAAAACTTTGAATACCTCACAGGTTTTCAGGTGAAAAATGCTTGAGTTTGTGTAAGCGAGTAAGAAGAGTTGAAAATATTTACAGGGTATTTGTGTGGCGTGCGGTGTCGAGTTTAATTGCAGTAATTGTTAGCCTTGGCGCCAGCTGTTATCGTTTGGCATTTCATAAAAAGTGCAATAAAATACGTGCACAGTAAATTATATGAAAGCTCACACACACACACACACACACACACACACACATACACATTCATAGATAGCTGTAAATCACAAAGACAGTGGGTGTGCAAAGCTTGCGTTGCATTTCAAAATATTACAAAATTGATCAAAGGAAAGCTTTTAACGAAATGCAGATGCAGAAAGGATTACGCACAAGTGCGCAAAAAAAAACATAAATATACAAAAGAAAACAAGACACGACACGACAAGACAAGACATGAGAAGAAGCAGTCGGAGCAGAAGGAGCAGGCAAGTAGGCAGACAAGACAGACAGAAAAAAAAAAAAAGCAGCAGCTGCAAAAATAACAATACGCAAAGAAGCGACAAATACAAAGCCAAAGACGCTGTTGGTACAGTCGCGGCACACACTCACACATGCATACACACATGCAGACTCGTTAAGGCAGATGAAATATAAAAGGAGACAACAAATGCAGACGTCGAGCTTTATAACGGAATGAACCTGCACTCACACGCACACACATACAAAAAACACACGCAACGCTCAAAGCTAATGCGCCAGTCAAGAAAGTATACTCAAAACAAAAACCAAGAACACGACGCGCTACTCAAAACGAGTCAAGGCAACAAAATGCTCTTTTACGTACGCTCACTTGCTCACTCGCTCACTCACTCTCGCAGCCGCTATCGTTGTCGCTCACTCACGTTCACTCAACAATTGAGGCAAAAGCTTTTAACGACGTCGCAGCGCAGTCGACGTTGCCGGTCTTTTAATGTACAAACAAACTCTTGTTCCGGTCCTACTCCTTCGCCGGTATTTCACAATGTCTGTATATGCAAAATAATGTCTGTCAGTGTGTGTGTTGTATATGTGTGTGCCTGAATTTCACCAACAATTGAAACTGTATATGCAATTAACTAATTATAGACCTCATAGGCCAAAGTTGAAGCATTGCGAAAATAATTGACACTCAAGCGAAACGTGAGCGCTAGCGAGTGAGAGAGCGTCTAGAATTGAGCGACAACAACACACCACACTCACTGTGGTGAGCAAACGAAAATGCGCTCAAATGGAATGGTCAACCCAATCAAGTGAGAGAGAGTGACAATGAGAGTGAGCGCAAGCGTGAGCGTGAGCGTATCAATAGCAACATTTTTGAGTTGATATCATAAAATGCTGCGGCAACATTGTTGCTGCAACATGATTTTAGTCAATTGAGCACAAAGTAGAGCAAAGCGTATTGAGTGAAAGTGAAAGTGTTGTCAATGCAATGTGATTTGTAGCTGCTCAGTGGGTGAGTGGCGGGGGTGGTGCGCGCTGGTGGGTGACGTATGTTTTGTACATGCTTTTGACCATTTATGTGCTTTAATCAAGGTCGTTTGCCAATTTGTTGCTGCGACGAAATTACATTAAAGATTTAAAACTATGTCTGCTTTGGCCGGTACGCCCCCAAGGGGACTTGGTTCATCAGAGTACGCACCTTCATTTACACGCACACACACACACACACACACACACTTGCGGTTTTGTCTGCAAATTTGGCACAAGAATTCGTATGGGTAAGGCAAAGGGTGTTGGTAGGGGGTGGGAGAGGGGGGGTTTCCGTAGGGTGCTGGGAGTTGCGGGTCTGTCTGCGACCTTCGAAGCGCAGCAAAAACAAAAACAACAAAGAAAAGGACAAAGACAAAGATGAGAAACTTGCCAGACAACAAAAAATAAAAGTTTAAGGACATTCAACTCAAGAGAGAGGGAGCAAGAGATCAAGGGAGAGCGAGGTAAGGTGGTAGGAGACAGAAAGCAGAAGGAAAAAGAAAGAAAGTGAGAGTGGGACAAAGAAAGAAGAGGAAAAAAGAGAGGAAATGATGCAGAGTAGGAAAGTATGAGAAATATGAAAGAGAAGAGAAGAGATAGAAAGTAGCGGAAGGGAGAAAAGTTGAAAAATATGGAGACGAAGTTGAAGAGTGTAAGAGAGAATGAGAAAAAAGAGGATAGGCAGAGACAGAGAAAAGCGGATGGAAATAGGAGAAAGGATAAAGAGAAATAGAGAGAGACAGAGACAGAGGGAGAAAGAGAGAGAGTGCAGATAGGCAGGAAGGAAAAATAAGATAGAGGAAAACATAGAGAGAGAGACGGAAACAGAAACAGAAAAGGACAGAGAGAAACAGATAGAGAAAGGGAATGAAGGCAGAGGGATTTAGATAATGTGTGGGAGAATGGGGGGAAGCAAAACAAGAAAAGGTGAGAGAGAGATAGAGAAATGCAAATTGAGAGAGAGGGAAAAGTGAAGAAGGAGTGGCGAAGTGAGTAAGAAAAAAGTATAGGAAAGAAAGGCGAAATAGAAGATAAAAAAAAGTAGAGAGAAGCTCCAGAAGTAGAGCATGAGAATAGAGAGAGACAAAAAAGTAGAAAAGAGACTTATAGAGACAGGGAAGATACCCTGTGCCTATGAGCTCTAAACAGAACTCCTTTTCCCTTTGTCTTCCTTATCCTTAACCGATTCAACCCAAACTAATCTAAAAATTTAAATTTCTATAGAATTGAAGCGTTTGTTACCAACCCAAGCACGAGGCGAATATACCCCACTTTTAGCCGTTTCAATTGGTATCTAAAACTGCCACAAAATGTCGTACTTCGTCCTTTTTGCCACAACGCGTCCTTGTTCTGGCGCCGGCTCCTCTGAAGGTCACAGGATACAATAACAAATGAATTCGCATCCTTTGCTCTCGTCTGCTTCTGGCTCCTTCACTTTCTCCTACTCTCCTGTTGCTACTTCGCCTTCCTGGGGAAAAGCCGTTGGCGGAAAAGGGAGAATCGAACCGGAAAAAGGGAGGAAAAGACAAGAGGGACTCAAATGCAGAGGACTGAGTTTTAGCAGCCAGACAGCTTCATCTCCAACCTCAATTTCGATACCGCACCCGACTCTGATATCGTTGCTCGCCAACGGTAAAATTGCGGCATCGTTAACCTGCCAAACTCAAGGACACCATTTCGTCCTCGGGGAATTTGGCCAAAAACATGCAGTAAAATGTCTACAACTTGACATTAAGTTTAACATGAACTTCAACAAGCTCTACTTAAAGACAAACTTACTTATAATTAAGGAATAGCCAGATACAGTGAAGCTTCCTTGACCGGACAGCCACGATTACAGTATTTTTGTCCGGCCAAGGGATGTGTCCGCCTAAGCGAACGTATTTTGAATGATAATCATGCAAATTTGACTATAAAATTCGCCTAGCTGGGGGAGCTGTCCGCCAGATGGAGCTGTCCGCGAGCTGTCCCTTAGCCAGACAGCCACGATTATAGTATTTTTGTCCGCCCAAGGAAAATGTTCGCCTAAGCGAACGGATTTTGTATGAAAATCTTGCAAATTGGATTGTAAAATTCGTCCGCATGGGGGTGCTGTCCGCCTGAAGAAGCTGTCCGCGAGTAGAGCTCTTACTGCATTACTAATAAAGGCGATAAGCTCTTGATTCCCAAATCAAATGGTTACAAAACGAAGAAAGAAAAGAAAAATATTATAAATAATTGACAATAAAAATACTTAAAAAAATAAATTGTCACAAAATGAATGTAAATCGAAAAAGAAATTCAATATTGTGTTATCTGAAGTAATAAGTAGTAGAAATGGGGTTATACCTAATGGAATAGCCCTACTCTAAATTCCTGCCTTCCTCTTTGCCTACCTAATTTCATCAACTTGTCTTCAGAGTTTACCTAATTCGAGCGATTAACTTGCCTCACACACACAAACACACACACACACACACACATGCAGTTGCATCAGATTGCACTTGAGGCTTAGAACGAAAACGAAGAGTGCTCAAAAAGTGGTGCACAAGTGGTGAAGCAAAGGATCCACTTGAAGCACGCTAAGAGGGCAGCCACACACACCAAAGAGCAACACAAAAAACAGCTGATCGCACCCAAAATACCCTCTAAAAAATACATAAATATTTTAAAAGAAATTGTCAACTTTTTCTAAATTGAACTAGTAATGTGAACCAGTTCTTAAAGCTGAACTAGTTCCTTTTGACCTGTGAATCATAAAAATTATTAACAACAGATGTCTTTGGAACTATTTTTGGAACTTGTTCTTTATCAAAAAGCAGTTAACATATTTTTTTAACTAGTTCCTGAGCTATACACTGTGTTTTTTATTTACTTTTATACTAAATTGAACTAGTAAATTAGTTCACTGTGAAGCAGTTCTCAAAGACTTTAAATTTGTGTTAAAAATTTACTGAACTAGTTCTCTTAAAGCTGTCAATTATAAAAATTATTAACAACAGATGTCTTTGGAACTATTTTTGGAACTTGTTCTTTATCAAAAAGCAATCTACATATTTTTGGAACTAGTTCTTGAGCTGTACACTGCGTACTTTAGAAAAAGTTCAGAATTTTCTACATGTTCAACTATGGAACTAGTTCATTGGTTCAAATGAATTTAAAAACAATGATTTTTTAGTTATTTCCTGATGTGAAAGGAGTTCGCGCATATACCCGTTGCTGTGCAGGGTATTGCGACAAGTGGAATTGACAACAGCCGACAAGAAGAACAACAACAAAACGACCCCACGCCCTGTAGTAACGCGTCTGTTTTCGGGTATGCTCGGGGGTATACAACATACCTTTGGGGTCTCTGGGTCTATGTAAACTCGGGCACTCGTCGGACGTCCTCGTCAAAGTTGCACTTGAGGTTATCTCGGGAAAATCATTAAATACACAGACACACGCACACACACGCACACTGTGAGCTCAGTGATAAGCATGAAAAACTCTCTCTGTCTCCCTTCATCCCTTTCACTATTTTTCACTTCTCTCTCTGTCTCTTTCTTCTCACTTCTGTGGAGTTTTCGTTTACCTAAAACACATACTTGATTTCCACAGTTTTCCTTTGGCAATGCCGCATTGATAAGTTTTCATTTCAAATACCCTGTAAATATTAATAATCCATGGAAAGTTATGCCGAACTTCATCAAGTCGTTGTGAATATTTTTATTAGTTTTCTAGGGTATTTTATGCTCATGAGGTGCAAGCACAGGCACATATACCCTGTGATGCGCATAAAAAAGGTGTTAGACACCTCTACAGGGTATTAAATATAGAGTATTTGCATATCGGATTTATTTTACAGGGTATCACAAAGCAAGCTAGCCCAATTAAGCTAGCTATCAATGTAAAACTGACGCCTTCCTGTGTTTACAGGGTATTTGTTTGTCGCTCATGTGTATATTTTTCAAATTAAATTTGTCTATTATTAGGTATTTTACTTGATTCGCTCCAAAATTGTGCAGTATGCAAGCACTTAGGGCCTTATACCCTGTAATTTTGAAATATATATATTACAGCGTAACTTTACGTTGTGCATGTGTGTGAGTCAGCTAGCAGGCGTTAGATTAGGCCATAATTTAAGCATAGGCAACAAGTTTTGCTGCAGAAATGAGTAATGCTGACTTTAGAGGGTATTCAAGAGTCGTGCATACTACAAGCTTTGTGGGACTTGAAGTTCTGTTCACTGCTTGCCCAAAGTCACGAACTTTTTTGTACAATTTCCGGCGCTTTCACTCCGACAACATAAGAGCCGTGACCTTTTCTCCGACCAAACTATATATACGTATATATATAGTTATATATAACTGTATCTGTATCTGTAGATACTCCCCATATTTTTGGCCACCCTTAGAAGATATTTACAACAAATTTAGAATGCAGTTTGTTGGCACGACGACATCGCGACAGGGTTTTAAATTTAGCCCACCTGGGGACTGCTTTTTTCGGATGTCACTATCACACAGAGAAAAAGAGATAGAGCGAGCGAGAGAGAGAAGGAAAACTTTGAATATATATCCCCATGGAAAGTATCTCGTACGCATTTTAAATGCTTCTCATTCTGACAGCTACACTAAATCGTATCTATCGCAATGCCCAAAAATAAATTGATGCCACAACTTTTAAATACTCTTTTATTTATTTTCACAATATTTCCGTATACTTTGAGGCGTTTGTTTTGGGTCTTTGGGGATTAGGAAAAAAGTCCATTTGCGTTGACTTTTTATGAGATTTGAAAAGTAAATGGCAATGTCACTTACATCAAATGTGAATAATAAAATTTAATAATAAACATTTCAGTCACTTTATGTCCGCATACCCTAGAAAGCAGAGAGACGTTAGTTAAATGTGATGCCGATAAAATTCTTTAAATGTATATTTTTTAAAACTCTTTATCCAAAGAATGCTTGGATATATAAAGCTAATTTTTGGTGGAAACCTTATTGACTAATTAAATTCTATATTCTACAAATTTCACTGAAAAGTGCTAAAAAACTTGTAAGTTAAGCGCATTACAAATAGAGTTAGTTAGAAATAAAGTTTTTTTTTGCCAAAAACTTGTACAGGATATGTATGCAGTCAGTCTCAGTTAAGCGAATCGTTTAGGGCGTTTACTCAATCACTTAATTTTTTTTTTTGGTGTCCACCATGATCATTTCGATTTTATATTCACTTAGTTCACATAGAACCAATTTTATTTTGATGACTTTTGCACTCTGTTGTCATTTTAATGTTTTCATCTAGTATTTTATGTTGTTTATGTGGTATATTTATTATATTTAGTAGTTTTATTAAGTGAAACTTTGCGCTGTTAGACTTGAGGGAGCTGTCCGCGAGCTGTCACTTGACCGGACAGCCACGGTTGCAGTATTTTTGTCCGCCAATGGGAGTTGTCCGGCTAAGCGACCGGATTTTGAATGAAAATCATGCAACTTCGTTCGGCTGGGCAAGCTGTCCGCCTAATAGAGCTGTTCACCTGAAGAAGCTGTCCGCGATTAGAACTTTCACTGTAATTGCTTGGCATTTAATTGGTAATGCCCAAAAATGGAGTTTGTTTCATTAGAAAGCGGGGAAATCCCGCATCCCGCTCCTCCACAATCAAGTGCGTACGGCCCTATGCTCAGGGTATATCTCAGGCATATAGCTGGCAATATCTGGGCGTGAAATCTTATCAAATGTCATAGACTTAAGTGTTGTATTATAATTCATTTAAAATACAAACTAATTTACTATCACTTTTTTGGCGCTGACTATTTCGAAGGTCGTTTCACGTACAGCGTATCGCCCTGAAAGTCAGCTCTATATAAAAAAAAAAAAATTGGTGTATATAAATATATGTATAAATAGTTGCTATATGCGCAATTTATATACGTGTATCAAATGTATGTATATGTATAGTTCTTAGTTATGTTCATACTTATCAATCAAGGTCTGCATCGCGCGATTCTGCAAATATGCGTTGTTAATCTCTTATACTAAAGCACACACGTACTATATATATAAATATATATATATATATATATTCCCATACGCACATACCTATACAAGTTGCCCAACAACAAACAGCCAGAACTATTAGGATTCCTATGCGCATTTTTATTTGATTTCCTCGGTTTCTTGATTTTTTTTTTTCAATTTATTTTATGATCATACTCTAACGTTGAGTATACTCAAGTGGGTTAGCTAGAAAGATACACAATATCTTTTTAAATCTAACTTTTTTTAATAGTACAGTGAAAGCTCTACTCTCGGACAGCTTTTTCAGGCGGACAGCTCCGCCAACCGGACGAATTTTATAGTCCAAGTTGCTAGATTTTTGTATATAATACGTTACCACAAGCGGACAGCTACCGCAGGCGGACAAAACTACTGAAACCATGGCTGTGCGGCCAAGAAACAGCTTGCGGACAGCTCTTTTAGGCGGACAGCTCCCCCATGCAAACGAACTTTACAATCCAAGTTGCATGGCTTTCATACAAAATCCGTTGGCTTAGGCGGACATCTTCCTTTTGGCGGACAAAAATACTGGAACCGTGGCTGTTCTGCCAAGGCAGCTTTTACTGTAATAACTGTGGAATCGGTAAGTTTAAAAATCCCTTTTTACGCTTATTTAATTTATAATAATATTTATGTTTAATATTTTTTATTATTATTAAATATTTATTATTATATATGTTTATTACTATTTCTTTAAATTTATTTTAAAGAGTATCAACACTTTTCCTATGTCAAAATTCCTTTGGAACTTTTGTTAGTCAAGCATTTTTTTTTTAATATTTATTTTCTTTTACTTTTTTTGCTCGCATTTTTTTTTTTTTGTGAAATTTTTTGATACGCATTTCGCACTATTTCTACGTCGGCCTTTAATTATATTAATAATGTTAGCGTTGATAATAAAAACAACAATAAATTGCTAAGCACACTAAAACGAAGGCCAATACCATATAGACCATATCTATACGGCTGTACCGTATTGCTGCCAACGAAACTTGACTCAAATCTATTAAGTTCTTTTTTCGTTTTTTGTATTTAATTTTCACTTTTTGTGCGTATCGAAATAGATTTAAATATATATAAATCTTTTATAACAATATAAAAACAGTTTACTGCTATGAGCTTTAAGATTTATGGTGTTAAATGAACGATTTTTACTGGATTATGTGCCGCTTATGTGACTTGAGTCACTTTGTTTGAAAGGGATTAATCAAAATCAAAATTTATTAAAATAAAAATATAAAAAATAATGTGTTTGATAAACTTAAACATATATAGAAGAGCAGTGTTTCAATTCCAATGTTCCACTGCATTTTTAGTCTGGAAATTTGTAGCTAAAGGGGGCTAGCCTATTGTGTTATGAAAATGTTTATTTTCGGTGCTTCAATTCCACTGTTCCAGTTAAATTATATTCGAAAAAAAGTTACTAAACTGTTTTATGTGCGCATTTTAAGTTTGAGTCATGAAGCTACCCATTTTCAGTGGTTTAATTCCACTTTCCCAAAGAAAAAAATTGTTTTGGTAAGCAGTAAGCATTTACAGTGTTTCAATTTCATTGTTTCAGTGAGTTTACAGTCGGAAATTTTGAGCCAAAGATGTTTTACTAATCGTGATAGCTGTAAAACATGAAATTGTTAATTTGAAGTGTTTCAATTCCACTGTTCCATTGAAATTATGGTCTGGAAATCGTTACTAAAGGTGTTTTAGTAAGCACGTTAAGTTTAAGTCATTAAGTTACCCTTTACAGATAGAAATGGCCAATTTGCGGTGTTTCAATTCCACTGTTCCATTGAAATTGTGGTCTGGAAATCGTTACTAAATGTGTTTTAGTAAGCACGTTAAGTTCGAGTCATTAAGTTACCCTTTACAGATACAAGATGTTAATTTGCGGTGTTTCAATTCCACTGTTCCATTGAAATTGTGGTCTGAAAATGGTTGCCAAAGCTGTGTTAGTGAGCATTTCAAGTTGAGGTCATAAAGTTAACCGCTTACAGTGTTTCAATTCCACTGTTTCAGCAACAATAAATTATTTCTGGTAATTTGAGAAATTCTGAATATCATAGTTATTGTTTCTAATTTACAATCTGCAGTTAATAAGACAAATGACGTACTCCGAATACCACAGATACAAAATATTCCACGGCAAAAGATACAAATAAAGAAGCAGAAGATAGCAGGAGGAAGATAGTTTGATGGTGGGCGGAACGCAAAGGGGAAGTGGAAGGGGTGAAAGCAAGACCAAAACGAAACTGCTAATTAGTGAGGCAAAGAATTTTGCATGGAGAGAACACACAAAAACGCGAAGAAAGAAAGAGGGAAAAGAAAAGAAAAATAGGCAAAAGTATAGAACAAAAAAATATAGCAATATGCTAAAGGCGACGTTTAGAAGTTAATTAAGTAAATTGGAAGAACAAAAGCCGCAACAAGCGAGATCCATAGCAGGGCACCGGGGTGGTGTGGCACCCAATGGGGAGGGTGGGACAGTGGCACGTTTAGACGCGGCAGAAACAGGCTTGATGGCCCAGTCGATATGCCAATAAGTTCGCACAACATTTTAATATTCTCCCAATATACTTATATAAGTATATATATATGCAATATTCCCCAATGGATGGCAGAAAATAAGAAAAAAGATTAATGAACGTGTCGAGACCCGAACTAAAGTTGATTTGCTGGCCAAAAAATGAATCTGTTCATGAGAAATGAGATACGACAAGACAATAGATACAGATACATTTGCAGATACACGGCAATAAAGATACTCCAGCAGTCAATGATGAAGCTATGCATAATTGACAACACACATTTGCGGCAACCCTACACAGACATATGTATGTAGACAGACAGACAGACAGACAGATAGATAGATAGATCGAGATCATCTTCAGCTTCTTTAACTTGAGAAACTCTCGCCTGACAACAAAGTGGGTCGCCAACAGGGAAGCTTACGAATCGCATAGCAAAACATAGAGACCGATAACGCAACAATGCGAAGGCAGCTTAGAAAGGTAGAACAAAAATAAAGCTATGATAATCAAGCATGTCCATATGTGCGAGGGTTGTCACCAAAGTAAGCCAAGTAAAACAAAATAAGAATTTAAAACTTTACAAATTAATTGAAAAAGGTTTCAAAATAGTTTAAGTACATAATTTTTAAAAAAATCATTTGAAAAATAACAAATTTGGATACAAAAACTGAAATTTTAAATTTAAAATTAAAAACGAAGAGTTAAAAATTTAAATATTATTAATTTTGTTTTTCTTTTCAGCAAAAGAGGAATAACAAATTTATACTTTTCGTAAATTTTACATTTTTTAATATTATTATTATTATTACTATTACTATTATTATTATTATTATTATTATTATTATTATTATTATTATTATTATTATTATTATTATTATTATTATTATTATTATTATTATTATTATTATTATTATTATTATTATTATTATTATTATTATTATAATTATTATTATTACTATTATTATTATTATTATTATTATTATTATTATTATAAGTGGACATATTTTTAAATTGATTTAATTTGTTGTTTTTGGTGTGTATTTTTACTTAACTTTTCTGGTTTTCTATAAAAGCGTTCGCGGTTTGAGAACTTTTCAAACTAACCTCGTGCCTTTGAAACGGACTGGCGAAACAAATTAAAATATTACATGCTTGACCCTGAAACTTGGGCATACGATGTGTCTGATGTAGCAAACTGTGACAGTGGGCACCAAAGCTATTTTACAGGCAAAAAATGTTGTATTATTTATTTTATTTGTTGCCTTTTAAAATAAATACAAACTACAACCGTATATTAGTGTCAGTTGAAGAATCAGACGAATTTATTATATTGTTAAAGGAAGAAACAGTCAAAAAGTAAAGTTTAGTTTAGGAAAAGTTTTTAGAAGCCAAAATGCAGTCGCTTTGATTTTAAACATACGGACTTGAGTTCCTTTATATCGGATATAGCTGATATGGTTATCAATGTTCTTATTCATAATTTGTATTCGATAACTTTAATTCAGTTAAATAGAACGAATCCTAAACTCAATACAGCGAAAGCTTTTGTCTGCTCAAGGGAGATGTCCGCCTAAGCGAACGGATTTTGTATGAAAATCTTGCAACTCCGTCCGGCTGGGGGAGCTGTCCGCGAATAGAGCTTTCACTGTATTTTATTTAATTTTTTTTCCAACTGTACTTTTAAAATTGTAACTGTTTTATAACTGTTATATAACTCACGCTTTTAGAACCCTTTTGGGTACACTGTGCTCCATGGGTACCACTGTGCAGCAGTTCACACATTTTACCCCAAACGATCGACAGTCAATTGCCATGGTCGCTTTTTTTGTTGCCGTGCTGGATTTGCCGGTGGTCCCTACAGTGAGCAGCCCTTCACAAAGTCCCCCCTTCTTACCCCCCACTAAAAAAAAAAGAGAAACTGTTGATTTTTTTCATTGTTTTGCATTTTATTTTATTTTATTGAATTTATTTGTGTGCGTGCCCATGACAAGTGTATGGAAATGGGCAGCCACAAAGAGCACAAGCTCGAGCTGATCGGGTTTGTCGCGTGTATCAATGGCGCGTGTAATTCCGCTTGATTTTATAGCTAGATCGGTATGTCGTGGAGTGTCATATACGCCAAGAGAACCGGTGTAAAGATCAGCTGACAATCGATCGATAGAAACAGGAATAGTTATGGGATTAGTGGACAGCTCGAAAGATTGTTTGAAATGATCAGCTGCTTGATCAATGTTTTAATTCAATTTGATAGACTAGTCTAGTGTCAGAGTTGGTAGATCAATTGGCCAACGAATTGGTAGATCAGTTGTTAAAAAGATACTGTAGTTACTGTAAGATCGCTGTGTACAAAAAATTAAATAAATTTTAAATTAAACTGAAATTTAAGTATCTTTTGTTTTTCAGTTCAATTGCAGACAGTTTGCCAAATCTTTTGGTTGTTCGATCGTTAAACAAATTGAAAAATCTTCAATCGTTAGGTAATTTGTACATAGTTCACATGAAACAAAAATATTGCGATGATCGTTGAGTCAAACCTGATGATCCCACAAATGGTAGGCCACATTCCTAAGACATGTCGCTCAGCGGAGGGCGACAAAAAATAGTTGAAAAAAAAAAAAAAAAACGCTTGAGAATCATAAGAAGCACAAATCGTTGGATTCGTCATGCGTTCAGTACCATTGAGCGAACGGCTGTTAAGGGGCAGAGTAAAACTTCTTTTAATTTACAAATACAACTTGTTTTGGGAAATTTAAAGCTTAGACGACTGTAAAAGACCTCGTTTGTTGCTATGGGGATTATATAATCAAGTAGAGCAAATTTTAACAAATTTGGACAGGGCTCAACTAGTCAAGTGTGTAAGTTTGGTCGAGATATAGCAAACTTTGACTATAAATCACACGTATTTAACCGATTAGTACTATGGCAGCTATATAATTTAGTAATTCAATCGTGTCTAATCAGGTTTAATTTTAGGTAAACTACTTAAAACTATGTATTTAATGCTTTATCGTCTTGATAGTAGGCACTGATCAAGAATTTATATATGTACAGTGAAAGCTCTACTTGCGGACAGCTCCCTCAGGTGAACAGCTCCCCCAGCCGGACGAATTTTATAGTCAAAAGTTGCATGATTTCATACAAAGTCAGTTCCCTTAGGCGGACAAAAATGCTGTCCGCCTAAAGGAGATTTCACTGTGTATGCTTCTGCCTGTTACGCACATTTTTGTCTTGAGACAAAGCTTATGCACCCTTGTACACTTTTATGATTACGTGGTCTAAAAAGTAAAATAAATCTCATATATGGTATGGTAGTATGGTAGTATGGTAGTGTACAAGCATATATACTTATATAGTCTTATGCTCGAGTGTGTGGCAGAGTGTTGTCCAAATAAAATGCGATAAAACTGTGCAAAACGTTCTCGTACTCATAGTACGTCTTTTGTTTCTGCCTCCGGTTTAGCTTTGGCTTCTGTCCCCGTCTCTTTGCCTGCCACCAAAGTGGGCGTCCGGGTCGCTACGGGGGGTGGTTCTCCTCGCTTTCAAGCGTTGCGACGGCGCGTGGGAAAAATAGCAAACCGCAAAACTGTTGGCGTTGAATGAGCTAGATAAAAGAAAACAAAGTAAAACATAGACACCGACTGCTTTATACGCTTTCTGTACCAATGGATTGAAACACAAATTAGCAAAAATAATAAAATAAATTTTAATTCGATTTCTTTTATGAAAATTTTCATATAATGCGCATTTTTGCCACATTTTTAAGATAAGTTAACCTTGAGCTTCATCAGTGGTTAAGCTAGTAAATTAAGTACACATGTTAAGAGATAACTCTCATATCGCAGTGCTGCTTACAGGAAAATAAGTTTTAGCTCTTCATGGGAATCAAATGCTTTCGATTAAATAACTGCATAAATTCTATATATTTTTGTATTTCTAATTTTTAAGTCTTTATTTTTAAATATGGTTATTGTATGATAACGAAAATAATATTATATTTACTGAAATTAAAAGAAACATGTCTGTCTGCCCATTTGTGCGTCCGTCCGTCTGTATGAAGAAAAAGATCTCAGAGACTATAAGAGCTAGAAAGATCCCAGATGACGCAAATGAAAGGTATAACACCCAAGTGGTACAAATTTGTTTTTGTTTTTTGACACGCCCACTTTAGGGCGTTGTTTCTTCATATAAAGCTAAATGTACAGCTAAAACTAGTATGTTTTAGTATAGAAAACTTTTTTGTTAGCAACGCTATCTGTACCAAATTCACACAGAATATACATATCTAGGGGGTACATTTACTTACCAGGTTTGATTCAAATCCGACTACTATATCGTATAGCTCCCATAGTAACAATCGGTTAAAAAATTCGCTTTTAGTATGAATTTGTATGAAAATTGTTTTTATTTACCAGGCTAACTTAATGAAACTGACACAGAATATATGTATTAACAATATAAACATACTGACCAAGTATGATTCAAATCGGACTACTATATCGTATAGCTCCCATAGTAACAATCGGTCAAAAAATTCGCTCTTAGTATGAATTTGTATGAAAATTGTTTTTATTTACCAAGCTAACTTAATGAAACTGACACAGAATATAAGTATTAATAATATAAACATGCTGACCAAGTTTCGTCTAAATATTACTACTATATAGTATAGCTGCCATAGGAACAATCGGTCGAAAATATGCTCCGATCATAAATTTGTATGAAAATTTTCTGTTTTCTAAGCTATCTTATCGCTCACTTAAGCGATTGTGCTAATGTTACTATCATACCCGATTGTTAATAAAATACTGAAACTGAGTAACGGGTATCCTAAGTATCCAAGATGTTTAATTTTACATCCGCTCTGCTCTGAACTGCTATTCTTGGCGTTTATTGTGCAGTAAATTCGATACCAATAAATATCTATAAGTATTACATAAATCTGCAAAATATTTTGATTCGAGCTTTGAGCCCAGTTTTGTCCAGTAAACAAAATAATTGGCGTGTGGAAATTGAAAAGCTTTGAATTTTTATCTTTTCATTTAGTTAACACTTTTCGTTTGTTTCACCAAATTCCTTGATTCTCGAATTCGATTCTCAAGAATTTAACAAAACACAAAAAACAAATGAAAAAATGCAAATGTTTTGTGTAATACAAAACTGGAGACTTTTCAAGTGCACAAAATCATTGAAAAAAAAAAAGCTAAAATGGTAAGAAATATATTTTGCTGAGCGTTGAATAGACATATAGGTATAGAATGGGTTAATAAGGTCATTCGCATAGCATTTTCACTTAACTTGATTCTTTCTTTGTTTAACTCAATCATCATTTTGTTGGCAATAACATCATGAAGTACTTGTTTTCATAGTCCTAACCGATTTCTGCTGTGTTCAGTTGAATTTGAAACCGATGCGCAACTAAAGCAAAAAATATATTTTAAAAGCTGACCGTTTTTAAGGGTAACATGGACTGAGTGAATACGCTGCAAAGTAAGCATAAATATACATTTCTCCTTTTATTAACCTTTTTTGAAGTAAAGTACACTTTTTTTTTTTGAATTTTTAATGAACGGAAACATATTTTTAAAACATAAGTTAAAAAATGTTTTAATTATCTTTGATTCGTTGCGGCAAACTATAAATTTATTTGAATTTGATTCTCTGTCGTTCGTTGAACTTACCTTAAGTTCCAATACAATTTATTATTTATTTAATTTTTTTATTAGCAATATTATACTTATTGACGGTGTCTGCTTGTGCCTTCTATTTAACATAAACTTGTGTTATTTTTTCCATTTTATTTAACTTTATATTGTAGTTTAGCTTTTCCTGTATTTAAGTTCAATATTTACAGTGGCTTTTTTGGTACCAATTTAGTTAAATTTTTAAGCTTTGCCATGACGTCATAGTTAAGAACAGCTGTTAAGTTTCAGCGCTTAAAGAAACGGAATTTTTTTTATTGCTCATGCTGTTCTTGAACGTTTCACTGGCAGTTTAATAATGTGGACACCCCATTCGCTGTCTCTTTCTTTTATACTTCCCTCTCTTTAGTCTGATTCCCAACTATATTTTTTTTTGCTCATGCTGTTCTTGAACGTTTCACTGGCAGCTGATAAATTGGCACAACTAATTCACTGTCTCTATTGTTTTTTATTTCTTCTCTTCTGTCTAAATTCTTCTAACTACTATTATATTTGCCTTTCCGTGGGATTCTTAAACGTTTCACTGTCTTTTGATTGATTTGAGTGGCCATATGCCTCAATAAATTGATTGTAGCTAAATAAATTTATTAAGCTGATAACTTAATGTTATTATGCAAATAACCCTCAATTTTACAATTTATTTATTATTTATTTTTTTTTGATTGCCCATGAAAGCTTCAATTACATTTCCATAATTAAAATCGGCCAATTTTGTTAGTCTTGCAAAAAGTGCAATACAATGTTCAATAATATATGATACTAATAATAAAGAAAACTAAGTAGCAAAATATACAAAACAAAAAAGAGGAATGACTGAAGAAATACTGCGTAGATTGGCTTTTTTGGTGTTTTATTTTTTATTTTTTTTATAGCAAGTGTCAGCGGATTTTGGACAGACAGAAATTGTTTGGTAAAAGCCAAACCAAAAGGCATTGGCATTGGCAATGGAAACTCGATGGAACCTAATGGAATCAACAGCTAATTGCGACGCGAATTAACAGCGGGATCTTCTTTCTCTCTTGTACTCGCTCTCTTGTCCGTCAATGGCTGGCAAAAGTGCTACGAAGGCCATTTCGTTGGGGCCGCAGGAAATGTCACCTTATACCCTATAGACACAGCCCAAAAGAAAAAAACCGTTGACGTTGCACGCCCCAAGAAAAGACAAAGACGGCGGAGAAAAAAAAATCGAATTTGGTAGCATTTTTGGTTCTTTTTCGATTTCCAATTTCCATTTTTTAGACCACGTAAAAAAGCATAACATAGCGGTGTTTAAGGTGCGCCAGAAAGAAAATACAATCGAGCCCGGAGTTGTATTGGGTCTTCAAACATTTAAAGAAATCATTTAACAGGAATCGTATGACTATAACGTATAGCTTATAGCCATAGTAAAAGCAGTTTTTATTACAGTAATAAGTATAGTTAGCTGCAGGGTCTTTTCAAGTCGACTACTACTTTTTATTTGGTTAAGTTTCTGCTGCGCAGTTGGTTAGATGTTTTGGGCCAACACTTGCTTCTTTGATTTTAATGGCCGAGCATAAAAACATAATTACAGCCACTCAGACACTATTTCTCTTGTCTCTGCCTCTTGCCAGTTGTAGCTACATCTTTGTCTGAGACATTTATTATGCACAGATCACATCACATCGATACGAATTAGTTAATTGACAAAATTTCCATTTCACCTGCACACGCACTTGATCAACACTGCCACACAGTGTTGACTAATGCGGCATTTAATTTCGCCCACACTATTCATTTTCTAGTTTTTATTTCCCAGAAAAAGCCAACAAATTTGATCTGGTTCGCCTCGAAAATGCGAAAGATTACGATTTATAGATTTCAGGCGAAAAAATTTCTATATAATTTTGTGTAAAATGCAGATTGTAAATTAAGAGAAAAAAAAAAAAGATAAAAACGCCGCACGTGTAGCATTATAGCCACATTGAAATGCCAAATTCTATTTATAAAGACAACAATTAGAATTATGGTTGCGGGGGTGTACGATCATTCAAGTTGAAGTGACCAAAATAAATACACAAAAAAAAATGTCACAAAATAATCTTGGAAAAAAAAAAGAATACTTATAATTAGCATGAAATATAAATTAAATTCTGGCAAAAAAGAAATACTTTTCAGTCCAATATTATTTGGTTGGGCGCCGACCGAATTTCATCAGCTAATTTTGACTTCAACTGAATTGAGATTGAACTAGTTGCGAATTATAAGCACACATAAATGCTGTAATATGAGATCAGATTTCTGACTTCAATTTGTTTCAGATTTGAGTTTAAACAATTAAGAAAGGCTTCAGTCGAGCGAGCCGTTCGTAAAACACACCGTACTCCTTCTAGTGCGAATTTGTTTTATGGGAGCTATAGGCTATAGTTGTCTGATCCGGCTCAAACTTAGCGGATATAGTTATAATAGTACTATAAATTTGATCACGAAAGCTCAAATAGTTTTTCTTTACAATTTGCGGAGGTGGTTGAGGGCGTGGTAATAATTTGAAATAATTTTGATCTGCTCTCGAAATAGACGGACTTTCATTCCAAATTTGGTGGCTCTAGCTCTTATAGTCTCTGAGATCTAGTTGTTCATACGGTCGGACAGATGGACAGAGAGACGTACAACGCTATATCGACTCGGCTGTTGATGTTTAATGGGGTCGGTACGGCTTCCTTCTGCCTGTTAGGCGCATCTCGCTTCTGACAAATTTAATACACCCCTCCACTCTTTTTGGAGTACGGGGTCTTAAAATTGCGCATTAAAGGTAAATTTTTTGTTTATTTTTATATTGACTTTTGAGCTGCTAACTTTATTTCTCCATGACTTTCCCTCTATGCCAGGCTGAAGTTCATCTTAAGTTTGATTTCAATTTTGGAAAGTCGCTGTCAATTGCTGCTGCTTCTCCCCATTTGGAGTACTCAACTGCAGTCTCTGTTTCTCTCTCTCTCTCTGAATTTCATTTCTCTCCATTTTTTAAGTTGCCCCCTAGCTGTGGTTTTACAACCTGCTATTTGAACCGGTCTTTGGCTGTCATATCTCTGTTTGCATTTTCATCTGTCTAACGTAAGGCCGGGTCAACCTAAAGTCTTCCAGACTCATTAAAAACTATAACAAATGTGTATATGTTTACTAAAAATAATGAAATCAATTGAAAAGATTATCAAGTTAAAGGCAACGTTTTCTAAAAGGTTCTAAGAAATTTCAATGTATCTTTATCTGTATGAAACCTTTTCGTATCTTAATTTGTGTCTAGTATCTTTTCTAAACTAATATATAATATTTACATATTTATAATTTTAGCATATAAGATGCTTGGATTTATATTCAAGAATAAATCTTGCATTCATTAAAAAAGTATCTTCTACTCTTTAGTAATCAATACTTTAGTTCTTTTATTAGATACAGTAGAATCCGGTTATAACGACTCCGCTTAAAGCGTTTGTCCGGTCATTGCGACGAAAATTCCATGACTTGATTGGCCCTTTTATAAAAGTTTGTATGGGGTTGTGCATGGTTAAAGCGTCCACCGGGTATAACGACGTAAAATCGTCGGTCCCTTGATTGTCGTAATAACCGGTTTCTACTGTATCTTTTTTAATCACCAAATATGAATTCAATTCAAAAGTAACTTTATTAACTTAATATTTTATACAAATTTGTGTTTCTAAGTAAATGTATCTTTAGTTACGTATCTTTTAATTGGTTTACGCTGTGAACTAAAGCACTTCTGTGTTTGTATCTTTTGCATAATTAAACATTTCTATCTTTGTATCTTCCACAAAATCTCTTTCATTTTTGTTGTATCTTTTAGTTACTATAAGACCACAAGCAGATCCTTGTATGTCACAAAATTTGTATCTTTTGCTGTGTATCTTGTTATCGCTCAGTGTGCACAAGCATATCCTTATCTGTAGCTGTTTATATTTGCGACAAGAGTATCTTTTATCCCTGTGTGAGCACAATTTTTGATTTATATCTTTATTTGTATCTTGCGTTTCGAGTATCTTGTTATCTGTGTGTGTGTGTGTCCTTATGTGTATCTTTTCCATATTTTTGTCTATATTTGTATCTTTAACTATTACATTTGGGTATGGAGTATGTGGTGATCGTTTTATGACCACATTCACATATCTTTGTGTATTTTAAGCTATTCTGAACAGACTACTTGCATACCTTTCATAAAATTTGACCATGGCTGGACATACATGTGTGTATCTTCAATTTGCGGGCACTTTATGCCTGCGCGGTTGATAAAGATACACAGCCAGCCGTGTTGTGGCATGCAGCATTTCCATAGTTGCTACTCGAGCCACAGCCAAGTTATTTATTTCGCGACATTTTGGCATCAAATCAAAAATTTGTACATAAACTATTTTTGAAGAGAAGTCGGGCCATCTCATCCTATCTTCTGCCATGCCATGTCGAGCTATTGTAGATCAGAAAAGAACGAGAGAGAGAGAGAGAGAGAGAGAGAGAGAGAGAGAGAGAGCAGGGGGCATTGGGGGCAAAGGAATGGATTAGTTAGAGTCAACGGCTGGCGACTAAAACGTTTTGTTTTGGATTTATGTGATTTTGATGGAATCAGTCGGCGGCAAACGGCGCCGCCATCCAAAAATAAGTTAAACCGACAACCGGCAACCAAAAAGCGACCAGGAAGCAACAAAAATTTTACGAAATCATATTAAGAACACCAACGTTTGGAATACTCTAATAAAATACTGTTTTACATTTAATTTAAAATGATTTTTATGCCAGACACTTAAAGGGTTAAAAGACTTACACTATTTAATAAAAAACAACAGCTTAAGAAATTCATAGAAATATTTTCCTTATAATAAAAACTTGTACAATTAAATGAAGATAAAGAAAAATAATATACGAATCTTATATGATTTGTGCTTAGAGTTTACTTATTAATTATTACATTATACTCTAATAGGTTGCACATGAACCGTAAGAATTAAACTACCCATTGTCTAAGAAAAAGTTATGGTAACATAGCTGAGACTAAGCAACAGTAGGAGATATATTTATTTATGTTTAATCATATTTTAGCCACATTTGAAAGACGTACATAGCTACGTACTCGCCTGTATTTAAACATTTAAACAATAAGTAGATAAATGCCTCAAGCAGCTGTTTAACTCAAAAACTCAAAACTTAACGAACACGTTAAAAGACATGTGTCCCAAATTTGTCAATTCTAAATTTACCTAGTTCGGTTGTTCAATTTTGATTTAGCTCTGATCTTTGGATTTTTGTTCGAGTTTCTAATTTCAAACCCAATTTCAATCACAATCACAATTATAATTACAATCGCTATGCAAATATTTGAGCGTAAGTTTGAAATGCAAACATTAACCTACAGTACACACACACACACACACACACACACACACACACATGAACACATACTCATCTAATCACTCAAAGATGTATTTGGTCTCGTGCTGTTGCTGTCAACATTTGCATATCACTTTCGTTGAAGTAAATGAATTGGACAAGACATTTCTCAAATATCATTCACTTTGCTTTCAAGTAGCAATCAATGATTTTTCTGAACATAAATTTGGCTTATTTGTAAAATAAATTTATTACAGTGAAAGCTCCATTGGCAGGACAGCCACGGTTACAGTATTTCTGTACGTCCAAGGAAGCTGTCCGCGAGCTGTCCCTTAGATGTACGCCTTAACGAACGAATTTTGTTTGAAAGTCATGCAACATGGACTGAAAAATTCGTCGGGTTAAGGAAACTGTCCGCCTGAGTGAGCTGTCCGCGAGCTGTCCCTTAGCCAGACACCTACGGTTCTAGTAGTTTTGTCCGCCAATGGGAGATGTACGCCTTAACGAACGAATTTTGTATGAAAGTCATGCAACATGGACTCAAAAATTCGTCCGGTTAAGGGAACTGTCCGCCTGAGTGAGCTGTCCGCCAGCTGTCCCTTGGCCGGACAGCCACGGTTCTAAAACTTTTGTCCGCCCAAGAAAGATGTCCGCCAAAGCGAAGGATTTTTGTATGAAAATCATGCCACTGGACTATAAAATTCGTTCGGCTAAGAGAGCTTTTCGCCTGATGGAGCTGTCCGCGAATAGAGCTTTCACTGTATATAATCTGTGTTTCCAAAGGGATACCAATAAAAACGCATCTCCTTAAAAAAAATTAATAACTACTCAATAGAAGGTTTTTTAAACGCTACTAATGTGATAATCTAGGCTTATCGTATGTAAATGATAAGTTTGAGCATTGTCATCTTGATGATTGCACACAGTGTGTAGTGTACAGTGTACACTGGCTAACGTAATCTTTAGATGATAATTTCTTTTGCTGCTTGTTGCTCCTGCTTCTCTCCTGTGTCAAAGCTGATCTTGTGCCGAGTTTGCAGACCCTGTACTTAACAAGAGTACAGAGGTGTATAAGGTATTTCATAAAAAAGTGTGGGTAAAAGACAGAGGAAGCGCTGTTTAAATTTTACTTGAGTTGGGTAACTATGTAGATTATATATACAGTGAAAGCTCTCTTGGCCGGACATCCGCGGTGCCAGTGTTTTTGTGCGCCCAATGGAGATTTCCGCATAAGGCAACGGATCATAAACTTGAGACTTTAAAATTCGTACGCCTAAGGAAGCTGTCCGCCTGAGAGTGCTGTCCGCACGTTTACTGTAGTATAAAAAACTTTTAAACAAATGATTATGTAAATGATTGGCTTAGTAAGAGTACGAGGTCTTATACAGTCGACCCGCCTGACTGTAGCTTTAGCTATTAGTTTATTTGACAGACGTGAGAATTTTGTGAGCAAACAAAGCGGACAAACATACAGACACACACACACACACACACACACACATATACTTTTATGCACTTGATAACGGAGCATATCTAAGCAAACACAAACACTCACACACACATCATTAATACTATAACAAAATGAACACAAAATGTTTGGGTTTTTTATTTTTGTAACAGCTGATATCACATATACTCGAGTTTTTTTTTTTTTGGTGGGAATTCTTATTTGATTTGTTTTATTTGCTCAAAGAAGAAAACCTAAAATAAAATAAAAGTCGTAGAAGAAGTTGGCCAAGAAGTTATACAAATGTCTAGTCTTATCGCTGTCAGAGAAAGAGCGACGGAGCGAGAGAGAGAGAGAGAGAAAAACACTTGACGAACTGTCGGTGTGTGAGAGTGTGTGCGCAACATAGGTCTCTTAGTATGTGTAAAGCGCTCTAATTTCATGATTACACTGAGCGACCTGCTTGCTGTCATAACTTTTAAGACCTGCCATACATCAACCAGCAGCGGAAAAGAGAGTGGAAGAAAGGGACAGCGAGAGGTGGAAATAGTGGCAACTCAAGCTCAACGTTTGCCCAAGAGATTAGCATTCGCTTTTTATTGGATTAGCCGACAAATGCAACCAAATGCATTTTTCTACAGCGACATCTTGAGATCGTCAAAAAAAAAACACTCGGATGTGTGTGCACCGCACACTTTGCCAATTGTTCACTTGAAGATACAGGCACAGCTTGAGATACTTTAGAGTTATGTACATAGATACAGAAGAAGTACGCTTGGATCATGATTACACAAGTGTCGTTAAAAAAATATATATATATATATAAACTGTATATACAGAAAGAATGGGAAAAATTTGAAGAAAATGCAAACAACGCAACATGTGTAAACAGAAAGAAAAATAAAAATTAATAAAAACATGTTAGCATGGCTCCATTAGCGTATGATCGACGAAAAGATATGCTATAAAGCTAAGAAAACCTTTAAGAATTCTTACATTGCCAAGAAAGAAAACTACTGACGAGCGTGCCCGACCTCTCTGCTTTTATAATGTTAAAATCGATATGTTTCTATCTCGCTTGCACTCATTCATTGGCTTTACGCTCAAATATAAACTTTGTTGCTTGTTTTCTTTTTCGTTTATAGTCGGATTCTTATGAAACTTTGAGGATAATTGGATATATTTAGTGTTCAAACCAATTTTAAATAACAATACTGTACGATAAAAACAAATGCCTTAAAAACGTTATGCAAGTTTAAAAATTTATTTATTTCCTATGGAAAAAGGGCAGTGCATTTATGGCACTGTTTCTAGAAACTTGCATACCAAAATTGGTATTCCTAAGTGTCATAGTTACTTAAATATTTTCCAAAAACATAGAATTTTCTGAGGTATGTCTAGTTTTTTGCTCTTTGTGGGCGAATAGGGCATGGTATAAAAAAAAAAATGATTTTTGTATTGATTGACTAAATATCAAGTCGAATGTGAATAAATTTGAACTTGTAGCTCTTACCATGTCTGAAATCTGACGGACAGACAGACGGACAAACGGACATGTCTATATCGACTCGGCTTGTGATCCAATATATACTTTATGGGGTCTGCCACGCCTTCTTATGTCTGCCTACCAACCTACAAACCCAATATACTCATGCAGAGAGTACAATATGCCCTTTTTACCTCAGTCTCTGCACACCCTTCTTACAAGCATAAATGCAGGGTATAGCATATAAAAAGTAAAGCAAAGAAAATGAGTAAAGTGCTGTGTTGAGTGGAAATTTATACGAATTGGGATTCGATAAAAACCAAACTAAAGTTAAATACAATAAATATTAGCTCGTAAAACCACTAACCGATCTATGTAGGGTTCAAAGACGGTTTGGTAATCATGGTATATACTTTATATCATAGCATAGATTTGGGTTACATACGCGTAGCTTAAGTGCTTTAATCATTTGAGATCATTTGAACATAGAGAGTGTCGTTACGTTTGATATACGACAAATTGTTGTGGGTCATAATTTGAGGGTGTTACCACGCAAGCAGTTGCAAGGTGTTGCTCGGTTTAGGCATAGGCCTAAGACGGTTTGGAAAATTTATGATTGATTTGTCCGCGCTATTAAGATTGCATATCGGCCTGGCAACGACGACGCGACAGGGTCTTAAAGACCAAAGCCCCTGTCATAAACTATCTTAAAAAAGAGAGCGCGGTACACCCATGGCAAACCGTCTATGGACGGTTCCGGTGTGGTAGTGCTGTAGTAAGGTGTCGCTAGGCCTATCAAATGGTGTTCACCTCACTCTCAGTGCTGACATGTTGGCTTTTTTCTTAACAAATCTTGTTTTAAAATTAGCTAGACACATTTAGACCCCGTACTGTAAAAAAGAGTAGAGGGGTCTATTAAGTTTGTCAGAAACGAGATGTGCGTAACGGGCAGAGGGAAGCTTTTCCGATCCCATTAAGCATCAACAGCCGAGTCGATATAGCGTTGTACGTCTCTTTGTCCGTCTGTCCGTCCGTATGAACGACTAGATCTCAGAGACTATAAGAGCTAGAGCCACCAAATTTGAAACGAAAATTCGTCTTTTTCGCGAGCAGATCATGTTTAATTCAAATTGTTGGCACTTCTCTACCTTGACCGCAAATTGTAAAAAGTATTTTCACACTACCATAACTTGGAAACTATTAGAGCTATCGTTCTGAAATTCACAAGTTATGTGAAAGGTACCATTATAAGTATCCTCACTAAGATTGATCCAGATCGAATAATTATAGCCTATCGCTTCTCTATCGTGACCAAATTTACAAATTATGTGTATGGTACAATTATAACTATCCCCACCATGTTTGATCCGGATCGGAATACTATAGCCCATAGCTTCCATAGGACAAATCTGTCGAAAATTGCATAATTGTAATGAAAATTTCGCACTGGAAGGAGTACGGGGCCTTTTACACTCGGCTCGCTTGACTGTAGCCTTTCTTACTTGTTATATTTGTTATTAAGGGGCCCTTTTTAGCTTTTTTTGTAGTCAACTGTTGGCAGCACTGCTCTATACACGTATTTTTATTTATATTTGTATGTATAGATTTCTTCATTGCCTTGATAAATTCATTTTTAATCAATGTAACGACGCGAAGTTTTTTATTTTATATTTTTTTTAGGTGAATATTGGAATGGGACTTATCGTACGCAGCAGTTGTTGGTTCAAGTTGCAATATGGCTTAGTTAAGATCGGTTCCACTTCGAATCTTGCCACAAATTGTTGCATGTGTTAGTGTGTGTGTGTGTGTCTTGGTATTCAATCTAATCTAATCGAACTACTCGTACTTTCGTTTCAATGGCCGCGCTTGACCTCGCGCGCTTTAAAACTACAACTGTTTGCTCCCTATTACTCTCTCTCTCTCTCTCTCTCTCTCTGTCTCACAGTTTCTCCGTCTCTTTTTTAGCTCATAATGTAATGAAAATCATAAAAAATTAGACGCAATCATACACACAAACACAGAGGCATCTCCATAAACTTATCACCATTTATTAGCATTTATGTATACACTGTGCGAAAAAGGAAGTTCATTGAAATAATAAACTTCCGTTTACGGTTTAATTTATGTAACGTTTTTAATTCAGTTTTTATCGTTTTACTTAGTTTATTCTCTGAGTAATTTTGATATTTTTATAATGATTGAACAACAGCACTTTTTTCTTCAGTGTGTGGCTTTGACAACTTTTAGATTCCATTTCAAATGACTCATTTTTTATGTATTTTATTTTCGTTATAACTATATAAGTAAATATACTTTTTAAATTCTAAGAAAGTATGTCTTGTGTCAATTCATTTGAAAATGTATCGGTTTTAAGGCCCTGTAATCTCTATGAGTTTTGAGCGATATACAAAATTCTAAATACTAAACACGTCCGTTCGTATGAACTCCTGCATCTCAGAGACTACAAGAGCTAGAGTCACCAAATTTGGAATGAAAGTTCATCTTTATTGCTGGCAGATCATGTTTATTTCAAATTAGTGCCACGTCTGCTACCGACCATGCAAATAGTAAAAAACAATTTTTATATCTTGGAAACGATTAGAGCTATCGGTATCAATTTCACACATATTGTGAATGGTAACAACATACATTTTTTTTACTAAGTTTTATTCGAATGGGACAACTATAGCCTATAGCTCCCATAGGACAAGTAGGGCAACATTTTTATGAAGACATGTAGTATTAGTTGAGCTATCGTGACCAAATTTACACATTATGAATATGGTATTATTCTAACTATCTCCACCTAGTTTTATCCGGATCGGACAACTGTAGCCTATAGCTCCCATAGTACAAGTTGGTCAAAAATGGGATATTTGTATGAAGACTTGAACTATTAGTTGGGCAAACGCAAGTAAACTCACACATTATATGTACATCATGGTTATAACTATCCTTACCAAGTTTGACCCAAATCGGTGCGGATCTCACACGATAAATCGATAAATATTTTTGTTTCCAGTTTTTTATTCCAAAAACAAACAGACATATAGTAACAATACTTACAAAATGCCTTATGAATCAACTGAATACTTATGGCTAATTATGCTAATGGTGCTGACTAAGTGAAATAATTAAGAACTGTGTTCAATAATCAATTGTTATAGGCTGAGATGGACGACAGTTCATAGGGTATAGACATGTGTACTTAGAGCCGCATTGTCGTTTAGTTCTAAATGGAACTTGAAATACCATTTGCTGATTAATTTTATGATTCAAGCGCAAGTCAAACGTCAAGGGAATAAACGAAACGAAGAAAATGTAAATTTAAATGGAAATAAAATATAATTATTGAGTGAAATTTCCAGTTGTATTAACAGTAATACGTCAAAAGCAATATGCCCAAAACATTAAGGGCTGCCAAAAATAGTACAAAGTACGAAAATAAAATTAGCGAAAATATATATATTTTTTTTAAATAGCAAATGATTCATTAAATTCGTATAAGTTCGATTTGTGAATTTTACAATAAACACTTGTTAGATTTATTTTAGTATATAGTATATGTTTGTATATATGTAATAATTTTATGCTGATTGGATTCTGGTTTTTTGGATTTTAAGAACTCTGCAGCACGCGCTTTGCTTTGAAGGTCTTAATCAATATAAGATCTTGAGGCAGAGACACAAAATTGAACCACATACCAGAAATGCCTAGGCAACGGAGAGGGAAAGGCAGCGAGAAAGATAGACAGAGTGAGAGAGCGGGAGTGGTAGTGTGAAAGAGATGGAAAGCAAGAGAATTTACCGCATTGAGAATACCAAATTGCTAAACGACACTAATCTACGATTTATTTAAATAAATCCCAACAACAATAGGGTCCAAAATGTACCTGTTAGCCAGGTTTCCAAGCTAGACACGACAGACACTGAAAAGCCGTACAATCTCCAGGCCTAGCTCAATGTATTTGCATCTTTGAGTGTGTGTATCTTTTAGTATTGCTTGTCTGTGTCTCTGTCTCGCTCTGTCTTTGTCTTGATTGCTACTTTCTTGGTACCTGTTCAAGTCTATCTGTCAGTCTGTCCGTCTGTCCGCTCGTCCGTTTATCTGGCCAGGCTTCAAAGCGTTCAAACAGAATTTAGCCGACAATTAATACGGCGCTGAGCTGATGGAGATTTTTTGGTTGTGATTTTTTGGTTTTTCTCCGTTTTTCAGTTTTAGGTTTTTAGTTTTCAGTTTGTAGTTTGTAGTTTATAGTTTATAGTTGATAGTTTACGGACCTAAGTTTCGTTATGGGCGTTATGCTTATGAGCACACACAGTTTGCGCATACTTAAAGATACAAAGATACAATAGCGTCAGCTTTGCTCGCGTGACTATCTTTAGCTCTCGCTCTCCCGCTCTCTCTCTCTCTCTCTCTCTCCCTTTTGCACCCTTTGCGCAAACGAGGCATATATTAATTTAATGAATGAGTTAATACTGAATTCGCAGAATTGCCAATATTATAATAGAACACAGCAGCAAATACATTAGCATAGATACAACTTGACATATAGATACATTTTTGCTTAGATCATTGAACCGCAAGCACTAAAATAGAAAGCATATACATTGACACTTGATTAATATCCGATAAGCGAAAATCAATTTTAAGAAGGATTATATTATTCTATCTAAACTGTTTTTCAGAGGAAGAGTTCACAATGTAACAACATATCATTGGCCTCGTTAAGATCGTTAACGTTGGCCATAAATGTCATGCATTTTGTACACAAAACTATTTATATACGCAAACAAAACATGAACAAGGTAAAAACTGTTACGATTCAATGTCCAAAGTCTCCACACTGTAAATATTTACTTGATTCTTTGCCAGCTAAATAGGCGATTATTTCTGTATTTAAGCTACCAGCACTTTTCAAGAGATCTAAATAAGATCGATTTTGATTCTTCTGGATTCATAGCATATAGCTGAAGATTATCAAAACTGATCAGACAAGACTTGACTATAAATTACAAGTTTTTCTGTCGAGAAAGTTCTTTTTAAGAGTTAACAGAAGATAGTTATAAGAATCAGTTATCATTATTTACATGTACAAATATCTGCTCACGATCACTTGGTAAATGAATCAGTAATCAATGCATACATACAAATTGATTACCAACAGTTTGAGTGTGCGATCAGTTTTTCTAGTAACTGCGATCGCTTCGTAATCCCTGACACAAACTGATATTATGAAACAAAGTATGAAAGATCATTAAAAAACGTCTTAAAAGATAACTAAAACATAGATGATCATACTAATCAGCTATGTAATCTCATTTTAAGAACAAAAGGTTGATCCTCAGTTAATTTATTCAATTTTTAGTTGCTTGAAATCAATAGCAAATAAAAGATGTTTAATGATCATGAAAACAAACAAAAAATACTATGATCATTGATCATTAAAACGATATCTCAACAGATTTGTTTATTTGATTTTTTAAGCTGATTATTTGATTGATTTGTAAAACAGATCATCAACTAATCAGACTTAAGATCAGCTTTGAAAGATTAATAATTTAGGCAAATACAACAATTAACAAAATATAATTATTGCTATTTCACGATCGTCTACGATCGTCTACGATCGTTATCAATAATTTCTAATTTTGTATATATTGATTCACTCAATCAATCTGGCACACAATGCTCCAAATTTGAGCAATGATCTCTGAACCACAGAACACACAGCTACAAAACTAGTCCAAAAATAAAAATAGTTGCTCATTATCTTTATAGCGAGGGTCTGGAAGTCGAAATTTCAGATTAACCCCCAACCAACTATCTCCAGATATCGAATGTTCAAGTCCAATAGCGCTTTAGGTCGGTTCAAATTCGAATCGAAATTCGAATTGGTTTAGTTTTAGTTTATGCTGATGATACGATATCATGACACATTCTCACACATACATACACATGTGTGTATATATATATATATATTTATTTCCTTATTTCTTTTGGAATTTGCTTGCTTTCTGGGCTAGTTAAAGCAGTAAATTTAGTTAGAGTCCGTGGCGTGTGTTGCCAACTGTCACACTTTTTATCAAAACAAATAAAAAACGGCCTAAAACTAATAGTAAAATTAACTAGTTGGTAAAGCTAAAGGTGAGTGAATCGACTTTGAAGACCCCGTAATCTAACTGTATTTGTATAATATATTTCTTGAGTTCAACGCTGATTTTCAAGCGATTATTTGTGATATAGTTGTTCGATTCTGACTAAATTTGGTGGAAGCATATAAAACAATACTATTCATATAATGTGTGAGTTTGGTTCAGTTAGTTGTAATAACTTAAAAGTTATGCTGTTTTACAAACTCTTTATTTAAAGTCTTATAATATGCCTGACGTTTTAATACAAATAGACGGGATTAAACGGACATGCTGATCAGAAATATATACTCAGGACATTAGTTAGTAGCGTTCCATGAAACCTTATACACCCCCTTACACACCCCATCAGCACAGGGCCAAAAAAAATGCTCAAAATGCTTGGCAGTTATGTCATTGCTCCCAAAAATCAAACAAAACGATCGCTCGATCGTTGGTGCGATCGATCTAATGTTGATCTTGGTTAGGACCACAATGTTATCCAATATTTAGCCAGTCATCGGCGATTCAAACACGATCCGCAATTGCCCAAGCTTCGTTCAACACCAACTAATTATAAACCATTTCAAGTTTATTGAGCAAATGTTTGCCCTCAAACAAAATGTATGCAAAATGCTCACAGTAAAAAACTACAAAAATACAAAAAACTAAAACAACAAAAAACCAAATAATAAAAAAAAAAAACTAACTTTTGTGGCTTAATTCTCAAGGCTTTTAAATAGTTTTGTTTTGTTTTCTTTTAAATACCCTGCACTTAAAGGGTGAACTTTGGGCTACAACTTTCCCGTTAATGATAATACTGATAGAATTTGCTTTGGGGAAAGTAAAGTATTAAATACTTATTTGGTATCTGTTATGGCAATTTTCAGAAATGAATTATAAACTTTAAGCTTATTAGTTTCAGTGTGCAGAATTAATCTATTACTTTATTATTTAAAAAATTGCAATTTTTATTGTTCTAAATATTATTTAAAAATTAAGTTTATTTAAATTATTTTTTAGTGTTTGTTTTAGAATTTTAAAAATTGTTTGCTTGACTTTTATTTTTCTTTTAAAATATTTACCTTTTTTTTAGTATGTTTATATTTCAAAAAATTTTTTTTATAGATAAAAACAATTTATAACTTATTTTTTACTTAACTCAAACTTCTAGCATATCTTACTGTCGAGCTTGCTTATACTCTCAATTGTTAACGTTTTCAAACACCTTTTTATGGGTTTAAAAACCTAAAAGGCAAAATACAAATGAACAAATGAACTTCAGTTTCGTATGAAGTGACCATTATAAGTTTTAAGATCTAATAAAATTGACGTACTTAGTTGAGTTATGCTTGCTAAAATTTTAACAGCAACAACAACAATAATTCTTCATTAATACAGCAAATTTATGTTCGTAATTATTTAATTTAATATTATCAGCATTTAATTTGAAAATAAAACCAGAAAAATTGGATTTCATTAAAATCTATTTTTTTTTTGGGTCTTTACGTAAGCAAAACAAAGATAAAACTTAACTTTAATAAAGCTAATTTTTAAATTACGCAACTCGCCTCTATATTGATTGGTCCAGAAAAAAGTACGACTCTCCTGGTAGTTGCCTTTTCTACTCATGGAATTTTTCCCAGTTTCTGTCGCTGCACTTGAGGTGCCATAAAAAGAATTACCCAAGCAATTAATAAAGCTGATTATGCACATTTTACCGATACCTATGACGATACCAGCATATGCGGGTCATTGGGAAACGATTCTTGGTATGCCAGTTAAGATGTGAAATAAATTCAAACAGTACACGCTAGTAAACAATTCTGCAGAAATCTGTGTTGGGATATTTTTAGACCCCGTAGTACTCTAAACAAGAGTGGAGGGGTCCATTAAGTTTGTCAGAAGCGAGATGTGCGTAACAGGCAGAAGGAAGCTGTTCCGCCGAGTCGATATAGCGATGTCCGTCTGTCCGTCTGTCCGTCCGTCCGTATGAGCACCTAGACCTCAGAGACTGTAAGAGCTAGAGCCACCAAGTTGGGAATGAAAGTCCGTCTATTTTGCGAGCAGATCAAGCTTTTTTTCGAATTGTTGCCACGCCCGCTACCGCCCCCGCAAATTGTGAAAAACTATTTTTTTCAACTAATTTTTTAACTAATAATTTCATTGATATGAATATATTTATTTACCATGATATGTTCCCAATAAGTTAGCGTACTTCATATTCGGCATGCTAATAATTTTTCTTTTCTGTTTTTTTTTTCTTAAACTTTTTTCTTAAAACATTTCTTGCTAATAGTTTCCATAGAAACCATTTCCCGAGGGAGCAATAAAACGAAAGAGTGAATGGCAACTGATGAAATCAAACCGGGGAATATGGAATATGTAAAATGTTATCAAGCTAAATTTGTTTTCAATAAGCTCGTTTCCAAATCAAATTCATTACGTACTTATTTCAAGCAACGCAAATTAGAAAACAAAAAAATCAAATAAATAAAAACAATTATTTAAAAACTTTTATATGTTTTTCCCAGCGATTACGTATGTGCGGTTTGTTTGGGGGTCTCCTCCAGTCCCTGTATACCCCACCCCCAGGCGCTTTCTTGAGCCGGCCTGCCCTTATGCGTAACCTCGATAGCCTACAACGCGTTCGTCGCCATCCATTCAAAAAACGCTCGCTTCCGCCCATATTTGCAATTACAATTAAATTAAAAAGCCAATGCCTTAAACATCTAAATGTCCACACCCTAACTAAGGCTAAGTTCTATAAAAATACCTTGGTAGTTTTCGAAACTCAATCTTTCAAAAAGCTGCTTTTATTAGCTGGAAACTAAATCATGTTGATTAGCTGAAAGCATTTCCGAGCCCATAAAGTAGGTGTATATATTCTTGATCAGTATCAACAGCCGAGACGATATAGCAATGTCCGTCCGTTTGACCATTTGTCCGTCTAGAGCTACGGAAAACTATGTTTAGATCTCTAATACTTGGAAACGACTAGAGCTTTTATTGTACTATTATAACAATCTTCATATAGCCCCCATAGGATAAATCGGTCGAAAATAGGAAATTTGTATGAAAACATGTTGTGTTAGTTGACCTATTGCCACCAAAGTCACACACTATGTGTGTAATATGGTTAAAGATATGCTAAAAAGGTTTGGTTCAGATCGGACAACTATATCCTATAGCTTGCATAGGACAAATCGGTCGAAAATGGAAAATTTGTATGAAGACATGCTGTGTTAGTTGAGCTATCGCTACCAAACTCACACACTATGTATATACCTTAGTTAAAGCTATCCTTAATAAGTTTTGTTCAGATCGGACAACTATATCCTATAGCTCGAATAGGACAAATCGGTCGAAAATGGGAAATTTGTATGAAAACATGAAGTATTAGTTGACCTCTTGCCACCAAACTCACACACTATGTATATACCACAGTTAAAGCTATGCTTAAAAGGTTTGGTTCAGATCGGATAACTATATCCTATAGCTTCCACAGTACAAATCGGTCAAATAATGATCAGTTAGTTGAACTAAAGTTATGAGATCGATTGAATGTATATATACATAGTATTTATATTACAATCGTAGCACCACATTTGTCTCTACGAGTTGAATTTTAGCTTTGTTGTGGCTGTCAATGGCAGAAGTCAAAGTCTGGATTAATCATCAATCAAAAAAGCAGCATAAATTAATCGCGAGCACAAAGAGAACTTTTGCCAGCGTTTTTAATTTTTTATTTTTTGTTTGAACATTCATATGAGTTGAATACAGTAGATCTTTGCGGTTCAGTAATAACCCACTTTACACACTTTACCCCTCAATCCCTCAAGACGTCAAGACCTCAAGACCTCAAGACCCAATGTAAAATTTCTACTTGAGAAAGTTGTCACACGGACGTAGCTAAAAATATCTATGTAGAGTTAAGGCGTGGGTATAATTTCTATAGTCTTTTTTTTTCTTTCTCTCAATTTAATTTCTTTGGTTTGTTGTCATAGGGTGTGTCTATTTTCCTAACTCCCTCTCTCTCTCTCTCTCTCTCTCTCTCTTTGTGTCTTTGTGTCAAGTAATTAAAGTGTCTGCTTGATTAATCGATTAAGTATATAAGTGAATACAATTTATTCGCACTTGGTCTAATCTCTAGTTTCCGCGAGACCCAAGTCGGAAGTAGTTAAACAGCAAATATAGGCAACTAATAACCACAAATAGATCAGCTAGTATATATAAAAATCTATTTAAATCCTTAAATGTTTTTATACACTGAAAAAAACCATTGTATCCCAACTTATGCCCAAAATTTAAGGCAGCAATTTAAGATATATATCCCAAGAGCTTTATTAACTATTGTAATGTTTATTTAGTGGTGATAAAAACATTAAATATTTTTTAATTTAAATCATTATTTTAAAAAATAATTTTTTTTTCCAAAATCCATTTTAATCAATAATAAAGTGAATATTTTTTTAGGTACTTAGTATAATTATTTAGCTTTTAACTTACTTTCTTCTGAAGATACTATTATTGTTTTCAGTGTATAAATCCCTTTTTTTATTTTTGCAAGCTTGACTATAATAGTTTTAGAGTCGAGGAAGCAATTAAGTAATCAAAGTAAGCTGAGTTCTCAAAGGATTCCAAACACTAATTCTTATCTCGCGTAACTTGTTGAGTGTCTGATGAATTCCATGGGAATCAAGTGGCAGATCATCGTCTTGCTTGGATACGCTCTTCCGCTATCCATTATCATCATCTGGCATTATCACTGACGCATTTAACAGCACTCGCTTTAGTTTATTTTTTATATTTTTTTTTTTACTTTACTTTCATGTATTTTATCTCGCATTGTAAGTATTTCATGTTCGGTTTGCTTTATCTGCTCTTAGCCTTTGCACAAGGTCGCTCGACCTACCGCTTCCTGTATAACAGTGCAGATCGAAAAGACAGGGACATATATATTGGGGAGAGAAAGGGACGGAGCAGCTGACAAAGCGACTCTTCGTCTGTGCAAATTGAGGAGACAGACGATGTCTTATTTGACTGAGTGTTGATATGAATGGGGAATTGAGAATCGGGAATCCGGGATCGCGGATCGGGAATCCGATCTGAATTTTGGATCCCACGAGTGGGAAAGGCAAGTGACACTCACGATCCCACCGATCGTGTCATAAGCATTTTCTGAAGCTGTTTCAATTTTCTTTTCCTCCGATTGCCCTGTAATCGGCAAGTGAATGGAGTAGGGTATGCCATATGGATTGAGAACTTGTATTTAGTGTTTCTATGGTATTGAAATGGGTAACTATGAGATATTATATTTAGTAAATTTAGAGCATTAAAGGGTGTTCAGGGGAAAACTAAACATTTTCTTTGAATTCGCCACAAATCTGTTTAAATTGAATTAGTTTTGTGTGTGATTACAGGGCATCTATTGGTCGTTCATGCTCCAAGCGCAACACTGCTGACTGCACAAATTTGCAGTTGTAATTAAAAACAAGCACAAAAGTCACAGCATGAGAAGTTGAAGAAGAAGAGGACGAAGTCGACAGTTTGGGAGTTCCAACAACGGGGCCTGAGAGTTGGGAGTACGTAGTGCGGAGTTCAGAGGTGGAAGACGGTAGTCGGTAGTCGGGAGACATATTTAGAGTACCCTGGACGGCTGTCAGCAGTGTTGCCAATTCTTTAGGGGCTAAAAAAGCTAAATTAAAACTAAAAAAAGCTAAATTAAAATTAAAAAAAGCTAAAAAAGTTAAAAACCCAAGCAATTAAACAAAAAAGGCCAATCAAACATAGACCCCGTACTCTAAAAAAGGTTAGAGGGGTCTATAATGTTTGTCAGAAGCGAAATGTGCGAAACAGGCAGAAAGAGGCGTTTCTGACCCCATAACAGCCCAGTCGGTATAGCGATGTCCGTATGTCCGTCCGTCCGCTCGTCCGTATGAACAGTGTTTTTTGAACATCTGGAACTTCGAAACTATAAGAGCTAGAGCCCCCAATTTGGAATGAAAGGCCGTCTATTTCGCGAGCAGACAAAGTTTTTATTTCAAATAGTTGCCACGCCCCCTTCCGTCCCCACAAATTTTAAAAAACTATAGGTACCGTGTTTTTTTAGTTGGCACGCTTGACTATAGCCTTTCCTACTTATTGTAACTACATACCTTATGTCATTATAAAGAGTTTTCCTAAACAATTTCGTTGTAAGAAATAAACTTTTGATTTTTAAAATATTTTCCGTTTTAAGGATTCAATAAAGTGCAGAAGTGGCTTTAAAAAGGCTGAGATGGCAACACAGCACGATGTCAGCGTTCCTGGCTCTATACGTGTGTCTGGGTGTATGTGTGTGTGTGTGTTAGTGTAAGTGTATTGGTATTTTTGCGTTCGCACATAATTGAAAGGAGTGAAGTGGTTTGTACGTGCGCCACATGCCTGCCATATGTCTGGTCTCGTCCGACAATGGTTAAAACTCCTGACTTGGGCTGCGACTTCGACTCTGACTCTGACTCTGCTGACTTCGAAGACAGAGACCAATTTATTTTAAACAAAATGCAGGTCACGAAATGTTTAACCCGAAAGCAAAGGCAAAAAGGCAAGAACAACAACAAACCGCAAAAAAAAAACATGCAGGCAATGAGACAACTCAAAAAGAAAGTCAAGCAAATGGCAAAAATTGTCAGTAACTTGTGTATACAGTGTGTGCATATGCCAGACAAACATATATACATACATATACACATACATACATAGCTTAATTCATATATTTTAGAAAGAGAGCGACCATCATATGGAGCATGCAGGATTTGCCCCTATATTAACTAATATGGCATACACTGTTCAAAATAAGTTTTCAATTAAAACTATTTTCAATTCAGAGCTCAAATTAAATCAGATTAATTAAAACATAAGCACACAGCTATCAAGAAAGATCACTGATATAAGCGAGAGTATTTTTAACTATAAATCTGCAAATAATAAAATCTTTTCAGCAAAAACATTAAAAAATTATTAATAAAAACTAATCTAATAAAATTTTTAAAGAAACGAAAACTATTTTGTTAAAAACTTAATATTTTACACATAGAAATTTTCTTTTTAGGATATAGCAACTTTAAAGGTTAGAAAAACGAACAAATAATTGTTTAAAATAAAATGAATTTCTTCGTACTAAAAGGAGTTAAATTATTTAGTGCTTAAATTTATCACTTTATTGTTGATTTTAGATTCTTTTTCTTTTTATTTATTTTATTACTAAAATTTTTAAAAATTGCTTATTTTAACACACGTAATTTTTGTCAGTGTAAGCTGCTTTTAAACTAGCCTAACACTACCTCACTCTCTCTCTCTCTCTCCTCCCTTTCTTTCCCTCCCTCATCTGCTTCTTCTCATTAGCCCCTGTCCCGTTTGTGTCCCGCATAATACAACATGTCTTGCCTCTTTATTCGGCCGTTCCTGTAAATTACAACCTGGTCCTTCGATTATGCACTGAATGGACCAACATAGTTTTGAACAAACCACAAAAACAGCCCGAAAAGTAGCCTGCAAATCACTTTTCCAGCATTATGCTTTAAAAAGAATCTGCTAGCCCTAAGTAGAAATACCTAGAAATACCTAGAAATTGCCTAGATTAAGAGATTTCATTAGGCGAAAGTTGACAAAAATGGTATAAGGCATTTGCAAAACTAACAATAGTTAGTTTTCTTATCGATTATGTAAATATTTGATTTCTGTAAGATAAAATTCAATTATTTTATAAAAATACCGAAGAGAAAGAAAAGTTTAACTACATGTGGAGTTAGTGGGTGCTTCGAAGAAAGCTATGCATAAATATAGGCTGAATTTTAGTAGATTTCATAGATCATTCGACAGCTTTTAAGCAGACTTTAATTGCTTAGTTTATAAAACATTGCAATAATTTAAAATTATAATTTTTGTAAGCATTACTAATGGCATTATAGTGCCCAAAAAATTGGATATGCATTTAAAGGAGGGTTGGAAAGTAAATTCCACCAGGGAGGTAGCCGCACAAATGGAATTTTGTGTGAGCGTGTGACACATCAAGGATTAATAATTATTTTAGCACACTTTTGGGCTGTTTTTGTTTGCTAAATTGATGGATTCTACCTAAGTGCAGGGTAGTTTATAGTCCATGACGGATTGCATATAGGGGCAGTAGGCAGACGGGTGTCGGTAGTGCATATATGTGTGTATGTGTGTGTGTTGCCTTCCTTTTTATGAGCCATAAAATGCTTGTTATGCTGCAATTTACGTTTGTTGGCTATTTTACGAGTTTTTAATTTTAACACGCACACATGAAAAATACTTACTATATAATTCCAATGATGAGGCCCTAAAAATCCATATTCATACCACTACCACTACCACTAGCACTAACACTATCCCTCCCATTCCCTACATTCCACTGAATGTTGATTGCCGCTTAATTGGCGAAAATGTAACATTGCCACAGTCCAGACACATTTTTCTGTACTCTCGTTTCTTAGACCCAGCACAGGGAAGAGTACAGTGGTCTAGGTGGTTTGGCAAAAAAGTATTTGCATTACAGGCAGCAGAAGGAAAATATATACAGTCTCAAAGTCTTGGATCTCGGTGACTATATGAGCTAGAGTCATTAAATTTGGCATGAAGCTACGTCTGATTGTAACTCATATAAAGATTTTATTATATTATATATATTACTGAGATATTTTAAACAAATTATAGTATAGTCTCAAAAGTCTCAAAGTCTTGGATCTCGGTGACTATATGAGCTAGAGTCATTAAATTTGGCATGAAGGTACGCCTAATTGTACTTCATATAAAGATTTTATTATATTATATATATTACTGAGACTAATTTTAGTACAGATTTATACATACTGACTAAATTTCAACATGATCGAAGGACTTTATTATAGAGCTAACAAAGCACTTATCCTTAGTATGGAAAACTGTAGTGTATATGGAAATATCTTAAGGAAAGTCACAAATTTATATATGTATATAATAATCTTTATCCAATTTAGCTGTAACAAAACTTTTACCCAAAACAGCCCCTCAAAGAGTGCGAGGTCTTTTACAGTCGACTCACTCAACTGTAGCTTTTACTACTATTTTTGGCTAATTATGCAGACTCGTTGATTGTTTTTAGTGGTTTTTATTCATAGTATTATTATTAATGCTCTTGATATGATTGAGTGTGTTATGTATGCCGATGTACGATTACAGTAGAGACTCGAATAGTCAAGAGGTCTTCGACCTCATAGCGCTGAAAATTAGTCAAATTTTCCATTGGAAAAATGCTCGTGTGACACCTCCACCCAACAAGAGATTGACAAGTCTGAAACAAAAAGAAGAAACTATTGAAAAGCAGACTGAAAAAAAAAAGGGAAATTAAATAGAAAATGTAGAAACATTTGTCGCGACAAGCGAGACATTTTAACAGAAATAGTCGAGGCAACTTTGACTGACGCCCACCAGTCGAACAGATACACTATATATATACAGATATATATGATGTTTGCCCTGGGGCACACACGCACACACACACACACACACACACATACTGTGCACCCCTGCAAAGCTTTGCTCATTAAGTCGTTTATCATGTG